>JAYKKT010000035.1:0-1495000 GCA_036023115.1 Brasenia schreberi | reverse complement strand
AATGGCCTTAGCCATGGAATACAAATCAGAAACTTGAAGAACATTCTATTCACCTATACAAGTCTGTTGCTCTTCATTATTCCACGCGTCAAATTTCATCAAAGTTGGAATGTCATTGTCTTTCTAAAGATCATGAACATCTCATCTAGTAGCAACTTGGATGTCTGTTAGCATTCACATATGATATCATCCTGCTGTTCACTCGTATATAAAACTCTTATCACATCAAATCCCCAGTAGAGATTATGGAATCCGAGATACAACCTCAAATAAGTTAAACATCTAACTTGACCCACATGACAATACATCGAAGAACATTTAATTCCACTTGTAACTTTGCAGCATCTCTGAAAACAATGGTCTGCACACATTCAAGGGAAGGATAAAATATGATCCACAACAAATCCATCATTTCTTTCTTGCTAAACGACACATGATCCACAAGAAGACAGATTTCCCCCCGTACAGGGCTGGACATGCCACAAATTCTTCACAGCTGACTTATAAGTCCAAGAATCAAAATCACAAAAGTGAATTCTCCTATCATGACAACTGCACATGAGAGCAGTTAACGTAGTGTAAGCATGCTCGTTGACACTCAAATCATAGCAACCTAGAAGATATGATTGATCTATTGTACAGATATATCCAGGTAGTGAAAAGAGCACAATACATAAAGCATCATGTCAAAGACCTTATACCGCAAGAGCTGCAGAAACTTGCTCTAAATTTTTGGTCATACTTGTGACAGCATTCGCCATGTTGCATTTGGTGACATACATGAGGTCAGAAAAGGACAGGCCCTGGAGAATTTCAAGAAGGTCATCCACCATGACTTCATAGATTATTAAGTAGGACACCAAATCGAAAAGGAAAAACATATCAGCAACACAATTGATGCAGTAATATGGCAGGGGAGACAATACCTTCCACCACATGTAGCCATATCCCAAAGCCCCTAAGGTAGCGGTTGTCACCAAAAGAGATGTCACATTACCTGCAAAGACAAGACAAACGCATAAAATTGTTAAGCAGATCAGCAAGACAACCTTCAAGAATAAATATATTGGCAAAGAACTCATCACTTTCCCATCCATAAGTATAATAATCAAAGTTAATAAGCAATATTTTATCAGCTCTCTGATAATTCAATAAAGTAAAATCAACTGCCAAGATATAATAGGAAGTTTACCTAGTTGCCCAGAGTCTCCATTGATAACAGTTACCTGCCGTGAACCGGCAAGCTGCCGCACCTCCAGTGCTAACCGACGGACCTAGATGAATAGATCATCACAAAGAAAAGGGCAGGTACAAGACTTTGAAGTTCTTAATAGAGTGATGAAATATACTATCACAATTGTGAAGAAGAAGACTTGACATTCAATTTCAAAAGAGAAGCTAAATTTAGGAAGAAGACATTTGATATGTCAGTGAGATGTCCCAACAGGACACAGATACCGAATATACAATGCTCCAAGACTATATGGATTTTGGGTAAGAGTTCTACAGAACCAAGAAGGCCATGTGCCACTTGAGACAGGACCAACATGTCCCTCCAACATCACAGATACTGCAGGAATATCAACTTCACTGGATACCTAATATGATCAAAAGGAAGGCCAAGTTACCTGCGCAGCAAGAGAATCAGAGTAGTCGGACTCGGAACTGGTTGACTCTCCAGGTTTTTCCTTCAGCAGCAACTGGAAAAAAAATAAAAATAATGAAACCCCAAGGTCTACTAAAAATAAGCATGTAACCATGATGCTTTGTGCATATGCTTTAAAATAAGCATATAAACTGTCAAAATAAACAATATATTGCCATCATGTATGTAAAAATGTTTTCAAAGAAAAGCAGTTTTAGATAATAAACAAGTCTTAGCAATATTTCCTTTTCTCATCTTTCACAAAACAATTTTTCTTGACATGGAACTTGATGGACCAGTGGAAGGGGTAACATAAGAGGAAGCAATGGGAAATGATACTTAAGTTTCAGATGAGGACATGTTCCTCGATACTCGGAGCCGACCTGTGGTTGCATACGCAGGTGATGCCAGACAGTTCAACAGTTGTGAAATGGTAAATGATTGGACAGGGCAAGATAAACTATTAAGATTGATATGAAGGTAACAATAGCTTGGGTCAAAGTTGCACTATCTTAGCCAAGACATCCACCCACTAGTGACTGCCAGCCAAGTGCTGTGGGAAAAGATAGAAAAGAAGATGAATAGAATATCCCTGCAAAGAACACTTAGCATACGACAATACTAACATACTAAAGCAAGTCTTCATTTTACAAGTCAATGCCTCCAACTGAGTTTTATCAAAATGTCGCTCTTTTCACTGGAGAAATCCACAAGCACTAGCCGGACAAGAGTTTTTCTGTGTTATCGGTGAATTTTATAAAACGGGAAACCAATCTGAGAAATTGACATAATTGCAACCAAATATATTCAGAAAATTTGGAGCAAACCAAAAAATAACAAAGCAGGTACATCCAGTGTTATCGCACTATATTGTATATTACAGTGTTATCCATATCGTAGGACTCCATGATATGATATTGCATGTTGTATCGTACGACGGAACTTATAATTCTGTATTATCGTACGATACGTAGCGTATCACCCGTATCGTATGATACGCCCTTGACCTTTATAAATGGTTTGTCGGCCGAACAGAACCCCACATTTCTATGAGGGTTTTGGCTTTTGCCCGTTGCTTTCGAGTGCTCCAAGGCGACTTCCAGCTTGGGTGAGGCATCTCCAATGGTTTTCAGGGGTCTCCAATGCCACGATCACTCCGACAATGACAACAGCAACGATATGGTGGTTGTGGTATAGGTTTTTTTGCTTTTTCTCTATATATTTGGTATTTTCTTGTGTTATTTATTTTTTCTTTTTTAAATGATAATATATGAAGTGTCTTAATATCTTTTTATTGTATTTATGACGTGGGAGACTCTATTTGAGTGTTTTGGTGGTTTATGAAGTAAAGATTGGGGATTTACGAAGTGTTTTTATTTCAGGTGTATTAAGATTGAAGTGTTAAATTAAGATGACATGAAGGGGTGTTAGATACTCCCAATTTTGGTCTAATGATCTAGCATGATAGTGAGGTATTGCAGTTGAGGAAAACAGATTGAAGATAAAATGTGTTTTATGTGAGAAGGTGATTAGTGGTAGAATGTTTCATTTGAAACATCACCTAGAGGTTTCTCTTTACACGGGAAAAGTTGCCAGAAGTAATTAAATAGTAGTTTCTACGTGTGATTGAAAGTAAAATTGAGAAGAGGCAAAAAAAATTAGAGGGATGTTCGAAAAAGAGGATATTGGACTTTGTGGTGGTAATGATAGCATCTCTTCTAATACTAGGAAAGAGATTGATAGTAGTAGTTACCACCAACCAAAGGAAAGAGGATTGTTCAAGAGGTTGCAAATGATAGAAGATGAAGGAATAGTGGAATATCTTATTCTGGTATAGAGTATCTTTTCCTCCTAGTACTACACCGGGTTTTCTGTTAAAAAGAGGGCCACTGGAACCAGGCCCTGGCCCATTGGGCCATCAGGGACACTAGTCATTGGGGGCTAGACACAGCCAGCCCCCTCTTCATTTCCCCTTTGTTCTCTCTCACTTACACTCCTTTCTTCTCTATAAATATTTCTTCAAATCCATTATAAACCTCAAGCCTTTCGTGGTTAATCAATAAAGATTATTTATTCAAGTTTGCTTTGTGTTCATTATTCTTTCGGTGTGCCCTCGTTGCACTCGGCTATAACCTTTTCTAAAGCTTCGTGATAGTTACATTGTGGTGATATTTATTCATCGATCTTCCACAACTATATTGGAGCATCCTCAAGAAGTGTGTCGATAGTGCTCTTAATTTTGTTGTGAGTTTACCTCTTTATAATTATTTTTTTCCTTGGAATATAGATGAAAAAAAAGAATTTAATTTTCGTTTAACACCTTTAAACTACAAAACATGGGTCCAAACTATGAAAAATTATCTATATTTCAAAAAATTATGGGGCTATGTAAGTGGTTCAAAGGTAGAACCCTCCATTAATGCTACGCTTGAGCAAAAAGAAGAATATGAAGGAGGCCATCGAACGGTCCTATGGGTGCTCATAAATAATGTAAATGAGGACACTAGGGACACTTTGGCCGACTTCACTAATGCAAAAGAAGCATGGAAATACTTAAAAAAATCCCATGTTCAAAGTGATGTTCCTCATAAAATAGTATTAAGAGACAAATTGATCTCTCTTATACAAGGAGATAAAGGGGTAAACGATTTCTTTGGTGAATATTCTAATATTTGGAACCAACTACATGGTTATAGAAAGAAATGTCCGCAATGTCCTCTTGAGAGACAATGTGAAGACAATAAAGATTTCATATATCAATTTTTTAGAAGTCTCCGAAAAGAATTTGAAGGAGTTAGGTGTAGACGCGCGAAAAATCCCCGCTTCTCACCCTTTTCAGGGCTTGGAGCGGATCTTCTCGTGTGTCTAAGGCCTATTTATGCAAACAGGGTGTGCCAGCTAGCTTAACTAAGCTAGCGAAGATATATTTAAAACTGATTTCTAATCGTGGCGACTGTGAGCAAGTGAGCTCTTGTCGTCGCAAACCTTCTTGTACCGATGCGCAAGGGTCAGTCTGTACGCTTTGCAAAAATCGAGTTTTGGGATAGAAAGCCTACGAAGCGGTTCGAGGTGTCTAATTCGGGCCTTTTAGATGCGATTGCATATTTTAGATCACGTGGATTTGCACGTGCCTAAGTCTTTCCTTTTATCCCTTTTTGGGCCACCTAGTTTGTGTGTTATGAACACTCCACTACATGGGCGATTTTGAGCGGGGCTTGCTTCGATGCAATATGCGTCCTACCTCGTGGTATGGCGTAGATGCAATGCAAACTCACGCTACTCCAAAGGGAAAAACCCGAATGTAAAGACAATACTGAAGGGAAATAACCGAAGAGAAATAACCGAAGGGAAATGACTTGTAAAGTAAATGCCGAAGGGAGATATGTATATAGAGTATGTATATGAGCCCTTACTCGGGTCTTGCAAATAAGAGCGAAGGCTCAATGTGGGTGCGTGCTTGAATGGAAAGACTTACACACACGACATGAAATTAAACCCAAATATAAATTGTAGTATGGCCTTGACTAAGGTCTTGGGAGTAAGAGCGAAAGCTCAATGTGTGTGAGAGTGCTTGAATTGAAGTACTACGCACACGACATGAAATTAAACCCAAATATAACTGCAATAGGCCTTGACTAAGGTCTTGGGAGTAAGAGCGAAAGCTCAATGTGTGTGAGAGTGCTTGAATTGAAAGACTTACACACACGACATGAAATGAAACCCAAATAGTATAGGTCGGCTCTTACTTGGGTATTTTAAATAAGAGCGAAGGCTCAATGTGTGTGAGAGTGCTTGAATTGAAAGACTTACACACACGACATGAAATGAAACCCAAATAGTATAGGTCGGCCCTTACTTGGGTCTTTCAAATAAGAGCGAAGGCTCAATGTGTGTGAGAGTGCTTGAATTGAAAGACTTACACACACGACATGAAATGAAACCCAAATAGTATAGGTCGGCCCTTACTTGGGTCTTTCAAATAAGAGCGAAGGCTCAATGTGTGTGAGTGTTTGAATTGAAAGACAACACACCCAACTTAAGCAAAACCCTACAAAAATGAAAGTATACGTATATACTTATGTATTAGGGGCTGATTAGGCCCGTGTGTGTTCAAAATCGTGCACAACTAGGAGAGTGCACGTGTGTGGGTGTGCCAAGCCACATTATTACAAGCGGGGGGGGGGGAGACTATGCTCCGTTATTACAACCCCGTATCGAATTGAATTTCAAGCAAGTATACAACTAAAGACCGAGTTAGGCACTTACTAGTAGCTGGTCCGTAGATGCCGTGCTTGAGCGTGGGCTTGGCCTTCGCCTTGGGTTGCAGGAGGGAGCTCCGCGAGGTTGAGCGACAAGGGGTGCTGGCCGGATGCCTTGAAGGTGGCCGGCTGCTAGCAAGGGTATCGCCTTGACGTGTGGGATTAAAGGGGCTAGGTAAGGTCACTAGGGGGAGTGTAGTGTTGGGGAATATGACACTAAGGGAAGGGAACTAGAGAGGGGAAGGATACGGCTGGCGGGTGGCTTGGCCAAATGAAAAGGTGACAGTCGGTTGGAGTGGCCGACTAGGAGCTTGGTGGTGGCGGGTATTTAGGGAGTTTGGTTTCGGCTGAGTGAGAAGGGTGGCAGCGAGTGTAAGGACTGATGTTAGAGTGGTAGGGGAGTGGATTAGGAGGTTGAGAGTGGAGAGAGAGTGAAGAGGTGGCAAGATAGGATGTAGGGGGCTTACCGGGTGAAGAAGAGGGTGGCGCTCGAGTGGAAGGGAGTTGGGCAGGCGGTGGCGTTCGGCTGGAAGGTGGTGGTGTAGGTGGCGGTGCAGGTGGTGGTGGGATGGGGAGCAGGTGGAGCAGGTGGCTGAGCTTGGGGAAGTGGAGGACCCGGCTGGGATGGGTGAGGCGGTTACATCATGAACCCGCCCCCAAGGGGGGGGGTTATATAGGGATGGGTAGGTCGGTTAGGGCTGGGTTTGGGGTAGTGGTTAGGTGGTTTAGGTAGGGTGGTATGATGATAAGGTGGGTTGGAAAGGGTAGGGCCAGATATTTTAGATACTAGTGGTTTGGGTAGGTTGTGGGCTAGGGGTGGTTTAGGGGTTTAGGGTTTGGTTAGGTGGGTTGGTTCTAGGTAAGGTTTAGTGAGCTAAGTTAGGTGATTAGGCTAGGTTTAGGGAATTTAACCTAGGTTTAGGGAAGGATTAGGGAAGTGGGTTAGGTGATTAGGTTAGGATTAGGCCGGGATTAGGGAAGTAGGTTAGGTGATTAGGCTCGGATTAGGGGCGGATTAGGGTGGAAGGCTAGGATTAGGTATTTTGGGTTAGGTTTAGGTGAAGGAGCTCCCTTTGCATGGCCCATAGACCTTAACCACATCATGTTGGTGCAGCCCTAGGTTAGGTTTTGGCTAATTACAAGCTTAAACCCACTTAATTAGGCTAACCCACATGATTAACCCCAAACTTGACACACAAGTCAAGCTTAATTACAACCACACTTGATCTTATCCATCCCCACTCTCTCTCATGCCCATAATCCCACGTGAATTTCAAGTGGGCCCCACCTCCATTTATGAGAAGGTGATGTGGGCCATGGATATGGATATTGGATTGGATTTTTGAATCCAAATCCAAATCCAAGTCCATACATGGGTTTGGATTGGGATCTGAATATATATGGTCCAGATCCAATCCAAACTGAACTCTGACTCCTTCGAGCTGTATTCGAAACGAACGGTTTGTGCTGGGCCTGACAGCATCAGTGCTCCGTCTGCGTTGGGTCTTCGCTAACATGATCGTCCGCCTCTGTTTTCGCCTTCCGGAGATGACTTCAAAGGATGTTTTGACGATAACAGGGTCTTGAACATTCGAGATCCTGGGGGTGTGAATTTGATACAAGAGTTGCTGTGCCGGGCTCGACATGTGCTCCGGTTCCGGGCTCTTCTTAGCTCTCCTGGTCCTGTCTTGATCGGGCCAAGCCGCTTCGGGGTTTCCAAACATGTTTTAAAAAGGTTTTAAAAGCCATATTGTATGTTTTCGAAATATAGAGTTCAAAACATATGTACAGGGTTGTCTGGAAGGCTCCTGGGTTTCCAGACTCAAAATAGCCCTTTGGGGCTGCTTTTACAAAACCAAATGAATTTGAGAAATTCGTGGGATTTCGGGGTGTTTACAGATGCCCCTCTTTAGCCTTGTCCAAATAGATTTGGATAAGGGCAAAGATGACAAACACCCCTTTCAATGTCTCCCTAGATCTATCCACGAAGAACATGGGATCGTCCCAATTTTTAGCAAAAATCTCAATTTACAAACTCTGGTAGGAGGAGATATCACGCCAAAGGGTTCTACATGGAATCTGGTCCTAAATGGGATCATGTTCATGCAAGTACCATGCGTGGAATGCAAATGACATGGGTGTGGTGCCAAAAGTGGCGACCTCCCAAGGACCAGATGTGGTCGAACTCTAGAGACTTACAAGGCCTACTGCTCCAAGTGAGCAAATCCTATGCTGTTCGATGTTCGGTTTTCAAAACTTATTTACAAAAGCTATTTACAAAAGGGATAATTGTCTTGAGCCTCGATCCTAAGGATCTCGAGCTCTTCGTGCTTGCCCTTGTTTGAGTCTTAACACTCGCCTATCTAGCGGAGGTTTTATAAGAAAACAAGGCATATTTCAAATTCCTACGCCTTCCTCGAAACGTCGAATTCTCAAACAAGATGAAATTCAAGTAAGTAAATCCTATTTTTACTTTAGGATTCCTCGAAATGAACCATGCTTTAGCTTGAGATAAGCCAGGGATGGGAAAGAGATACCACGGTCCCTTCTGAAGCGTCCCGTGGTTTGAGGCACAGAAGGCAGAAAACTGCTCTTTTTGAGCTTTTTGGCCTCTTTTTCCTTTTTTTCATCGAGGGTCTCCCTTTGGGAGTATTTTTTCTTTAATCCCTCTTTTTTATAAGAGAATCGATTTTTCTTTTAAATTCTGGTTTCTTTCTTTTGGAAAGAGACTTTGAATGGGAAATTCCCTTTTGTTTTGGGCCTTTGTTTTCCTTTTGGAAGGAGAAGAGAAAAGGGGAGGACTTATCCCAAGCCTACACTCGATCCATTACAGATCAGCCTATTTAGAAATAGCACGTACCACTTGCAAGTATCTTGCTATGTTGAACTAGGCCTTTCTTTGTAAGAAGAAGGATTTTGAAATGTAACCACGATTTTGAAGACTCCGCTCTTTCACAAGTGCGAATTCTCTCACTCAGGATCACACGAGTTTTCCTTTGCACCTTATTCACATGTCTGAGGGCAGCTATCCCTAAAAATTTTCGAAAAATGGAATTTAAATCCAGATCATACACATGATACTTCTTTAAGTATTGAACATTGATAGGATCTGCTAAATTCCTACCTTCTACATCGACCAACCAATACGAATTGTTCGTAGTGGTTGCTCGTACAACATAGGGTCCATCCCAGTTGGGGCGCCACTTGCCTAGGGGGTGTGGGTCACGATGATGGATGGTTTTTAAGACCAGATCTCCTACTTCAAAGTGGCGAGGTCTCATGTGTTTGCTATAATGTCGGGCTATCCTTTGCCGGTATGCACGAGCATGATCCATGGCAAGGAGTCGCCTCTCATCTAGCAAATCTAGTTCGGCCATCCTAGAATGCTGAAGCGTCTCTAGGGGGAGGTCGAGTGCTATGGATGTATGGAATGAATGCAGTTAAGTATGAATGGGAAGAATGGCGTTTGTGCCATAGACCAATTCGAATGGTGTGGCATTCGTGGAGTCTGGATGGAAGTCCTATAAGCCCATAAGGCTTCATCCAGCTTCTCATGCCACGTCCTACCCTTCTCTAAGGTTTTCTCAATTATGCTAATGAGAGTCTTGTTTGTGGCTTCGGCTTGGCCGTTGCCTTGAGGGTAGTAGGGCGAGGAGAAGTGGTGAGTTATGCCATACGTGTTGCACAACTTAACCATCCGCTCGTTCTTGAATGGGGTACCATTATCAAGACACAAGGTCTCGTGGAACCCCAAATCGAGCCAAGATATTCCTCCGGATGAAAGCCACCACATGTTGCCCCATCACATTGGTTAGGGAAATGGCTTCCACCCACTTAGAAATACTCCGTGGCTTCTAAAATAAATCGATGCCCATTCGAGGCCTTTGGAAATATTGGGCCTACAATGTCAAACACCCACATGGTAAATGGTCAGGGGCTGACCACGGAATGCAATGCAGATGATGGGATATGAATCGCGTGCCTATGCACTTGACATGGATGACACTTCCTAACATGATCGTGACAATCCTTTTTCAGGGTGGACCAAAAATAGCCCCCTCTAAGTATTTTCATTGCCATCATGTTGGCATTTACATGACCTCCACATTCTCCATCGTGGAACTCGTGCATCACTATCCTAGCCTCCTCTAGGTCGATACACCTAAGCAGAATGCCGGTAAAACTTTTTTTGTATAAGACCCCACCCAGAATGGTGTATCAGGTCGAAATCTTACGAATGAATGCCTTATCTTTGGATGTGGCATCCTCGGTGAATCCCCCATTTTCTAAAAATTGTTTTATGTCATAAAACCAGGGTTTTTCAATAGACTCTAGGTTGTTTTTGCAAATATCCAAGTCGTGTGTGGATGGGTGGGGCGCATGCCATATTTCCAAAGATCTGGTCCCTGAAATGGGATCGACCTTCAGGGCTGAACCCAAGGAGGAGAGGGCATCGGCGATGTCATTGTCCTCTCTTCCTATGTGTGTGAGTTTACACGATTGGAAGGACTGGACCAATCGAGTGGCCAACTCGTGATATGGAAGTAGTTTCTCATTACGTACTTGCCAAATTTTCAAAACCTGGTTTATGACAAGGAGCAAATCTCCAAAGACCTCAATGCACGATGCCCCTAGAGTTTTCGAAATCCTTAAGCCTTGTATGAGTGCTTCATACTCAGCTACATTGTTGGAACATTCGAAATCTAAGCGGACTGCTATGGGAATCTCACCCTTTTCAGGGGAGATTAGGATGACCCCAGCATCAGCCCCTCGTTGGTTTCGTGCCCCATCGAAGTGCATCCTCCACACTTGGTTTTCGAAAGAATTTGCCAAAATGTGGTTTTGAAAATGGTTTTGCAATATGCCTTCATCAGGCATTTCGACAAGAGTGGGATATGCGTCCTCTAAGGGGAATTCAGCCACGTAATCTGCTAGGGCTTGCCCCTTAATGGAGATCTGGTGATGGTATTTCAGATCATACTCCATTAGAAGGAGTTGCCATTTGCCCAATCTACCCGTGAGAATGGGTTTTTCGAACAAGTGCTTGATTGGATCAAGCTTGGACACTATCCAGATCTCATGATCTAGGAAATAGTGTCTGAATTTCTGGCAGGCCGAGACTAGGGCCAAGCATGTCTTCTCCATGGCTTGGTAATTTCGTTCATAAGCCAAGAGAGTTTTCGAAATATAGTAGATGGCATACTCCTTATGGGTGTCATCCTCGTATTGAGCCAACAGAGCTCCTAAAGCATTTGCATGTACGGAGATGTATAATAAAAGCGATTTTCCTTGCTTTGGAGGATTCAAAACGGGGGGATTAACCAAGTATGCCTTCAGTCTCTCGAAGGACTTCTGGCATTCGTTATCCCATAAGAATTTTGTGCCCTTCCTCAACAGTTTGTTGAAGGGTTCGCATCTAGTTGTCAGATTCGATATGAATCGGCGAACGGATTGTAAGCGACCCTGGAGGCTACGGATTTGGGTGAGATTAGAGGGTGGAGCCATGTCTAGCCATGTCTATGATGGTTCGACACTTAGAGGGGTCGACTTCTATTCCCCTTTGGCTCACCATAAAGAATAGAAGCTTCCCTGATTCTACCCCGAACACACATTTTTTAGGGTTTAACTTTACTTTGTAAAGCCTAAGCCTTTCGAAAATCTTTTGTAAACATTTGATATGGGTGCATTGGGTTTTGGATTTCGCCAAGAGATCATCTACATACACTTCTACAAGCTCATGAATTTGATCATGGAAGATCGTGGTCATGGCTCGTTGGTATGTTGCGCCAGTATTTTTCAAACCAAAGGGCATGACTGTATAGCAGTACGTGCCCCATGGGGTTGTGAAGGCGGTCTTACCCTGATCTCGTGGACTTAGTTTAATTTGATTATAGCCTGAATAGCCATCCATGAACGAAAACATTTCATGATTTGCAGTACTATCGACTATCAAATCTATGTTTGGTAAAGGATAATTATCCTTTGGAGTGGCTTTATTCAGGTTTCTGAAATCGATGCATATTCGAATTTTCCCATTGGTTTTTCGAACTACAACGATATTTGATAACCAATCAGAATACGCAATGGGTTTTATAAATCCAGCTTTTAGCAGATCTTCTAAACCCTCTTTGACTTGCATGTGTATATTCGAGTGTATTTTCCTACGCTTCTGCTTTATGGGTTTTACACCTGCATCTAAGGGAAGACGATGTTCGACAATGCTGGGATCTATGCCCGGCATGTCTTCATACGTCCATGCAAACACATCTAAATAGGTTTGTAGAAATGCAATGAATGCTAATCTTTCAGTTTCATGCAAGCATGCGCCTATTTTGATGGTTTTGGGATTTGAATCATCCCCTAGGTTCACCTCTATGAAATCTCCTCCTACTGATTGGGAAGGTTTTTCAAAATCGAGAATTCTATGAAATTCTGGGAGCTCAGAAGTGGGATCTTTCTCAAGGGGATCCACTTCTGAGATTTGATCATTCTCGTGGGCTATAGACCCGAGGGAATTTGATGCGTGGTTTTCAAAATGACCTGGTTTTGTACTTGGATTTTCAAGTGATTTCAAAATTTTTGGTCTGGCTATGCAGACGACGTTTCTTTCGAAATCCTTTTCTTTTGCCAAAGTCCTACCAGGAGCAGCTATGTACAAAATCTTTTTGGTATTTTCCAAATTTTCGATTTTTTTGGTTTTTTGTAAAACAAGAACCTTGAGAACTATACAAAGCACTCTTTTTTTGAGTTTTTGTTTTTCCATTGTTTTTGGTTTTTCTTGTTTTTCAATTTTTTTGATTTTAAGCTTTTCAAATGTTTTTGTATTTTTAGAAAAGGGATCTTCCGTCATACCTACAAAGGGAAAACACTACGAGTTAGACTCGGAATAGGAGATCTAAATCGTAGGTCTCTTCTAAGGCAGGTTCCGGGGCACCCTTGACCCAGGTGGTCACAGGGGGTGGCTCCGGCGGTATTCGAGGAGTATAGCCGATCCCATATCGGCTTGGATTGGCCCTAGGGAGGATGGGCTCTAGGAGACCCTGGTTCTGTGCCCCTATACTCTTGTAGGGCGTGTAGCCCATGTTTAACATGTTCCACGACTTTTTGTTTTTTGAAAAGGTTTGATATAAGTCGTGGTCCTGGAACATGCTATCGTCCATATTGTGCTCATATGGCCTCTTGTCCAGGGGTTTTGGAAATAGGGAACGCTTGGGTCGTCCTAGAAGGATTAAAGTCGGGAGGGGGCCTGCTTTGGGCGGCCCCTTCACACATACAACCTTCCCAGGGTTGTTCAACACGAGCCGAGGTGGCTCAACCATAATTTGCCCCAGGTTAGCCTCATGGGCCTGGGAGCTTGATAAACAAGAGGAGTTTATGATCCCCTGAAGCTGTGGGTGACTCTCACCTAGGATCACTACGACCTGGTCCCTAAAAGGGATCTTGACACACCTGTGGAAGGTGGATGGCACAGCGCACAAACTGTGTATCCAATGCCTTCCCAGCAACAGGTTATAATGGGGGTGGATGTCCAAGACATGGAACACCCTTGTGTGTTCGATGCCTCCCGTTTCCATTGGGAGTTCGATGGATCCTAAAGGTCTAGATGCATTCCCATCGTATCCAGTGATAACGATGGGGCTTGGGTTCACTGAAGTCAAGGTGACTCCGATTTTGTACGCCACATGAAGTGGAAGGATGTTGAGCCCTCCTCCACCATCGACTAGGCACCTGTCCAGAGAGTGGTTGTTTAGAACCACCTCGATATGCAGGGCCTGGTTATGGGTTTCGTAGGGTCTATCTACATCATCTTCCGAAAAAGTGATGGGTGATTTTGCTCCTAATAAAGCCACTTGGGCAGACAAGGATTCCGGACTTATGTTCGAATCAACCTTGGCCCTTTCTAGAATTTTTTCTAATACAAGTCTATGCCTAGGCGAGGTTTTTATAAGCTCTAAGATAGACATGTGAATAGGAATCTTTGAAAGGTGGTTTTCGAAGTCATAAGGATTTAGGATGACTTTGTCCTTATCTGCTTTTGGCAGAACACTAGGGATACATGCTTTTGAGGGGTCAGGCACACTGACCACCTTTTGAGCACCTTGAAGGTGCGGGGGTTGATAGATCCTCCCGGATCTAGTGACTTCCCCCACGACCAGCCTAGGGTTCGCGCTAAATTTGGCTCTAAGAATGAGCTGAGGAGAACCTTGGATTTTTAAAACTGGTTTTACCGAGGATTCCACTTTTGGTGGTCCCCGAATGGCGACTTGGGCGGGCTTCTTGTATAGTACAAGAATGGGCACGCAAGTGGGTCGACCAGGTTCTGGTTTTTGCGGTAGTTCCTTGGAAATGGTGAGGGTACATACCTCCTTTCCTTTCCCACTGCCACTGACGTGTTTGAGAAAGGGTTCCTTGAAGATAGCTTGAGGTGGCTCAGGTTCCGCAGTGACCTTGAGCCGGCCTTCTGCTATCAAGTTCTCAATTTTATTTAAGAGGGAGAAGCAACGTTTGGTATCATGGCCTTTGAGCCGATGATACTTACAAAATCGATTTAAATACCCCCCTTTGGAAGTAACTCCTTCGGGGATTTCAGGGAGTTCTATCATGCCCTGGGCAAGTAGGAGGTCTAGGACCTCCGACACAGGTTGCCCCAGCGGAGTATACTCCCGTTTTTCAACCGGTTTTTAAAATTTTTGCTCCCTCTTATTTTCTAACTTTTCGAAATTTTTGGAAGTGCCCGTCACGCCTGGATCCACCCGGATATTGGCAATTTTATGGGGCTTTGCCCCTTTGTCCATCATGGGTAGCCCGTATGTGATGGGCTTTTCCAAGCGGGTTTTTGGAATGACACTTCCTTTCCATAAGTGATCGTATGTCCCTTTTCGCAAGTTGGTTTCGAAAAGAGAGGCCTTTTTTATCAACTTATGGAAAGTTGAGATCTCATGGAGCGAGAGAAGGGTTTTTAACTCGCTTTTAAAGTTATCCAGGATGAGCATTACTGCGCATCCTTCGGATATGGGCTCTCGCACTTGGCCCAAAAGCGACCTCCATCTTATAATGAAGGCATGTACGTCTTCGTTCATGCCTTGCTTTGTATCCCTTAAGGTATTCAGAGTCGGCGTGACTTCTACGTTGTGTGCAAATCTTTGCATGAAGCAGTTCGCTAACTCTTCGAAAGTAGCGAACTGGCTTAAGTCGTAGGAAGCCAGCCATTTGGCAGCTGTGCCTTTAAGGGATAAAGGGAACCAATACACCCATTTCATCGAGTCCTTTTTCTTCTTATGGGCTCGACGTGAGAAAAGCTGCAAGTGAGACCTAGGGTCTCCCATGCCATCATACCGATGGAAGTTCGGTATTTCATCGTCACTGTCTGTTTCGTAATCCATAGGAAGGAAATCAGACAAGGCGTAGTTTCTTTTCTCTTTATTCTGCCCTTTCAGCAACTGCTGTAGGGCTTTACGGTCCTTTTGTGTGAAGAACTCGTGGTATTGGTTGCCTTCCATTACGGAGGCCTCTTTGTGCTTGCGAGATTTTTCAAATTTCTTTTTAGGCCTTTGTTCACCGTTTGATGAACATGAATCGCCTGCTTCAACCTCTTGGCTGAGAGCATCGATTTTGGCCTCAAACTCCCTTCTCAAGTCCTCGATTTCATCTAGTTTTATTTTGTTTTTGAAAATCCTCCTAGAGTGAGAACTTGATGTGCATGAGCCTTGGCTCGACACTTCACTTGGATTGGATTTTGACATGCTTTTCAAGCTTTTTCAAAATGTCCTAAGTACAAGCAAAGAAAAACAAGTTAAAATGACACCTTTTAAAAAATTTCGCAAGACTTCTACTTAAAAACTCGATTTTTGAAAGGCTCACGTCCCACCAGGCGTGCCAATCTCTGTAGACGAGCGAAAAATCCCCACTTCTCACCCTTTTCAGGGCTTGGAGCGGATCCTCTCGTGTGTCTAAGGCCTATTTATGCAAATAGGGCGTGCCAGCTAGCTTACCTAAGCTAGCGAAGATATATTTAAAACTGACTTCTAATCGTGGCGACTGTGAGCAAGTGAGCTCTTGTCGTCGCAGACCTTCTTGTATCGATGCGCAAGGGTCAGTCTGTACGCTTTGCAAAAATCAAGTTTTGGGATAGAAAGCCTACGAAGCGGTTCGAGGTGTCTAATTCGGGTCTTTTAGATGCGATTGCATATTTTAGATCACGTGGATTTGCATGTGCCTAAGTCTTTCCTTTTATCCCTTTTCGGGCCACCTAGTTTGTGTGTTATGAACACTCCACTACATGGGCGATTTTAAGCGGGGCTTGCTTCGATGCAATATGCGTCCTACCTCGTGGTATGGCGTAGATGCAATGCAAACTCACGCTACTCCAAAGGGAAAAACCCGAATGTAAAGACAATACTGAAGGGAAATAACCGAAGGGAAATAACCGAAGGGAAATGACTTGTAAAGTAAATGCCGAAGGGAGATATGTATATAGAGTATGTATAACGTTCGGCTGGAAGGTGGTGGTGTAGGTGGCGGTGCAGGTGGTGGTGGGATGGAGAGCAGGTGGAGCAGGTGGCTGAGCTTGGGGAAGTGGAGGACCCGGCTGGGATGGGTGAGGCGGTTACATCATGGAACCCGCCCCCAAGGGGGGGGGGGTTATATAGGAATGGATAGGTCGGTTAGGGCTAGTTTTGGGGTAGTGGTTAGGTGGTTTAGGTAGGGTGGTATGATGATAAGGTGGGTTGGAAAGGGTAGGGCCAGATATTTTAGATACTAGTGGTTTGGGTAGGTTGTGGGCTAGGGGTGGTTTAGGGGTTTAGGGTTTGGTTAGGTGGGTTGGTTCTAGGGTGAGGTTTAGTGAGCTAGGTTAGGTGATTAGGCTAGGTTTAGGGAATTTAACCTAGGTTTAGGGAAGGATTAGGGAAGTGGGTTAGGTGATTAGGTTAGGATTAGGTCGGGATTAGGAAAGTAGGTTAGGTGATTAGGCTCGGATTAGGGGCGGATTAGGGTGGAAGGCTAGGATTAGGTATTTTGGGTTAGGTTTAGGTGAAGGAGCTCCCTTTGCATGGCCCATAGACCTTAACCACATCATGTTGGTGCAGCCCTAGGTTAGGTTTTGGCTAATTACAAGCTTAAACCTAGTCAATTAGGCTAATCCACATGATTAACCCCAAACTTGACACACAAGTCAAGCTTAATTACAACCACATTTGATCTTATCCATCCCCACTCTCTCTCATGCCCATAATCCCACGTGAATTTCAAGTGAGCCCCACCTCCATTTATGAGAAGGTGATGTGGGCCATGGATATGGATATTGGATTGGATTTTTGAATCCAAATCCAAATCCAAGTCCATACATGGGTTTGGATTGAGATCTGGATATATATAATCCAGATCCAATCCAAACTGAACTCTGACTCCTTCGAGCTGTATTCGAAACAAACGGTTTGTGCGGGGCCTGACAGCATCAGTGCTCCGTCTGCGTTGGGTCTTCGCTAACATGATCGTCCGCCTCTGTTTTCGCCTTCCGGAGATGACTTCAAAGAATGTTTTGATGATAACAGGGTCTTGGACGTTCGAGATCCTGGGGGTGTGAATTTGATACAAGAGTTGTTGTGTCGGGCTCGACATGTGCTCCGGTTCCGGGCTCTTCTTAGCTCTCCTGGTCCTGTCTTGATCGGGTCAAGCCGCTTCGGGGTTTCAAAACATGTTTTAAAAAGGTTTTAAAAGCCATATTGTATGTTTTCGAAATATAGAGTTCAAAACATATGTACAGGGTTGTTTGGAAGGCTCCTGGGTTTCCAGACTCAAAATAGCCCTTTGGGGCTACTTTTACAAAACATATAGAAATTCGTGGGATTTCGGGGTGTTTACATTAGGTCATCTCTTATTCATCGGAAGCCATTTCCTACCAAAGAAGAGGTTCTTACCGATCTTCAAATGGCGGAAACAAGAATCAAATGAAGCTATGTTTCAAAAAGATACCGCTCTTGCCGCATCTAAACCCATAGCAAATATTAAGGCTTATCGTCCTCCCCATTTCAAAAACGAAGGATCAAGCGAAGCATGAAAGGAGGTCATTTACCATAATTGTAAAGAAGTCGGGCACATAAGGCCAAATTGCTCTAAATTGAAAAAGAAGGCGACCTTAGTGAAGTAAAATGTTTCATCTTCCATCCATACACTTTAAGAAAAAGTGAAGCAACTTGAGGCTCAAATGAAGGAGAAAGCAATGGTGCGGTTTGCTCTTCTTTAACAAAAGAAATTCAAGGTATGACTTTTTGGATTCTTGATTCGGGTGCTTCATTTCATATGACTTCTAACGAAAGAATTTTAAACTCATGTGTTAAAAAATCTTCATCTTGTGTTTACACTGCGGATGGGACAAAATTAGATGTAGAAAAAATTTGTGATTTACAAAATAAAAATTTTGAAATCTCCAAAATTAGTGTTGTTCCAAAACTAAATTTGAAATTACTCTCTGTATCTCAGATTTCAGATAAAAATTGTGTTGTAACCTTTTCATCCACAAGATGTATTGTACAGGATAGCCTCTCGAACAAGGTGATTGGTTGTAGTCATAGAGAGGGCGGACTTTATATTATGGACTTTTTGCATAGTATAGGATATGTTAATGTTTTGACAAATAATGCTCTTTTATGGCACAAGAGACTACGACATCTTAATGCTCAAAACTTGTATTAATGTCCTCTTGGAATGAAATCTAAGGAATCTTTTTCTTGCAAAGATTATGTTCTTGGTAAAATGCAACATCTTCCATTTACAAACAAAACACATGTTACAACAAGACCCTTCGAAATTGTTCATTCGGATGTATGGGGTCCGACACCCGTTTTGTCTAAAGAAGGTGTTTCCTATTATGTCATTTTTATAGATGACTTTACTAGGTATACATGGGTATATCTTTTAAAAGCAAAATCCGACGTCTTTCAAAATTTTATTATCTTTCATAATCTTGTAAAAAATTGATTTAATTCCGAAATCAAGATTTTTAGATCCGATTCAGGAGAGTTTATGTCAAAAGATTTTAAAAATCATCTCAATACGTTTGGAATTATACATCAAATTTCTTGTTCTAAGACTCCTCAACAAAATGGTATTTTCAAATGCAAGCATAGACATATTTTGGAAACCACAAGAACTTTGCTTTTATCAAGTGATGTTCCTAAAAATTTTTTGGCAGAGGCTATTATGATTACAGTCTATTTAATTAATCGGATACCCTCTTTGGTTTCACAAAATGTGTCTCCTATAGGAAGACTTTTTAAAGTTTCTCCCAACTATTAAAGATTGCGTATTTTTTGTTGTAAATGCTTTGTTTATACTGACAAAGACGATAAACTGTCATCTCGCGCTATACAATGTGTCTTTGTAGGATATGGAATAACCAAAAAGGGGTATAGGTGTTATGATTATAAAAATGATAAGCTTTATGTATCACGAGATGTTAAGTTTTTTTAAAATGAATATGTTTTTAAAGGCATGGATGATGATATTTCTCTTGATGACTCCTCCTATTCCTTCTTGAATGATATTATAGGTGAAGAGGTAATTCATGATGAAAATGATCTTGATGAACAGATGAGTACAAGACATCCTATTACACATTTTGATCAACATTACAATACGAGATCTGTGCCTATCCCTAGGAGGTCAAATCGTGATTCTAGACCTCCTGAAAGATTTGTCTCATATGATAGTTTTTCACCAAGGCATAGAGCTTTAGAAACAAATATTTCAGCTAGAAAGGAACCTATAACCTTTAAGGAAGCCCAGTTATCACAAGACTGGATTCATGCAATGAACGAAGAGTTGGATGCTTTGTATAGAGCCCAAACTTGGGATATTGTCTCTAGACCATCAAATAAAAAGACTATAGGTTGTCGGTGGGTCTCTATAAAATCAAGACTAATGGTGATGGCTCATTAGATCGCTATAAAGCTAGATTAGTTGCCAAAGATTACTCACAAGAATATAGAATTGATTATGAAGAGACCTTTGTTCTTGTGGCCAGAATGACAACTATTAGAACACTTATAGTTGTGTGTACAATTCATCATTGGAATATCTATCAGTTAGACGTTAAAAATGCTTTTTTAAATGGTTGGTTGAAGAGAGAAGTATATATAGAGCCTCCTCCTGGTCTCAATCTTCTTAAAAACCAAGTGTTAAAGCTCAAAAGAGTTTTATATGGTCTCAAACAAGCTCCCAAAGCTTGGTTTGATAAAATGAATGAATTCATGATTGTCATGGTTTTACTATCTGTTATACTGACACAGCCTTGTTTATAAGAAAATCTTCTGCAGGTGTTGTTATTTGTTTGCTCTACGTCGATGATATGATTATTACAGGTAGTCATAATACAGGTATCCAGCAAATCAAGCAAGAACTTGGTAATATATTTGAAATGAAGGACCTTGGTCAACTTTCTTATTTTGCTTGGCATTGAGGTAACTCGTGATGATAGAGGTTTCTTTTTATCACAATAATGATATTATTCTTAGATCAGGTATTACAGATGACAAAATTGTTGAGACACCTGAGGTAATAAACCAAAATATGCGTATAGTTGAAGGTGAACTTTTGAGTGATCCCACACCTTATAGACAGATGGTTGGAGCACTCACCTATCTTACCATAACACGGCCAGATATTGCTCATGCCGTTCATACTGTAAGTCAGTTTCAGCATGCGCTTACCTATATGCATGAGTGTTGTTATGAGGATTGTTCGTTATATTCGACAAACCTCAACTAAGGGAGTATTTTTATCATCTTCCTCGTTATCTCAGTTGCTCGCATATACTGATGCCAATTGGGGTGGTGATGTGAATGACAGGTACTCTACTACCGGCTACTGCATATTTCTTGGTCACTCACTCATTTCATGGAAATGCAAAAGACAACAAAAGGTGTCTCTTTCGTCCACTGAAGCCAAGTACCGTGCAATGGCCAACACAACTACATAACTAACTTGGCTGCGATGACTACTTCAAGACTTGGGCATACAATTGGAAGCTCCTACAATCATGTTCTGCGACAACAAAAGTGTTATGTATATAGCCAACAATCATACCTTTCATGAGCGTACAAAGCACATAGAGATGGATTGTCACTACATTCGTGAAGAGCATCTCCAAGACAACTTAATATTACAGTTTGTAAAATCAGAACATCAACTTACAGATGTGTTCACCAAGTCATTACATGCTCCTCGATTTCAATCTTTAATTGACAAACTTCAGGTCATGGAGCTATCAATTTGAGGGGGGTGTTAGAAAAAGGGTCACTCGGGCCCGACCCTAGCAGACCCTAGCCCACCTGAAATTCATGTTACTATGGCTTCAAAGCAATTGCATGAGCAGGCAGACCTGGCAGTGGAGAGATGGGAGATGGTTTTATGATACATGCATTTCATTTAATGGGATGGTTTTATGATACATGCATTCCATTTAATGCAGCAAATTCTTTTCATTTTCAGTTCAGGGTATAAGATGACATCTTATCAAAAGTTAAGAGAGAAACTATTAGATAAGAATGTTCTTGAAGTCAAAGAATATTGTTCGATTTTGAGAGAGTCATAGAAGAAGACAAGATCCACTATCATGGCAAACACATGGACAGATAGGTGAGGAAGGACTTTGTTAAACTCCCTTGTCTATTGTCCTTAAGTGAATAAGACATTCAATGGATTAATTTGAAAAAAGCACCACAATATCATCAAGGGGATAATTATTTTGATTTTGAAGCTTAAGGTGGTGATGATCTCAACAAGGAGAAGAAGGTGAAGATTCTTTAGTTGATCCTTATTACAATATGTAATTGGGTTTTCCAATTATGAAAGTTGTAATTTTGCTAAGGATGTAGTGCTTAAATGCTTTATACATCGAAAATTGAATGGTGATTGATGAACATTTACTCAACTTATGAATTATATAAATTGTTTTCAATTGCCATGATTTTTATGATTTTTTTTATTTTGTTTAATTTTTTAATATTAAAAAACAATATTGTGTGATTCGATACTATAGATATCGTGGATGAAAATGATACATGATACGATACGCTATGAACAACACTGGGTAGATCCACTACATCCAATTAGATTACGTAGAGACACAACATCAAAGCGATGAATATCTAGCAATTCTATTGAGGATAACATAAGGCTTCAACTTCCAATCAGTGGAGTTCAAATACTAGCAACAACCAACACAAGAGAAACAAAATCGAAAGCAATATGATCACATCCAGACGCATTTTCAGACCAATAACCAGATGAACTACAAGGAGGAACCAAAACCGATTGTTCGATACTCCAATCAAGCAGAAGAACCGAAGTCTCTAGCATGGCTTTCATCATCACAATTTCAGACCAGAAGAACCAACCAAAACCTTTAACTAATTAAGCAGTGGGACCAGTGGAATTGCACATTCCTCAGTAAGATTATAACAGATTTCCGACTAAAGCAGCAACAAAAGCTTGGTCTATACTTATTAATATATTAAACAAATAGACAAAGGAATCGGTTTCAGTGACTCCGACAAATTGAACTTGATACGTGAAGCATACCCAACTA
Source organism: Brasenia schreberi (assembly GCA_036023115.1). NCBI lineage: Eukaryota > Viridiplantae > Streptophyta > Magnoliopsida > Nymphaeales > Cabombaceae > Brasenia > Brasenia schreberi. Next base: position 1,472,508 of record JAYKKT010000035.1, on the reverse strand, counting down.
TTAAAGAATTGAGACCAAACAAAACCTAACTTTCGCATGATTCCAGTACAGCGAACAAACAACCAAACAAGAATATCAATTTTGATTTATGTGGTTGAACCTCACCTGAAGTTCTCCCAAGATATCTGACAATTTCCCATTCCTTAGAACGATCGATCCCGTATAGCCTAAAACCACAACAAATCCACTCAGAAAAGAGATAAGACTCCTAAAAACGATACCATCCATGCAATCTCGAGATCAATTTGTTCATAACTTTCAGAAACTTAAGCACACACACGCACGAATACACCAAAGGAAGAACCGGCGGAGAGAAAGAACCCGCTCCGACGAGGATGAGAATCTTAGTAAGCCCTACTCCCGTCTGCATCGCCATGGCTGATTTCTCGGAGCGCGACGGGCAAAACCACGATGGACAGGATGATGTCCTCCGTGTTTCAGTGTCGTCAGGAGCGATCAAAAGAGAGACGTCAGATACCGGAAACCCTAATTAGCGTTGGGAGGTTGCTCCACACAGAGGGAAATGGTCCACGTCTTCCGACCAGGAAACCAGCAGCCTCCACTCAACCACTCTGTGGAGACCACCACCTTAAGCTTTTATGACGCGATCGCCCCTCGCAATTCCCGGAATACCGGACCTCTCCATCTTACGTGCCCATCACATTCATGAGACTCATGAACCGTTGAGCACCTATCCCACCTTGGTGACATCCATAGCTTTCACGGACTCGCCTCGTTCTAGTGTAGGTTCATTAAGAACTTCGTTAATGTTGTGACACTACTCATGAATCTACTGAGGAGATCAAAAGACTCATGTGGTGAGCCCCAATACTTTCGCTTCCCAACTTTTGCCAAACTTTTGAAGTAGAATGTGAAGTGTTGTCCTCCTTCAAGAAAGATGTCTTATAGAATACTTAAGTGAGAAACTCAAAGGACCAACCCTAAATGAGCCCTGTAGACATAGTAACACTATCTCCTCCTTAAAGAGTTTGTTATCCACACTGACTATGAATCTTTCAGATTTTTGAAGGGGCAGGCCAAGCTCAACAAGCATCATGCCAAGTGCATTGAGTACTTGGAGGTTTTCCCTTATGCCACCAGACATAAGGAGGGCAAGTCCAATGTGGTGGCCGATACTCGATCCCATCGGTATACTCTCCTCACTGAACTAAGAACTTGGTACATCAGTTTTGAGCATCTCAAGGAGTTATATCCAGTTGACTCCGAGTGTGCTCCTCATGTCTTAAACAGCTCGAACTCCACCTTGGGCTATCACATTAAAGATGTTTTCCTGTTTCAATATGGGAAGTTGTATATTCCCAAAAGCTCCATGTGGGAACTACTAGTAAGAGAAGCTCACGCTGGAGGAATAGCCACTCACCTTGGAGAAAAAAAACCTTAGGTGCCTTAAACGAACACTTTTATTGGTTGAGCATGTGCAAGATTGTACATAGATTGGATAATCGTTGCTCCAATTGCAAGCAAGTTAAAAGTCACGAAGTAGTTCAGCAAGGTTCATATCTCCCACTTCAAATTCCCAACGGTCTATAGAAAGATATCAGCATGGATTTTGTTCTTGGCTTTCCATGGACTGCCCAAGGTAAAGACTTTGTTTTCGTAATTGTTTATCGTTTCTAAAAAGTGGCCCATTTCGTCCCCTTAGAAAAACGGATGATGTTGCTCACATCGCCAATATCTTCTTGAAAGAGATTGTCCGACATCATGGAGTTCCCAAGTCCATCGTATCTAATCGAGATCCAAAATTCTTAAGCTATTTTTAGCATACCTTGTGGAAGCAAATCGGCACCAAACTTCTCTTCAGCACCACCTACGATGTGAACATCAATCCAAATTCATCAATAGGGCCCACTCAGCCACACACCAAGTCCATGACAAGGCAAATTTCTCAATTTGTCCAATTGGTTAAAAATATGTTAATGACAACATCTCCATTAAAAGTAGTTGGAATCCCACTCTAGGAAGTCCCAAAAACGTCCTCACCCTTTAGGAACCATAAGTTTTAAATGTTGAAAACTATCAAACTGCAGAATTGATTCATGATAGTGTTTTATAGGATAATTATAGCAGTAATTCATCCAACATCATGGAAAATGTGGAAACAATCTAGGAAACCATTTTTTGTGTTTTCAATGCTTGGGAAAATAGAATGTTGCATTTGCCACCTTAATAACTTGCATCTTGAGTTAATTGTTGCATGGCAACTTAGTGTTTTGTATTCTCAATACTTGGGAAAATAGAATGTTGAATTTACCACCCAAGAGCTTGCAGCCTGAGTTAATTGTTGCATGCAAACTTGTGTTTTGATTTATTTCTGTATGACTAGCTTTGAGACTATTATTCAAGCTTAAAAAGACCTCTTAGTAGAATGAAGAAGATAACATCCATTTCTTAGCAAATTTTATGATTTCTTATCTAATTCAGTTTACAATTAATGGTGATATAGATTTTTTAGTTCTTTCTTATCAGTCAAACTTGTGGTGAGTGAACAAGAATCACCCATACACCAATTGTACATGAATAGTATCTCAATTCATTGAGAATCGGTAGAAGTATTTACTAAACGTGAATGCATCAACCTATCATCCCCAAACAGACAGAGAGACTGAACTTGTCAACCATACCCTAGGGGCTCTTCTTCGTGTTGTCATACTACATAACCCAAAAAAGTGTGAGGATTGTCTTGCTTGGGTTGAATTCGCCTATAATCAAGTTGTACACCATACCACCATAACTAACCCTTTCAAAATCATATATGGTTATAATCCACTTACACCATTAGGTCTGGCCACACTATCGATGTCTAGTACCACCAATTCATTGGGTGAAAAGGTTGTCATGAACTTACAATAATTACATGAACCGGTACGACATCACATCAAACAATACTCACACTCCTATGCCCGCATTACCAACGGTAAGAGAAAGACTCTTCAGTTTCGACCAAGAGACCAGGTGTGGGTATACTTGTGCAAAGAGCGCTTCCTATACCTACGCACTTCCACACTCTCACCCCATGTTGCGGGACTCTTCAAAGTCCTTACCTGAATCAATGATAACGCCTATCAACCAGATTTACTTGAGGGTTACCACATATCTCCCTCTTTTAATGTGTGGGACCTAAGTCTCTACCTAGAGAACCTCATCAATCCAAATTCAGGGATGAAGCTTTCGTTACCCTGAGATGATGATGCAGACATCAAGTACTAAGATCCTCCAACTACATGGCAGATCACTAGGTCCATGATGAAACTGTTGTTAACATTGGTAGGATTGGTCCAAATTAGCTTGAGGACCCACCAATTAGAAGCATCTAGGATTATCTAAAAGCTTCAGTTGGCACCTCCCAGCTCCAACTAATTAACTACTAGCTTTAATTAACACTTGCCATTTTATTAACTTTGAGCTTAATTAAGCATTAATCTCCTCAACAATCATCCTTGAAAGATGCTTAACCTCATTACTCAGCCTTCGGTGATGCCCAATCTATTGTTTTGTTTTCCCATGTTATTTATTTTGCATTTAAGTTTGTTTGGTACAAGAACCTAGCTCAAGGGGTTGTCTTAGCATAAATAGGGCTTCATTGAAAGAAATATGCAACTAGTTTTTGCTCTCATTTTATCTCATTCAAGTTGCATAGGATTTAGTAGCTCTTATCACTCAGATTTCCTTAAGTGTAGTGAATGCACTCTTGTCATTCCAACCGTTCACTATAGTGTGGCGAGTAAATATTTTTGAGAATCTTACAATTTTCATCCTTAAAGTTTTGGACGGTACCTAGTGATTTGTTGTGGGAACCTGCAAACGTTGTCTAAAGTTATAACGATTGTGGAACAATCGGTGGACAACTGTAAACCTGATGCAAAAAAAACTTTAAAGAAAAACTCTATCAGGAAGAAAGGTTTCAAAAAGAAGGATACAGACAGTCAGGATACATAGGGCGATGTTTCAATAAGGAGGTCCAATGGCAAGGCGAAGCCAAAATGTCCCTATAAACTTAAGTGCTAGCTATGTAGAGGCCCACACAAGTTTGTTAAATGTCCGAATAAGAGAGAAATTGACCGAGTGAATACGATGCAGCAATAATACCTGATTGAGTTGCGAATGAGAGCTCTCTAACGGATGACCACCATGAATGACATTTAGGCACCAACTCTGATATCACCTCTACGCAAAGACCTAATGTACCTTGATGTTTTTGTGAAAAATCTATCAAGGCACTTGTAGATACTGCGGTAACCCCCAACTTCATCACGCCAACGGAGGTAGGCCATTTAGGTGTAAAGTATGTAGAACAAGAGGGTCTGATGAAGGTCATGAATTTGACACTCATGAAGACGGTGGGTGAGGAAAAGACTACCAATCTGAATTGGAAGTTCGAAAGGTATGGTCAACTTCTTTGTTTCTTTAATGCATGATTACCAATTAGTTTTGGGGCTAGAGTTCTTGAGGTAAAGTGACATGGAGATACAACCGAAGTTGGACTTTGTGATGATTCTTGAAGGAGACTCATCGTGCGTGGCCAAGGTTGAAACGTTAACAACGTTGGGGAGGTGTTGATCCATTTATAAGAAGGGTTAACAGAGTTGGGGAACTCATTGTGCATTGGCCAAGATTTATAAGAAGGGGTTTGAAGCATGGTAAAGAGATGGTCCTTATAGCCATACTGACCAAAGTGGAGGAAGGGGCGCCCAGTGTCGAGAAGCCCTAGAGCTAGACAAGTGTCGATGGAGTTTGATGATGCTATACCTAGCGAACTCTCGAAGCAACTCTCACCTCAAAGAAAAATCGATCACCAAATTGAGTTGCAACCCACATCTAGACCGCTTTAGATGAAAATTTTATTTCAAAGCCTATGAAGAGACTTTGAAATGAGTGTGCGAACATGCCAGCTAGTTTGCTGAAACTAGCAAAGTTTGGTTTAGATTTTTGACTTCTTGGCGAATGTGAGATAATAAGCTCTTTTCGCCATAAGCCTTCTTGAAACGATGCTCAAGGGTTAGTCTAGATGTTTAGAAAATCGTTTTAAGATCCGGTAAGTTTTAAAAATTAAGTTTCAATTCAATCAAGCTTTTAAAAAAATTGTGAGTTAATTCCTTGACCCAAAATCAACCTTAATCCTCAAAAACATAAATTGGTTTTGTTTTTAGGAACCAATTTTCCTAATTTTTTTGGTCATCTTTGGATCTCCAAAATCCTCAAAATTTTATTTGAGTTAGACCAAATGTGTAAATTCCTATACTATTTTTTTTAAAGCTCTAAATGTGGAAAATTAAATCAGTTAAGTCCCTTACTTTGAAATTCAGGACAAAACCTATGATAGAAACACAAAGGCTTAAAAAAGTGATTGTATCTCAGCATACATGTCTTGGATTTTTATACAATTAGTCTTGTTGGAAATATATGGATGTCAACTTTTTGATGAGTCTATTTTTAAGCAATTTTGATCTCATAAAGAGTTATGAGACTTTTACCCAATCTCTATTGCATACTGTGTAGTGTTGATAGACTCTGTTCCGATTCTATTTAGTCTTACCCAATTTTATTTGCGGCTTTAAACATTCCTAAAATTCTTTCAAATTTTATGGAGAGTAGTTATGTGTGTAGAATGGGTGTGTAAAGTTTCAACGTGTTTCGATCGTCGACCAGGGTGAGAGAAAGCAAAGATCACATGGATGCATCTGACCGAATTCTACCAAATTAAATCATCATCCACAACAATTTCAATCATAAGAAAGTACAATAATCAAAGAAAATTATTAATATATCTTAAGCATAGAGGGGATTAAAAGTTATAAGAGTTACAATGTATGTTGAGGTAGAACAAACGATAAACCAAACACATAAAAGGCAATCTTACCCATATGCTTTGATGAAATTGGTTAACATCTCCCCTCAAATATTACATCAAATTGGAGTCAAATGCTCATTAATTACAACCCTTTTAAATAGAATTGAAAGACTTAAAGAAAGAAAGGAAAGAGGAAAGGAGAGAATCAACCTTGCAATGGAGCTTCGAAGGCTTGGAAACTTGAAGGTGGCCGGACTTCTTGGGGGAAGGGGGAGAACCCTTCCTCTTCTCCCCCTCCTCCTCTCTTTCTCTCTCTCTCTCTCTTCCTTTCCCTCTCTATTTGTTGGACCTCTCTCTTTGATTTTCCTCCCGTCAAGCCATCCCCCAAAGGGCCTATTTATAGTTTTCAATAGGGGCCTCTAAGCCCTTCAATGGATTGGATCTTTGTGCTTTTGATGTGTGACCCGATTTCAGTTTGATCAAATAAAAATTCGATTTTTGGTTGTACATGTGGCATGTGGGCTAGAGAGTGGTCCCCCTTGAGCCCATGTGGGCTTGGTGAAACCCTAAGTGCAACCCATGTGATGGTGGACCTGAGCCCACCCATTTTGCTTGACCCAGCTAGAGTGTGTCCATGGTGCAGTCCACGGCTTGGATCGGTCTCCCCCATTTGGCTTGACTTGGCTCGAGACTTGATCAACTTGGCCTCAATTCATAGCCCTAGATAAGATGCCTAGGCTAAATTAGTTCGAGCACACCCTTGGTCGTGGATTGGTCACATGCTTCCTTGGACTTAGTTGGTGAAGTCACTTGACTTTGAACTTGTATTTTGACTTGACCTAGATCCAGTTTGGCTTGATTTGGAATTGGATCAAACCTTGCCTTGAATGAATTCTTGTTTTGAATAAAAATCTGGTTTGACTTGGGATTGGATCGAGTCTTGCTTGATTGGGTCTTGACCTCACTCTGAATTGAGTCCTTGCTTTTGATATGCTTGCCTTTTTTTATCATTGCCTCATCCTCTTCCGAGAAATATGCCTCCTTACTCAGGCTTTTCTCTGGTTTCAACTTCCTTTTTAAAATTTTGAGTATCCAAATTGGTTTGAAAATCTAGAGTTTCAAAGTTTTCCCAAAAACATTTTCTTTTCAAGGGTGATACTTGGAAATTATCAAAATTCCAAGAAAATTTTTGAATCATGGATTTTCAAATGTACGATGGTTTATTTAAAAATATTTTTTTAGGGTATTTACAACCGCTAGCCATAGTACTATACCACATGACACTGATGGAGCTAAAAGAACTAAGGCGGCAACTTAATGAAATAATGACATTCGTTATCATAAGAGCTTCAAAAGAATCCTTCGGCGCACCCGTTTTCTTCCAGGCTAAGCATGATGAATCAAAACGGCTTTGTAAGGACCATCATACTCTAAACAAGATAACAGTGAATAACAAGTATCTCCTTCCTTTGATCGTGGACTTTTTTAACCAATTTGGGCAACCACGAATCTTCTCAAAGATAGATCTGTGTTTTGGGTACTAGCAGGTTCTAATAGCGAACAAAAGCGAGGAAAAGACTATGCATATAACTCATTACGGCGCCTATGAGTTCTTGGTGAAATCGTTCGGACTCACGAATGCTCCACCTACATTCTCAACATTGATGAATAAGATCTTTTGTTCATTTCTTATCAATGCATCGTCACCTACTTGGATGACATAGTGGTTTACAATGCTTCCATGAATCAACACGTTTACTACCTACGACCGTTCTTTAAGCTATTGCGGGAGAACAATGTGTATGCCAAATGGGAGAAGTATTTATTTGGATAAAGTGAGATCGACTATATTGACCATGTAATTAGTCTATACGCTTCAAATCTTATATCCTTTATGTATTCCAAACACATCTGAGAGAAAGACAAAGTTGAGCCACATCTCTTTGAAACAATCCAAACACATCTCATATTTGAGAGAGAAAGATGTAGATGAGCCACATCTCTTTTCAGAAAGAGATGTGACTCAATCATGTCTCCTCATTAGGGAGAGGCACTATTCTGCGGCATCCCTCTCCAAAGAGAGACTCCTTTGAGACAAACACTCGTGTATTGCATTTTAAATAAAAATTCCGATGAGTCAATCCTTCAATATAAAACCACGAAACATCAAAAAAACATAAAGAAAATACAAACCTACAAAAATATTACTAAGAACCAATTCCTCAAAACCTTACAAAATCAGAAAATAGATCGGGTCAATAGCCTTTTTCTTTTTTCTTCATAGTTTCATAAATCTCTAATGATGTTTGTAAGATTACATTCATGTATTCTCTGACTGTGAAGAAAGTAACAATGATGCAAAACGAAAAAAATATTGGTTACCGTAGTATTTCTAAGGATGTGCCATAATCGGTTACGGAGAGAAGAGAGAAATTGTTGTAATAGTAGTTTGAGTATTTTTAAAACTGTAGACACCGAAAATTTTCACTTACGGGTTCTTAGGCCTGAAGTGAACCTTTTCGCAATCTACATTCGCTTTATGGGCGTGCCAGCTAGTTTACTTTAACTAGCAAAGTATGTTTTGAAAATAATCTGACTTTTGAAAGGCGATTGTAGGCAAGCGGGATTTTTACGTCGCAGACCTTCTTACACCGATGCGCAAGGGTCAGTCTGTACGCTTAGAGACTTCATTTTGAAAACAAGTTTAACTCAAAATATATTTTGAATGAAGAAGTGTTTTAAAACCTTTTGAAAACCATGCATTTGGGCGATTTTGACTTTGTAAGGGTTGGACGACCCTAAGTCTTTCAAATTTTAATCTACTTAGGCACGATGTGCATGCATCGAAATAGCCTAAGTCTTGGCATATTTGCACGATTGATTCGGGTTGTTTTTGTATGATTTTCAGATTTTAGGTCACGTGGATTTGCACGTGCCTAAGTCTTTCTTTTTATCCCTTTATGGGCCACCTAGGTGTGTGTTATGAACACTCCACTACATGGGGCGAATTTGAGCGGGAGTACGGGGCTTGCTTCGATGCAATATGCGTCCTACCTCGTGGTATGGCGTAGATGCAATGCAAACTCACGCAACTCCAAAGGGAAAACCCGAATTTAAAAGACAATGCCGAAGGGAAATTGCCGAAGGGAAATAACCGAAGGAAAATGACTTGTAAAGTAAATAGCCAAAGGGAAATGACTTGTAAAGTAAATAGCGAAAGGGGAAATATGGCTATATCTTAAGAGCGGAAAGGCTCAATTGTGTAAGTGTGTGTTGTGTATATATTGAAAGACAACGCACACGACTTGAACCTTAAAACCCGAATCTTAAAGACGTAGCCGAAATAAATACTTTATATAGAGTATATGTAGGGGCCCTTACTTGGGTCTTGTAAATAAGAGCGAAGGCTCAATGTGTGTGCGTGCTTGAATTGAAAGACTTACTCACACGACATGAAATGAAACCCAAATATAAATTGCAGTATGCCTTGACTAAGGTCTTGGGAGTAAGAGCGAAGGCTCAATGTGTGTGCGTGTGGGAATGTAAAGACAACTCACACGACATAAATGAAACCCAAATATAACTGCAATAAGGCCTTTACTAAGTTCTTGGGAGTAAGAGCGAAGGCTCAATGTGTGTGCGTGTGAAAAATGGAAAGACAACACACACGACTTAATTAAAAGCCCCCTTGACTTAAAATATATAAATATAACTATATATTAAGGGCTTGTTAGGCCCGTGTGTGTGCAAGAAGTGTACGACTAAGAGCGGAAAGGCTCAAGTGCTTGTGTGGGTGGGTGTGTCAAACCACGTTATTACAATCGGGGGGAGACGAAGCTCCTTTACTACAACCCCGTATCAAAATTTAATTGAATATAAAGCAAGTTAATGTAATAGACCAAGTTTAGACACTTACAAATAGCTGGTCCATGTTCAACTTGCTTGCACGTGGGCTCACGGTTCACCTTGGGCAGCTAAGAGGGGGTTATCCTAGGTGGCTTTGAGGGAGGTTCTATGGGGCACGATTAGGGCCTTAGGGAAGCTTAGGTTCGGCCAAGACAGGGGCTGTGTAGGGTCTGTCCTAGGGTGCAGTTCACGGCCAGGGTGCAGGTCAGGTCGGCAGGGAGGTGGTCAAGTCAGCAGGGAGGTGGTCGGGTCGGCAGGAAGGAGTCGGGTGGCTGGCGCGACCGTTGGGCGCCTGGCGCAGCAGACGGGCGCCTGACACGGCTACAGTGGTGTGGGGCACGCTGTGGCGCAGGATGCGCTGCGGCGCGGGGTGTGCAGGCAGCCGAGGGGCACGCGACAGGAAGCAGGGCACGGTGTGCTGCGGGGCGCGCTGTGGCGCGTGGCGCGGCAGGCAACAGGGGCGCGCGGCAGGCGCTGTTTGCTCACGACCGACCGGGGTGAAGTTGTTGGGGTTTGTTAGGGATGGTTTGAGGCGGTTGGGGTTAGGTTAGGTCTAGTTAGGGTTCAGTTAGGGTTAGGTAGGTTCGAACCTAGGCTAGGTCGGGGGTTAGGTTTACCTCTTGGAGCCGGTCCTTCATGGCTTGAGCCCACGTCTCCATGGTTGCAGCCTCTTGGTCCAGCCCACCTTTGTTGCAGCCCCTTGGTCTAGACCCACATAGCCCACATGGCTTGAACCCACCTCACCCAATGAGCCCACTTGGCTAGGTCTATCACTCCCTCTCTCTCCTCCCAAATATTTGCATGAACCCTTTACATGGACCTCCTCACCTCTATTTATAGACATTTGAGGTGGGTTTTGGATTTGGGTTTGAGTTTGGGTTTGGATCCATACTCAAATCCAAACACTATTTGGATCTGGATATTGGATCTCGGATATTTTGAGATCCGTATCCGATCCAAACCCAACATTTTTATGGATATGGATCTGGATATTTTGATCCAGATCCAATCCAAATACTATTTGGATCCAATCCAAATCCAAACACTATTTGGATCGACCCAAACACTATTTGGATTGGCCCAAATCCAAACACTATTCATTACATGGATTTGGATCTGGATATTTATGGTCCAGATCCAAATCAAAATTTCTTCGGATAGTCCTTCTTGGCTTCTCGAGGCGAACGATCTGTGCGGGCACTGGCTTCATCAGCGCTCCGTCTGGTACTGGGTTTTCCCCAACTTTGTCGTCCGGACTCCGTCTCGCCGTTCTGGACTCCGTTGAGCTTTTCATCAAACGGGCTCAGCTTTCTTTTGTTTTTTTATCAGAGAGTGGCTTCTGAAGCTCTGGGCTTGAATCCTCTTCGGGCCTAGGGTCTTCTTTTGCCTTCTGTACCTGTTTTCACATTTCAAAACAGGTCGTCGTTTTGGCTCAAACGAGCTTTTTGGTGTTTTGAGAGTTTATGAAAAATAGAAGATTTGGGGTGTTTACAAAAACCAAGAGTGTGCATCCAGTAATCCCTTAATAAATCCACGGCTTAGTGGTTTTGATTAGTCGGTCATTCGCTGACCACCTAGCCAATCGAGTGATTTCTTGGTGACAACCACCTAAAACTAAAGTGCAATTAAAAAGTGTTCCAGAACAGGCAAAACCTCACAAGGAAATATGAAGCTTTCATGAGGATTGATGATGATGCTGAGCCGCCTATCAAAATTGAATAACTTTGTTTAATAGAACACATTTGATTTCTAACGCAATGTTTCATTTATTTGAAGTCTGTCTTCGCTGTATACCAACTCAAATATAATTTGTATGCCATTTGCATTTCATAAACCTTTTTCCATTGTTCCCTTATTAATCTAGGCTCGTAAGAGATGTTCAAATTTGTGGGAAAATACCGGAAGGATCATCCCACCGACTGACGGATGTCCATGTCAACTGCACAACTTTTAACAGTAATGCATATGAGAGGTGTCGATGTAATCGTGCATAATTTTGGTGGCAATGCATTTGGTTAGTATGAGTTAACTACCGGCATGATACATGATAGAGCTTAGTGTTAACAAAGAATCCTAGCCGACCCCATCTAGTATGGGAAATGGTTTAGTTGTTGTAGTTGTTATGTGTGTAGATATATATGAGAGAGAGAGATGCAATCTTGCTGTTTCATATCCAATTCTCACGTGCACACAGATGTGAAGATAAAAGACGACGCGACGCACACGCACATGCACCAAAGCCCCAGGGCATGGAATTCTGCTGACTTGAAATGTTGGGAAAGTTGAGACTTTCCCTCCTAATGATCTTAGACACGGTTTATGAATTAAGTCGTCTGAATAGGTTGACGATTCTCCCTTGGCATTTTAAATGTAACAAAACGAACCGTGTTTGGTTCACCTAAACGTCGACTTGCCTTAGCATAAGCTCAGCTCTTCTTAACTTAGGAAAGAAGACAAGCGATGGATAAACTTCGATTCACAAAATGAAATTCGTGCTCATTGGAGTTACAGTTAATTCTCATCACAATCTCTATCAGGAAAATGAATTCTTTCAAACACAAGTTCACCATCTAACCATGTTTCTTCACACGCACTACATACGTGAATTTTTAAGGAATGGTTGACCCTAGAAAGTTTTTTCTAGGATGGAGCAAATACCTTATAGATGTATGGTGAGCTTTGTTTGGAGCCCAAGGCCCATTTCTTTTCTGAGTTTCTAAATTTTGACCCGGGTGAATAACACACCTAACATCACTGCACACACACACACACACACACACACACACACACACATATATATATATATATAATATGTCTCTTGACATATGTATTTATATGTATGCACATATATGTATATATATACATATAGACAAACACACACATATGTATATGTATATATGTGTGTTTGTGTATATGTATATAGCAGTCGACTTGTTAGCCTTATATGAGCAAGTGCAGCTCATCTCTTTCTGGAGTGCTGATTGGTTTCTCTCATCTGGCCATCTCTCTTATTAGAATCTCAGTGTTCACTTTTCAATATGATATCATCATAAGTATGTTATAATGTTTTCTTTACAATTTATATGAATTTCAATTCCATGATTGTTTAAGTGCGTGAAAGAAAGACCCCCCCAACTCGTCATACTCATCATATCGGTATCATCTTATCCTATTATCGTCTCACTTATCTACCTAGACGATAAGGTCGTTTTCACGATTACGTTAAAAGTGTTGCAAGAATCTACACGGTTGCTGACACGAAAACTATGTCCCATCTGTCTGGTCGTGCCGTTACCCACGTGGATATCGGCCCGTTTCGCTCTGTGTCGTGTTCCCGAAACTATCGCAAGAAGCGTTTTCAGCGCGTCGGCCAGGATCCAGGAAACCGACCCGAATCCGGAATTTCGGGTTTATGACAAAGTGGCTAATGGAGCTGAAGACGCCCGAAAATATTGCTTTTCATGCAGGTGAAGGAAACCGCTAATGTTTCTCCCTCCCCTTTCCATTGTTTATAACGTTAAACCAAATTTTAAAATGGATTTAACCCCTTTTTTCAGTTCTACCCCATTCTTATTTCGGTAAGACTATTTCAATCTTTGACTAAATTCATGACTAAAATGCTCTCTAGTATGTTTTGAAGCACCAACATTCCCGAAGAGGTACTTGAGAAGTGACTGCGACAATGCTCTGGATAGGGGTGATTTGGTCATTTGAGGTATCAAAGCATAATTTTTGAATGCAAGAAAAATGAAGGGGGAAAAGGGAACCCCCCCCCGCCCCCCTCTCTCTCTCTTTTGAGTGATGCTTTTGGAAGATCCTTCGTCTCTTATCTGAGGATTTTTTTAAAATTCTCTTTTCATAGTTTTGCTTGCTATTTTCTAAGTCTAATCTTCGTCTCGTTGAATCTCTAGTTTGCTCCAATCTCGGGAGGGCGGAAGGTACATCAAGGTAAGGCGAAGTGCCTTGTTTCTTCTGTTTGTTTGTTTTTGATCGATTCTCGCGACCCCCTTTTCCGTTTTGTTTGAATTTGTTGGGTCTTCATTTGCGCCATTTCGTATTTTGGTCTATGAATTTGCATCTTCGTTGTTCAGATGCGTCTTTGATGAATCCCCTTCTTGATGATCTCTCTTTAGTAGACTGCATTCTAAATCTGCGATTCGTTTTGTGGTGCTTGTCGGGATCCCCGTGATCCTAGACTAGTAGTTGTTGATAGTGATGCTTTTGTGTGTATCTGGGTGTGTGTGGTCGGTGCGAGCGCGTGTTTTGTTCTTTTATTGGTTTTTAGCTCCTTTTAGCATCATTGTGATTATGCCATTGTCGCGTATGTTCCAGATTTATACTGGGTATTCACACTTTCTAGATATAACCCCAACCCCCTCTCTCGTGCTTGTTTCTTTTCCTTTTCGACTTTTGGATCTTCTCTCGTTTAGTTTGTTTCTAATTGGAGTTTTTTTTGCTGTTTGACATGTACAAGTGGGTTTTGTTCTCTTTGCAGTGAAGGGGAATTCTAGGACCCGGATTGCTTATTACAAGACCGTCGATGGAGGGGGAGGATGCATTGTCAGATTCCGGTGCAATGGCCGAACATGCTAATGGGGTTAGGTTGAGGAATTGGGACTTGGATGCAGGAAGTGATTCAGAGTCGAAGCAATCGGATGGAAATCGGGAAGCTGTGCCGAAATCTTCTGTTGTTGAAACAGAAGGGGCGGTCATCACTTCGGGAGTAAAGAAATCTAGTCCTTCTAAGGTAATCTTTTCGTATCATGTGGGATGATCGGTATGTGCTTGGTGCATAGTTGGTTTTGATAAATTTAACATTCGTTGTTTTAAGGACACCCTTTTGATCCATTTCATGGTGTTTTAGATGGAACAATGACATCTGTGTAAATTCAAGTGATTACGTTTCTTTTGAACTTTTGGGTAGTTCTATGCGTTCTCTCTGTCTTCTTGTTTCATATTGTTCGACAAGGAACCCTAATATGAGCAAGATTGGATCTTTCACCCCTGGCCATGTGATTTATTATATTGCCGGTCAGTTTTTCAACCATCATGCTTAATGATAAGGGCTCGATCTATAGTTAGAGAGTCCCTTGGTAGGAAGCTACGGCATTAGATATGGACAGAGATGACACTATTTATATATATAGAAAGGGGGCAGATGCATGCTTATCTCTTTGATTCACATTGCTGGCCAAATGACTTACTGTACAGGTCATTTGTATACTCCACCTCAATTCCAATGTTGTAAAAAGTATATCCGTGCCCGTATGGGATAAGGCACCGATACACGATAAACGCATCAAATGGTACAATAAGGTACAATACAACAGCAACAACTAAACAACAACTAAGCCTTTTCCCATACTAGACGGGGTCAGCTACATGGATTCTTTGTTTTCACAGATCCCTATCGTGTGACATGTTAGCAGTTAACTCACAATAAGCTAGATCATTCTTTATTGTTTCTTTCCAACACTTTTGTGGTCGTCCTCTAGCTCTTTTAATACTTTTCAAATTTAGTTTTTCATACCTTCTTACAGGTTCTTCTTTTGATCTTCTTTCTATATGTTCAAACCATCTTAAACGATATTCTCCCATTTTATCCTCTATTGGTGCCACTCCTAATTTGTTTCTACTAACCTCATTTTGTATACGGTCTTTTCTTGTATGACCACTCATCCATCTCAACATCTTCATTTCTGTCACAGACATCTTTTGTACATATTGATGATTAACTGCCCAACACTCATAACCATAAAACATGGTAGGCCTAATTGTTGCTCTATAATATTTACCTTTTAACTTTAATGGTATCTTCTTATCACAAAGAATACCTGATGCTCCTCTCCATTTTAACCAACCAGCATTAATTCTATGTGTAACATCTCCATCAATTCTTCCATCACTCTAAAAAATTGACCCTAGGTATTTAAAACTTTCCTTTTTGGGGGATGCAATGTGTGCCAATTTTAATTTCTATGTCGTTTGAGGTAACCAAATAATCAAACTTACATTCCATATATTCTGTCTTTGTTCTACTAAGTCGAGGCCTTTGCTTTCTAATGTTTCTCTCCATAGTTCCAATTTTCTATTAACTTTTTCCTTAGACTCCTCCACTAATACAATGTCATCTGCAAATAACATACAACAAGGTACTTCATCTGTTTTGTTAACTCATCAATCGCCATTATAAATAAGTATGAACTTAAAGTTGATCCTTGATGTAACCCAATATTAACTTTAAAGAAGTTTGTCATTCCTTCGTAAGTCCTCACACATGTTTTTGCACCATCATACATGTCTCTTATAAGGTTAATGTATGTCAATGGGATACCTCTTTTTTCCAAAGTTCTCCAAAGAATCTTCCTTTGTACTCTATCATAAGCTTTTTCTAGATCAATAAATATCATGTGAAGGTCTTTCTTTTTTGCTCTAAAATGTTCCATAAGACGTCTCAAAAGGTGAATCGCTTCAATAGTAGATCTGCCTGGCATGAATCCAAATTGGTTCTGTATTGTACTTGATACTTGTCTTAACCTATGCTCGATAATTCTTTCCCACAATTTCCTACGGTACGATACGATATAATTTATTTATTTAATTCTATAAAAATAAAAAATATTAATAAATCTAATACTTAAAAAAATTGAAATTAACGACCATAAGATATCTAACACAATCAACATTAAACAAAACAACAGCAGCAACAACAACAACAACTAAGCCTTTTCCCATACTAGACGGGGTCGACTACATGGATTATTTGTTTCCACATATCCCTATCGTGTGTCATGTTAGCACTTAACTCCCAATAAGCTAGATCATTCTTTATTGTTTCTTTCCAACACTTTTGTGGTCGTCCTCTACCTCTTTTAATACTTTTCAAATTTAGTTTTTCTAACCTTCTTACAAGTTCTTCTTTTGATCTTCTTTCCATATGTCCAAACCATCTTAAACGATGTTCTCTCATTTTATCCTCTATTGGTGCCACTCCTAATTTGTTTCTAATAACCTCATTATGTATACGGTCTTTTCTTGTATGACCACTCATCCATCTCAACATCTTCATTTCTGTCACCAACATCTTTTGTACATGTTGATGATTAACTGCCCAACACTCAGAACCATAAAACATGGCAGGCCTAATTGCTGCTCTATAATATTTACCTTTTAACTTTAATGATATCTTCTTATCACAAAGAATACCTGATGCTCCTCTCCATTTTAACCAACCATCATTAATTCTATGTGTAACATCTCCATCAATTCTTCCATCACTCTGAAAAATTGACCCTTGGTATTTAAAACTTTCCTTTTGGGGAATGCAATGTGTCAATTTTAATTTCCATGTCCTCTGAAGTAACCAAATGATCAAACTTACATTCCATATATTCTGTCACCAAATGATCAAACTTACATTCCATATATTCTGTCTTTGTACTACTAAGTTGGAGGCCTTTGCTTTCTAATGTTTCTCTCCATAGTTCCAATTTTCTATTAACTTTTTCCTTAGACTCCTCCACTAATACAATGTCATCTGCAAATAACATACACCAAGGTACTTCATCTTGAATATGTTTTGTTAACTCATCCATCACCATTATAAATAAGTATGGACTTAAAGTTGATCCTTGATGTAACCCAATATTAACTTTAAAGAAGTCTGGCGTTCCTTCATGAGTCCTCACACATGTTTTTACACCATCGTACATGTCTCTTATAAGGTTAATATATGTCAATGGGATACCTCTTTTTTCCAAAGTTCTCCAAAGAACCTCCCTCGGTACCCTATCATAAGCTTTTTCTAGATCAATAAATATCATGTGAAGGTCTTTCTTTTTTGCTCTAAAATGTTCCATAAGACTTCTCAAAAGGAGAATTGCTTCAATAGTAGATCTACCTGGCATGAATCCAAATTGGTTCTATGTTGTACTTGATACTTGTCTTAACCTACATTCGATAATTCTTTCCCATAATTTCATAGTATGACTCATTAACTTGATACCTTGATAATTCACACAATTTTTAATGTCTCCCTTGTTCTTATATATGGGTATAAGTGTACTTGCTCTCCATTCCTCAGGGCATCTTATGGTTTTTCCATATTTCATTAAATAGTCTAGTGAGCCAAGTGATTCCTATTTCTCCTAGTATTTTTCAAACTTCTATAGGAATATTATCTGGTCCTATCGATTTACCACCCTTCATATGTTTAAGAGCCTCTTTGACTTCATTCTTTTTAATATGTCGGTAGAAATCGTGGTTTATATACTTTTCTGACTTAGCTAAATCTCCTAAACTAATACTAACATCTTTATTTTCATTAAAAAGATTATAAAAATAGTTTTTTCATCTATTTCTTATATCATCATTTGCCACTAGAATTTTTTCATCATCGTCTTTTATGCATCTAACATAATTAAGATCTTTAGTTTTCTTATCTCTAGCCCTAGCTATCCTAAAAATATCTCTTTCACCCTCTTTTGAGTTGAGTTTTTTATATAAATCATCCCAAATCTTAGCTTTTGCTTCACTAACGGCCTTTTTTCGCTTCTTTCTTTGCTTTCTTATAAGCTTCTAAAGTTTCACTAGTTTTCTTGGCATAATGTAATTTGTAACATGCCCTCTTTGCCTTGATTTTATTTTGTACTAATAGAGAACATAACTTGATTTTATTTGTAACACAATCAACATTAAACAAAATCGAATAAAAAAGCTTGATTCGAATGAAAAAGAGAGAACAAAACTAAGAGTTACAATATCATGAAATGCAAAGTACAAAGTTACAAACTACATAAAGTTAAACTAATAAAAGTTTGAGACTAAAAGTTAGAATAGAACCATCATCTAACAAAATATGAAAAATACAACAATTATTCATTGATTCATTCCATAAAACATGGATCATAATCACCAAAAGCATCTTAATTGTTATAGTCAGGATCGCTAACATCATCATCATCGTCACCATCGCCATCATCTCTATCTTCCTCCTCTGCAAGTGGATCCTCCAATCCAACACCTTAAACATCATTGTTTCCAATTTCTACTTTTACTTCTATTGCCCTCCTGTTTTCATTGGCTCCTACTCTTCGATCCAATCATAAAGAGATGCAAGGTAATGTCTAGCTCGAGGTAGTCACACTTGAGGAATAAAGAGTTGCGAGTGGTAAAATCATGTAAAGGAGACTAGTTGGGTTGAGGTTCAATAGGGGCAACATTGTAAGAGCTGGAGGACGACGAAGACCTCGAGGGTAATGTCTAGCTCAAACAGGAGAGAATTGTCATGAGACACACGCTAAGAGTGCTAGTGCCGCATGAGGAGGGGTTTCCACTCTATCCGCATTGTGCCTTGGAGAACTGCACATGCATGCACTAGTGTGTGCACCGTCACTCACTCGTGCCACAATGGTATGTGTTTCCATGTCTTTTATAATAAGTGCCTATATTGTGCCTATATAGCCTCAGGCCTATGCATTGTTCATGTAATTCTTATGTAGGTCTAGTTGGATAGGTAAACCCCTTTTAGAATACCTTAGTATAACACGTCTTGCAAAAGGATTTGATCCATTAGGAAGCATATCTAGATTTGATGCACCATGCATGAACCAACAACGTGCTTATAAATAGTCTCTACATTCATTAGGACTCTACTTTAGCCACTCAAAGATCACTTTTATTGCTCCTTAGTTCTTATTAATAATGAAGACAAGCATATGCTCCAATTTGTTTATCTTATTCGTGTGAATGCGTTAAAAAAACTCCAATTTTCTTCACATCTACTCAAACTACATGTTTGACTCATATATGTGAAGCAAACCTCGACAAGTTCAGTGCATCTACACCAAAGCGAGCCTACCATTCATCTAAAATAAAACACAATAATAAAAAACACTTAAAGTCAATCAATTTAAAATCAAATAATTGATAACTTATCAAATATCAATAAAAAATAAATTATACCTGGTTGCTTCTGGGAGTTGAGTTACTACAATTGGCCTTGCAAAATCTCCAACACTATGTATATACTTCTTAATTCAATGGATGTTGCACTGAACGGATGAATCTTCTACAAGGTTAATTGCATTCAATATCTCCCTTTTAACTTCTCATCCTCTATAAAGTTGGGAGAAAATTTAATAGAGGGGTTAAGAAAATATGTAGTTTCATATCGGTTTCAATGTGCATCAATACACTTTTAAACTTTCTTTAGAAGTGATCATTTGTGGTAAAGTTTGGTTCTATTTCCAATTTGCCCTTATCCATCACATTATATATATACATACATATAAGGCATAAGAAGCTTATCTTTGCTGTCTACCATTCTAATTACTTTAACCAAAGGTAAAGTCATCTTAAAAAATTATTGTAATTTTTCTAAAAGTTAGCATTGATGAGTTAATTGCTAACATGACACATGATAGGGCTATATGAAAACAAAGAATCCATGTAGCCGACTACATCTAGTATGGGAAAAGGCTTAGTTGTTGTTGCTATTAAAAACAATATCTACCACAACAATCTCCTCCCTCTTTCTCCACCAACTCATAGAGCCCTATTCATGAGATGCAAACATTTTTTTCAATGTGTTTTTTTTACGATAAGACTTTAAACAATAATTACATTAATAGCAAATCTTGTCACCGAATGCCTAATCAACTACCTACCACCATCAGTATGGATTCTCATAAGATGCAATACAAAGAGTGATTATAAATAAACTTTGTAACATTTTTTAATGCATCTATAATTCCCTTGATTTAATTCATTGAACTTAGATCTTCAAGCATTAAATCTATTCAATGTATATAACACATGGGTCCACACTAAGGATATAGTGTTCGACTCAAGTATCTTACTAACCAATGTTATAAAAAGTGTATCGGTGCTCGTATCGCACTGGGTACCCATATGCCTATATTATACGATATAATGCAATTTTTTTAATTTTTTGATTAAAAAATAAAAAATTTAATAAATCCAACAAAATGCATGAACTTAAATGATTCAAATGAATGAACAAAACATATATATCACAATCAACATTAAACAAAATTGAATCCAAAAGCTTAATTTCAAACATATAATTCCTAATAAATGACTGAGTAGAAGAATATTCAGAGACTACAGAGATTGGAAGAAGAGAACACTCTTAGGCTGAGCATAACAAAGTTAAATAACATATCATAATGAACCAGTGTTGTCTAACGTGTTTCGTATAGTGTATCGCTGGGCTCCACGATACGGGCGTATCGTATCATATCATACTTTAATATTAAAATAATGCAAAAATTAATTAAAAATCAATAAAAAATAGTAAAAATCCGAAAAAAATCGAAAAAAATCAGGAAAAATTCAGAAAAAATCTGCTAATTGCTTTAAATTCATATACTGTAAGTTTAGTACAGATTGAGCATTCAACATTGAACAATTGCATCCAAATTTACATATTTTGAATCCAAAAAATGAAATAGAGATTACAAACACAGGTACATTTTACAAATTGTAATCAGGATCATCAACTAAATAATCTTCATCTTCTCCTTGTTGCAGATCCTCCTCCTCATCATCAACGATACCTTCTTCTTGAAAATCAAATTCTTCAACTCCTTGATATTGTTGTTGCGCTCCTTCCAAATTAATCCAAGCAACGTCTTCTTCAGTTAGGAGGGCATTTTCTTCAGTGTCTTCCATAACCCAATCTTCTAATATATCAAAATTATCCAAACTTATTGGATCAAACATACTTTCTTCTCTATTTACTTTTTTTAATTGCCTACGACAAACAAAGATAAACAATTAGTAAATAATATTAACAACTGAATACTGAAGTTAAACAATATTGAATTGAAAATTTGAAAGTAATACAACATTACCTTTCACGAAGGTGCATGTTACAACGAATATAAACTAAATCATTTAGTCTTTTGTGTTCAAACCTGTTGCGCTTCTTTGTATGGATGTGTTAAAAAACACTCCAATTTCTTTCAAAACCTGTTGCACTAGAGGTTTGGCTTAAGACTCTCACTGCAAAATCTTTAAGGTTTGGACAATCAGTTTCAAACCTGTTCTACCAAACATCTGTAGAAAAAGACAAACATTATAGACATAGTCCATAGTAATTTAAGATGAAACTTAAATATGAAAATAAACAATTTACCTGGACGCATCGTAGTGCGGTTGCGAATTGCAACAGGCAAACCCATCAAGTGAAGAGCATTATCATATATCTCCATCTCTCGATGTATCACATGTGCTATGCTCTCATGAGGGACTAATCTGTCGATACATTCAATGATTCCTTGATTAACCTCTCCGTCCCTTTTGAAGGTTGCTGAGTACCTGAATGATGGGTTTAGATAGTAGGCTGCTGCATGAACAGGCTGATGCAATTGTTTGTTCCATCTACTATCAATTATTTTCCACACGGGCACATAAACTCTCTTTTTTCCATTAAAGTTATTTCTGATCGCTTCTTTTGTCCTTTTTTATGGCTTCATAAAGGTAGCCCATAGATGGTTTCTCCTCGCTGTCAGCCAATCTCAAAACTTTCACTAAAGGATAGGTAATTTTTAATAATTCAACACATGCATTCCAAAATGAACTTCTAAAAACTGTTTCTACAATCTCATTCAACTTTCTATTCCTTCTGTTTTGAGGCAACTTTGCAAATTATTGCCACTTATCTGAGGAGAACATTCTCTTTAAAGCTTGCTTCTGTCTCACAATACTCTGTACAGATAAGAAGTTTGTTGCGAACCGAGTTGCAACTGTGCGAAGAAGCTCTGCACCTTCTGTGTATCTCCTCATCATACACAAAACAAATGCATGGTTGAGAATGAATTTTGTAATATCTTGGCAACACTCATTTCATCGGTAATCAATTGGACTACATTTTCTAGCCCAACCTCCTGTATAACCTTATTAAATTGCTGTCGTAGGATCTCTATAGTGTGCCTCTCCTCTGACATATCTAGAGATCTAAAAAATATGAGTCCTTTAAGACAATATACAAGAAAGTTTAGCAATGTCTTTCCTCACCTTTCGGTCTATCCATCTGCCATGATAGTGCATCCCGTTTCCTTTCACGACTGTCTCAAAGTCGAACAATATTGCTGCACTTCAATGACGGTCTGATTTAATATCTTCTCTCTCAACTTCTGATAAGAGGGCATCCTGTATCCTGGACCAATGTTAGCAATTGCATCTGCCATTGCTTGAAAATGAAAACTGTTTGCTGCATTAAATGGAATGCATGCATCATAAAACCATCTTCCCACTGCAGGGTTTGCCTGATCATGCAATTGTTCTGAAGCCATAGCAGTACAAATTTCAGGTTGAGCACCAGGTGTAGTGGAAGGAGGAAAGAACGAATGTATGGTAGAAGAAGTTCTTCCTCTACTCCTTCCTGAACTTCCTCTTATGCCACCTCCAAAGTCTTTAACTGCAACCCTCTTTCCCCTGCTAGGTGCTCGCGAACTGCTACTACCAATCTCTGTTCTATTATATGAAGGCAAACTATCTGTGAATCCAATTCCAGTGGCAGTAACATCATCAGTTTCTTCACACATCTGGAAATCAGACTTTTGTTGTCTCCTTTCCCGTATGCTTTCAATCATGTGTGAGTATTGTCATTTAATACCTTCTGGCATACTTCTAACTCTAACTCTGCCTGTGCATGGAGCAACTTCTTTCCTGGTTCTTGCTAGGTGGTGTTTCAACCTTGAAATTCCACCACTAACCACCTTTTCACAAAATAAGCATATAATCTTTAACATGAAACCCTCAACTGGTATACCCCATTGCCATGCCGGATTATCAGACCGATAATGGGAGTCTCTACCACCCCTTCTTGCCATCTCAATCGAGTACTTTAATTCAAGCAAAAACCTGAAAATAAAAGCACTTCGTAAATCCCCCAATCTTTAAATAACACTCAAATCGAGTATCTTCCACGTGATGAATGCAATAAAAATCGTATACACATACTTAATAACTTAATATTTTATCATTAAAAAAAATGAAATAACACAAAAAATAACAAATATAAAGGAAAAAAATAGAAAAACCATTAAAAATATACCTAAATCCGAGTTTGGAGGCTTGCACGAACACCGTAGGGTACGATTTTTGAGCTTTGAATACTAAAAAAGCGAAAATCGGCTCTTAGGGAGCTTGAAAAACCCAAGAGGAGAGAGAAAACCTGCGAGAAAACACGGGTTTCGTGCGGCTAAGGACCCTTTATAAGGGTCCCAGGACGTATCGCCCGTATCGTACGATACGGTGCGATACACCCGCATTCACGATACGGGCCCCCGTATCATATCGTGGTGGCCCACGATACGATACATATCACATCGTATCGCATAATACGATACGTACGATATGATGCGATACGGATAACACTGTAATGAACAATCATCCATAACGTGAATATTAAATACCTTTAACAAACAACAAAGTTATAAAGTTATAATTACATTTATAATAATCATCCACAATGCGGATCATAATCAACAAAAGCATTGTAATCAACATAATCAAGATCACCATAATCATCTCGTCCCTCTTCCTCCTACACAATCAGATCCACCCATCCAACACTCATAATCTCCAACTCCAAGTTATGCTTCGGCTTGGAGTGCCCTTCAGTTTTCATCCTCTAAATTGATGGAGGGTCCTCCTCTTCGACCCAATCATCAAGAATATCAATATTTTCGTACCTCATCGGGTCATATGACACCTTTCTTGCCCTTCTTGCATTTCTCTCTAAAGAAAGAATATCCAGATTATCAAGAATATCAAATACAATATAATCATTAATCATTCATTATTAATAATAAGTAGGAGCACCAATACATATTTTTAAAATTGTTACCTTTCCTAAACATCATGTTATATGCAATATATACTGTAAACAAAATTTTTGGTTGTTTAAGGACTTAAAACTTTGCTTGCAAAAATTATGCTCAAGCATGCCAACAAGTTTACTCAAATTTGTAAAGAGATTTTTCTAACTATTTCGGCGATTGTGGACAAGTATGTTCTTATCATCATAAGCCTTTTTGAATCGACGCTCAAGGGTTATCCTAGACGCTTAGAAGCGATTTCATAATCTGGAACTTTTTCAAAACAATTTCTACCCAAAAGGCTTTTCGAGAAAATATGCTTTTTGCTTGGCCAAATTAGTTGATGTTCTGTAAAAACAGAATTGGTTATGTTTTCCAGCATTAGTTTATATTTTTTTAATGTTTTCTAGGAATCTAAAAATATCAAAAATTTTACTTAAGCGAGAGTTAGGTATGAAGATTTATTGAAGATTTTTATTTGTATTTTTGGGTCTTTCATTGATCAAAGTTAAACCTGAGAAAATTTCTAACTGAATGCTATTCTGTAATTTAAGACAGTCTCAGTATCTTTGTACGTAGAGTTTCGATTTCTATGAGAATGGTCAATTTAGAAAGCTATGGATATAAACCTTTTAACGAAACCATTTTCAAGGTATTTGGATACCTATGGGCTGAGTTATTGTGGTTTTACCAAATGTCTGTTGCTGAAATTTTGGCATGAACATGTTCTTTTTCGGTTGGTTCCATGGCTTGTCCAACCTACCCCAATTCGTTTGGTTTGCTGGTCACATGGCTGATCCAACCCACCTTGGCTTGGTCTTGTTTGTTGGTCACATGTTGGTCTAGCTTGGTTTGGTCAGTAAGTCATGTGAATGGTCCAACCTTGGCTTGGTTCATGGTTAGCCCGTCCCACCTTGACTTGGTTCAGCTAGCTTGTTGGTCCAGTCTGTTCCTTGGTTTCGTGGCTGGTTGCACATGGCTCGTCCAACCCTTAGTAGGCTTGGTCGCATGGTGCACCTCGAGCTGCCTTATGTCATGGTCGAGCCAACTGGTTGAACCATACCCCGATCTAATTCATTTGAATTGGGTGAAACTAGTCCCCTCTAGTGTGGATGTACAACTAAGTCCAATCCTTACGTAATAGTGTTGTTTGCATGAATGACTTTCTTTGCTTTTGCTACGTGAGTTAATCCTCTATCTTTCGGACCGCTTTAACCTTTAATGGGTGTAAGGACTTGCACCATTTTAACTTTTTGGTGTAGGATTGTCCTCGATCTCTTGAGTCTTATGAGGTCCATTATGTTTTGGATTTGTTTGTTTATTTTGTCTTTTTGAATTCAAATGTTCTCTAGGTTTGTAAAACTATCACTTTGCAAACATTTTGCAGGTTTTGTTCCCAATATCCCATTATAGCCTTTTCAACTCTTTTATTTGAAGAAAACAATAAAATTTTGCTAATTTAACCTTGAGGGCAAAATAATTATTTTTTTGGATTTTTGTCAAAATTCAATTTTTTTTGATGGGGTTCAAAGTATCCTTATTTTATTTTTAGGTTTCTAAAGAATTTTGGTGTGGAAATGGGCTCGTTTAAGATGTCTTTGTTAAAACCCCCCCTTAAAAGACCCATAACCGTAATTTTTCTTATAAAGTAAGAAATTCTAAAAATCTTTTGATAAATTTTTGGGTGTTCACATATGCCAAAATTAAGATCCTTAGTTTTCTTATCTCTAGCCCTATCTATCCTAAAAATATCTATTTCACCCTCTTTTGAGTTGAGTTTTTATATAAATTCTCTCAAATTTTAGCTTTGGTTTCAATTAGAGTGTTTTTTGCTTCTTTCTTTGCTTTTTTATAAGTCTCTAAAGTTTTACTAGTCTTTTTAGGATAATGTAATTTATAACATGCCCTTTTTGCTTTGATTTTATTTTGCACCACTTCACTCCATCATCAAGCTTCTTTTTGTGCCTGCACACCTCCCTTAGATTCACCTAACACATCTTTTGTCACTTTCCTAATATGTATAACCTTAGATTCATCTAACAATGCTCATAATTTATTCATTTCATCCGTCCATGATGTGGGAACCCTCTCTGCAATTGATTCACTTCATCCGAGCGAAAATATAGAGGCCCTTGCTTACTTTTCACTGCATTCCGGCTTTGCAGTTCGTCGCTAAGAGGGAACGCCCCAACACAATGCTCATAATTTGTATAATCTATGATATAAAAATCTGACAAAGTTTTACGCTGGCTGTTAGAAGCCTAACGCAACCCTCCTACTTTATCTAGACTTGGGACTGACCATGCAAGGGTCATACTTTAAAAGGGACAATTTTCTTTAAAAAATTCAGCACACTTCATATCTACTTTTTGAATTACCTTATTTGAAGTCATAACTGATCTAATCCCTGGTTGAGTTTGGGGAGTCATACGTAGAGAAAAAAATGAATGCATCCTATTACCTCTACCTTCTCTACAACCCCTCGTAGTCATCGAGCGAGTAGGAGTTCTTTTAGTGGAACAAGAACTAATTCTATTGCTACACCCATAGAACCTACACTCTTTCCCATACCATGTCTTCTCCTTGTCTTTTTGGCCGTCTCTTCTTCTTCCTCAACTCCATCATGAAATTCTTCACCGTACATCACTCGAGAAGCATCTTCAAATTTTTAAGACATATCCCAACCGCCTATTTCTATATTTTTTCTCAACCGTAATCTTTTCCTCTCCTTTGTAGCCTCTAATACTTGCTCAATTTCATACTTTATTGTTTCGGGCACTCGATGACAAGCATTAGAAAAAATGCACTTCTTCAGAAGCCTATTACCTTTATAAATTGGGATGTAATACTTATATGCTGGATCGGCCTGATTGGAAGCTATCAAGCCGAGAGGAGATAAATAACAAGAAGAAAAAAACTTTTGTAAGGGGAAACATTATGAAATCTATGACAAGTGAAAAATTAGGTAGAATGAAAAAAGAAGAGAGTATGCCACAAATTTGACGAAAACCATAGAGATGGGGAAAATGATTGAGTGAAAAACTTTAGAATCTTGAAATTTCTCTTCGAAATCAACAAAATCAAAGATGGGGAAAGGGCTTGGGAGCAAAGAGTTCGGGTGAAAAAGGGTTTGGGAAGAAGCAAATAATATTTTGAATTTTAGATTCTAAGTATATAAACCCAAAAACATCGGTGTCGACTCGTACGTATGACACGAAAAACCGCACAATGCGATACACATGCATATATAGTGTCGTTCTCTCGAACGATACACGATAAAATCGTATCGTATCATATGATACGATATGATTTTAATAACATTGTTCAATTCATCATTACCATTATTGGAGGATTTTCACAGTAAACGTTGTGTAGGAAGTGGGGGGCTGAAAGATCTGATCATGTGTAGATAATGAAATTGCAGAAGCTGCCAGGGAAAGGTAAAAAGCTTTATAACCATAAGGTTGGGATGGGAGGTGTGAGAAAGAGCAAGGATGTGAAAGTGGCTGCACATGTAGCTTCCCACACATCAAATGTCTCTTCTACACTAGCTGGAGATTCAAAGCATGCTTCTCATCGGTTTTCTGTTGCGAACAGCACGGGATCTTCCAACAATGGACATGTTACTGAGAATGACGGTGAAGTTGAGGTAAACCTGATCTCCTGGTTTCAATCTGCACCGTGTCTCATCATCCTGTAATTGTCAATTCTATATGTTAAAATATCTTTCTATGTTGTATGTGTTGGAGAGTATACATCGGTTCACAACTCAATATCTCACTTGTTTTTACTTGACAGAACCTTGGCAAACCCAGCTCAACGTCTTCTGTCACGAAGGCTTTGCAGTCCCAAGGTGTCAAGTAAGTCGATGCAGTTATACCATGAATATTTTTGATGTGAAGACAAAGGTTTCTCAGTTATTTCCCTTGTGGTGCTTGCCACCTTTTCTGCAGAGACCGGAGTAAATTAAAGCCCCTGAAAAAGGATTCGCCCTTGAAAGTGGAAGAGGATGCTCTGTCTTGTTCATCGTATCCTTTTCTTGGGAGATCTTTTTTCTGGCATGAACAGAACTAACCAACAAAAACTTGATTAGTGTCATAGGAGTGCTGCCCATACTAATAAATAAAACTCATGCATGTGAGATACAGCCTGTAGAGTGCAACCCTTACCCACTAGTTGACACTGAAAATGTTCAATGTGAAGAACTGATCTATGTGTCAGACTCTCAGAGGTCATGATTGTAGGATTAGTGAATGCTCCTTCCTGTTGAACTCTATTTGTGGTAGATTTCAAAATGATTATATTGCGCCTAGGAATATGGATGAGAATAACGTTAAATGCTTATAAGTTAGAAAGGCTTTTTCACGAAATACCAAGTTGGATGTATATGGTGAATGAGACATTTCCATTGCTTTCCCTTCATTCTTCTTGACTTGTAAATGTGCACTCTTGGCATTATTCATCTTTTAGGGATCTTGATCTTCAATGGACGATAAAACATCTTTGTTTTCAATGGAGCAATATTGATGACAAAGGTTTGCTCTTAGTGCTTTTCTCTACACAAGGAACTTTTCCCTAGTGGCGGTAGCCAGCTGAGATGAGAAACCCGTGCAAGAACCTTAATTCTCGATTACAAGCAGCACTGTCACTATCAATATGCAACCTTTACCCCAAAGTGCAACCAGTACGATAAATTGTAATTTGTATCATAATCTCACTTTTTTTTTTTAAAAGAAAAGATTCCCAAAAAAATCTGCCAGGGTAATGGTTGGATATGTTGACTATGATATATAATATATATACTTTTCAACCAGTTGCTATTAGTTATAGATGTTGAATTGTATCACAGTGTTATTATTACGCTGGGTATTATTATGTGTTACATGATATGGAACAGTATGCACAACACTGATTAGAAGTGACAACAAAAGTTTGCATAAGTGTCCATGACCTTGTCCTTTTGGGGGTTTCTCCGTTGTGTTTAGGGAGACTTGTAGTGGCAGACTGCTTTTGGAGTCACAGAGGAGCCTGCCGCCTGTCCAAGACTGCACTGTTCCTTACAACTTAGGGTAAAAGAGGGTCGACTGGTTTTCCACGAAAAACATGTAAAAGTTGAACTCAACCAATTCACTGAGCATAAATTTTCACACTATCATGAAGCGGTATCTGGTTCTGTTCATATCAAAAGGAATAAAGATCTTCATTCCATTAAAGTTATGAGCATTTCTAATAAATCACTGTTACTGCTACTTGTTTATTTGAATAAAAAGCAGTTATTTTTTGTCAAAACCATGCCATCTTCCATTATCTCCACTTTCTGAAGGATCAGCAACTTGTTTCCTTAAGTCCTTTGGAAGCCCCACTGCTGGAGGTTCTGAACCACCAAGAGTTGGCAATACTCCTACATATAGTTTCAACTTTAGATGCAATCAGAGAGCTGAGAAAAGAAAGGAGGTGAACGATTTTCCTTTTCCACGATCTTATTCACATGCATACGTGTCTATATGCTTGTGTCTGCACAATTGGTCTAATCACTTCCCTCCTTTCTGATCTGCCAGTTCTACACGAAACTTGTGGAAAAGAACAATGCAAAGGAAGCTGAGAGGAACTCATTGCAAGCCAAGTGCAAGGTTATCTTTAATATTGGAAAATATTTTAGGTTAAGTAAGAGTAGTGCATAGCATTTTGTAAATGGGATGTGCATGGTTCTATTTACAGGAAACTCAGGAAGCAGAACTTAGGCTTCTTAGGAAAAGCATGACATTCAGGGCAACCCCCATGCCAAGTTTTTACCAGGAGCCACCTCCTCCTAAAGTTGAATTAAAGAAGGTAATATCTCATACAATGGCATATACAGTTTGCTTGAAGCTGTTTCTTCAGTTCTCTGTCTTAACTAGGCAAGTGTGTAGTTGGGTCCTGAACTTGCCACTTAACTCCAAAAACCCATTCTCAGTTCTAGGTATTTTCAAACACCATTAGTGATGAAGTTGAAAAGCTTCTGTTGATTCCTTTGGAAGCAGGAACTTATTCTGATGGGCCTTCATGTATTTTGTGATTTGGTAAGGCTTTTAAAAGTTGAAGTCACACTGTAGTCTGTTGTGTCCCTTCCTTGTTAATCTAATCCCTGACCTCTCCATCCCTACTTAATCCTTGGGTGAAGGTGCATCCCTCTGCACTCTATGCAAGACAAACAATGAATGCCCATTTACAACCTGTAATTAGAAGGCTGTTCTTTATTGAAGGCCATGATAGGGTGGCAAATCAAGTTCATTTCTTGTCAATAGCCATTGAAATATCCAAAGTTGTAAACAATGTCCCTCCATAAGAAGGATGTCTAAATGAATTTCTAGTTGTGCTTATATGAGCTATTGTCATTCTACGTCAAACTTTATACTCAGAAGATTGCCAACCTCAGTTAGGTGCCTACCTGAGGGGAGGTCAATAAGTCCTCAATATTTGTTACCAGGTGTCTTTAGAGTGGCATTCTTGTTCTTTTAATGTGCTTAGAATCATAATGGAGATGAGGCGGCAAGTAGGCATTATATGTCACAAGGCCTTCATGTATTTTGGTTTGATGAGGTTTTTGAAACTTGTAGTTACATGGTAGTCTGTCGCATCCCTTGTTAATTAGAAGCATGCCTTCTCTACTGGGGTCCTAAGGTGACGGTCCATCCTCTGCAACGTATTATATTTCTTAACAGTGCGAACTTTGTAGTCTCATGAGTATAATGTGCTCGCTTGTAGCTTTGCAGAAAAAATGGTGCACAAAGTTCCATCTGTATTCATCATCTTCAATGATCTTTTCCTTATGATGTTGTAAAGATGCTTTTGCATTAATAGACTCTTTCCCGTGCTTCTATTTTGCCATGTGTGTAAAGCAAACTTCGAGTCATGCTTTCTCAGTTTTTTATATGGTTGTGGAACAGCAGCTCATATTGAAAAAACCAGATGCATGTAGGGGGTGTGCCATTAGTAGGAAAATTGGTTTCTGGATCAATTGTGCCTCCTGAGCTTTTCGAAGAGTGATTCTGATCATTACCTTAGCGTTTGTAGTAGAGAAGATGCCTATTGCATCTCGAGCTTGATTGACTTTAATACGTATACAGTCATATATGGCTCTCAGAATGTCATATCTCTCATCTGTTTCAAACTGTTATTATGGTAAACATACTTTTCAGAATGAAGCACTAGGGTGTGGTATATAACTTTGTAGTGGTAATACTGGTATCTGAGTTATGAGATAGTTAGTGTTCTTCCATTAATTGCTTTCTTATTAGCTATAAACAATGTTGTCAATATGGTATTGTATCGTACGATTCAATATGTTGTATATCGGTACCTAGATCAATACAATCCAGGTACATGTATTGGTTGGATGGATTTATCGACTCATATCTATATATATCATATGATACAGTGGTGTATTGTATGATAAATGTACGTATCATATGAGATGGCTGGTTTTCATTAGTTATAAAAATTTATTTTTAAAATTAATGTATTGGTATAAGAACAATATTTTTTCATAAGAAAAAGTGATGAAAACAATGTAGAATAGTATCTTTTAGAAGTAGAACTTAGTGGATTACTTTTTACTAATGCTCTATTTTTTATTTTCAAAAGGAAATGAGAAGCAAATGAAAAAGGCTGTCCTTAATAGCAGTATTTTTTGCATAGGGAACGAAGTGGATAAACAATGACTAAGGTACTTCTTGACAGTTATTCACTCATCTTTTTTTATCTAATGTTTCTTGTAAAGAAATGACAAGAAATGAAAAGGAGTGGCCTGTGGTAGTGTACGATGAAAATCTTAAAAGAAAACATGCATCTTTGCTAAAATGTAGTAGATATTGTTGAAAAGTAGAATATATATACATATTTTTCTTGATTTACCTTTTCTTAATACTCTTTACATATTATTTTTAAGGATTTAATCACTAAATAACAAAAATGAAGTCTATCTTATTGTATCGTACAATACAATATGATTATCCATGTATCAGTACCCTCTGTGGTACAGGGTCCCATATGGTCTTTACAAATTTGACTACAAAGATACAAGTTATTGGAACCACTGACACATCAAAGTTCTGTAAACTGATGAGAAAGTTTTACTATTGTTCAATGTGATAAGTAGGTAGTTTTATCATTCATATCTACAGGTTCCTCGTTCTTTCTCAACGTATATGCACTAAGAAATAATCCATTGAGTTGTCCTTCTAAAAGTACCATTTTACATAGTGTCCAATTACTTTTCATGTGAAGAGTACCATTATACCGATTTTAAAAATAAAGTTTTATAACTAATCAAACCAGCTAACTCATATGATACGTTCATTTATCGTACTGCTACATGTACTTGGATCATATCGATCGATGTACTGATATACAATAATACTGAATCGTACAACATGATATTGATAACATTGAAGAAAAGTCTTTAGAGACTTTTGATACTTGAGAGCTCAATTGCATTAAAGGACAGTAACTTGGTGTTTCACATTTCGAAATACACACCAGTGTATGTTTCAACTTGCTTTAGTATAGTTTATATAAAAAAAGCTGCAACTGGTATGCATTATTGCACTTATAGCTCATTGGCAAGGTTAATGATGTTAGTAGCATATTGTAAAGTGTATTGTTTTTTGCCATGATACAGCTGTATTTTGATATTCTAAATTTTTTCTAAAAATACATTAAAAAATAAAAGATATGAAAAATTATGGAAAGTTTTAAACAATTCTTAAGAGTCAAAACAAGTGGGGCAAACTTTGGCATTATATGAAAACAATAGTATATAATGAATTTAATAAGGTACTCCTACTAAGTACCTACAATGCTACATAGGTGACATTCAGTTGTTATTAACTAATAATAATCATAAATTCATAATACAAACAAGTAAATCCAGTGTTGTCTGACGCGTATCGTATCGTGTATTGCTGGGCTCCACGATACGGGCGTATCGTATCGTATCGTATCATATCATACTTTAATATTAAAATAATACAAAAATTAATTAAAAATCAATAAAAATTAGTAAAAATCTGAAAAAAATCGAAAAAAATCAGAAACAAATCAAAAAAATCTGGTAATTGCTTTAAATTCATATACTGTAAGTTTAGTATAGATTGAGCATTCAACATTGAACAATTGCATCCAAATTTACATATTTTGAATCCAAAAAATGAAATACAGATTACAAACACAGTTACATTTTACAAATTGTAATCAGGATCATCAACTAAATAATCTTCATCTTCTCCTTGTTGCAGATCCTCCTCCTCATCATCAACGATACCTTCTTCTTGAAAATCAAATTCTTCATTTCCTTGATGTTGTTGTTGCGCTCCTTCCAAATTAATCCAAGCAACGTCTTCTTCAGTTAGGAGGGCATTTTCTTCAGTGTCTTCCATAACCCAATCTTCTAATATATCAAAATTATCCAAACTTATTGGATCAAACTGACTTTCTTCTCTATTTACTTTTTTTAATTGCCTACGACAAACAAAGATAAACAATTAGTAAATAATATTAACAACTGAATACTGAAGTTAAACAATATTGAATTGAAAATTTGAAAGTAATACAACATTACCTTTCACGAAGGTGCATGTTACAACGAATATAAACTAAATCATTTAGTCTTTTGTGTTCAAACCTGTTGCGCTTCTTTGTATGGATGTGTTAAAAAACACTCCAATTTCTTTCAAAACCTGTTGCACTAGAGGTTTGGCTTAAGACTCTCACTGCAAAATCTTTAAGGTTTGGACAATCAGTTTCAAACCTGTTCTACCAAACATCTGTAGAAAAAGACAAACATTATAGACATAGTCCATAGTAATTTAAGATGAAACTTAAATATGAAAATAAACAATTTACCTGGACGCATCGTAGTGCGGTTGCGAATTGCAACAGGCAAACCCATCAAGTGAAGAGCATTATCATATATCTCCATCTCTCGATGTATCACATGTGCTATGCTCTCATGAGGGACTAATCTGTCGATACATTCAATGATTCCTTGATTAACCTCTCCGTCCCTTTTGAAGGTTGCTGAGTACCTGAATGATGGGTTTAGATAGTAGGCTGCTGCATGAATAGGCTGATGCAATTGTTTGTTCCATCTACTATCAATTATTTTCCACACGGGCACATAAACTCTCTTTTTTCCATTAAAGTTATTTCTGATCGCTTCTTTTGTCCTTTTTATGGCTTCATAAAGGTAGCCCATAGATGGTTTCTCCTCACTGTCAGCCAATCTCAAAACTTTCACTAAAGGACAGGTAATTTTTAATAATTCAACACATGCATTCCAAAATGAACTTCTAAAAACTGTTTCTACAATCTCATTCAACTTTCTATTCCTTCTGTTTTGAGGCAACTTTGCAAATTATTGCCACTTATCTGAGGAGAACATTCTCTTTAAAGCTTGCTTCTGTCTCACAATACTCTGTACAGATAAGAAGTTTGTTGCGAACCGAGTTGCAACTGTGCGAAGAAGCTCTGCACCTTCTGTGTATCTCCTCATCATACACAAAACAAATGCATGGTTGAGAATGAATTTTGTAATATCTTGGCAACACTCAGTTGCTGCCTTTATTTCATCCATCTCACTAATATCCTCGAGGATGAGATCTAAACAATGGGCTGCACATGGTGTCCAGTAGAAAGTCCCATAAATATCAGCTAACTCATTTCCAA
The DNA here is from genome assembly GCA_036023115.1 of Brasenia schreberi. Classification (NCBI taxonomy): domain Eukaryota; kingdom Viridiplantae; phylum Streptophyta; class Magnoliopsida; order Nymphaeales; family Cabombaceae; genus Brasenia; species Brasenia schreberi. The sequence continues at coordinate 1,437,240 of JAYKKT010000035.1, read as the reverse complement.
CTGCTTTATAGTTAGCATTATCTGTAATCAATTGGACTACATTTTCTAGCCCAACCTCCTGTATAACCTTATTAAATTGCTGTCGTAGGATCTCTATAGTGTGCCTCTCCTCTGACATATCTAGAGATCTAAAAAATATGAGTCCTTTAGGACAATATACAAGAAAGTTTAGCAATGTCTTTCCTCACCTTTCGGTCCATCCATCTGTCATGATAGTGCATCCCGTTTCCTTCCATGACTGTCTCAAAGTCGAACAATATTGCTGTACTTCAATGACGGTCTGATTTAATATCTTCTCTCTCAACTTCTGATAAGAGGGCATCCTGCATCCTGGACCAATGTTAGCAATTGCATCTGCCATTGCTTGAAAATGAAAACTGTTTGCTGCATTAAATGGAATGCATGCATCATAAAACCATCTTCCCACTGCAGGGTTTGCCTGATCATGCAATTGTTCTGAAGCCATAGCAGTACAAATTCCAGGTTGAGCACCAGGTGTAGTGGAAGGAGGAAAGAACGAATGTATGGTAGAAGAAGTTCTTCCTCTACTCCTTCCTGAACTTCCTCTTCTGCTACTTCAAAGTCTTCAGCTGCAATCCTCTTTCCTCTGCTAGGTGCTCGTGAACTGCTACTACCAATCTCTGTTCTATTATATGAAGGCAAACTATCTGTGAATCCAATTCCAGTGGCAGTAGCATCATCAGTTTCTTCACACATCTGGAAATCATCCTTTTGTTGTGTCCTTTCCCGTATGCTTTCAATCATGTGTGAGCATTGCCATTTAATACCTTCTGGCATACTTCTAACTCTAACTCTGCCTGTGCATGGAGCAACTTCTTTCCTGGTTCCTACTAGGTGGTGTTTCAACCTTGAAATTCCACCACTAACCACCTTTTCACAAAATAAGCATCTAATCTTTAACATGAAACCCTCAACTGGTATACCCCATTGCCATGCCGGATTATCAGACCGATAATGGGAGTCTCTACCACCCCTTCTTGCCATCTCAATCGAGTACTTTAATTCAAGCAAAAACCTGAAAATAAAAGCACTTCGTAAATCCCCCAATCTTTAAATAACACTCAAATCGAGTGTCTCCCACTTCATGAATGCAATAAAAATCGTATACACACACTTAATAACTTCATATTTTGTCATTAAAAAAAAATGAAATAACATAAAAAACAACAAATATAAAGAAAAAAATAGAAAAACTATTAAAAATATACCTAAATCCGAGTTTGGAGGCTTGCACGAACACCGTAGGGTACGATTTGTGAGCTTTGAACACTAAAAAAGCGAAAACCGGCTTTTAGGGAGCTTGAAAAACCCAAGAAGAGAGAGTAAACCCGCGAGAAAACACGATATGCACCGTATCGTGTGATACACCCGCATTCACGACACGGGCCCCTGTATCGTATCGTGGTGGTCTACGATACGATATGTATGGTACCGTATCGTACGATATGGTGCAATACAGATAACACTGCCTAGGAGGCGAAAACCGACTCTTAGGGAGCTTGAGGAACCCAAAAGGAGAGAGGAAACCCATGAACAATCACGGGTTTCTTTCGGCCCGGGACCCTTTATAATGGTCCCAGGGCGTATCGATACGGTGCGATACTTTGGTTACAACTTGCATAATTAAAGAAGAGTCATAAATTATAATCTGGATCATTAACTAAATAATTCTCTTCTTGTCCTCCTTCAAAATCACCGCCTTTATTAGCAAAATCAATATCATCATCCCCCTCTTGATATTGTTGCTCCCCTTCTGAATTGGGCCACTGAATATCTTCCTTCGTTATAAATACATTTTTTCAGCATCTTCAGTAATCCACATTTATGAAACATCAAAGTTCTTGAGACTTATTACATTAAACAAGTTCTCATATTTACTTGGAGAAATTTTTCTTAATTACGTGCAAGGATGGTAGATAAATAACAATTAAAACTAAAAGTTAAAGAATAAAGAGTGAAATTGAAATTGTGAACTGAATGCTCGATTAATAATTAAACCATTATTACCTCTTTTATAGCCATATGTTGCAATGTATAAACACTAGATCATTAAGATGTTAATGCTCCAACCTATTGCACTTTTTGTATGAATGTATTTAAAAACACTCTAGTTTCTTTTGCTATACCAGTTGCATTACAAGTTTGGCTGAGAATGAGATCCTTTACTGCAAAGTCTCTTAGGTTTGAGTAATTACTTTCAAACTTATTCCATCACAATCTAACCATATATATATATATAAATATAAGATGTAATACATTTAATTAAAACTAAATATAAAGATAAGTAATTAATATATTTACTTGGATGCATGTTAGTATGGTTTCGAATAACTATAGGCAAGCCCATAAGTAAAGAGAATTATCATATATCTTTATCTCTTGATGTATAGCAACTACTCTAAATCAGTGTTATCCATATCGCACCGTATCGTACGTATCGTATCGTACGATATGGTACCGTATCGTATAATACGGGCGATACACCCAATTTTTTTTCATTTTTTTCAGGTTTCTGGCCTCTCTTCGCCTCTCTTCACTTCTCTCCAAGGCATCTTCCGATATACTTGTTTGGGATTGCAAGCTGTGTATGTAACATGTAAATTCGGGTTTATAATTTCATTTATTGAATGAGAATAATTTATGAACAAATAAAAATTGTGACAAAATCATTTCCCTTTCTGTTGCCAACTTTTAGGTATATTTCTGCTACTAGTTTCTAATTTTATGAAATCGCAAACAATGAAGAACAATTTGGTTGTCTCGGTTCATTGAGTGGGCATTTCACAACTTCACTATTTTAGGGTTCACCTTACATGACTTCCATTGAGTTGAACATGATCAACGTGTGTGAGGCTTAACTCAGTCTCTGAAGTGAGAAATAGATCTCAAGCATTAGTTAAAAAACTAGTCTCCAGTAAGAGAAAAAGGGGATATCATAAAGTAACAATATCACATCATTGAGGTGTTATAAACTCAATAATCAAAGAAATGAAGCTCATCGTTTTGCTCACACATGAAAATTAGCAAATATAACATGTACAAAGATAACAATTTGTTAATTTTGATATATTAGATGAGTGGATTATGGAAGATAACAAAGAAAATGTACTCCTAACCGAAGAAGACATTGCATAGATTAATTTGAAAGGAGTGCAACATCATGAAGGAAATAAAGATTTTGACTTTGAAGCATAAGGTGAGGAGAAACTTTGAATCTTCATAAGGAGAAGATGAAGATTATTTAGTTAATGATCCTGATAGAAATTTATAATATGTAAAATGTAAATGTATTTCATTTTTTGCTTCAAAATATGTAAATTTGGATGCAATTGTTCAATGTTGAATGCTCAATATGTACTAAACTTTGCATTATATGAATTCAAAGCAATTACCAGATTTTTCCTAATTTTTTCTGATCTTTTTAAATATTTTCTATTTTTTTAATATTAAAGTACAATACGATACGCCACGATACAATACACCCGTATCGTGGAGCCCAATGATACGCGATACAATATGCGTCAGACAATACTGCTCTAAATATCATCGATGACCAATCTATCTATACAACCAATGATACCTCTACTAACCTCAGTATCCCTCTGAAATGTTATATAGTATCTAAATGTTGGATTTAGGTAGTAGGTTTTGCATGAATATGTTGATCCAACTACTTGTTCCATCTAGATAGCCTCTTTATGGCTTCTCTTTACTATAAACCAATCTCAAAACCTTCTATAGAGAATGTGAACTTTACAATATAATTCAAAAGTTCCAAAAGACCATCTCTAAAATTTCATTCCGCTTTCTGTTTCTCCTATTTTGAAGCAGATCACTAAATTATTTTCACTCATTTGGAAAAAACATTTGCTAAGGCTTCTTTCTGTTTCACATACTCTACATAGATAAAAAAATTAGTAGCAAAACCGAATAGTAGCGTTACGAAGAAGTTTTGCGCCCTTGCTATATTTCCTCGTCATACATAATACATATGCATGGTTATAAATGAATTTAGTGATAATGTGGTAGCACTAAATTGTTGCCTTTGCATCATCCATTTCTCTACTAGAGGACCTTAAAGTGTGTTGTACTTGGTATCCAATAAAAAGTGCTGTAACTGTCAACTAACTCCTCTACAACTACTTTATACCAAATTTTTACGTCCAACCTCTAATATCACCTTATCAAATCCTTACTTTAAATTTTTTTTGCATCATGACATTTCAAGAGATGTTAAAAACATAAATATCTTAGGATAATAGATAAGAAAGTTCACTAAACTCCTTTCTCCCTTATCATCTATCTATCATAATAGTATAACCTAGCTCCTTCCAGGATTCTCTCAAAGTTGAACAATACTCTTTTACTTTAGTGACAATTTCATCTAATATTTTTCTTCTCAACTTATTATAAGTGAGCATCTTATACTTTGGCATTGAAGGGGATACAAGCATCATAAAACCATCTTCTTGTTGTAAGGTATGCTCCCTCACACAACTGGATCAAATTGACTTTCTTCTCTATTTACCTTTTTTAATTGCTTACAAGAAACAAAGATAAGTAATTAGTAAATAACATTAACAATTGAAGTCAAACAAAATATTGAATTGAATCTTTAAGTAGTAACTAATATAAGATTACCTTTGGCAAAACCGCATGTTACAACGGATGAAAACTAAGTCATTGAGCGTCTTATGTTCCAACTTTTTGCATTTTTTTGTGGATGTGTTCAAAGACACTCCAATTTCTTTCACAACCCGTTGCGCTATAGGTTTGGCTCAGAACTCTTATTGCAAAATCTCTAAGGTTTGGGCAATCACTTCCAAACCTATTCCACCAAACATTTATAGAAAAGACAAACATTAGGGACTTAATTCACAATAATATAAGATTTAAGAAACTTAAATACGAAGATAAGCAATTTACTTGGGCGCATATAAGTGCGGTTGCGAATTGCTACAAGCAAACCCATCAAGTGAAGAGCATTATCATAGATCTATCTCTCGATGTATAGTATCTGCTTTACTCTCATTAGGGACTAATATGTCTATACAATCAATGATGCCTCAATTAACCTCACCGTCCCATTTGAAGCTTGCTGAGTACCTGAATGTTGGGTTTAGGTAATATATTACTGCATGAATAGGCTGATGCAATTGTTTATTCCATTTATTATCTATAATGTTTCACATGAGCACATAATCCTTCTTTCTTCCATTAAAATTATTTCTAATGGTTTCTTTTGCCCTATCCATGGCTTCATAAAGGTAGCCCGTAGATGGTTTATCCTCGCTATCCGTTAATCTTAAAACCTTCACTAAGGGACACCCATTTGTCTCTTAATATCATTTTATGAGCAACATCACTTTAAACATGAGATTTTTTAAAGTATTCTCATGCTTCTTTAGCGTTGGTGAAATCGGCCAAAGTGTCCCTAAAATGCTCATTTATATTGTTCATGAGCACCCCATAGGATCGTTTCATGACTTCCTTCATATTCCTCATTTTGCTCAAGTGTGACATTAATAAAGGATTCTATCTTCGAACCACTTAAATAGCCCCATACTTTTCTGAAATATAGATAGTTTTTCATGGATTTGGCTCATGTCTTCTAGTTCGAGAGTATTAAACGAAAGTTAAATCCCTCTTTATCGTTCATATTTCAAGGAGAGAAAGAAACTAAAGAAGTATACTTACAATAAAACCAAAGATATGATCAACATGCTTCCTAAGGTGATGAATCAATGTTCCTATACTCGCAAATGACTTTGATACTATGTAATGAAGTCAATGCTTCAATGTAGCTACGGAAGATCAGTGAATATTATCTTAAAATGTCAATCACAAAGTCTTAGAAAATGCTATAAAATATATGCAACAAAGACACAATAAAGAGAAAATTGATATTATTTAGCCACAAAAAACATTCATTAATCGTGTACATTAGGAGTGTATTTATAGAGGTGAGAATGAGAGAGAAGTGTGAAAGAGGGGTCAACAAGCCAACTCCCAATGGCTGGTTGGACTAGTCGTTGGAGCTGGCGCTCGCCTTAGTGGCCTGGCGTCAGCGGCCTCTTGGCTTGCTGTGGACAAGACCCGAATGGCCTTGGTGCCTTCGGGTCATGCAATAATATATATATATATATATATATATATATATTATAGATATAAAAATGACAAAAATTACATAAAGAAAAGATAAAATTACATTTAACAAGCTTCACCCCGGTGCTAGGGAGAGCCCGCGTGTCATTCTCTCCTCCTGCTGGCCGAGTGGCTGAGTAGGATGAGTCCTATTGCCATCATCAAGGCGTAAAACCCCTCTTGAGCAAGTGTGGATTGCGTTTGGTGACACATATACATGCACATACACAATCCTGTTTCTCAGTTTCCTACTTTTTGGAGATTTGTCTATTTCCCATGTTCGTTGCTATATCCATTTTTTGTTTTTGTTTCCTTGCAACCTAGCTTGAGAGGCTTGGTAGGTTGGGGTTATTGATATATATGTTGTCAGGTGGCTGATGTGGGTCATACATTTATGTATGGTTTTACCTATTATGCTTTCTGTCACAACCTGTTGAGTTTTCCCCTTGGAAGTTAGTGCTAAGGGCGACTTAAAATTACCTGCTTCTCTATTGGATCTCCTCTGTTTCTTCTTTTTGGGCATGGATTGCACCATTTTCTATAAAACCTTAATACGTTCGAAGCTTGATGCTCTTTGTCTTATGATTTTTTCATGCTAGTAAAATCTGAGATGCTGAATGTAGTAGATATATTGTTTCTGGAATGGAGAATGGTGAAATGAAAAGGGTTATATTTGAGAAATCGACATATAGATGAACCGTGTAAAAACTGCTCATTCGTAGAATATTCTAACCACTTTTAGTTGTGACTTTTAATTCCTGAGGCCATTATGATTGTTTTATTTCATGACTTGCGCACCCTTGCTGGCCAAATTTTTGTCTAACCTGTATGACATGCCTTTATTGACATATAGATGAACCGTGTAAAAACTGCTCATTGGTAGAATATTCTAAGCATTTTTAGTTGTAATTTTCAATTCCCGAGGCCATTATGATTGTTTAGTTTCATGACTTCCACACCCTTGCTGGCTAAACTTTTGTCTAATCTGTATGATATGCCTTTGTTGGTTACTTTTTGTCTGTAATGAACCAATAGGGTCAGTTATTATCCGCGAACAGAATAAAGCAGTTCAAACTAGTACTTTGGTACTTGTTTTGAAGATCCCTACCTTCTTGTTTGTGGTTAATTTAGTGTCTTGTAGCCTTTGTTCTGTATCTGTACTATTAAGGCCTATATGTGATGCTGCATGTCTCAAATTTATGGTGTTGGAGATCAAATTAAGTGGTCATTGAGCCAATCTTCTTAGATCAGATACTGCAGGTTCCTTCACTTTGTACATTGAAAAGGAAAGTGAATGTAGGCGTTCTGTGCCTGAGCGGGATGAGGCACCCTTGTCGCATTTATTTCTCACTAATATGACAAAAGCTAGCCTGAAATGTCTTGCCAACTTAGCATATGAATGACATTTGCGAAGATTTACCTGTGAGAAGTGGTACAAGGGAAAAGGTGGTCAACATGTTCAGCTTCTCTTGATGTCTTTGACTTTAAACGGGAAGCTTCTGTCAGCGTGTCATTTTCTCTTGACAATCGCTTGATAGAAACATACTGGTTATTATACATTTTCATCAGTTGCTTTTAACAGAAAATGCTGAAATATGGATGAAGCAAACTTCAAATTTGTTTTCTTTATTGCATGCATACAAATATGCAGACCCAGCAGCACCGAAGAATGTTAAAACATTGTTTTTGCTGATTTATTACTAGATTAGATCAGTTGATCAACCATCTTGATTGTTTTCCTGTGGCCCATCTTAATTTTTATTAAAGGATGTTTCAATCCATCTCATGTTAATGATACAACTTCTGATTATTCATGAAAAAGCTTCCTTGAGCCTTGCATCAATATTGCATCCTCAACGAATCCAATGTGCAATTTCTGTATGATGTCCCTTAGGTGTCCAACATGATGGAGGAGTGCATTTAGGTGGAACAGTGTAGTCTTAATATGAAGTGTTTGAGCAGTACAAATCGTAAATTGGTGTAAATTTTCTGGAATGTATATCATACAAGATCCGGAGCTGGTCACATTTGATTGACTATTGTGGTCCTAATGATGAAATGTAGCACATGTATGGATTGGCTTTTGTGGCGGGTCAACCAGTGTAGATATTTATTCCTAGTGACTTGCTGTTTTCCATCAGCGACTGCTTGTTATCACCGTATGCCTAGATGAAATGCACTGGTTTACCTGGATCCTCTGCTCCAAAGTGTCATGTGGCACGTGGATTATTATGTCTTTTAAAACTGCCTTTTGATAATCTTCTTTTAAAACATGTAAATGCTTACAAGCTGTTTCTTATGCGCAGATACCTCCAACTCGAGCGAGATCCCCAAAGTTAGGCCGTCATAAAAGTTCAAATGCTGGTGAAGAGAATACTCCTATATCTATTAGAATGGGAAGCTTAAGCTTGGACGAGACCAAGACAAGTAACGGTAGTCTCCAGTCTGGGAAAGATCAGAAGAAGCCACAGCGTAGATCTCTCCCTAAACTTCCATCTGAGAAATCAAAGGACCTCAAGCTTGACAGCAATGCAGCAGATATCTCTGCAAACATGGATGCAAACACCACTGTTGAGGTTGGCAAAAATGACATCGAACAACCTGCTGCCCATAGAGAATCTGAAATGGAACTGGTGCAAGAGTCAGACTCAAAGCTAGAGGATGATCCTGAGATTAGTGACAAAGCAGTGGTAAGCATGCAATGTTGATAGGATGCAAAACACGGAGTGGTGCAATAGGCTGTTTTCTTCCCATACGATTAATAGATAGAAAATTGCCATCTGAATGTTGAATTGTGAATGAAACTAGTAAGGTTAAAATGATGGGGGAAATGTGAGAATTGTTGTATTATATGCATAAACTACAAGCGTCTAGTTGTTTGGGTTTTCTGCTGTCTTTCCCATTTCCTTCTGTATTTCCGGTTTGGTAAATGAAACTAGCTATGAATTCCAAATTTGATGGCCTGTTCTTGTGTTGTACGTCTCTTTATTTCATTTGCATGATCTGTGTTTGCTTCTGTGAGCTCTCCTTCGTGGCCCATTACCGGTTCCATCCACATGGTCAAGTTCTTGTGGTTTTCTATAAAAATGTTAATATATTCCATGTAACTGAAATTCTTTTTTTTCTGGTGAAACACGTGAGTTTTTGAATGTCGGTACGCTTCACAAATACAAGAACTAACTTTGTGATTGCACGCTGGTGGTTTTACATAGTATGCGTGTACTGTAAATATCAGTTCTTTAAAATTTATTGCGGCATCTGCTGCTAATTTTATCCTGTGTTTGCCGTTGATTCAATAGATAACATTTGGATTGTACAGTTTGCCAAGGTCACTTATATGCGCATTCTAGGTTAGAGTCTGAGAATTGCATGAATGATTTTAGACCCGAATTCCAACTTTTTCTCCTCGTGTTACTTTCGGTATACACGAAGACGGAATTAAGTGTCAGTGTTAGGTTTTTGAGTATTGCCTACAAACTTTTGTATGTCCGATCGTTGGCAACTCGAACACTACCAGAACATTTTCTGTTACTTTGGGTGGATACCGACCGCTTTAAGGTTGTGCTTGCGTGCTCTATTTTTTCACTTTGTTAAAATTCGCCACGCTAGGCTGGGGCTAAGGGAAGCTCGGAAACAAAAACATCACCAAAGCGGATTCTTAGAAAAATATGTGCGTAGCGTGTTCCTACCAAAAACAATATGTTGACATTGCCTTGAAGGCGATGTATATTTGACCTGTAATGTAGTATAATTATTAAAGAACCAAGCAGTACATGGAAAGTCTAGACGAGTTTACTTGAGACGAATAGTACATGGACTTATCTACTTTTGTCACGCCTCATGACTCAAGGTGAACTAACTAACACCCTGTTTATGTTCAGTCCTAAGGTCATGAACCAGTTAAAATGAGCAGTTTGGTTCGGTGCCCTGCACTACATGGCAATATTGTCCCCAACCATGGGGATTCAATCTAATGCGTGGGGCAGATATTACCCTGTTTGGTGTATTGGTGAAAGCCCAAATATCTTTGACTGGTTCAGGACGAGTACATAAATTGCTGATCATAAGAAGTATCCAACTTGTAACATCACTGAAACTGAAAACACACATATAAGGGTGGGACTGGTTCATATCACCATGGTAGTAATTCACATAAAGGTGCAATAAGTAGTTTTGATTTAATCACAATTCTTAATTATAGTAATTTGGTTGAAAGTATTTTAAATATAATTGTCAGAATGTTTTAGTAATTGTTTTGACTTTAATTTGTTGATAAGGTAAGATTTCTTCCAATGTACCTTCAATCCCTTGGGCAACTATGGGTGCTATGTGACCTGTCTAATGCATTCCATCACTTCAAACAGACCATCAAATCTGGTCTTCATGCTGTGGTGGATGCATTTGTACATTTTCTTCTAAGTGTACTTCTAAATGCACAACCATATGTGGTCACTTACATCAACCACTCTTTCACGCTGGTGCCGGTTTGCAAAAGTAGGCATTTATGCACTGACTCACTCAAAGGAGGTTTCACCTCCTCCGACATGGTGTTCCAATCCAACTTTGAAAGAACAGTTGAAAAGCTTCAATCAGACTGACTTTGGGCCACATCAAGTGGTAAAAGAGGTTGCCATCCCATCATCACTTCAAACGACCTCTTGCCAGTAACCGAACTTTGGTAGGAGTTGTCGAAAAGCTAGGCCATCTCCGAGATACTCAAGCAATTCCTTAAACTAGTCATGACATGGTGCGTCAAGTATTCCTCTAGAAATATGTTGAGGCACTTGGTTTGCCTATCGGTCTATAGATGGTTTGCTATGGAGAAGTAGAGTCTTGAACCCCACTGATAGAAAAACTCCTACAAGTGAGACATGAACTGAGCGTCCTAGGCAATTATCTCTTCTAGTACCTCATGGTGCTTTACGCATCCCTTAAAAGTAGTTGTGACACTTCCTTAGCCAAGCAATCCCTAGGGGTGACAGTGAAGATCACATATTCAGAGAAGCGGTCTACCACAACCAAAATAGACACCATGTCATCAACACAAGAGAATTGGCTGATGAAATCTATCATAACTGAAGACCAAGGGTAGCTGGGGGCAGGAAATGACTGCAGTAGGCTGGCTAGTTGAGTGCTCTTTGTATTGTCCTACTGGCATATCGGGCATGCAAGAATGTAGTCGTTTTGGCTCATTCAGGGCCAATAGAAACTCCTATTCAGCAAGGTTTTCATATAATCTACCTCCCTCAAGATGACCTGCATATTGTTGTGAACATAGACTAGGTCCACAACGAAATGCTATTATATACATTGCAAAATATCTCTCTCAAGCCAACAAAGTTTTGTCACCATCTCCACTACTCGCTTTCAGCTCAAAGCGCCTGCCAAAGCATTTTGGTATCCCAATTGATACCAGCCATGTGAAGTTATAATCTTCAAGCAACTCGAGCTCTTCCACGTGTCTTAAAGAATGTGTTTTCAATATTCTCGGTCACCACTATCAAGGATATACCAACAAATACACCCTCTATATTTGAAGACAATGGACAAGTATCTCTTCCTCATATCTCGAATATTTGGTTTCGACATTATTTTTTGGCTCTTAAATGCCACATGATGCCTTTCTTGAACTAGGATGCTGGCTAATAGTGATATTGCTAGCGTCCGTGTGAACTTCAAAAGGTGATGAAAACTCAGGCAATTTCAAATTCTTGAACTCCTGAATGCCCGTGCTAGTTTCTCACCCCAAATCCAAGGTGAGGTCAGCAACAATCTTTGAGAATCCCTATATAAGGCACTTATACTAATTTTGTGAGGCATAGGAAGCTTTTTAGCCCCCTAGGCAACTCTCACTGCTTAATCGCTTAGACCTTCTTGTGGTCCATCTTCTCCATGTTGTGTCCTACTATATGCTTGAGAAAGAAAATCTCTTGGTGAGCAAACTCACATTTCTTTATAAATAAGGAATGCTCTTTGAGGCACACAAAAAGTAGCTAGAGGTGCTCCACGGGTTAGTCTAAGATCCGGTTAAACACCACGATATCATCAAGAAGATAAACAAAGGCAAACTAATCCCAGAAGTCCATCTAATGCTTTGTTAATAAGATTGCTAAAGGTGGCAGGGGCGTTGGTCAACCCAAACTACATGACCAAGAACTCATAGGAGCCATATTAGGTGGCAATTGTTATCCTGTCTTTGTCTCCAAGGGCTATACTTGCAAATATTTGGAGTGCAAGTCCATCTTCAAGAACCACTTAGCCTCGCTCAATCTGTGTACAACTTTTTCACACACATGACCAAAGAGTTGTCTTGCTTCTTTTAGAACAAAATAGGTAAGCCAAAGTGACTCTTCAAAGGCCGAATGATTTTGATCTCTAGTAGCTCACCCCATTTGCAATGTAACTCCACCAACTTTGAAGGACCCTTATGGTAAGCCGGCCTGTGGAGTCTTACACCCAACATCAAGACAATAAAGTGACCCATCTCTTCTAGAAGGGAGTTGCTTTGGCAACTCCCATATCTGACAACTACTTCAAAATGGCTTGTGCCATGCTCGAGATAGGAGTGGTATCCATGTGGGGATCCACCTCCACGATAATGGCCAACAAGGTTGGAAGACCGCTTTTCAGCCCATCTTCAAGTTGAATGGTTAAGAGAAGGACAACGGAATTTGTCACGGAACTGGTTGGGTGCGCAACTACGGGTTGGCACTCGACATTCATCTAGCTTCTAGCGGAAATCTGGTGTACTAATACTATAATGGGGTGCACAACAGTAGAAGTTGTGGTTGACTTGTGCTTGCTAATCTATATACGGTGACATGAATTGTTGTCGGATCTCTATTTTGAGCTGGTCACATGATTTGATGATGGGTTGCCCATCTGATCTCATCACTCAACTTGGTATGAATGGGGAGTATGGCATTTGTACCATATACCAACTCGAATGGTGTGGCATTCATAGGTATTTAGATGTAAGTCCTATAAGCCCATAAGGCTTCATCAAGCTTCTCATGCCATGTCCTACCCTTCTCTAAAGTTTAATGATGCATATGAAAGTTTGGCTTCGGCTTGGCCATTGCCTCGAGGGTAGTAGGGTGATGAGAAGTGTTGAGTTATACCATAAGTATTACATAACTTTTCCATCTTATCATTCTTGAAAGGTGTGCCATTATCCGACACTGTCCCTTGGAACTCCAAATCGAGCCAAGATATTTTTCTTATAGTACTAGCCTCATCAAGGTCTATACATCTCAACAAGATGCCGGTAAAATCCTTTTTGTAAAGAACCCCTCCCAAGATCACATATTGGGTTGAAATTTTTCGAATAAAAGCTTTATCTTTAGAAGAAGCAAATTCGAGAAATCCTCTATTTTCGAAAAAGTTTTTATTGCCTTAAAACCAAGGCTTTTCACTCGAATTTTGGTCATTTTGGCAAATCTTAAAATCGTGGGTGGATGGAGTGGGTAAGTGCAAGATCTCTAAGGATCGACTTCCCATAGTGGGGTCGATTCTTAAAGATAACCCTAGGGATGAGAGGGTATCGGCTATGGTGTTGTCTTCTCTCCCTATGTGAGTGAGTGTGCATTACTGTAAACACCGTAAATAAATTTTGCAGAAACATGACTCAGCACACTCTCGAAGCAGCTAACCCATCTTGGGGGTTCAAGTGTCCTTAACATATGCATCTATGTCATATAGAAAGCTTCCCATTACTGAGCTATCATGAATCCTAGAAACTTTCTTTAGTTCTGACACTTTAAAGCATCGGAGGAGTGTGGTGGATGTAATGGACGACCCAACTTCATTTGAATAAAGCAAGCCTTGAAGAGCCTCTATCATGAGCACCACTTGCCTCATGGGCATACTAGTGCTAGCTATGGAAGGGCTAGCGAATGCTACATCCAGCTTGGTTTGAAGATGATAGAGTTGTTCTTCAAGAAATGCTGGTCCCTATGTCGTAAAGGGAACAACTACGAATAATGCATATTGGTTGATTGATGTTGAGTGTAGAAATTTAGTAGACCCTATAAATGCCCAATACTTGAAAAAATATTATGTATAGGGTTTATGTTAAATTCTTTCGAAAAGATTTTTAAATAGGTCTCCTTTGAACTTCTTGAAAGAAGGATCAAGATGGATTGTATGGCCCTAAAGGAGGGAATCGATGCATTATGAAAAGTAGAGTTTTCAAAATCATTTGGTTACATTTCAAAAATCTTTGGCTTACAAAATGAAGTCTAGTTCAAAATAGCAAAATATTCTCAAATGGTAAATACTATTAGGAAATGTGATGTTCTTGGTTGAATCGAGTATCCAAAGGGATAAGTGTTCCCCCCCATTTTGCTTCTCCCCAAAAAGGAAATTTGGTAAAAATTAAAAAAACAAAGAAAACAAAAACCTCCAATATAGAAGTCTTCCAAAAAGAAAAAGAGAATACAAAAACTCCTTCAAAAAAAGGTCTTATCTTTGAAAGAGAAAAAGAAAAAGGGAATACAAAAACTCCTTGAAAAGAAAAAGAGGTCTTCACTTTGAAAGAAAAGAAAAAAGCTAAAGTTCAAAAAGAGCAATTTTCCATCTCTCTGTCTTAAACCATGGGACGCTTTAGAAGGGATCGTGATAACTCTTTCCCAAATCCCTACAACTTATCCCAATGGAGAAAGGTTTGTCCATGAAAATCCTAAAGTAGGATTAGGATCTACTTATTTGGATTTCATTTTGTTTAAGAATTAGACTTTGTTATGTAGGAAATGGAATTTTGAAATGTCTTCCAAAACTTTTCTACAAAACCTCTGCTAAAGTAGTGGGTATTGAAACCCAAATGAGGAGAAATATGAAAAATTGGAAATCCTTTTGATAGAAACTAAAAGGAGTTCCCTTTGAAAAAGAATTTTGAAAACTCGAAATATCAAAACATACAATATTGGATTGTCTTACTTGGGGCAACCGACCTTCATATGCTTCTCCTCAAGCTTATATATCCCATAGATAAGTCTCTAAGCATCACACTACACTTCATTTGCATCACACACCATAAATGCATATACCCATCGAAAGGTCAGCCATGCATGATCATGATAGGACTAGTGGTTTGTCAAGTCTAAGTCCCCTTGGGCTAAAATCTCCTCTTTCATAATCCAAAGGAAATGGATGCTATTAAATGAAGGAAAGTTTATATTCTCAAGTCAATTCGGGAAGTAAAATAAAAAGGAGTGTTTTCTTCTTTGTTATTATCCAAATGAATTTTGATTAATGCCAAAGAGGGACATCTGTAAATACCCTAAATAAATTTTGTAAAAACATGACTGTAGACACAAAAACATGACTGTAAAAGCATGCCAACTAGTTTGCCAAAACTAGCAAAGTTTTGAAAATTTGACTTTTTGTGGCGATTGGGCTAAGCGAGCTCTTTTCGCTTTAGACCTTCTTGAACCGATACTCAAGGGTCAGCCTAAGCGCTTAGGAATTTTAATTTTGAAAAGAGTGAACTCCAATTCACTTGAAAATTTGGTGTTTTCAAAGTGACAAAGTAAGGATGCAATGTGCTTTTGGTTTTAAAACTTGAAACTTATCAAGTTTTGAAAAACAGAACTATCTCTGTTTTCAGCCCTTGTTCCTAAATTTTTCTCGATAGTCTAGGGATCTCCAAAATTTATAAAAATTTCACAGGAGGTTCCCTGATGTCTTGGGATCCTAGATTATCTTCTGTTTTTAATTTTGGACTGATAGATCTGCAAAATTAAATCAGGAAGTAAGATTGACTTCCGGTTTTAGGAAATTCTATGACACAAATATAGAGCTTCAAAGAATCCTCAGTATCTCGGGTTACAGAACTCTAAATATTATGATTTTAGTCCTTTTGGAAAGCTATGGATGTTAGATTTCCAATGAGACTAATTTCAACTAATTTGGATTCATATAGATAGAGATATGGGACTTTTATGTAACCCTATCTCTGGAAATCCGACTGTATAGAAACAGAAATGAATTCATTCGATCTTTCCCAATTTTATTAACAGGGTTGCACGGTCCTAAAATTCTTACAAATTTTATTTCTAAGAGCTCATGCGTGGACATATTGTACCAAAAATTTCAGTACGTTTGGATTACGAAGTAGAGAATTAAAATTGAAGCAATCAAGTATGCAGATGCAGAAAATAGGGTTTTAGTTTTATAGAATATACGTGCCAATGCATACTCACACGAAATTGAAATTGCAACAACTGTACATCACGAATTAAACTCACACGAAATTGAAATTGTAACAACTCTATATTATGAAGGAAATGAAAGGAAATATTCATATAAGCTTAAGCATAGAGGGGATAGAGAGTATAGAGTGTTTATAGAATATATCGGGGTAGAATCACATGATCAAACAATTAGAGTGCATGTGTGTGAGAGTGATGATTCATCAATGAAATGAAAATTCTGCAACTCTAAGAATTATTACAACTTAGGGGGGACAATGATCCATTAATACAACCCCATTTCAATTGAATCAAAGGAAGAAGAAGAGATTCAAGATTAAATTCGGATTGATACTTACACGATAAACCAAATCTAGCCGGTGATTCAAGAATGAATCCGGCCAAGGGGATGCTTCTTCTTCCAAGGCTTTTCTTGCACTCACCTAGCTACCCTTCTTCCCCAATTGCTTGCAGCTCATGACCCTCTTGTGCAGACCTTCTTGCTGGAAATTTTCCCCTAGCTAATCTCTCACCAAGTGTAGAACCTCACCCTCTCTCCAAATGCTCCAAGATGGGGAACCCGCCTCACCCCTTGACCCTTTTTATAGGCCAAGGGGCTGGCTTCTAGCCCCTTCCTTGGGGCAGGTTGGACCAACTCCTTAGGTTACTTTGGATCCACAAGGTGTGGTCCCCTTTTGTGGCTTGAACCACCCCTATGTGGGTTGGACCTTCTAGCAAGGACGACCTTGATTGGGCTCACCGGCTGCACCTTGTTGGCCGGCCAAGCCCACTTCAACTTGATTCATGACTGCTTCAATTGCTTTGAATTATGTTTGCTTGATGGAACATGATCCTAGCCACGCCATGCTCTTGAACCTTGATCAAGTCTTGTGCTCTTGGCTTGACCTAATACATCAAGTTGACCGACCCCTTAGTGCATGTTAAACCATCTCGCCTTGGCTTGACTTTGTGATTTGCAAATTTTTCTAACTTGGCCGTGTACACTTTCTAGGCCTTTTCTTAATTTGATAGGCTTAGCTCTATTTTGCATTTGAATTGGATTCTATTTGCACTTGATTGGCTTGGCCCCATGTTGATTTTGAGTTCGATTCCATCTTGAGAAGCTCGATCCTCCCCATTGATCTTATCTAGATTTGGATAAGCTTGAACTTGATCTTGATAAGCTTGAATCTCCACTTGATCTCATCTTGGCTCGATCCCATTTTCGAATTTGAATTGGATTTGGATTTTATCTTGATCTTTGTAGACTTTATCTTCTTTGATTTTGGGCCTTGATTTGGATTCAGGCTTGGATCGGGTTTGTTTGCTCGTGGGGGATTGAATTTAAAACTTTCTGTTTTGAAAACTTTTTGAAACCTTAAAAAAAACTGGGTTTTTCAACTTTGGAAAATCACAAAGGTTTTAAAATTGGCTTTTGGGGAATTTTGAAAATATTTTTATTTCAGTTGTTTACAGGTGCCCCTCTTTGGCATTAATCCAAATTTATTTGGATAATAGCAAAGAAGAAAACGCCCTTTTGTTCTTTTCTTCCTGAACTTCTCTTAAGAATATGGATCACCATAATTTCCATAAAATCCTTTCCTTTATGCTAGGTAAGAAGGGATTCAAGCCAAAGGGGACTCGACCTATGATGGGTTCTAGTCCTAAGTATGATCATGTACTAAATAACTTTGAACGCATGCATGGGCATGAGTGATATGAATGGGTGGTATGAGTGATGTATATGGAATATAAAACTTTTGAGACTTAGGTACGCAATGAATGAACTTGAGGAGAGGCTCATGAAGGCCGGCTGCCCCAAGTGTGATAATCCCATGTTGTTTTGATGCTTTGAGCTTTTCGAAATTCATTTTAAAAAAGGGGAGTCCTTTTAGCTTCACAAGGATTTCCAGCCTTTCGTATTTCCCCTTATTTGGGTCTTAATACTTACTACTTAGCAGAGGTTTTGTAGGAAACCTTGGAAAACATTTCAAAAATTCTATTTCCTACACAACAAAGTCTAATTCTCAAACAAAATGAAATCCAAATAAGTAGATCCTATTTCTACTCTAGGATTTTCATAGATAAATCTTTCTCTATTGGGATAAGTTGTAGGGTATGGGAAAGAGTTACCACGGTCCCTTCTGAAGCGTCCCGTGGTTTAAGGAAAAAATTACCCTTTTTACCCTTTTTGGCATTTTCTTTTCTTTTATAGAGGGCCTTCCATTTTTCTTTTTTTGGAGGATTTTTTCTTTTCTTTTTCCCTCTTTTCTTTTTCAATCAAGACATAACCTCCTTTGGAGGAAATTTTGTATTCCTTCTTTCTATTCGAAGGAAAACCTTTTTGGAGGAATTTTTGTATCCTCTTTTTCTAATTTTTGTCAAATTTTCCTTTTTTGGAAGAGAAGTGAAATGGGGAGAAACTTATCGCAATAGTTTTACTCGATTCATCTAAGATCATCCTATTTCATAATAGCATCCACCACTTGAAAATATTTTGCTATATTGAATAAGGCCCTATTTTGTAAGCCAAAGATTTTTGAAATGTAACCAATTGATTTTGAAAACTCTACTTTTCATGAAGCATCAACCCCCTTATTCAGGGTCATATGATCAACTTTGATCATTCTTTCAAGAAGTTCAAAGGAAACCCATTTTAAAATCTTTTCAAAAGAATTTAGCATAGACCCTATACATAGTATTTTTTTAAGTATTGAGTATTTATAGGGTCTACTAAATTCCTACCCTCAACATCAATCAACCAATATGCATTGTTGGTAGTGGTTTCTCGTACAACATAGGGACCATTCCACTTGGGTTGGTCACTTTCCAAGGGGATGGGAGCCTCGGTGTTGAATGATTTTCAATACAAGGTCCCCCACTTTGAAGTGGCGAGCCTTCATGTGCTTGTTATAATGTCGGGCTATGCTTTGCCTATATGCATGTGCATGATCCATAGCAAGGAGCCTTTTTTCGTCTAATAAATTAAGTTCAATCATTCTAGCATGTTGTAGAGTCTCTAATGGAATATTTTTCTTAATGAATGCTACTACATGTTGTCCTTGGACATTAGCCAAGGATGTAGCTTCAACCCACTTAGAAAAATATTCAGTGGCTGCTAAGATGAACCTATGTCCATTGGATGCATTTGGTGAGATGGGTCCTATGATGTCAAATGCCCACATGGCAAAAGGCCATGGGCTTATGATGGAATGTAGGGTGGACGATGGGATGTGTATGGCATGCCCATACACTCGACATTGATGACACTTTCTAACATGATCATGACAATCTTGTCTTAGGGTGGACCAAAAATAACCAGCCCTAAGTATCTTCATAGCCATCATATTGGCATTGACATGTCCTCCACATTCTCCATCGTGGAACTCATGCATTATTGTCCTAGCCTCCTCAAGGTCTACACATCTCAACAAGATACCGATAAAACTCTTTTTATAAAGCATCTCTCCCAAAATTACGTATTGAGTTGAAATTTTTTGAATAAAAGCTTGATCTCTAGAAGAAGCAAATTCGGGAAATCCTCCATTTTCCAAAAAGTTTTTAATGTCATAAAACCAAGGCTTTTCACTTGAATTTTGGTCATTTTGGCAAATCTCCAAATCGTGGGTGGATGGAGTAAGTGAGTGACATATCTCTAAGAATCGGGTTCCCAAGGTGGGATCATTCTTTAGTCCTAAGGATGAGAGGGCATCTACTATAGTGTTGTCCTCTCTACCTATGTGAGTGAGTGTACATGACTTGAAGGAATCGACCAGTTTAGTGGCCAATTCATGGTATGGAATAAGTTTTTCATTTTTGACGTACCAAATTTTCAAAACTTGGTTTACAACAAGTAAAGAATCTCCAAAGACTTCAATGCACGATGCCCCTAGATTTTTCAAAATTTTTAGGCCTTGTATGAGTGCCTCATATTCGGTGATATTGTTTGAACATTCAAAATCTAGGCGAATGACAATGGGGATCTCTCCCTTTTCAAAGGATATGAGGATGACTCCAACACCTGCCCCTTGTTGGTTTCTTGCCCCATCAAAGTACATTTTCTATACTTGGTTTTCATTAAAACAACTTGCTAAAACATGGTTTTGAAATTCGTTTGAAAATATGTCTTCATCGGGTATTTCATCAAGTATGGGATATGTCTCTTCAAGAGAGAATTCGGCCACATGATCAGCTAGGGCTTGTCCCTTAATGGAGGTTTGATGGTGGAATTTTAAATCATACTCCATTAAGAGAAGCTACCATTTACCAAGCCTAACCGTTAGGATAGGTTTTTCAAATAAGTGCTTGATTGGATCAAGCTTAGACACTATCCATATCACATGATCTAGAAAATAGTGTCTAAACTTTTGGGAAGCCCATACCAATGCCAAGCACGTTTTCTCCATAGCTTGATAATTTCTTTCATATGCCAATAGAGTTTTCGAAATGTAGTAAATAACATACTCTTTATGGCTATCATCCTCATATTGAGCTAGTAAAGCACTCAATGCATTCATATGTATGGAAATGTAAAGCAAAAATGGTTTTCCTTGCTTTGGAGGTTTTAAATCGGAGGATTTACCAAATAAGTTTTCTATCTTTCTGTGTAACTGTATTTCCTACAATAGAGTTTGGGTAATCATCAAATAACTCTGTGTGTAGTGATCCAAATCGAGTGAAACTTGATTCATTGGAAAGTTGATATTTATAGATTTCCAGCAAAACTAAATTCACCAAAATTGAAGCTCTGTGCACCAAGATACAAACTTTTTTGTGAGTCTCTATATTTCTGTGATAGTGCAGTCCTGAATGTTTGAGCAGAGACACATTTTGGATTTAATTATGAAGAATCACAACTTTCAAAAGTAGAATAATTTTTTTTTTCAGAACCTTTACATGTGAAGCTATTCACTATAAAATTTTTCTGATTTTTGGAGGTTTGAAAACTATTGAAAGAAAATAAAGAAACAAGGTTTGAAAATAGAATCAGTTTCTGTTTTTCAGAACTTGGTAAAATTTTGTCTTCTAAAACACCTAGTGCACAAGTTTGATCAAGTTTTCTGAGATTTTTCTTGAAGTGGATTTGGAATCACACCTATACCAATGAGTCCTCAAAGCTCCTAGGCTAACCCTTGAGCTTCGGTTCAAGAAGGCCTAAGTTGACAAGATCTTGCTTAGCCACAATCGCCCAAAAGTCACATTTATAAACTTTGCTAGTTTTGGAAAGTAGCTGGCATGCTCGCTCAAACGAAGTAGTTTTGAAAAGTTTATTTTAAGTCTCTACATAGGCTTGGAGTGAAATTATCACATCTACACCAA
Source organism: Brasenia schreberi (assembly GCA_036023115.1). Taxonomy (NCBI): domain Eukaryota; kingdom Viridiplantae; phylum Streptophyta; class Magnoliopsida; order Nymphaeales; family Cabombaceae; genus Brasenia; species Brasenia schreberi. The sequence goes on along the minus strand of JAYKKT010000035.1, from coordinate 1,415,566 downwards.
GGCCATGTGACCCATGTGACCAGCAAAGCAAGGTGGATTGTCTCCAATTGGATCAAGTATGCACCATCCCAAATCATGGAAGACTCTAGAGAGATGCCACGAATATTCTCCCCTCTAGAGAATTCTTGAGAACTCTATAAATACCAACCTTGGGATGGGTTTCATGGGAGAAAAAATTAGAAAGAAAGACCAGAAAAAGGGAGAGGAAAGAGAGAGAGGCGAGGGAGAAGAAGGATGCTAGCCCCCAAGCAATTGTCCAAGAGGACACGCCCAAGCAAGTTGCCGGCCAAGTTTTCTTCTTTCCTCTTTTCCAAAACATTTCATTTGTAATATTTGCAGTATCCATCTCCAATACATTGTAAAATCAAGAGGAAGTGTTGCAAATTCATTCTAAAGGCTATCGGTAAGAAGACCTCTCGCTTGTTTGATATTCGGTTTCTTCTACATCAATGTAAGCTGTATCTTATACTTCATCATCCACTTTATGCTTAAATATATTATCATCTCTTTTCTCCTTCTTTGATTGTTGTGATTTGCCTCCAAATTAATTCAATAAGCCACAAGAGATATTAGAAGTCATGTTTTACATGCAATGGTATGAGTATTTAAATCACTCTTATGGTAGATTAAATATCCATAAGTTTGTGTAAGGACGGGCAAGGGGTTATGATCACATATATATCCAAGAGAGCTATCCTCCTAGAGAGAGATTCCACAAGATTTTATATGTAGATGAGATACCTCCCCAAATGAACACAAGTCTTCAACATAAATTTCTTTAGATATTCACTAAAATATTAGGGATCAAATCTGATAGAATTTCAATTCAAGATTTCAAAATATTTATCTTTTTAGAAAGTATGTTTGGAAAATCACAATTTTGAAAACAACGAGATTTTGAAAAGACTTGAAATTAGAAAATTTTGTATTTGAGGAAATTTTTTAGTTACAATTTTTTTTGGGTATTTAAAAATGCTCCTCTTTGTCATTAATCAAAATTATTTAGTTAATAGCAAAAAATAACACTCGTAGACTTTTTTTTCCAGAATTTTCCTAACAGTATGGACTTTTCTCTTTTCTTGGATTATCCTACTTTGATGGGGAGAGGACCTCTAACCAAAGGGGATTTGACATGAATGGTGGTTGACCCATACAATGACCATGCATGGACAATGCTATTATAGATGTGCATGAGGTGTGTGAGACGCAATGGATGATTCCAGGGTGTTAGAAACCTTCATGAACTATTTTGGGAGCCTGGAAAGAACCCATGAAGGCCGTTTGCCTCAAGTGGGATGGCTCCATATTGCTTTGCTAGATGCCTTGGGTTTTGTAAAAAATCATTTTAAAAGGATGCTTCTTTTTGTTTCAATTTAAAAGGACTTTCATCTCTTGTATTTTCCTTTACTTTGGTCTAAATTCCTCACTACTTTGCAGAGGTTTTTGTTAGAAAAGCTTAATGACATTTTAAAACTCCATTTTACGCACTACAAGGCCTAATTCATAAACAAAATGAGATCTAAATTGGTAGGTTCTATTCCTACATTAGCATTATAATGAGAAACTTTTTCTCCTTTGGGATAAGCTGTATGGAAATGAGGAGAGTTTTCCATGGTCCCTTCTGAAGCATCCCGTGGTATAAGGAAAAGGAGATTTTGAGGAAAATTGTTATTCGAGCTTTGGCTTATCCTTTTTTTTCTTTCACAGGAAAACCTCTATATTAAAGGTCTTATTTTTTTATTTTTTTCTTTCTTTGTAGGAAGAACTCTATATTGGAGGTTTATTTTCTTCTTTTTTTCTATTTTGATTTTTTCCAATTTTCCTTTCGAGAGAATGAGATGGGAAAATAGCTTATCCCTCTAAATACTCGATCTAATCAAGTGTACCCTATTTCATAACAACACATACTATTTGAAAATACTTTGGTATTTTGAACTAGTCCCTATCTTGTAAAATAAGGATTTTTGAAATGTCATTTAATGATTTTGAGAACACTCCACTTTTTATAGAGCCTCAATCCCTAGTTAAGAGGCTGTAAACACCCCAAAATCCCACGAATTTCTTCAAAAACAACCTGGTTTTATATAAGCAGCCCCAAAGGGCCATTTTTGAGTCTGGAAACCCAGGAGCCTTCCAGACAACCCTATATATACGTTTTGAACTCTATATTTCGAAAACATACAATATAGCTTTTGAAACCTTTTTAAAAATATGTTTTGAAACCCCGAAGCGGCTTGGCCCAATCAAGACAGGACCAGGAGAGCTAAGAAGAGCCCGGAACTGGAGCACACGTCGAGCCTGGCACAGCAACTCTTGTATCTGATTCACACCCCCAGGATCTCGAACGTCCAAGACCCTGTTCTTATCAAAATAGCACTTGAAGTCACCTCCGGAAGGCAGAAACGGAGGCGGACGACCATGTTGGCGAAGACCCAACGTAGACGGAGTACTGATGCTGTCAAGCCCCGCACAAATCGTCCGTTTCGAACCCAGCTCGAAGGAGTCAGAGTTCAGTTTGGATTGGATCTGGACCATATATATCCAGATTCCAATCCAAACCCATATGTGGACTTGGATTTGGATTTGGATCCAAAGATCCAATCCAATATCCATATCCATGGCCCACATCACCTTCTCATAAATGGAGGTGGGGCCCACTTGAAATTCACGTGGGATATTGGGCATGAGAGAGAGTGGGGATGGAAAATATCAAGAGTGTTGTATTAAGCTTGACTTGTGTGTCAAGTTTGGGTTTAATCATGTGGGTTAGCCTAATTGAGTGGGTTTAAGCTTGTAATTAGCTAAAACCTAACCTAGGGCTGCACCAACATGGGGTGATCAAGGTCTATGGGCCATGCTAAGGGAGCTCCTTCACCTAAACCTAACCCAAAATGACTAATCCTAGCCTAAACCCCTAATCCACCCCTAATCCCAACCTAATCACCTAACCCACTTCCTTAATCCCGGCCTAATCCCAACCTAATCACCTAACCCACTTCCCTAATCCTTTCCTAAACCTAGACTAATTTCCCTAATCCTAGCCTAAACCTAGCCTAATCACCTAACCTAGCTCACTAAACCTCACCCTAAAACCCAACCACCTAACCAAGCCCTAAACCCCTAAACCACCCTTAGCCCACAATCTACCCAAACCCCTAGTTTTCAAAATATCTGGCCCAACCCTTTCCAGCCCACCTTATCTACATACCACCCTACCTAAACCACCTAACCACTACCCTCAGCCCAGCCCTAACCGACCTACCCATCCCCTATTTAAACCCCTCCCCTTTGGGGGCGGGTTTTCCAAGAGGAAGGCCCTCATCTCAGCCCAGCCGGCTCCACTCTCCACTCTCCACCTGCCCGCCTGCTCCACTCTCCACCTGCTCCACTAGCTCTACCTGCACCGCCACCTTCCCTCTTCCATCCACCACCATTCCCCAGCCAGACGCCACCACCTTCACCCAACCGAACCAGCCAAGAGCCCACCTGCCCGCCTGCTTCTCATTGCCTTCCACCGCCTCTCCCCCTTCGGTAAGTGCCCTAACTCTATCAAAACCCTTCTCTTCCACCTCTCCACTCCTAGCCACCCACCCTATCATCATCTCAGCCCTTTTTCCACCACCCTTTTCACTTAGCCGAACCTAGCAAAACCCAAACTGCCGTCCACTACCTAACCCTCCTATCCCATTCGGCCTTCCCCTAGGTGTCCCATTCGGCCTTCCCACAAACTCCCCTTTAGGTCCAGTTTCCTTAAACACTCAACTCCCCTAGTGACCCTAAAAAAACCACTTGTTCAGCCCCTTTGACCCCCCACCTCGAGGCGACATCCACTTGCAATCGGCCACCTTTGAGGCACCTATCCCGTGCCCCACTTGCAGCCGGCCAACACCTTTGGTCACCTATCCTCGCGGAGCTCCCGTTTGCAGCCCAAGGCGAAGCCAAGCCCATGCCCAAGCAAGGCCTCTACGGACCAGCTACTCGTAAGTGCCTAAACTCGGTCCTTAGTTGTATACTTGCTTGAGATTCAATTTGATACGGGGTTGTAATAACGGAGCATAGTCTCCCCCCGCTTGTAATAACGTGGCTTGGCACAACCACACACGTGCACTCTCTTAGTCGTGCACGATTTTGAACACACAGGGCCTAATCAGCCCCTAATACATAAGTATATATATACTTTCATTTTCGAAGGGTTTTGCTTAAGTTGGGTGCGTTGTCTTTCAATTCAAGCACTCACACACATTGAGCTTTCGCTCTTAGTTGAAAGACCCAAGTAAGGGCCGACCTATACTATTTGGGTTTCATTTCATGTCGTGTGAGTAAGTCTTTCAATTCAAGCACTCTCACACACATTGAGCTTTCGATCTTATTTGAAAGACCCAAGTAAGGGCCGACCTATACTATTTGGGTTTCATTTCATGTCGTGTGAGTAAGTCTTTCAATTCAAGCACTTTCACACACATTGAGCCTTCGCTCTTACTCCCAGGACCTTAGTAAAGGCCTTATTGCAGTTATATTTGGGTTTCATTTATGTCGTGTGTGTAGTACTTCAATTCAAGTACTCTCACACACATTGAGCCTTCGCTCTTACTCCCAAGACCTTAGTCAAGGCCATACTGCAATTTATATTTGGGTTTAATTTCATGTCGTGTGTGTAAGTCTTTCAATTCAAGCACGCACCCACATTGAGCCTTCGCTCTTATTTGCAAGACCCGAGTAAGGGCTCATATACATAAGCTATATACATATCTCCCTTCGGTTATTTCCCTTCGGTTATTTCCCTTCGGTCATTTCCCTTCTGTTATTTCCCTTCAGTATTGTCTTTACATTTCGGGTTTTCCCTTTGGAGTAGCGTGAGTTTGCATTGCATCTACGCCATACCACGAGGTAGGACGCATATTGCATCGAAGCAAGCCCCGCTCGAATTCGCCCATGTAGTTGAGTGTTCATAACACACAAACTAGGTGGCCCGAAAAGGGATAAAAGAAAAGACTTAGGCACGTGCAAATCCACGTGATCTAAAAACATGCAACCGCATCTTAAAGACCCGAAATAGACACCTCGAACCGCTTCGTAGACTTTCTCTCCAAAACTCGATTTTTGCAAAGCGTACAGACTGACCCTTGCGCATCGGTGCAAGAAGGTCTGCGACGACAAGAGCTTACTTGCTCACAGTCGCCACGTTTAGAAGTCAGTGTTAAAAATATCTTCGCTAGCTTAAGTAAGCTAGCTGGCACGCCCTATTTGCATACATAGGCCTTAGACACACGAGAGGATCCGCTCCAAGCCCCCCTGAAAGAGGCGAAGAGGCGGGGATTTTCGCGCGTCTACAGAGGCCTATAATCAATTTGGTCATTCTTTCAAGAAATTAAAGGAGACCCATTAAAAAAAAATCATTTCGAAAGAATTTGTGGTAGACACTAAACATAATATTTCTTCAAGTATTGGTCATTTATAGAGTCTACCAAGTTTCTTCCCTCAGCATCAATTAGCCAATATTCATTCTTTGTTATTACTCCTCTTAAAAGATAGGGACATTTCCACTTGGGCTGCCACTTTTCAAGAGGATGTGGGCCTCATTGGTGTATGGTTTTAATTACAAGATCATCTACCTTAAAGTAGCAAGCCTTCATATGTTTCTCATAATATCGGGCTATCCTTTGCGGGTATGCATGTGCATGATCCATGGCAAGGAGCCTCTTTTCATCAAGCAAGTCAAGCTCGACAAGTTTAGCTTGTTGTAGGGTTTCTATGGGTAAATCAAGTGAAATGAATGCAACTTGTTGTGAATGTGAAGTACAACATTTGTTCCATAGACAAACTCAAAAGTTATGACATTTGTTGGAGTGCGAATGAAGTTCTATTAGCCCATAGTGCTTTATCTAACTTCTCATGTCATGTCCTATCCTTTTCTAATATTTTCTCAATGATGCTTATGAAAGTCTTGTTTGTGGCTTTGGCCTGATTATTGCCTTGAGTGTAGTAGGGTGATGGAAAGTGTTGTGTGATGCCATAGGTCTTACACAACCTTTTCACCTCATTTTTGAATGAGGAGCCGTTATCCAACACTAGGTCCCTTGGACTCCAAATCGAGTCAAGATGTTTTTCTTAATGAATGCCACTATATGTTGCTCTTGAACATTTGCCAAGTAGCTTCAACCCATTTACAAAAATATTCAGTGGCTCCTAGGATGAACCTGTGTCTATTGGATGCTATGGGTAAAATTGGTCCAATGATGTCAAATGGCCACATGGTGAAGGGCCATGGACTAATGATGGAATGCAATGAAGATGATGGAATGTGAATGGCGTGTCCATGCACTTGACACTGGTGACACTTCTTTACATGGTTATGACAATCTGTAGACACGAGGAAATTTCCACTCCGGGTTTTTAGGCCTGAAGTGAACCTTTTCGTATGTCTAAATCGCTTAAAGGGCATGCCAGCTAGCTTACTCAAGCTAGCGAAATAAGTTTTCAAAATATCGGACTTATGGGGCGACTGTGGACAAGTAGGCTCTTTTCATCGCAAACCTTCTTGAACCGATGCTCAAGGGTCAGTTTGTACGCTTTAGAAAACTCGATTTTGAACAAGTATGACCTTTTTGAAAGTGTTTTCATCGATTTGGTTTGTCCAGTTGTAGATTTTATTTACGTGGGGTTTGCACGTATCCTATGTCTTTGATTTTAGCTACTTAGGCTTGAGATGTGTGCATCAAGTGCCTAAGTCTTGGCGATTTTGCACGGGTGGTTCGAGGTTGCTTTGATGCAAGTATGCACCCTATCTCGTGGTGTGGCGGATATGCAATGCAAACTCACACAACTGAACCTTAAAACCCGAAATTGAAAGACATAGCCGAAGGGAAATTGCAAAAGGAAAATTGCAAAAGGGAAATATAGCTATATCTTAAGAGCGGAAAGGCTCAATTGTGGGCGTGTGTGTTGTGTATAAATTGAAAGGCAACTCACACGACTTGAATGTAAAACCCCGCTTGACTTGAATGTAAAGTGCGGAAGGGAAATACTTATATATATATGGGCCCGAAGGTCGCCAACGTGCGCGTATGTGTTGTGTGTAAATGTAAAGACAACGCATGCAGTTGCAATGTAAAACCCAGTGGAAAGGGAGATACAACTATATATATATATATATATGAGCCCGAGTGTCGTCAATGTGCACGTGTTGTGTTTGTGTATAAATGTAAAGGCAACACACGCAGCTGAACCGGGAAAACATAGCGGAAAATATAGAGATATGGCTATATCTTAGTGGCTGCCGAGGCCAAAATGGTGCATGAGGGTTCACGGCAAGAGTGGGTGCGGGTCTTAGTGGGGTTTTGTGAGTGTAAACACCCCAAAATCCCACGAACTTCTCAAATAAACCTGGTTTTGTAAAAGCAGCCCCAAAGGGCTATTTTGAGTCTGGAAACCCAGGAGCCTTCCAGGCAACCCTGTACATATGTTTTAAACTTTATATGTTTTAAATATGTGTAATATAGTTTTGAAAACTTTAAAATATGTTTTGAAACCCCACGAAGCAGCTTGGCCTGATGCAAGTAGGACTAGAAGAGCTAAAAAGAGCCCGGAACCGGAGCACATATCGAGCCCGGCATAGCAACTCTCGTGTTAAATCCACCCCCAGGATCTCGAACATCCAAGACCCTATTATAATCAGAAATTATATGAAATCATCTGTGGAAGGTGAAAACAGAAGCGGACAACCATGTTGGCGAAGACCCAACGCAGACGGAGTATTGATGCTGTTAGACCCTGCATAAACCGTTCGTTTCGAACACAGCCTGAAGGAGTCAGAATTCAGTTTGGATTGGATCTGGACCATATATATCCAGATCCCAATCCAAACCTATGTGTGGATTTGGATTTGGATCCAGAGATCCAATCCAATATCCACATCCATGGCCCACATCACCTTCTCATAAATGGAGGTGGGGCCCACTTGAAATTCACGTGGGATTATGGGCATGAGAGAGAATGGGGAGGATAAGATTTGAGGGTAATTGTAATTAAGCTTGACTTGTGTGTCAAGTTTGGGGTAATCATGTGGGTTAGCCTAATTAGTATGGGTTTAAGCTTGTATTAGCCAAAACCTAACCTAGGGCTGCACCAACATGATGCAACAAGGTCTATGGGTTATGCAAAGGGAGCTCCCTAACCCAATCCTAAGCCAAAACCCCTAATCCTAGCTTTTTACCCTAATCCCGGCCTAAACCTAGCCTAATCACCTAACCCACTTCCCTAATCCCAGCCTAATCCTAGCCTAATCACCTAACCCACCTCCCTAATCCTTCCCTAAACCTAGCCTAATTTCCTTAAACCTAACCTAATCCTAGCCTAATCACCTAACCCACCTCACTAAACCTTACCCCAAAACCAACCCACCTAGGTAAGCCCTAAACCGCTAAACCACCCCACCTAAACCTAAAACACTATATACCTAAAACCCCTTAGAGCAAAATATCTGGCCCCTCTTCAAAACCAGCCCACCTTATCACCACACCACCACCACCTAAACCACCTTACCACCCTCCAAATACCAGCCCCAACCGCCCTTCAAAAACCTATATAACCCCCCCTAATGGGCGGGTTTTTCAGCTTCTCCCACCTAGGCTTTCCCATCTTCTTCTAGCCGACCTTGGCCAATCACATCCCAGCCCACCCTTGGGCCAGCCGAATCTTTCACCTTGCTTCACCTGCACCAGTTCCATCCGGCCTGCTCCACTCCACATCGCCACCACTTCCATCCGGCCGAACTCCATCCATCCAAATCACCCGGCTGCCCTCCTTGGACACCAACTCCCTTCATCCATCCGGTTAGTATCTCAACCCAACTTCATCTCCTCTTCGCTCCCCCTCCACTCTCAACCACCCATACCACCGCCACATAACTCCATCATAGCCTGCCCGTCATCCCTACCCATTCGGCCTGACATAACCCCTTTGCCACCCGACTCTCTACCTTTGCCTAGTGATACCCGGCCACCCTACCTTGCTCCCTAGGACCTGCCTCTTCCACTCTTAGTCACCCACTAACCCCACCTTGCATAACACCCTAGCTAGCTCCCTTCCCATCCTTGACATTCCCTAGCTATCCTACCCGGCCACCACTTAACCATCCCTAGTCGGCCACCCCAGCCGACTGCACCAAACCCATTCGGCTAGCCACACCCTTTCCCTTAGACATTTCCTTTAGACTCCCCTTAGCACCACCTTCCCTAGCACCACACTATCCCTTAGTGACTCTCTTCAATCACCTTAGCCCAAAGCACCACGACAGCCTCCCCCTAGCAGCCAGCAAGCACCAAGGCGCCTCACCCATGCTCCCTTGTCACCCGGCCACACACCTTTGCCGTGCCACTCCGAGGAGCTCCCTCTTGCAGCCTAAGGCGAAGCCAAGCCCACACTCAAGCAAGTCACCTCCAGACCAGCTATAATAAGTAAGTGCCTAACTCGGTCCTTAGTTGTAGACTTGCTTAAATTAAATTAAATTTGATACGGGGTTGTAATAACGGAGCATTGTCTCCCCCCGCTTGTAATAACGTGGCTTGGCACACCCACACACACGTGCACTTGAGCCTACCTCGCTCTTAGTTATGCATGATTTTGAACACACACGGGCCTAATCAGCCCTTTAAATATAAATTTATGTATATACTTTAAGTTGCATAGGGTTTTGCTTGAGTTGGGTGTGTTGTCTTTAAATTCTCGCACTCACACACATTGAGCTTCAGCTCTTATTTGCAAGACCCAAGTAAGGGCCGTGTTATACTATCCTTGGGTTTAATTTCATGTTGTGTGCGTAGTACTTCAATTCTAGCACTCACACACACTGAGCTTTCGCTCTTATTCCCAAGACCTTAGTTAAGGCCATATTGCAATTTATACTTGGGTTTCATTTGAAGTCGTGTGTGTTGTCTTTACATTTTCACATGCACCCACATTGAGCCTTCGCACTTATTTGCAAGACCCAAGTAAGGGCTCATATATACTATATATGTATTTCCCTTTTGGCTATGTCTTTTCAATTTGGGTTTTAAGGTTCAACAGTGTGCGTAGTCTTTCAATATATACATGGCACACACTTGCACAATTGAGCCTTTCCGCTCTTAAGATATAGCCATATTTCCCTACATTACAAGTCATTTCCCTTCGGCAATTTCCATTTTCAAGTCATTTCCCTTCGGCATTGTCTTTCAAATTCGGGTTTTCCCTTTGGAGTTGCGTGAGTTTGCATTGCATATATGCCATACCACGAGTTAGGATGCATATTGCATCAAAGCAAACCCCATACTCCCGCTCAAAAGTCACCACATTTTAGTGGAGTGTTCATAACACACACCTAGGTGGCCCGAAAAGGGATAAAAAGAAAGACTTAGGCACGTGCAAATCCACGTGATCTAAAATCTGAAAGTCATACAAACAAACCCGAATCAAACACCTCAAACCGCTTTCATAGGTTCTTATACTCAAAAACTCGATTTTAAAAGCGTACAGACTGACCCTTGCGCATCGATGCAAGAAGGTCTGCAATGACAAGAGCTTGCTTGCTCACAGTGGCCACGTTAGAAGTCAGGTTTAAAATATATCTTCGCTAGCTTAAGTAAGCTAGCTGGCACACCCTGTTTGTTTAAATAGGACTTAGGCACACGAAAAGGTTCGCTTCAGGCCTAAGAACCAGGAGCGGGAATTTTTTGCGTCTACAGTGAGGTTATAGCCAAGGCAAAAGGGGCTATGGGTCTTAGGGTGTGGTATGGAATCGGGGTGTGTGGGAGCTAAAGGTTACGGATGGGAGGTTAGGTGGGGGAATGTTAGCCTAGGATGGGATGTGGAGTTGGGGGTCACGGTAAGGCTGGTTAGGGTGTGTGGTAGTGGGGTTTAGGTTGTGAAGTAGAGGGGTGAGTTATGGCCGGCACTAGGTGGATGGGGTGTGTGGTGGAACTAGGTCTTCTAAGGAGGGAATATGGCTGGGTGTTGGGTAGGTTAGTTGGGGAGTGTAAGGCAGTGGTGGTAGGTGGCAGTAGGTCAGTTGAGGCGGCAGTGTGGTGACAGGGAATTAGGTAGAGTAGGTGTTAGGTCGATTGGTGGGTAGGCCGACTGAGGGTGCATGGCGCAAAACGCCAGGCGACAGGCGCCAGGGAGGTTCGCAGGGCAGTACGGGGCACGGGCGTGGCACGTGGGGCGCCTGCGTTACGCGCGGGGTGCGTGAAGTGTGCCAGCGTAGTGAGAGGGGTCGGGTAGGTCTAGGGGTGGCCGGGTGGTTTAGGTTAGGGTCGGTTAGGGTGTTGGGTTTAGTCTAATGGGGATTAAAGGTGCTGTGAGGGTTTAAGTGGGGTGGATTAGGGTAGGTTTGAGGTGGTTTAGAGGGGTTAAGAAGAGAGGTTTAGGGTGGATTAGGGGCTTACCTTTTAATGGCGGTTTAGGGTGTGCTCAAGCTCTAATCAGCCACCTTAAGCCTCCTTGTTCAAACAAATCCAGCCCTTCAATTAAGGTGGGGCAACCCTTCTAATCCCTCACTAACCCACAATTAAAAACCCTAAACAAATGAAGAAAGCACTAAGCACTCACCTTAATACCCTCTCTCTCCTCCAAGTTGAGTTTCACGTCAACTTATGGAGACCCCCTCACTCCTATTTATAGGCAAGTGAGGTGGGTCTTGGATTTGGGTTTGGGTTTGAGATCTGGATCCAAATCCAAATCCAAACACTATTTGGATATGGATCTTGGATCTCAGATATTTTGAGATCCGTATCTGATCCAAATCCAACATTTTTATGGATATAGATATGGATATTTTGGTCCAGATTCGATCCAATCCAAATATTATTTGGATCCAATCCAAATCTAAACACTATTTGGATCGACCCAAATCCAAACACTATTTGGATATGGATATGGATATTTATGGTCCAGATCCAATCTAAATTTTCTCTGGATGGTCCTTCTTGGCTTCTCGAGGCGGATGATCTGTGTGGGCCCTGGCTTCATCAGCGCTTCGTCTGGTGTTGGGTTTCCCCAATCTTTGTCGTCCGGACTCCTTTTCGCCTTTTCGGACTCCGTTTCTGCTCATTTGTGATTTTTCTAGTTCAGATTCTTGATGCTTGGATGAGGATGGTCGACTTGGCTACTTGGTGCTCCTGGCCTGCAACATGCTTTGTGCCTGGGCCTTCCTTTTGCCTTTTGAATGTAGCTTTTATTAGGCCAGGATGCTCTTCTGGGCTCTGGAAACTGCTTCTGAGCCTGCTTTTGGAATTGGCCTTCGTGGGCCACTTGTTGGGCTGCTTCTCGATGAAGTGTCGTCTTCGCATGTTTCACCTGTTCATCTTTGGTTTCTTGGGAAAATAGAGCTTAGCCGAGGTTTAAAAACTCCTATTTGGACATGGGGTTTCAAAACACTATTTACAGGGTTCCAGACAATATTTACAGGGTTCAAAACAATATTTATAGGGTTTTGGGAAGGCTCCTGGGTTTTCAGAACTTAAAGTGCCTTTTTGAAGTTGGTTTTGTAAACCTGGTATGTTTTATGAAAATTGTGGGATTTTGGGGTGTTTACAGATGCCCCTCTTTGTCATTATCCTACCCCTCTTTGGCATTATCCAAATTGATTTGGATAATGACAAAGACGACAACACCCCTGTTTGATATCTCCCTGGATCTATCCTCGAAAGTATGGGTTCATCCTAGTTTTTGAGAACAACATTTTCTTTAAGCTCGGTAGGAGGAGATTTTCGCCAAAGGGGACTTGCCTATGTGGTTCTAGTCCTAAATGGGATTTGTGCAAATATCCATGCGTGAATTTGGATGAGTGGCATGGAATGAGATGCTAGGAAGTATGGTTTCCTAGAGACTTATTGTAATGGCCGAACTTAGGGAGTCTTATGAAGACCCGCTGCACCAAGTGTGTTGGTCTTATGTTGCTCGATGTTCGAGGTTTTTTAAAACTTGTTTTTGAAAGCAGAGAGCTCCTTTTAGCTTCGATCCTAAGGACTTCGGCTTTTCATGTTTTCCCTTTATTTGAGTCATGACACTCGCTAATCTAGCGGAGGTTTTATTCACAATCAAGCCATATTTCAAAATTCCTATGCCTTACTTAGACGTCTAACTCTCAAACAAGACAAAATTCAAGTAAGTAAATCCTATTTTTACTTTAGGACTCCTCGGAATGAACCCTTCTTCACCTTGGGATAAGTCACAGGGATGGGAAAGAGTTTACCACGGTCCCTTCTGGAGTGTCCCGTGGTTTAAGGCATAGAGGCGGAAAACTGCTCTTTTTGAGCTTTTGATCATTTTTTCTATTTTTTTCGTAGAGGGTCTCCCTTTGGGAGTATTTTTTCTTTATTCCCTCTTTTCCATAGAAGGCATGATTTTCTTTTGATTCGCATTTCTTTTGGAAAAGAGACTTTTGCAGGGATTTCCCTTTGTTTTTGCCAAAATTTTCTTTTGGAAGGAGAAGAGAAGGGGGGGAGGACTTATCCCAAGGATCTACTCGATTCATCCCCGATCAGCCTATTTAGAAATAGCACATACTACTTGCAAGTATCTTGCTATTTTGAATCAGGCCTTCGTTTGTAAGAAGAAGGATTTTTGAAATGTGACCTATTGGTTTTGGAAAACTCCGCTCTTTCACAAGCAATCGAGTCTCTCATTCAGGGTTGCACGATTGGCTTCGATCCTTACTCATGAAGTTTCAAAAAGGCGGTTTTCGAAATAGGGCTTAGCCTAGACCCTATACATGGTATTTTTTCAAAAATTGAGCATTCATAGGGTTGGCTAAGTTCCTACCCTCGACATCAATTAGCCAGTATGCATTGTTCGTGGTGGTTCCACGTACAACATAAGGGCCATCCCACTTGAGCCACCACTTTCCAAGTGGATGTGGGCCACGATATTAGATGATTTTGAGCATAAGGTCTCCCACTTTGAAGTGGCGAGGTCTCATATGCTTCTCATAGTGTCGGGCTATCCTTTGCCGGTATGCATGAGCATGATCCATAGCAAGGAGTCGCCTCTCATCTAACAAATCTAGTTCGGCCATCCTAGCATGCTGAAGCGTCTCTAGGGGAGGTCGAGCGCAATGGATGTATGGAATGAATGCAACCTTATATGAATGGGAAGAATGACATTTGTGCCATAGACCAACTCAAATGGCATGGCATTTGTGGGAGTTCGAATGGAAGTCCTATAAGCCCATAAGGCTTCATCCAGCTTCTCATGCCACATCCTACCCTTCTTTAAAGTTTTCTCAATAATACTAATGAGAGTCTTATTGGCGATGAGAAGTGGTGAGTTATGCCATAGGTGTTGCACAACTTGACCATCCGCTCGTTTTTGAATGGGGTGCCATTATTGGACACTAGGTCTCTTGGAACTCCAAATCGAGCCAAGATATTTTTCCTAATGAAAGTCACCACATGTTGCCCCTGGACATTGGTCAGGGAGGTGGCTTCGACCCACTTGGAAAAGTATTCAGTGGCTGTTAAAATGAACCTATGCCCATTCGATGCCTTTGGAAATATTGGTCCTACAATATCAAACGCCCACATGGTAAATGGCTAGGGGCTGACCACAGAATGCAATGAAGATGAGGGGATATGAATGGCGTGCCCATGCACTTGACATGGATGACACTTCCTAACATGATTGTGGCAATCCTTTTCAGAGTGGACCAAAAATAACCCGCTCTAAGTAGTTTCATTGCCATCATATTGGCATTAACATGACCTCCACATTCTCCATCGTGGAATTCATGAATTATAATCCTAGCCGCCTCTAGGTTGACACACCTTAGTAACATGCTGGTAAAACTTTTTTTGTACAGAACCCCACCTAAGATCGCATATCGGGTAGAATTTTTTCGGATGAATACCTCATCCTTGGATGTGGCATTTTCAGCAAATACCTCATTTTCTAGAAAAATTTTATGTCGTGAAACCAAGGTTTTTCATCTGAATCTGGGTTGTTTTGGCAAATTCCCAAATCGTGTGTGGATGGGTGGGTGCATGCCATATTTCTAAGGATCGGGTTCCCAAAGTGGGATTCACCCTTAGAGTTGAACCCAAGGATGAGAGGGCGTCGGCAATGCCATTATCCTCTCTTCCTACATGTGTGAATGTGCACGATTGGAAGGATTCGACCAATCGAGTGGCCAACTCATGATATGAAAAAAGCTTTTCATTTCTAACTTGCCAAAT
Source organism: Brasenia schreberi (assembly GCA_036023115.1). Classification (NCBI taxonomy): domain Eukaryota; kingdom Viridiplantae; phylum Streptophyta; class Magnoliopsida; order Nymphaeales; family Cabombaceae; genus Brasenia; species Brasenia schreberi. The sequence goes on along the minus strand of JAYKKT010000035.1, from coordinate 1,400,360 downwards.
TTTTGAAACTTGGTTTATAACGAGTAATGAATCTCCAAAGACCTCAATGCACAATGCCCCTAGAGTTTTCGAAATTTTTAAGCCTTGTATGAGTGCTTCGTACTCGACTATGTTGTTGGAACATTCGAAATCTAGGTGAATGGCTATGGGTATCTCTCCCTTTTCAGGGGATATGAGGATGACCTCGGTACCGGCCCCTCTTTGGTTTTGTGCCCTATCAAAGTTCATCTTCAACACTTGGTTTTCAAAAGAATTTGCCAAAATGTGGTTTTGAAATTGGTTTAGCAATATGCCTTAATCAGGCATTTCATCAAGTGTGGGATATGCATCCTCTAAGGGGAAGTCAACCATGTAGTCTACTAGGGCTTGCCCCTTAATGGAGATTTGATGGTGATATTTTAGGTCATACTCCATCAAGAGGAGCTGCCATTTACCCAACCTACCCGTGAGGATGGGTTTTTCGAATAAGTGCTTGATTGGATCAAGCTTGGACACTATCCAGACCTTGTGATCTAGGAAATAGTGTCAGCATTTTTGGCAGGCCCATACCAAGGCCAAGCACGTCTTCTCCATGGATTAATAGTTCCTTTCGTAAGCTAAGAGAGTTTTCAAAATGTAATAGATGGCATACTCCTTGTGGGTATCATCCTCGTATTGAGCTAACAAGGCATCCAAAGCATTCGCATGCACAGAAATATAAAGCAGAAGAGGTTTTCCTTGCTTTGGAGGGTTTAAAACAGGGGGATTAACTAAGTATGCTTGTAATCTTTCAAAAGATTTTTGGCAATCGTCATCCCATAAAAATTTCGTCCATTTTCTTAAAAGTTTGTTGAACGGTTCGCATCTAGTTGCAAGGTTTGAGATAAAACTGCGAACGGATTGTAGACGACCTTGGAGGCTACGAATCTGCGTGAGATTGGAGGGTGAAGCCATGTCTATGATGGCTCTACACTTAGAGGGGTCTACTTCAATGCCCCTTTGGCTCACCATAAATCCTAAAAGCTTCCCGGATTCTACTCCGAATACGCACTTTTGAGGGTTTAGCTTTCCTTTGTAAAGCCTAAGCCTTTCGAAAATCTTTTTCAAACATTTGAGATGAGTGCATCGAGTTTTGACTTAGCCAAGAGATCATCCACATATACCTCTACGAGCTCATGAATCTGATCGTGAAAGATCATAGTCATAGCTCTTTGGTAGGTGGTGCCGACATTTTTCAAACCAAAGGGCATGACTGTATAGCAGTACGTGCCCCATGGGGTTGTGAAAGCAGTTTTAGCCTGATCTCGTGGGGCTAATTTGATTTGGTTATACCCTGAATAGCCATCCATGAATGAAAACATTTCATGATTTGTAGTACTATCGACTATCAAATCAATGTTAGGTAAAGGAAAGTTATCCTTTGGAGTGGCTTTGTTTAGGTTTCTGAAATCGATGCATATTAAAATTTTACCATTGGTTTTTTGAACAACAACGATGTCTGACAACCAATCAGAATACGCAATGGGTTTTATAAATCCGGCTTTTAACAGATCTTCTAAACCCTTCTTGACTTGCGAGTGTATGTTCGAATGTATCTTCCTAAGCTTTTGCTTTATGGATTTTGCATCCGAATCTAAGGGAAGACGATGCTCTACGACTCTCGGGTCTATACCCGTCATGTCTTCATACGTCCATGCAAACACATCGATGTAGGTTTTCAAAAATGCAATGAATGATGATGCTTCATGCTCATGCAAACATGCGCCTATCTTAATGTGTTTGGGCTTGGTTTCACTCCCTAGGGGATCTTCCTCTAGGGAATTTGAGCTTGATGCATGGGTTTTGAAAATACCTGGTTTTTGACTTGAGATTTCTATGGGTTTCAAAATTTTTGGTCTTGTTATGAAGACAACCTTCCTTTTGAAATCCTTGGCTTTTTCCAAGTTTTTACCAAGAGCAGCTATATATAGGGTTTTGTTTTTGATTTTTTCTAATTTTTTGATTTTTTTGGGTTTGTGTAAAACCAAAACTTTAGGAACTATACAAACAACTCTTTTTTTGAGTTTTTCATCTTTTTCAAATGTTTTTGGCTTTTGGGGTTTTTCCATTTTTTGAACTTCGAGTTTTTCCAATTTTTTTGTGTTTTTGGTTGAGGGATCTTCCATCATACCTATAAAGGAAAACATAATGAGTTAGACTCTAAACAAGAGGTCTAAATCGTAGATTTTTGCTTGGGTAGGCTCTAGGGCACCCTTGACCTAGGTGGTCACAGGGGGGGCTCTAGTGGTATTTTGGGAGTATAGCTGATCCCATATCGGCTTGGATTGGTCCTAGGCAGTATGGGTTCTAGGAGACCCTGGTTTTGTGTCCCTAGACTCTTGTATGGCATATACCCCATGTTCAATAACATGTTCCACGATTTTTTGTTTTTGGAAAAGTTTTTATATAAGCCGTGGTCCTCAAACTTGCTATCGTCCATGTTATGCACATAAGGCTTTTTGTCAAGGGGTTTTTGAAATAGGCACTCTTGGCCTTTCCTGGGTTCCTGGGATGGTTAGTGTTTTGAGTGGGATAGCCTTGGGCTGCCCCTTCTTGTACACGACCTTCCTAGGTATTTGGAGTATGAGCTTTGGTGACTCGACCAAGGTCTGCCCCAGTTTGGCCTCATAGGCTTGGGAACTTGATAAGAATGGGAAATTATGGATTCCCTGAAGCTGCGGGTGACTCTCACCTAGAATTACCACGACTTGATCGTTGAAAGGGATTTTGACACACCTATGGAAGGTGGATGGCACAACACGCAGGGTGTGTATCCAAGGCCTTCCCAACAATAGGTTGTAGTGGGGGGTGGATGTCCAAGACATGGAACACCCACATGTGAGCTATCCCTCCAGTTTCCATGGGTAATTTTATGGATCCTAAGGGTCTTGACGCATTGCCATCGTATCCAGTGATTACGATGGGGCTTGGGTTCACGGAGGTCAAGGTGACTCTGATTTAGTACGCCACGTGGAGCGGAAGGATGTTGAGCCCTCCTCCCCCATCAACTAGGCACCTATCCAGAGAGTGGTGATTCAATACCACCTCGATATGTAGGGCTTGGTTGTGGGCTTCGTAGGGTCTTTCTATATCGTCTTCCGAGAATACGATGGGCGTTTTTGCACCTATAGACGCCACTTGGGTCGATAGGAACTCCGGGGTTATGTTTGAGCTAAACTTGGCTCTTTCTAGAAGTTTCTCTAAAACCAGTCTATGCCTAGGTGAGGTTTGTATCAGCTCTAGGATGGACATGTTAATAGGAATCTTTGAAAGATGATTTTCAAAATCGTACAAGGTTAAAACAACTTTTCCTTTGTCCGCTTTTGGTGAGACTCTAGGGATACATACTTTGGAGGGGCCAGGTATACTGACCACCTTTTTAGCATTTTATAGATGTGGGGGTTGATAGATCCTTCCAGACCTAGTCACCTCTCCCACGATCAACCTAGGGCTCACGCCTATCGTGGCTCTATTCGTGCACTTTGGAGCACCTTGAATTTTTAAAATAGGTTTAAACGAGGACGAAACTCTGGGTGGTCCCCGGATCACTACTTGGGCGAGTTTCATATGAAGGATGAGAGTAGATGCACAAGTAGCAAAACCAGAATGACATGCATGCGCTAGACTCTTCGAAATTGTGAGAGCACATACCTCTTTGCCCTTCCCACTAGTACTTGCGTGGTTGGGGAAGGGTTCTTTAAAGATAGCTTGGGCAGGCTCTGGTTCCTCAATGACCTGGAGTCGGCCTTCTGCTATCAAGTTCTCAATCTTATTAAGTAGGGAGAAACACTGCTCTGTATCATGGCCTTTGAGCCGATGATACTTGCTGAATCAGTTTAAAAATCTCCCTTTGGAAGTGATTCCCTTGGGAATTTCGGGAAGTTCGATCATTCCTTGGGCAAGTAGGAGGTCTAGGACCTCCGACACAGGTTGCCCCAGCGGAGTATACTCCCGTTTTTCAAAGGGTTTTTGTAAATTTTTCTCCCTTTTATTTTCAAATTTCTCGAAATTTTTAGAAGTGCTTGCTGGGCTTGGATCCACCCGGACATTGGCGACTTTGTGGGGTTTTGCCCCTTTGTCCATGGTGGGTAACCCGTAGGTTCCGGGTTTATCCAAGCGAGTTTTTGAAACCACATTCCCTTTCCATAAGTGGTCGTAAATCCCTTTCTTCAAATTCGTTTCAAAAAGATAAACTTATGGAAAGTTGAGATTTCGTGAAGGGAGAGAAGGGTTTTCAACTCGTTTTTAAAATAATCCAGGATGAGCATTACTGCGCACCCCTCGGATATGGGTTCTCGTACTTGCCCAAGGAGGGACCTCCATCGAACAATAAAGGCATGGACATCTTTGTTTATACCTTGCTTCGTATCCCTGAATGTGTTTAAAGTGGGCGTGACTTCTACGTTATGTGAAAATCTCTGCATAAAGCAGTTCGCTAACTCTTCAAAAGTAGCGAACTGACTAAGATCATAGGAAGCCAGCCATTTGGAATCTGTGCCTTTGAGGGATAGAGGGAACCAATACACCCATTTCATCGAGTCCTTCTTTTTCTTATGGGCTCGACGAGAGAAAAGTTGCAAGTGAGACCTAGGGTCTCTCGTGCCATCATACCGATTGAAATTCGGTATTTCTGTAGACACAGAAAATCCTTGACTTTGGGTTCTTAGGCCTGAAGCGAATCTTTTCGTGCTTACGTTGCTTTAAAAAGGGCGTGCCAACTAGCTTTCTCAAACTAGCGAAGTAAGTTTTGAAAATATATGACTTTTGGGGCGACTGTGGACAAGTGGGTTCTTTTCGTCACAGACTTTCTTGCACTGGCGCGCAAGGGTCAGTCTGTACGCTTTAGGAAAACTCGTTTTTACACAAAACACTACTCTTTTGAAAACTTGAAAGTGTTTTATCGATTGGTTTTGTCAAATTTACAACTTTTATACATGGGATCTACGCGCTCCTATGTCTCTCGGGTTTTAGCCAAGTTTGGCGTGTAGTCGTGTGCATCCAGTGCTCGATTTCGGGCAAGTTCCACACGATTTGATCAATCGGGTTCGATGCAAATATGCTCCCTATCTCGAGTGTGGCGGATATGCAATGCAAACTCACACAACTGGAAGGGAAAACTCAGAATTTAAAGACATAGCAGATTGGAAATAGCAGAAAGGGAAATATGGCTATATCTTAGATGCGGAAAGAAAATATATAGCTATATCTTAAGAGCGAGAAGGCTCAATGTGAGTGAGTGCTTTTGAGTGTATAAATTGAAAGGCAACTCACACGACTTGAACCTTAAAAACCCAGCTGAAGGGGAAATACGTATATATATGTAAGAGCGGAAAGGCTCAATGTGAGTGAGTGCTTTGAGTGTATAAAATGAAAGACAACTCACACGACTTGAACCTTAAAATCCAGCTGAATGTATATAAATAGAGCTATATCCTATGGGCTGTTGAGGTCCGTTTGTGTGCAAAGGTGTACGGATAAGAGCGGAAAGGCTCGAGTGTACGTGTGTGATTCGTGTTTCAAACCATAATATTACATCTCAGGGGGAGACTACGCTCCATTATTACAACCCCATATTGAATTGAATTAAGTTTAAAGTAATGTAAGAGAGTCAAGTTTGAGCTCTTACACGTTGCCTGCTCGGGCTTTTCTTTATCAGTGGGATCTGACCTTGGATATAACCGATGGATGGTCCTCTCGCTACGAACCGATCAGATGCGTGGAGTTTTGGGTGGGATTCGATCGAGCCTAAGGCGAGATGTAGGGGATCTAAGGTGAGGGGCTTAGGTAGGTTTTGGGTCTAAGTCCTAAGGCGATGGACGACCAGCTAGGGTTCGAGTTTGGTGAGGGTCCTAGTGCGGATTTAGGAAGGGTCCTAAGGAAAAGCTCGGCCAAGTGGTGGCCGAGCAAGTTTGGGGTTTTCTTGGAATTAGTCCTATGGTCGAACTTTTGAGACTTTATGAAGACCTGCTGCTCCTAGTGAGCGGGCCTTACGTATGCTCGATGTTCGAGTTTTTTTTTTGAAATTCATTTTAAGAGGGAAAACTTTTCTGAACCATCGATCCTAAGGACCTTTAGCTCCTTGTGTTTGCCTTTACTTGAGTCTCGACACTCGCTAATCTAGTGGAGGTTTTATGAGAAAACAAACCACATTTCAGAATTCCTACGCCTTACTCAAAACGTCGAATTCTCAAACAAGATGAAATTCAAGTAAGTAAATCCTATTTTTACTTTAGGATTCCCTGAAATGAACCATGTTTCACTTGGGATAAGTCGTAGGGATGGGAAAGAAGTACCACGGTCCCTTCTGAAGTGTCCCGTGGTTTGAGGCAAAGAAGGCGGAAAACTGCTCTTTTTGAGCTTTTGGCCTTTTCCTTTATTTTTTTCATAGAGGGTTTCCCTTTGGGAGTATTTTTTCTTTAATCCCTCTTTTCCATAGAAGAATCGAATTTTCTTTTTGATTCATGTTTTTTTCTTTGGGAAAGATATTTTGGCGGGAATTTCCCTTTGTTTTGGCCAAGTTTTCCTTTTGGAGGGAGAAGAGAAGAGGGGAGGGCTTATCCCAAGGTCATACTCGATCCATTCTAGATCAACCTATTTAGAAATAGCACCTACCACTTGCAAGTGTCTTGCTATATTGAATTAGGCCTTTCTTTGTAAGAAGAAGGATTTTGAAATGTAACCATGCATTTGGAAAGCTCTGCTTTTTCACAAAAATGTCGATTCTTTCATTCAGGGTCACACAACTCACCTTTGATCCTTGGTTTCGAAGTTTCAAGGTATGTCTCCCTAAAACATTTTCACAAAATGGGAATTTAACTCAGACCCTATACATGATATTTTTTCAAATTTTGAATATTGATAGGATCTGCTAAATTCCTACCCTCGACATTGGTTAACCAGTAAGAATTGTTCGTGGTGGTTCCACGCACGACGTAGGGGCCATCCCACTTGGGCCGCCACTTTCCAAGTGGATGTGGGCCACGATGGTGGATGATTTTCAAAACGAGCTCTCCCACTTCAAAGTGGCGAGGTTTCATATGTTTCTCATAATGTCGGGTGATCCTTTGCCGGTATGCATGAGCATGATCCATAGCAAGGAGTCGCCTCTCATCTAATAGATCTAGTTCGGCCATCCTAGCATGCTGAAGTGTCTCTTGGGAGAGGTCGAGTGCATTGGATGTATGAAATGAATGCAGACGTGTATGGATGGGGAGAACGACGTTTGTGCCGCAAAACCAACTCAAAGGGCATGGCATTTGTGGGAGTGCGGATGGAAGTCCTATAAGCCCATAAGGCTTCATCCAGTTTCTCTTGCCATGTTCTACCCTTCTCTAAGGTTTTCTCAACAATGTTGATGAGAGTCTTGTTGGTGGCTTCGGCTTGGCCGTTGCCTTGAGGGTAGTAAGGCGATGAGAAGTGATGATTTATGCCATACTTATTGCACAGCTTGACCATTCACTCGTTTTTAAATGGGGTGCCATTATCGGACACAAGATCTCTTGGAACTCCAAATCGAGCCAAGATGTTTTTCCTAATGAAAGCCACCACATGTTGCCCCTGGACATTTGTCAGGGAGGCGGCTTCGACCCACTTGGAAAAATACTCAGTGGCTGCTAGAATGAACCTGTGTCCATTTGAGGCCTTTGGAAAAATTGGTCCTACGATATCAAATGCCCACATGGTGAATGGCCAAGGGCTGACCATGGAATGCAGTGATAATGAGGGGATTTGAGTGGCGTGACCATGCACTTGACACGAGTAACACTTCCTAACATGATCGTGGCAATCCTTTCTCAGGGTAGACCAAAAATAACCCGCTCTAAGTATTTTCATCGCCATCATGTTGGCATTGACATGACCTCCACATTCTCCATCGTGGAATTCATGCATAACAGTCCTAGCCTCCTCTAGGTCGACGCATCTTAGTAAGATGCCAGTAAAACTCTTTTTGTATATAACCCCACCCAAGATCGTGTATCGGGTAGAAATTTTTTGGATGAATGCCTTATCTTTAGATGTGGCATCCTTAGTGAATCCCCCATTTTCTAGAAAATTCTTTGTCATAAAACCAAGGTTTTTCATCAGAATCAGGGTTATTTTGGCAAATTTGCAAATTGTGTATGGAAGGAGTGGGTGAGTGCCATATTTCAAGGGGTCTGATTCCCAAAGTGGGATCGACCCTTAGGGCTGAACCCAAGGATGAGAGGGCATCAGCGACGCCATTATCCTCTCTTCCTACGTGTGTGAGAGTACATGATTGGAACGACTTGACCAGTCAAGTGGCCAACTCGTGGTATGGAAGCAGTTTTTCATTTCGAACTTGCCAAATTTTTGAAACTTGGTTTATAACAAGGAGTGAATCTCCAAAGACCTCGATGCATGATGCCCCTAGAGTTTTCGAAACTTTTAAACATTGTATGAGTGCTTCATACTCAGCTATATTGTTGGAACATTTGAAATCTAGGCGAATTGCTATGGGGATCTCTCCCTTTTCAGGGGATACGAGGATGATCCTGGTACCAGCCCCTCGTTGGTTTCGTGCCCCGTCGAAGTGCATCTTCCACACTTGGTTTTCGAAAGAGTTTGCCAGAATGTGGTTTTGAAAATGGTTTTGCAATATGCCTTCATCAGGCATTTCATTGAGTGTGGGATACGCATCTCCTAGGGGGAACTCAGCCACGTAGTCTGCTAGGGCTTGCCCCTTAATGGAGACCTGGTGATGGTATTTCAAATCGTACTCCATTAGAAGGAGTTTCCATTTGCCCAATCTACCCGTGAGAATGGGTTTTTCGAATAAGTGCTTGATTGGGTCAAGCTTGGACACTATCCAGATCTCATGATCTAGGAAATAATGTCGAAATTTCTGGCAGGCCCAAACTAGGGCCAAGCGCATCTTCTCCATGGCCTGATAATTTCTTTCGTAAGCTAGGAGAGTTTTTGAAAGATAGTATATGGCACATTCCTTATGAGTGTCATCCTCGTATTGAGCTAACAAAGCTCCCAAGGCATTTGCATGCACAGAAATGTAAAGTAGAAGAGGTTTTCCTGGTTTTGGAGGGTTTAAAACAGGGGGATTAACTAAGTACACCTTTAACCTTTCAAACGATTTTTGGCACTCGTCATCCCATAAAAATTTTGTACTCTTTCTTAACAACTTGTTGAAGGGTTCGCTTCTAGTTACCAGGTTTGAGATAAACCTGCGAATGGACTGTAGGCGACCCTGGAGGCTACGAATCTGCGTGAGATTGGAGGGTGGAATCATGTCTATGATGGCTCTACACTTAGAGGGGTCGACTTCTATGCCCCTTTGGCTTATCATAAATCCTAAAAGCTTACCGGATTCAACACCGAATATGCACTTTTGAGGGTTTAGCTTTACGTTGTAAAGTCTAAGCCTTTCGAAAATCTTTTGTAAGCATTCGAGATGAGTGCATCGAGTTTTTGACTTAGCCAGCAGATCATCTACATATACCTCTACGAGCTCATGAATCTGATTGTGAAAGATCGAGGTCATAGCTCTCTAGTACGTGGCACCAGCATTTTTCAAACCAAAGGGCATGACTGTATAGCAGTACGTGCCCCATGGGGTTGTGAAAGCGGTCTTAGACTGATCTCATGGGCTTAGTTTGAATTGGTTATATCCTGAATACCATCCATGAATGAAAACATTTCATGATTTGCAGTACTATCGACTATCAAAGCAATGTTTGGTTTAAGGGAAATTATCTTTCGGCGTGGCTTTATTCAAGTTTCTAAAATCGATGCATATCCGAATTTTCCCACTGGTTTTTCGAACAACAACTATATTGGATAACCAATCAAAATACGCAATGGGTTTTATAAATCCGGCTTTTAACAGATCTTCTAAACCCTCTTTGACTTGTGAATGCACATTCAGATGTATCTTCCTAAGCTTTTGTTTTACGAGTTTTGCATCTGAATCTAAGGGAAGACGATGCTCTACAACATTCGGGTCTATACCCGGCATGTCTTCATATGTCCATGCAAACACATGAACAAAGGTTTTCAAAAATGCAATGAATGATGCTCTTTCATGCTCATGCAAACATGTGGCTACCTTAATGAGTTTGGGCTTTAAATCACTTCCTAAGTTTATCTCTATGAAATCCCCTCCAATGAATGATCCTCTTTTTGGTCTCGAGTTTTCAAAAATTTCCTAGAATGAGAACTTGATGCGCATGAGGCATGGCTAGACACTTCTTGGGAGCCTGGACTTGACATGGCTCCGATGCTTTTAAAACCCAACTATGAAAATGCAACACAAAAGAGTTAAAACACTTTTTCTTGAAAAAATTTTCAAGAGGTCTGTTTATTTGAATTGACTTTTCTTAAGACCCATGTCCCATCGGGCGTGCCAATTCTGTAGACACGCGGAAATTTCCACTCTAGGTTTTTAGGCATGAAGTGAACCTTTTTGTATGTCTAAGTCACTTAAAGGGCATGCCAGCTAGCTTACTCAAGCTAGCAAAGTAAGTTTTCAAAATATCTGGCTTATGGGGCGACTGTGGACAAGTAGGCTCTTTTCATCACAAATCTTCTTGAACCGATGCTCAAGGGTCAGTTTGTACTCTTTAGAAAACTCGATTTTGAACAAGTATGACCTTTTTGAAAGTGTTTTCATCGATTTGGTTTGTCCAGTTGCAGATTTTATTTACGTGGGGTTTGCACGTATCCTATGTCTTTGATTTTAGCTACTTAGGCGTGAGATGTGTGCATCAAGTGCCTAAGTCTTTACGATTTTGCACAGATGGTTCGAGGTTGCTTTGATGCAAGTATGCACCCTATCTCGTGGTGTGGCGGATATGCAATGCAAACTCACACAACTGAACCTTAAAACCCGAAATTGAAAGATATAGCCGAAGGAAAATTGCAAAAGAGAAATTGCAAAAGGGAAATATAGCTATATCTTAAGAGCGGAAAGGCTCAATTGTGGGCGTGTGTATTGTGTATAAATTGAAAGGCAACTCACACGACTTGAATGTAAAACCTCGCTCGACTTGAATGTAAAGTGCGGAAGGGAAATACTTATATATATATGGGCCCGAAGGTCGCCAACGTGCGCATATGTGTTGTGTGTAAATGTAAAGACAACGCATGCAACTGCAATGTAAAACCCAGCGGAAAGGGAGATACAACTATATATATATATATATATATATATATATATATATATATATATATATATATATATATATATATATATATATATGAGCCCGAGTGTCGTTAATGTGCACGTGTTGTGTTTGTGTATAAATGTAAAGGCAATGCACGCTGCTGAACCGGGGAAACACAGCGGAAAATATAGAGATATGGCTATATCATAGTAGCTGCCGAGGCCAAAATGGTGCATGAGGTGCTTGAGCAAGCATCCGGGTGTTCTTTGGGTGCGAGTGTGTAAATGAAAGACAAACTCACACGACTTAATATAACAACCCAGCTGAATTGAAATACATATATATAATAAGAGCGAAGGCTCAATGCACGCGTGTGTAGAGTGTGTAAAATTAAAGACAACTCACGCAACTCTTACTAGAGTCTTAGGAGTAAGAGCGAAGGCTCAATCGTGCATGTGGGTGCCTGTGTACGAGTTAAGAGCTAAGGCTCAAGTGCTCGTGTATGTCTTGTGTATCAAGCACCAATATTACAACCCGGGGGGAGACAACGCTCCATTAATACAACCCCGTATCCAAATTGAATTAAACGTAGAAGGAGATATGAAATACTGAATTTGAAACACTTACAAGTGATTCAGATGTTTGTCCACTCCAATCTACACGGGCTTGTGCTTTACAATCACGAACGGGCCTCCCTTGAAGCTTGAGGCGAAAAGTGGCTGGGCGGTGCCTTTGAGCTTGGTGCATTTTGGCCTTGAATGGTGAGGGTTCACGTTAAGAGTGGGTGTGGGTCTTAGTGGGGTTTTGTGAGGTTATAGCCAAGGCAAAAGGGGCTGTGGGTCTTAGGGTGTGGTATGGAATCGGGGTGTGTGGAAGCTAAAGGTCACGGATGGGAGGTTAGGTGGGGGAGTGTTAGCCTAGGATGGGATGTTGAGTTGGGGGTCACGGTAAGGCCGGTTAGGGTGTGTGGTAGTGGGGTTTTGGTTGTGGCGTAGAGGGGTGAGTTATGGCCGGCACTAGGTGGATGGGGTGTGTGGTGGAACTAGGTCAACTAAGGAGGGAATACGGCTGGGTGTTGGGTAGGTCGGTTGGGGAGTGTAAGGCGGTGGTGGTAGGTGGCTGTAGGTCATTTGAGGCGGTAGTGTGGTGGCAGGGAATTAGGTAGAGTAGGTGTTAGGTCGGTTGGTGGGTAGGCCGGTTGAGGGTGCATGGCGCAGGGCGCTAAACGCCAGGCGACAGGCGCTAGGTGCCCGGCAGGGCGCTAGGGAGGTTCACGGGCGCGGGCGTGGCGCGTGGGGCGCTTGCATTGCGCGCGGGGCGCGTGCAGTGTGCCGGGGGTAGTGTGAGGGTTTGGGTAGGTCTAGGTGTGGCCGGGTGGTTTAGGTTATGGTCGGTTAGGGTGTTGGGTTTAGTCTAATAGGGATTAAAGGTGTTGTGAGGGTTTAAGTGGGGTGGATTAGGGTAGGTTTGGGGTGGTTTAGAGGGGTTAAGAAGAGAGGTTTAGGGTGGATTAGGGGCTTACCTTTTAATGGCGGTTTAGGGTGTGCTCAAGCTCCAATCAGCCACCTTAAGCATCCTTGTTCAAGCAAATCCAACTCTTCAATTAAGGTGGGGCAGTCCTTCTAATCCCTCACTAACCCACAGTTAAAAACCCTAAACAAATGAAAAAAGCACTAAGCACTCACCTTAATACCCTCTCTCTCCTCTAAGCTCCTCCAAGTTGAGTTTCACATCAACTTGTGGAGAGCCCCTCACTCCTATTTATAGGCAAGTGAGGTGGGTCTTGGATTTGGGTTTGGGTTTGAGATCTAGATCCAAATCCAAATCCAAACACTATTTGGATCTGGATCTTGGATCTTGGATATTTTGAGATCCGTATCTGATCCAAATCCAACATTTTTATGGATACGGATCTGGATATTTTGGTCCAGATCCCATCCAATCCAAACACTATTTGGATCCAATCAAAATCCAAACACTATTTGGATCGACCCAAATCCAAACACTATTTAGATATGGATATGGATATTTATGGTCCAGATCCAATCCAAATTTTCTCTAGATGGTCCTTCTTGGCTTCTCGAGGCGGACGATCTGTGTGGGCCCTAGCTTCATCAGCACTCTGTCTGATGTTGGGTTTCCCCAATCTTTGTCGTTTGGACTCCTTTTCGCCTTTTCGGACTCCGTTTCTGCTCATTTGTGATTTTTCTGGTTCAGATTCTTGATGCTTGGATGAGGATGGTCGACCTGGCTGCTTGGTGCTCCTAGCCTGCAACCTGCTTTATGCTTGGGCCTTCCTTTTGCCTTTTGAACTTGGCTTTTATCAGGCCAAGATGCTCTTCTAGGCTCTGGAAACTGCTTCTGAGCCTGCTTTTGGAATTGGCCTTCGTGAGCCACTTGTTGGGGTGCTTCTCGATCAGGTGTCGTCTTCGCATGCTTCACCTGTTCGTCTTTGGTTTCTTGGAAAAATGGGGCTTAGCCCGGGTTTAAAAACTCCTATTTGGACATGGGGTTTGAAAATACTATTTATAGGGTTCCAAACAATATTTACAAGGTTTAAAACAATATTTACAGGGTTTTGGGAAGGCTCCTGGGTTTTCAGAACTCAAAATGCCTTTTTGAAGTTGGTTTTGTATACCAGGTATGTTTTATGAAAATTATGGGATTTTGGGGTGTTTACAGATGCCCCTTGAGGTTTGACCAAAAATAACCCGCTCTAAGTATTTTCATAGCCATCATATTGGAACTGACATGATCTCCACATTCTCCATCTTGAAATTCATGTAAGATGGTTCTAGCATCATTGTGGTCAACACATCGCAATAAGACACCAGAGAAACTCTTTTTATATAGAATCCCTCCCAAAAGAACATATCGTGTTGAAATTTTTCAAATGAAAGCTGTCTTTAAAAGAGGCATATTCAGGAAATCCTCTATTTTCTAAGAAGATTTTAATGTCTTGAAACCAAGGATTTTCTTCTTGATTTTGGTCATTTTGGCAAATCTCAAAATTTTGTATTGATGGAATGGGTAGATATAGGATCTCTAAGGATCGAGAACCTAGGATGGGGTCAATCCTTAGAGACGATCCTAAAGAGGGGAGAGAATCAGTCATAGTGTTATCCTCTCTACCAATGTGTGTGAGTGTGCATGATTTGAATGAGTCGACCAATTTAGTGGCCAACTTATGGTATGAAATAAATTTTTCATTTTTGACTTACCAAACTTTCAAAACTTGGTTTATCACAAGCATGAAATCTCTAAAGACTTTAACGTATGATGCCCCCAGTTTTTGCAAAATTTTTAGGCCTTGTATGAGTGCCTCATATTTAGCCACATTATTTGAGCAACGAAAATCCAAGTGAAATGACATTGGGAATTCTCCCTTTTCAGGGGATATGATGATGATGCCTACCCTTTGCCACATCAAAATACATGTTTCATACTTGCTTCTCATTAACACAATTGGACAATACATGGTAGTCCCATCCGTTTGTCAATATACCCTCATCGGGCATTTCATCAAGTATGGGATATGTATCTTCAAGGTAAATTAGCCATATGATCGGCTAGGTCTTGGCCCTTAGTGGAATTTTGATGATGAAATTTCAAGTTATGTCCCATCAAAGGAGCTACCATTTGCCTAGCCTACCTATTAGGATAGGTTTTTCGAAAAGCTGCTTAATAGGGCCAAATTTAGACACTATCAAAATTTTATGATTCAAGAAATAGTGTCTAAATTTTTGACCTGCCCAAACCAAGGCCAAGCATGTTTTCTCCATGGGTTGATAATTCCTTTCATATGCCAATAGAATTTTTGAAATATAGTAAATGGCATACTCTTTAAGACTCATCTTCATATTCAGCAAGTAAAGCATCCAATACATTTTCATGGATGGAAAGATACAGAAGTTTTCCTGCCTTTGGAGGTTTTAAAATTGATGATTTATTAAATAAATTTTTAATCTTTCAAAAGCTTCTTGACACTCGGAATCCGAAACAAATTTGACACCTTTTCTCAAGAGCCTATTAAAGGGTTCACATCTTGTTGACAAATTAGATACGAATCGTCTAATGGTTTGGAGTAGACCTTGGAGGCTTCGAACTTGGGCTAGATTGGAGGGTGGAGGCATGTCTATGATGGCTCGACACTTAGATGGGTCGACTTCTATACTCCTTTGGCTCACCATAAACCCTAAAAGCTTTCTTGATTCCACTCTAAATATATATTTTTGAGGGTTTAGTTTCACTTTGTAAAGTCTAAGTCTTTCAAATTTTTTTTGCAAAGATTCTATATGAGTGCAACAGGCTTTTTATCTTACCAAAAGATCATCCACATACACTTCCAAAAGTTCATAGATTTGATGATGAAATATAGTCATCATGGCTCTTTGGTAAGTGGTGTAAACACTCCAAAATCCCACAATTTTTGCAAAAACATACACCTGGTTTGAAAATCAATCCAAGAGGCCAAATTTGAGATTTTCGAAAACCCAGGAGCTTCCGAAAGCTTGTAAATTCTGTTTTGAAACCCCTTATCCAATGTGGATTTCTTAAACTCGGGCCAAGTCCCATTTTGCTAAAAAGCCAAAGACGAATAGGTGGAGCATGGAAGACGATGCCTGATGAAGAAGCAACCCATAAATCAGCTCAAAAGGGCCAAATCCAAAGCAGACTCAGAAACAGGGGCAGAAGCCCAAAAGCAGCACCCTGGCCTGATAATAGCTAGGGTCAAAAGGTGAAAGGATGGCCCAGGTCCGATGCAGAATGCAAGCCTAGAGCACCCGAAAGCCAAATCAAGCATCCCCATCCAAGCAACAGAAATCTGAACCAGAAAAGAAAAAGATAAGCAGAAACAGAGTCCAAAAAGGCGAGGAGTCTGGATGACAAAACTGGAGAAAACCCAGTGTAAGATGGAGTGCTGATGAAGCCAAGGCCCGCACAAAACGTCCACCTCGAAAAGCCAAGAAGGACCATCCGAGAAAATTTGGATTGGATTTGGACCATATATATCCAGATCCATATCCAAATAGTGTTTGGATTTGGATCGATCCAAATAGTGTTTGGATTTGGATTGGATCTAAATAGTGTTTGGATTGGATTAGATCTGGACCAAAATATCCAGATCCGTATCCATATAAATGTTTGGATTTGGATTGGATATGGATCCAAAATATCTGAGATCCGAGATCGAGACCCAAATAGTGTATTGATTGGATTTGGATTCCAAGACCCAAATCCAAAACCCATATCTAAGACCCACATCATTTGCCTATAAATAGGAGTGAGGGGGTCCCCAAAAATCACACGTGAATTTGCTTGAGGAGGAGAGAGAGTGAGTGATAAACCTAGCCATGTGGGCTCAAGGGTGAGTGTGTGTTCAAGCCTTGTGGGCTAAGTGGGCTGCAACCAAGTTGGGCTCGATCAAGGGAGGCTGCAACCGTGCATGGGAGTGGGCTCAACCAAGAAGGACCGGCTCCAAGAGGTAGGTCCCCTAATCCTAGCCTACCCCCCCCCCCCCCCCCCCCCCCAAATCTTAGCCTAAAACCTATCCTAATCACCTAACCCACTTCACTAAACCTCACCCTAACTGAACCTAACCTAACCGACTCAAGCCAAGCACCTAAGCTAAACCCCCAAAACCCCCTCGGCATATCCCGGACACCTGCGCGCCCCTGTAGCGCCGCCCTGTGAGCCCCGTGCCCGGCTAGCGCCAGATGCCTTGACAACGCCCCTGTCCAACGCCTGCACCAGTTGTCCCGGCCGCCTTGCTGCCCCACTCCTGTCGACCAGCCACACCTTAGGCCCACTTAGGGCCAACCCCACTTAGGCCGTGACCTTCCCTAGGACCGACCTTAGGCAAACCACCCTTGTTACCGTGACCTCCTACTTGTAGACGCACGAAAATCCCCACCTCTTCGCCTCTTTCGGGGCTTGGGGTGGATCTTCTCGTGTGTCTAAGGCCTATGTATACAAATAGGGCGTGCCAGCTAGCTTACTTAAGCTAGCGAAGATATTTTTAACACTGACTTCTAAACGTGACGACTGTGAGCAAGTAAGCTCTTGTCGTCGCAGACTTTCTTGCACCGATGCGCAAGGGTCAGTCTGTACGCTTTGCAAAAATCGAGTTTTTGGAGAGAAAGTCTACGAAGCGGTTCGAGGTGTCTATTTCGGGTCTTTAGGATGCGATTGCATATTTTAGATCACGTGGATTTGCACGTGCCTAAGTCTTTTCTTTTATCCCTTTTCGGGCCACCTAGTTTGTGTGTTATGAACACTCCACTACATGGGCGAATTCGAGCGAGGCTTGCTTCGATGCAATATGCGTCCTACCTCGTGGTATGGCGTAGATGCAATGCAAACTCACGCTACTCCAAAGGGAAAACCCGAAATGTAAAGACAATACTGAAGGGGAAATAACAGAAGGGAAATAACCGAAGGGAAATAACCGAAGGGAGATATGTATATAGCTTATGTATATGAGCCCTTACTCGGGTCTTGCAAATAAGAGCGAAGGCTCAATGTGGGTGCGTGCTTGAATTGAAAGACTTACACACACGACATGAAATTAAACCCAAATATAAATTGCAGTATGGCCTTGACTAAGGTCTTGGGAATAAGAGCGAAGGCTCAATGTGTGTGAGAGTGCTTGAATTGAAAGACTACCCACACGACATAAATGAAACCTAAATATAACTGCAATAAGGCCTTTACTAAGGTCTTGGGAGTAAGAGCGAAGGCTCAATGTGTGTGAAAGTGCTTGAATTAAAAGACTTACTCACACGACATGAAATGAAACCCAAATAGTATAGGTTGGCCCTTACTTGGGTCTTTCAACTAAGAGCGAAGGCTCAATGTGTGTGAGAGTGCTTGAATTGAAAGACTTACTCACACGACACGAAATGAAACCCAAATAGTATAGGTCGGCCCTTACTTGGGTCTTTCAACTAAGAGCGAAGGCTCAATGTGTGTGAGTGCTTGAATTGAAAGACAACGCACCCAACTTAAACAAAACCCTTCGAAAATGAAAGTATATATATACACTTATGTATTAGGGGCTGATTAGGCCCGTGTGTGTTCAAAATCGTGCACGACTAAGAGAGTGCACGTGTGTGGTTGTGCCAAGCCACGTTATTACAAGCGGGGGGAGACTATGCTCCGTTATTACAACCCCGTATCAAATTGAATCTCAAGCAAGTGTATAACTAAAGACCGAGTTTAGACACTTACGAGTAGCTGGTCCGTAGAGGTCTTGCTTGAGCGTGGGCTTGGCCTTGGGCTGCAAACGGGAGCTCTGATCAAAGGTGCTGGCCGGCTGCAAGTGGGGCGCGGGATGGGCGCCTCAAAGGTGGCCGGTGGCAAGTGGATGTCGCCTCGAGGTAGGGGGTTTAAAGGGGCTGAATAAGTGGGTTTTTAGGGTCACTAGGGGAGTTGAGTGTTTAGGGAAAACTGGACCTAAAGGAGAGCTTGTGGGAAGGTCGAATGGGACACCTAGGGGAAGGCCGAATGGGATATGATGGCTAGGTAATGGCCGGCAGTTTGGGCTATGCTAGGTTCGGCTAAGTAAAAAGGGTGGTGGCAAAAGGGCTGAGATGAGGATAGGGTAGGTGGCTAGGAGTGGAGAGGTGGAAGAGAAGGGCTTTGATGGAGTTAGGGTACTTACCGAATGGGGAGAGGCGGTGGAAGGCAAGGAGAAGCAGGCGGGCAGGTGGGCTCTTGGCTGGTTCGGTTGGGTGAAGGTGGTGGTGTCCGGCTGGGGAATGGTGGTGGTATCCGGCTGGGGAATGGTGGTGGAGAGTGGAAGAGGGAAGGTGGCGGGGCAGGTAGAGCTAGTGGAGCAGATGGAGAGTGGAGCAGGCGGAGAGTGGAGAGTGGAGCAGGCGGGCAGGTGGAGAGTGGAGAGTGGAGCCGGCTGGGCTGAAGTGAGGGCCCTCTTTCTTGAAAACCCGCCCCCAAAGGGGAGGGGTTTAAATAGGGGATGGGTAGGTCGGTTAGGGCTGGGCTGAGGGTAGTGGTTAGGTGGTTTAGGTAGGGTGGTATGTAGATAAGGTGGGCTGGAAAGGGTTGGGCCAGATATTTTAAAACTAGGGGTTTGGGTAGATTGTGGGCTAAGGGTGGTTTAGGGGTTTAGGGCTAGGTTAGGTGGTTGGGTTTTAGGGTGAGGTTTAGTGAGCTAGGTTAGGTGATTAGGCTAGGTTTAGGCTAGGATTAGGGAAATTAATCTAGGTTTAGGGAAGGATTAGGGAAGTGGGTTAGGTGATTAGGTTGGGATTAGGCCGGGATTAGGGAAGTGGGTTAGGTGATTAGGTTGGGATTAGGGGTGGATTAGGGGTTTAGGCTAGGATTAGTCTTTTTGGGTTAGGTTTAGGTGAAGGAGCTCCCTTAGCATGGCCCATAGACCTTGATCACCTCATATTGGTGCAGCCCTAGGTTAGGTTTTAGCTAATTACAAGCTTAAACCCACTCAATTAGGCTAACCCACATGATTAAACCCAAACTTGACACACAAGTCAAGCTTAATACAACACTCTTGATATTTTTCATCCCCACTCTCTCTCATGCCCAATATCCCACGTGAATTTCAAGTGGGCCCCACCTCCATTTATGAGAAGGTGATGTGGGCCATGGATATGGATATTGGATTGGATCTCTGGATCCAAATCCAAATCCAAGTCTACACATGGGTTTGTATTGGAATCTGGATATATATGGTCCAGATCCAATCCAAACTGAACTCTAACTCCTTCGAGCTGGGTTCGAAACGGACGATTCATGCGGGGCCTGACAGCATCAGCACTCCGTCTGCGTTGGGTCTTCGCCAACATAGTCGTCTGCCTCCGTTTCTGCCTTCCGGAGATGACTTCAAATGCTATTTTGATAAGAACAGGGTCTTGGACGTTCGAGATCCTGGGGGTGTGAATCAGATACAAGAGTTGCTGTGCCGGGCTCGACGGGTGCTCCGGTTCCGGGCTCTTCTTAGCTCTCCTGGTCCTGTCTTGATCGGGCCAAGCCACTTCGGGGTTTCAAAAACGTGTTTTAAAAGGTTTTCAAAAGCCATATTATATGTTTTTGAAATATAAAGTTTAAAACATATATACAGGGTTGTCTGGAAGGCTCCTGGGTTTCCAGACTCAAAAATGGCCCTTTGGGGCTGCTTGTATAAAACCAGATGAATTTTTTGAAGTTCGTGGGATTTCGGGGTGTTTACACTACCTAACCTAGGTCTCTCTGGCTTCTAAACCCGCGCCTCTTCAAATCCCACTCAAACTCTCTCAAACCCACCTAGGGATACCCCTCTTGGCTGCCCAAGGTGGACGCAAGCCCAAGCGTGAGCAAGGAGAAGAAAAGCCTGAATCACTTGTAAGTGTTTAAAATTCGGTATTTACATTACTCCTTTCATATTCAATTTAATTCGGATACGGGGTTGTATTAATGGAGCGTTGTCTCCCCTCGGGATGTAATATGGATGCTTGACACACGAGACAAATACAAGCACTTGAGCCTTAGCTCTTATCTCGTACACGAGACACACACGTGCACTTGAGCCTTAGCTCTTATCTCGTACACCAAGCACCCATGTACACAATTGAGCCTTCGCTCTTACTCCAAAGACTCTAGTAAGAGTCATATAAGCTGCAATTTCATTCGGGTTGTTACTTTAAAGTCGTGTGAGTTTGTTATTTCAATTCCACACTCGCACCCAAGGAACACCCGAGCACTTGCTCAAACACTCATGCACCTTTTGGCCTTGGCAACCATTAAGATATAGGCATATTTATATACCTTTCGCTGCATGAGTTTTTCCGGTTCAGCTGTGCATGTCTTTACATTCTGGGTTATTAAATTTCAGTCGTGTGAGTTGTCTTTACGTTTATACACAACACACACGCACACATTGAGCCTTTCTGCTCTTATATCTATATTTCCCCGTTTCGCAAGTTAAGTTTCAGTTGTGTGTGTGAGTTGTCTTTCAATTTATACACCACACACACGAACACGTTGATGCCCTTGGGCTCATATATATATATATATAAGTATTTCCCATTTCGCACTTTACATTTAAGTCGGGTGGCTTTTAAATTCATGTTGCGTGAGTTGTCTTTACATTTATACACAAACACACACACACACACATTGAGCCTTTCCGCTCTTATATCTATATCTTCCTTCCGCAATTTACATTCAAGTCATGTGAGTTGCATTTCAATTTGGGTATTTCCCTTCAGCTATGTCTTTTAATTTCGGGTTTTACATTCAAGTTGTGTGAGTTGTATAGCATATCTGCCAAACTCGAGATGTTGCACATACTTGCGTTCAAAGAAACCCCAAATACCCCGTGCAAACACGCCAATCTGTGGCCACTTGATGCACACACGTCCCGCGTAAGTAGATAAAACCTAAAGACTTAGATACGTGCAACCCCACGTAAATAAAATCTGCAAAGAGGCATACAATCGCTCAAATACTTTCGTATTCTTTTCAAAAGGCCATGCTTGTCCAAAATTGATATTTTCTAAGCATTTAAACCGACCCCTGAGTGTCGGTTCAAGAAGGTTTACAACGAAAAGATTCCACTTGTCTACAATCGCCCCACAAGTCAGATATTTCAAAAATACTTCACTAGTTTGAGTAAGCTAGCTGGCACGCCCTAAAGCGACTTAGACACGAAAAAAGTTCACTTCAGGCCTAAGAACCCAGAGTGAAAATTTTTGCATGTCTATAGAAATTGGCACGCCTGGTGGGACGTGGGTCTTAAGGAAAATCGATAAAAACAAGCAAAGCTCTTAAATTTTTTTTCCAAAAAAGTATTTAACTCTTTGCCTTTTTGTGCATTTCATAGTTGGTTTTCGAAAAGCATCGGAGTCATGTCGAGTTCAGACTCCAATGAGGTGACCAGCCAGGTCTTGCACACATGAAGTTCTCACTCAAAGAGATTTTCGAAAACCAGAAATAGGAGAGAAGAATTCAAGGATTTGCGAAAAGATTTTGAAGCCAAGATCACTGCACTTAGTCAAGAGGCCGCGACAGCTGATTCATGTTCATCTCATGGCGAACAAGTAAAGGCTAAAAAGAAAGTGGACAAATCTTGAAAACTCAAGGAAACCTCCGTTATGAAGGGAAACCAATACCACGAGTCCTTCACTCACAAGGACCGTAAAGCCCTATAGCAGTTGCTAAAAGGGCAAAATAAAGAGAAAAAAACGTACGCCTGTCTGATTTCCTTCCTTTGGATTATGAAACAGACAGTGATGATGAAATACCGAATTTCCATCGGTATGATGGCACGGGAGATCCTAGATCTCACTTGCAACTCTTTTCTCGTCGAGCCCACAAGAAAAAGAAGGACTCGATGAAGTGGATTTATTGGTTTCCCCTTTCCCTCAAAGGAACTGCTTCAAAATGGCTTGCTTCTTACGATTTAAGTCAGTTCGCTAACTTCGAAGAGTTAGCAAACTGCTTTATGCAAAGATTTTTGCATAAAGTAGAAGTGATGCCAACTTTAAATACTTTAAGGGATACAAAACAAGCAGCGAACGAGGATGTACATGCATTCATCGTTCGATGGAGGTCCCTCTTGGGGCAAGTAAGAGAACCCATCTCAAAAGGATACGCAGTGATGCTCATCCTTGATAATTTCAAAAATGATTTGAAAACCCTTCTCTCCCTACTTGAAAACTCTACTTTCCATAAATTGATCAAGAAAGCTTCCCTTTTCGAAACAAATTTAAAGAAGGGAGTCTACGATCATCTGTGGAAAGGGAGTGTGTTACCAAAGACTCGGTTGGAAAAACCTGGCACATACGGGATGCCCACGATGGACAAAGGGATAAAGCCCCTAAAAATTGCAAACGTCCGAGTGGAAACAAACCCGACCGATACTTCTAAGAAAACTGAGCAAAAAATTGAAAAATCACAAAGAAGTTTTGAAAAATGGGAGTACACGCCCTTAGGGCAGCCTGTTTCGGAGGTCCTGGACTTCCTACTCGCACAAGAGATGATTATACTCCCAGAAATTCCAGAGGGGACACCCCCAAAAGGGAAATTTTTAAATAGATTTTGCAAGTATCATCGACTGAAAGGTCATGATACCAGCAAGTGTTTTTCCCTTTTAAATAAGATTGAGAACTTGATAGCACAGGGCCGACTCTAGGTCACTGAGGAACCAGATCCTGCCCAAGCTATTTTCAAAGAATCCTTCCCCAATCATGCAAGCACTAGTGGGAAGGGCAAAGAGGTATGTGCTTTCTCGACTTCAAAGAGTCTAGTGCATTCATCTCATGTTGGTTTTACTACTTGCGCACCATCTCTCCTCCTTAATAGGAAAATCGCCCAAGTAGTAATCCGGGGAGTGCCTAGAGTCCCGCCCCCGGTTAAAACCATTTTACAAATCCAAGGTGCTCCAAAGCACACAAGTAGAGCCACAATAGGCGCGAGCCCTAGGCAGACCATGGGGGAGGTAACTAGGTCCGAAAGGATCTATCAACCCCCACATCTACAAAGTGCTAAAAAAGTGGTCAGTATTCTTGGCCCTTCAAAAGCATGTATTCCTAGGATTTCACCAAAAACGGACAAAGGAAAAAATGTTTTAACCTTGTATGATTTTGAAAATCATCTTTTGAAGATTCCCATAAACATGTCCACCCTAGAGCTGATACAAACCTCGTCTAGGCATAGACTTGTCTTAGAAAAAATCCTAGAAAGAGCCAAGGTTAGCTCAAATATAACCCCTGAGTCCTTGTCAATCCAAGTGGTGCCTATATGTGTAAAAACACCCATTGTGTTCTCGGAAGAGGATATTGAAAGTCCCTATGAAGCCCACAACCAAGCCCTACATATCGAGGTGGTATTGAATCACCATTCTCTGGACAGGTGCCTAGTTGATGGGGGAGGAGGTCTCAACATCCTTCCACTCCACGTAGCATATCAAATTGAAGTCACCTTGACCTCCATAAACCCAAGCCCCATCGTAATCACTGGATACGATGGGAATGCATCTAGACCACTAGGAGCCATAGAGTTACCCATGGAAACGGGGGGCATAGCCCATTTGGGGGTGTTTTATGTCTTAGACATCCACCCCCATTACAAGCTATTGCTGGGAAGACCCTGGATACACAGCCTACGAGCTATGCCATCCACCTTCCATAGGTGTGTCAAAATCCCCCACGAAGACCATATAGTGGTAATTCTAGGTGAGAGTCATCCTCAGCTTCAGGGAATTCAAAATTTCCCATGCTTGTCAGCTTCTCAAGACCACGAGGACAACCTTGGTGAGACTTTGGTCGAGACAACCAAACTCGTCCTCCCAAAATCTAGGAAGGCCTTGTGTATCAAGGGGCAGCCCAAGGTTTGCCCACTCAAAACCTTAACCATCCTAGGAAAGACCAAGTGTCATCTGTTCCCTAAATCCCTAAACAAAAAAAAGTTCATTTATAACATGGACGATAGCAAGTTCTAGAATCACGAACTATATCAAAATTTTTTAAAAAACAAAAAATCGTGGAACATGCTATTGAACATGGGATACATGCCCTACCAAAGTCTAGGGAAACAAAACCAAGGTTGCCTTGAGCCCATAGTGCCTAGACCAAACCCAAGCCGATATGGGATCGGTTATATTCCAAAAATACCACCAGAACCATCACCTGTGACCACCTAGGTCAGGGGTGCCTTGGAGCCTAGTGAAGCAAAAACCTACGATTTAGACCTCTTGTTTAGAGTCTAACTTGTGGCGTTTTCCTTTGTAGGTATGATGGAAGATCCCTTCTTAAACCAAAATCCAAAAAAATTGAAAAATCTTGAAATTCAAAAAATTGAAAAATCTCTAAAACCAAAAACATTTGAAAAGTGTAAAATCAAAAAAAGTGTTGTTTGTATAGCTCCAAGTGTCTTTGCTTTACAAAAATCCAAAAAAGTCGAAAAATTAGAAATTCCCAAAAATAAAATCTTGTATATACCAGCTCCTAGTAAAAGTTTGGAAAAGGCCAAGGATTTCGAAGAGAAAATCGTCATCATAACAAGACCAAAAGCTTCGAAACCTGTAGAAATTCTAAAACAAAAACTAGGTGTTTTCAAAACGCATGCATCAAGTTCAAATTCCTTAGGATTCAATACTCTCGAGAATGATCAAAGCACAGAAGAAGATCCCCTTCTCCTTGAGGAGGATTCGACTTTCGAGCTCCCCAAGTTTCATAAGATTCTCAATTTTGAAAAACCTTCAAATTCTGTAGGAGGGGTTTTCATAGAAATCAACCTAGGGAGTGAAACAAAGCTCAAACACATTAAGATAGGCGCATGTTTGCATGAGCATGAAAAATCATCATTCATTGCATTCTTGAAAACCTATATCGATGTGTTTGCATGGATGTATGAAGACATGCCGGGTATAGACCCAAGAGTCTTAGAACATTGTCTTCCCCTAGATTCAGATGCGAAACCCATAAAGCAAAAGCTTAGAAAGATTCATCCGAACATTCATGCGCGAGTTAAAGAGGGTTTAGAAGATCTGCTAAAGGCCAGTTTTATAAAACCCATTGCGTATTCTGATTGGTTGTCAAATATTGTTGTAGTTCAAAAAACCAATGGGAAAATTCGAATATGCAACGATTTTAGAAACCTAAACAAAGCCACTCCAAAGGATAACTTTCCTTTACCTAACATTGATTTGATAGTCGATAGTACTGTAAATCATGAAATGTTTTCATTCATGGATGGCTCCACCCCTCTAAGTGTAGAACCATCACAGACATGTCTCCACCCTCCAATCTTACGCAAATTCGTAGCCTCCAAGGTCGCCTCCAATCAATTCGCAGGTTTATTTCAAACCTCGCTACAAGATGCGAACCTTTCAACAAAATTTTGAGAAAAGGGGTGAAATTCGTATGGGACGATGATTGCCGAAAGGATTTCGAAAGACTAAAAGCGTATTTGGTTAATCCTCCTATTTTGAACCCTCCAAAGCAAGGAAAACCTCTTTTACTCTATATTTCTGTGCATGCGAATGCTTTGGGTGCATTATTAGCTCAATATGAGGATGATACCCATAAAGAGTATGCCATCTATTACATTTCGAAAACTCTATTGGCTGATGAACGAAATTATCAAGCCATGGAGAAGACGTGCTTGGCCTTGGTGTGGGCTTGCCAGAAATTTCGACACTACTTCCTAGATCATGAGATCTGGATAGTGTCTAGGCTTGATCCAATCAAGCACCTGTTTGAAAAACCTATCCTCACGGGTAGGATGGGTAAATGGAAGCTCCTCTTGATGGAGTATGACCTGAAATTCCACCATCAAATGTCCATCAAGGGCCAAGCCCTAGCCGACTATGTGGCAGACTTCCCCTTGAAAGATTCATATCCCACACTTGACAAAATTCCCGATGAAGGCATATTTCAAAACCAATTTCAAAATCATATTTTATCA
Organism: Brasenia schreberi; assembly: GCA_036023115.1. Lineage (NCBI taxonomy): Eukaryota > Viridiplantae > Streptophyta > Magnoliopsida > Nymphaeales > Cabombaceae > Brasenia > Brasenia schreberi. Next base: position 1,373,781 of record JAYKKT010000035.1, on the reverse strand, counting down.
AACTATTTAAACAAAAACCAAGTGTGGAAGATGCACTTCGATGGGGCATGAAACCAAAGAGGGGCTGGCGCAGGAATCATCCTCATATCCCCTAAAAAGGGAGAAATACCCATAGTCATTCGCCTAGATTTCTAGTGTTCCAACAAGACAACCGAGTATGAAGCACTCATACAAGGCTTAAAAATTTCGAAAACTCTAGGGGCATCATGCATTGAAGTCTTTGGAGATTCTTTACTTGGGAACCAGACCCCTAGAAATATGGCACTCACCCACTCCATCCACACACGATCTTGAGATTTGCCAAAACAACCAAACTGATACTGAAAAACTTTGGTTTCAAGACATAAAAAGTTTCTTGGAAAATGGAGGATTTTTAGAACACGCTTCGTCCAAAGACAACTTTTATACGAAGAATTTCAACCCGATATTTGATTATGGGAGGGGTTCTTTACAAAAGAGGTTTCAGTGGCATCTTACTAAGGTGTGTCGACCTAGAGGAGGCTAGGATAAGAATGCATGAATTCCACGATGGAGAATGTGGAGGGCATGTAAATGCCAATATGATGGCAATGAAAATACTTAGAGCGGGTTATTTTTGGTCCACCTTAAAGCAGGATTGCCATGACCATATTAGGAAGTGTCATCCATGTCAAGTGCATGGACATGCCATCCATACCCCGTCATCCTCATTGCATTCCGTGGTCAGCCCCTGGCCATTCACCATGTGGGCGTTTGACATCATAGGACCAATATTTCCTCATGCATCAAATGGGCATAGGTTTATACTTGCAGCGACTGAATATTTTTCCAAATGGGTTGAAGCTACCTCCCTAACAAATGCTCAGGGGCAACATGTAGTGGGGTTCATTAGGAAAAACATTCTGGCTCACTTTGGGGTTCCAAAGGACTTAGTGTCCGACAATGGCACCCCCTTCAAAAACGAGAGGATGGTTAAGTTATGTAACACATATGGCATATCTCACCACTTCTCATCGCCCTACTACCCTCAAGGCAATGGTCAAGCTGAAGCCACAAATAAGACTCTCATAAGCATCATTGAGAAAACTTTAGAGAAGGGTAGGACGTGGCATGAGAAGCTGGATGAAGCTTTATGGGCTTATAGGACTTCCATTTGAACTCCCACAAATGCCACACCATTTGAGTTGGTCTATGGCACAAACGCCATTCTCCCCATTCATACCAAAATTCATTCATTTCATACATCCATTGCACTCGACCTTCCCCTAGAGATGCTACAGCATGCTAGAATGGTCGAACTTGACTTGTTAGATGAGCAAAGGCTCCTTGCCATGGATCATGCACATGCATACCGGCAAAGGGTAGCCCGACATTATGAGAAGCATATGAAATGTCTCCACTTCAAAGTGGGAGACCTTGTGCTCAAAATCATCCAATAACGTGGCCCACATCCATTTGGAAAGTGGCAGCCCAAGTGGGATGGCCCTTATGTTGTACGTGGAACCACCACGAATGACGCCTACTGGCTAGTCGATGTTGAGGGTAGAAACTTAGCCGACCCTATGAATGCTCAATTCTTGAAAAAATACTACGTGTAGGGTCTACGCTAAGCTCTATTTCGAAAATATTTTGAAAACCTCCTTTTGAACTTCGTGAATAAGGATCAAAGCAAATCGTAGAACCCTGAATAAGAGACTCGATCGCTTGTGAAAAAGCGGAGTTTTCGAAAACCAATGGGTCACATTTCAAAAATCCTTCTTTTTACAAAAGAAGGCCCGGTTCAAAATAGCAAGATACTCGCATGTAGTACATGCTATTTCTAAATAGGCTGATCTGGGATGAATCGAGTAGATCCTTTGGATAAGTCCTTCCCCGTTTCTCTTCTCTCCCCCAAAAGGAAAATTTGGCCAAAAAGAAAAAGGGAAATCCCTGCAAAGTCTCTTTCCCAAAAGAAAGTTGAATCAAAAGAAAAATCGTATGGAAAAGGGGGAATAAAGAAAAAATACTCCCAAAGGGAGACCCTCTACGAAAAACAGAAAAAAAGGGCCAAAAAGGTCAAAAAGTGCAATTTTTCGCCTCTATGCCTCAAACCACGGGACACTCCATAAGGGACTGTGGTAAACTCTTTCCCATCCTTGCGACTTATCCCAAGGTGAAGAAAGGTTCATTCTAAGGAATCCTAAAGTAAAAATAAGATTTCCTTACTTGAATATCATCTTGTTTGAGAGTTAGGTGTATGAGTAAGGCATAGGAATTTTGAAATATGGCTTGATTTTCTTATAAAACCTCTGCTAGATTAGCGAGTGTCAAGACTCAAGTAAAGGGAAACACGAAAAGCTGAAATCCTTAGGATTGAAGCTGAGAGGAGCTTTACTCTTTAAAAAACGAGTTTAGAAAACCTCGAACATTGAGCAACATAAGACCAGCTCACTTGGTGCTGCATGTCTTCATAAGACTCCCAAGTTCGACCATTACATTAAGGCTCTAGGAGACCATACCTCCTTGCATCTCATTCCATGCCACTCATTCATATGTACGCACGGACACTTGCATCAATCTCATTCAGGACTAGCACCATATTAGGCAAAGTCCCCTTTGGCGAAAATCCCCTCCTACTGGGCTTAAAGAAAATGTTTTCTCAAAACTGGGACGATCCCATATTCTTGAGGACAAATCCAGGGAGAAAGCAAACAGGGGTGTTGTCGTCTTTGCCATTATCCAAATAAATTTGGATAATGCCAAAGAGGGGCATTTGTAAACACCCCAAAATCCCACGATTTTTGCAAAAACATACACTTGGTTTGAAAATCAATCCAAGAGGCCAAATTTGAGATTTTCGAAAACCCAGGAGCTTCCGAAAGCTTGTAAATTCTATTTTGAAACCCCTTATCCAATGTGGATTTCTTAAACTCGGGCCAAGTCCCATTTTACCAAAAAGCCAAAGATGAACAGGTGGAGCATGGAAGACGATGCCTGATCAAGAAGCAACCCATAAAGCAACTCAAAAGGGCCAAATCCAAAGCAGCCTCAGAAACAAGGGCAGAAGCCCAAAAGTAGCACCCTAGCCTGATAAAAGCTAGGGTCAAAAGGTGAAAGGAAGGCCCAGGCCCAATGTAGAATGAAAGCTTGGAGCACCCGAAAGCCAAATCAAGCATCCCCATCCAAGCAACAAAAATCTGAACCAGAAAAGACAAAAATAAGCAGAAACAGAGTCTAAAAAGGCGAGAAGGAGTCCGGATGACAAAACTGGAGAAAACCCAGCATAAGACGGAGCGCTGATGAAGCTAGGGCTCGCACAAAACGTCCACCTCAAAAAGCCAAGAAGGACCATCTAGAGAAAATTTGGATTGGATCTAGACCATATATATCCAGATCCATATCCAAATAGTGTTTGGATTTGGATTGGATCCAAATAGTGTTTGGATTAGATCAGATCTGGACCAAAATATCCAGATTTGTATCCAAAATATCTGAGATTCAAGATCCGAGATTCAGACCCAAATAGTGTTTAAATTGGATCTGGATTCTAAGACCCAAATCCAAGACCCACCTCATTTGCCTATAAATAGGAGTGAGGGGGTCCCCAAAAATTACACGTGAATTTGCTTGGGGAGGAGAGAGAGTGAGTGATAAACCTAGCCATGTGGGCTCAAGGGTGAGTGTGGGTTCAAGCCTTGTGGGCTAAGTGGGCTGCAACCAAGGTGGGCTCGATCAAGGGAGGCTGCAACCGTGCATGGGAGTGGGCTCAACTAAGAAGGACCGGCTCCAAGAGGTAGGTCCCCTAATCCTAGCCTAACCCCCCCCAAAATCTTAGCCTAAAACCTAGCCTAATCACCTAACCCACTTCACTAAACCTCACCCTAACTGAACCTAACCTAACCGACTCAAGCCAAGCACCTAAGCTAAACCCCCAAAACCCCCTCGGCATATCCCAGACACCTGCGCGCCCCTGCCGCGCCCTACCGCACCGCCCTGCATGCCCCACGCCCCTGCCGCGCCATTCTGTGGAGACCCCGCGCCCCTACCATGCTGCCCTGTGCACCCCGCGCCCTGCTAGAGCCAGGCGCCTTAGTGCCAGATGCCTTGACACTGCCCCTGTCCAACGCCTGAACTAGTTGTCCCGGCCACCTTGCTGCCCTACTCCTGCCGACGAGCCACACCTTAGGCCCACTTAGGACTAACCCCCACTTAGGCCGTGACCTTCCCTAGGACTGACCTTAGGCAAACCACCCTTGTTGCTGTGACCTCCTACCCAACCTAGGTCCCTCCGACTTCTAAACCCGCACCTCTTCAAATCCAACTCAAACTCTCTCAAACCCACCTAGGGAGACCCCTCTTGGCTGCCCAAGGTGGACGCAAGCCCAAGCATGAGCAAGGAGAAGAAAAGCCTGAATCACTTGTAAGTGTTTAAAATTTGGTATTTACATTGCTCCTTTCATATTCAATTTAATTCGGATACGGGGTTCTATTAATGGAGCGTTGTCTCCCCCCTGGATGTAATATGAATGCTTGACACACGAGACACATACATGTACTTAAGCTTTAGCTCTTATCTCGTACATGAGACACACACGTGCACTTGATCCTTAGCTCTTATCTCATACACCAAGCACCCACGTACACAATTGAGCCTTTGCTCTTACTCCAAAGACTCTAGTAAGAGCCATATAAGCTGCAATTTCATTCGGGTTGTTACTTTAAAGTTGTGTGAGTTTGTCATTTCAATTCCACACTCGCACCCAAGGAACACCCGAGCACTTGCTCAAACACTCACACACCTTTTGGCCTTGGCAGCCATTAAGATATAGGCATATTTATATACCTTCCGCTACGTGACTTTTCCCGGTTCAGCTGTGTACGTCTTTACATTCTGGGTTGTTAAATTTCAGCCGTGTGAGTTGTCTTTACATTTATACACAACACACATGCACATATTGAGCCTTTCCGCTCTTATATCTATATTTCCCTGTTCCACAAGTTAAATTTCAGTTGTGTGTGTGAGTTGTCTTTCAATTTATACACCACACACACGAACACGTTGATGCCCTTGGGCTCATATATATATAAGTATTTCCTATTTCGCACTTTACATTTAAGTCGGGTGGCTTGTAAATTCAAGTTGCGTGAGTTGTCTTTACATTTATACACAAACACACACACGCTCACATTGAGCCTTTCCACTCTTATATCTATATCTCCCTTCTGCAAATTTCCCTTCCGCAATTTACATTCAAGTCATGTGAGTTGCATTTCAATTTGGGTATTTCCCTTCAGCTATGTCTTTCAATTTCGGGTTTTACATTCAAGTTGTGTGAGTTGCATAGCATATTCGCCAAACTCAAGATATTGTGCATACTTGCATTCAAAGAAACCTCGAATACCCCGTGCAAACATGCCAATCTTAGGCCACTTGATGCACACACATCCCGCCTAAGTAGATTAAACCTAAAGACTTAGATACGTGCAACCCCACGTAAATAAAATTTGCAAATAGGCATACAATTGCTCAAATACTTTCGTATTCTTTTTAAAAGGCCATGCTTGTCCAAAATCGATATTTTCTAAGCGTTTAAACAGACCCTTGAGCGCCGGTTCAAGAAGGTTTACAATGAAAAGATCCCACTTATCCACAGTCACCCCATAAGTCAGATATTTCAAAAATACTTCGCTAGTTTGAGTAAGCTAGCTGACACGCTCTAAAGTGACTTAGACACGAAAAAAGTTCACTTTAGGCCTAAGAACCCAGAGTGAAAATTTTCGCGTGTCTACAAGTGTCACCGGCCTTTTTCAAACCAAAAGGCATAACAGTGTAACAATATGTACCCCAAGGTGTAGTAAAAGTGGTTTTGCTTTGATATTTTAAAGCCAACTTGATTTGGTTGTAACTCGAATAGCCATCCATAAAATAAAACATTTCATGGTCCGCGGTGCTATCTACTATCAAATTGATATTGGGTAGCAGAAAATTGTCTTTTGGAGTGGCTTTTTTCAAATTTCTAAACTCAATTCAAATCCTAATTTTTCCATTTGATTTTCAAACAACAATAATGTTTGAAAGCCAATCGAAATAAAGAATGAGTTTTATAAAACCAGCCTTTAAAAGATCTTCTAAACCCTCTTTAACTTGGAGATGTATATCGGGATGAATTTTTCTAAGTTTTTGTTTTATGGATTTGACATTGGGTTCTAAAGGTAGACGATGTTCCACTATTCTAGGGTCTAATCCGAGCTTGTCTTCATAGGTCTATGCAAACACATCAATGTATGATTTGAGAAATGCTATGAATGATGCTATCTCAGATTCATGCAAACAAGTTCCTATTTTGACATACTCAGGATTAGACTTGGTTCCAAGGTTGACCTATAAAATGTCCCCTCTCACGGAGGAGGGGATCTACTTCCTTGTTTTGTTCACTCTCAAGTGATTTGATTTCTTGGGAGGAGTTGTTGACACACGATTTTGGATTCAGAATATACAAGGGTTTTGGCAAAATCAAATTATCGGATGGTACATGATTTTTAATTTCCAAATTTTTGTCATTTTCTTTGGTTTTCTCATTTTTTTTGGTATTTTCAAGACAAACCTTTGGAGAGGAAATGTAAAAAACTTTCTTTTTGGTATTTTCAAAATTTTCTATTAATTTTGGTTTTCAAAAATTTTCTAAATGCTTTTGGATTTTCCAAATATATAATTTTTTTTGTTTTTTGGTATGGAAAGAGGGATCTTCCATCAAGCCTAGAAAGAAAACACTATGAATTAAATTCTAAATAAGAGATCTAAGCCATAGGTCTCGGTGTTAGTGGGCTCTAGGTCCCCTTGACCCAAGTAGTCTTAGGTGGGGGTTCAGGGGGTATCAATGGGTCATAGACAAACCCATATCGACCCAAGTTTGGTGATGGGATGAGAGGTTCCAACCTCCCTTGGCCTTCACTTCCAAGACCTTGGTAAGTTGCATATCCCATATTTAACATCATGTTCCAAGGTTTTTTGAGTTTGGAAAATCTTGAATAAAGAGGATGGTCTTGGAACAAGGTGTCATCTATAGTGTGAATGGTGTTATGCAGCTTAGATTGTTTGATATAATCTAGGATTTGCAAGTGTGGAGTAGAGGGTGGCTCATGAAGACGACTTTATAATTACTTTACCTTCAAGGCAAGCTTGATTTTGGCAAGGGTCACTTGTGATACAAGGGGAGTTTTGAACTCCTTTGGGATTTCGGTTGTCGTCCCCGGTGTAAACACCCCAAAATCCCACGATTTTCTAAAAAATGCCTGGTTTTACAAAAACAGCCCCAAAGGGCTATTTTGAGTCTAGAAAACCAGGAGCCTTCCAGACAACCCTGTACATATTTTAAACCTGTATATACATTTTAAAAATCTGTACATATTGCTTTTTAGACTATAAATAGTGTTTTGAAGCCCCAAAAGCCTCCTGGCCTGATAAAAGTGGATCAAAAAGGCAAAGGAGAGCTCGGACACGAAGCATACTTCAAGCCCGGCATATCAACTCTCATGTCAAAAGTATCCCTAAATTCTCAGACATCGAAGCCCCAAATATCAGAAAAATGATCAAAATGAAATCCTGAAGGTGAGAAGAAGATCGGACGACAATGTTGGCGAAGATCCAACGCAAGATAGAGTACTGATGAAGTCAGGCCCCACACAAACCGTCTGTCTCGAAACACCATGAAGGAATCAAAAAATAAAATTTGGGTAAGATCTGGACCATATATATCCAGATCCAAACCCAAAATGTATTTGGATTTGGATTTGGATCCCAAGATCCAAATCCAATATTTGTATCCATGGCCCACTTCACCTCCCCATAAATGGGAGTGAGGGGCCCACAAAATTTCACATGAATGGACTTGGAAGGCTTGGGTAGAGAGAGAAAGGGGGCCATAAAGTAAGAGTGAGAAAGTTGGTAGGCTTGACTTTTGGTCAAAAGTGGGTTAGCCTTGTGGGTTTAACCAAGAGTGTGGGTTCAAGCTTGTATGCACCTACACTTGACCTAGGGCTGCACCAACTTGGATATGGCTGCAATGGATCGGCGCCAAGGGGTGGTTCCTAAACCTAGCCCTAAGTTAGCTTACCTCACCTAGCCATTGTTCCTAAAACCTAACCCAAACCTAACCTTGACTTAGCCCTTCTCACCCAAAACCGCACCCACTTCACCTAGCCGACCTCACCTAGCTGGACCACCTAGACCCTAACCAACTAAGCCTAAGCTAACCTTAGTTCACCTAACTAAGTCCCTAACCAGCTAAACCCAACCCACCTAACCGACCTACCCCAAACCACTAACCCAGCCCACCTAAATAGAAATATGTAGCCCACCATATCCCAGCCCACCAAAATAAATATTTGGCCCACCTAACCGACCTAAGCTCCCTTATCCCAGCCACTAATCCCTAGCCTATATAAACCCCACCTATCACCTGCTGGTGGGCTCTCTCTTCTTCGCTCTCCATGCTCCCGGGACACTCTCTTCACTCCTCTCTTCACTATCTTCCTCCCAGCCGAGTACCACTTGCAACCCTTCCACCTTCAGTGAGGAGCTCCACCCGGCCACCAGCATCTCCTTCATTCCCAGCCGGCCAAATCACTTCCCTTCCACCTGCTGCACCCACCACCTCCTTTCCACCTGGCCACCAACATCACCTGTCGCCACTTTCCCGGTTAGTACCACTTTCCCTTCCACCTGCCAACACTCTTCATCCACTCTTCATCCTCCCATTCGGCCAGGACCTGAACAACACTCCACCTCTCTTTTTCACCCAGCCACCCACACCACCATACCCCACTTCAACTTCACCTAGCCAGCACCTCTCTTCCTCCCAGCCGAGCACCACCCAACACCTGCCCAGCCGAGCTGCATCAGCTGCCCTTCTCCCTTCCACCCAGCCAGCATGACCCTTCCTTCCACCTAGCCGAGAATCTCTACCTGTCCCTAAATTCATCCCAACTCCTAGCACCACACCTTAGCTCAACCTACCTTCCCTACAACACCTCAACATCAGCTAGCCAACACTCCTACCAGCCCCGACAAGCCACCTAAGGGACTCCTCTTGGCTGCCCAAGGTGGATCACAAGTCCAAGTCCACGCAAGTTGAAGATGGACCAGCTACATGTAAGTGCCTAAACTTGGTCTATTATGTGAACTTGCTTTATATTCAATTAAATTTTGACATGGGGTTGTAATAATGGAGCATAGTCTCCCCCCAAGATGTAATAACTTGGTTTGACACACAAGCACCCACGTGCACTTGAGCCTTTCCGCTCTTAGTTGCACACCTTTTGCACACACACGGGCCTTGACAGCCCCTAAGATATAATTTGATTTATATAAGTTCAGCTGCGTGTGTTTACATTTAAGTCATGGGTGTTGTCTTTCAATTCTACACACACACACATTGAGCTTTCACTCTTACTCCCAAGACTCTAATAAGAGCTGTATTGCAATTCAAATTGGGGTTTTCATTCAAGTTGTGTGCGTGGTCTTTCAATTCCACACTCACACACATTGAGCTTTCGCTCTTACTCCCAAGACTCTAATAAGAGCCATATTGCAATTCTATTTGGGTTTTACATTACAAGTCGTGTGAGTTGTCTTTACATATATACACAACACCCACGTACACGTTGGCGACCTTCGGGCCCATATATATATAGTTGTATTTCCCTTCCGCTATGTCTTTAAGATTTGGGTTTTAAGGTTCAGTTGTGTGAGTAGTCTTTCAATATATACACGACACACACTTACACAATTGAGCCTTTCTGCTCTTAAGATATAGCCATATTTCCCTTTTGCAATTTCCCTTACGCAATTTCCCTTAAGCATTGTCTTTCAATTTTGGGTTTTCCCTTGGAGTTGTGTGAGTTTGCATTACATATTCGCCATACCACGAGTTAGGATGCATATTGCATCAAAGCAGACCCCATACACCCTTGCAAAAATCGCCCAACTTAGGTCACTTACACACACACCTAGTTGGCCTAAATAGCATAAAATTGAAAGACATAGGCACGTGCAAATCTCACGTGAAATAAAATCTGCAACAATACAAACCAAACCCGATCAAACACTTCGTATGTTTTCAAAGAGGTTCCATTTGTTTAAAATTGACTTTGCCAAGCATACAGACTAACCCTTGCGCATTAGTGCAAGAAAGTCTGCAAGGAAAAGAGCTCACTTGCTCACAGTCGCCCCAAACGAGTCAGATTTTCAAAACTTACTTTGCTAGCTTGAGTAGGCTAGCTGGCACACCCTTTTTACAAAAGCAAACTTAGACACACGAAAAGGTTCACTTCAGGCCTAAGAACCAAAAGTGAGAATTTTTCGTGTCTACACTAGATTGGCACGCCCGGTGGGACCTAGGCCTTGTGCAAAGTCAATTCATATAAGGAAACCTCACAAAAAATTTTCAAAGAAAGTGTTTTAACTCTTGTTTGTTGCATTTCATACTTAGGATTTTTGAAAAGCATTGAAGCATGTCAAATCCGGAATCCAATGAAGTGTCGAGCCATGGCTCATGCACATCAAGTTCTCATTCTAGGAGGTTTTCGAAAAAACAAAACAAACTAGAAGAGATTGAGGACTTGAGAAGGGATTTTGAGGCCAAAATCGTTGCTCTTAGCCAAGAGGCTGAAGCAACTGACTCATGTTCGTCAAATGGCGAACCAAAGGCCAAGAAAAAGTTTGAAAAAACTTGCAAACATAAAGAGACTTATGGAAGGCAACCAATACCAATCTAAGACGATATGGAATCAACTATACTCCCAGAATACCACCAGAGCCACCCCTTGTGACCACCTGGGTCAAGGGTGCCCTGGAGGCTACCTTAGAAGAGACCTAAGATTTAGACCTCTTATTAAGAGTCTAACCTATAGCGTTTTCCCTTTGTAGGTATGATGGAATATCCCTCAACCAAAAATACAAAAACATTTGAAAAACTCAAAATTCAAAAAATGGAAAAATTACAAAAGGCAAAAACACTTGAAAATGAAAAACTCAAAAAAAGAGTAGTTTGTATAGTTCCCAAAATTCTTGTTTTACAAAAACACAAAAAAATCAAAAATTTACAAAATTCCAAAAAGATTTTGAACATAGCCGCTCCTGGTAAGGATTTGGAAAAAGCAAAAGATTTCGAAAGAAACGTTGTCTGTATAACCAGACCAAAAATTTTGGAATCAATAGAAATTCCAAGTGTGAACCAGGTCTTTTTAAAATTGATGCATCAAATTCCCTAAGATTTATAAACCTCGGGAATGATCAAGGCCCAGAGGTGGATCCCCTTGAGGAAGATCCCACTTCTGAGCTCCCAGAATTTCATAAAATTCTTGATTTTAAAAAGCCTTCAAATTCAGTAGGAGGAGATTTCATAGAGATAAATCTAGGGAGTGATTCAAAGCCCAAACTCATTAAGATAGGCGCATGTTTGCATGAGCATGAAAGATCATCATTCATTGCATTTCTAAAAACCTACTTAGATGTGTTTGCATGGACGTATGAAGACATGCCAGGCATAGACCCGAGTGTTGTTGAGCATCGTCTTCCCTTAGATGCGGATGTAAAACCCATAAAGCAAAAGCTTAGGAAAATACATCCGAACGTACACGCATAAGTCAAAGAGGGTTTAGAAGATTTGTTAAAAGCCGGATTTATAAAACCCATTGCGTATTCTGATTGGTTAACCAATATAGTTGTTGTTCGAAAAACCAGTGGGAAGATTCGAATATGCATCGACTTTAGAAACCTGAATAAAGCCATCCTTTACCAAACATAGATTTGATAGTCGATAGTACTGTAAATCATGAAATGTTTTCATTTATGGATGGCTATTCAGGGTATAACCAAATCAAACTAAACCCACGAGATCAGGGTAAGACCGCTTTCACAACCCCATGGGGCACGTACTGCTATACAGTCATGCCCTTTGGTTTGAAAAATGCCGGCACCACATACCAAAGAGCTATGACTACGATCTTCCATGATCAGATTCATGAGCTCGTAGAGGTATATGTGGATGATCTCTTGGCCAAATCCAAAACTCGATGCACTCATATCGAATGCTTACAAAAGATTTTCGAAAGGCTTAGACTTTACAAAGTAAAGCTAAACCCTCAGAAATGCGTGTTCGGAGTAGAGTCCGGAAAGCTCTTAGGCTTTATGGTGAGCCAAAGGGGCATATAAGTCGACCCCTCTAAGTGTAGAGACATCATAGACATGGCTCCACCCTCCAATCTCACGCAGATTCGTAGCCTCCAAGGTCGATTACAATCCATTCGCAGGTTTATCTCAAACCTGGTGACTCGATGCGAACCCTTCAATTAGTTGTTGAGAAAGGGCACGAAATTTTCATGGGATGACGACTGCCAAAAGTCATTTGAAAGACTAAGGGCATACTTAGTTAACCCCCCTGTTTTAAATCCTCCAAAGTAAGGAAAACCTCTTCTGCTTTACATTTCTGTGCATGCGAATGCCTTGGGAGCTTTGTTAGCTCAATACGAGGATGACACCCACAAGGAGTATGCCATCTATTATATTTCGAAAACTCTCTTGGATTACGAAAGAAATTACGAAGCCATGGAGAAGACGTGCTTGGCCCTAGTTTGGGCCTGCCAGAAATTTTGACACTATTTCCTAGATCATGAGATCTGGATAGTGTCCAAGCTTGATCCAATCAAGCACTTGTTCGAAAAACCCATTCTCACTGGTAGATTGGGCAAATGGCAACTCCTTCTAATGGAGTATGACCTGAAATACCATCATCAGATCTCCATTAAGGGGCAAGCCCTAGCTGACTATGTGGTTGAGTTCCCCCTAGAGGACTCATATCCCACACTTGATGAAGTGCCTGATGAAGGCATATTGCAAAACCAATTTCAAAACCACATTTTGGGAAACTCTTTCAAAAACCAAGTGTGGAAGATGCACTTCGATGGGGCACGAAACCAAAGAGGGGCTGGGGCAGGTATCATCCTCGTATCCCCTGAAAAGGGTAAGATCCCCATAGCAATTCGCCTACATTTCGAATGTTGCAACAACATAGCTGAGTATGAAGCACTCATACAAGGCTTAAAAATTTCAAAAACTCTAGGGGTATCGTGCATCGAAGTCTTTGAAGATTCACTACTCGTTATAAACCAAGTTTTAAATATTTGGCAAGTTAGAAGAGAAAAGCTTCTTCCATATCATGAGTTGGCCACTCGATTGGTTGAGTCCTTCCAATCGTGTACACTCACACATATAGGAAGAGAGGATAATGGCATTTCAATCAAGCAAGAGAATTCGCACTTGTGAAAGAGTGGAGTTTTCCAAATACGTGGTTACATTTCAAAATCCTTCTTCTTACAAAGAAAGGCCTAGTTCAATATAGCAAGATACTTGCAAGTAGTACGTGCTATTTCTAAATAGGCTAATATGGAATGGATCGAGTATGACCTTGGGATAAGTCCTCCCCTCTTCTCTTCTCCTTCCAAAAGGAAAATATGGCCAAAAACAAAGGGAAATCCCCCCCAAAAATCTCTTTCCCAAAGAAAGAAACCTGAGTCAAAAGCAAAATTCGACTCTTTTATGGAAAAGTGGGATTAAAGAAAAAATACTCCCAAAGGAAGACCCTCTATGAAAAAAAGAAAGAAAAGGTCAAAAAGGTCAAAAAGAGCAGTTTTCTGCCTTCTATGCCTAAAACCACGGGACTCTTCAGAAGGGATCGTGGTATCTCTTTCCCATCCCTATGACTTATCCCAAGTAAAACATGGTTCATTTCGAGGAATCCTAAAGTAAAAATAGGATTTACTTACTTGAATTTCATTTTGTTTTCATGCAATTTTCCTAAGTATGCACGATTTTTGAAAAAAAACACTTTTTTCTGAAAATTTTAGTATAACTCGTTTGTTTGAAGTCTGCTTAAGTCCCGGGTCCCACCGGGCGTGCCAAATTGTAGACACCGAAAATTTTCACTTGCGGGTTCTTAGGCCTGAAGTGAACCTTTTCGCAATCTACTTCGCTTTATGGGCGTGCCAGCTAGTTTACTTTAACTAGCAAAGTATGTTTTGAAAATAATCTGACTTTTGAAAGGCGATTGTAGGCAAGCGGGATTTTTACGTCGCAGACCTTCTTGCACCGATGCGCAAGGGTCAGTCTGTACGCTTAGAGACTTCGTTTTGAAACAAGTTTAACTCAAAATATATTTTGAATGAAGAAGTGTTTTAAAACCTTTTGAAAACCATGCATTTGGGCGATTTTGACTTTGTAAGGGTTGGACGACCCTAAGTCTTGCACGATTTGATTCGGGTTTATACGATTCTCAGATTTTAGATCACGTGGATTTGCACGTGCCTAAGTCTTTCTTTTTATCCCTTTATGGGCCACCTAGGTGTGTGTTATGAACACTCCACTACATGGGGCGAATTTGAGCGGGAGTACGGGGCTTGCTTCGATGCAATATGCATCCTACCTCGTGGTATGGCGTAGATGCAATGCAAACTCACTGTAAACACCCCGAAATCCCACGAATTTCTTAAACAAATCTGGTTTTATACAAGCAGCCCCAAAGGGCCATTTTTGAGTTTGGAAACCCAGGAGCCTTCCAAACAAACCCTGTATATATGTTTTAAACTTTATCTTTCAAAAACATATAATATAGCTTTTGAAAACCCTTTTAAAACATGTTTTGAAACCCCGAAGTGGCTTGGCCTGATCAAGACAGGACCAGGAGAGCCAAGAAGAGCCCGGAACCGGAGCACCTGTCGAGCCCGGCACAGCAACTCTTGCATCTGATTCACATCCCAGGATCTCGAACGTCCAAGACCCTGTTCTTATCAAAAAAGCATTTGAAGTCATCTCCGGAAGGCAGAAACGGAGGCGGACGACTATGTTGGCGAAGACCCAACGCAGACGGAGTACTGATGCTGTCAGGCCCCGCACAAATCGTCCGTCTCGAACCCAGCTCGAAGGAGTCAGAGTTCAGTTTGGATTGGATCTGGACCATATATATCCAGATTCCAATCCAAACCCATATGTGGACTTGGATTTGGATTTGGATCCAGAGATCCAATCCAATATCCATATCCATGGCCCACATCACCTTCTCATAAATGGAGGTGGGGCCCACTTGAAATTCACGTGGGATATTGGGCATGAGAGAGAGTGGGGATGAAAAATATCAAGAGTGTTGTATTAAGCTTGACTTGTGTGTCAAGTTTGGGTTAATCTTGTGGGTTAGCCTAATTGAGTGGGTTTAAGCTTGTAATTAGCTAAAACCTAACCTAGGGCTGCACCAACATGGGGTGATCAAGGTCTATGGGCCATGCTAAGGGAGCTCCTTCACCTAAACCTAACCCAAAATGCCTAAACCTAGCCTAAACCCCTAATCCACTCCTAATCTGAACCTAATCACCTAACCCACTTCCCTAATCCCGGCCTAATCCCAACCTAATCACCTAACCCACTCCCCTAATCCTTCCCTAAACCTAGATTAATTTCCCTAATCCTAGCCTAAACCTAGCCTAAACCACCTAACCTAGCTCACTAAACCTCACCCTAAAACCCAACCACCTAACCTAGCCCTAAACCCCTAAACCACCCTTAGCCCACGATTTTCCCAAACCCCTAGTTTTAAAATATCTGGCCCAATCCCATCCAACCCACCTTATCTACATACTACCCTACCTAAACCACCTAACCACTACCCACAACCCAGCCCTAACCGACCTACCCATCCCCTATTTAAACCCCCCTCATTGTGGGCGGGTTTTCCAAGTGGGAACCACTCCACCACCCAGCCGGGCCCTCTCATTCTCCCATCTCTCATCCGTCTTCCCAGTAGCTCCAGCTCCTCCACCAGCCGCCACCTGCTCCGCCACCTTCCCTCTTCCGTCCACCACCACTGCCCCCCAGCCGGACGCCACTATCTTCCACCAACTCCACCAGCCGACAACCACCTGCCCGCCACTCTCCCACTCCATCCGCCACTCTTCCCCATTCGGTAAGTCCCCTTAACTCCCTCAAAACCACTCTCTACCACCTCTCCACTCTTAGCCACCCATCTTCCCCTTAGTTCCACCTCTTTGCCGCCACCATCTAAGCCTAGCCGAACCTAGGATAACCCAAGTGGCTGGCCACTGCTCAGCCACCATCTCCCATTCGGCCAACCCCCCTAGGTGTCCTCTTTGGCCTTCCCACTAGCTCACCTTTTAGGTCCAGTTTCCCTAAGTCCCTAACTTCCCTAGTGACCCTAAGACCCACTTAGTCAGCCACTCTAAACTCCCTACTTGGGGGCGCCGCCCACTTGCCACCGGTCCCCTTCGAGGCGTCCATCCCGCGCCCCATTGGCAGCCGGCCAGCACTCTTGGTCACATACCTTCGCGGAGCTCCCGTTTGCAGCCCAAAGCCAAGGCCACGCTCAAGCAAGACCTCTACGGACCAGCTACTTGTAAGTTTCTAAACTCGGTCTTTAATCATACACTTGCTTGAAATTCAATTTGATACGGGGTTGTAATAACGGAGCATAGTCTCCCCCCGCTTGTAATAACGTGGCTTGGCACAACCACACACGTGCACTCTCTTAGTCGTGCACAATTTCAAACACACACGGGCCTAATCAGCCCCTAATATATAAGTGTACGTATATATTTCATTTCCGAAGGGTTTTGTTTAAGTTGGGTGTGTTGTCTTTCAATTTAAACACTCTCACACACATTGAGCTTTCGCTCTTATTTGAAAGACCCAAGTAAGGGCCGACCTATACTATTTGGGTTTCATTTCATGCCGTGTGAGTAAGTCTTTCAATTTAAACACTCTCACACACATTGAGCTTTCGCTCTTATTTGAAAGACCCAAGTAAGGGCCGACCTATACTATCTGGGTTTCATTTCATGCCGTGTGAGTAAGTCTTTCAATTTAAACACTCTCACACACATTGAGCTTTCGCTCTTATTTGAAAGACCCAAGTAAGGGCCGACCTATACTATTTGGGTTTCATTTCTTGTCGTGTGAGTAAGTCTTTCCATTCAAGCACTTTCACACACATTGAGCCTTCGCTCTTACTCCCAAGACCTTAGTCAAGGCCATATTGCAGTTATATTTGGGTTTCATTTATGTCGTGTGTGTAGTACTTCAATTCAAGCACTCTCACACACATTGAGCCTTCGCTCTTACTCCCAAGACCTTAGTCAAGGCCATACTGCAATTTATATTTGGGTTTAATTTCATGTCGTGTGTGTAAGTCTTTCAATTCAAACACGCACCCACATTGAGCCTTCGCTCTTATTTGCAAGACCTGAGTAAGGGCTCATATACATAAGATATATACATATCTCCCTTCGGTTATTTCCCTTCGGTTATTTCCCTTCGGTTATTTCCCTTCTGTTATTTCCCTTCAGCATTGTCTTTACATTTCGGGTTTTCCCTTTGGAGTAGCGTGAGTTTGCATTGCATCTACGCCATACCACGAGGTAGGACGCATATTGCATCGAAGCAACCCCCGCTCGAATTCGCCCATGTAGTGGAGTGTTCATAACACACAAACTAGGCGACCCAAAAAGGGATAAAAGAAAAGACTCAGGCACGTGCAAATCCACGTGATCTAAAACATGCAATCGCATCTTAAAGACCCGAAATAGACACCTCGAACCGTTTCGTAGACTTTCTCCCCAAAACTCGATTTTTGCAAAAGCGTACAGACTGACCCTTGCGCATCGGTGCAAGAAGGTCTGCGACGACAAGAGCTCACTTGCTCACAGTCGCCACGTTTAGAAGTCAGTGTTGATATATCTTCGCTAGCTTAAGTAAGCTAGCTGGCACGCCCTATTTGTATACATAGGCCTTAGACGCACGATAAGATCCACTCCAAGCCACGAAAGGGGCGAAGAGGCGGGGATTTTCGCGCGTCTACACTCACGCTACTCCAAAGGGAAAACCCGAAATTAAAAGACAATGCCGAAGGGAAATTGCCGAAGGGAAATGACTTGTAAAGTAAATAGCCGAAGGGAAATGACTTGTAAAGTAAATAGCGGAAGGGGAAATATGGCTATATCTTAAGAGCGGAAAGGCTCAATTGTGTAAGTGTGTGTCGTGTATATATTGAAAGACAACGCACACGACTTGAACCTTAAAACCCGAATCTTAAAGACGTAGCCGAAAGAAATACTTTATATAGAGTATATGTAGGGGCCCTTACTTGGGTCTTGTAAATAAGAGCGAAGGCTCAATGTGTGTGCGTGCTTGAATTGAAAGACTTACACACACGACATGAAATGAAACCCAAATATAAATTGCAGTATGCCTTGACTAAGGTCTTGGGAGTAAGAGCGAAAGCTCAATGTGTGTGAGTGTAGAATTGAAGTACTACGCACACGACATAAATGAAACCCAAATATAACTGCAATAAGGCCTTTACTAAGGTCTTGGGAGTAAGAGCGAAGGCTCAATGTGTGTGCGTGTGGAAAATGGAAAGACAACACACACGACTTAATTAAAAACCCCCTTGACTTAAAATATATAAATATAACTATATATTAAGGGCTGGTTAGGCCCGTGTGTGTGCAAAAAGTGTACGACTAAGAGCGGAAAGGCTCAAGTGCGCGTGTGTGTGGGTGTGTCAAACCACGTTATTACAATCGGGGGAGACGAAGCTCCTTTACTACAACCCCGTATCAAAATTTAATTGAATATAAAGCAAGTTAATGTAATAGACCAAGTTTAGACACTTACAAATAGCTGGTCCATGTTCAACTTGCTTGCACGTGGGCTCACGGTTCACCTTGGGCAGCCAAGAGGGGGTTATCCTAGGGGGCTTTGAGGGAGGTTCTATGGGGCACGATTAGGGTCTTAGGGGAACTAAGGTTCGGCCAAGACGGGGGCTGTGTAGGGTCTGTCCTAGGGTCTGTCCTAGGGTGCAGGTCACGGCCAGGGTGCAGGTTAGGTCGGCAGGGGGGTGGTCAAATCAGCAGGGAGGTGGTCGGGTGGCTGGCGCGGCCGTTGGGCGCCTGGCACAGCAGACGGGCGCCTGGCGCTGGGCGCGCTGGGGCGCAGGGAGGCGTCTGGCGCGCGGGACGGGGCGTGCAGGCGACAGAGGGGCGCGCGGCAGGAAGCAGGGCGCGCGGCAGCAGAAAGGGGCGCGCGGCAGGACTCAGGGCGCGCGGCAGGACTCAGGGCGCGCGGCAGGCGCTGGTTGCTCACGGCCGGCCGGGTTGAAGTTGTTGGGGTTTGTTAGGGATGGTTTGAGGCGGTTGGGGTTAGGTTAGGTCTAGTTAGGGTTCAGTTAGGGTTAGGTTGGTTCAATTAGGGTTAGGTTCAGTTAGGGTTAGGTAGGTTCGAACCTAGGCTAGGTTGGGGTTAGGTTTACCTCTTGGAGCCGGTCCTTCTTGGCTTGAGCCCACGTCTCCACGGTTGCAGCCACTTGGTCCAGCCCACCTTGGTTGCAGCCACTTGGTCTAGACCCACTTAGCCCACATGGCTTGAACCCACCTCACCCAATGAGCCCACATGGCTAGGTCTATCACTCCCTCTCTCTCCTCCCAAATATTTGCATGAACCCTTTACATGGACCCCCTCACCTCTATTTATAGAGATTTGAGGTGGGTCTTGGATTTGGGTTTGGGTTTGGGGTTTGGATCCATACCCAAATCCAAACACTATTTGGATCTGGATATTGGATCTCGGATATTTTGAGATCTGTATCCGATCCAAACCCAATATTTTTATGGATATGGATCTGGATATTTTGATCCAAATCCGATCCAATCCAAACACTATTTGGATCCAATCCAAATCCAAACACTATTTGGATCGACCCAAACACTATTTGGATTGGCCCAAATCCAAACACTATTCATTACATGGATTTGGATCTGGATATATATGGTCCAGATCCAAATCAAAATTTCTTCGGACAGTCCTTCTTGGCTTCTTGAGGCGAACGATCTGTGCGGGCACTGGCTTCATCAGCGCTCCGTCTGGTGCTGGGTTTTCCCCAACTTTGTCGTTCGGACTCCGTTTTGCCGTTCTGGACTCCGTTGAGCTTTTCATCAAATGGGCTCTGCTTTCTTTTGTTTTTTTATCAGGGAGTGGCTTCTGAAGCTCTGGGCTTGAATCCTCTTCGGGCCTAGGGTCTTCTTTTGCCTTCTGTACCTGTCTTCACATTTCAAAACAGGTCGTCGTTTTGGCTCAAATGAGCTTTTTGGTGTTTCGAGAGTTTTTGAAAAATAGAAGATTTGGGGTGTTTACAATGGCCCACTTCACCTCCCCATAAATGGGGGTGAGGGGCCCATGAAGTTTCACGTGAATGGCCTTGGAAGGCTTGGGTAGAGAGAGAAAGGGGGCCATAAAGTAAGAGTGAGAAAGTTGGTAGGCTTGACTTTTGGTCAAAAGTGGGTTAGCCTTGTGGGTTTAACCAAGAGTGTGGGTTCAAGCTTGTATGCACCTACACTTGACCTAGGGCTGCACCAACTTGGATATGGCTGCAATGGACCGGCACCAAGGGGTGATTCCTAAACCTAGCCCTAAGTTAGCTTACCTCACCTAGCCATTGTTCCTAAAACCTAACCCAAACCTAACCTTGACTTAGCCCTTCTCACCGAAAACCGCACCCACTTCACCTAGCCGACCTCACTAGTTGGACCACCTAGACCCCAACCAACTAAGCCTAAGCAAACCTTAGTTCACCTAACTAAGTCCCTAACCACCTAAACCCAACCCACCTAACCGACCTACCCCAAACCACTAACCCAGCCCACCTAATCGACCTACCCCAAACCATGTTCCAGCCCACCTAAAAATAAGTATCTAGCCCACCATATCCCAACCCACCAAAACAAATATCTGGCCCACCTAACCAATCTAAGCTCCCTTATCCCAGCCACCAATCCCAGCCTATATAAACCCCACCCTTCCACCTGTGGGTTCCCTCTCTTCTTGGCTCTCCATGCCCTTGGGACCCGGCCAACACCTCTCTCCACCCTCTCCACACTCCCAACCAAGCAGCACCTGCCACTCCAACTCCACCTTCGGCGAGGAGCTCCAGCCGACTCCATCACCTTCTTCCCTCCGGCCACCAACACCACCTGCCGCCTCCTTCCCGGTTAGTACCACTCTCCCGTCCACCCATCTACCTGCCAGCACTCCCATCCGCCTGCCCTTCTCCCTTCCACCCGACCAACACCTCTCTTCTTCCCAGCCGAGCACCATCCAACTGCTGCCCATCCACCTGCCACCCTTAGTCGCCAAATTCCCAGCATCCCTTCACCATTTTCCAACCCTCTCCATTTCCAGTCGAGCCCTACCTATCCCCAAACTCACCCTAACTCCTAGCACCATACCTTAGCTCAACCTACCTTCCCTAAATCACCTCAACATCAGCCAACCAGTACTCCTACCAGCCGCGACAAGCCACCTAAGGGACTCCTCTTGGCTGCCCAAGGCGGATCACAAGGCTAAGTCCTCGCAAGTTGAAGATGGACCAGCTACATGTAAGTGCCTAAACTCGGTCCATTATATGAAGTTGCTTTATATTCAATTAAATTTTGACATGGGGTTGTAATAATGGAGCGTAGTCTCCCCCCAAGATGTAATAACTTGGTTTGACACACAAGCACCCACGTGCACTTGAGCCTTTCCGCTCTTAGCTGCACACCTTTTTGCACACACACGGGCCTTTTTGCACACCTTTAAGTCGTGGGCGTTGTCTTTGAATTCCACACTCACACTCATTGAGTTTTCGCTCTTACTCCCAAGACCCTAATAAGGGCCATATTGCAATTCAATTCGAGGTTTTCATTCAAGTTGTGTGTGTGGTCTTTCAATTCTACACTCACACACATTGAGCTTTCGCTCTTACTCCCAAGACTCTAATAAGAGCCATATTGCAATTCTATTTGGGTTTTACATTACAAGTCGTGTGAGTTGTCTTTACATATACACACAACACCCACGCACACGTTGGTGACCTTCGGGCCCATATATATATAGTTGTATTTCCCTTTTGCTATGTCTTTATGATTTGGGTTTTAAGGTTCAGTTGTGTGAGTAGTCTTTCA
Organism: Brasenia schreberi; assembly: GCA_036023115.1. Classification (NCBI taxonomy): domain Eukaryota; kingdom Viridiplantae; phylum Streptophyta; class Magnoliopsida; order Nymphaeales; family Cabombaceae; genus Brasenia; species Brasenia schreberi. Next base: position 1,351,764 of record JAYKKT010000035.1, on the reverse strand, counting down.
ATATATACACGACACACACTTACACAATTTAGCCTTTCCGCTCTTAAGATATAGCCATATTTCCCTTTTGCAATTTCCCTTTTACAATTTCCCTTACGCAATTTCCCTTAAGCATTGCCTTTCAATTTCGGGTTTTCCCTTGGAGTTGTGTGAGTTTGCATTGCATATTCGCCATACCACAAGTTAGGACGCATATTGCATCAAAGCAAACCCCATACACCCATGCAAAAATCGCCCAACTTAGGTCACTTGCGCACACACCCAGTTGGCCTAAATAGCATAAAATTGAAAGATATAGGCACGTGCAAATCCCACGTGAAATAAAATCTGCAACAATACAAACAAAACCCAATCAAACACTTCTTATGTTTTCAAAGAGGTTCCATTTGTTCCAAAATCAACTTTGCTAAGCGTACATACTGATCCTTGCGCATCAATGCAAGAAGGTCTGCGACGAAAAGAGCTCACTTGCTCATAGTCGCCCCAAAAGAGTCAGATTTTCAAAACTTATTGTAGACACGTGTAAACACCCCAAAATCCCACGATTTTCCCAAAACACCTGGTTTTGCAAAAGCAGCCCCAAACGGCTATTTTGAGTCTAGAAACCCAGGAGCCTTCCAGGCAACCCTGTACATATGTTAAAACTATATATGTTTTAAAAATATGTGTTATATAGTTTTAAAACCTTTAAAAATGTGTTTTTGAAACCCCGTAAAGCAACTTGGCCTGATGAAAGCAGGACCGAAAAAGCAAAAGAGAGCCCAGAACCAGAGCATATGTCAAGCCCGACACATCAACTTTCGTATCAGAATCATCCCTGAAATCTCGGACATCCAAGCCCCTGTTATCAACAAATCTATCAAAATGATCTCTAGAAGGTGAAAAGAGGAGCGGACGACAATGTTGGCGAAGACCCAACGCAAGACGGAGTACTGATGCTGTCAGGCCTCGCACAAACCATCCGTTTCAAAAATACCATGAAGGAGTCAGAAATTCAGATTTGGATCGAATCTGGACCATATATCCAGATCCAAATCCAAACATGTATATGGATTTGGATTTGGATCCAAAGATCCAATCCAATATCCACATCCATGGCCCACATCACCTTCTCATAAATGGAGGTGGGGCCCACAAGAAATTCACGTGAAAAGCTTGGGTATGAGAGAGAATGGGGTGAAATATGAGTGAGAAATATGGTGGGCTTGACTTTTGTGTCAAGTTTTGGGTTAATTATGTGGGTTTAGCCTAATGAGTGTGGGTTTAAGCTTGTATGCACCTACACCTAACCTGGGGTTGCACCAACATGCTGCAGCTAGGTCCATGGGTCGAAGGCAAAGGGATGCTTCTAAACCTAACCCCAAGCTAACCCACCTTACCTAGCCATTCCCCCCTAAACTCGACCTAATCCTAGCCTAATCTCCCTAACCTCACCCTAATCCTAGCCTAAACACCTAACCCACTTCACTAAACCTCACCCTAAGCCCAACCCACCTAACTAAGCCCTAAACCACTAAACCAGCCCACCTAAATACCTAGCCCACCATATCCCCAAACCACCCAAAACAAAAATCTGGCCCACCTAAATATCTAGCACACCATACCCCCAAACCACCATCACCAAACCAGCCCAACCGACCCCCCAATACCATCCCAGCCACCGACCCCATTAAGCCTATAAATACCCCTCCCATGCATGCGGGTTGAAGGCCCTTGGCTCTCAAAAATATGGGATTTCTTCCCGCCTCTTGGAACTCGCCCCTTGACTCACTTGGGACTCGGCCAACACCACTCCATGCCACCTTCCACCTTCCACCTTCCACCTGCTGCATCCGGCCAACACCATTCCACGTCACCAGCCCTTCCATTCGGCCAGGCCTTTTCCACCCGCCACCTCCACGCTTCAGCCAACCCTTCCATCCCGGTTAGTACCCCATCTCAACATCATCTCTTCTCCACTCCCCTCCATTCCTAGCCACACAACCGCCACTTTCCCTTAGCCTAGCTAACATCCCATCCACCCGGCCACCACCTGCCACCTTCCACCATTCGGCCAGGACCAGCACTTGCATCACCTGCCCCTCTTCCCTTAGCTAGCAGCCGTACCTCTCCCTAAGACCTACCCCAAGCCTTAGTGACATACCCTAGTTCAACCTACCTCCCCTAAGCACTTCAAGCCCAGCCAAGACAACATCCCTTCCATTCGGCCAGCACATCCACCTGCCACAGCTAGCCATCCAAGGAGCTCCCTTTGCTGCCCAAGGCGACTCACTAGGCCCAAGTGCAAGCAAGTCACACCCGGACCAGCTATACGTAAGTGCCTAACTCAGTCCTTGTTGAACTTGCTTATGCATAATTAAATTTGATACGGGGTTGTAATAATGGAGCGTCGTCTCCCCCCGCTTGTAATAATGTGGTTTGGCACACCCACACACACATGCACTTGAGCCTATTCTGCTCTTAGCTGCACATGATTTTGACACACACATGGGCCTAATCAGCCCTTAAGATATAGCTATACTTATGTATATTTAAGCTGCATGGGTTTTCATTAAGTTGTGTGTGTTGTCTTTCAATTTTCACACTCACACACATTGAGCTTTCGCTCTTATTCCCATGACCCTAGTAAGGGCCGTATTGCAATTTCATTTTGGGGTGTTTAAATTCATGTCGTGTGCGTAGTATTTCAATTCTACACTCACACACATTGAGCTTTCACTCTTACTCCCAAGACCTTAGTCAAGGCCTATTGCAATTATATTTGGGTTTCATTTCAAGTTGTGTGCGTAGTATTTCAATTCTACACTCACACACATTGAGCTTTCGCTCTTACTCCCAAGACCTTAGTCAAGGCCTATTGCAATTATATTTGGGTTTCATTACAAGTCGTGTGAGTTGTCTTTCAATATACACACAACACCCACGCACACGTTGGCGACCTTCGGGCCCATATATATTATAAGTATTTCCCTTCGGCTATGTCTTTAAGATTTGGGTTTTAAGGTTCAGCAGTGTGCGTAGTCTTTACATATATACACGACACACACTTGCACAATTGAGCCTTTCCGCTCTTAAGATATAGCCATATTTCCCTTTTGCAATTTACATTAAGTCATTTCCCTTCCGCATTGTCTTTCAATTTGGGTTTTCCCTTTGGAGTTGCGTGAGTTTGCATTGCATATATGCCATACCACGAGTTAGGACGCATATTGCATCAAAGCAAGCCCCACACTCCAGCTCAAAAAATCGCCCAACTTAGGTCACTTGCGCACACACCTAGTTGGCCCGAAAAGAGATAAAAAGAAAGACATAGGCGTGTGCAAATCCCACGTGTAATAAAATCTGAAATCATACATAACAAAGCCCCAAACACTTAGGGTATTTTTCAAAGAGGTTTACAAGACTTTGCCAAGCATACAGACTGACCCTTGTGCATCGGTGCAAGAAGGTCTACGACGAAAAGACCTCACTTGCTCACAGTCGCCCCGATAGAAGTCAGATTTTGAAAACTTACTTCGCTAGCTTGAGCAAGCTAGATGGTACGCCCTTTTGCTAAAATACGACTTAGACACACGAAAAGATTCGCTTCAGGCCTAAGAACCAGAGGCGAGGATTTTTCCCATGCACTTGACATGGATGACACTTCCTAACATGATCGTGGCAATCGTTTTCCAGGGTGGACCAGAAATAGCCCGCTCTAAGTATTTTCATTGCCATCATGTTGGCATTAACATGACCTCCACATTCTCCATCGTGGAACTCATGCATAACAGTCCTAGCCTCCTCTAGATCGACACATCTTAGTAGGATGCCGGTAAAACTTTTTTTGTATAAAACCCCACCCAGAATGGTGTATCGGGTTGAAATTTTTCTGATGAATGCCTTATCTTTAGATGTGACATCCTCGGCGAATCCCCCATTTTCTAGAAAGCATTTGATGTCATAAAACCAAGGTTTTTCAACAGAATCTGGGTTATTTTGGCAAATATCCAAATCGTGTGTGGATGGGTTGGACGCATGCCATATTTCTAAGGATCGAGTTCCCAAAGTGGGATCGACCTTTAGGGCTGAACCCAAGGAGGACAGGGCGTCAGCAATGCCATTATCCTCTCTTCCTACATGTGTAAGTCTACACGATTGGAATGACTCAACCAATCGAGTGGCCAACTCGTGATATGGAAGAAGTTTTTCATTACACACTTGCCAAATTTTCAAAACTTGGTTTATAACAAGGAGCGAATCTTTAAAGACCTCGATGCATGATGCCCCTAGAGTTTTCGAAACCCTTAAGCCTTGTATGAGTGCTTCATACTCAGCTATGTTGTTGGAACATTCGAAATCTAGGCGAATTGCTATGGGTATTTCGCCCCTTTTAGGGGATATGAGGATGACCCCAGCACCAGCCCCTCGTTGGTTTCGTGCCCCATCGAAGTGCATCTTCCACACTTGGTTTTCGAAAGAGTTTGCCAAAATGTGGGTTTGAAATTGATTTTGCAATATGCCTTCATCAGCATTTCATCAAGTGTGGGACATGTGTCCTCCAGGGGGGACTCAGCCACGTAGTCAGCTAGAGCTTGCCCCTTAACGGAGATCTGATGATGGTATTTCAGGTCATACTCCATTAGAAGGAGTTGCCATTTGCCCAGTCTACCAGTGAGAATGGGTTTTTCGAATAAGTGCTTGATTGGATCAAGCTTGGACACTATCTAGATCTCATGATCTAGGAAATAGTGTCTAAATTTCTGGCAGGCCCAAACTAGGGCCAAGCACGTCTTCTCCATGGCTTGATAATTCCTTTCGTAAGCCAAGAGAGTTTTCAAAATATAATAGATGGCATACTCCTTATGGGTGTCATCCTCATATTGAGCTAGTAATGCTCCCAAGGCATTCGCATGCATGGAAATGTAAAGCAAAAGAGATTTTCCTTGCTTTGGAGGATTCAAAACAGGGGGATTAACCAGGTATGCCTTTAGTCTTTCGAAGGACTTCTGGTAGTTGTCATCCCATGAAAATTTTGTGCCCTTCCTCAACAATTTGTTGAAGGGTTTGCATCTAGTCGCTAGGTTTGATATAAACCTGCGAATGGACTGTAATCGACCTTGGAGGCTACGAATCTGTGTGAGATTGGAGGGTGGAGCCATGTCTATGATGGCTCGACACTTAGAGGGGTCGACTTCTATACCCCTTTGGCTCACCATAAAGCCTAGAAGCTTTCCGGACTCTACTCCGAATACACATTTTTAAGGGTTTAGCTTTACTTTGTAAAGTCTAAGCCTTTCGAAAATCTTTTGCAAACATTTGATGTGAGTGCATCGAGTTTTGGATTTTGCCATGAGATCATCTACATACACTTCTATGAGCTCATGAATCTGATCATGGAAGATTGTAGTCATGGCTCTCTGGTATGTTGCACCGGCATTTTTCAAACCAAAGGGCATGACTGTATAACAGTACGTGCCCCATGGGGTTGTGAATGCGGTCTTACCCTGATCTCGTGGACTTAATTTGATTTGATTATATCCTGAATAGCCATCCATAAACGAAAACATTTCGTGATTTGCAGTACTATCGACTATCAAATCTATGTTTGGCAAAGGATAATTATCCTTTGGAGTGGCTTTATTCAGGTTTCTGAAATCGATGCATATTCAAATCTTCCCATTGGTTTTTCGAACAACAACGATGTTTGATAACCAATCAGAATACGCAATGGGTTTTATAAATCCAGCTTTTAACAGATCTTCTAAACCCTCTTTGACTTATGCATGTACATTCGGATGTATTTTCCTAAGCTTTTGCTTTATGGGTTTCACATCCGTATCTAAGGGAAAACGATATTCGACAATACTGGGGTCTGTGCCCGGCATGTCTTCATACGTCCATGCAAACACATCTAAGTAGGTTCATAGAAATGCAATGAATGCTGATCTTTCATGCTCATGCAAACATGCGCCTACCTTAATGAGTTTGGGATTGGAATCACTCCCTAGGTTCACCTCTATGAAATCTCCTCCTACTGAATTGGAAGGTCTTTCAAAATCGAGAATTTTATGAAATTCAGGGAGCTCAGAAGTGGGATCTTCCTCAAGGGTATCCACTTCTGGGCTTCGATCATTCTCGTGGGTTATAGGCCCGAGGGAATTTGATGCGTGGATTTTTAAAAGACCTGGTTTTACACTTGGAATTTCTATTGATTTTGAAATGTTTGGTCTGGTTATGCAGACAACGTTTCTTTCGAAATCCTTTCCTTTTTCCAAAGCCTTACTAGGAGCAGCTATGTACAAAATCTTTTTGGTATTTTGTAAATTTTCAATTTTTTTGTGTTTTTGCAAAACAAGGACTTTGGAAACTATACAAACTACTCTTTTTTCGAGTTTTTGATTTTCCAATATTTTTGGTTTTTGTAATTTTTCCATTTTTTCGATTTTGAGTTTTTCAAATGTTTTTGTATTTTTGTAAAAGGGATCTTTCATCATACCTACAAAGAGAAAACACTATGGGTTAGACTCGGAATAAGAGGTCTAAATCGTAGGTTTCTTCTAGGGTAGGCTCCAGGGCGCCCTTGACCCCGGTGGTCATAGGGGGTAGCTCTGGTGGTATTTTGGGATTATAGCCGATCCCATATCGGCTTGGATTGACCCTAGGAAGTATGGGTTCTAGGAGACCCTGATTTTGTGCCCCTAGACTTTTATAGGGCAAATAGCCCATGTTTAACAGCATGTTCCATGAGTTTTTGTTTTTAGAGAAGTTTGCATACAAATCGTGGTCTTGGAACATGCTGTCGTCTATGTCGTGTACATATATGGCTTCTTGTCCAGGGCTTTTAGAAATAAGGGATGTTTGGGTCTTCCTAGAAGGGTCAGAACTTTGAGGGGGCTAGCCTTGGGCGGCCCCTTCACATACGGGACCTTCCTAGGGTTGTTTAACACGAGCCTTGCTGGCTCAAGCATGGTTTGCCCCAGTTTTACCTCATGGGTCTGGGAGCTTGACAAGCACGGGAAATTTATGACCCCCTGAAGTTGAGGGTGACTCTCTCCTAGGATCACAACGACTTTGTCCCTGAAAGGGATCTTTCTAGAATTTTCTCTAACACTAGTCTATGCCTAGGCGAAGTTTGTATTAGCTCTAGGATGAACATATTGATAGGAATCTTTGAAAGATGGTTTTCGAACTCATACACCTATAAAACAACATTTTCTTTGTCCATTTTTGACGAAACTCTAGGAATACATGCTTTTGAGGGGCCAGGCCCACTTGTAGACGCGCGAAAATCCCCGCCTCTTCGCCTCTTTCGTGGCTTGGAGTGGATCTTATCGTGCGTCTAAGGCCTATGTATACAAACAGGGCGTGCCAGCTAGCTTACTTAAGCTAGCGAAGATATACTTTAACACTGACTTCTAAACGTGGCGACTGTGAGCAAGTGAGCTCTTGTCGTCGCAGACCTTCTTGCACCGATGCGCAAGGGTCAGTCTGTACGCTTTTGCAAAAAATCGAGTTTTGGGGAGAAAGTCTACGAAACGGTTCGAGGTGTCTATTTCGGGTCTTTAAGATGTGATTGCATGTTTTAGATCACGTGGATTTGCACGTGCCTAAGTCTTTTCTTTTATCCCTTTTTGGGTCGCCTAGTTTGTGTGTTATGAACACTCCACTACATGGGCGAATTCGAGCGGGGGTTGCTTCGATGCAATATGCGTCCTACCTCGTGGTATGGCGTAGATGCAATGCAAACTCACGCTACTCCAAAGGGAAAACCCGAAATGTAAAGACAATACTGAAGGGAAATAGCGGAAGGGAAATAACCGAAGGGAAATAACCGAAGGGAAATATGTATATATCTTATGTATATGAGCCCTTACTCGGGTCTTGCAAATAAGAGCGAAGGCTCAATGTGGGTGCGTGCTTGAATTGAAAGACTTACACACACGACATGAAATTAAACCCAAATATAAATTGCAGTATGGCCTTGACTAAGGTCTTGGGAGTAAGAGCGAAGGCTCAATGTGTGTGAGAGTGCTTGAATTGAAGGACTTACACACACGACATGAAATTAAACCCAAATATAAATTGCAGTATGGCCTTGACTAAGGTCTTGGGAGTAAGAGCGAAGGCTCAATGTGTGTGAGAGTGCTTGAATTGAAGTACTACACACACGACATAAATGAAACCCAAATATAACTGCAATAAGGCCTTTACTAAGGTCTTGGGAGTAAGAGCGAAGGCTCAATGTGTGTGAGAGTGCTTGAATTGAAGTACTACACACACGACATAAATGAAACCCAAATATAACTGCAATAAGGCCTTTACTAAGGTCTTGGGAGTAAGAGCGAAGGCTCAATGTGTGTGAAAGTGCTTGAATTGAAAGACTTACTCACACGACAAGAAATGAAACCCAAATAGTATAGGTCGGCCCTTACTTGGGTCTTTCAAATAAGAGCGGAAGCTCAATGTGTGTGAGAGTGTTTAAATTGAAAGACTTACTCACACGACATGAAATGAAACCCAAATAGTATAGGTCGGCCCTTACTTGGGTCTTTCAAATAAGAGCGGAAGCTCAATGTGTGTGAGAGTGTTTAAATTGAAAGACTTACTCACACGACATGAAATGAAACCCAAATAGTATAGGTCGGCCCTTACTTGGGTCTTTCAAATAAGAGCGGAAGCTCAATGTGTGTGAGAGTGTTTAATCGAAAGACAACGCACCCAACTTAAACAAAACCCTTCGGAAATGAAATATATACGTACACTTATATATTAGGGGCTGATTAGGCCCGTGTGTGTTCGAAATTGTGCACGACTAAGAGAGTGCACGTGTGTGGTTGTGCCAAGCCACGTTATTACAAGCGGGGGGAGACTATGCTCCGTTATTACAACCCCGTATCAAATTGAATTTCAAGCAAGTGTATGATTAAAGACCGAGTTTAGAAACTTACAAGTAGCTGGTCCGTAGAGGTCTTGCTTCAGCGTGGCCTTGGCTTTGGGCTGCAAACGGGAGCTCCGCGAAGGTATGTGACCAAGAGTGCTGGCCGGCTGCAAATGGGCGCGGGATGGACGCCTCGAAGGGGGCCGGTGGCAAGTAGGCGGCGCCTCCAAGTAGGGAGTTTAGAGTGGCTGACTAAGTGGGTCTTAGGGTCACTAGGGAAGTTAGGTACTAAGGGAAAACTGGCCCTAAAAGGTGAGTTAGTGGGAAGGCCAAATAGGGCACCTAGGGGGGTCGGCCGAATGGGAGATGGTGGCTAAGCAGTGGCCAGCCACTTGGGTTATCCTAGGTTCGGCTAGGCTTAGATGGTGGCGGCAAAGAGGTTGAGCTAAGGGGAAGATGGGTGGCTAAGAGTGGAGGGGTGGTAGAGAGTGGCTTTGAGGGAGTTAGGGGGACTTACCGAATGGGGAGGAGTGGCGGATGGAGTGGGAGAGTGGCGGGCAGGTGGCTGTCGGCTGGTGGAGTTGGGGGAAAGGTGGTGACGTCCAGCTGGGGGGGCAGTGATGGTGACGTGGGAGAGGGAAGGTGGCGGAGCAGGTGGCGGCTGGTGGAGGAGCTGGAGCTGCTGGGAAGACGGATGAGAGATGGGAGAAGGAGAGGGCCCGGCTGGGTGGTGGAGTGGTTCCCACTTGGAAAACCCGCCCACAATGAGGGGGGTTTAAATAGGGGATGGGTAGGTCGGTTAGGGCTGGGTTGTGGGTAGTGGTTAGGTGGTTTAGGTAGGGTAGTATGTAGATAAGGTGGGCTGGATGGGATTGGGCCAGATATTTTAAAACTAGGGGTTTGGGAAAATCGTGGGCTAAGGGTGGTTTAGGGGTTTAGGGCTAGGTTAGGTGGTTGGGTTTTAGGGTGAGGTTTAGTAAGCTAGGTTAGGTGGTTTAGGCTAGGTTTAGGCTAGGATTAGGGAAATTAATCTAGGTTTAGGGAAGGATTAGGGGAGTGGGTTAGGTGATTAGGTTGGGATTAGGCCGGGATTAGGGAAGTGGGTTAGGTGATTAGGTTCAGATTAGGCCGGGATTAAGGGTTTAGGCTAGGTTTAGGCATTTTGGGTTAGGTTTAGGTGAGGGAGCTCCCTTAGCATGGCCCATAGACCTTGATCACCCCATGTTGGTGCAGCCCTAGGTTAGGTTTTAGCTAATTACAAGCTTAAACCCACTCAATTAGGCTAACCCACAAGATTAAACCCAAACTTGACACACAAGTCAAGCTTAATACAACACTCTTGATATTTTTCATCCCCACTCTCTCTCATGCCCAATATCCCACGTGAATTTCAAGTGGGCCCCACCTCCATTTATGAGAAGGTGATGTGGGCCATGGATATGGATATTGGATTGGATCTCTGGATCCAAATCCAAATCCAAATCCACATATGGGTTTGGATTGGAATCTGGATATATATGGTCCAGATCCAATCCAAACTGAACTCTGACTCCTTCGGGCTGGGTTCGAGACGGACGATTCGTGCGGGGCCTGACAGCATCAGTGCTCCGTCTGCGTTGGGTCTTCGCCAACATGGTCGCCCGCCTCCGTTTCTGCCTTCCGGAGATGACTTCAAATGATATTTTGGTAAGAACAGGGTCTTGGACGTTCGAGATCCTGGGATGTGAATTAGATGCAAGAGATGCTGTGCCGGGCTCGACAGGTGCTCCGGTTCCGGGCTCTTCTTGGCTCTCCTGGTCCTGTCTTGATCGAGCCAAGCCACTTCGGGGTTTCAAAACATGTTTTAAAAGGGTTTTCAAAAGCTATATCATATGTTTTTGAAAGATAAAGTTTAAAACATATATACAGGGTTTGTTTGGAAGGCTCCTGGGTTTCCAAACTCAAAAACGGCCCTTTGGGGCTGCTTGTATCAAAACCAGATTTGTTTAAGAAATTCGTGGGATTTTGGGGTGTTTACAGATGCCCCTCTTTGGCCTTGTCCAAATAGATTTGGATAAGGGCAAAGATGACAAACACCCCTTTTAATGTCTCCCTAGATCTAGCTACGAAGAATATGGGATCGTCCCATTTTAACAAAATCTCAATTTTACAAACTCTGGTAGGAGGAGATATCACGCCAAAGGGTTCACTTATGGAATCTGGTCCTAAATGGGATCATGTTCATGCAAGTACCATGCGTGGAATGCAGATGACATGGGTGTGGTGCCACCAGTGGCGACCTCCCAGAGACCAGGTGTGGTCGAACTCTAGAGACTTACAAGGCCTACTGCTCCAAGTGAGCAAAAAACCCTATGCTGTTCGATGTTCGGTTTTTTAAAACTTATTTACAAAAGCTATTTACAAAAGGGACAACTGTCTTGAGCCTCGATCCTAAGGATCTCGAGCTCTTCGTGCTTGCCCTTGTTTGAGTCTTAACACTCGCTTATTTAGCGGAGGTTTTATAAGAAAACAAGCTTCATTTCAAATCCCGATGCCTTACTCGAAAGGTCGAATTCTCGAACAAGATGAAATTCAAGTAAGTAAATCCTATTTTTACTTTAGGATTCCTTCGAAATGAACCATGCTTTAGCTTGGGATAAGCCAGGGATGGGAAAGAGATACCACGGTCCCTTCTGAAGCGTCCCGTGGTTTAAGGCATAGAAGGCGGAAAACTGCTCTTTTTGAGCTTTTTGGCCTCTTTTCCTTTTTATAGAGGGTCTCCCTTTGGGAGTATTTTTTCTTTAATCCCTCTTTTTCATAAGAGAATCGATTTTTCTTTTTCAAGTCTGGTTTCTTTCTTTTGGAAAGAGACTTTAAATGGGAAATTCCCTTTTGATTTGGGCCTTTGTTTTCCTTTTGGAAGGAGAAAAGAAGAGGGGAGGACTTATCCCAAGCCTACACTCGATCCATTCCAGATCAGCCTATTTAGAAATAGCACGTACTACTTGCAAGTATCTTGCTATGTTGAACTAGGCCTTTCTTTGTAAGATGAAGGATTTTGAAATGCAACCACGATTTTGAAAACTCCACTCTTTCACAAGTGCGAATTCTCTCACTTAGGGTCACACGAGTTCGCCTTTGCACCTTATTCACATGTCTCAGGGCAGCTATCCCTTTCAAATTTTCGAAAAACTGGAATTTAATCCAGATCCTACACATGATACTTCTTTAAGTATTGAATATTGATAGGATCTGCTAAATTCCTACCTTCTACATCGATCAACCAATACGAATTGTTCGTAGTGGTTGCTCGTACAACATAGGGTCCATCCGCGCCACTTGCCTAGGGGGTGTGGGCCACGATGGTGGATGGTTCTCAAGACCAGATCTCCCACTTCAAAGTGGCGAGGTCTCATGTGTTTGCTATAATGTCGGGCTATCCTTTGCCGGTATGCACGAGCATGATCCATGGCAAGGAGTCGCCTCTCATCTAGCAAATCTAGCTCGGCCATCCTAGCATGCTGAAGCGTCTCTAGGGGGAGGTCGAGTGCAATGGATGTATGGAATGAATGCAGTTGGGTATGAATGGGAAGAATGGCGTTTGTGCCATAGACCAATTCGAATGGTGTGGCATTCGTGGGAGTCCGGATGGAAGTCCTATAAGCCCATAAGGCTTCATCCAGCTTCTCATGCCACCTCCTACCCTTCTCTAAGGTCTTCTCAATGATACCAATGAGAGTCTTGTTTGTGGCTTCGGCTTGGCCGTTGCCTTGAGGGTAGTAGGGCGAGGAGAAGTGGTGGTTTATGCCATACGTGTTGCACAACTTAACCATCCGCTCGTTCTTGAATGGGGTACCATTATCAGACACAAGGTCTCGTGGAACCCCAAATCGAGCCAAGATATTCCTCCGGATGAAAGCCACCACATGTTGCCCCATTACATTCGTTAGGGAAATGGCTTCCACCCACTTGGAGAAATACTCCGTGGCTGCTAAAATAAAACGATGCCCATTCGAGGCCTTTGGAAATATGGGGCCGACAATGTCAAACGCCCACATGGTAAATGGCCAGGGGCTGACCACGGAATGCAATGCCGATGAAGGGATATGAATGGCGTGCCCATGCACTTGACATGGATGACACTTCCTAACATGATCGTGACAATCCTTTTTCAGGGTGGACCAAAAATAACCCCCTCTAAGTATTTTCATTGCCATCATGTTGGCATTAACATGACCTCCACATTCTCCGTCGTGGAACTCGTGCATCACTATCCTAGCCTCCTCTAGGTCGATACACCTAAGCAGAATGCCGGTAAAACTCTTTTTGTATAAGACCCCACCCAGAATGGTGTATCGGGTCGAAATCTTACGAATGAATGCTCTATCTTTGGATGTGGCATCCTCGGTGAACCCCCCATTTTCTAAAAATTGTTTTATGTCATAGAACCAGGGTTTTTCAATAGACTCTGGGTTGTTTTGGCAAATATCTAAGTCGTGTATGGATGGATGGGGCGCATGCCATATTTCCAAAGATCTGGTCCCTGAAATGGGATCGACCTTCAGGGCTGAACCCAAGGAGGAGAGGGCATCGGCGATGCCATTGTCCTCTCTTCCCACGTGTGTGAGCTTACACGACTGGAAAGAGTGGACCAATCGAGTGGCCAACTCGTGATATGGAAGTAGTTTCTCATTACGTACTTGCCAAATTTTTAAAATCTGATTTATGACAAGGAGCGAATCTCCAAAGACCTCGATGCATGATGCCCCTAGAGTTTTCGAAATCCTTAAGCCTTGTATGAGTGCTTCATACTCAGCTACGTTGTTGGAACATTCGAAATCTAAGCGGACCGCTATGGGAATCTCGCCCTTTTCAGGGGAGATTAGGATGATCCCGGCACCAGCCCCTCGTTGGTTTCGTGCCCCGTCGAAGTGCATCTTCCACACTTGGTTTTCAAAAGAATTTGCCAAAATGTGGTTTTGAAAATGGTTTTGCAATATGCCTTCATCAGGCATTTCGACAAGAGTGGGATATGCGTCCTCCAAGGGGAAGTCAGCCACGTAATCTGCTAGGGCTTGTCCCTTAACGGACATCTGGTGATGGTATTTTAGATCATACTCCATTAGAAGGAGTTGCCATTTGCCCAATCTACCTGTGAGAATGGGTTTTTCGAACAAGTGCTTGATTGGATCAAGCTTGGACACTATCCAGATCTCATGATCTAGGAAGTAGTGTCTGAATTTCTGGCAGGCCCAGACTAGGGCCAAGCACGTCTTCTCCATGGCTTGATAATTTCGTTCATAAGCCAAGAGAGTTTTCGAAATATAGTAGATGGCATACTCCTTATGGGTGTCATCCTCGTATTGAGCCAACAGGGCTCCTAAAGCGTTTATATTCACGGAGATGTATAATAAAAGTGGTTTTCCTTGCTTTGGAGGATTCAAAACGGGGGGATTAACTAAGTAGGCCTTTAGTCTCTCGAAGGACTTTTGGCATTCGTCATCCCATAAGAATTTCGTACCCTTCCTCAACAGTTTGTTGAAGGGTTCGCATCTAGTTGCCAGATTCGATATGAATCGGCGCACAGATTGTAATCGACCCTGGAGGCTACGGACTTGGGTGAGATTGGAGGGTGGAGCCATGTCTATGATGGCTCGACACTTAGAGGGGTCGACTTCTATTCCCCTTTGGCTCACCATAAAGCCTAGAAGCTTTCCTGATTCTACCCCGAACACACATTTTTGAGGGTTTAGCTTTACTTTGTAAAGCCTAAGCCTTTCGAAAATTTTTTGTAAACATTCGATATGGGTGCATCGGGTTTTGGATTTTGCCAAGAGATCATCTACATACACTTCTACAAGCTCGTGAATTTGATCATGGAAGATCGTGTTCATGGCTCGTTGGTATGTTGCGCCGGCATTTTTCAAACCAAAGGGCATGACTGTATAGCAGTACGTGCCCCATGGGGTTGTGAAGGCGGTCTTACCCTGATCTCGTGGGCTTAGTTTGATTTGATTATAGCCTGAATAGCCATCCATGAATGAAAACATTTCATGATTTGCAGTACTATCGACTATCAAATCTATGTTTGGTAAAGGATAATTATCCTTTGGAGTGGCTTTATTCAGGTTTCTGAAATCGATGCATATTCGAATTTTCCCATTGGTTTTTCGAACTACAACGATATTTGACAACCAATCAGAATACGCAATGGGTTTTATAAATCCGGCTTTTAGCAGATCTTCTAAACCCTCTTTGACTTGCGTGTGTACATTCGGGTGTATTTTCCTAAGCTTCTGCTTTATTGGTTTTACACCTACATCTAAGGGAAGACGATGCTCGACTATGCTGGGATCTATGCCCGGCATGTCTTCATACGTCCATGCAAACACATCTAAATAGGTCCGTAGAAATGCCATGAATGCTAACTTTTCAGTTTCATGCAAGCATGCGCCTATTTTGATGGTTTTGGGATTGGAATCATCCCCTAGGTTCACCTCTACGAAATCTCCTCCTACTGATTGGGAAGGTCTTTCAAAATCGAGAATTCTATGAAATTCTGGGAGCTCAGAAGTGGGATCTTCCTCAAGGGGATCCACTTCTGGGCTTCGATCATTCTCGTGGACTTTAGACCCGAGGGAACTTGATGCGTGGTTTTCAAAATAACCTGGTTTTGTACTTGGATTTTCAAGTGATTTCAAAATTTTTGGTCTGGCTATGCAGACGACGTTTCTTTCGAAATTCTTTTCTTTCGCCAAAGTTAAACCAGGAGCAGCTATGTACAAAATCTTTTTGGTATTTTCCAAATTTTCGATTTTTTTGGGTTTTTGTAAAACAAGAACTTTGGGAACTATACAAAGCACACTTTTTTCGAGTTTTTGCTTTTCCATTGTTTTTGGTTTTTCTTGTTTTTCGATTTTTTTGGATTTTAAGTTTTCAAATGTTTTTGGTATTTTTAGAAAAAGGGATCTTCCGTCATACCTACAAAGGGAAAACACTATGGGTTAGACTCGGAATAGGAGGTCTAAACCATAGGTCTCTTCTAAGACAGGCTCCGGGGCACCCTTGACCCAGGTGGTCACAGGGGGTGGCTCCGGCGGTATTCGGGGAGTATAGCCGATTCCGTATCGGCTTGGGTTGGCCCTAGGAAGGATGGGCTCTAGGAGACCCTGGTTTTGTGCCCCTAGACTCTTGTAGGGCGTGTAGCCCATGTTCAATAACATGTTCCACGACCTTTTGTTTTTTGAAAAGATGGGATATAAGTCGTGGTCCTGGAACATGCTATCGTCCATATTAGGCTCGTAGGGCCTTTTGTCCAGGGGTTTTGGAAATAGGGAACGCTTGGGTTTTCCTAGGAGGATTAGAGTTGGGAGGGGGCCTGCTTTGGGCGGCCCCTTCACACATACAACCTTCCTAGGGTTGTTTAACCCGAGCCGAGGTGGCTCAACCATGATTTGCCCCAGGTTAGCCTCATGGGCCTGGGAGCTCGATAAACAAGGGGAGTTTATGATCCCCTGAAGCTGTGGGTGACTCTCACCTAGGATCACTACGACCTGGTCCCTAAAAGGGATCTTGACACACTTGTGGAAGGTGGATGGCACAGCGCACAAACTGTGTATCCAGGGTCTTCCCAGCAACAGGTTATAATGGGGGTGGATGTCCAAGACATGGAACACCCCCGTGTGTTCGATCCCTCCCGTTTCCATTGGGAGTTCGATGGATCCTAAAGGCCTAGACGCATTCCCATCGTATCCAGTGATAACGATGGGGCTTGGGTTTACTGAAGTCAAGGTGACTCCGATTTTGTACGCCACGTGAAGTGGAAGGATGTTGAGCCCTCCTCCACCATCAACTAGGCACCTGTCCAGAGAGTGGTTGTTTAGAACCACCTCGATATGCAGGGCCTGGTTATGGGTTTCGTAGGGTCTATCTACATCATCTTCCGAAAAGGTGATGGGTGATTTTGCTCCTAATAAAGCCACTTGGGCAGACAAGGACTCCGGACTTATGTTCGAATCAACCTTGGCCCTTTCTAGAATTTTCTCTAAGACAAGTCTATGCCTAGGCGAGGTTTTGATAAGCTCTAGGATAGACATGTGAATAGGAATCTTTGAAAGGTGGTTTTCGAAATCATAAGGATTTAGGATGATTTTGTCCTTATCTGCTTTTGGCAGACCACTAGGGATACATGATTTGAGGGGCCAGGCACACTGACCACCTTTTGAGCACCTTGAAGGTGCGGGGGTTGGTAGATCCTCCCGGATCTAGTGACTTCCCCCACGACCAGCCTAGGGTTCGCGCTGAACTTGGCTCTAAGGATGAGCTGAGGAGAACCTTGGATTTTCAAAACTGGTTTTGCCGGGGTTTCCACTTTTGATGGTCCCCGAATGACGACTTGGGCGGGCCTCTTGTATAGTACAAGGATGGGCGCACAAGCAGGTCGACCAGGTTCGGGCTTTCGCGCTAGTTTCTTGGAAATGGTGAGGGTACATACCTCCTTTCCTTTCCCACTTCCACTCACGTGTTTGGGAAAGGGTTCCTTGAAGATAGCTTGAGGTGGCTCAGATTCCGCAGTGACCTGGAGCCGGCCCTCCGCTATCAAGTTCTCAATTTTATTTAGAAGAGAGAAGCACCGTTTGGTATCATGGCCTTTGAGCCGATGATACTTGCAAAATCGGTTTAAATACCCCCCTTTGGACGTGACTCCTTCGGGGATTTTAGGGAGTTCGATCATGCCCTGGGCAAGTAGGAGGTCTAGGACCTCCGACACAGGTTGCCCCAGCGGGGTGTACTCCCGTTTTTCAATTGGTTTTGAAAAGTTGCGTTCTCTCTTATTTTCTATTTTTTCAAAATTTTTAGAAGTGCCTGCCATGCCTGGATCCACCCGGACATTGGCGATTTTATGGGGCTTTGCCCCTTTGTCCGTTGTGGGCAGCCCATATGCGATGGGCTTTTCCACACGTGTTTTGGGAATGGCACTTCCTTTCCATAAGTGGTCGTATGTCCCTTTTCGCAAGTTGGTTTCGAAAAGGGAGGCCTTTTTGATCAACTTATGGAAAGTTGAAATCTCATGGAGCGAGAGAAGGGTTTTTAACTCGCTTTTGAAATTATCCAGGATGAGCATTACTGCGCATCCTTCGGATATAGGCTCTCGCACTTGGCCCAAAAGAGACCTCCATCTTATAATGAAGGCATGCACGTCTTCGTTCATGCCTTGCTTTGTATCCCTTAAGGTATTCAAGGTTGGCGTGACTTCCACGTTGTGTGCAAATCTTTGCATGAAGCAGTTCGCTAACTCTTCAAAAGTAGCGAACTGGCTTAAGTCGTAGGAAGCCAGCCATTTGGCAGCTGTGCCTTTAAGGGATAGGGGGAACCAATACACCCATTTCATCGAGTCCTTTTTCTTCTTATGGGCTCGACGTGAGAAAAGCTGCAAGTGAGACCTAGGGTCTCCCATGCCATCATACCGATGGAAGTTCGGTATTTCATCGTCACTGTCTGTTTCGTAATCCATAGGAAGGAAATCAGACAGGGCGTAGCTTCTTTTCTCTTTATTTTGCCCTTTCAGCAGTTGCTGTAGGGCTTTACGGTCCTTTTGTGTGAAGGACTCGTGGTATTGGTTGCCTTCCATTACGGAGGCCTCTTTTTGCTTGCGAGGTTTTTCAATTTTCTTTTTAGGCCTTTGTTCACCGTTTGATGAACATGAATCGCCTACTTCAGCCTCTTGGCTGAGAGCATCGATTTTGGCCTCAAATTCCCTTCTCAAGTCCTCGATTTCATCTAGTTTTATTTTGTTTTTGAAAATCCTCCTAGAGTGAGAACTTGATGCGCATGAGCCTTGGCTCGACACTTCACTTGGATTGGATTTTGACATGCTTTTCAAGCTTTTTCAAAATTTCCTAAGTGAAAGCAAAGAAAACAAGTTAAAACGACACCTTTATAAAATTTTCGCAAGACTTCTACAAGTAAACTCGATTTTTGAAAAGGCTCACGTCCCACCGGGCGTGCCAATCGCTGTAGACGCGCGAAAATCCCCGCCTCTTCGCCTCTTTCGTGGCTTGGAGTGGATCTTATCGTGCGTCTAAGGCCTATGTATACAAACAGGGCGTGCCAGCTAGCTTACTTAAGCTAGCGAAGATATACTTTAACACTGACTTCTAAACGTGGCGACTGTGAGCAAGTGAGCTCTTGTCGTCGCAGACCTTCTTGCACCGATGCGCAAGGGTCAGTCTGTACGCTTTTGCAAAAAATCGAGTTTTGGGGAGAAAGTCTACGAAACGGTTCGAGGTGTCTATTTCGGGTCTTTAAGATGTGATTGCATGTTTTAGATCACGTGGATTTGCACGTGCCTAAGTCTTTTCTTTTATCCCTTTTTGGGTCGCCTAGTTTGTGTGTTATGAACACTCCACTACATGGGCGAATTCGAGCGGGGGTTGCTTCGATGCAATATGCGTCCTACCTCGTGGTATGGCGTAGATGCAATGCAAACTCACGCTACTCCAAAGGGAAAACCCGAAATGTAAAGACAATACTGAAGGGAAATAGCGGAAGGGAAATAACCGAAGGGAAATAACCGAAGGGAAATATGTATATATCTTATGTATATGAGCCCTTACTCGGGTCTTGCAAATAAGAGCGAAGGCTCAATGTGGGTGCGTGCTTGAATTGAAAGACTTACACACACGACATGAAATTAAACCCAAATATAAATTGCAGTATGGCCTTGACTAAGGTCTTGGGAGTAAGAGCGAAGGCTCAATGTGTGTGAGAGTGCTTGAATTGAAGGACTTACACACACGACATGAAATTAAACCCAAATATAAATTGCAGTATGGCCTTGACTAAGGTCTTGGGAGTAAGAGCGAAGGCTCAATGTGTGTGAGAGTGCTTGAATTGAAGTACTACACACACGACATAAATGAAACCCAAATATAACTGCAATAAGGCCTTTACTAAGGTCTTGGGAGTAAGAGCGAAGGCTCAATGTGTGTGAGAGTGCTTGAATTGAAGTACTACACACACGACATAAATGAAACCCAAATATAACTGCAATAAGGCCTTTACTAAGGTCTTGGGAGTAAGAGCGAAGGCTCAATGTGTGTGAAAGTGCTTGAATTGAAAGACTTACTCACACGACAAGAAATGAAACCCAAATAGTATAGGTCGGCCCTTACTTGGGTCTTTCAAATAAGAGCGGAAGCTCAATGTGTGTGAGAGTGTTTAAATTGAAAGACTTACTCACACGACATGAAATGAAACCCAAATAGTATAGGTCGGCCCTTACTTGGTCTTTCAAATAAGAGCGGAAGCTCAATGTGTGTGAGAGTGTTTAAATTGAAAGACTTACTCACACGACATGAAATGAAACCCAAATAGTATAGGTCGGCCCTTACTTGGGTCTTTCAAATAAGAGCGGAAGCTCAATGTGTGTGAGAGTGTTTAATCGAAAGACAACGCACCCAACTTAAACAAAACCCTTCGGAAATGAAATATATACGTACACTTATATATTAGGGGCTGATTAGGCCCGTGTGTGTTCGAAATTGTGCACGACTAAGAGAGTGCACGTGTGTGGTTGTGCCAAGCCACGTTATTACAAGCGGGGGGAGACTATGCTCCGTTATTACAACCCCGTATCAAATTGAATTTCAAGCAAGTGTATGATTAAAGACCGAGTTTAGAAACTTACAAGTAGCTGGTCCGTAGAGGTCTTGCTTGAGCGTGGCCTTGGCTTTGGGCTGCAAACGGGAGCACCGCGAAGGTATGTGACCAAGAGTGCTAGCCGGCTGCAAATGGGCGCGGGATGGACGCCTCGAAGGGGGCCGGTGGCAAGTAGGCGGCGCCTCCAAGTAGGGAGTTTAGAGTGGCTGACTAAGTGGGTCTTAGGGTCACTAGGGAAGTTAGGTACTAAGGGAAAACTGGCCCTAAAAGGTGAGTTAGTGGGAAGGCCAAATAGGGCACCTAGGGGGGTCGGCCGAATGGGAGATGGTGGCTAAGCAGTGGCCAGCCACTTGGGTTATCCTAGGTTCGGCTAGGCTTAGATGGTGGCGGCAAAGAGGTTGAGCTAAGGGGAAGATGGGTGGCTAAGAGTGGGGGGGTGGTAGAGAGTGGCTTTGAGGGAGTTAGGGGGACTTACCGAATGGGGAGGAGTGGCGGATGGAGTGGGAGAGTGGCGGGCAGGTGGCTGTCGGCTGGTGGAGTTGGGGGAAAGGTGGTGACGTCCAGCTGGGGGGGCAGTGATGGTGACGTGGGAGAGGGAAGGTGGCGGAGCAGGTGGCGGCTGGTGGAGGAGCTGGAGCTGCTGGGAAGACGGATGAGAGATGGGAGAAGGAGAGGGCCCGGCTGGGTGGTGGAGTGGTTCCCACTTGGAAAACCCGCCCACAATGAGGGGGGTTTAAATAGGGGATGGGTAGGTCGGTTAGGGCTGGGTTGTGGGTAGTGGTTAGGTGGTTTAGGTAGGGTAGTATGTAGATAAGGTGGGCTGGATGGGATTGGGCCAGATATTTTAAAACTAGGGGTTTGGGAAAATCGTGGGCTAAGGGTGGTTTAGGGGTTTAGGGCTAGGTTAGGTGGTTGGGTTTTAGGGTGAGGTTTAGTAAGCTAGGTTAGGTGGTTTAGGCTAGGTTTAGGCTAGGATTAGGGAAATTAATCTAGGTTTAGGGAAGGATTAGGGGAGTGGGTTAGGTGATTAGGTTGGGATTAGGCCGGGATTAGGGAAGTGGGTTAGGTGATTAGGTTCAGATTAGGCCGGGATTAGGGGTTTAGGCTAGGTTTAGGCATTTTGGGTTAGGTTTAGGTGAGGGAGCTCCCTTAGCATGGCCCATAGACCTTGATCACCCCATGTTGGTGCAACCCTAGGTTAGGTTTTAGCTAATTACAAGCTTAAACCCACTCAATTAGGCTAACCCACAAGATTAAACCCAAACTTGACACACAAGTCAAGCTTAATACAACACTCTTGATATTTTTCATCCCCACTCTCTCTCATGCCCAATATCCCCGTGAATTTCAAGTGGGCCCCACCTCCATTTATGAGAAGGTGATGTGGGCCATGGATATGGATATTGGATTGGATCTCTGGATCCAAATCCAAATCCAAATCCACATATGGGTTTGGATTGGAATCTGGATATATATGGTCCAGATCCAATCCAAACTGAACTCTGACTCCTTCGGGCTGGGTTCGAGACGGACGATTCGTGCGGGGCCTGACAGCATCAGTGCTCCGTCTGCGTTGGGTCTTCGCCAACATGGTCGCCCGCCTCCGTTTCTGCCTTCCGGAGATGACTTCAAATGATATTTTGGTAAGAACAGGGTCTTGGACGTTCGAGATCCTGGGATGTGAATTAGATGCAAGAGATGCTGTGCCGGGCTCGACAGGTGCTCCGGTTCCGGGCTCTTCTTGGCTCTCCTGGTCCTGTCTTGATCGAGCCAAGCCACTTCGGGGTTTCAAAACATGTTTTAAAAGGGTTTTCAAAAGCTATATCATATGTTTTTGAAAGATAAAGTTTAAAACATATATACAGGGTTTGTTTGGAAGGCTCCTGGGTTTCCAAACTCAAAAACGGCCCTTTGGGGCTGCTTGTATCAAAACCAGATTTGTTTAAGAAATTCGTGGGATTTCGGGGTGTTTACACCACTGACCACCTTTTTAGCACTTTGTAGATGTGGGGGTTAGTAGATCCTCCCGGATCTTGTCACCTCCCCCACGATCAAGCTAGGTGTCGTACTAATCATGGCTCTAATCGAGAGATTTGGAGCACCTTGAATGATTAACACTGGTTTGACCGGGGATGGAACTCTTGGTGGTCCCCGGATGACTACTTGGGCGGGTTTCTTATACAGTATGAGAGTAGACGCACAAGTAGATGAACCAGACTCACATGCGTGCGCTAGATTCTTTGAAATTGAAAGAGCACATACCTCTTTTCCCTTCCCACTGGTACTTGCGTGCTTGGGGAAGGGTTCTTTGAAGATAGCTTGGGCAGGCTCAGGTTCTTCAGCGACCTGGAGCCGGCCTTCTGCTATCATGTTCTCAATTTTATTAAGGAGGGAGAAGCACCGCCTTGTATCATGGCCTTTGAGCCGAAGATACTTGCAGAACTTGTTTAAAAACCCTTTCTTTGAAGTGACTCCCTCGGGAATCGCAGGGAGTTCGATCATACCCAGGGCAAGTAGGAGGTCTTTTCCTTTCTTTTTTTTTGAGCTTTTGGCCTTTTCCTTTCGTTTTTTTTCATAAAGGGTCTCCCTTTGGGAGTATTTTTTCTTTAATCCCTCTTTTCCATAGAAGAATCAAATTTTCTTTTTGATTCATGTTTCTTTCTTTGGGAAAGAGATTTTGGCGGGAATTTCCCTTTGTTTTTGGCCAAGTTTTCCTTTTGGAAGGAGAAGAGAAGAGGGGAGGACTTATCCCAAGGTCATACTCGATCCATTCCAGATCAACCTATTTAGAAATAGCACGTGCTACTTGCAAGTATCTTGTTATATTGAACTAGGCCTTTCTTTGTGTAGACGTGATTTTATTTCAAATCGTGGGATTCGAAATCAAACCCTCGAACTACGTCGGGTTGCGTGAGCGTGCCAGTTAGTTTGCTAAAACTAACAAATTATGTTTTTCTGACTTCTTAGAACGATTGTGGACAAGTGAGATCTTTTCGACTTAGGCCTTCTTGAACCGGCGCTCAAGGGTCAGCCTAGATGCTTGAAATTTGTTTGAATCCGTTTATTCGAGAAAGGAAAAACCAGATTTTCCAAAGTTTCAAATTTGTGCCTAAGTTCTTGATTTCTGAAAATTTTCAGATTCTGAAAGTTGCAGAATCTGTTCAGTTCCAAAGACCTGTTGTCCAAATTTTTAAAAATACTTCTGATTCTCCAACAATTCCACAAATTTTACAAAATAGAGAATGTGAGTGTAGAATCAGAATATATTTTTATTTTATAATTTAGTTCTTTGTTTTCTGAGAATTAAATACAGAATCAGAAACTGTTATAAAATTCGGAATAGTCCTGTTTCTGTGAATCGGAAGCTCAGAAAAATAGCAATATTTCAGCGCTCAGTCATCCAATTTCAATAAAATTTATTGTGTTAGAAGGATACGGATGTTAGGTTTCCACAGAATCAAATTTCATCCAATTTCATTCAGTGGTTGCAGAGATATGAGCAAAAGAACAGAGGTCTATTACTTAACGTTCTGTTTCTGTAAAACGCAATCTGGATTTTATATAAACTTCACGGATCTAATTGACTAGGCAACAATTCATAACAATTCCTTAAACTTTTATCTAAAAACGTCTAATATGTCTAGATTATTCGTGCAAAATTTCGAAGCAATTGGATTATCCGTTTGTCTATAAAAATTCCGTGATCAAACGCGTATGCACAGACAGTTTCAGAAACCAGTTTTACAGAAAATTTCAGAAGGTTCCTAACGTGATTCTAGAACGAAGTTCAACCTGTATCAGTCCTAATAAATCATGGAAATCATCTAAACATGGATTTTAATGTCGTTCATGAAGTAATCATGCATGTTTGTATCGATATAAATGAAGAACATGGGCTCAAAGCCTTGATTCATGTACAAATTTCCAGAATCTGTGTTTTTTCAGATTCTCATGAATTAAAACCAATTTGTGCAAGAATTCCAACCTGTGTGAGTAAGAGGGGACGTAGGAGCACTTCGCCGGACGATCGTCGGATGTCGGAACCTGGCCGGACTTCCTTCTTCTCCTTCTTCTCTTCCTTTCTCTCTCTCTCTATTTCTCTAAATTTTCGGACTGAATGTTCCTATTTTTTTTTTTGGCTCCCCCGGATTGATGCTTTGTGGTGACTGGAGGATCCCTTTGCAGCATCCTTGAGGCTCCTTTTATAGGCCAAAGGATGCCTCTTGGGTGAAGAATTGGGCAAGGTAACTTCCTTGCTGAACAAAGTAGCTTTTTGGCAACTTTTTGCTGCAAAAATCATATTTGGGGAAGTGCTGCTGGTTCTGGCAACTGCTTGCTGTAGTTAGTTGCTGAATTCAACCACCAGCATGGAATTGGATGAGGCTTGATGTGGTTCAACATGGTAAGTTGGTGCTGGATTTGTGGAGCTGCTTCACGTTGAATTTGGAATAAGGAGCTGTTCATTGGCAAGGTAAGTATCTGCTGTGTAACGTGGGTTTTTTGGCAGCAACTGTGGCATGGCGTTCCTGCCAGGATGGGGATGGGAACGTGATTGGCAAGTGTAGCTGCTAGGAGCTGCAATTGGTAAGTTTGTTGTCTTGATGGATCGGCAAAAGTTGCTGAAGAGGGTGTTGCTGCAATTGCTGTTGATATGTGTGTTACGTCTTCAGTAGCACAAATCTTTGCTAGTCCAGAATCTGCTATTTTACCCTCCATCTTTTTCATTCAAAAGGATGTTGCTTGGCTTAACATCTCTATGTATGATTGGTGGCCTGCATCCTGAACGCAAATATTCTAACCCAGTTGTGGCATTGAGTGTAATCTGCAACTGTTGTTTCCAATTGACTTCACCTCCTGAGATTAGTTGTTGAAGGTTTCCATTGTGTAGGTATTCATAGATTAGGATCATGTTTTTATCTTCATTACAGAAACCAACAAAGGGAGCTAAATATTTGTGATGCACTTTCATCAACAACTTAATCTGCAGTAAACAATGGTTACTCAGATGCTGTTGATGACTGTTCATACTTTTGTTTTTTTTTTGTTTGGAATATACGTAATATACAGTGGCAGAACCTCCATTGCCGATGACCTTTTGGAAGTTGTCAGTTGTTTCCACTACTTCATCCCAAGAGAAAGAACAACCTTTTTCATATTGTCGTGGAGTTTGTGTAGCGAAATGATGACCTGAATGTTTCAGAATTTTATTTACAGGGATCAGAGATTGCTCTCATAGATCTCCACATAGTTCTTCAAACTTCTCATGGGTAATAGTACTCCTGAAATCACGATCATCATATAGAGATTCCTCTGATATAGGTGCTATCGTATTGGCACTTTAGATTTCTTTGGTGCCCTTAACTTGCTTCTTTAATTTAACTGTTGCCTTAAGAACTCTCTTACATCAACCCTGTTTCCCACTTGGGCATTGAACTCATCGGCAAAATGATCTACCAAGCATGATTCCATGGTTTGATCACCAAGCTTTATAATCCATCTTACACCTTTAACTTGAAATTGGTTGATGGATACTGTCTTTCCACTTTCCATGAAAGCCATCTGGTATAGGTTCTTTGATCCTGATAGTACTCTTTACTTCTTCATCTATTCAGAAACTTGTCCAAAGGATGTCAACATCTTTGGGTTCATCACTATGCCATCAAAACAGATCCTAGTTCATCCATAACATGCCGTGCTGGAGTTTGGTTGGAATCATCAGTTCCATTCACCGTAATGTCCTGGATCTAATGCCTCCTCTTTCTTTTGCAGGAATACTCAAATGTCGGCTTCCATTACTGAGTTCCTCGTTGGTGTTACAATGTATTGATCTGCACATAACGATGTGGAGCCGCAGCACAACAGAATTTCCTTTTGAAACTAGGACTTGATCACCTTGAAGATTAGTTCTTTCTTAAACAAAAGAGGACTTGAAAACAATCGTTTGAATATGAACACATGCACTGAATGCTTTATATTCCTAGATACAGCTTGTTGTATTGAACTTCGAGATGTGTTCTAATGAGAACAATTTCGTTATGTCATAAGACTAACTCAGGAGTTTAACCTGAGGGAACTGAACACATAACATAAAGAAAACGCTATAACCACTTCTAAGGAACTGATGGTTCCACATGATGATCCCAACTGAATCTCCTAATACCAAACGTATAAAAGTATTCAAACAGTCCATTGTTATTTGCACATTTGCAGTGAAAGTGGTTATGTTACATGCTACGTGCCTACCTATTATGAAAGTGTTAAGCAACCCATGTTACGTTTTTGAAAACCAACCATCATGCTATCTAGATTTCCCTCATGAGTGTTAAAATCATTAACATTGTTCTTAACATAAAAGTAACATAACAGTAACATATGACAATGCAAAACTGATGCATATCAATACACTAATTACCTTGACACCCAAGCATAACATGGACATGTTACGAAAGGTGTTCGATACCAAACCTTGCTTTTCGGAAGCTATCGTTCTTGCTTCCATATTTCCTTTCCTTTGATAACATCAACTTTTCCCTCGGGCAACTGATTTCTTTCCGAATATGAACTTTTCATTTTGGGAAGCTCACTTTCCCTTTTTGATGCCCACTCTCCTTTTTGGGCACCCACCTACCTTTTCAGGTGTCAAATTATCTTATACATGCCTGTTTCTTTTCAAACGGCAAAATTTAAAACAAATTTATCAACAGAAAACTTTTAAAGAAACGAAATCCTACTTTTTCCATGTTGGGGGCAAAATTGTCATTTTCATCCAATCTTGTCAAAATTCAAAATTTTTAGAAAGGAAAGTATTCTTTCATCATTTTAAAGCTTCTATAAAATTTTGGTACCGAAACAACTTGTTTAGTGCCTTTTTCCTTCAAAAACCCAAAATTACCAAAAATAGCTACTTTCCTAAAAAGGTAAGAATTTTAAAAGAAAATTTTGAGTGTCTACACTTTGTAAGAAGAAGGATTTTGAAATTGTAGACGCGTGAAAATCCCCGCCTCTTCGTCCCTTCCGGGGGCTTGGAGTGGATCTTCTCGTGCGTCTAAGGCCTATGTATACAAATAGGGCGTGCCAGCTAGCTTACTTAAGCTAGCGAAGATATTTTTAACACTGACTTCTAAACGTGGCGACTGTGAGCAAGTAAGCTCTTGTCGTCGCAGACCTTCTTGCACCGATGCGCAAGGGTCAGTCTGTACGCTTTGCAAAAATCGAGTTTTGGAGAGAAAGTCTACGAAGCGGTTCGAGGTGTCTATTTCGGGTCTTTAAGATGCGGTTGCATGTTTTAGATCACGTGGATTTGCACGTGCCTAAGTCTTTTCTTTTATCCCTTTTCGGGCCACCTAGTTTGTGTGTTATGAACACTCCACTACATGGGCGAATTCGAGCGGGGCTTGCTTTGATGCAATATGCGTCCTACCTCGTGGTATGGCGTAGATGCAATGCAAACTCACGCTACTCCAAAGGGAAAACCCGAAATGTAAAGACAATACTGAAGGGGAAATAACAGAAGGGAAATAACCGAAGGGAAATAACCGAAGGGTATAGCTTATGTATATGAGCCCTTACTCGGGTCTTTGCAAATAAGAGCGAAGGCTCAATGTGGGTGCGTGCTTGAATTGAAAAGACTTACACACACGACATGAAATTAAACCCAAATATAAATTGCAGTATGGCCTTAACTAAGGTCTTGGGAGTAAGAGCGAAGGCTCAATGTGTGTGAGAGTGCTTGAATTGAAGTACTACACACACAACATAAATGAAACCCAAATATAACTGCAATAAGGCCTTTACTAAGGTCTTGGGAGTAAGAGCGAAGGCTCAATGTGTGTGAAAGTGCTTGAATTGAAAGACTTACTCACACGACATGAAATGAAACCCAAATAGTATAGGTCGGCCCTTACTTGGGTCTTTCAACTAAGAGCGAAAGCTCAATGTGTGTGAGAGTGCTTGAATTGAAAGACTTACTCACACGACATGAAATGAAACCCAAATAGTATAGGTCGGCCCTTACTTGGGTCTTTCAACTAAGAGCGAAAGCTCAATGTGGGTGAGAGTGCTTGAATTGAAAGACTTACTCACACGACATGAAATGAAACCCAAATAGTATAGGTCGGCCCTTACTTGGGTCTTGCAAATAAGAGCGAAAGCTCAATGTGTGTGAGAGTGCTTGAATTGAAAGACTTACTCACACGACAAGAAATGAAACCCAAATAGTATAGGTCGGCCCTTACTTGGGTCTTTCAACTAAGAGCGAAAGCTCAATGTGTGTGAGTGCTTGAATTGAAAGACAACGCACCCAACTTAAACAAAACCCTTCGAAAATGAAAGTATATATGTACACTTATGTATTAGGGGCTGATTAGGCCCGTGTGTGTTCAAAATCGTGCACGACTAAGAGAGTGCACGTGTGTGGTTGTGCCAAGCCACGTTATTACAAGCGGGGGGAGACTATGCTCCGTTATTACAACCCCGTATCAAATTGAATCCCAAGCAAGTATACAACTAAGGACCGAGTTTAGGCACTTACGAGTAGCTGGTCCGTAGAGGCCTTGCTTGAGCGTGGGCTTGACCTTCGCCTTGGGCTGCAAACGGGAGCTCTGCGGAGGTAGGTGATCAAAGGTGCTGGCCGGCTGCAAGTGGGGCGCGGGATAGGCGCCTCGAAGGTGGCCGGTGGCAAGTAGATGTCGCCTCAAAGTAGGGGGTTTAAAGGGGCTGAATGAGTGGGTTCTTAGGGTCACTAGGGGAGTTGAGAGTTTAGGGAAACTGAACCTAAAGGAGAGCTGGTAGGAAGGCCGAATAGGAAATGATGGCTAGGTAGTGGCCGGCAGTTTGGGCTATGCTAGGTTCGGCTAGGTTAAAGTGGTGGTGGCAAAGGGGCTGAGATGAAGATAGGATGGGTGGCTAGGAGTGGAGAGGTAGTAGAGAAGGGGGCTAGGTAAGGTGCAGGGTACTTACCGAATGGGGAGAGGTGGCGGATGAAGTGGGAAGCAGGCGGGCAGGTGGGCTGTTGGCTGGTTCGGTTGGGTGGAGGTAGTGGCGTCCGGCTGAGGGATGGTGGTGGTGGATGGAAGAGGGAAGGTGGCAGTGCAGGTGGAGCTGATGGAGCAGGTGGAGCTGATGGAGCAGTTGGGGAGTGGAGCAGGCGGACAGGTTGGAGAGTGGAGTCGGCTGGGCTGAGGTGAGGGCTCCCACTTAGAAAACCCGCCCCCAAGGAGGGGGGTTTAAATAGGGGATGGGTAGGTCGGTTAGGGCTGGGCTGAGGGTAGTGGTTAGGTGGTTTAGGTAGGGTGGTATGTAGATAAGGTGGGCTGGAAAGGGTTGGGCCAGATATTTTAAAACTAGGGGTTTGGGTAAATCGTGGGCTAAGGGTGGTTTAGGGGTTTAGGGCTAGGTTAGGTGGTTGGGTTTTAGGGTGAGGTTTAGTGAGCTAGGTTAGGTGGTTAGGCTAGGTTTAGGCTAGGATTAGGGAAATTAATCTAGGTTTAGGGAAGGATTAGGGAAGTGGGTTAGGTGATTAGGTTGGGATTAGGCCGGGATTAGGGAAGTGGGTTAGGTGATTAGGTTCAGATTAGGGGTGGATTAGGGGTTTAGGCTAGGATTAGGCATTTTGGGTTAGGTTTAGGTGAGGGAGCTCCCTTAGCATGGCCCATAGACCTTGATCACCCCATGTTGGTGCAGCCCTAGGTTAGGTTTTAGCTAATTACAAGCTTAAACCCACTCAATTAGGCTAACCCACATGATAAAACCCAAACTTGACACACAAGTCAAGCTTAATACAACACTCTTGATATTTTTCACCCCCACTCTCTCTCATGCCCAATATCCCACGTGAATTTCAAGTGGGCCCCACCTCCATTTATGAGAAGGTGATGTGGGCCATGGATATGGATATTGGATTGGATCTCTGGATCCAAATCCAAATCCAAGTCCACATATGGGTTTGGATTGGAATCTGGATATATATGGTCCAGATCCAATCCAAACTGAACTCTGACTCCTTCGAGCTGGGTTCGAGACGGACGATTTGTGCGGGGCCTGACAGCATCAGTACTCCGTCTGCATTGGGTCTTCGCCAACATAGTCGTCCGCCTCCGTTTCTGCCTTCCGGAGATGACTTCAATGGATATTTTGATAAGAACAGGGTCTTGGACGTTCGAGATCCTGAGGGTGTGAATCAGATATAAGAGTTGCTGTGCCGGGCTTGACATGTGCTCCGGTTCCGGGCTCTTCTTGGCTCTCCTGGTCCTGTCTTGATCGGGCCAAGCCACTTCGGGGTTTCAAAACATATTTTAAAAGGGTTTTCAAAAGCTATATCATATGTTTTTGAAAGATAAAGTTTAAAACATATATACAGGGTTGTCTGGAAGGCTCCTGGGTTTCCAAACTCAAAATGGCCCTTTGGGGCTGCTTTTACAAAACCAGGTTTGTTTTAAGGAATTCGTGGGATTTCGGGGTGTTTACAGATGCCCCTCTTTGGCCTTGTCCAAATCGATTTAGATAAGGGCAAAGATGACAAACACCCCTTTCAATGTCTCCCTAGATCTACCCACGAAGAATATGGGATCGTCCCATTTTTAGCAAAATCTCAATTTACAAACTCTGGTAGGATGAGATATCATGCCAAAGGGTTTTACTATGGAATCTGGTCCTAAATGGGATCATGTTCATGCAAGTACCATGCGTGGAATGCAAATGACATGGGTGTGGTGCCAAGAGTGGCGACCTCCCAGAGACCAGATGTGGTCGAACTCTAGAGACTTACAAGGCCTACTGCTCTAAGTGAGCATATCCTATGCTGTTCGATGTTCGGTTTTCAAAACTTATTTACAAAAGCTATTTACAAAAGGGACAACTGTCGTGAGCCTCGATCCTAAGGATCTCGAGCTCTTCGTGCTTGCCCTTGTTTGAGTCTTAACACTTGCTTATCTAGCGGAGGTTTTATAAGAAAACAAGCTTCATTTCAAATCCCTACGTCTTACTCGAAACGTCGAATTCTCAAACAAGATGAAATTCAAGTAAGTAAATCCTATTTTTACTTTAGGATTCCTCGAAATGAACCATGCTTTAGCTTGGGATAAGCCAGGGATGGGAAAGAGATACCACGGTCCCTTCTGAAGCGTCCCGTGGTTTAAGGCATAGAAGGCAGAAAACTGCTCTTTTTGAGCTTTTTGGCCTCTTTTCCTTTTTTTCATAGAGGGTCTCCCTTTGGGAGTATTTTTTCTTTAATCCCTCTTTTTTATAAGAGAATCGATTTTTCTTTTTGAAGTCTGGTTTCTTTCTTTTGGAAAGAGACTTTAAATGGGAAATTCCCTTTTGATTTGGGCCTTTGTTTTCCTTTTGGAAATAGAAGAGAAGAGGGGAGGACTTATCCCAAGCCTACACTCGATCCATTCCAGATCAGCCTATTTAGAAATAGCACGTACCACTTGCAAGTATCTTGCTATGTTGAACTAGGCCTTTCTTTGTAAGAGGAAGGATTTTGAAATGTAACCACGATTTTGAAAAATCCACTCTTTCACAAGTGCGAATTCTCTTACTTAGGGTCACACGAGTTCGCCTTTGCACCTTATTCACATGTCTCAGGGCAGCTATCCCTATAAAATTTTTCGAAAACTGGAATTTAATCCAGATCCTACACATGATACTTCTTTAAGTATTGAATATTGATAGGATCTGCTAAATTCCTACCTTCTACATCGATCAACCAATACGAATTGTTTGTAGTGGTTGCTCGTACAACATAGGGTCCATCCCAGTTGGGGCGCCACTTGCTTAGGGGGTGTGGGCCACGATGGTGGATGGTTTTCAAGACCAGATCTCCCACTTCAAAGTGGCGAGGTCTCATGTGTTTGCTATAATGTCGGGCTATCCTTTGCCGGTATGCATGAACATGATCCATGGCAAGGAGTCGCCTCTCATCTAGCAAATCTAGTTCGGCCATCCTAGGATGCTGAAGCGTCTCTAGGGGGAGGTCGAGTGCTAGGGATGTATGGAATGAATGCAATTGGGTATGAATGGGAAGAATGGCGTTTGTGCCATAGACCAATTCGAATGGTGTGGCATTCGTGGGAGTCCGGATGGAAGTCCTATAAGCCCATAAGACTTCATCCAGCTTCTCGTGCCACGTCCTACCCTTCTCTAAGGTTTTCTCAATGATACCAATGAGAGTCTTGTTCGTGGCTTCGGCTTGGCCGTTGCCTTGAGGGTAGTAGGGCGAGGAGAAGTGGTGAGTTATGCCATACGTGTTGCACAACTTAACCATCCGCTCATTCTTGAATGGGGTACCATTATCAGACACTAGGTCTCGTGGAACCCCAAATCGAGCCAAGATATTCCTCCGGATGAAAGCCACCACATGTTGCCCCATTACATTCGTTAGGGAAATGGCTTCCACCCACTTGGAGAAATACTCCGTGGCTGCTAAAATAAAACGATGCCCATTCGAGGCCTTTGGAAATATTGGGCCTACAATGTCAAACGCCCACATGGTAAATGGCCAGGGGCTGACCACGGAATGCAATGCAGATGAAGGGATATGAATGGCGTGCCCATGCACTTGACATGGATGACACTTCCTAACATGATCGTGACAATCCTTTTTCAGGGTGGACCAAAAATAACCCCCTCTAAGTATTTTCATTGCCATCATGTTGGCATTAACATGACCTCCACATTCTTCATCGTGGAACTCGTGCATCACTATCCTAGCCTCCTCTAGGTCGATACACCTAAGCAGAATGCCGGTAAAACTCTTTTTGTATAAGACCCCACCCAGAATGGTGTATCGGGTCGAAATCTTACGAATGAATGCCTTATCTTTGGATGTGGCATCCTCGGTGAATCCCCCATTTTCTAAAAATTGTTTTATGTCATAGAACCAGGGTTTTTCAATAGACTCTGGGTTGTTTTGGCAAATATCCAAGTCGTGTGTGGATGGATGAGGCGCATGCCATATTTCCAAGGATCTGGTCCCTGAAATGGGATCGACCTTCAGGGTTGAACCAAAGGAAGAGAGGGCATCGGCGATGCCATTGTCCTCTCTTCCTACGTGTGTGAGCTTACACGATTGGAAGGATTGGACCAATCGAGTGGCCAACTCGTGATATGGAAGTAGTTTCTCATTACGTACTTGCCAAATTTTTAAAACCTGGTTTATGACAAGGAGCGAATCTCCAAAGATCTCAATGCACGATGTCCCTAGGGTTTTCGAAATCCTTAAGCCTTGTATGAGTGCTTCATACTCAGCTACGTTGTTGGAACATTCGAAATCTAAGCGGACTGCTATGGGAATCTCGCCCTTTTCAGGGGAGATTAGGATGATCCCGGCACCAGCCCCTCGTTGGTTTCGTGCCCCGTCGAAGTGCATCTTCCACACTTGGTTTTCGAAAGAATTTGCCAAAATGTGGTTTTGAAAATGGTTTTGCAATATGCCTTCATCAGGCATTTCGACAAGAGTGGGATATGCGTCCTCTAAGGGGAATTCAGCCACGTAATCTGCTAGGGCTTGCCCCTTAATGGAGATCTGGTGATGGTATTTCAGATCATAGTCCATTAGAAGGAGTTGCCATTTGCCCAATCTACCCGTGAGAATGGGTTTTTCGAACAAGTGCTTGATTGGATCAAGCTTGGACACTATCCAGATCTCATGATCTAGGAAATAGTGTCTGAATTTCTGGCAGGCCCAGACTAGGGCCAAGCACGTCTTCTCCATGGCTTGATAATTTCATTCATAAGCCAAGAGAGTTTTCGAAATATAGTAGATGGCATACTCCTTATGGGTGTCATCCTCGTATTGAGCCAACAGGGCTCCTAAAGCGTTTACATACACGGAGATGTATAATAAAAGCGGTTTTCCTTGTTTTGGAGGATTCAAAACGGGGGGATTAACCAAGTATACCTTCAGACTCTCGAAGGACTTTTGGCATTCGTCATCCCATAAGAATTTCGTACCCTTCCTCAACAGTTTGTTGAAGGGTTCGCATCTAGTTGCCAGATTCGATATGAATCGGCGCACAGATTGTAATCGACCCTGGAGGCTACGGACTTGGGTGAGATTGGAGGGTGGAGCCATGTCTATGATGGCTCGACACTTAGAGGGGTCGACTTCTATTCCCCTTTGGCTCACCATAAAGCCTAGAAGCTTCCCTGATTCTACCCCAAACACACATTTTTGAGGGTTTAGCTTTACTTTGTAAAGCCTAAGCCTTTCGAAAATCTTTTGTAAACATTCGATATGGGTGCATCGGGTTTTGGATTTCGCCAAGAGATCATCTACATACACTTCTACAAGCTCATGAATTTGATCGTGGAAGATCGTGTTCATGGCTCGTTGGTATGTTGCGCCGGCATTTTTCAAACCAAAGGGCATGACTGTATAGCAGTACGTGCCCCATGGGGTTGTGAAGGCGGTCTTACCCTGATCTCGTGGACTTAGTTTGATTTGATTATAGCCTGAATAGCCATCCATGAATGAAAACATTTCATGATTTGCAGTACTATCGACTATCAAATCTATGTTTGGTAAAGGATAATTATCCTTTGGAGTGGCTTTATTAAGGTTTCTGAAATCGATGCATATTCGAATTTTCCCATTGGTTTTTCGAACTACAATGATATTTGACAACCAATCAGAATACGCAATGGGTTTTATAAATCCGGCTTTTAGCAGATCTTCTAAACCCTCTTTGACTTGCGTGTGTACATTCAGGTGTATTTTCCTAAGCTTCTGCTTTATGGGTTTTACACCTGTATCTAAGGGAAGACGATGCTCGACTATGCTGGGATCTATGCCCGGCATGTCTTCATACGTCCATGCAAACACATCTAAATAGGTTCGTAGAAATGCAATGAATGCTAACTTTTCAGTTTCATGCAAGCATGCGCCTATTTTGATGGTTTTGGGATTTGAATCATCCCCTAGGTTCACTTCTACGAAATCTCCTCCTACTGATTGGGAAGGTCTTTCAAAATCGAGAATTCTATGAAATTCTGGGAGCTCAGAAGTAGGATCTTCCTCAAGGGGATCCACTTCTGGGCTTTGATCATTCTCGTGGGCTATAGACCCGAGGGAACTTGATGCGTGGTTTTTAAAATAACCTGGTTTTGTACTTGGATTTTCAAGTGATTTCGAAATTTTTGGTCTGGCTTTGTAGACGACGTTTCTTTCGAAATCCTTTTCTTTCGCCAAAGTCTTACCAGGAGCAGCTATGTACAAAATCATTTTGGTATTTTCCAAATTTTCGATTTTTTTGGGTTTTTGTAAAACAAGAACTTTGGGAACTATACAAAGCACTCTTTTTTCGAGTTTTTGTTTTTCCATTGTTTTTGGTTTTTCTTGTTTTTCGATTTTTTTGATTTTAAGTTTTCAAATGTTTTTGGTATTTTTAGAAAAAGGGATCTTCCGTCATACCTACAAAGGGAAAACACTACGGGTTAGACTCGGAATAGGAGGTCTAAATCGTAGGTCTCTTCTAAGACAGGCTCCGGGGCACCCTTGACCCAGGTGGTCACAGGGGGTGGCTCCGGCGGTATTCGGGGAGTATAGCCGATCCCATATCGGCTTGGGTTGGCCCTAGGAAGGATGGGCTCTAGGAGACCCTGGTTTTGTGCCCCTAGACTTTTGTAGGGCGTGTAGCCCATGTTCAATAACATGTTCCACGACCTTTTTTTTTTTGAAAAGATGGGATATAAGTCGTGGTCCTGGAACATGCTATCGTCCATATTAGGCTCGTATGGCCTTTTGTCCAGGGGTTTTGGAAATAGGGAACGCTTGGGTTTTCCTAGGAGGATTAGAGTCGGGAGGGGGCCTGCTTTGGGCGGCCCCTTCACACATACAACCTTCCTAGGGTTGTTTAACACGAGCCGAGGTGGCTCAACCATGATTTGCCCCAGGTTAGCCTCATGGGCCTGGGAGCTTGATAAACAAGGGGAGTTTATGATCCCCTGAAGCTGTAGGTGACTCTCACCTAGGATCACTACGACCTGGTCCCTAAAAGGGATCTTGACACACCTGTGGAAGGTGGATGGCACAACGCACAAACTGTGTATCCAGGGTCTTCCCAACAACAGGTTATAATGGGGGTGGATGTCCAAGACATGGAACACCCCCGTGTGTTCGATCCCTCCCGTTTCCATTGGGAGTTCGATGGATCCTAAAGGCCTAGACGCATTTTCATTGTATCCAGTGATAACGATGGGGCTTGGGTTTACTGAAGTCAAGGTGACTCCGATTTTGTACGCCACATGAAGTGGAAGGATGTTGAGCCCTCCTCCACCATCGACTAGGCACCTGTCCAGAGAGTGGTTGTTTAGAACAACCTCGATATGCAGGGCCTGGTTGTGGGTTTCGTAGGGTCTATCTACATCATCTTCCGAAAAGGTGATGGGCGATTTTGCTCCTAATAAAGCCACTTGGGCAGACAAGGATTCCGAACTTATGTTCGAATCAACCTTGGCCCTTTCTAGAATTTTCTCTAATACAAGTCTATGCCTAGGCGAGGTTTTGATAAGCTCTAGGATAGACATGTGAATAGGAATCTTTGAAAGGTGGTTTTCGAAATCATAAGGATTTAGGATGACTTTGTCCTTATCTGCTTTTGGCAGACCACTAGGGATACATGCTTTTGAGGGGCCAGGCACACTGACCACCTTTTGAGCACCTTGAAGGTGCGGGGGTTGGTAGATCCTCCCGGATCTAGTGACTTCCCCCACGACCAGCCTAGGGTTTGCGCTAGACTTGGCTTTTGTGCTAGTTCCTTGGAAATGGTGAGGGTACATACCTCCTTTCCTTTCCCACTGCCACTGGCGTGTTTGGGAAAGGGTTCCTTGAAGATAGCTTGAGGTGGCTCAGGTTCTTTGATTTTCCTTCCTAAGTACAAGCAAAGAAAACAAGTTAAAATGACACCTTTTTACAAAATTTTCGCAAGACTTCTACAAGCAAACTCGATTTTTGAAAAGGCTCACGTCCCACCGGGCGTGCCAATCCCTGTAGACGCGCGAAAATCCCCGCCTCTTCATCCCTTCCGGGGGCTTGGAGTGGATCTTCTCGTGCGTCTAAGGCCTATGTATACAAATAGGGCGTGCCAGCTAGCTTACTTAAGCTAGCGAAGATATTTTTAACACTGACTTCTAAATGTGGCGACTGTGAGTAAGTAAGCTCTTGTCGTCGCAGACCTTCTTGCACCGATGCGCAAGGGTCAGTCTGTACGCTTTGCAAAAATCGAGTTTTGGAGAGAAAGTCTACGAAGTGGTTCGAGGTGTCTATTTCGGGTCTTTAAGATGCGGTTGCATGTTTTAGATCACGTGGATTTGCACGTGCCTAAGTCTTTTCTTTTATCCCTTTTCGGGCCACCTAGTTTGTGTGTTATGAACACTCCACTACATGGGCGAATTCGAGCGGGGCTTGCTTTGATGCAATATGCGTCCTACCTCGTGGTATGGCGTAGATGCAATGCAAACTCACGCTACTCCAAAGGGAAAACCCGAAATGTAAAGACAATACTGAAGGGGAAATAACAGAAGGGGAAATAACAGAAGGGAAATAACCGAAGGGAAATAACCGAAGGGTATAGCTTATGTATATGAGCCCTTACTCGGGTCTTTGCAAATAAGAGCGAAGGCTCAATGTGGGTGCGTGCTTGAATTGAAAAGACTTACACACACGACATGAAATTAAACCCAAATATAAATTGCAGTATGGCCTTAACTAAGGTCTTGGGAGTAAGAGCGAAGGCTCAATGTGTGTGAGAGTGCTTGAATTGAAGTACTACACACACAACATAAATGAAACCCAAATATAACTGCAATAAGGCCTTTACTAAGGTCTTGGGAGTAAGAGCGAAGGCTCAATGTGTGTGAAAGTGCTTGAATTGAAAGACTTACTCACACGACATGAAATGAAACCCAAATAGTATAGGTCGGCCCTTACTTGGGTCTTTCAACTAAGAGCGAAAGCTCAATGTGTGTGAGAGTGCTTGAATTGAAAGACTTACTCACACGACATGAAATGAAACCCAAATAGTATAGGTCGGCCCTTACTTGGGTCTTTCAACTAAGAGCGAAAGCTCAATGTGGGTGAGAGTGCTTGAATTGAAAGACTTACTCACACGACATGAAATGAAACCCAAATAGTATAGGTCGGCCCTTACTTGGGTTTTGCAAATAAGAGCGAAAGCTCAATGTGTGTGAGAGTGCTTGAATTGAAAGACTTACTCACACGACAAGAAATGAAACCCAAATAGTATAGGTCGGCCCTTACTTGGGTCTTTCAACTAAGAGCGAAAGCTCAATGTGTGTGAGTGCTTGAATTGAAAGACAACGCACCCAACTTAAACAAAACCCTTCGAAAATGAAAGTATATATGTACACTTATGTATTAGGGGCTGATTAGGCCCGTGTGTGTTCAAAATCGTGCACGACTAAGAGAGTGCACGTGTGTGGTTGTGCCAAGCCACGTTATTACAAGCGGGGGGAGACTATGCTCCGTTATTACAACTCCGTATCAAATTGAATCCCAAGCAAGTATACAACTAAGGACCGAGTTTAGGCACTTACGAGTAGCTGGTCCGTAGAGGCCTTGCTTGAGCGTGGGCTTGACCTTCGCCTTGGGCTGCAAACGGGAGCTCCGCGGAGGTAGGTGATCAAAGGTGCTGGCCGGCTGCAAGTGGGGCGCGGGATAGGCGCCTCGAAGGTGGCCGGTGGCAAGTAGATGTCACCTCAAAGTAGGGGGTTTAAAGGGGCTGAATGAGTGGGTTCTTAGGGTCACTAGGGGAGTTGAGAGTTTAGGGAAACTGAACCTAAAGGAGAGCTGGTAGGAAGGCCGAATAGGAAATGATGGCTAGGTAGTGGCCGACAGTTTGGGCTATGCTAGGTTCGGCTAGGTTAAAGTGGTGGTGGCAAAGGGGCTGAGATGAAGATAGGATGGGTGGCTAGGAGTGGAGAGGTAGTAGAGAAGGGGGCTAGGTAAGGTGCAGGGTACTTACCGAATGGGGAGAGGTGGCGGATGAAGTGGGAAGCAGGCGGGCAGGTGGGCTGTTGGCTGGTTCGGTTGGGTGGAGGTAGTGGCGTCCGACTGAGGGATGGTGGTGGTGGATGGAAGAGGGAAGGTGGCAGTGCAGGTGGAGCTGATGGAGCAGGTGGAGCTGATGGAGCAGTTGGGGAGTGGAGCAGGCGGACAGGTTGGAGAGTGGAGTCGGCTGGGCTGAGGTGAGGGCTCCCACTTAGAAAACCCGCCCCCAAGGAGGGGGGTTTAAATAGGGGATGGGTAGGTCGGTTAGGGCTGGGCTGAGGGTAGTGGTTAGGTGGTTTAGGTAGGGTGGTATGTAGATAAGGTGGGCTGGAAAGGGTTGGGCCAGATATTTTAAAACTAGGTGTTTGGGTAAATCGTGGGCTAAGGGTGGTTTAGGGGTTTAGGGCTAGGTTAGGTGGTTGGGTTTTAGGGTGAGGTTTAGTGAGCTAGGTTAGGTGATTAGGCTAGGTTTAGGCTAGGATTAGGGAAATTAATCTAGGTTTAGGGAAGGATTAGGGAAGTGGGTTAGGTGATTAGGTTGGGATTAGGCCGGGATTAGGGAAGTGGGTTAGGTGATTAGGTTCAGATTAGGGGTGGATTAGGGGTTTAGGCTAGGATTAGGCATTTTGGGTTAGGTTTAGGTGAGGGAGCTCCCTTAGCATGGCCCATAGACCTTGATCACCCCATGTTGGTGCAGCCCTAGGTTAGGTTTTAGCTAATTACAAGCTTAAACCCACTCAATTAGGCTAACCCACATGATAAAACCCAAACTTGACACACAAGTCAAGCTTAATACAACACTCTTGATATTTTTCACCCCCACTCTCTCTCATGCCCAATATCCCACGTGAATTTCAAGTGGGCCCCACCTCCATTTATGAGAAGGTGATGTGGGCCATGGATATGGATATTGGATTGGATCTCTGGATCCAAATCCAAATCCAAGTCCACATATGGGTTTGGATTGGAATCTGGATATATATGGTCTAGATCCAATCCAAACTAAACTCTGACTCCTTCGAGCTGGGTTCGAAACGGACGATTCGTGCGGGGCCTGACAGCATCAGTACTCCATCTGCGTTGGGTCTTCGCCAACATAGTCATCCGCCTCCGTTTCTGCCTTCCGGAGATGACTTCAAAGGATATTTTGATAAGAACAGGGTCTTGGACGTTCGAGATCCTGAGGGTGTGAATCAGATATAAGAGTTGTTGTGCCGGGCTTGACATGTGCTCCGGTTCCGGGCTCTTCTTGGCTCTCCTGGTCCTGTCTTGATCGGGCCAAGCCACTTCGGGGTTTCAAAACATATTTTAAAAGGGTTTTCAAAAGCTATATCATATGTTTTTGAAAGATAAAGTTTAAAACATATATACAGGGTTGTCTGGAAGGCTCCTGGGTTTCCAAACTCAAAATGGCCCTTTGGGGCTGCTTTTACAAAACCAGGTTTGTTTTAAGGAATTCGTGGGATTTCGGGGTGTTTACAGAAATGTAACCACGTATTTGGAAAACTCCACTCTTTCACAAGTGCGAATTCTCTTGCTTGATTGAAATGCCATTATCCTCTCTTCCTAAATGTCGATTCTCTCATTCAGGGTCAGACAACTCACCTTTGATCCTTGGTTTCGAAGTTTCAAAGTAGTTTTCCCTAAAACATTTTCACAAAATGGGAATTTAACTCAGACCCTATACATGATATTTTTTCAAATACTGAATATTGATAGGATATGCTAAATTCCTACCTTCGACATCGGTTAACCAATGAGAATTGTTCGTGGTGGTTCCACGTACAACGTAAGGGCCATCCCACTTGGGCCGCCACTTTCCAAGTGGATGTGGGCCACGATGGTGGATGATTTTCAAAACGAGCTCTCCCACTTCAAAGTGGCGAGGTTTTATATGTTTCTCATAATGTCGGGCGATACTTTGCCGGTATGCGTGAGCATGATCCATAGCAAGGAGTCGCCTCTCATCTAATAGATCTAGTTCGGCCATCCTAGCATGCTGAAGTGTCTCTAGGGGGAGGTCGAGTGCAATGGATGTATGAAATGAATGCAGACATGTATGGATGGGGAGAACGGCGTTTGTGCCGTAAACCAACTCAAAAGGCGTGGCATTTGTGGGAGTACGGATGGAAGTCCTATAAGCTCATAAGGCTTCATCCAGCTTCTCGTGCCATGTTCTACCCTTCTCTAAGGTTTTCTCAACAATGCTGATGAGTGTCTTGTTGGTGGCTTCGGCTTGGCCGTTACCTTGAGGGTAGTAAGGCAATGAGAAGTGATGATTTATGCCATACTTGTTGCACAACTTGACCATCCGCTCATTTTTAAATGGGGTGCCATTATCGGACACAAGATCTCTTGGAACTCCAAATCGAGCCAAGATGTTTTTCCTAATGAAAGCCACCACATGTTGCCCCTGGACATTTGTCAGGGAGGCGGCTTCGACCCACTTGGAAAAATACTCAGTGGCTGCTAAAATGAACCTGTGTCCGTTCGAGGCCTTTGGAAAAATTGGTCCTACGATATCAAACGCCCACATGGTGAATGGCCAGGGGCTGACAACGGAATGCAGTGATGATGAGGGGATATGAATGGCATGACCATGCACTTGACATGGGTGACACTTCCTAACATGATTGTGGCAATCTTTTCTCAGGGTGGACCAAAAATAACCCGCTCTAAGTATTTTCATCGCCATCATGTTGGCATTGACATGACCTCCACATTCTCCATCGTGGAATTCATGCATAATAGTCCTAGCCTCCTCTAGGTCGACGCATCTTAGTAAGATGCCGGTAAAACTCTTTTTGTACAGAACCCCACCCAAAATCGTGTATCGGGTAGAAATTTTTCAAATGAATGCTTTATCTTTAGGTGTGGCATCCTTAGTGAATCCCCCCTTTTCTAGAAAATTCTTTATGTCATAAAACCAAGGTTTTTCATCAGAATCAGGGTTATTTTGGCAAATTTGCAAATCGTGTATGGAAGGAGTGGATGAGTGCCATATTTCAAGGGGTCTGGTTCCCAAAGTGGGATTGACCCTTAGGGCTGAACCCAAGGATGAGAGGGCATCAGCGATGCCATTATCCTCTCTTCCTACGTGTGTGAGAGTACACAATTGGAACGACTCGACCAGTCGAGTGGCTAACTCGTGGTATGGAAGCAGTTTTTCATTTCAAACTTGCCAAATTTTTGAAACTTGGTTTATAACAAGGAGTGAATCTCCAAAGACCTCGATGCATGATGCCCCTAGAGTTTTGGAAACTTTTAAACCTTGTATGAGTGCTTCATACTCAGCTATATTGTTGGAACATTCGAAATCTAGGCGAATTGCTATGGGGCTCTCTCCCTTTTCAGGGGATACGAGGATGATCCCGGCACCAGCCCCTCGTTGGTTTCGTGCCCCATCGAAGTGCATCTTCCACACTTGGTTTTCGAAAGAGTTTGCCAAAATGTGGTTTTGAAAATGGTTTTGCAATATGCCTTCATCAGGCATTTCATTGAGTGTGGGATACGCATCTTCTAAGGGGAACTCAGCCACGTAGTCTGCTAGGGCTTGCCCCTTAATGGAGAACTGGTGATGGTATTTCAAATCATACTCCATTAGAAGGAGTTGCCATTTGCCCAATCTACCCGTGAGAATGGGTTTTTTGAATAAGTGCTTGATTGGGTCAAGCTTGGACACTATCCAGATCTCATGATCTAGGAAATAGTGTCGAAATTTCTGGCAGGCCCAAACTAGGGCCAAGCACGTCTTCTCCATGGCCTGATAATTCCTTTTGTAAGCCAGGAGAGTTTTCGAAAGATAGTATATGGCACATTCCTTGTGAGTGTCATCCTCGTATTGAGCTAACAGAGCTCCCAAGGCATTCGCATGCACAGAAATGTAAAGTAGAAGAGGTTTTCCTGACTTTGGAGGGTTTAAAACAGGGGGGTTAACTAAGCATGCCTTTAATCTTTGAAACGATTTTTGGCACTCATCATCCCATAAAAATTTCGTGCCCTTTCTCAACAATTTGTTGAAGGGTTCGCATTTAGTTGCCAGGTTTGAGATAAACCTGCGAATGGACTGTAGGCAACCCTGGAGGCTACGAATCTGCGTGAGATTGGAGGGTGGGGTCATGTCTATGATAGCTCTACACTTAGAGGGGTCGACTTCTATGCCCCTTTGGCTTACCATAAATCCTAAAAGCTTACCGGATTGTACACCGAATACGCACTTTTGAGGGTTTAGCTTTATGTTGTAAAGTCTAAGCCTTTCAAAAATCTTTTGCAAACATTCGAGATGAGTGCATCGAGTTTTTGACTTAGCCAGGAGATCATCCACGTATACCTCTACGAGCTCATGAATTTGATCGTGAAAGATCGAGGTCATAGCTCTCTGGTATGTGGCACCAGCATTTTTCAAACTAAAGGGCATGACTGTATAGTAGTATGTGCCCCATGGGGTTGTGAAAGCGGTTTTAGCCTGATCTCGTGGGCTTAGTTTGATTTGGTTATATCCTGAATAGCCATCCATGAATGAAAACATTTTATGATTTGCAGTACTATCGACTATCAAATCAATGTTTGGTAAAGGGAAATTATCTTTTGGCGTGGCTTTATTCAGGTTTTTGAAATCGATGCATATCCGAATTTTCCCACTAGTTTTTCGAACAACAATTATATTGGATAACCAATCAGAATACGCAATAGGTTTTATAAATCCGGCTTTTAACAGATCTTCTAAACCCTCTTTAACTTGTGAATGCACGTTCGGATGTATCTTCCTAAGCTTTTGTTTTACGTGTTTTGCATCTGAATCTAAGGGAAGACGATGCTCTACAACATTCGGGTCTATACCCGGCATGTCTTCATATGTCCATGCAAACACATCAACGTAGGTTTTCAAAAATGCGATGAATGATGCTCTTTCATGCTCATGCAAACTTGCACCTACCTTAATGAGTTTGGGCTTTAAATCATTCCCTAAGTTTATCTTTATGAAATCCCCTCCT
This sequence comes from Brasenia schreberi, assembly GCA_036023115.1. Classification (NCBI taxonomy): domain Eukaryota; kingdom Viridiplantae; phylum Streptophyta; class Magnoliopsida; order Nymphaeales; family Cabombaceae; genus Brasenia; species Brasenia schreberi. The sequence continues at coordinate 1,307,261 of JAYKKT010000035.1, read as the reverse complement.
ACTGATTTTGAAGGTTTTTCAAAATCGAGAATTTTATGAAATTCTGGGAGCTCAGAAGTAGGATCTTCCTTGAGGGAATCCATTTTCGGGCTTTGATCATTCTCAAGACTTCTAAATCCTAGGGAATTTGGACTTGATGCACAGTTTTCGCAAACGCCTAGTTTTTGTTTTGGATTTTCTGCAGGTTTTGAAGATTTTGGTCCCTTATGAAGAGGACTTTCTTTTCGAAATTCTTTGCTTTTTCAAAACCTTTACTAGGAGCTGCTAAATACAGGATTTTGTTTTTGGTATTTTGCGAATTTTCGATTTTTTTGGATTTTTGTAAGGAAAGAACTTTGGGAACTATACAAACAACTCTTTTTTCGAGTTTTTGATCTTTTTCAAATGTTTTTGGTTTTTGGGATTTTTCAATTTTTTGAATTTTGAGTTTTTAAAATGTTTTTGGGTTTTTGATTGAGGGATCTTCTATCATACCTACAAAGAAAAAAACGCCACTAGTTAGACTCCGAATAAGAGGTCTAAATCATAGGTTTCTGCTTGGGTAGGCTCTAGGGCACCCTTGACCCAAGCGGTCACAGGGGGTGGTTCTGGTGGTATTCTAGGAGTATAGCCGATCCCATGTCGGCCTTGGTTGGCTTTGGGCAAGATGGGTTCTATGAGACCCTGGTTTTGTGCCCCTAGACTTTTGTATGGCATATACCCCATGTTCAATAACATGTTCCACGATTTTTTGTTTTTGGAAAAGTTTTCATATAATTCGTGATCCTGGAACTTGCTATGGTCTATGTTATGCACATAAGGCTTTCTGTCTAGGGGTTTTGGAAACAGTTGACACTTGGATTTTCCTGGGATGGTTACTATTTTGAGCGGGCCAGCCTTGGGTAGCCCTGGATGTATACGACCTTCCTAGGTATCTGAAGGGTGAGCTTTGGTGGCTCGACCATGGTTTGCCCTGAGTTGGCCTCGTAGGCTTGGGAACTTGAAAAACATGGGGAATTTTGAATCCCCTGAAGCTGTGGATGACTCTCACTTAGGATTATAATGACTTGATTTTCAAAAGGGATTTTGACACACCTATGGAAGGTGGACGGCACAGCATGCAGGGTGTGTATCCAAGGCCTTCCCAGTAGTAGGTTGTAGTGGGGGTGGATGTCCAAAACATGGAACACCCCTACGTGAGCTATCCCTCCCGTTTCCATGGGGAGTTCAACGGATCCTAAAGGTCTAGAGGCATTTCCATCGTATCCAGTGATTACGATGGGGCTTGGATTCATGGAAGTCAAGGTGACTCCAATCTGATATGCTATGTGAAGTGAAAGGATGTTGAGCCCTCCTCCTCCGTCAACTAGGCACCTATCCAGAGAGTGGTGATTCAATACCACCTCGATGTGTAGCGCCTGATTATGGGATTCGTAGGGTCTTTCGAGATCCTCTTTCGAAAACATAATAGGTGTTTTTGCACCTATGAACGCCACTTGATTGGACAAGGATTCTGGGGTTATGTCCGAACTAACCTTTGCTCTTTCTAGGATTTTCTCTAACACAAGTCTATGCCTTGGCGAGTTTTGTATCAGCTCTAGGATGGGCATGTTAATGGGAATCTTTGAAAGATGGTTTTCGAAATCATACAAGTTCAAAATGACTTTTTCTTTGTCCATTTTGGGCAGAACTCCAGGAATACACGATTTTGAAGGGTCAGGCACACTGACCACTTTTTTAGCATTTTGCAGATGTGGGGGTTGATAGATCCTCCCGGATCTTGTCACTTCTCCCACGATCAACCTAGGGTTCGCACTTAAGATGGCTCTAATCGAATGTTTTGGAGCACCTTGAATTTTCAAAACTGGTTTAATCGGGGATGGAACTCTTGGTGGTCCCCGAATCACTACTTGGGCAGGTTTCCTACGAAGGATGAGTGTAGATGTACAAGTGGAAAAACCAGACTTATATGTACGCGCTAGACTCTTTGAAATTGTGAGAGCACATACCTCTTTGCCCTTCCCACTGGTACTTGTGTGATTGGGAAAGGGTTCTTTGAAAATAGCTTGAGCAGGCTCCGATTCCTCAGTGACCTGGAGCCGGCCCTCTGCTATCAAGTTCTCGATTTGGTTTAGGAGGGAAAAACACTGCTTTGTATCATGGCCTTTGAGCTGATAATACTTACAGAATCGATTCAAAAACCTCCCTTTGGAAGTGATTCCCTCAGGGATTTCAAGGAGTTCGATCATGCCTTGGGCGAGTAGGAGGTCTAGGACCTTCGACACAGGTTGCCCCAGCGGATTGTACTCCCATTTTTCAAATGGTTTTTGTATTTTTTTGTCTTTTCTGTTTTCAAAATTTTCAAAATTCTTTGAAGTGCTAGCCAGCCTTGGATCTACCCGGACATTGGCGACCTTGTGGGGTTTTTCCCCTTTGTCCATGGTGGGTAGCTCGTAATTGCCGGGCTTTTCCAAGTGAGTCTTTGAATTTACGCTCCCTTTCCACAGGTGGTCGTAAACCCCTTTTTTCAAATTTGTCTAAAAAAGAGATGATTTTTTAATCAGTTTGTGGAAAGTAGAGATTTCATGTAAAGAAAGAAGAGTTTTCAATTCAGTTTTGAAATTATCCAGGATGAGCATTACTGCGCATCCTTCGGATATGGGTTCTCGCACCTGCCCAAGGAGCGACCTCCATCAAACGATAAATGTATGCACATCTTCGTTCATACCTTGCTTTGTATCCCTCAAAGTATTCAATGTAGGCGTGACTTCTACGTTGTGTGAAAATCTTTGCATGAAGCAGTTCGCCAACTCTTCAAAAGTTGTGAACTGGCTCAAATCGTAGGAAGCCAGCCATTTAGAAGTGTGCCTTTGAGGGATAAGGAGAACCAATACACCCATTTCATCGAGTCCTTCTTTTTCTTGTGGGCTCGACGAGAGAAAAGCTGCAGGTGAGACCTAGGGTCTCCCGTGCCATCATACCGATGGAAATTCGGTATTTCATCATCATTGTCTGTTTCGTAATCTAAAGGGAGAAAATCAGACAGGACGTACGTTGTTTTCTCTTTATTTTGCCCTTTCAGCAACTACTGTAGGGCTTTACGATCCTTGTGAGTGAAGGAATCGAGGTATTGGTTGCCTTCCATCTCGGAGGTCTCCTTATGTTTATGAGTTTTTCCAAACTTCTTTTTGGCCTTTATTGGTTCACCATGTGATGAACATGAATCAGCTGCTTCAGCCTCTTGGCTGAGAGCAGCGATCTTGGCCTCGTACTCTCTTCTTAACTCTTCCTCTTTTTGTTTTCGATTTTTCAAAGATCTTCTAGAATGAGAACTTGAAGAGCATGAGAACCGGCTAGACACTTCATTGGAGTCTGAACTCGACATGACTTCGACGCTTTTAAATCCAACTATGAAATGCAAGAAGACAAAGAGTTAAAACACTTTTCTTTGAAAACGATTTTTTCAGAGACTGGTTTGTTTGTATCGATTTTTCCTTAAGACCCAGGTCCCACTGGGAGTGCCAAAATCTATAGACACGGAAAATCCTCGACTCCGGGTTCTTAGGTCTGAAGCGAATCTTTTCGTACTTACGTCGCTTTAAAAGGGTGTGCCAGCTAGCTTTCTCAAACTAGCGAAGTAAGTTTTGAAAATATATCTGATTTTTGGGGCGACTGTGGACAAGTGGGTTCTTTTCATCGCAGACTTTCTTGCGCCGGCGTGCAAGGGTCAATTTGTACGCTTAGAAAAAACTCGATTTTAAACAAACATGAATCTTTTGAAAACTTGAAAGTGTTTTATCAATTGGTTTTGTCAAAATTGCAACTTTTATACATGGGATCTATGCGTTCCTACGTCTCTCGGGTTTTGGCCAATTTTGGCGTGTAGTCGTGTGCATCCAGTGCTCGATTTCGGGCAAGTTCTACACAATTTGATCAATCTGGTTCGATGCAAATATGCTCCCTATCTCGAGTGTGACGGATATGTAATGCAAACTCACACAACTTGAAGGGAAAACCCAGAATTTAAAGACATAGCAGAAGGGAAATAGCAGAAAGGGAAATATGGCTATATCTTAGATGCGGAAAGAAAATATATAGCTATATCTTAAGAGCGAGAAGGCTCAATGTGAGTGAGTGCTTTGAGTATATAAATTGAAAGGCAACTCATGCGACTTGAACCTTAAAAACCCAGCTAAAGGGGAAATACGTATATATATATGTAAGAGCGGAAAGGCTCAATGTGAGTGAGTGCTTTGAGTGTATAAAATGAAAGACAACTCACACGACTTGAACCTTAAAACCCAACTGAATGTATATAAATAGAGCTATATCCTATGCTCGAGGTGTGCAAAGGTGTGCAGATAAGAGCGGAAAGGCTCCAGTGTATGTGTGTGATTCGTGTTTCAAGCCATAATATTACATCTCGGGGGGAGACTACGCTCCATTATTACAACCCCGTATCGAATTTAATTGAACTTGAAACAATGTAAAAGATCAGATTCGAACACTTACACGTCGTTTGCTTGGGCTTTCTTTGTCAGTGAGATCCGACCTTGGATATAGCCATTGGATGGACCTCTCGCTGCGAACCGATCCGATGCGTGGAGTTTTTGATCCTAGTTCACGATCTAGGCTATGTCGACACGAAAAGGTCTTATGGTTTTGGGTGGGATTCGAGCAAACTTAAGGCAAGGTGTAGCTGATCTAAGGCCAGCTCTAAGGTGAAGGGCTTAGGTAGGATTTTAGTCCAAGTCCTAAGGTGAGACTCGACCAGCTAGGGTCCAAGTTGGGTGATGGTTCATGGGTAGTTCTAGGCGAAACACTAAAGGGATGCCCTAAGGGAGTGCTCGGCCAAATGGTGGCCGAGCTAGGTAGGTTTTAGTGGATGGTTTAGGTAGGATCTAAGGTGGGATCCTAAGGAAAGAGCTCGGCCAGATGGTGGCAGAGCTTGGCTAGTGTTATGTGATTGATCTCGAGTGAGATCCTAAAGGAGAGGCTCGGCCAAATGGTGGCCGAGCTGGGTGGTTCTAGGATTAGTTTAGGCAGGGTTTAGGCCAATGTAAAGGTTTTAGGACTTAGGATCTGGATGGTGGGTTCAAGTGGGACTCGGCCAGCACTTTGGCCGGGCTTAACAAGTTTCAGAAAGGGGAAGCTTTTTAGTAATGTTCGGCCAGTGTTTTGGCCGAACTTGGGGTGGGATTAAGGATGGTTTTAGAGAGTTATGATTTAGGTGCTTAGTGGGGCAGATCTAGGGTGAACTCGGCCAGCCAATGGCCGAGCTTGGAATAGTATTAGGTGGGGATGGACTTGGGTAAAACTAGGTTAGTTTTTAGTGAAGTTCGGCCAGCTCCTTGGCTGGACTTTGTTGGGTTTTCAAAGGTGGTATTGGGTGGTTTAGAGAGACAAGAAAAGAGATGGTTTAGGTGGGTTCTAGGGACTCACCTTAGCCGTGGTTTGCTTGGTTTCCATGCAGCAAATCATCACAAGAGCTGGTCCATCCAATGCTGCCGTCTTTCAATTCAAGCACTCTCACACACATTGAGCTTTCGCTCTTATTTGAAAGACCCAAGTAAGGGCCGACCTATACTATTTGGGTTTCATTTCATGTCGTGTGAGTAAGTCTTTCAATTCAAGCACTTTCACACACATTGAGCCTTCGCTCTTACTCCCAAGACCTTAGTAAAGGCCTTATTGCTGTTATATTTGGGTTTCATTTATGTCGTGTGGGTAGTCTTTCAATTCAAGCACTCTCACACACATTGAGCCTTCGCTCTTACTCCCAAGACCTTAGTCAAGGCCATACTGCAATTTATATTTGGGTTTAATTTCATGTCGTGTGTGTAAGTCTTTCAATTCAAGCACGCACCCACATTGAGCCTTCGCTCTTATTTGCAAGACCCGAGTAAGGGCTCATATACATAATCTATATACATATCTCCCTTCGGTTATTTTCCTTCGGTTATTTCCCTTCGGTTATTTCCCTTCGGTTATTTCCCTTCTGTTATTTCCCCTTCAGTATTGTCTTTACATTTCGGGTTTTTCCTTTGGAGTAGCATGAGTTTGCATTGCATCTACGCCATACCACGAGGTAGGACGCATATTGCATCAAAGCAAGCCCCGCTCGAAATCGCCCATGTAGTGGAGTGTTCATAACACACAAACTAGGTGGCCCGAAAAGGGATAAAAGAAAAGACTTAGGCACGTGCAAATCCACGTGATCTAAAACATGCAACCGCATCTTAAAGACCTGAAATAGACACCTCGAACCGCTTCGTAGACTTTCTCTCCAAAACTCGATTTTTACAAAGCGTACAGACTGACCCTTGCGCATCGGTGCAAGAAGGTCTGCGACGACAAGAGCTTACTTGCTCACAGTCACCACGTTTAGAAGTCAGTGTTAAAAATATCTTCGCTAGCTTAAGTAAGCTAGCTGGCACGCCCTATTTGTATACATAGGCCTTAGACGCACGAGAAGATCCACTCCAAGCCCCCGGAAGGGACGAAGAGGCGGGGATTTTCGCGCGTCTATAGGGATTGGCACGCCCGGTGGGACCTGAGCCTTTTCAAAAATCGAGTTTGCTTGTAGAAGTCTTGCGAAAATTTTGTAAAAAGGTGTCGTTTTAACTTGTTTTCTTTGCTTGTACTTAGGACATTTTGAAAAAGCTTGAAAAGCATGTCAAAATCCAATCCAAGTGAAGTGTCGAGCCAAGGCTCATGCGCATCAAGTTCTCACTCTAGGAGGATTTTCAAAAACAAAATAAAACTAGATGAAATCGAGGACTTGAGAAGGGAGTTTGAGGCCAAAATCGATGCTCTCAGCCAAGAGGTTGAAGTAGGCGATTCATGTTCATCAAACGGTGAACAAAGGCCCAAAAAGAAATCTGAAAAACCTCGCAAGCAAAAAGAGGCCTCCGTAATGGAAGGCAACCAATACCACGAGTCCTTCACACAAAAGGACCGTAAAGCCCTACAGCAGCTGCTGAAAGGGCAGAATAAAGAGAAAAGAAGCTACGCCCTGTCTGATTTCCTTCCTATGGATTACGAAACAGACAGTGACGATGAAATACCGAACTTCCATCGGTATGATGGCATGGGAGACCCTAGGTCTCACTTGCAACTTTTCTCGCGTCGAGCCCATAAGAAGAAAAAGGACTCGATGAAATGGGTGTATTGGTTCCCTCTATCCCTTAAAGGCACAGCTGCCAAATGGCTGGCTTCCTACGACTTAAGCCAGTTCGCTACTTTTGAAGAGTTAGCGAACTGCTTCATGCAAAGATTTGCACACAACGTGGAAGTCACGCCAACCTTGAATACCTTAAGGGATACAAAGCAAGGCATGAACGAAGACGTGCATGCCTTCATTATAAGATGGAGGTCTCTTTTAGGCCAAGTGCGAGAGCCCATATCCGAAGGATGCGCAGTAATGCTCATCCTGGATAATTTCAAAAGCGAGTTAAAAACCCTTCTCTCGCTCCATGAGATTTCAACTTTCCATAAGTTGATCAAAAAGGCCTCCCTTTTCGAAACCAACTTGCGAAAAGGGACATACGACCACTTATGGAAAGGAAGTGCCATTCCAAAAACCCGTTTGGAAAAGCCCATCGCATATGGGCTGCCCACGACGGACAAAGGGGCAAAGCCCCATAAAATCGCCAATGTCCGGGTGGATCCAGGCATGGCGGGCACTTCTAAAAATTTTGAAAAAATAGAAAATAAGAGAGAACGTAATTTTCAAAAACCGGTTGAAAAACGGGAGTACACTCCGCTGGGGCAACCTGTGTCGGAGGTCCTAGACCTCTTACTTGCCCAGGGCATGATCGAACTCCCTGAGATCCCCGAAGGAGTCACGTCCAAAGGGGGGGTATTTAAACCGATTTTGCAAGTATCATCGGCTCAAAGGCCATGATACCAAACGCTGCTTCTCTCTTTTAAATAAAATTGAGAACTTGATAGCAGAAGGCTGGCTCCAGGTCACTGCGGAACCTGAGCCACCTCAAGCTATCTTCAAGGAACCCTTTCCCAAACACGCCAGTGGCAGTGGGAAAGGAAAGGAGGTATGTACCCTCACCATTTCCAAGGAACTAGCGCAAAAACCAGAACCTGGTCGACCTGCTTGTGCACCCATCCTTGTACTATACAAGAGGCCTGCCCAAGTCGTCATTCGGGGACCACAAAAAGTGGAAACCCCGGTAAAACCAGTTTTGAAAATTCAAGGTTCTCCTCAGCTCATCCTTAGAGCCAAGTCTAGCGCAAACCCTAGGCTGGTCGTGGGGGAAGTCACTAGATCCGGGAGGATCTACCAACCCCCGCACCTTCAAGGTGCTCAAAAGGTGGTCAGTGTGCCTGGCCCCTCAAAAGCATGTATCCCTAGTGGTCTGCCAAAAGCAGATAAGGACAAAATCATCCTAAATCCTTATGATTTCGAAAACCACCTTTCAAAGATTCCTATTCACATGTCTATCCTAGAGCTTATCAAAACTTCGCCTAGGCATAGACTTGTATTAGAGAAAATTCTAGAAAGGGCCAAGGTTGATTCGAACATAAGTCCGGAATCCTTGTCTGCCCAAGTGGCTTTATTAGGAGCAAAATCGCCCATCACCTTTTCGGAAGATGATGTAGATAGACCCTACGAAACCCATAACCAGGCCCTGCATATCGAGGTGGTTCTAAACAACCACTCTCTGGACAGGTGCCTAGTCGATGGTGGAGGAGGGCTCAACATCCTTCCACTTCATGTGGCGTACAAAATCGGAGTCACCTTGACTTCAGTAAACCCAAGCCCCATCGTTATCACTGGATACGATGGAAATGCGTCTAGGCCTTTAGGATCCATCGAACTCCCAATGGAAACGGGAGGGATCGAACACACGGGGGTGTTCCATGTCTTGGACATCCACCCCCATTATAACCTGTTGCTGGGAAGACCCTGGATACACAGTTTGTGCGCTGTGCCATCCACCTTCCACAGGTGTGTCAAGATCCCTTTTAGGGACTAGGTCGTAGTGATCCTAGGTGAGAGTCACCCACAGCTTCAGGGGATCATAAACTCCCCTTGTTTATTGAGCTCCCAGGCCCATGAGGCTAACCTGGGGCAAATTATGGTTGAGCCACCTCGGCTCGTGTTGAACAACCCTGGGAAGGTTGTATGTGTGAAGGGGCCGCCCAAAGCAGGCCCCCTCCCGACTCTAATCCTCCTAGGAAAACCCAAACGTTCCCTATTTCCAAAACCCCTGGACAAAAGGCCATACGAGCCTAATATGGACGATAGCATGTTCCAGGACCACGACTTATATCCCATATTTTCAAAAAACAAAAGGTCGTGGAACATGTTATTGAACATGGGCTACACGCCCTACAAAAGTCTAGGGGTACAAAACCAGGGTCTCCTAGAGCCCATCCTTCCTAGGGCCAACCCAAGCCGATATGGGATCGGCTATACTCCCCGAATACCGCCGGAGCCACCCCCTGTGACCACCTGGGTCAAGGGTGCCCTGGAGCCTGCCTTAGAAGAAACCTATGGTTTAGACCTCCTATTCCGAGTCTAACCCGTAGTGTTTTCCCTTTGTAGGTATGACGGAAGATCCCCTTTTCTAAAAATACCAAAAACATTTGAAAACTTAAAATTAAAAAAATCGAAAAACAAGAAAAACCAAAAACAATGGAAAAACAAAAACTCGAAAAAAGAGTGCTTTGTATAGTTCCCAAAGTTCTTGTTTTACAAAAACCCAAAAAAATCGAAAATTTGGAAAATACCAAAAAGATTTTGCACATAGCTGCTCCTGGTAGGACTTTGGCAATAGAAAAGAATTTCGAAAGAAGCGTCGTCTGCATAGCCTGACCAAAAATTTTGAAATCACTTGAAAATCCAAGTACAAAACCAGGTTATTTTGAAAACCACGCATCAAGTTCCCTCGGCTCTATAGCCCACGAGAATGATCAAAGCCCAGAAGTGGATCCCCTTGAGGAAGATCCTACTTCTGAGCTCCCAGAATTTCATAGAATTCTCGATTTTGAAAGACCTTCCCAATCAGTAGGAGGAGATTTCGTAGAGGTGAACCTAGGGGATGATTCCAATCCCAAAACCATCAAAATAGGCGCATGCTTGCATGAAACTGAAAAGTTAGCATTCATTGCATTTCTACGAACCTATTTAGATGTGTTTGCATGGACGTATGAAGACATGCCAGGCATAGATCCCAGCATAGTCGAGCATCGTCTTCCCTTAGATGCAGGTGTAAAACCCATAAAGCAGAAGCTTAGGAAAATACACCCGAATGTACACACTCAAGTCAAAGAGGGTTTAGAAGATCTGCTAAAAGCCGGATTTATAAAACCCATTGCGTATTCTGATTGGTTGTCAAATATCGTTGTAGTTCGAAAAACCAATGGGAAAATTCGAATATGCATCGATTTCAGAAACCTGAATAAAGCCACTCCAAAGGATAATTATCCTTTACCAAACATAGATTTGATAGTCGATAGTACTGCAAATCATGAAATGTTTTCATTCATGGATGGCTATTCAGGCTATAATCAAATCAAACTAAGTCCACGAGATCAGGGTAAGACCGCCTTCACAACCCCATGGGGCACGTACTGCTATACAGTCATGCCCTTTGGTTTGAAAAATGCCGGCGCAACATACCAACGAGCCATGAACACGATCTTTCATGATCAAATTCATGAGCTTGTAGAAGTGTATGTAGATGATCTCTTGGCGAAATCCAAAACCCGATGCACCCATATCGAATGTTTACAAAAGATTTTCGAAAGGCTTAGGCTTTACAAAGTAAAGCTAAACCCTTAAAAATGTGTGTTCGGGGTAGAATCAGGGAAGCTTCTAGGCTTTATGGTGAGCCAAAGGGGAATAGAAGTCGACCCCTCTAAGTGTCGAGCCATCATAGACATGGCTCCACCCTCCAATCTCACCCAAATCCGTAGCCTCCAGGGTCGGTTACAATCCGTGCGCCGATTCATATCGAATCTGGCAACTAGATGCGAACCCTTCAACAGACTGTTGAGGAAGGGTACGAAATTCTTATGGGATGACGAATGCCAAAAGTCCTTCGAGAGACTGAAGGCATACCTGGTTAATCCCCCCGTTTTGAATCCTCCAAAACAAGGAAAACCGCTTTTATTATACATCTCCGTGCATGTAAACGCTTTAGGAGCCCTATTGGCTCAGTACGAGGATGACACCCATAAGGAGTATGCCATCTACTATATTTCGAAAACTCTCTTGGCTTATGAACGAAATTATCAAGCCATGGAGAAGACATGCTTGGCCCTAGTCTGGGCCTGCCAGAAGTTCAGACACTATTTCCTAGATCATGAGATCTGGATAGTGTCCAAGCTTGATCCAATCAAGCACTTGCTCGAAAAACCCATTCTCACGGGCAGATTGGGCAAATGGAAACTCCTTCTAATGGAGTATGACCTGAAATACCATCACCAGATCTCCATTAAGGGGCAAGCCCTAGCAGATTACGTGGCTGAATTCCCCTTAGAGGACGCATATCCCACTCTTGTCGAAATGCCTGATGAAGGCATATTGCAAAACCATTTTCAAAACCACATTTTGGCAAATTCTTTCGAAAACCAAGTGTGGAAGATGCACTTTGACGGGGCACGAAACCAACGAGGGGCTGGTGCCGGGATCATCCTAATCTCCCCTGAAAAGGGCGAGATTCCCATAGCAGTCCGCTTAGATTTCGAATGTTCCAACAACGTAGCTGAGTATGAAGCACTCATACAAGGCTTAAGAATTTCGAAAACTCTAGGGGCATCATGCATCGAGGTCTTTGGAGATTCGCTCCTTATCATAAACCAGGTTTTAAAAATTTGGCAAGTACGTAATGAGAAACTACTTCCATATCACGAGTTGGCCACTCGATTGGTCCAATCCTTCCAATCGTGTAAGCTCACACACGTAGGAAGAGAGGACAATGGCATCGCCGATGCCCTCTCTTCCTTGGGTTCAGCCCTGAAGGTCGATCCCATTTCAGGGACCAGATCCTTGGAAATATGGCATGCGCCTCATCCATCCACACACGACTTGGATATTTGCCAAAACAACCCAGAGTCTATTGAAAAACCCTGGTTCTATGACATAAAACAATTTTTAGAAAATGGGGGATTCACCGGGGATGCCACGTCCAAAGGTAAGGCATTCATTCGTAAGATTTCGACCCGATACACCATTCTGGGTGGGGTCTTATACAAAAAGAGTTTTACCGGCATTCTGCTTAGGTGTATCGACCTAGAGGAGGCTAGGATAGTGATGCATGAGTTCCACGATGGAGAATGTGGAGGTCATGTTAATGCCAACATGATGGCAATGAAAATACTTAGAGGGGGTTATTTTTGGTCCACCCTGAAAAAGGATTGTCACGATTATGTTAGGAAGTGTCATCCATGTCAAGTGCATGGGCACGCCATTCATATCCCTTCATCTGCATTGCATTCCGTGGTCAGCCCCTGGCCATTTACCATGTGGGCGTTTGACATTGTAGGCCCAATATTTCCAAAGGCCTCGAATGGGCATCGTTTTATTTTAGCAGCCACGGAGTATTTCTCCAAGTGGGTGGAAGCCATTTCCCTAACGAATGTAATGGGGCAACATGTGGTAGCTTTCATCCAGAGGAATATCTTGGCTCGATTTGGGGTTCCACGAGACCTTGTGTCTGATAATGGTACCCCATTCAAGAACGAGCGGATGGTTAAGTTGTGCAACACGTATGGCATAACTCACCACTTCTCCTCGCCCTACTACCCTCAAGGCAACGGCCAAGCCGAAGCCACAAACAAGACTCTCATTGGTATCATTGAGAAGACCTTAGAGAAGGGTAGGAGGTGGCATGTGAAGCTGGATGAAGCCTTATGGGCTTATAGGACTTCCATCCGGACTCCCACGAATGCCACACCATTCGAATTGGTCTATGGCACAAACGCCATTCTTCCCATTCATACCCAACTGCATTCATTTCATACATCCATTGCACTCGACCTCCCCCTAGAGACGCTTCAGCATGCTAGGATGGCCGAACTAGATTTGCTAGATGAGAGGCGACTCCTTGCCATGGATCATGCTCGTGCATACCGGCAAAGGATAGCCCGACATTATAGCAAACACATGAGACCTCGCCACTTTGAAGTGGGAGATCTGGTCTTGAAAACCATCCACCATCGTGGCCCACACCCCCTAGGCAAGTGGCGCCCCAACTGGGATGGACCCTATGTTGTACGAGCAACCACTACAAACAATTCGTATTGGTTGATCGATGTAGAAGGTAGGAATTTAGCAGATCTTATCAATATTCAATACTTAAAGAAGTATCATGTGTAGGATCTGGATTAAATTCCAGTTTTCAAAATTTTTGAAAGGGATAGCTGCCCTGAGATATGTGAATAAGGTGCAAAGGCAACTTGTGTGACCCTAAGTAAGAGAATTCGCACTTGTGAAAGAGTGGAGTTTTCAAAATCGTGGTTACATTTCAAAATCCTTCTTCTTACAAAGAAAGGCCTAGTTCAACATAGCAAGATACTTGCAAGTGGTACGTGCTATTTCTAAATAGGCTGATCTGGAATGGATCGAGTGTAGGCTTGGGATAAGCCCTCCCCTCTTCTCTTCTATTTCCAAAAGGAAAACAAAGGCCCAAAACAAAAGGGAATTTCCCATTTAAAGTCTCTTTCCAAAAGAAAGAAACGAGACTTCAAAAAGAAAAATCGATTCTCTTATGAAAAAGAGGGATTAAAGAAAAAATACTCCCAAAGGGAGACCCTCTATGGAAAAAAGGAAGAAGAGGCCAAAAAGCTCAAAAAGAGCAGTTTTCTGCCTTCTATGCCTTAAACCACGGGACGCTTCAGAAGGGACCGTGGTATCTCTTTCCCATCCCTGGCTTATCCCAAGCTAAAGCATGGTTCATTTCGAGGAATCCTAAAGTAAAAATAGGATTTACTTACTTGAATTTCATCTTGTTTGAGAATTCGACGTTTCGAGTAAGACGTAGGGATTTGAAATGAAGCTTGTTTTCTTATAAAACCTCCGCTAGATAAGCGAGTGTTAAGACTCAAACAAGGGCAAGCACGAAGAGCTCGAGATCCTTAGGATCGAGGCTCAAGACAGTTGTCCCTTTTGTAAATAGCTTTTGTAAATAAGTTTTGAAAACCGAACATCGAACAACATAGGATTTGCTCACTTAGAGCAGTAGACCTTGTAAGTCTCTAGAGTTCGACCACATCTGGTCTTTGGGAGGTCGCCACTCTTGGCACCACACCCATGTCATTTGCATTCCACGCATGGTACTTGCATGAACATGATCCCATTGAGGACCAGATTCCATAGTATAACCCTTTGGCGTGATATCTCCTCCTACCAGAGTTTGTAAAATTGAGATTTTGCTAAAATGGGACGATCCCATATTCTTCGTGGCTAGATCTAGGGAGACATTGAAAGGGGTGTTTGTCATCTTTGCCCTTATCCAAATCAATTTGGACAAGGCCAAAGAGGGGCATCTGTAAACACCCCGAAATCCCACGAATTTCTCAAATTCATCTGGTTTTGTAAAAGCAGCCCCAAAGGGCTATTTTGAGTCTAGAAACCCAGGAGCCTTCTAGACAACCCTGTATATATGTTTTAAACTTTATCTTTCAAAAACATATGATATAGCTTTTGAAAACCCTTTTAAAATATGTTTTGAAACCCCGAAGTGGCTTGGCCCGATCAAGACAGGATCAGCAGAGCTAAGAAGAGCCCGGAACTGGAAAACATGTCAAGCCCGGCACAACAACTCTTGTATCTGATTCACACCCCAGGATCTCGAACGTCCAAGACCCTGTTCTTACCAAAATAGCATTTGAAGTCATCTCCGGAAGGCAGAAACGGAGGCGGACGACCATGTTGGCGAAGACCCAACGCAGACGGAGTACTGATGCTGTCAGGCCCCGCACGAATCGTCCGTTTCGAACCCAGCTCGAAGGAGTCAGAGTTCAGTTTGGATTGGATCTGGACCATATATATCCAGATTCCAATCCAAACCCATATGTGGACTTGGATTTGGATTTGGATCGAGAGATCCAATCCAATATCCATATCCATGGCCCACATCACCTTCTCATAAATGGAGGTGGGGCCCACTTGAAATTCACGTGGGATATTGGGCATGAGAGAGAGTGGGGATAGAAAATATCAAGAGTGTTGTATTAAGCTTGACTTGTGTGTCAAGTTTGGGTTTAATCATGTGGGTTAGCCTAATTGAGTGGGTTTAAGCTTGTAATTAGCTAAAACCTAACCTAGGGCTGCACCAACATGGGGTGATCAAGGTCTATGGGCCATGCTAAGGGAGCTCCCTCACCTAAACCTAACCCAAAATGACTAATCCTAGCCTAAACCCCTAATCCACCCCTAATCCCAACCTAATCACCTAACCCACTTCCCTAATCTCGGCCTAATCCCAACCTAATCACCTAACCCACTTCCCTAATCCTTCCCTAAACCTAGATTAATTTCCCTAATCCTAGCCTAAACCTAGCCTAATCACCTAACCTAGCTCACTAAACCTCACCCTAAAACCCAACCACCTAACCTAGCCCTAAACCCCTAAACCACCCTTAGCCCACAATCTACCCAAACCCCTAGTTTTAAAATATCTGGCCCAACCCTTTCCAGCCCACCTTATCTACATACCACCCTACCTAAACCACCTAACCACTACCCTCAGCCCAGCCCTAACCGACCTACCCATCCCCTATTTAAACCCCTCCCCTTTGGGGGCGGGTTTTCAAGCAAGGGGGAGCCTCACCTCAGCCCAGCCGACTCCACTCTCCAACCTGTCCGCCTGCTCCACTCCCCAACTGCTCCATCAGCTCCACCTGCACCGCCACCTTCCCTCTTCCATCCACCACCACCATCCCTCAGCTGGACGCCACTACCTCCACCCAACCGAACCAGCCAACAGCCCACCTGCCCGCCTGCTTCCCACTTCATCCGCCACCTCTCCCCATTCGGTAAGTACCCTGCACCTTACCTAGCCCCCTTCTCTACTACCTCTCCACTCCTAGCTACCCATCCTATCTTCATCTCAGCCCCTTTGCCACCACCACTTTAACCTAGCCGAACCTAGCATAGCCCAAACTGCCGGCCACTACCTAGACATCATTTCCTATTCGGCCTTCCTACCAGCTCTCCTTTAGGTTCAGTTTCCCTAAACTCTCAACTCCCCTAGTGACCCTAAGAACCCACTCATTCAGCCCCTTTAAACCCCCTACTTTGAGGCGACATCTACTTGCCACCGGCCACCTTCGAGGCGCCTATCCCGCGCCCCACTTGCAGCCGGCCAGCACCTTTGATCACCTACCTTCACGGAGCTCCCGTTTGCAGCCCAAGGCGAAGGCCAAGCCCACTCTCAAGCAAGGCCTCTATGGACCAGCTACTCGTAAGTGCCTAAACTCGGTCCTTAGTTGTATACTTGCTTGGGATTCAATTTGATACGGGGTTGTAATAACGGAGCATAGTCTCCCCCCGCTTGTAATAACGTGGCTTGGCACAACCACACACGTGCACTCCCTTAGTCGTGCACGATTTTTAGCACACACGGGCCTAATCAGCCCCTAATATATAAGTGTACATATATACTTTCATTTTCGAAGGGTTTTGTTTAAGTTGGGTGCGTTGTCTTTCAATTCAAGCACTCACACACATTGAGCTTTCGCTCTTAGTTGAAAGACCCAAGTAAGGGCCGACCTATACTATTTGGGTTTCATTTCTTGTCGTGTGAGTAAGTCTTTCAATTCAAGCACTCTCACACACATTGAGCTTTCACTCTTATTTGAAAGACCCAAGTAAGGGCCGACCTATACTATTTGGGTTTCATTTCATGTCGTGTGAGTAAGTCTTTCAATTCAAGCACTTTCACACACATTGAGCCTTCGCTCTTACTCCCAAGACCTTAGTAAAGGCCTTATTGCAGTTATATTTGGGTTTCATTTATGTCGTGTGGGTAGTCTTTCAATTCAAGCACTCTCACACACATTGAGCCTTCGCTCTTACTCCCAAGACCTTAGTCAAGGCCATACTGCAATTTATATTTGGGTTTAATTTCATGTCGTGTGTGTAAGTCTTTCAATTCAAGCACGCACCCACATTGAGCCTTCGCTCTTATTTGCAAGACCCGAGTAAGGGCTCATATACATAATCTATATACATATCTCCCTTCAGTTATTTCCCTTCGGTTATTTCCCTTCGGTTATTTCCCTTCTGTTATTTCCCCTTCAGTATTGTCTTTACATTTCGGGTTTTCCCTTTGGAGTAGCGTGAGTTTGCATTGCATCTACGCCATACCACGAGGTAGGACGCATATTGCATCAAAGCAAGCCCTGCTCGAAATCGCCCATGTAGTGGAGTGTTCATAACACACAAACTAGGTGGCCCGAAAAGGGATAAAAGAAAAGACTTAGGCACGTGCAAATCCACGTGATCTAAAACATGCAACCGCATCTTAAAGACCCAAAATAGACACCTCGAACCGCTTCGTAGACTTTCTCTCCAAAACTCGATTTTTGCAAAGCGTACAGACTGACCCTTGCGCATCGGTGCAAGAAGGTCTGCGACGACAAGAGCTTACTTGCTCACAGTCGCTACGTTTAGAAGTCAGTGTTAAAAATATCTTCGCTAGCTTAAGTAAGCTAGCTGGCACGCCCTATTTGTATACATAGGCCTTAGACGCACGAGAAGATCCACTCCAAGCCCCCGGAAGGGACGAAGAGGCGAGGATTTTCGCGCGTCTACAATAGTCTACAGGTAGGAAATTAGACAGGGCATAGCTTCTTTTCTCTTTATTTTGCCCTCTCAGCAGCTGCTGGAGGGCTTTACGGTCCTTGTGTGTAAAGGACTCGTGGTATTGGTTACCTTCAAGTCTCTTTGTGTTTGTGAGGTTTTTCAAATTTCTTCTTGGCCTTTGGTTCGCCATTGGACGAACATGAATCGCCTGTTTCAGACTCTTGGCTAAGAGCGGCGATTTTGGCCTCGAAGTCCCTTCTCAAGTCTTCAATCTCTTGCTTTTTCGGAAACTTTCGAGATTGAGAACTTGATGTGCAGGAGCCACGGCTAGATACCTCTTGGGAGCCTGGACTCGACATGATTCAATATGCTTTTCAAAACAAATCCTAAGTATGAAAATACAAACAAGCAAAGTTTAAAACACTTTAGAAATTTTTTTTCATGAGGTTTCTCTACATGAACTGACTCTACACAAGGCCCAGGTCCCACCAGGCGTGCCAAACCTGTAGACACGGAAAATCCTCACTTCTGGTTCTTAGGCCTGAAGCGAATATTTTCGTGTGTCTAAGTCGTATTTTAGCAAAAGGGCGTGCCAGCTAGCTTGCTTAAGCTAGCGAAGAAAGTTTTTGAAATCTGACTTCTATCGGGGTGACTGTGAGCAAGTGAGCTCTTTTCGTCGCAGACCTTCTTGCACCAATGCGCAAGGGTCAGTCTGTACGCTTGGCAAAGTCTTTTTAATTAAAACCTCTTTGAAAATACCCTAAGTGTTTGGGGCTTTATATGTACAATTTTCAGATTTTATTACACGTGGGATTTGCACGTGCCTATGTCTTTCTTTTTATCTTTTATGGCCAACTAGGTGTGTGCACAAGTGACCTAAGTTGGGCGATTTTTTGAGCCGGAGTGTGTGCAATATGCGTCCTAACTCGTGGTATGGCGTATATGCAATGCAAACTCACGCAACTCCAAAGGGAAAACCCGAATTGAAAGACAATGCGGAAGGGAAATGACTTAAATGTAAATTGCAGAAGGGAAATTGCAAAAGGGAAATATGGCTATATCTTAAGAGCGGAAAGGCTCAATTGTGCAAGTGTGTGCCGTGTATATATGTAAAGACTACGCACACTGCTGAACCTTAAAACCCAAATCTTAAAGACATAGCCGAAAGGGAAATACTTATAATATATATGGGCCCGAAGGTCACCAACGTGTGCGTGGGTGTTGTGTGTATATTGAAAGACAACTCACACGACTTGTAAATAAAACCCAAATATAAATTGCAATATGGCCTTAACTAAGGTCTTGGGCGTAAGAGCGAAAGCTCAATGTGTGTGAGTGTAGAATTGAAATACTATGCACACGACATAAATGAAACCCAAATATAATTGCAATAGGCCTTGACTAAGGTCTTGGGAGTAAGAGCGAAAGCTCAATGTGTGAGTGTAGAATTGAAATACTACGCACACAACTTGAAGTAAAAACACCCCCAAAATGAAATTGTAATAGGCCCTTACTAGGGTCTTGAAAATAAGAGCGAAAGCTCAATGTGTGTGAGTGTGAAAATTGAAAGACAACACACACAACTTAAACAAAACCCACGCAACTTAAATTAAATACGTATAGCTATATCTTAAGGGCTGATTAGGCCCATGTGTGTGTCAAAATCGTGTGCAGCTAAGAGCGAAATAGACTCAAGTGCACGTGTGTGTGGGTGTGCCAAACCACATTATTACAAGCGGGGGGAGACAACGCTCCATTATTACAACCCCGTATCAAATTTAATTAAGCATAAGCAAGTCTATAACAAGGACCGAGTTAGGCACTTACGTATAACTGGTCCGGGTGTGACTTGCTTTGGCTTTGGCCTAGTGAGTCGCCTTGGACAGCCGAAGGGGAGCTCCTTGGGTGTGTGTGGGCGCCACGTAGGGTGAGAGTCGGATGAAGACTTGAGGATGGCCGAGTACAAGGTGCAGCAAGTAGGGTCTTTGAGTGAGTTGGGGCAGGTTCGGGTCTTAGCTAGGTGGTGGCAGGTTGAAGGGTGGAGGTTTAGCTAGGGGCTGAGGTAGGTGGCTGAGGGAAGGTGGGGATGTAGGGTATGAAATGGCCGGGTGTAAAGGAGATGTTGGGGGCAGTCGGGTGATGGAGTGGCAGGTTTGTGGGGTGGCGAGTGAAGGTGGAGGTGCTGGTGGAGTCGGCCTTGGGGGTGAGATGGAGGAGAAGGAGGGGAGAGTGAGAGGTGAGGCTTACCTAAGGGAAGCCATGGAGGGCAGCTGGCCGGATGGGTGAAGAAGAGGCGGTAGGTGTTGCTGGCCGAATGGTGGAAGGTGGCGAGTGCAAACCCTGGCCGAAGGGAAGAAGGTGGCGGCTGAAGTGGAGTGGAGTGGTGCTGCTAGCCGGGTTCCGAGAGGGACCAAGGGGGCCCAAATTTTCCAGAGCCAAAAAAGTTGAAACCCGCATGAATGGGAGGGGTATTTATAGGCTTAATGGGGTCGGTGGCTGGGATGGTATTGGGGGGTCGGTTGGGCTGGTTTGGTGGTGGTGGTTTGGGGGTATGGTGTGCTAGATATTTAGGTGGGCCAGATTTTTGTTTTGGGTGGTTTGGGGATATGGTGTGCTAGGTATTTAGGTGGGTTGGTTTAGTGGTTTAGGGCTTAGTTAGGTGGGTTGGGCTTAGGGTGAGGTTTAGTGAAGTGGGTTAGGTGTTTAGGCTAGGATTAGGGTGAGGTTAGGGGGATTAGACTAGGTTTAGGGAAGGATTAAGGAAGTGGGTTAGGTGATTAGGCTAGGGTTAGGGAAGGATTAAGGAAGTGGGTTAGGTGATTAGGCTAGGATTAGGGTGAGGGTTAGGTTCTAGGGCTAGGTTTAGTAGCATCCCCTTGGCCTTCGACCCATGGACCTAGTTGCAGCATGTTGGTGCAGCCCCATGTTAGGTGTAGGTGTATACAAGCTTAAACCCACACTCATTAGGCTAAACCCACATGATTAACCCAAAACTTGACACAAAAGTCAAGCCCACCAAAATTCTCACTCATATTTCATCCCATTCTCTCTCATACCCAAGCTTTTCACATGAATTTCTTGTGGGCCCCACCTCCATTTATGAGAAGGTGATGTGGGCCATGGATGTGGATATTGGATTGGATCTTTGGATCCAAATCCAAATCCAAATCCAAATCCATATGTATGTTTGGATTCAGATCTGGATATATATGGTCCAGATCCGATCCAAATATGATTTTCTGACTCCTTCATGGTATTTTCGAAACAGATGGTTTGTGCAGGGCCTGACAACATCAATACTCCGTCTTGCGTTGGGTCTTCGCCAACATTGTCGTCCGCTCCTCTTTGCACCTTCCGGAGATCATTTCGATAGATTTGTTGATAATAGGGGCTTGGATGTCCGAGATTTCTGGGATGATTCTGATACGAGAGTTGATGTGCCGGCTTGACATATGCTCCAATTCTGAGCTCTCTTTCGCTTCTTTGGTCCTGCTTTCATCAGGCCAATTTGCTTTACGGGGTTTCAAAATACCTTTTTAAAGGTTTTAAAACTGTATAACACATATTTTAAAACATGTATTGTTTAAAACATATGTACAGGGTTGTTTGGAAGGCTCCTGGGTTTCCAGACTCAAAATAGCCCTTTCGGGCTGCTTTTGTAAAACCAGGTAATTTAGGAAAATCATGGGATTTTGGGGTGTTTACACTTACTTCGCTAGCTTGAGTAAGCTAGCTGGCACGCCCTTTTTATAAAAATGACTTAGACATACCAAAAGGTTCACTTCAGGCCTAAGAATCAGAAGTGAAAATTTTTTCGTGTCTACAACAGTCATGCCCTTTGGTTTGAAAAATGCCGGCGCCACATACCAAAGAGCTATAGCCACGATCTTCCATGATCAGATTTATGAGCTCGTAGAGGTATATGTAAATGATCTCTTGGCTAAATCCAAAACTCAATGCACTCATATCGAATGCTTACAAAAGATTTTCGAAAGGCTGACTTTACAAAGTAAAGCTAAACCCTCAGAATTGGGTGTTCGGAGTAGAGTCCGAAAAGCTCTTAGGCTTTATGGTGAGCTAAAGGAGCATAGAAGTCGACCCCTCAAAGTATAGAGCCATCATAGACATGGCTCCACCCTCCAATCTCATGCAGATTCGTAGCCTCCAAGGTCGACTCCAATCCATTCGTAGGTTTATCTCAAACCTGGCGACTAGATACGAACCCTTCAACAAGTTGTTGAGAAAGGGCACAAAATTTTCATGGGATGATGACTGCCAAAAGTCATTTAAAAGACTAAAGGCGTACTTAGTTAATCCTCCTGTTTTAAATCCTCCAAAGCAAGGAAAACCTCTTCTGCTTTACATTTCCGTGCATGCGAATGCCTTGGGAGCTTTGTTAGCTCAATACGGGGATGACACTCACAAGGAGTATGCCATATACTATCTTTTAAAAACTCTCTTGGCTTATGAAAGGAATTATCAAGCCTTGGAGAAGACGTGCTTGGCCCTAGTTTGGGCCTGCCAGGAATTTCGACATTACTTCCTAGATCATGAGATCTGGATAGTGTCCAAGCTTGATCCAATCAAGCACTTGTTCAAAAAACCCATTCTCACTGGTAGATTGGGCAAATGGCAACTCCTTCTAATGGAGTATGACCTGAAATACCATCATCAGGTCTCCATTAAGGGGCAAGCCCTAGCAGACTATGTGGCTGAGTTCCCCCTAGAGGACGCATATCCCACACTTGATGAAATGCCTGATGAAGGCATATTGCTAAACCAATTTCAAAACCACATTTTGGCAATTTCATTAGAAAACCAAGTGTGGAAAATGCACTTCGATGGGGCACGAAACCAACGAGAGGCTGGTGCCGGGGTCATCCTCATATCCCCTGAAAAGTGTGAGATCCCCATAGCAATTCGCCTAGATTTCGAAATGTTCCAACAATATAGCTGAGTATGAAGCACTCATACAAGGCTTAAGAATTTCGAAAACTCTAGGGGCATCATGCATCGAGGTCTTTGGAGATTCACTCCTCGTTATAAACCAAGTTTTGAAAATTTAGCAAGTGCGAAACAAAAAGCTTCTTCCATATCATGAGTTGGCCACTCGATTGGTCGAATCCTTCGAATCGTGTACACTCACACATGTAGGAAGAGAGGATAATGGCATTGCCGACGCCCTCTCATCCTTGGGTTCAGCCCTAAGGGTCGATCCCGCTTTGAGAACCCGATCCTTAGAGATATGGCATGCACCCACTCCATCCACACACGATTTGGAAATTTACCAAAACAATCCAGATTCTATTGAAAAACCTTGGTTTCATGACATAAAAGGCTTTTTAGAAAAT
This sequence comes from Brasenia schreberi, assembly GCA_036023115.1. Taxonomy (NCBI): domain Eukaryota; kingdom Viridiplantae; phylum Streptophyta; class Magnoliopsida; order Nymphaeales; family Cabombaceae; genus Brasenia; species Brasenia schreberi. The sequence goes on along the minus strand of JAYKKT010000035.1, from coordinate 1,284,155 downwards.
GGGGGATTTGCTGAAAATGCCACATCCAAAGATAAGGCATTCATCCGAAAGATTTCTACCCGATACACAATTTTGGGTGGGGTTTTGTACAAAAAGAGTTTTACTAGCATCTTACTAAGATGTGTCGACCTAGAGGAGGCTAGGATTGTTATGCATGAGTTCCACGATGGAGAATGTGGAGGTCATGTCAATGCCAACAAGATGGCAATGAAAATACTTAGAGCGGGTTATTTTTGGTCCACTCTGAGAAAAGACTGTCACGATCATGTTAGGAAGTGTAGACGTGAATTTATTTCAAATCGTGGGATTCGAAACCAAACCCTCGGATTACGTCGGGTTGCACGAGCGTGCCAATTAGTTTGCTAAAACTAGCAAATTATGTTTTTTTGACTTCTTAGAACGATTGTGGACAAGTGAGATCTTTTCGACTTAGGCCTTCTTGAACTGGCGCTTAAGGGTCAGCCTAGATGCTTAAATTTTGTTTGAATCCATTAAATTGAAAAAGGAAAAACCAGATTTTCCAAAGTTTCAGATTTGTGCCTAAGTTCTTGATTTATGAAAAATTTCAGATTCTGAAATTTGCAGAACCTACTCAGTTTCAGAGGCTTGTTCTCTGAATTTTTAAAAATACTTCTGATTCTCCAAAAATTCTAAACATTTTCCAGAATAGATACATGTAGAATCAGAATATATTTTTATTTTATGATTTTGTTCTGTATTTTCTGAGAATTAAATCCAGAATCAGAAACTGTTATAAAACTCAGAACAACTCTGTTTCTGCGAATCAGAGGCTCAGAAAAATAGTTATATCTCTCTACTCAGATATCCAAATTCGACAAAGGTTTTTTAGTTAGCAAGATAAGGATGTTATCTTTCCAAAGAATTAAATTTCATCAAATTAAACTCAGTGTTTGCAGAGATATGATCAAAATAACAGATATCTGTTTCTAAACGTTTTGTTTCTGTAAAACGCAATCTGATTTTCTTATAAATTTCACGGATTTAATTAACTAGGCAATCATTCATGAAAATCCCTCAAAATTTTATCTAATCAATTATGATATATTTAGATTATTCATGAAAAATTTCGAATCAATTGGCTTAGCCATTCGCCCATAATAATTCCGTGATCAGACGTGTGTGTACAGACAGTTTCAGAAACCAAGTTTGCAGAAAAATTCAGAAGGTTTCTAACGTGATTCTAGACCAAAATTCAACCTGTATCAGTCCTAATAAACCATGGAAATCATCTAAACATGGATTTTAATTTCGTTCATGAAGGAATCATGCATGTTTGTATCGATATAAATGAAGAACATGGGCTCAAGGCCTTGATTCATGTACAAATTTCCAGAAGCTGTGCTTTTTCAGATTCTCATGAATTAAAACCAATTTGTGCACGAATTCCAACCTGTGTGAGTGAGAGGGAACGTAGAAGAGCTTCGTCGGATGATCGTCGGACGTCGGAACCAGGCCGAACTTCCTTCTTCTCCTTCTTCTCTTCCTTTCTCTCTCTCTCTCTCTATTTCCCTGAATTCTTGGACTGAATGTTCGTGTGTGCTGGTTCCCTCGGATTGATGCTTTGTGGTGACTAGAGGATGGATTTTCGGACTGATTCTTGGCTTGGGTTGGTTCCCCCGGATTTATGCTTTGTGGTGACTGGAGGATGGATTTTCGGACTGTTTCTTGGCTTGGGCTGGTTCATCCCCTTGCAGCCTCATTGAGGCTCCTTTTATAGGCCAAAGGGTGCCCCTTTGGTATGGAATTGGACAAGGCAAGTTGCCATGCTGAACAAACTCATTTTTTGCAGGTGATTGCTGTAAAAAACAAATTTTGGAAGGTTGCTACTGGTTCTGTGAATTTGGAAAGGAGCTGATCATTGGCAAGATAAGTATTTGCTGTGTAACGTGGGTTTTTGACAGTCACTGCGGCATGGCGTTCCTGGCAGGATTGGGATGGGAACGTGATTGGCAAGTGCAGCTATTGGGAGCTGTAATTGGTAAGTTTGCTGTCTTGATGGATCGGCAAAAGTTGCTGAAGAGGTGTTGCTGCAAACTTTCAAGAACGGATGAAGTATCGCCTAGCCATGATTGTAGTCGTTATGGTGGTTCGGAACAGAGGAACAAGAACTGTTTGGAAATTGCTCAAGCTGGGGGACTATGCCGCCATCATAGGCTGCATAAGAGATTGTTACAATTCTTTCTCTTTCGATCCCATGCTTGCCTTTCTTGAGGAAACGTTCAATTCTGTGAGGAACCTGGCTTTCCCCTAGAACTAACATCACGTTGATGATGATCTCTATTCAAGGAAGTGATAGGAGGCTGATAAAACCGGTCATCAAAAGGGTAACTTCTGCTTAGTTTTGGCTTTTGACGTAATGTATCTTCAACTTTTGTCTAATTTTCGATGTTTGGTAATCTCATTTGGGAAAAGACTAGGAAACCAGGGACTTCTCTCATCTATCAAAGCTCGGAACATGTGAAATTTGCTGGTTTCCATCACTTGAGACTTAGTTTAAAATCCTCCTACTGTCGTCAGCAGCAAAGTCACCAAATGCTGCAAGATGCTCCTTCAGCCATGAAGCCTGAACTACAAAAGGTGGAACGTAATTGGTTGTGAAGCACAATTAGCTTTCAGCAGTAGGATCATGATCAAGAGAAATCTGCTGACGTCAAGATTGTAGGTGTCGATGGCATGCAGAAGTTCGACGTCTTTCATCTCTCACGTTCTTAGCATCTGAACAGCAAACAAGACCAACCCATGGAGACAGTGAAGGAAACTTAGAGGATGTGTAGGCTTGGGAACATCAGGAACCTTTTCAAACAAAGCCCCTTTTGTTGTTCCTCTTGCTGAATTATCTGTCGTTCTTCTACTCTCCATGTCACACTGGATCTAACGTCTCCTCTTACTTTTGCTGGAATACTCAAATGTGGGCATCGGTGGATTCTTCGTGTGACGACCCAGGGCGGCTTCCACATGTTTCCCTTCGAACAGCTCCAGTTGTGTTCTGCTTCTTTTTACCAGCGTGCAACTTCTGCATGAGCAGCCTTTAGTTGGATGCCGCGAGTCTAGATATGACTTGCTGTATTGTATTTCAAGACGCACTTTGACAAGCTAACAGAAACACCTTTGTACAACCCAGCCAGTTTAGCAATCGAACTGGATAAAACTGCATGTTTGCTGTGAAAGTGGTTATGCAAATCCATGTTACATGCTTTACTACAAAAGCGTTCAAGTAAGCCCATGTTATGTTTTTGAAAACCAACCATCATGCTTGTTAGATTTCTTCCATGAGTGTTGGAATATTAACATTATTCTTAACATAACAGTAACAAATGACAATGCCAAACTGATGCATATCAATACACTAATTACCTCAACAACCAACCATAACATATACATGTTACGAAAGGCGTTCGATACTAAACCTTTGTTTTCGGAAGCGTTCTTTCTTGCTTCCATCTTTCCTTTCCTTTGATAACATCAACTCTTCCCTCGGGCAACTGATTTCTTTCTGAATATAAACTTTTCTTTTTGGGAAGCTCACTTTCCCTTTTTGATGCCCGCTCTACTTTTTGGGCACCCATTTGCCTTTTCAGGTGTCAAATTGTCTTATAAATGCCTGTTTCTTTTCAAATGGCAAATTTAAAACAAATTTATCAACAGAAAGCTTTTAAAGAAACGAAATCCTGCTTTTCCATGCTAGGGGCAAAATTGTTACTTTCATCCAATCTTGTCAAAATTCGAAATTTTCAGAAAGGAAAGTATTCTTTCATCATTTTAAAGCTTCCATAAAATTTTGGTACCGAAACAACTCATTTAGTGCCTTTTTCCTTCGAAAACCCAAAATTACCAAAAAGAGCTACTTTCCTAAAAAAAGTAAAAATTTTAAAAGAAAATTTTGGGTGTTTACAAGAAGTGTCATCCATGTCAAGTGCATGGGCACGCCATTCATATTCCCTCATCATCATTGGATTCCATGGTCAGCCCCTGGCCATTTACCATGTGGGCATTTAATATTGTAGGCCCAATATTTCCAAAGGCATCGAATGGGCATAGATTCATTTTAGCAGCCACTAAGTACTTCTCCAAATGGGTCGAAGCCATCTCCCTGACCAACGTATAGGGGCAACATGTGGTGGCTTTCATTATGAGGAATATCTTGGCTCGATTTGGAGTTCCAAGAGACCTTGTGTCCGATAATGGCACCCCATTTAAAAACGAGCGGATGGTTAAGTTGTGCAACACCTATGGCATAACTCACCACTTCTCCTTGCCCTACTACCCTCAAGGCAACGGCCAAGCCGAAGCCATGAATAAGACTCTCATTAGCATAATTGAGAAGACTTTAGAAAAGGGTAGGACGTGGCATGAGAAGCTGGATGAAGCCTTATGGGCTTATAGGACTTCCATCCGGACTCCCACGAATGCCACGCCATTTGAGTTAGTCTATGGCACAAACGCCATTCTCCCCATTCATACAAAACTCCATTCATTTCATACATCCATTGCACTCGACCTCCCCCTAGAGACGCTTCAGCATGCTAGGATGGCCGAACTAGATTTGTTAGATGAGAGGTGTAAACACCCCAAATCTTCTATATTTCAAAAAACTCTCGAAAAAGCTCGTTTGATTCAAAACGATAACTTGTTTTGAAATGTGAAAACAGGTACAGAAGGCAAAAGAAGACCCTAGGCCCGAAAAGGATTCAAGCCCAGAGCTTCAGAAGCCACTCCTTGATAAAAAACAAAAGAAAACAGAGCCCGTTTGAAGAAAAAGCCAAAAGCGGTGAAAACCAAGAAAAATGGAGTCCAGAACGGCGAGACGGAGTCTGGACGATAAAGTTGGGGAAAACCCAGCACCAGACGGAGCGCTGATGAAGCCAGTGCCCGCACAGGTCGTTCGCCTCGAGAAGCCAAGAAGGACTGTCCGAAGAAATTTTGATTTGGATCTGGACCATAAATATCCAGATCCAAATCCATGTAATGAATAGTGTTTGGATTTGGGCCAATCCAAATAGTGTTTGGGTCGATCCAAATAGTGTTTGGATTTGGATTGGATCCAAATAGTGTTTGGATTAGATCGGATCTGGACCAAAATATCCAGATCCGTATCCATAAAAATATTGGGTTTGGATCGGATACGGATCTCAAAATATCCGAGATCCAATATCCAAATCCAAATAGTGTTTGGATTTGGGTCTGGATCCAAACCCCAAACCCAAACCCAAATCCAAGACCCACCTCAAATCTCTATAAATAGAGGTGAGGGGGTCCATGTAAAGGGTTCATTCAAATATTTGGGAGGAGAGAGAGGGAGTGATCAACCTAGCCATGTGGGCTCATGAGTGAAGTGGGCTTGAGCCATGTTGGCCAAGGCTAGATCAAAGGGGCTGCACCAACTCGAGCCTAGCTGCACCAAGAGGTGGACCGCGGGCGTGGAAGTGGGCTGGACCGATTGGAGGTGGCTGGACCTAGTGGGCTGCACCTAAGGTAAGCCTCAACTAAACCTAGCCCTTCTCTCTACCCTTCTAAACCTAACCCATATGAACCCACCTACACCTAACTGACCCTAAACCGCCCCAAGTAAGTCCAGCCAAGTGCTGGCCGAACTTCACAAAACCCCTTTCCCAACCGACCTGCCCTAGCTGGCCGAACCCCACCTCGCCACCAACCAACATCCCTTAGTCGCTGCCCCCACCACCGGCTGCAACCTGGCCGAACCTACCTATCACCGCCTCAACCAAAACCCACCTTGACCTGCACTACCTAAGCCTACCACCACCTGCCCTTAACCACCCAACTCCACCTGCACCTCACCTACCCTGACTAGCCTACCACCACCTACAAACCGCCACCCCTAACCTGCCTTTAACCGAACCCCACTTCGCCACCATCCCTTGCCCCAAACCAAACCCAATGGCCTGCTCCTTGGCAGGCCATTCCCTTTAGTAAACCCACGGCCTACTGGTGCAGGCTGTGCCTCATCCAAACCCAGCCAGGGCCTGCCACTCGGCAGGCCACTTCTTACCAAAAACCCGCAAAGGCCTGCCACTCGGCAGGCCCTCTCCCTACAAGCCCATGGCCTGCTAGTGCAGGCCAGGCTTCCCCTCCTTTACCAAGGGCAGGGCCTGCCACTCGGCAGGCCACCTCTCCCTAGAGACCCCACGGCCTGCTAGTGCAGGCCGTGTCCCTTCCTTCACCCCCAAGCCCCACGGCCTGTTGGTGCAGGTCGTGTATCATCCCCACTACAAGAGCCCCCGGCCTGCCACAAAGCAGGCCGTTTCCTTGGGCCACCTACCTCTGGCCGTGACTCCACCCAGCCAGGCTGAGCCCTAGCTTAGCCTTGGCCTTGACCGACTGAACCTAACCTAGTTAGGGTTTCCCCTAAAACCCAACTCGAGTCATCCCAAACCAGGCCCATACCAAGCCAAAAACCAGGCCCATACAAAGCTTACTCAAACACCTCTCCCAAGTCCTCAAAGGTTCTCAAACACCTCCAAGCTAGCCGGTTCCACTTCCATGTGATCCGGGCTCCACACGCAAGGCGTACGCGTCCTAGACACACCCCACATAGCGGGCTAGGTGAGTTGTAAGTCCTTACATTTGGTGTTTTATTAAATTTTGATACGGGGTTGTAGTAAAGGAGCTTTGTCTCCCCCCGATTGTAATAACGTGGTTTGACACACCCACACACACACGCACTTGAGCCTTTCCACTCTTAGTCGTACACTTCTTGCACACACACGGGCCTAACAAGCCCTTAATATATAGTTATATTTATATATTTTAAGTCAAGGGGTTTTTTAATTAAGTCGTGTGTGTTGTCTTTCCATTTTCCACACGCACACACATTGAGCCTTCGCTCTTACTCCCAAGACCTTAGTAAAGGCCTTATTGCAGTTATATTTGGGTTTCATTTCATGTCGTGTGTGTAAGTCTTTCAATTCAAGCACGCACACACATTGAGCCTTCGCTCTTATTTGCAAGACCCAAGTAAGGGCCCCTACATATACTCTATATAAAGTATTTCTTTCGGCTATGTCTTTAAGATTCGGGTTTTAAGGTTCAAGTCGTGTGCGTTTGTCTTTCAATATATACATGACACACACTTACACAATTGAGCCTTTCCGCTCTTAAGATATAGCCATATTTCCCCTTTCGCTATTTACTTTACAAGTCATTTCCCTTCGGCTATTTACTTTACAAGTCATTTCCCATCGGTTATTTCCCTTCGGCAATTTCCCTTCGGCATTGTCTTTTAAATTCGGGTTTTCCCTTTGGAGTAGCGTGAGTTTGCATTGCATCTACGCCATACCACGAGATAGGACGCATATTGCATCGAAGCAAGCCCCGTACTCCAGCTCAAATTCGCCCCATGTAGTGGAGTGTTCATAACACACACCTAGGTGGCCCATAAAGGGATAAAAAGAAAGACTTAGGCACGTGCAAATTCACGTGATCTAAAATATGAAAATCATACAAAAACAACCCGAATCAATCGTGCAAACACGCCAAGACTTAGGCTATTTCGATGCACGCCCATCGTGCCTAAGCAGATTAAAATTTGAAAGACTTAGGGTCATCCAACCCTTACAAAATCAAAATCGCCCAAATGCATGGTTTTCAAAAGGTTTTAAAACACTTTTTCATTCAAAATATATTTTGAGTTAAACTTGTTTCAAAACGAAGTCTCTAAGCGTACAGACTGACCCTTGCGCATCGGTGAAAGAAGGTCTGTGACGTAAAAATCCTGCTTGCCTACAATCGCCTTTCAAAAGTCAGATTATTTTCAAAACATACTTTGCTAGTTAAAGTAAACTAGCTGGCACGCCCATAAAGCGAAGTAGATTGCGAAAAGGTTCACTTCAGGCCTAAGAACCCGTAAGTGAAAATTTTCGGTGTCTACAAGAGGCGACTCCTTGCTATGGATCATGCTCATGCATACCGGCAAAGGATCGCCCAACACTACGACAAACATATGAAACTTCACCACTTTGAAGTGGGAGACCTGGTTTTGAAAATCATCCACTATCATGGCCCACATCCACTTGGAAAGTGGCGCCCCAAGTGGGATGGACCCTATGTTGTGCGTGCAACCACCACGAAAAAACTCATACTAGTTGATCGATGTAGAAGGTAGGAATTTAACAGATCCTATCAATATTCAATACTTGAAGAAGTATTATGTGTAGGTGTAGACACCGAAAATTTTCACTTACGGGTTCTTAGGCCTTAAGTGAACCTTTTCGCAATCTACATTCGCTTTATGGGCGTGCCAGCTAGTTTACTTTAACTAGCAAAGTATGTTTTGAAAATAATCTGACTTTTGAAAGGCGATTGTAGGCAAGCAGGATTTTTACGTCGCAGACCTTCTTACACCGATGCGCAAGGGTCAGTCTGTACGCTTAGAGACTTCGTTTTGAAACAAGTTTAACTCAAAATATATTTTGAATGAAAAAGTGTTTTAAAACCTTTTGAAAACCATGCATTTGGGCGATTTTGATTTTGTAAGGGTTGGATGACCCTAAGTCTTTCAAATTTTAATCTGCTTAGGCACGATGGGCGTGCATCGAAATAGCCTAAGTCTTGGCGTGTTTGCATGATTGATTCGGGTTGTTTTTGTATGATTTCAGATTTTAGATCACGTGAATTTGCACGTGCCTAAGTCTTCCCTTTATAAACAGGGAATACAAAAACTCCAAAGGGTACAACTTGCACGTGCCTAAGTCTTTCTTTTTATCCCTTTATGGGCCACCTAGGTGTGTGTTATGAACACTCCACTACATGGGGCGAATTTGAGCGGGAGTACGGGGCTTGCTTTGATGCAATATGCGTCCTACCTCGTGGTATGGCGTAGATGCAATGCAAACTCACGCAACTCCAAAGGGAAAACCCGAATTTAAAAGACAATGCCGAAGGGAAATTGCTGAAGGGAAATAACCGAATGGAAATGACTTGTAAAGTAAATAGCCGAAGGGAAATGACTTGTAAAGTAAATAGCGAAAGGGGAAATATGGCTATATCTTAAGAGTGGAAAGGCTCAATTGTGTAAGTGTGTGTCGTGTATATATTGAAAGACAACGCACACGACTTGAACCTTAAAACCCGAATCTTAAAGACATAGCCGAAAGAAATACTTTATATAGAGTATATGTAGGGGCCCTTACTTGGGTCTTGCAAATAAGAGCGAAGGCTCAATGTGTGTGCGTGCTTGAATTGAAAGACTTACACACACGACATGAAATGAAACCCAAATATAACTGCAATAAGGCCTTTACTAAGGTCTTGGGAGTAAGAGCGAAGGCTCAATGTGTGTGCGTGTGGAAAATGGAAAGACAACACACACGACTTAATTAAAAAACCCCTTGACTTAAAATATATAAATATAACTATATATTAAGGGCTTGTTAGGCCCGTGTGTGTGCAAGAAGTGTACGACTAAGAGCGGAAAGGCTCAAGCGCGTGTGTGTGTGTGTCAAACCACGTTATTACAATCGGGGGGAGACGAAGCTCCTTTACTACAACCCCGTGTCAAAATTTAATTGAATATAAAGCAAGTTAATGTAATAGACCAAGTTTAGACACTTACAAATAGCTGGTCCATGTTCAACTTGCTTGCACGTGGGCTCACGGTTCACCTTGGGCAGCCAAGAGGGGGTTATCCTAGGTGGCTTTGAGGGAGGTTCTATGGGGCACGGTTAGGGTCTTAGGGGAACTAAGGTTCGGCCAAGATGGGGGCTGTGTAGGGTCTGTCCTAGGGTGCAGGTCACGGCCATGGTGCAGGTTAGGTCGGCAGGGGGGGCGTCTGGCGCCTGGCGCAGCAGATGGGTCGGCAGGGAGGCAGTCGGGTCGACAGGGAGGCGTCTGGCGCCTGGCGCAGCAGACAGGCGCCTGGCGCTGGGCGCGCTGGGGCGCAGGATGCGCAGTAGCACGGGACAGCTGCGGCGCGGGGTGTGCAGGCAACAGAGGGGCGCGCGACAGCAGAAGGGTGCACGGCAGCAGAAGGGCACGCGGCTGGCGCTGTTTTCTCACGGCCGGTCGGGGTGAAGTTTTTGGGGTTTGTTAGGGATGGTTTGAGGCGGTTGGGGTTAGGTTAGGTCTAGTTAGGGTTCAGTTAGGGTTAGGTTGGTTCAGTTAGGGTTAGGTAGGTTCGAACCTAGGCTAGGTTGGGGGTTAGGTTTAGAGGGGTGTAGAGAGAATGGCTAGGTTAGGTTAGGCTTACCTCTTGGAGCCGGTCCTTCATGGCTTGAGCCCACGTCTCCATGGTTGCAGCCTCTTGGTCCAGCCCACCTTTGTTGCAGCCCCATGGTCTAGACCCACTTAGCCCACATGGCTTGAACCCACCTCACCCAATGAGCCCACATGGCTAGGTCTATCACTCCCTCTCTCTCCTCCCAAATATTTGCATGAACCCTTTACATGGACCCCCTCACCTCTATTTATAGAGATTTGAGGTGGGTCTTGGATTTGGGGTTTGGATCCAGACCCAAATCCAAACACTATTTGGATCTAGATATTAGATCTCAAATATTTTGAGATCCGTATCCGATCCAAACCCAATATTTTTATGGATATGGATCTGGATATTTTGATCCAGATCCGATCCAATCCAAACACTATTTGGATCCAATCCAAATCGAAACACTATTTGGATCGACCCAAACACTATTTGGATTGGCCCAAATCCAAACACTATTCATTACATGGATTTGGATCTGGATATTTATGGTCCAGATCCAAATCAAAATTTCTTCAGATAGTCCTTTTTGGCTTCTCGAGGCGAACGATCTGTGCGGGCATTGGCTTCATCAGCGCTCCGTCTGGTGCTGGGTTTTCCCCAACTTTGTCGTCCGGACTCCGTCTTGCCGTTCTGGACTCCGTTGAGCTTTTCATCAAACGGGCTCTACTTTCTTTTGTTTTTTTATCAGGGAGTAGCTTCTGAAGCTCTGGGCTTGAATCTTCTTCGGGCCTAGGGTCTTCTTTTGCCTTCTGTACCTGTTTTCATATTTCAAAACAGGTTGTTGTTTTGGCTTAAACGAGCTTTTTCGAGAGTTTTTTGAAATATAGAAGATTTAGGGTGTTTACAGATGCCCCTCTTTGGCATTATCCAAATGTATTTGGATAATGGCAAAGAAGAAACACCCCGTTTTGGTTTTGCTCTCAAATTTTCTCGAGAATACACCATTTATTTCGCAAAAACCCTGTTTTCTTTTTCCACAGGTGGGGATTTTTAGCAAAAGGGGGCTTTTCCTAGCTATTTCCCTATATGTATGATCATGCACGAACGACTCTTTGAATGCATGCATGAGAAAAATTTATTTTTGGTTTTTGAGCCTGAAGAGAGCCTTTTGAGGCTGGCTGCTCCGAGCAGGTTTTTACCCATGTCTTCTCGACATTTTTCGGGTTTTCGAGCTTTAGAGAGAGCCTTTTGAGGCTGTCTGCTCTAAGGAAGTTGTACCCTTGTCTTTTTGACATTCGTGAGTTTTTCGAAAATTTCTTTTTGAAAAGGAACTCCTTTTAACTTGTATCGAAAAGGACTTCCATTTTTCATACTTCCCTTCATTCAGGTTTCAATACCTGCTACTCAGTAGAGGTTTTTGGGTAGGAAAACTTGGAAAACATTTCAAAGTTCCATTTCCTACAAAACAGAGTCGAGTTCTCAAACAAAATGAAATCCAAATAAGTCGATTTTATTCGTACTTTAGGATTTTCGCAAATTTGAATCTTTTTCCTCGGGGATAAGCCGTAGGGATATGGGAAAGAGATACCACGGTCCCTCGGTCCCTTCTGAAGCGTCCCGTGGTTTTAGGCAAAGAATCAAAAAATCGCTCTTTGGAGCTTTGGCTTTTTGTTTCTTTTTTTTTTTCATAGAGGGTCTCCCTTTGGGAGTATTTTTTCATTAATCCCTCTTTTCTTTAAAGGAGAGCAACTCTTTGGAGGAGTTTTTGTATTCCCTGTTTATGAAGGGAAGACCTCTTTGGGAGGAGTGATTTTATATCTCCTTTTTCTTTTGAAACGAGAAGACCTCTTTCGGAGGAGTTTTTGTATTCCCTGTTTATGAAGGGAAGACCACTTTCGGAGGAGTTTTTGCATTCTCGTTTTTTTGTTTTTCTTTTGAACACAACCAATTTTCCTTTTCGGAGAGAAAGTAGGATGGGGGAAGGCTTATCCCTTTAGTTACTCAATTCAAACGAGATCGTCCTATTTCTTAATAGCATCTGCTATTTGAAAATATTTTGATATTTTGAACAAGGCTTAATCTTGTAAGCCAGGGTTCTTTGAAATATCGCCAATTCATTTTTGGAAGACTCTACTTTTTGAAAAGTATAGATTCCTCCATTCGGGGTTATACAATCTACTTCGATCCTTCTTTCAAGAAGTTTCAAAGGAGTTCGATTTTTCAAAATCTTTTTGAAAAAAAATTCAACATAAACCCTTTTGAATATTCGGGCATTTTTGGGGTTTTGCTAATTTCTACCCACAATATCAACAAATTTCTAATTTTTGTTGCTCTTTGTAAGACATGGGGACATTCCTACTCGAGTTTGCCACCCTTTTGGGCTTTCTTCGGGGTGATATGATGCATGCTATGCACTCCATGTGATTTTAAAATGGAAATACATGTTTTTATGCAACAATGAACGCATGAAATGTATCTCACAAATCATGAAGGAGATGCATTTGCTTATCCATGGAAAGTGTCTAGGGGTTGTATTTAAAAATGCCCCTAGCTTGATGGGAATTTCGCATGGCCATATGGTGAAGGGCCATGGCTTTTCAAAGGGATTTTGGATGGACAATGGTATGTTCATGTCCATGCACTTCCATGGTTTTTCTAACATGATCATGATACTTTTTGCTCAAGGATGGGAAACATAACCAGCCCTAAGTGATCGTCATGGCCATCAGGTTTTAGTTTTGACATGGTCTCCATATTTTATCGTGAGATTCATGTTCTTTATCCTAACACAATCAAGGTTTTCATATAAACCAGAAGTTGAAGAAAATCTTTCTTTTCAAAGCCATGAAAGGTTTTTCTGAAATGTGTAACCCTTTTTCAAGATTCTCATTTCCTTTTAAAATTTGCCTCGAAGGTGTTGGTTTTGATTTGTATGGAGACATGCCTATGAAGGCTCGATACTTAGGGGGTCGACTCTTATTGCCCCTTTGATTTTGCAAAACCCTGAATTCGATTTCTAGAATGATGTCTAGACTCGATGCATATGAATGATTTCAAAGTGTAATGCATGATGCTTATGCACACACTATGGGTTAACTTATTTCTAAAAATCCCCAATTTTCCATAAGTTAAGGATTTTGCGAAGTTTAGGAAGCTTGGAGGTGTTTATTCCTCCTTGCTTTGGTGATTCTCGAGCTTTTCATTTTTGAAAAAGCTCTAGGCAAAAGGGTGGATAGGACCAGCTTTTTGGATACTTGGTTTCAGGGAGTATATACATTTTTTCGAAAGCATTTTTACAATTTTTCGAAAATGGGCTTTGTATATGGCCAAAGGCTTTTGAAACAAAATTTCTTTTTGGAATTTTCATTTTTCCAAATGTTTTTGAGATTTTGAGAGTTTTCAATTTTTTTGTCTTTTTCAAAAGTAGGGATCTTCCATTGAACCTTCAAAGAAAACATTCATGAATCAGACTCTAATCAGATAGGTCTAAGACATGGGTTTCGGTTTTAGAGGTTCTACAGGGCACCCTTGACCCAGATGGTCTTAGGTGGCGGCTCTGGTGGTATGGGTGGGCTGTAGCCCAGTCCATATCATTCCCTATTGGTTCTAAGTAGGACAGGCTCAAGCCTACCTTGGTTTCGGGTTCCCAGGCCCACGTAGGGTTTATATCCCATATTCAGAATCATGTTCCAAGACTTTTTGCTTTTCGAAAAATTTTGGTATAAATCATGATCTTGGAACATGGAATCGTCCATGTTGGGGACATATACCCTTTTGGATATCGGGAGTTTGGATTCCGGGGTGATGGAAGACTTGGGCTTTTCCATACAAACCTGGTTTGGGAGACTTTGCCCTCAAGGAAAGCCAAGCTTGGTTCCTTGAGGAGTTTTGGACATAGCAGGGTTATGGAAAACTTATGGTTCCATACCCCATTTTGGGAAAAATTTACTTCAAGGGGAGCCATGCAAGGTCCCTTGAAGTTTTTGACTTGGTCCCTAGGTTCAACTCGTGGTGCCCCTAGGGATTGATTTTTTTGTTTCAAAGCCATAGCGTTGGTTCCAGGGCACAAGACTAGGCTCGAAGAAGTGGGTTTTTCTATGGTAGGGTTATGAGCTCCTAAGATGTCGATGCATGCATTAGGGGTCTCCATGTCTACCATTTTCGGAACTTCTTTTTGTTTTTGAAATTCCTTTGAATGGTGCGCGTCAGTTGGCGCACCTTGAAAATCCTCAAGTTTTGGCACAGTTTGTGGGTTTGTGTGTGCAAAGGGGTTATCCAATGCATCTGATGACCCTATATGAAGAAGAGAGTATTGAGAAGGACAGGTTTCAGGCATACCTCTTTGTGGCTTGTCTACCTTTTCAGGGTGAGAGTAGGCCGATTTCCCGGGTAACTCTGTTTTGAGCCCCCGGGGTTTTACGAGGCGTTTCCTTTCGAAACCTTCCTGTTTTTCACTCTCGTTCCTTTGTAGGGTGTGGGTTTCTTATCCCACAGTGTGTGTGCCTAGATTTAGGACTTTCACTTGAATTTTTCGAAATTCCAAAATTTTGTTTTTCAATTTTTTGGTCTTTTTCCAAATTTTCAAGATTTTTTTGGTTTTTTGAAATAGAAAAATCTTTTTTTGGTTTTTCTATGGATTTTGAAGAGCTTGAAGCTGTAGGAGTGGATGACTTATCCCTTTGCCTGGATTTGTCTCTAATCTCCAATCCTTCGTTGAGTTTGAGATCGGTTTTCAATTCACGATCTGTATGTGCCCTAGAAGAGCTGCTATGTGTTCGATGGGCTTTAAGCTCCTTGCTTAAAGCATCCATCTTTTGAAATATTTTTTCAATCTCATCGAGCTCTCTTTGGGCTTTATCTGATTTGAGAGCCTCTTTTAGTTTACTCAACAAAGATTTTTGTAGCTTTCTATCCATTTTCATGCAATTTTCCTAAGTATTTACGATTTTTGAAAAAAACACTCTTTTTTTTCAAAAATTTGAGTATAACTCGTTTGTTTGAAGTCTGCTTAAGTCCCGGGTCCCACCGGGCGTGCCAATTTTGTAGACACTAAAAATTTTCACTTACGGATTCTTAGGCCTGAAGTGAACCTTTTCGCAATCTACATTCGCTTTATGGGCGTGCCAGCTAGTTTACTTTCACTAGCAAAGTATGTTTTGAAAATAATCTGACTTTTGAAAGGCGATTGTAGGCAAGCGGGATTTTTACGTCGCAGACCTTCTTGCACCGATGCGCAAGGGTCAGTCTGTACGCTTAGAGACTTCGTTTTGAAACAAGTTTAACTCAAAATATATTTTGAATGAAAAAGTGTTTTAAAACCTTTTGAAAACCATGCATTTGGGCGATTTTGATTTTGTAAGGGTTGGATGACCCTAAGTCTTTCAAATTTTAATCTGCTTAGGCACGATGGGCGTGCATCGAAATAGCCTAAGTCTTGGCGTGTTTGCGTGATTGATTCGGGTTGTTTTTGTATTTTCAGATTTTAGATCACGGGCACGTGCCTGTTTTTGGGAACACAAAAACTCCAAAGGGTACAACTTGCATTTTGAGAACAGATTTTCAGATTTTAGATCACGTGGATTTGCACTTGCCTAAGTCTTTCTTTTTATCCCTTTATGGGCCACCTAGGTGTGTGTTATGAACACTCCACTACATGGGGCGAATTTGAGCGGGAGTACGGGGCTTGCTTTGATGCAATATGCGTCCTACCTCGTGGTATGGCGTAGATGCAATGCAAACTCACGCAACTCCAAAGGGAAAACCCGAATTTAAAAGACAATGCCGAAGGGAAATTGCCGAAGGAAAATAACCAAAGGGAAATGACTTGTAAAGTAAATAGCCGAAGGGAAATGACTTGTAAAGTAAATAGCGAAAGGGGAAATATGGCTATATCTTAAGAGCGGAAAGGCTCAATTGTGTAAGTGTGTGTCGTGTATATATTGAAAGACAACGCACACGACTTGAACCTTAAAACCCGAATCTTAAAGACATAGCCGAAAGAAATACTTTATATAGAGTATATGTAGGGGCCCTTACTTGGGTCTTGCAAATAAGAGCGAAGGCTCAATGTGTGTGCGTGCTTGAATTGAAAGACTTACACACACGACATGAAATAAAACCCAAATATAAATTGCAGTATGCCTTGACTAAGGTCTTGGGAGTAAGAGCGAAGGCTCAATGTGTGTGCGTGTGGAAAATGGAAAGACAACACACACGACATAAATGAAACCCAAATATAACTGCAATAAGGCCTTTACTAAGGTCTTGGGAGTAAGAGCGAAGGCTCAATGTGTGTGCGTGTGGAAAATGGAAAGACAACACACACGACTTAATTAAAAACCCCCTTGACTTAAAATATATAAATATAACTATATATTAAGGGCTTGTTAGGCCCGTGTGTGTGCAAGAAGTGTACGACTAAGAGTGGAAAGGCTCAAGTGTGTGTGTGTGTGGGTGTGTCAAACCACGTTATTACAATCGAGGGGAGACGAAGCTCCTTTACTACAACCCCGTATCAAAATTTAATTGAATATAAAGCAAGTTAATGTAATAGACCAAGTTTAGACACTTACAAATAGCTGGTCCATGTTCAACTTGCTTGCACGTGGGCTCACGGTTCACCTTGGGCAGCCAAGAGGGGGTTATCCTAGGTGGCTTTGAGGGAGGTTCTATGGGGCACGGTTAGGGTCTTAGGGAAACTAAGGTTCGGCCAAGATGGGGGTTGTGTAGGGTCTGTCCTAGGGTGCAGGTCACGGCCATGGTGCAGGTTAGGTCGGCAGGGGGGGCGTCTGGCGCCTGGCGCAGCAGACGGGTCGGCAGGGTGGCGTCTGGCGCTGGGGCGCAGGACGCGCTGTAGCGTGGGACGGCTGCGGCATGGGGCGTGCAGGCAATAGAGGGGCGCGCGGCAGCAGAAGGGCGCGCGACATGCTCTGTTTTCTCACGGCCGGCCGGGGTGAAGGTTTTGGGGTTTGTTAGGGATGGTTTGAGGCGGTTGGGGTTAGGTTAGGTCTAGTTAGGGTTCAGTTAGGGTTAGGTTGGTTCTGTTAGGGTTAGGTAGGTTCGAACCTAGGCTAGGTTGGGGGTTAGGTTTAGAGGGGTGTAGAGAGAATGGCTAGGTTAGGTTAGGCTTACCTCTTGGAGCCGGTCCTTCATGGCTTGAGCCCACGTCTCCATGGTTGCAGCCTCTTGGTCCAGCCCACCTTTGTTGCAGCCCCTTGGTCTAGACCCACTTAGCCCACATGGCTTGAACCCACCTCACCCAATGAGCCCACATGGCTAGGTCTATCACTCCCTCTCTCTCCTCCCAAATATTTGCATGAACCCTTTACATGGACCCCCTCACCTCTATTTATAGAGATTTGAGGTGGGTCTTGGATTTGGGTTTGGGTTTGGGGTTTGGATCCAGACCCAAATCCAAACACTATTTGGATCTTGATATTGGATCTCAGATATTTTGAGATCCGTATCTGATACAAACCCAACATTTTTATGGATATGGATATGGATATTTTGATCCAGATCTGATCCAATCCAAACACTATTTGGATCCAATCCAAATCCAAACACTATTTGGATCGACCCAAACACTATTTGGATTGGCCCAAATCCAAACACTATTCATTACATGGATTTGGATCTGGATATTTATGGTCCAGATCCAAATCAAAATTTCTTCGGACAATCCTTCTTGGCTTCTCGAGGCGAACGATCTGTGCGGGCACTGGCTTCATCAGCGCTCCGTCTGGTGCTGGGTTTTCCCCAGCTTTGTCGTCCGGACTCCGTCTCGCCGTTCTGGACTCCGTTGAGCTTTTCATCAAACGGGCTTTGCTTTCTTTTGTTTTTTTATCAAGGAGTGGCTTCTGAAGCTCTGGGCTTGAATCTTCTTCGGGCCTAGGGTCTTCTTTTGCCTTTTGTACCTGTTTTCACATTTCAAAACAGGTTGTCGTTTTGGCTCAAACGAGCTTTTTCTAGAGTTTTTTGAAATATAGAAGATTTAGGGTGTTTACAGTAGGGTTTGGGTTAAATTCCCATTTTCGAAAATTCTTAGGGATAGCTGCTTTGAAACCTCGAAAGTAAGGTTCAAAGGCGAATTGTGTGACCTGAGTGAAAGAATTCACACTTGTGAAAGAGTGGAGCTTTCCAAATACGTGGTTACATTTCAAAATCCTTCTTCTTACAAAGAAAGGCCTAGTTCAATATAGCAAGATACTTGCAAGTAGTACGTGCTATTTCTAAATAGGCTAATCTGGAATGGATCGAGTATGACCTTGGGATAAGTCCTCCCCTCTTCTCTTCTCCTTCCAAAAGGAAAATATGGCCAAAAATAAAGGGAAATCCCTGCCAAAATCTCTTTCCCAAAGAAAGAAACCTGAGTCAAAAGGCAAAATTCGATTCTTTCATGGAAAAGAGGGATTAAAGAAAAAATACTCCCAAAGGGAGACCCTCTATGAAAAAAAAAAAGATAAGGCCAAAAAGCTCAAAAAGAGCAGTTTTTCACCTTCTATGCCTCAAACCATGGGACTCTTCAAAAGGGACCGTGGTATCTCTTTCCCATCCCTACGACTTATCCCAAGTAAAACATGGTTCATTTCGAGGAATCATAAAGTAAAAATAGGATTTGCTTACTTGAATTTCATTTTGTTTGAGAATTCGATGTTTTGAGTAAGGCGTAGGAATTTTGAAATTTAGCTTGTTTTCTTATAAAACCTTCGCTAGATTAGCGAGTGTCAAGACTCAAGCAAAGGCAAACGCGAAGAGCCCGAGATCCGTAGGACCAAGGCTAAAAGCAATTTTGCTCTTGTAAATAGATTTTCAAAAATCGAACATCGAGCAACATGGGGCCCGCTCACTTGGAGCAGTAGGTCGTCGTAAGTCTCAAAAGTTCGACCATACCATCTGCTCTCTGGGAGGTCGCCCTTCTTGGCGTCTCATCTATGTCATGCATGTGCATATTCACACATGAACACTTGCATAACATGATCCTCATTTAGGACAAAAAAACATAGAAAATTATCCCCTTTGGCGTTATATCTCCTCCTACCAGGTTTGAAAGAGAGATTTTGCTCAAAAATTGGGACGATCCCATATTTTCGTGGATAGATCTAGGGAGACATTAAAAGGGGTGTTGTTGTCTTTGCCATTATCCAAATAAATTTGGATAATGCCAAAGAGGGGCATCTATAAACACCCCAAAATCCCACGATTTTCTCAAACATGTCTGGTTTTACAAAAGCAGCCCTAAAGGGCTATTTTGAGTCTGGAAACCCAGGAGCCTTCCAAACAACCCTGTACATATTTTAAACCTGTATATACATTTTAAAAATATGTACATATTGCTTTTTAGACTATAAATAGAGTTTTGAAGCCCCAAAAGCCTCCTAGCTTGATAAAAGCGGATCGAAAAGGCAAAGGAGAGCCCAGACCTAAAGCATACTTCAAGCCCAGCATATCAACTCTCATGTCAAAAGCATCCCCAAATTCTCAGACATCCAAGCCCCAAATATCAGAAAAATGATCAAAATGAAATCCTAAAGGTGAGAAGAAGATCGGACGACAATGTTGGTGAAGACCCAACGCAAGACGGAGTACTGATGAAGTCAGGCCCCGCATAAACCGTCCATCTTGAAACGCCATGAAGGAATAAAAAAATCAAATTTGGGTCGGATCTGGACCCTATATATCCAGATCCAAACCCAAAATGTATTTGGATTTGGATTTAGATCCCAAGATCCAAATCTAATATCTGTATCCATGGCCCACTTCACCTCCCCATAAATGGGGGTGAGGGGCGCACAAAATTTCACATGAATGGCCTTAGAAGGCTTGGGTAGAGAGAGAAAGGGAGCCATAAAGTAAGAGTGAGAAAGTTGGTAGGCTTGACTTTTGGTCAAAAATGGGTTAGCCTTGTGGGTTTAACCAAGAGTGTGGGTTCAAGCTTGTATGCACCTACACTTAACCTAGGGCTGCACCAACTTGGATATGGTTGCAATGGACCGGCGCCAAGGGGTGGTTCCTAAACCTAGCCCTAAGTTAGCTTATCTCACCTAGCCATTGTTCCTAAAACCTAACCCAAACCTAACTTAGACTTAGCCCTTCTCACCCAAAACCGCACCCACTTCACCTAGCCGACCTCACCTAGCTGGACCACCTAGACCCTAACCAACTAAGCCTAAGCTAACCTTAGTTCACCTAACTAAGTCCCTAACCAACTAAACCCAACCCACCTAACCGACCTACCCCAAACCACTAACCCAGCCCACCTAAATAGAAATATGTAGCCCACCATATCCCAACCCACCAAAATAAATATTTGGCCCACCTAACTGACGTAAGCTCCCTTATCCCAGCCACTAATCCCTAGACTATATAAACCCCACCTATCACCTGCGGGTGGGCTCTCTCTTCTTGGCTCTCCGTGCTCCCGGGACACTCTCTTCACTCCTCTCTTCACCCTCTTCCTCCCAGCCAAGCACCACCTGCCACCCTTCCACCTTCGGCGAGGAGCTCCACCCGGCCACCAGCATCTCCTTCATTCCCAGCTGGCCAAATCACTTCCCTTCCACCTGCTGCACCCGTGTAGACGCAGGAAAATCCCCGCTCGTCTGGCTTTCTCAGGGCCTAGAGCGGATCCTCTCGTGTGTCTAAGGCCTATTTATATAAACAGGGCATGCCAGCTAGCTTACCTAAGCTAGTGAAGATATATTTGAATCTGACTTCTAACGTGGCGACTGTGAGCAAGTGAGCTCTTGTCGTCGCAGACCTTCTTGCACCGATGCACAAGGGTCAGTCTGTATGCTTTGAAAAATCAAGTTTTGGGATAGAAAAAGCTTACGAAGCGGTTCGAGGTGTTTAATTCGGGTCTTTAGAATGCGATTGCAGTTTTTAGATCACATGGATTTGCACGTGCCTAAGTCTTTCTTTTTATCCCATTATGGGCCACCTAGCTTGTGTGTTATGAACACTCCACTACATGGGCGAATTTGAGTGGGGCTTGCTTTGATGCAATATGCGTCCTACCTCGTGGTATGGCGTAGATGCAATGCAAACTCATGCTACTCCAAAGAGAAAAACCGAATGTAAAGACAATGCCGAAGGGAAATAATCGAAGGGAAATGACCGAAAGGAAATAACCGAAGGGAAATAACCGAAGGGAAATGACTTGTAATGTAAATGCCGAAGGGAGATATGTATATATGGTATATATGGGACCTTACTTGGGTCTTACAAATAAGAGCGAAGGCTCAATGTGGGTGCGTGCTTGAATTGAAAAGCTTACACACACGACATGAAATAAAACCCAAATATAACTTGCAATATGGCCTTGATTAAGGTCTTGGGAATAAGAGCGAAAGCTCAATGTGTGTGAGTGCTTGAATTGAAGTACTACGCACACAACATGAAATTAAACCCAAATAGTATAACACGGCCCTTACTTGGGTCTTTTAAATAAGAGCGAAGGCTCAATGTGTGTGAGTGCTTGAATTGAAAGACTTACACACACGACATGAAATGAAAACCCAAATAGTATAGCTCGGCCCTTACTTGGGTCCTTCAAATAAGAGCGAAGCTCAATGTGTGTGAGTGCTTGAATTGAAAGACTTACACACACGACATGAAATGAAACCCAAATAGTATAGCCCGGCCCTCACTTGGGTCTTTCAAATAAGAGCGAAGGCTCAATGTGTGTGAGTGCTTGAATTGAAAGACAACACACCCAACTTAAGCAAAACCCTACGTAAGTTTATATATATATATATATATATATATATATATATATATATATATATATATATATATATATTTATATATTAGGGGCTGATTAGGCCCGCGTGTGTTCAAAATCATGCACAACTAAGAGAGTGCACGTGTGTGTGGGTGTGCCAAGCCACGTTATTCCAAGCGGGGGGAGACTATGCTCCGTTATTACAACCCCGTATCGAATTGAATTTTAAGCAAGTATACAACTAAGGACCGAGTTAGGCACTTACTAATAGCTGGTCCGAAGATGCCTTGCTTGAGCGTGGGCTTGGCCTTCGCCTTGGGCTGCAAGAGGGAGCTCCGCGAAGTTGAACGGCAAGGGGAGGTGCTGGCCGGATGTCTTGGGTGCGCGGGAGAGGTGCCTTGAAGATGGCCGGCTACTAGGGATGGGCTAGTTTTGGCGTGTTGGGCTGAAGCGCCTAAGTAGGGTCACTAAGGGAGGATAAGATTAGGGAGTATGGCACTAAGGGGGAGCCTAAGGGAGTGTCTAATGGAGCACCTAAGGTTGGCGGGTGGCTGGCCGAATGGAAGGTGACAGTCGGTTGGAGTGGCCGACTAAGGGGACTTGGTGGTGGCGGGTTTTAGGGTAAGGTGGTGGTATGGTGGGTGGCTGAGAGTGGAGAGGGAGTGGAGAAGGAGTTAGGTGGAGTGTGGGGTACTAACCGAACGATGGGAGGCGGCGGGTGATTGAGGAGCAGCCGGGTGTGGTGGGGTGGCTGGTTCGACTGGATGAAGAGGATGGCGACGGATGGCTGGGGAGTGGTGGAGCACGGTGGTGGCTGGGGAGTGGTGGAGCAGGTGGAGCACGGTGGTGTTTGGTGGTGGTGCAGTTGGAGGAGCCGGCTGGGAGTGGGGCAGGTGGAAGTGGAGAACAGGTGGAAGGTCGGTTGGAAATGGAGGACCCAAAAAGCTGAAAAACCTGCCCACTAGGGGGGGGTTTTATAGCTTTTGTGAAGGGCGGTGGGGCTGGTTTTGGGGTAGTGGTTAGGTGGTCTAGGGGTGGTGGTAAGGTAGTAAGGTGGGCTGGTATTAGGGTAGGGCCAGATATTTTAGATACAAGGGGTTTTGGGTAAGTTGTGTGCTAAGTTTAGGTGGGGTGGTTTAGGGGTTTAGGGTTTAGCTAGGTGGGTTGGTTTTGGGGTAAGGTTTAGTGAGGTGGGTTAGGTGATTAGGCTAGGTTTAGGGAAATTAACCTAGGTTTAGAGAAGGATTAGGGAAGTGGGTTAGGTGATTAGGTTGGGATTAGGCCGGGATTAGGGAAGTGGGTTAGGTGATTCAGATTAGGACAGGATTAGGGTAAAAGGTTAGGATTAGGCGTTTTTGGTTAGGTTTAGGTTAAGGAGCTCCCTTTGCATGACCCATGGACCCTAATCATATCATGTTGGTGCAGCCCTAGGTTAGGTTTTGGCTAATTACAAGCTTAAACCCACTTAATTAGGCTAACCCACATGATTGACCCCAAACTTGACACACAAGTCAAGCTTAATTACAACACACACTTGATCTTATCCTCCCCCACTCTCTCTCATGCCCATAATCCCACGTGAAATTCAAGTGGGCCCCACCTTCATTTATGTGAAGGTGATGTGGGCCATGGATATGGATAGTGGATTGGATCTCTGGATCCAAATCCAAATCCAAATCCAAGTCCATACATGGGTTTGGATTGGGATCTGGATATATATGGTCCAGATCCAATCCAAAATGAATTCTGACTCCTTCGGGCTGTGTTCGAAACGAACGGTTTGTGCGGGCTCTGACAGCATCAGTACTCCGTCTGCGTTGGGTCTTCGCCAACATGATCATCCGCCTCTGTTTTCGCCTTCCGGAGATGACTTCAAAGGATGTTTTGATGATAACAGGGTCTTGGACGTTCGAGATCTTGGGGGTGAATTCGATACGAGAGTTGCTGTGCCGGGCTCGACATGTGCTCCAATTCCGGGCTCTCCTTTGCTTTTATGGTCCTATCTTGATTAGGCCAAGCTGCTTCGGGGTTTCAAAAACGTGTTTTAAAAGGTTTTCAAAAGCCATATCATATATTTTTGAAATATAAAGTTCAAAACATATATACAGGCCTTGTCCAAATCGATTTGGATAAGGGCAAAGATGACAAACACCCCTTTCAATGTCTCCCTAGATCTAGCCACGAAGAATATGGGATCGTCCCAATTTTTAGTAAAATCTCAATTTACAAATTCTGGTAGGAGGAGATATCACGCCAAAGGGATATTGCCATGGAATCTGGTCCTAAATGGGATCATGTTTATGCAAGTACCATGCGTGGAATGCAAATGACATGGGTGTGGTGCCAAGAGTGGTGACCTCCCAGAGACAAGATGAGGTCGAACTCTAGAGACTTACAAGGCCTGTTACTCCAAGTGAGCAGATCCTATGCTATTCGATGTTCGATTTTTAAAACTTATTTACAAAACTATTTACAAAAGGGACAACTGTCTTGAGTCTCGATCCTAAGGATCTCGAGCTCTTCGTGTTTGCCCTTGTTTGAGTCTTAACACTCGCTTATCTAGCGGAGGTTTTATAAGAAAACAAGCTATATTTCAAATTCCTACGTCTTACTCGAAACGTCGAATTCTCAAACAAGATGAAATTCAAGTAAGTAAATCCTATTTTTACTTTAGGATTCCTCGAAATGAATCATGCTTTAGCTTGGGATAAGCCAGGGATGGGAAAGAGATACCACGGTCCCTTCTGAAGCGTCTCGTGGTTTAAGGCATAGAAGGTGGAAAACTGCTCTTTTTGAGCTTTTTGGCCTCTTTTTCTTTTTTTTCATAGAGGGTCGCCCTTTGGGAGTATTTTTTCTTTAATCCCTCTTTTTCATAATAGAATCGATTTTTCTTTTGAATTCTGGTTTCTTTCTTTTGGAAAGATACTTTGAATGGGAAATTCCCTTTGTTTGGGCCGTATTTTTCCTTTTGGAAGTAGAAAAGAAGAGGGGAGGACTTATCCCAAGTCTACACTCGATTCATTCCTGATCAACCTATTTAGAAATAGCACATACTACTTGCAGGTATCTTGCTATATTGAACTGGGCCTTTCTTTGTAAGGAGAAGGATTTTGAAATGTAACCATGATTTTGAAGACTCCACTCTTTCACAAGTGTGAATTCTCTTACTCAGGGTCACACGACTTTGCCTTTGCACCTTATTTTCATGTCTCAGGGCAACTATCCCTAAAATTTTTGAAAACAGGAACTTAATCCAAATCCTACACGTGATACTTCTTTAAGTATTGGATATTGATAGGATCTGCTAAATTCCTACCTTCTACATCGATAAACCAATATGAGTTGTTCGTGGTGGTTGCACGTACAACATAGGGTCCATCCCACTTGGGGCGCCACTTTTCGAGTGGATGTGGGCCACGATAATGAATGATTTTTAAAACCAGATCCCCCACTTCAAAGTGGCGAGGTCTCATGTGTTTGCCATAGTGTCGAGCTATCCTTTGCTGGTATGCACGAGCATGATCCATGGCAAGGAGTCGCCTCTCATCTAGCAAATCTAGTTCGGCCATCCTAGCGTGCTGAAGCATCTCTAGGGGGAGGTCGAGTGCGATGGATGTATGGAATGAATGCAGTTGGGTATGAATGGGAAGAATGGCGTTTGTGCCATAGACCAATTCGAATGGTGTGGCATTCGTGGGAGTCCGGATGGAAGTCCTGTAGACACCGAAAATTTTCACTTACGGGTTCTTAGGCCTGAAGTGAACCTTTTCGCAATCTACTTCGCTTTATGGGCGTGCCAGCTAGTTTACTTTAACTAGCAAAGTATGTTTTGAAAATAATCTGACTTTTGAAAGGCGATTGTAGGCAAGCGGGATTTTTACGTCGCAGACCTTCTTGCACCGATGCGCAAGGGTCAGTCTGTACGCTTAGAGACTTCGTTTTGAAACAAGTTTAACTCAAAATATATTTTGAATGAAGAAGTGTTTTAAAACCTTTTGAAAACCATGCATTTGGGCGATTTTGACTTTGTAAGGGTTGGACGACCCTAAGTCTTGCACGATTTGATTCGGGTTTGTACGATTCTCAGATTTTAGATCACGTGGATTTGCGCGTGCCTAAGTCTTTCTTTTTATCCCTTTATGGGCCACCTAGGTGTGTGTTATGAACACTCCACTACATGGGGCGAATTTGAGCGGGAGTACGGGGCTTGCTTCGATGCAATATGCGTCCTACCTCGTGGTATGGCGTAGATGCAATGCAAACTCACGCTACTCCAAAGGGAAAACCCGAAATTAAAAGACAATGCCGAAGGGAAATTGCCGAAGGGAAATGACTTGTAAAGTAAATAGCCGAAGGGAAATGACTTGTAAAGTAAATAGCGGAAGGGGAAATATGGCTATATCTAAGAGCGGAAAGGCTCAATTGTGTAAGTGTGTGTCGTGTATATATTGAAAGACAACGCACACGACTTGAACCTTAAAACCCGAATCTTAAAGACGTAGCCGAAAGAAATACTTTATATAGAGTATATGTAGGGGCCCTTACTTGGGTCTTGTAAATAAGAGCGAAGGCTCAATGTGTGTGCGTGCTTGAATTGAAAGACTTACACACACGACATGAAATGAAACCCAAATATAAATTGCAGTATGCCTTGACTAAGGTCTTGGGAGTAAGAGCGAAAGCTCAATGTGTGTGAGTGTAGAATTGAAGTACTACGCACACGACATAAATGAAACCCAAATATAACTGCAATAAGGCCTTTACTAAGGTCTTGGGAGTAAGAGCGAAGGCTCAATGTGTGTGCGTGTGGAAAATGGAAAGACAACACACACGACTTAATTAAAAACCCCCTTGACTTAAAATATATAAATGTAACTATATATTAAGGGCTTGTTAGGCCCGTGTGTGTGCAAAAAGTGTACGACTAAGAGCGGAAAGGCTCAAGTGCACATGTGTGTGGGTGTGTCAAACCACGTTATTACAATCGGGGGAGACGAAGCTCCTTTACTACAACCCCGTATCAAAATTTAATAAAACACCAAATGTAAGGACTTACAACTCACCTAGCCCGCTATGTGGGGTGTGTCTAGGACGCGTACGCCTTGCGTGTGGAGCCCGGATCACATGGAAGTGGAACCGGCTAGCTTGGAGGTGTTTGAGAACCTTTGAGGACTTGGGAGAGGTGTTTGAGTAGGCTTTGTATGGGCCTGGTTTTGGGCTTTGTATGGGCCTGGTTTGGGATGACTCGAGTTGGGTTCTAGGGGAGCTTGGGGCAACTCGGGCTGTCTTGGTGCAGCCCGGGGTTTTACCTTGCAAGGGGGTGCCTTAGGATGACTCGAGCCAAGGTGGTTCGAGTTATGTTTTAGGAGAAACCCTAACTAGGTTAGGTTCAGTCAATCAAGGCCAAGGCAGGTCGGCCAGGGCTGAGCTAGGGCTCGGCCTGGCTGGGTGCTGGTCGAATTTTGGTCGAGGTAGGTCTAGGGTGAAGCCAGGTTAAGTCGGCCAGGTATGTTGTCTTGGGGGCGGGCTGGCTGAAGGGGAATCACGGCCAGATGTGAGTGGCCCAAGGAAACGGCCAGCCTTGTGGCAGGCCGGGGCTTTAGTGGTGTGGATGATGCACGGCCTGCACCAGCAGGCCGTGGGCTTGGGGGTGAAGGAAGGGATACGGCCTGCACTAGCAGGCCGTGGGGTTTCTAGGGAGAGGTGGCCTGCCGAGTGGCAGGCCCTGCCCTTGGTAAAGGAGGGGAAGCCCGGCCTGCACTAGCAGGCCGTGGGCTTGTAGGGAGAGGGCCTGCCGAGTGGCAGGCCTTGGCTAGGCTTTGATGAGGCACGGCCTGCACCAGCAGGCCGTGGGTTTACTAAAGAGAATGGCCTGCCAAGGAGCAGGCCATTAGGTGTGGTTTGGGGCGAGGGATGGTGGCGGTTTTTGGGTGGTGGTAGGTTAGTCGGGGCAGGTAAGGTGCAGGTGGAGTTGGGTCAAGGCGGGGTTTGGTTGAGGCGGTGATAGATAGGTTCAGCCAGGTTGCAGGTTGGTTGGGGAAGGGGTTTTGGGGAGTTCGGCCAGCACTTGGCTGGGCTTATTTGTGGTGGTTTAGGTTTAGTTAGGTGTAGGTGGGTTCATATGGGTTAGGTTTAGAAGGGTAGAGAGAAGGGCTAGGTTTAGTTGAGGCTTACCTTAGGTGCAGCCCACTAGGTCCAGCCACCTCCAATCAGTCCAGCCCACTTCCACGCCCGCGGTCCACCTCTTGGTGCAGCTAGGCTCGAGTTGGTGCAGCCCCCTTTGATCTAGCCTTGGCCAACATGGCTCAAGCCCACTTCACTCATGAGCCCACATGGCTAGGTTTATCACTCCCTCTCTCTCCTCCCAAGCATTTGCATGAACCCTTTACATGGACCCCCTCACCTCTATTTATAGAGATTTGAGGTGGGTCTTGGATTTGGGTTTGGGTTTGGGGTTTGGATCCATACCCAAATCCAAACACTATTTGGATCTGGATATTGGATCTCGGATATTTTGAGATCTGTATCCGATCCAAACCCAATATTTTTATGGATACGGATATGGATATTTTGATCCAGATCCAATCCAATCCAAACACTATTTGGATCCAATCCAAATCCAAACACTATTTGGATCGACCCAAACACTATTTGGATTGGCCCAAATCCAAACACTATTCATTACATGGATTTGGATCTGGATATATATGGTCCAGATCCAAATCAAAATTTCTTCGGACAGTCCTTCTTGGCTTCTCGAGGCGAACGATCTGTGCGGGCACTGGCTTCATCAGCGCTCCGTCTGGTGCTGGGTTTTCCCCAACTTTGTCGTTCGGACTCCGTTTCGCCGTTCTGGACTCCGTTGAGCTTTTCATCAAATGGGCTCTGCTTTCTTTTGTTTTTTTATCAGGGAGTGGCTTCTGAAGCTCTGGGCTTGAATCCTCTTCGGGCCTAGGGTCTTCTTTTGCCATCTGTACCTGTTTTCACATTTCAAAACAGGTCGTTGTTTTGGCTCAAACGAGCTTTTTGGTGTTTTGAGAGTTTTTGAAAAATAGAAGATTTGGGGTGTTTACAGATGCCCCTCTTTGGCATTATCCAAATGTATTTGGATAATGGCAAAGAAGAAACACCCCGTTCTCTCAAATTTTCTCGAGAATACACCATTTATTTCGCAAAAACACTGTTTTCTTTTTCCAAAAGTGGGGATTTTCAGCAAAAGGGGGCTTTTCCTAGCTATTTCCCTATATGTATGATCATGCACGAATGACTCTTTGAATGCATGCATGAGAAAATTTTATTTTTTTGTTTTTGAGCCCGAAGAGAGCCTTTTGAGGCTGGTTGCTCCGAGCAGGTTTTTACCCATGTCTTTTTGACATTCATGGGTTTTTCGAAAATTTGTTTTTGAAAAGGAACTCCTTTTAACTTGTATCGAAAAGGACTTCCATTTTTCATACTTCCCTTCATTCGGGTTTCAATACCTGCTACTCAGTAGAGGTTTTTGGGTAAGAAAACTTGGAAAACATTTCAAAGTTCCATTTCCTACAAAACAGAGTCGAGTTCTCAAACAAAATGAAATCCAAATAAGCCGATTTTATTCGTACTTTAGGATTTTCGCAAATTTGAATCTTTTTCTTCGGGGATAAGCCGTAGGGATATGGGAAAGAGATACCACGGTCCCTTCTGAAGCGTCCCGTGGTTTTAGGCAAAGAATCGGAAAATCGCTCTTTGGAGCTTTGGCTTTTTGTTTCTTTTTTCACAGAGGGTCTCCCTTTGGGAGTATTTTTTCATTAATCCCTCTTTTCTTTAAAGGAGAGCAGCTCTTTGGAGGAGTTTTTGTATTCCCTGTTTATGAAGGGAAGACCTCTTTGGGAGGAGTGTTTTTATATCTCTTTTTTCTTTTGAACGAGAAGACCTCTTTCGGAGGAGTTTTTGTATTCCCTGTTTATGAAGGGAAGACCACTTTCGGAGGAGTTTTTGTATTCTCGATTTTTTTTTCTTTCTTTTGAAAATAGCCAATTTTCCTTTTCGGAGAGAAAGTAGGATGGGGGAGGGCTTATCCCTTTGGTTACTCGATTCAAACGAGATCGTCCTATTTCTTAATAGCATCTGCTATTCGAAAATATTTTGATATTTTGAACAAGGCTTAATCTTGTAAGCCAGGGTTCTTTGAAATATAGCCAATTCATTTTTGGAAGACTCTACTTTTCAAAAAGTATAGATTCCTCCATTCGGGGTTATACAATCTACTTCGATCCTTCTTTCAAGAAGTTTCAAAGGAGTTCGATTTTTTTCAAAAATCCTTTTGAAAAAGAATTCAACATAAACCCTTTTGAATATTCGGGCATTTTCGGGGTTTTGCTAATTTCTACCCACAATATCAACAAATTGCTAACTTTTGTTGCCCTTTTGAAGACATGGGGACATTCCTACTCGAGTTTGCCATAATTTTGGGCTTTCTTCGGGGTGATATGATGCATGCTATGCACTCCATGTGATTTAAAATGGAAATACATGTTTTTATGCAACGATGAACACATGAAATGTATCTCACAAATCACGAAGGAGATGCATTCACTTATCCATGGAAAGTGTCTAGGGGCTGTGTTTAAAAATGCCCCTAGCTTGATGGGAATTTCGCATGGCCGTATGGTGAAGGGCCATGGCTTTTCAAAGGGATTTTGCATGGACAATGGTATGTTCATGTCCATGCACTTCCATGGTTTTTCTAACATGATCATGATACTTTTTGCTCAAGGATGGGAAACATAATGTAAACACCCCGAAATCCCACGAATTCCTTAAACGAATCTGGTTTTATACAAGCAGCCCCCAAAGGGCCATTTTGAGTTTGGAAACCCAGGAGCCTTCCAAACAACCCTGTATATATGTTTTAAACTTTATTTTTCAAAAACATATAGCTTTTGAAAACCCTTTTAAAACATGTTTTGAAACCCCAAAGTGGCTTGGCCCGATCAAGACAGGACCAGGAGAGCCAAGAAGAGCCCAGAACCGGAGCACCTGTCGAGCCCGGCGCAGCAACTCTTGTATCTGATTCACACCCCAGGATCTCGAATGTCCAAGACCCTGTTCTTACCAAAATATCATTTGAAGTCATCTCCGGAAGGCAGAAACGGAGGCGGACGACCATGTTGGCGAAGACCCAACGCAGACGGAGTACTGATGCTGTCAGGCCCCGCACGAATCGTCCGTTTCGAACCCAGCTCGAAGGAGTCAGAGTTCAGTTTGGATTGGATCTGGACCATATATATCCAGATTCCAATCCAAACCCATATGTGGACTTGGATTTGGATTTGGATCCAGAGATCCAATCCAATATCCATATCCATGGCCCACATCACCTTCTCATAAATGGAGGTGGGGCCCACTTGAAATTCACGTGGGATATCGGGCATGAGAGAGAGTGGGGGTGAAAAATATCAAGAGTGTTGTATTAAGCTTGACTTGTGTGTCAAGTTTGGGTTAATCATGTGGGTTAGCCTACTTGAGTGGGTTTAAGCTTGTAATTAGCTAAAACCTAACCTAGGGCTGCACCAACATGGGGTGATCAAGGTCTATGGGCCATGCTAAGGGAGCTCCTTCACCTAAACCTAGCCAAAAATGCCTAAACCTAGCCTAAACCCCTAATCCACCCCTAATCTGAACCTAATCACCTAACCCACTTCCCTAATCCCGGCCTAATCCCAACCTAATCACCTAACCCACTTCCCTAATCCTTCCCTAAACCTAGATTAATTTCCCTAATCCTAGCCTAAACCTAGCCTAATCACCTAACCTAGCTCACTAAACCTCACCCTAAAACCCAACCACCTAACCTAGCCCTAAACCCCTAAACCACCCTTAGCCCACGATTTATCCAAACACCTAGTTTTAAAATATCTGGCCCAACCCCATCCAGCCCACCTTATCTACATACCACCCTACCTAAACCACCTAACCACTACCCACAGCCCAGCCCTAACCGACCTACCCATCCCCTATTTAAACCCCCCCCATTGTGGGAGGGTTTTCCAAAGGGGAACCACCTTTCCATCCAGCCGGGCCCTCTCCTTCTCCCATCTTCCATCCAGCCGTGACCACTCCCCAGCAGCTCCACCTGCTCCACCAGCCGCCACCTGCTCCGCCACCTTCCCTCTTCCGTCCACCACCACTGCCCCCCAGCCGGACGCCACCATCTTCCCCCAACTCCACCAGCCGACAGCCACCTGCCCGCCACTCTCCCACTCCATCCGCCACTTCTCCCCATTCGGTAAGTACCCTAAACTCCCTCAAAACCCCTCTCTACCACCTCTTCACTCTTAGCCACCCATCTTCCCTTCAGCTCAACCCCTTTGCCGCCACCACCTAAGCCTAGCCGAACCTAGGATAACCCAAGTGGCTGGCCACTACTTAGCCACCATCTCCCATTCGGCCAACCCCCCCCCTAGGTGTCCTCTTTGGCCTTCCCACTCGCTCACCTTTTAGGTCCAGTTTCCCTAAGTACCTAACTTCCCTAGTGACCCTAAGACCCACTTATTCAGCCACTCTAAACTCCCTACTTGGAGGCGCCACCTACTTGCTACCGGCCCCCTTCGAGGCGTATATCCCGCGCCCCATTTGCAGCCGGCCAGCACCCTTGATCACATACCTTCGCGGAGCTCCCGTTTGCAGCCCAAAGCCAAGGCCACGCTCAAGCAAGACCTCTACGGACCAGCTACTCGTAAGTGTCTAAACTCGGTCTTTAGTCATACACTTGCTTGAAATTCAATTTGATATGGGGTTGTAATAACGGAGCATAGTCTCCCCCCGCTTGTAATAACGTGGCTTGGCACAACCACACACGTGCACTCTCTTAGTCGTGCACAATTTTGAACACACACGGGCCTAATCAGCCCCTAATATATAAGTGTACATATATATTTCATTTCCGAAGGGTTTTGTTTAAGTTGGGTGCATTGTCTTTCAATTCAAACACTCTCACACACATTGAGCTTTCGCTCTTATTTGAAAGACCCAAGTAAGGGCCGACCTATACTATTTGGGTTTCATTTCTTGTCGTGTGAGTAAGTCTTTCAATTCAAGCACTTTCACACACATTGAGCCTTCGCTCTTACTCCCAAGACCTTAGTAAAGGCCTTATTGCAGTTATATTTGGGTTTCATTTATGTCGTGTGTGTAGTACTTCAATTCAAGCACTCTCACACACATTGAGCCTTCGCTCTTACTCCCAAGACCTTAGTCAAGGCCATACTGCAATTTATATTTGGGTTTAATTTCTTGTCGTGTGTGTAAGTCTTTCAATTCAAGCACGCACCCACATTGAGCCTTCGCTCTTATTTGCAAGACCCGAGTAAGGGCTCATATACATAAGATATATACATATTTCCCTTCGGTTATTTCCCTTCTGTTATTTCCCTTCAGTATTGTCCTTACATTTCGGGTTTTCCCTTTGGAGTAGCGTGAGTTTGCATTGCATCTACGCCATACCACGAGGTAGGACGCATATTGCATCGAAGCAACCCCCGCTCGAATTCGCTCATGTAGTGGAGTGTTCATACCACACAAACTAGGCAACCCAAAAAGGGATAAAAGAAAAAAACTTAGGCACGTGCAAATCCACGTGATCTAAAACATGCAACCGCATCTTAAAGACCCGAAATAAGACACCTCGAACCGTTTCATAGACTTTCTCCCCAAAACTCGATTTTTGCAAAAGCGTACAGACTGACCCTTGCGCATCGGTGCAAGAAGGTCTGCGACGACAAGAGCTCACTTGCTCACAGTCGCCACGTTTAGAAGTCAGTGTTAAATATATCTTCGCTAGCTTAAGTAAGCTAGCTGGCACGCCCTATTTGTATACATAGGCCTTAGACGCACGATAAGATCCACTCCAAGCCACGAAAGAGGCAAAGAGGCGGGGATTTTCGCGCGTCTACAGAGATTGGCACGCCCGGTGGGACGTGAGCCTTTTCAAAAAGTCGAGTTTACTTGTAGAAGTCTTGCGAAAATTTTATAAAGGTGTCGTTTTAACTTGTTTTCTTTGCTTTTACTTAGGAAATTTTGAAAAAGCTTGAAAAGCATGTCAAAATCCAATCCAAGTGAAGTGTCGAGCCAAGGCTCATGCGCATCAAGTTCTCACTCTAGGAGGATTTTCAAAAACAAAATAAAACTAGATGAAATCGAGGACTTGAGAAGGGAATTTGAGGCCAAAATTGATGCTCTCAGCCAAGAGGCTGAAGTAGGCGATTCATGTTCATCAAACGGTGAACAAAGGCCTAAAAAGAAAATGGAAAAACCTCGCAAGCAAAAAGAGGCCTCCGTAATGGAAGGCAACCAATACCACGAGTCCTTCACACAAAAGGATCGTAAAGCCCTACAGCAACTGCTGAAAGGGCAAAATAAAGAGAAAAGAAGCTACGCCCTGTCTGATTTCCTTCCTATGGATTACGAAACAGACAGTGACGATGAAATACCGAACTTCCATCGGTATGATGGCATGGGAGACCCTAGGTCTCACTTGCAGCTTTTCTCACGTCGAGCCCATAAGAAGAAAAAGGACTCGATGAAATGGGTGTATTGGTTCCCCCTATCCCTTAAAGGCACAGCTGCCAAATGGCTGGCTTCCTACGACTTAAGCCAGTTCGCTACTTTTGAAGAGTTAGCGAACTGCTTCATGCAAAGATTTGCACACAACGTGGAAGTCACGCCAACCCTAAATACCTTAAGGGATACAAAGCAAGGCATGAACGAAGACGTGCATGCCTTCATTATAAGATGGAGGTCTCTTTTGGGCCAAGTGCGAGAGCCTATATCCGAAGGATGCGCAGTGATGCTCATCCTGGATAATTTCAAAAGCGAGTTAAAAACCCTTCTCTCGCTCCATGAGATTTCAACTTTCCATAAGTTGATCAAAAAGGCCTCCCTTTTCGAAACCAACTTACGAAAAGAGACATATGACCACTTATGGAAAGGAAGTGCCGTTCCCAAAACACGTGTGGAAAAGCCCATCGCATATGGGCTGCCCACAACGGACAAAGGGGCAAAGCCCCATAAAATCGCCAATGTCCGGGTGGATCCAGGCATGGCGGGCACTTCTAAAAATTTTGAAAAAATAGAAAATAAGAGAGAACGCAATTTTTCAAAACCAATTGAAAAACGGGAGTACACTCCGCTGGGGCAACCTGTGTCGGAGGTCCTAGACCTCTTACTTGCCCAGGGCATGATCGAACTCCCTGAAATCCCCGAAGGAGTCACGTCCAAAGGGGGGTATTTAAACCGATTTTGCAAGTATCATCGGCTCAAAGGCCATGATACCAAACGGTGCTTCTCTCTTCTAAATAAAATTGAGAACTTGATAGCGGAGGGCCGGCTCCAGGTCACTGCGGAACCTGAGCCACCTCAAGCTATCTTCAAGGAACCCTTTCCCAAACACGCCAGTGGCAGTGGGAAAGGAAAGGAGGTATGTACCCTCACCATTTCCAAGGAACTAGCGCGAAAGCCCGAACCTGGTCGACCTGCTTGTGCGCCCCTCCTTGTATTATACAAGAGGCCCGCCCAAGTCGTCATTCGGGGACCACCAAAAGTGGAAACCCCGACAAGACCAGTTTTGAAAATCCAAGGTTCTCCTCAGCTCATCCTTAGAGCCAAGTTTAGCGCGAACCCTAGGCTGGTCGTGGGGGAAGTCACTAGATCCGGGAGGATCTACCAACCCCCGCACCTTCAAGGTGCTCAAAAGGTGGTCAGTGTGCCTGGCCCCTCAAAAGCATGTATCCCTAGTGGTCTGCCAAAAGCAGATAAGGACAAAATCATCCTAAATCCTTATGATTTCGAAAACCACCTTTCAAAGATTCCTATTCACATGTCTATCCTAGAGCTTATCAAAACCTCGCCTAGGCATAGACTTGTCTTAGAGAAAATTCTAGAAAGGGCCAAGGTTGATTCGAACATAAGTCCGGAATCCTTGTCTGCCCAAGTGGCTTTATTAGGAGCAAAATCGCCCATCACCTTTTCGGAAGATGATGTAGATAGACCCTACGAAACCCATAACCAGGCCCTGCATATCGAGGTGGTTCTAAACAACCACTCTCTGGACAGGTGCCTAGTCGATGGTGGAGGAGGGCTCAACATCCTTCCACTTCACGTGGCGTACAAAATCGGAGTCACCTTGACTTCAGTGAACCCAAGCCCCATCGTTATCACTGGATACGATGGGAATGCGTCTAGGCCTTTAGGATCCATCGAACTCCCAATGGAAACGGGAGGGATCGAACACACGGGGGTGTTCCATGTCTTGGACATTCACCCCCATTATAACCTGTTGCTGGGAAGACCCTGGATACACAGTTTGTGCGCTGTGCCATCCACCTTCCACAGGTGTGTCAAGATCCCTTTTAGGGACCAGGTCGTAGTGATCCTAGGTGAGAGTCACCCACAGCTTCAGGGGATCATAAACTCCCCTTGTTTATCGAGCTCCCAGGCCCATGAGGCTAACCTGGGGCAAATTATGGTTGAGCCACCTCGGCTCGTGTTGAACAACCCTAGGAAGGTTGTATGTGTGAAGGGGCCGCCCAAAGCAGGCCCCCTCCCGACTCTAATCCTCCTAGGAAAACCCAAACGTTCCCTATTTCCAAAACCCCTGGACAAAAGGCCATACGAGCCTAATATGGACGATAGCATGTTCCAGGACCACGACTTGTATCCCATCTTTTCAAAAAACAAAAGGTCATGGAACATGTTATTAAACATGGGCTACACGCCCTACAAAAGTCTAGGGGCACAAAACCAGGGTCTCCTAGAGCCCATCCTGCCTAGGGCCAACCCAAGCCGATATGGGATCGGCTATACTCCCCGAATACCGCCGGAGCCACCCCCTGTGACCACCTGGGTCAAGGGTGCCCCAGAGCCTGTCTTAGAAGAGACCTATGGTTTAGACCTCCTGTTCCGAGTCTAACCCATAGTGTTTTCCCTTTGTAGGTATGACGGAAGATCCCTTTTTCTAAAAATACCAAAAACATTTGAAAACTTAAAATAAAAAAAAAATCGAAAAACAAGAAAAACCAAAAACAATGGAAAAACAAAAACTCGAAAAAAGTGTGCTTTGTATAGTTCCCAAAGTTCTTATTTTACAAAAACCCAAAAAAATCGAAAATTTGGAAAATACCAAAAAGATTTTGTACATAGCCGCTCCTGGTAGGACTTTGGCGAAAGAAAAGGATTTCGAAAGAAACGTCGTCTGCATAGCCAGACCAAAAATTTCGAAATCACTTGAAAATCCAAGTACAAAACCAGGTTATTTTGAAAATCACGCATCAAGTTCCCTCGGGTCTATAGCCCACGAGAATGATCAAAGCCCAGAAGTGGATCCCCTTGAGGAAGATCCCACTTCTGAGCTCCCAGAATTTCATAGAATTCTCGATTTTGAAAGACCTTCCCAATCAGTAGGAGGAGATTTCGTAGAGGTGAACCTAGGGGATGATTCCAATCCCAAAACCATCAAAATAGGCGCATGCTTGCATGAAACTGAAAAGTTAGCATTCATTGCATTTCTACGAACCTATTTAGATGTGTTTGCATGGACGTATGAAGACATGCCGGGCATAGATCCCAGCATAGTCGAGCATCGTCTTCCCTTAGATGTAGGTGTAAAACCAATAAAGCAGAAGCTTAGGAAAATACACCCGAATGTACACACGCAAGTCAAAGAGGGTTTAGAAGATCTGCTAAAAGCCGGATTTATAAAACCCATTGCGTATTCTGATTGGTTGTCAAATATCGTTGTAGTTCGAAAAAACCAATGGGAAAATTCGAATATGCATCGATTTCAGAAACCTGAATAAAGCCACTCCAAAGGATAATTATCCTTTACCAAACATAGATTTGATAGTCGATAGTACTGCAAATCATGAAATGTTTTCATTCATGGATGGTTATTCAGGCTATAATCAAATCAAACTAAGTCCACGAGATCAGGGTAAGACCGCCTTCACAACCCCATGGGGCACGTACTGCTATACAGTCATGCCCTTTGGTTTGAAAAATGCCGGCGCAACATACCAACGAGCCATGAACACGATCTTCCATGATCAAATTCACGAGCTTGTAGAAGTGTATGTAGATGATCTCTTGGCGAAATCCAAAACCCGATGCACCCATATCGAATGTTTACAAAAGATTTTCGAAAGGCTTAGGCTTTACAAAGTAAAGCTAAACCCTCAAAAATGTGTGTTCGGGGTAGAATCAGGGAAGCTTCTAGGCTTTATGGTGAGCCAAAGGGGAATAGAAGTCGACCCCTCTAAGTGTCGAGCCATCATAGACATGGCTCCACCCTCCAATCTCACCCAAGTCCGTAGCCTTCAGGGTCGATTACAATCTGTGCGCCGATTCATATCAAATCTGGCAACTAGATGCGAACCCTTCAACAAACTGTTGAGGAAGGGTACGAAATTCTTATGGGATGACGGATGCCAAAAGTCCTTCGAGAGACTAAAGGCATACTTGGTTAATCCCCCGTTTTGAATCCTCCAAAACAAGGAAAACCGCTTTTATTATACATCTCCGTGCATGTAAACGCTTTAGGAGCCCTGTTGGCTCAATACGAGGATGACACCCATAAGGAGTATGCCATCTACTATATTTCGAAAACTCTCTTGGCTTATGAACGAAATTATCAAGCCATGGAGAAGACGTGCTTGGCCCTAGTCTGGGCCTGCCAGAAATTCAGACACTACTTCCTAGATCATGAGATCTGGATAGTGTCCAAGCTTGATCCAATCAAGCACTTGTTCGAAAAACCCATTCTCACAGGTAGATTGGGCAAATGGCAACTCCTTCTAATGGAGTATGATCTGAAATACCATCACCAGATCTCCGTTAAGGGGCAAGCCCTAGCAGATTACGTGGCTGACTTCCTCTTGGAGGACGCATATCCCACTCTTGTCGAAATGCCTGATGAAGGCATATTGCAAAACCATTTTCAAAACCACATTTTGGCAAATTCTTTCGAAAACCAAGTGTGGAAGATGCACTTCGACGGGGCACGAAACCAACGAGGGGCTGGTGCCGGGATCATCCTAATCTCCCCTGAAAAGGGCGAGATTCCCATAGCAGTCCGCTTAGATTTCGAATGTTCCAACAACGTAGCTGAGTATGAAGCACTCATACAAGGCTTAAGGATTTCGAAAACTCTAGGGGCATCATGCATCGAGGTCTTTGGAGATTCGCTCCTCGTCATAAACCAGGTTTTAAAAATTTGGCAAGTACGTAATGAGAAACTACTTCCATATCACGAGTTGGCCACTCGATTGGTCCAATCCTTCCAGTCGTGTAAGCTCACACACGTGGGAAGAGAGGACAATGGCATCGCCGATGCCCTCTCTTCCTTGGGTTCAGCCCTGAAGGTCGATCCCATTTCAGGGACCAGATCTTTGGAAATATGGCATGCGCCCCAGCCATCCACACACGACTTGGATATTTGCC
This sequence comes from Brasenia schreberi, assembly GCA_036023115.1. NCBI lineage: Eukaryota > Viridiplantae > Streptophyta > Magnoliopsida > Nymphaeales > Cabombaceae > Brasenia > Brasenia schreberi. The sequence goes on along the minus strand of JAYKKT010000035.1, from coordinate 1,244,778 downwards.
AAAACAACCCAGAGTCTATTGAAAAACCCTGGTTCTATGACATAAAACAATTTTTAGAAAATGGGGGATTCACCGAGGATGCCACATCCAAAGATAGGGCATTCATTCGTAAGATTTCGACCCGATACACCATTCTGGGTGGGGTCTTATACAAAAAGAGTTTTACCGGCATTCTGCTTAGGTGTATCGACCTAGAGGAGGCTAGGATAGTGATGCACGAGTTCCACGACGGAGAATGTGGAGGTCATGTTAATGCCAACATGATGGCAATGAAAATACTTAGAGGGGGTTATTTTTGGTCCACCCTGAAAAAGGATTGTCACGATCATATTAGAAAGTGTCATCCATGTCAAGTGCATGGGCACGCCATTCATATCCCTTCATCTGCATTACATTCCGTGGTCAGCCCCTGGCCATTTACCATGTGGGCGTTTGACATTGTAGGCCCCATATTTCCAAAGGCCTCGAATGGGCATCGTTTTATTTTAGCAGCCACGGAGTATTTCTCCAAGTGGGTGGAAGCCATTTCCCTAACGAATGTAATGGGAAAACATGTGGTGGCTTTCATCCGGAGGAATATCTTGGCTCGATTTGGGGTTCCACGAGACCTTGTGTCTGATAATGGTACCCCATTCAAGAACGAGCGGATGGTTAAGTTGTGCAACACGTATGGCATAACTCACCACTTCTCCTCGCCCTACTACCCTCAAGGCAACGGCCAAGCCGAAGCCACAAACAAGACTCTCATTGGTATCATTGAGAAAACCTTAGAGAAGGGTAGGAGGTGGCATGAGAAGATGGATGAAGCCTTATGGGCTTATAGGACTTCCATCCGGGCTCCCACGAATGCCACACCATTCGAATTGGTCTATGGCACAAACGCCATTCTTCCCATTCATACCCAACTGCATTCATTTCATACATCCATTGCACTCGACCTCCCCCTAGAGACGCTTCAGCATGCTAGGATGGCCGAACTAGATTTGCTAGATGAGAGGCGACTCCTTGCCATGGATCATGCTCGTGCATACCGGCAAAGGATAGCCCGACATTATAGCAAACACATAAGACCTCGCCACTTTGAAGTGGGAGATCTGGTTTTGAAAACCATCCACCATCGTGGCCCACACCCCCTAGGCAAGTGGCGCCCCAATTGGGATGGACCCTATGTTGTACGAGCAACCACTACGAATAATTCATATTGGTTGATCGATGTAGAAGGTAGGAATTTAGCAGATCCTATCAATATTCAATACTTAAAAAAGTATTGTAAACACCCCGAAATCCCACGAATTTCTTAAACGAATCTGGTTTTATACAAGCAGCCCCAAAGGGCCATTTTGAGTTTGGAAACCCAGGAGCCTTCCAAACAAACCCTGTACATATGTTTTAAACTTTATCTTTCAAAAACATATAATATAGCTTTTGAAAACCCTTTTAAAACATGTTTTGAAACCCCGAAGTGGCTTGGCCCGATCAAGACAGGACCAGGAGAGCCAAGAAGAGCCCGGAACCGGAGCACCTGTCGAGCCCGGCGCAGCAACTCTTGTATCTGATTCACACCCCAGGATCTCGAACGTCCAAGACCCTGTTCTTATCAAAATAGCATTTGAAGTCATCTCCGGAAGGCAGAAACGGAGGCGGACGACTATGTTGGCGAAGACCCAACGCAGACGGAGTACTGATGCTGTCAGGCCCCGCACGAATCGTCCGTCTCGAACCCAGCTCGAAGGAGTCAGAGTTCAGTTTGGATTGGATCTGGACCATATATATCCAGATTCCAATCCAAACCCATATGTGGACTTGGATTTGGATTTGGATCCAGAGATCCAATCCAATATCCATATCCATGGCCCACATCACCTTCTCATAAAGGGAGGTGGGGCCCACTTGAAATTCACGTGGGATATTGGGCATGAGAGAGAGTGGGGTTGAAAAATATCAAGAGTGTTGTATTAAGCTTGACTTGTGTGTCAAGTTTGGGTTTAATCTTGTGGGTTAGCCTAATTGAGTGGGTTTAAGCTTGTAATTAGCTAAAACCTAACCTAGGGCTGCACCAACATGGGGTGATCAAGGTCTATGGGCCATGCTAAGGGAGCTCCTTCACCTAAACCTAACCCAAAATGCCTAAACCTAGCCTAAACCCCTAATCCACCCCTAATATGAACCTAATCACCTAACCCACTTCCCTAATCCCGGCCTAATCCCAACCTAATCACCTAACCCACTGCCCTAATCCTTCCCTAAACCTAGATTAATTCCCCTAATCCTAGCCTAAACCTAGCCTAATCACCTAACCTAGCTCACTAAACCTCACCCTAAAACCCAACCACCTAACCTAGCCCTAAACCCCCAAACCATCCTTAGCCCACGATTTACCCAAACCCCTAGTTTTAAAATATCTGGCCCAACCCCATCCAGCCCACCTTATCTACATTCTACCCTACCTAAACCACCTAACCACTACCCACAACCCAGCCCTAACCGACCTACCCATCCCCTATTTAAACCCCCCTCATTGTGGGCGGGTTTTCCAAGTGGGAACCACCTCTCCATCCAGCCGGGCCCTCTCCTTCTCCCATCTTCCATCCAGCCGTGACCACTCCCCAGCAGCTCCACCTGCTCCACCAGCCGCCACCTGCTCCGCCACCTTCCCTCTTCCGTCCACCACCACTGCCCCCCAGCCGGACGTCACCATCTTCCCCCAACTCCACCAGCCGACAGCCACCTGCCCGCCACTCTCCCACTCCATCCGCCACTCCTCCCCATTCGGTAAGTCCCCCTAACTCCCTCAAAGCCACTCTCTACCACCTCTCCACTCTTAGCCACCCATCTTCCCTTCAGCTCAGCCCCTTTGCCGCCACCACCTAAGCCTAGCCGAACCTAGGATAACCCAAGTGGCTGGCCACTACTTAGCCACCATCTCCCATTCGGCCAACCCCCCCTAGGTGTCCTAGTTGGCCTCCCCACTAGCTCACCTTTTAGGTCCAGTTTCCCTAAGTACCTAACTTCCCTAGTGACCCTAAGACCCACTTAGTCAGCCACTCTAAACTCCCTACTTGGAGGCGCCACCTGCTTGCCACCGGCCCCCTTCGAGGCGTCTATCCCGCGCCCCACTTGCAGCCGGCCAGCACCCTTGACCACATACCTTCGCGGAGCTCCCGTTTGCAGCCCAAAGCCAAGGCCACGCTCAAGCAAGACCTCTACGGACAAGCTACTTGTAAGTGTCTAAACTCGGTCTTTAATCATACACTTGCTTGAAATTCAATTTGATACGGGGTTGTAATAACGGAGCATAGTCTCCCCCCGCTTGTCATAACGTGGCTTGGCACAACCACACACGTGCACCCTCTTAGTCGTGCACAATTTTGAACACACACGGGCCTAATCAGCCCCTAATATATAAGTGTATGTATATATTTCATTTCCGAAGGGTTTTGTTTAAGTTGGGTGCGTTGTCTTTCAATTCAAACACTCTCACACACATTGAGCTTTCGCTCTTATTTGAAAGACCCAAGTAAGGGCCGGCCTATACTATTTGGGTTTCATTTCTTGTCGTGTGAGTAAGTCTTTCAATTTAAACACTCTCACACACATTGAGCTTTCGCTCTTATTTGAAAGACCCAAGTAAGGGCCGACCTATACTATTTGGGTTTCATTTCTTGTCGTGTGAGTAAGTGTTTCAATTTAAACACTCTCACACACATTGTGCTTTCGCTCTTATTTGAAAGACCCAAGTAAGGGCCGACCTATACTATTTGGGTTTCATTTCTTGTCGTGTGAGTAAGTCTTTCAATTCAAGCACTTTCACACACATTGAGCCTTCGCTCTTACTCCCAAGACCTTAGTCAAGGCCATACTGCAATTTATATTTGGGTTTTATTTCATGTCGTGTGTGTAAGTCTTTCGATTCAAGCACGCACCCACATTGAGCCTTCGCTCTTATTTGCAAGACCCGAGTAAGGGCTCATATACATAAGATATATACATATCTCCCTTCGGTTATTTCCCTTCGGTTATTTCCCTTCGATTATTTCCCTTCGGTTATTTCCCTTCTGTTATTTCCCTTCAGTATTGTCTTTACATTTCGGGTTTTCCCTTTGGAGTAGCGTGAGTTTGCATTGCATCTACGCCATACCACGAGGTAGGACGCATATTGCATCGAAGCAACCCCCGCTCGAATTCGCCCATGTAGTGGAGTGTTCATAACACACAAACTAGGCGACCCAAAAAGGGATAAAAGAAAAGACTTAGGCACGTGCAAATCCACGTGATCTAAAACATGCAATCGCATCTTAAAGACCCGAAATAGACACCTCGAACCGTTTCGTAGACTTTCTCCCCAAAACTCGATTTTTGCAAAAGCGTACAGACTGACCCTTGCGCATCGGTGCAAGAAGGTCTGCGACGACAAGAGCTCACTTGCTCACAGTCGCCACGTTTAGAAGTCAGTGTTAAATATATCTTCGCTAGCTTAAGTAAGCTAGCTGGCACGCCCTGTTTGTATACATAGGCCTTAGACGCACGATAAGATCCACTCCAAGCCACGAAAGAGGCGAAGAGGCGGGGATTTTCTCGCGTCTACAGAGATTGGCACGCCCGGTGGGACGTGAGCCTTTTCAAAAATCGAGTTTACTTGTAGAAGTCTTGCGAAAATTTTATAAAGGTGTCGTTTTTAACTTGTTTCTTTGCTTTTACTTAGGAAATTTTGAAAAAGCTTGAAAAGAATGTCAAAATCCAATCCAAGTGAAGTGTCGAGCCAAGGCTCATGCGCATCAAGTTCTCACTCTAGGAGGATTTTCAAAAACAAAATAAAACTAGATGAAATCGAGGACTTGAGAAGGGAATTTGAGGCCAAAATCGATGCTCTCAGCCAAGAGGCTGAAGTAGGCGATTCGTGTTCATCAAACGGTGAACAAAGGCCTAAAAAGAAAATTGAAAAACCTCGCAAGCAAAAAGAGGCCTCCGTAATGGAAGGCAACCAATACCACGAGTCCTTCACACAAAAGGACCGTAAAGCCCTACAGCAACTGCTGAAAGGGCAAAATAAAGAGAAAAGAAGCTACGCCCTGTCTGACTTCCTTCCTATGGATTACGAAACAGACAGTGACGATGAAATACCGAACTTCCATCGGTATGATGGCATGGGAGACCCGAGGTCTCACTTGCAACTTTTCTCACGTCGAGCCCATAAGAAGAAAAAGGACTCGATGAAATGGGTGTATTGGTTCCCCCTATCCCTTAAAGGCACAGCTGCCAAATGGCTGGCTTCCTACGACTTAAGCCAGTTCGCTACTTTTGAAGAGTTAGCGAACTGCTTCATGCAAAGATTTGCACACAACGTGGAAGTCACGCCAACCCTAAATACCTTAAGGGATACAAAGCAAGGCATGAACGAAGACGTGCATGCCTTCATTATAAGATGGAGGTCTCTTTTAGGCCAAGTGCGAGAGCCTATATCCGAAGGATGCGCAGTAATGCTCATCCTGGATAATTTCAAAAGCGAGTTAAAAACCCTTCTCTCGCTCCATGAGATTTCAACTTTCCATAAGTTGATCAAAAAGGCCTCCCTTTTCGAAACCAACTTGCGAAAAGGGACATACGACCACTTATGGAAAGGAAGTGCCGTTCCCAAAACACGCGTGGAAAAGCCCATCGCATATGGGCTGCCCACAACGGACAAAGGGGCAAAGCCCCATAAAATCGCCAATGTCCGGGTGGATCCAGGCATGGCGGGCACTTCTAAAAATTTTGAAAAAATAGAAAATAAGAGAGAACGCAATTTTTCAAAACCAATTGAAAAACGGGAGTACACTCCGCTGGGGCAACCTGTGTCGGAGGTCCTAGACCTCCTACTTGCCCAGGGCATGATCGAACTCCCTGAAATCCCCGAAGGAGTCACGTCCAAAGGGGGGTATTTGAACCGATTTTGCAAGTATCATCGGCTCAAAGGCCATGATACCAAACGGTGCTTCTCTCTTCTAAATAAAATTGAGAACTTGATAGCGGAGGGCCAGCTCCAGGTCACTGCGGAACTTGAGCCACCTCAAGCTATCTTCAAGGAACCCTTTCCCAAACACGCCAGTGGCAGTGGGAAAGGAAAGGAGGTATGTACCCTCACCATTTCCAAGGAACTAGCGCAAAAGCCAGAACCTGGTCGACCTGCTTGTGCGCCCATCCTTGTACTATACAAGAGGCCCACCCAAGTCGTCATTTGGGGACCACCAAAAGTGGAAACCCCGGCAAAACCAGTTTTGAAAACTCAAGGTTCTCCTCAGCTCATCCTTAGAGCCAAGTCTAGCGCAAACCCTAGGCTGGTCGTGGGGGAAGTCACTAGATCCGGGAGGATCTACCAACCCCCGCACCTTCAAGGTGCTCAAAAGGTGGTCAGTGTGCCTGGCCCCTCAAAAGAATGTATCCCTAGTGGTCTGCCAAAAGCAGATAAGGACAAAATCATCCTAAATCCTTATGATTTCGAAAACCACCTTTCAAAGATTCCTATTCACATGTCTATCCTAGAGCTTATCAAAACCTCGCCTAGGCATAGACTTGTCTTAGAGAAAATTCTAGAAAGGACCAAGGTTGATTCGAACATAAGTCCGGAATCCTTGTCTGCCCAAGTGGCTTTGTTAGGAGCAAAATCGCCCATCACCTTTTCGGAAGATGATGTAGATAGACCCTACGAAACCCATAACCAGGCCCTGCATATCGAGGTGGTTCTAAACAACCACTCTCTGGACAGGTGCCTAGTCGATGGTGGAGGAGGGCTCAACATCCTTCCACTTCACGTGGCGTACAAAATCGGAGTCACCTTGACTTCAGTGAACCCAAGCCCCATCGTTATCACTGGATACGATGGGAATGCGTCTAGGCCTTTAGGATCCATCGAACTCCCAATGGAAACGGGAGGGATCGAACACACGGGGGTGTTCCATGTCTTGGACATCCACCCCCATTATAACTTGTTGCTGGGAAGACCCTGGATACACAGTTTGTGCGCTGTGCCATCCACCTTCCACAAGTGTGTCAAGATCCCTTTTAGGGACCAAGTCGTAGTGATCCTAGGTGAGAGTCACCCACAGCTTCAGGGGATCATAAACTCCCCTTGTTTATCGAGCTCCCAGGCCCATGAGGCTAACCTGGGGCAAATTATGGTTGAGCCACCTCGGCTCGTGTTGAACAACCCTAGGAAGGTTGTATGTGTGAAGGGGCCGCCCAAAGCAGGCCCCCTCCCGACCCTAATCCTCCTAGGAAAACCCAAACGTTCCCTATTTCCAAAACCCCTGGACAAAAGGCCCTACGAGCCTAATATGGACGATAGCATGTTCCAGGACCACGACTTATATCCCATCTTTTCAAAAAACAAAAGGTCGTGGAACATGTTATTGAACATGGGCTACACACCCTACAAAAGTCTAGGGGCACAAAACCAGGGTCTCCTGGAGCCCATCCTTCCTAGGGCCAACCCAAGCCGATATGGGATCGGCTATACTCCCCGAATACCGCCGGAGCCACCCCCTGTGACCACTTGGGTCAAGGGTGCCCCAGAGCCTGTCTTAGAAGAAACCTGTGGTTTAGATCTCCTATTCCGAGTCTAACCCATAGTGTTTTCCCTTTGTAGGTATGACGGAAGATCCCTTTTTCTAAAAATACCAAAAACATTTGAAAACTTAAAATCAAAAAAATCGAAAAACAAGAAAAACCAAAACAATGGAAAAACAAAAACTCGAAAAAAGTGTGCTTTGTATAGTTCCCAAAGTTCTTGTTTTACAAAAACCCAAAAAAATCGAAAATTTGGAAAATACCAAAAAGATTTTGTACATAGCTGCTCCTGGTATGACTTTGGCGAAAGAAAAGGATTTCGAAAGAAACGTTGTCTGCATAGCCAGACCAAAAATTTCGAAATCACTTGAAAATCCAAGTACAAAACCAGGTTATTTTGAAAACCACGCATCAAGTTCCCTCGGGTCTAAAGCCCACGAGAATGATCAAAGCCCAGAAGTGGATCCCCTTGAGGAAGATCCCACTTCTGAGCTCCCAGAATTTCATAGAATTCTCGATTTTGAAAGACCTTCCCAATCAGTAGGAGGAGATTTCGTAGAGGTGAACCTAGGGGATGATTCCAATCCCAAAACCATCAAAATAGGCGCATGCTTACATGAAACTGAAAAGTTAGCATTCATTGCATTTCTACGAACCTATTTAGATGTGTTTGCATGGACGTATGAAGACATGCCGGGCATAGATCCCAGCATAGTCGAGCATCGTCTTCCCTTAGATGTAGGTGTAAAACCAATAAAGCAGAAGCTTAGGAAAATACACCCGAATGTACACACGCAAGTCAAAGAGGGTTTAGAAGATCTGCTAAAAGCCGGATTTATAAAACCCATTGCGTATTCTGATTGGTTGTCAAATATCGTTGTAGTTCGAAAAACCAATGGGAAAATTCGAATATGCATCGATTTCAGAAACCTGAATAAAGCCACTCCAAAGGATAATTATCCTTTACCAAACATAGATTTGATAGTCGATAGTACTGCAAATCATGAAATGTTTTCATTTATGGATGGCTATTCAGGCTATAATCAAATCAAACTAAGCCCACGAGATCAGGGTAAGACCGCCTTCACAACCCCATGGGGCACGTACTGCTATACAGTCATGCCCTTTGGTTTGAAAAATGCCGGCGCAACATACCAACGAGCCATGAACACGATCTTCCATGATCAAATTCACGAGCTTGTAGAAGTGTATGTAGATGATCTCTTGGCCAAATCCAAAACCCGATGCACTCATATCGAATGTTTACAAAAGATTTTCGAAAGGCTTAGGCTTTACAAAGTAAAGCTAAACCCTCAAAAATGTGTGTTCGGGGTAGAATCAGGGAAGCTTCTAGGCTTTATGGTGAGCCAAAGGGGAATAGAAGTCGACCCCTCTAAGTGTCGAGCCATCATAGACATGGCTCCACCCTCCAATCTCACCCAAGTCCGTAGCCTTTAAGGTCGATTACAATCTGTGCGCCGATTCATATCAAATCTGGCAACTAGATGCGAACCCTTCAACAAACTGTTGAGGAAGGGTACGAAATTCTTATGGGATGATGAATGCCAAAAGTCCTTTGAGAGACTAAAGGCATACTTGGTTAATCCCCCCGTTTTGAATCCTCCAAGACAAGGAAAACCGCTTTTATTATACATCTCCGTGCATGTAAACGCTTTAGGAGCCCTGTTGGCTCAATACGAGGATGACACCCATAAGGAGTATGCCATCTACTATATTTCGAAAACTCTCTTGGCTTATGAACGAAATTATCAAGCCATGGAGAAGACGTGCTTAGCCCTAGTCTGGGCCTGCCAGAAATTCAGACACTACTTCCTAGATCATGAGATCTGGATAGTGTCCAAGCTTGATCCAATCAAGCACTTATTCGAAAAACCCATTCTCACGGGTAGATTGGGCAAATGGCAACTCCTTCTAATGGAGTATGATCTGAAATACCATCACCAAATCTCCGTTAAAGGGCAAGCCCTAGCAGATTACGTGGCTGACTTCCCCTTGGAGGACGCATATCCCACTCTTGTCGAAATGCCTGATGAAGGCATATTGCAAAACCATTTTCAAAACCACATTTTGACAAATGCTTTCGAAAACCAAGTGTGGAAGATGCACTTCGACGGGGCACGAAACCAACGAGGGGCTGGTGCCGGGATCATCCTAATCTCCCCTGAAAAGGGCGAGATTCCCATAGCAGTCCGCTTAGATTTCGAATGTTCCAACAACATAGCTGAGTATGAAGCACTCATACAAGGCTTAAGGATTTCGAAAAATCTAGGGGCATCATGCATCGAGGTCTTTGGAGATTCGCTTCTTGTCATAAACCAGGTTTTAAAAATTTGGCAAGTACGTAATGAGAAACTACTTCCATATCACGAGTTGGCCACTCGATTGGTCCACTCCTTCCAGTCGTGTAAGCTCACACACGTGGGAAGAGAGGACAATGGCATCGCCGATGCCCTCTCTTCCTTGGGTTCAGCCCTGAAGGTCGATCCCATTTCAGGGACCAGATCTTTGGAAATATGGCATGCGCCCCATTCATCCACACACGACTTGGATATTTGCCAAAACAACCCAGAGTCTATTGAAAAACCCTGGTTCTATGACATAAAACAATTTTTAGAAAATGGGGGATTCACCGAGGATGCCACATCCAAAGATAGGGCATTCATTCGTAAGATTTCGACCCGATACACCATTCTGGGTGGGGTCTTATACAAAAAGAGTTTTACCGGCATTCTGCTTAGGTGTATCGACCTAGAGGAGGCTAGGATAGTGATGCACGAGTTCCACGACGGAGAATGTGGAGGTCATGTTAATGCCAACATGATGGTGATGAAAATACTTAGAGGGGGTTATTTTTGGTCCACCCTGAAAAAGGATTGTCACGATCATGTTAGAAAGTGTCATCCATGTCAAGTGCATGGGCACGCCATTCATATCCCTTCATCTGCATTGCATTCCGTGGTCAGCCCCTGGCCATTTACCATGTGGGCGTTTAACATTATAGGCCCCATATTCCCAAAGGCCTCGAATGGGCATCGTTTTATCTTAGCAGCCACGGAGTATTTCTCCAAGTGGGTGGAAGCCATTTCCCTGACGAATGTAATGGGGCAACATGTGGTGGCTTTCATCCGGAGGAATATCTTGGCTCGATTTGGGGTTCCACGAGACCTGGTGTCTGATAATGGTACCCCATTCAAGAACGAGCGGATGGTTAAGTTGTGCAACATGTATGGCATAACTCACCACTTCTCCTCGCCCTACTACCCTCAAGGCAACGGCCAAGCCGAAGCCACAAACAAGACTCTCATTGGTATCATTGAGAAAACCTTAGAGAAGGGTAGGAGGTGGCATGAGAAGCTGGATGAAGCCTTATGGGCTTATAGGACTTCCATCCGGACTCCCACAAATGCCACACCATTCGAATTGGTCTATGGCACAAACGCCATTCTTCCCATTCATACCCAACTGCATTCATTCCATACATCCATTGCACTCGACCTCCCCCTAGAGACGCTTCAGCATGCTAGGATGGCCGAACTAGATTTGCTAGATGAGAGGCGACTCCTTGCCATGGATCATGCTCGTGCATACCGGCAAAGGATAGCCCGACATTATAGCAAACACATAAGACCTCGCCACTTTGAAGTGGGAGATCTGGTCTTGAAAACCATCCACCATCGTGGCCCACACCCCCTAGGCAAGTGGCGCCCCAACTGGGATGGACCCTATGTTGTGCGAGCAACCACTACGAACAATTCGTATTGGTTGATCGATGTAGAAGGTAGGAATTTAGCAGATCCTATCAATATTCAATACTTAAAGAAGTATCATGTGTAGGATCTGGATTAAATTCCAGTTTTCGAAAATTTTATAGGGATAGCTGCCCTGAGACATGTGAATAAGGTGCAAAAGCAACTCGTGTGACCCTAAGTGAGAGAATTCGCACTTGTGAAAGAGTGGAGTTTTTAAAATCGTGGTTGCATTTCAAAATCCTTCATCTTACAAAGAAAGGCCTAGTTCAACATAGCAAGATACTTGCAAGTAGTACGTGCTATTTCTAAATAGGCTGATCTGGAATGGATCGAGTGTAGGCTTGGGATAAGTCCTCCCCTCTTCTCTTCTCCTTCCAAAAGGAAAACGAAGGCCCAAATCAAAAGGGAATTTCCCATTTAAAGTCTCTTTCCAAAAGAAAGAAACCAGACTTCAAAAAGAAAAATCGATTCTCTTATAAAAAAGAGGGATTAAAGAAAAAATACTCCCAAAGGGAGACCCTCTAGGGAAAAAAGGAAAAAGAGGCCAAAAAGCTCAAAAAGAGCAGTTTTCCGCCTTCTATGCCTCAAACCACGGGACGCTTCAGAAGGGACCGTGGTATCTCTTTCCCATCCCAGGCTTATCCCAAGCTAAAGCATGGTTCATTTCGAGGAATCCTAAAGTAAAAATAGGATTTACTTACTTGAATTTCATCTTGTTTGAGAATTCGACGTTTCGAGTAAGACGTAGGAATTTGAAATGAAGCTTGTTTTCTTATAAAACCTCCGCTAGATAAAGCGAGTGTTAAGACTCAAACAAGGGCAAGCACGAAGAGCTCGAGATCCTTAGGATCGAGGCTCAAGACAGTTGTCCCTTTTGTAAATTGCTTTTGTAAATAAGTTTTAAAAACCGAACATCGAACAGCATAGGGTTTTTGCTCACTTGGAGCAGTAGGCCTTGTAAGTCTCTAGAGTTCGACCACACCTGGTCTCTGGGAGGTCGCCACTCTTGGCACCACACCCATGTCATCTGCATTCCACGCATGGTACTTGCATGAACATGATCCCATTTAGGACCAGATTCCATAAGTGAACCCTTTGGTGTGATATCTCCTCCTACCAGAGTTTGTAAAATTGAGATTTTGCTAAAATGGGACGATCCCATATTTTTCGTGGCTAGATCTAGGGAGACATTAAAAGGGGTGTTTGTCATCTTTGCCCTTATCCAAATCGATTTGGACAAGGCCAAAGAGGGGCATCTGTAAACACCCCGAAATCCTACGAATTTCTTAAACGAATCTGGTTTTATACAAGCAGCCCCAAAGGGCCATTTTGAGTTTGGAAACCCAGGAGCCTTCCAAACAAACCCTGTACATATGTTTTAAACTTTATCTTTCAAAAACATATAATATAGCTTTTGAAAACCCTTTTAAAACATGTTTTGAAACCCCGAAGTGGCTTGGCCCGATCAAGACAGGACCAGGAGAGCCAAGAAGAGCCCGGAACCGGAGCACCTGTCGAGCCCGGCGCAGCAACTCTTGTATCTGATTCACACCCCAGGATCTCGAACGTCCAAGACCCTGTTCTTATCAAAATAGCATTTGAAGTCATCTCCGGAAGGCAGAAACGGAGGCGGACGACTATGTTGGCGAAGACCCAACGCAGACGGAGTACTGATGCTGTCAGGCCCCGCACGAATCGTCCGTCTCGAACCCAGCTCGAAGGAGTCAGAGTTCAGTTTGGATTGGATCTGGACCATATATATCCAGATTCCAATCCAAACCCATATGTGGACTTGGATTTGGATTTGGATCCAGAGATCCAATCCAATATCCATATCCATGGCCCACATCACCTTCTCATAAAGGGAGGTGGGGCCCACTTGAAATTCACGTGGGATATTGGGCATGAGAGAGAGTGGGGTTGAAAAATATCAAGAGTGTTGTATTAAGCTTGACTTGTGTGTCAAGTTTGGGTTTAATCTTGTGGGTTAGCCTAATTGAGTGGGTTTAAGCTTGTAATTAGCTAAAACCTAACCTAGGGCTGCACCAACATGGGGTGATCAAGGTCTATGGGCCATGCTAAGGGAGCTCCTTCACCTAAACCTAACCCAAAATGCCTAAACCTAGCCTAAACCCCTAATCCACCCCTAATCTGAACCTAATCATCTAACCCACTTCCCTAATCCCGGCCTAATCCCAACTTAATCACCTAACCCACTCCCCTAATCCTTCCCTAAACCTAGATTAATTCCCCTAATCCTAGCCTAAACCTAGCCTAATCACCTAACCTAGCTCACTAAACCTCACCCTAAAACCCAACCACCTAACCTAGCCCTAAACCCCCAAACCATCCTTAGCCCACGATTTACCCAAACCCCTAGTTTTAAAATATCTGGCCCAACCCCATCCAGCCCACCTTATCTACATACTACCCTACCTAAACCACCTAACCACTACCCACAACCCAGCCCTAACCGACCTACCCATCCCCTATTTAAACCCCCCTCATTGTGGGCGGGTTTTCCAAGTGGGAACCACCTCTCCATCCAGCCGGGCCCTCTCCTTCTCCCATCTTCCATCCAGCCGTGACCACTCCCCAGCAGCTCCACCTGCTCCACCAGCCGCCACCTGCTCCGCCACCTTCCCTCTTCCGTCCACCACCACTGCCCCCCAGCCGGACGTCACCATCTTCCCCCAACTCCACCAGCCGACAGCCACCTGCCCGCCACTCTCCCACTCCATCCGCCACTCCTCCCCATTCAGTAAGTCCCCCTAACTCCCTCAAAGCCACTCTCTACCACCTCTCCACTCTTAGCCACCCATCTTCCCTTCAGCTCAGCCCCTTTGCCGCCACCACCTAAGCCTAGCCGAACCTAGGATAACCCAAGTGGCTGGCCACTACTTAGCCACCATCTCCCATTCGGCCAACCCCCCCTAGGTGTCCTAGTTGGCCTCCCCACTAGCTCACCTTTTAGGTCCAGTTTCCCTAAGTACCTAACTTCCCTAGTGACCCTAAGACCCACTTAGTCAGCCACTCTAAACTCCCTACTTGGAGGCGCCACCTGCTTGCCACCGGCCCCCTTCGAGGCGTCTATCCCGCGCCCCACTTGCAGCCGGCCAGCACCCTTGACCACATACCTTCGCGGAGCTCCCGTTTGCAGCCCAAAGCCAAGGCCACGCTCAAGCAAGACCTCTACGGACCAGCTACTTGTAAGTGTCTAAACTCGGTCTTTAATCATACACTTGCTTGAAATTCAATTTGATACGGGGTTGTAATAACGGAGCATAGTCTCCCCCCGCTTGTAATAACGTGGCTTGGCACAACCACACACGTGCACCCTCTTAGTCGTGCACAATTTTGAACACACACGGGCCTAATCAGCCCCTAATATATAAGTGTATGTATATATTTCATTTCCGAAGGGTTTTGTTTAAGTTGGGTGCGTTGTCTTTCAATTCAAACACTCTCACACACATTGAGCTTTCGCTCTTATTTGAAAGACCCAAGTAAGGGCCGGCCTATACTATTTGGGTTTCATTTCTTGTCGTGTGAGTAAGTCTTTCAATTTAAACACTCTCACACACATTGAGCTTTCGCTCTTATTTGAAAGACCCAAGTAAGGGCCGACCTATACTATTTGGGTTTCATTTCTTGTCGTGTGAGTAAGTCTTTCAATTTAAACACTCTCACACACATTGAGCTTTCGCTCTTATTTGAAAGACCCAAGTAAGGGCCGACCTATACTATTTGGGTTTCATTTCTTGTCGTGTGAGTAAGTCTTTCAATTCAAGCACTTTCACACACATTGAGCCTTCGCTCTTACTCCCAAGACCTTAGTCAAGGCCATACTGCAATTTATATTTGGGTTTTATTTCATGTCGTGTGTGTAAGTCTTTCGATTCAAGCACGCACCCACATTGAGCCTTCGCTCTTATTTGCAAGACCCGAGTAAGGGCTCATATACATAAGATATATACATATCTCCCTTCGGTTATTTCCCTTCGGTTATTTCCCTTCGGTTATTTCCCTTCGGTTATTTCCCTTTTGTTATTTCCCTTCAGTATTGTCTTTACATTTCGGGTTTTCCCTTTGGAGTAGCGTGAGTTTGCATTGCATCTACGCCATACCACGAGGTAGGACGCATATTGCATCGAAGCAACCCCCGCTCGAATTCGCCCATGTAGTGGAGTGTTCATAACACACAAACTAGGCGACCCAAAAAGGGATAAAAGAAAAGACTTAGGCACGTGCAAATCCACGTGATCTAAAACATGCAATCGCATCTTAAAGACCCGAAATAGACACCTCGAACCGTTTCATAGACTTTCTCCCCAAAACTCGATTTTTGCAAAAGCGTACAGACTGACCCTTGCGCATCGGTGCAAGAAGGTCTGCGACGACAAGAGCTCACTTGCTCACAGTCGCCACGTTTAGAAGTCAGTGTTAAATATATCTTCGCTAGCTTAAGTAAGCTAGCTGGCACGCCCTGTTTGTATACATAGGCCTTAGACGCACGATAAGATCCACTCCAAGCCACGAAAGAGGCGAAGAGGCGGGGATTTTCGTTCGTCTACAAGTATCATGTGTAGGATCTGGATTAAATTCCAGTTTTCGAAAATTTTATAGGGATAGCTGCCCTGAGACGTGTGAATAAGGTGCAAAAGCAACTCGTGTGACCCTAAGTGAGAGAATTCACACTTGTGAAAGAGTGGAGTTTTCAAAATAGTGGTTACATTTCAAAATACTTCTTCTTACAAAGAAAGGCCTAGTTCAACATAGCAAGATACTTGCAAGTAGTACGTGCTATTTCTAAATAGGCTGATCTGGAATGGATCGAGTGTATGCTTGGGATAAGTCCTCCCCTCTTCTCTTCTCCTTCCAAAAGGAAAACAAAGGCCCAAATCAAAAAGGAATTTCCCATTTAGAGTCTCTTTCCAAAAGAAAGAAACCAGACTTGAAAAAGAAAAATCGATTCTCTTATGAAAAAGAGGGATTAAAGAAAAAATACTCCCAAAGGGAGACCCTCTATAAAAAAAGGAAAAGAGGCCAAAAAGCTCAAAAAGAGCAGTTTTCCGCCTTCTATGCCTCAAACCACGGGACGCTTCAGAAGGGACCGTGGTATCTCTTTCCCATCCCTGGCTTATCCCAAGCTAAAGCATGGTTCATTTCGAGGAATCCTAAAGTAAAAATAGGATTTACTTACTTGAATTTCATCTTGTTTGAGAATTCGACCTTTCGAGTAAGACGTAGGAATTTGAAATGAAGCTTGTTTTCTTATAAAACCTCCGCTAGATAAGCGAGTGTTAAGACTCAAACAAGGGCAAGCACGAAGAGCTCGAGATCCTTAGGATCGAGGCTCAAGACAGTTGTCCCTTTTTGTAAATAACTTTTGTAAATAGGTTTTGAAAACCAAACATCGAACAGCATAGGATTTGCTCACTTGGAGCAATAGACCTTGTAAGTCTCTAAGAGTTCGACCACACCTGGTCTCTGGGAGGTCGCCACTCTTGGCACCACACCCATGTCATCTGCATTCCACGCATGATACTGGCATGAACATGACCCCATTTTAGGACCAGATTCCATAGTATAACCCTTTGGCGTGATATCTCCTCCTACCAGAGTTTGTAAAATTGAGATTTTGTTAAAATGGGACGATCCCATATTCTTCGTGGCTAGATCTAGGGAGACATTAAAAGGGGTGTTTGTCATCTTTGCCCTTATCCAAATCTATTTGGACAAGGCCAAAGAGGGGCATCTGTAAACACCCCGAAATCCCACGAATTCCTTAAACGAATCTGGTTTTATACAAGCAGCCCCCAAAGGGCCATTTTGAGTTTGGAAACCCAGGAGCCTTCCAAACAACCCTGTATATATGTTTTAAACTTTATTTTTCAAAAACATATAGCTTTTGAAAACCCTTTTAAAACATGTTTTGAAACCCCAAAGTGGCTTGGCCCGATCAAGACAGGACCAGGAGAGCCAAGAAGAGCCCAGAACCGGAGCACCTGTCGAGCCCGGCGCAGCAACTCTTGTATCTGATTCACACCCCAGGATCTCGAACGTCCAAGACCTTGTTCTTTCCAAAATATCATTTGAAGTCATCTCCGGAAGGCAGAAACGGAGGCGGACGACCATGTTGGCGAAGACCCAACGCAGACGGAGTACTGATGCTGTCAGGCCCCGCACGAATCGTCCGTTTCGAACCCAGCTCGAAGGAGTCAGAGTTCAGTTTGGATTGGATCTGGACCATATATATCCAGATTCCAATCCAAACCCATATGTGGACTTGGATTTGGATTTGGATCCAGAGATCCAATCCAATATCCATATCCATGGCCCACATCACCTTCTCATAAATGGAGGTGGGGCCCACTTGAAATTCACGTGGGATATTGGGCATGAGAGAGAGTGGGGGTGAAAAATATCAAGAGTGTTGTATTAAGCTTGACTTGTGTGTCAAGTTTGGGTTAATCATGTGGGTTAGCCTACTTGAGTGGGTTTAAGCTTGTAATTAGCTAAAACCTAACCTAGGGCTGCACCAACATGGGGTGATCAAGGTCTATGGGTCATGCTAAGGGAGCTCCTTCACCTAAACCTAGCCAAAAATGCCTAAACCTAGCCTAAACCCCTAATCCACCCCTAATCTGAACCTAATCACCTAACCCACTTCCCTAATCCCGGCCTAATCCCAACCTAATCACCTAACCCACTTCCCTAATCCTTCCCTAAACCTAGATTAATTTCCCTAATCCTAGCCTAAACCTAGCCTAATCACCTAACCTAGCTCACTAAACCTCACCCTAAAACCCAACCACCTAACCTAGCCCTAAACCCCTAAACCACCCTTAGCCCACGATTTATCCAAACACCTAGTTTTAAAATATCTGGCCCAACCCCATCCAGCCCACCTTATCTACATACCACCCTACCTAAACCACCTAACCACTACCCACAGCCCAGCCCTAACCGACCTACCCATCCCCTATTTAAACCCCCCCCATTGTGGGCGGGTTTTCCAAAGGGGAACCACCTTTCCATCCAGCCGGGCCCTCTCCTTCTCCCATCTTCCATCCAGCCGTGACCACTCCCCAGCAGCTCCACCTGCTCCACCAGCCGCCCACCTGCTCCGCCACCTTCCCTCTTCCGTCCACCACCACTGCCCCCCAGCCGGACGCCACCATCTTCCCCCAACTCCACCAGCCGACAGCCACCTGCCCGCCACTCTCCCACTCCATCCGCCACTTCTCCCCATTCGGTAAGTACCCTAAACTCCCTCAAAACCCCTCTCTACCACCTCTTCACTCTTAGCCACCCATCTTCCCTTCAGCTCAGCCCCTTTGCCGCCACCACCTAAGCCTAGCCGAACCTAGGATAACCCAAGTGGCTGGCCACTACTTAGCCACCATCTCCCATTCGGCCAACCCCCCCCCCTAGGTGTCCTCTTTGGCCTTCCCACTAGCTCACCTTTTAGGTCCAGTTTCCCTAAGTACCTAACTTCCCTAGTGACCCTAAGACCCACTTATTCAGCCACTCTAAACTCCCTACTTGGAGGCGCCACCTACTTGCTACCGGCCCCCTTCGAGGCGTATATCCCGCGCCCCATTTGCAGCCGGCCAGCACCCTTGATCACATACCTTCGCGGAGCTCCCGTTTGCAGCCCAAAGCCAAGGCCACGCTCAAGCAAGACCTCTACGGACCAGCTACTCGTAAGTGTCTAAACTCGGTCTTTAGTCATACACTTGCTTGAAATTCAATTTGATACGGGGTTGTAATAACGGAGCATAGTCTCCCCCCGCTTGTAATAACGTGGCTTGGCACAACCACACACGTGCACTCTCTTAGTCGTGCACAATTTTGAACACACACGGGCCTAATCAGCCCCTAATATATAAGTGTACATATATATTTCATTTCCGAAGGGTTTTGTTTAAGTTGGGTGCGTTGTCTTTCAATTCAAACACTCTCACACACATTGAGCTTTCGCTCTTATTTGAAAGACCCAAGTAAGGGCCGACCTATACTATTTGGGTTTCATTTCTTGTGAGTAAGTCTTTCAATTCAAGCACTTTCACACACATTGAGCCTTCGCTCTTACTCCCAAGACCTTAGTAAAGGCCTTATTGCAGTTATATTTGGGTTTCATTTATGTCGTGTGTGTAGTACTTCAATTCAAGCACTCTCACACACATTGAGCCTTCGCTCTTACTCCCAAGACCTTAGTCAAGGCCATACTGCAATTTATATTTGGGTTTAATTTCTTGTCGTGTGTGTAAGTCTTTCAATTCAAGCACGCACCCACATTGAGCCTTCGCTCTTATTTGCAAGACCCGAGTAAGGGCTCATATACATAAGATATATACATATTTCCCTTCGGTTATTTCCCTTCGGTTATTTCCCTTCTGTTATTTCCCTTCAGTATTGTCCTTACATTTCGGGTTTTCCCTTTGGAGTAGCGTGAGTTTGCATTGCATCTACGCCATACCACGAGGTAGGACGCATATTGCATCGAAGCAACCCCCGCTCGAATTCGCTCATGTAGTGGAGTGTTCATACCACACAAACTAGGCGACCCAAAAAGGGATAAAAGAAAAAAACTTAGGCACGTGCAAATCCACGTGATCTAAAACATGCAATCGCATCTTAAAGACCCGAAATAAGACACCTCGAACCGTTTCGTAGACTTTCTCCCCAAAACTCGATTTTTGCAAAAGCGTATAGACTGACCCTTGCGCATCGGTGCAAGAAGGTCTGCGACGACAAGAGCTCACTTGCTCACAGTCGCCACGTTTAGAAGTCAGTGTTAAATATATCTTCGCTAGCTTAAGTAAGCTAGCTGGCACGCCCTATTTGTATACATAGGCCTTAGACGCACGATAAGATCCACTCCAAGCCACGAAAGAGGCAAAGAGGCGGGGATTTTCGCGCGTCTACACATAACCAGCCCTAAGTGATCGTCATGGCCATCAGGTTTTAGTTTTGACATGGTCTCCATATTTCATCGTGAGATTCATGTTCTTTATCCTAACACAATCAAGGTTTTCATATAAACCAGAAGTTGAAGAAAATCTTCCTTTTCAAAGCCATGAAAGGTTTTTGTGAAATGCTAACCTTTTTTCGAGATTCTCATTTCCTTTTAAAATTTGCCTCGAAGGTGTTGGTTTTGATTTGTATGGAGACATGCCTATGAAGGCTCGATACTTAGGGGGTCGACTCTTATTGCCTCTTTGATTTTGCAAAACCCTGAATTCGATTTCTAGAATGATGTCTAGACTCGATGCATACGAATGATTTTAAAGTGTAATGCATGATGCTTATGCACACACTATGGGTTAACTTATTTCTAAAAATCCCCAATTTTCCATAAGTTAAGGATTTTGCGAAGTTCAGGAAGCTTGGAGGTGTTTATTCCTCCTTGCTTTGGTGATTCTCGAGCTTTTCATTTTTGAAAAAGCTCTAGGCAAAAGGGTGGATAGGACCATCTTTTTGGATACTTGGTTTCAGGGAGTATATACAATTTTCGAAAGCATTTTTACAATTTTTCGAAAATGGGCTTTGTACATGGCCAAAGGCTTTTGGAAATAAATTTCTTTTTGTAATTTTCATTTTTCCAAATGTTTTTGAGATTTTGAGAGTTTTCAACTTTTTTTTGTCTTTTTCAAAAGTAGGGATCTTCCATTGAACCTTCAAAGAAAACATTCATGAATCAGACTCTAATCAGATAGGTCTAAGACATGGGTTTCGGTTTTAGAGGTTCTACAAGGCACCCTTGACCCAGATGGTCTTAGGTGGCGGCTCTGGTGGTATGGGGGGCTGTAGCCCAGTCCATATCGTTCCCTATTGGTTTTAGGTAGGACAGGCTCAAGCCTACCTTGGTTTCGGGTTCCCAGGCCCGCGTAGGGTTTATATCCCATATTCAGAATCATGTTCCAAGACTTTTTGCTTTTCGAAAAGTTTTGGTATAAATCATGGTCTTGGAACATGGAATCGTCCATGTTGGGGATATATACCCTTTTGGATATCGGGAGTTTGGATTCCGGGGTGATGGAAGACTTGGGCTTCCATACAAACCTGGTTTGGGAGACTTTGCCCTCAAGGAAAGCCAAGCTTGGTTCCTTGAGGAGTTTTGGACATAGCAGGGTTATGGAAAACTTATGGTTCCATACCCTATTTTGGAAAAGATTTACTTCAAGGGGAGCCATGCAAGGTCCCTTGAAGTTTTTGACTTGGTCCCTAGGTTCAACTCGTGGTGCCCCTAGGGATCGATTTTTTTGTTTCAAAGCCATAGCCTTGGCTCCAGGGCACAAGACTAGGCTCGAAGAAGTGGGTTTTTTTATGGTAGGGTTATGAGCTCCTAAGATGTCGATGCATGCATTAGGGGTCTCCATGTCTACCATTTTCGAAACTTCTTTTTGTTTTTGAAATTCCTTTGAATGGTGCACGACAGTTGGCGCACCTTGAAAATCCTCAAGTTTTGGCACAGTTTGTGGGTTTGTGTGTGCAAAGGGGTTATCCAATGCATCTGATGACCCTACATGAAGAAGAGAGTCTTGAGAAGGATGGGTTTCAGGCATACCTCTTTGTGGCTTGTCTACCTTTTCGGGGTGAGAGCAGGCCGATTTCCCGGGTAACTCTGTTTTGAGCCCCCGGGGTTTAACGAGGCGTTTCCTTTCGAAACCTTTCTGTTTTTCACTCTCGTTCCTTTGTAGGGTGTGGAATTCATGTCCAACTGTATGTGTGTGCCTAGACTTAGGACTTGAAGTTTTCGAAATTCCAAAATTTTGTTTTTCAATTTTTTGGTCTTTTTCCAAATTTTCAAGATTTTTTTGGTTTTTTGAAATAGAAAAATCTTTTTTTGGTTTCTCTATGGATTTTGAAAAGCTTGAAGTTGTAGGAGTGGACGACTTATCCCTTTGCCGGGATTTGTCTCTAATCTCCAATCCTTCGTTGAGTTTGAGATCGGTTTTCAATTCACAATCTGTATGTGCCCTCGAAGAGCTGCTATGTGTTCGATGGGCTTTAAGCTCCTTGCTTAAAGCATCCATCTTTTGAAATATTTTTTCAATCTCATCGAGCTCTCTTTGGGCTTTATCTGATTTGAAAACCTCTTTTAGTTTACTCAACGAAGATTTTTGTAGCTTTCTATCCATTTTCATGCAATTTTTACTAAGTATGCACGATTTTTGAAAAAAACACTTTTTTTTTTTCGAAAATTTGAGTATAACTCGTTTGTTTGAAGTCTGCTTAAGTCCCGGGTCCCACCGGGCGTGCCAAAATCTGTAGACACCGAAAATTTTCACTTACGGGTTCTTAGGCCTTGTAGACGCGCGAAAATCCCCGCCTCTTCGCCCCTTTCGTGGCTTGGAGTGGATCTTATCGTGCGTCTAAGGCCTATGTATACAAACAGGGCGTGCCAGCTAGCTTACTTAAGCTAGCGAAGATATATTTAACACTGACTTCTAAACGTGGCGACTGTGAGCAAGTGAGCTCTTGTCGTCGCAGACCTTCTTGCACCGATGCGCAAGGGTCAGTCTGTACGCTTTTGCAAAAATCGAGTTTTGGGGAGAAAGTCTACGAAACGGTTCGAGGTGTCTATTTCGGGTCTTTAAGATGCGATTGCATGTTTTAGATCACGTGGATTTGCACGTGCCTAAGTCTTTTCTTTTTATCCCTTTTTGGGTCGCCTAGTTTGTGTGTTATGAACACTCCACTACATGGGCGAATTCGAGCGGGGGTTGCTTCGATGCAATATGCGTCCTACCTCGTGGTATGGCGTAGATGCAATGCAAACTCACGCTACTCCAAAGGGAAAACCCGAAATGTAAAGACAATGCTGAAGGGAAATAGCAGAAGGGAAATAACCGAAGGGAAATAACCGAAGGGAAATAACCGAAGGGAGATACGTATATATCTTATGTATATGAGCCCTTACTCGGGTCTTGCAAATAAGAGCGAAGGCTCAATGTGGGTGCATGCCTGAATTGAAAGACTTACACACACGACATGAAATTAAACCCAAATATAAATTGCAGTATGGCCTTGACTAAGGTCTTGGGAGTAAGAGCGAAGGCTCAATGTGTGTGAGAGTGCTTGAATTGAAGTACTACACACACGACATAAATGAAACCCAAATATAACTGCAATAAGGCCTTTACTAAGGTCTTGGGAGTAAGAGCGAAGGCTCAATGTGTGTGAAAGTGCTTGAATTGAAAGACTTACTCACACGACAAGAAATGAAACCCAAATAGTATAGGTCGGCCCTTACTTGGGTCTTTCAAATAAGAGCGAAAGCTCAATGTGTGTGAGAGTGTTTAATCGAAAGACAACGCACCCAACTTAAACAAAACCCTTCGGAAATGAAATATATACGTACACTTATATATTAGGGGCTGATTAGGCCCGTGTGTGTTCGAAATTGTGCACGACTAAGAGAGTGCACGTGTGTGGTTGTGCCAAGCCACGTTATTACAAGCGGGGGGAGACTATGCTCCGTTATTACAACCCCGTATCAAATTGAATTTCAAGCAAGTGTATGATTAAAGACCGAGTTTAGAAACTTACAAGTAGCTGGTCCGTAGAGGTCTTGCTTGAGTGTGGCCTTGGCTTTGGGCTGCAAACGGGAGCTCCGCGAAGGTATGTGACCAAGAGTGCTGGCCGGCTGCAAATGGGCGCGGGATGGACGCCTCGAAGGGGGCCGGTGGTAAGTAGGCGGCGCCTCCAAGTAGGGAGTTTAGAGTGGCTGACTAAGTGGGTCTTAGGGTCACTAGGGAAGTTAGGTACTAAGGGAAAACTGGCCCTAAAAGGTGAGTTAGTGGGAAGGCCAAATAGGGCACCTAGGGGGTCGGCCGAATGGGAGATGGTGGCTAAGCGGTGGCCAGCCACTTGGGTTATCCTAGGTTCGGCTAGGCTTAGATGGTGGCGGCAAAGAGGTTGAGCTAAGGGGAAGATGGGTGGCTAAGAGTGGAGGGGTGGTAGAGAGTGGCTTTGAGGGAGTTAGGGGGACTTACCGAATGGGGAGGAGTGGCGGCAAAGGTGGCTGTCGGCTGGTGGAGTTGGGAAGATATGGTGGCGTCCGGCTGGGGGGCAGTGGTGGTGGACGGAAGAGGGAAGATGGCGGAGCAGGTGGCGGCTGGTGGAGGAGCTGGAGCTGCTGGGAAGACGGATGAGAGATGGGAGAAGGAGAGGGCCCGGCTGGGTGGTGGAGTGGTTCCCACTTTGGAAAACCCGCCCACAATGAGGGGGGTTTAAATAGGGGATGGGTAGGTCGGTTAGGGCTGGGTTGTGGGTAGTGGTTAGGTGGTTTAGGTAGGGTAGTATGTAGATAAGGTGGGCTGGATGGGGTTGGGCCAGATATTTTAAAACTAGGGGTTTGGGAAAATCGTGGGCTAAGGGTGGTTTAGGGCTAGGTTAGGTGGTTGGGTTTTAGGGTGAGGTTTAGTGAGCTAGGTTAGGTGGTTTAGGCTAGGTTTAGGCTAGGATTAGGGAAATTAATCTAGGTTTAGGGAAGGATTAGGGGAGTGGGTTAGGTGATTAGGTCGGGATTAGGCCGGGATTAGGGAAGTGGGTTAGGTGATTAGGTTCAGATTAGGGGTGGATTAGGGGTTTAGGCTAGGTTTAGGCATTTTGGGTTAGGTTTAGGTGAAGGAGCTCCCTTAGCATGGCCCATAGACCTTGATCACCCCATGTTGGTGCAGCCCTAGGTTAGGTTTTAGCTAATTACAAGCTTAAACCCACTCAATTAGGCTAAACCACAAGATTAAACCCAAACTTGACACACAAGTCAAGCTTAATACAACACTCTTGATATTTATCACCCCCACTCTCTCTCATGCCCAATATCCCACGTGAATTTCAAGTGGGCCCCACCTCCATTTATGAGAAGGTGATGTGGGCCATGGATATGGATATTGGATTGGATCTCTGGATCCAAATCCAAATCCAAGTCCACATATGGGTTTGGATTGGAATCTGGATATATATGGTCCAGATCCAATCCAAACTGAACTCTGACTCCTTCGAGCTGGGTTCGAGACGGACGATTCGTGCGGGGCCTGACAGCATCAGTACTCCGTCTGCGTTGGGTCTTCGCCAACATAGTCGTCCGCCTCCGTTTCTGCCTTCCGGAGATGACTTCAAATACTATTTTGATAAGAACAGGGTCTTGGACGTTCGAGATCCTGGGGTGTGAATCAGATGCAAGAGTTGCTGCGCCGGGCTCGACAGGTGCTCCGGTTCCGGGCTCTTCTTGGCTCTCCTGGACCTGTCTTGATCGGGCCAAGCCACTTCGGGGTTTCAAAACGTGTTTTAAAAGGGTTTTCAAAAGCCATATTATATGTTTTTGAAAGATAGAGTTTAAAACATATGTACAGGGTTTGTTTGGAAGGCTCCTGGGTTTCCAAACTCAAAATGGCCCTTTGGGGCTGCTTGTACAAAACCAGATGGATTTTGAGAAATTCGTGGGATTTCGGGGTGTTTACAGGCCTGAAGTGAACCTTTTCGCAATCTACTTCGCTTTATGGGCGTGCCAGCTAGTTTACTTTAACTAGCAAAGTATGTTTTGAAAATAATCTGACTTTTGAAAGGCGATTGTAGGCAAGCGGGATTTTTACGTCGCAGACCTTCTTGCACCGATGCGCAAGGGTCAGTCTATACGCTTAGAGACTTCGTTTTGAAACAAGTTTAACTCAAAATATATTTTGAATGAAGAAGTGTTTTAAAACCTTTTGAAAACCATGCATTTGGGCGATTTTGACTTTGTAAGGGTTGGACGACCCTAAGTCTTGCACGATTTGATTCGGGTTTGTACGATTCTCAGATTTTAGATCACGTGGATTTGCACGTGCCTAAGTCTTTCTTTTTATCCCTTTATGGGCCACCTAGGTGTGTGTTATTGTAGACACCGAAAATTTTCACTTACGGGTTCTTAGGCCTGAAGTGAACCTTGTCGCAATCTACTTCGCTTTATGGGCGTGCCAGCTAGTTTACTTTAACTAGCAAAGTATGTTTTGAAAACAATCTGACTTTTGAAAGGCGATTGTAGGCAAGCGGGATTTTTACGTCGCAGACCTTCTTGCACCGATGCGCAAGGGTCAGTCTGTACGCTTAGAGACTTCGTTTTGAAACAAGTTTTAACTCAAAATATATTTTGAATGAAGAAGTGTTTAAAAAACCTTTTGAAAACCATGCATTTGGGCGATTTTGACTTTGTAAGGGTTGGACGACCCTAAGTCTTGCACGATTTGATTCGGGTTTATACGATTCTCAGATTTTAGATCACGTGGATTTGCACGTGCCTAAGTCTTTCTTTTTATCCCTTTATGGGCCACCTAGGTGTGTGTTATGAACACTCCACTACATGGGGCGAATTTGAGCGGGAGTACGGGGCTTGCTTCGATGCAATATGCGTCCTACCTCGTGGTATGGCGTAGATGCAATGCAAACTCACGCTACTCCAAAGGGAAAACCCGAAATTAAAAGACAATGCCGAAGGGAAATTGCCGAAGGGAAATGACTTGTAAAGTAAATAGCCGAAGGGAAATGACTTGTAAAGTAAATAGCGGAAGGGGAAATATGGCTATATCTTAAGAGCGGAAAGGCTCAATTGTGTAAGTGTGTGTCGTGCATATATTGAAAGACAACGCACACAACTTGAACCTTAAAACCCGAATCTTAAAGACGTAGCCGAAAGAAATACTTTATATAGAGTATATGTAGGGGCCCTTACTTGGGTCTTGTAAATAAGAGCGAAGGCTCAATGTGTGTGCGTGCTTGAATTGAAAGACTTACACACACGACATGAAATGAAACCCAAATATAAATTGCAGTATGCCTTGACTAAGGTCTTGGGAGTAAGAGCGAAAGCTCAATGTGTGTGAGTGTAGAATTGAAGTACTACGCACACGACATAAATGAAACCCAAATATAACTGCAATAAGGCCTTTACTAAGGTCTTGGGAGTAAGAGCGAAGGCTCAATGTGTGTGCGTGTGGAAAATGGAAAGACAACACACACGACTTAATTAAAAACCCCCTTGACTTAAAATATATAAATATAACTATATATTAAGGGCTGGTTAGGCCCGTGTGTGTGCAAAAAGTGTACGACTAAGAGCGGAAAGGCTCAAGTGCACATGTGTGTGGGTGTGTCAAACCACGTTATTACAATCGGGGGGAGACGAAGCTCCTTTACTACAACCCCGTATCAAAATTTAATTGAATATAAAGCAAGTTAATGTAATAGACCAAGTTTAGACACTTACAAATAGCTGGTCCATGTTCAACTTGCTTGCACGTGGGCTCACGGTTCACCTTGGGCAGCCAAGAGGGGGTTATCCTAGGTGGCTTTGAGAGAGGTTCTATGAGGCACGGTTAGGGTCTTAGGGGAACTAAGGTTCGGCCAAGACGGGGGCTGTGTAGGGTCTGTCCTAGGGTCTGTCCTAGGGTACAGGTCACGGCCAGGGTGCAGGTTGGGTCGGCAGGAAGGTGGACAGGGCGGCAGGAAGGTGGACAGGGCGGCAAGGAGGCGTCTGGCGCCTGGCGCAGCAGACGGGCGCCTGACGCGGCTGCAGTGGCGCGGGGCGCGCTGTGGCGCAGGACGCGCTGCGGCGCGGGGCGTGCAGGCAGCAGGCGAGGGGGCGCGCGGCAGGCAGCAGGGAGCGCTGTGGCGCGTGGCGCGGCAGGCAACAGGGGCGCGCGGCAGGACTCAGGGCGCGCGGCAGGCGCTGGTTGTTCACGGCCGGCCGGGGTGAAGTTGTTGGGGTTTGTTAGGGATGGTTTGAGGCGGTTGGGGTTAGGTTAGGTCTAGTTAGGGTTCAGTTAGGGTTAGGTTGGTTCAGTTAGGGTTAGGTTCAGTTAGGGTTAGGTAGGTTCGAACCTAGGCTAGGTTGGGGTTAGGTTTACCTCTTGGAGCCGGTCCTTCTTGGCTTGAGCCCACGTCTCCACGGTTGCAGCCACTTGGTCCAGCCCACCTTGGTTGCAGCCCCTTGGTCTAGACCCACTTAGCCCACATGGCTTGAACCCACCTCACCCAATGAGCCCACATGGCTAGGTCTATCACTCCCTCTCTCTCCTCCCAAATATTTGCATGAACCCTTTACATGGACCCCCTCACCTCTATTTATAGAGATTTGAGGTGGGTCTTGGATTTGGGTTTGGGTTTGGGGTTTGGATCCATACCCAAATCCAAACACTATTTGGATCTGGATATTGGATCTCGGATATTTTGAGATCTGTATCCGATCCAAACCCAATATTTTTATGGATACGGATCTGGATATTTTGATCCAGATCCGATCCAATCCAAACACTATTTGGATCCAATCCAAATCCAAACACTATTTGGATCGACCCAAACACTATTTGGATTGGCCCAAATCCAAACACTATTCATTACATGGATTTGGATCTGGATATATATGGTCCACATCCAAATCAAAATTTCTTCGGACAGTCCTTCTTGGCTTCTCGAGGCGAACGATCTGTGCGGGCACTGGCTTCATCAGCGCTCCGTCTGGTGCTGGGTTTTCCCCAACTTTGTCGTCCGGACTCCGTCTCGCCGTTCTGGACTCCGTTGAGCTTTTCATCAAATGGGCTCTGCTTTCTTTTGGTTTTTTATCAGGGAGTGGCTTCTGAAGCTCTGGGCTTGAATCCTCTTCGGGCCTAGGGTCTTCTTTTGCCTTCTGTACCTGTTTTCACATTTCAAAACAGGTCGTCGTTTTGGCTCAAATGAGCTTTTTGGTGTTTCGAGAGTTTTTGAAAAATAGAAGATTTGGGGTGTTTACAGATGCCCCTCTTTGGCATTATCCAAATGTATTTGGATAATGGCAAAGAAGAAACACCCCATTTTGGTTTTTCCCTCAAATTTTCTCGAGAATACACCATTTATTTCGCAAAAACCCTGTTTTCTTTTTCCACAGGTGGGGATTTTTAGCAAAAGGGGGCTTTTCCTAGCTATTTCCCTATATGTATGATCATGCACGAATGACTCTTTGAATGCATGCATGAGAAAAATTTTATTTTTTGTTTTTGAGCCCGAAGAGAGCCTTTTGAGGCTGGTTGCTCCGAGCAGGTTTTTACCCATGTCTTTTTGACATTCGTGGGTTTTTCGAAAATTTCTTTTTAAAGGAACTCCTTTTAACTTGTATCGAAAAGGACTTCCATTTTTCATACTTCCCTTCATTCGGGTTTCAATACCTGCTACTCAGTAGAGGTTTTTGGGTAGGAAAACTTGGAAAACATTTCAAAGTTCCATTTCCTACAAAACAGAGTCGAGTTCTCAAACAAAATGAAATCCAAATAAGCCGATTTTATTCGTACTTTAGGATTTTCGCAAATTTGAATCTTTTTCCTCGGGGATAAGCCGTAGGGATATGGGAAAGAGATACCACGGTCCCTTCTGAAGCGTCCCGTGGTTTTAGGCAAAGAATCGGAAAATCGCTCTTTGGAGCTTTGGCTTTTTGTTTCTTTTTTTTCATAGAGGGTCTCCCTTTGGGAGTATTTTTTCATTAATCCCTCTTTTCTTTTAAAGGAGAGCAGCTCTTTGGAGGAGTTTTTGTATTCCCTGTTTATGAAGGGAAGACCTCTTTGAGAGGAGTGTTTTTATATCTCCTTTTTCTTTTGAAACGAGAAGACCTCTTTCGGAGGAGTTTTTGTATTCCCTGTTTATGAAGGGAAGACCACTTTCGGAGGAGTTTTTGCATTCTCGTTTTTTTGTTTTGCTTTTGAAAACAGCCAATTTTCCTTTTCAGAGAGAAAGTAGGATGGGGGAGGGCTTATCCCTTTAGTTACTCGATTCGAACGAGATCGTCCTATTTCTTAATAGCATCTGCTATTCGAAAATATTTTGATATTTTGAACAAGGCTTAATCTTGTAAGCCAGGGTTCTTTGAAATATCGCCAATTCATTTTTGGAAGACTCTACTTTTCAAAAAGTATAGATTCCTCTATTCGGGGTTATACAATCTACTTCGATCCTTCTTTCAAGAAGTTTCAAAGGAGTTTGATTTTTTTCAAAAATCCTTTTGAAAAAGAATTCAACATAAACCCTTTTGAATATTCGGGCATTTTCGGGGTTTTGCTAATTTCTACCCACAATATCAACAAATTTCTAATTTTTGTTGCCCTTTTGAAGACATGGGGATATTTCTACTCGAGTTTGCCACCCTTTTGGGCTTTCTTCGGGGTGATATGATGCATGCTATGCACTCCATGTGATTTTAAAATGGAAATACATGTTTTTATGCAACGATGAACACATGAAATGTATCTCACAAATCATGAAGGAGATGCGTTCACTTATCCATGGAAAGTGTCTAGGGGCTGTGTTTAAAAATGCCCCTAGCTTGATGGGAATTTCGCATGGCCATATGGTGAAGGGCCATGGTTTTTCAAAGGGATTTTGGATGGACAATGGTATGTTCATGTCCATGCACTTCCATGGTTTTTCTAACATGATCATGATACTTTTTGCTCAAGGATGGGAAACATAACCAGCCCTAAGTGATCGTCATGGCCATCAGGTTTTAGTTTTGACATGGTCTCCATATTTCATCGTGAGATTCATGTTCTTTATCCTAACACAATCAAGGTTTTTATATAAACCAGAAGTTGAAGAAAATCTTTTTTTTTTTTTCAAAGCCATGAAAGGTTTTTGTGAAATGTGTAACCCTTTTCAAGATTCTCATTTCCTTTTTTTAAAATTTGCCTCGAAGGTGTTGGTTTTGATTTGTATGGAGACATGCCTATGAAGGCTCGATACTTAGGGGGTCGACTCTTATTGCCCCTTTGATTTTGCAAAACCCTGAATTCGATTTTCTAGAATGATGTCTAGACTCGATGCATATGAATGATTTCAAAGTGTAATGCATGATGCTTATGCACACACTATGGGTTAACTTATTTCTAAAAATCCCCAATTTTCCATAAGTTAAGGATTTTTGCGAAGTTCAGGAAGCTTGGAGGTGTTTATTCCTCCTTGCTTTGGTGATTCTCGAGCTTTTCATTTTTGAAAAAGCTCTAGGCAAAAGGGTAGATAGGACCAGCTTTTTGCACACTTGGTTTCAGGGAGTATATACAATTTTCGAAAGCATTTTTACAATTTTTCGAAAATGGGCTTTGTACATGGCCAAAGGCTTTTGGAAATAAATTTCTTTTTGTAATTTTCGTTTTTCCAAATGTTTTTGAGATTTTGAGAGTTTTCAACTTTTTTTGTCTTTTTCAAAAGTAGGGATCTTCCATTGAACCTTCAAAGAAAACATTCATGAATCAGACTCTAATCAGATAGGTCTAAGACATGGGTTTCGGTTTTAGAGGTTCTACAAGGCACCCTTGACCCAGATGGTCTTAGGTGGCGGCTCTGGTGGTATGGGTGGGCTGTAGCCCAGTCCATATCGTTCCCTATTGGTTTTAGGTAGGACAGGCTCAAGCCTACCTTGGTTTCGGGTTCCCAGGCCCGCGTAGGGTTTATATCCCATATTCAGAATCATGTTCCAAGACTTTTTGCTTTTCGAAAAGTTTTGGTATAAATCATGGTCTTGGAACATGGAATCATCCATGTTGGGGACATATACCCTTTTGGATATCGGGAGTTTGGATTCCGGGGTGATGGAAGACTTGGGCTTCCATACAAACCTGGTTTGGGAGACTTTGCCCTCAAGGAAAGCCAAGCTTGGTTCCTTGAGGAGTTTTGGACATAGCAGGGTTATGGAAAACTTATGGTTCCATACCCTATTTTGGGAAAGATTTACTTCAAGGGGAGCCATGCAAGGTCCCTTGAAGTTTTTGACTTGGTCCCTAGGTTCAACTCGTGGTGCCCCTAGGGATTGATTTTTTTGTTTCAAAGCCATAGCCTTGGCTCCAGGGCACAGGACTAGGCTCGAAGAAGTGGGTTTTTCTATGGTAGGGTTATGAGCTCCTAAGATGTCGATGCATGCATTAGGGGTCTCCATGTCTACCATTTTCGAAACTTCTTTTTGTTTTTGAAATTCCTTTGAATGGTGCGCGATAGTTGGCGCACCTTGAAAATCCTCAAGTTTTGGCACAGTTTGTGGGTTTGTGTGTGCAAAGGGGTTATCCAATGCATCTGATGACCCTACATGAGGAAGAGAGTCTTGAGAAGGATGGGTTTCAGGCATACCTCTTTGTGGCTTGTCTACCTTTTCAGGGTGAGAGCAAGCCGATTTCCCGGGTAACTCTGTTTTGAGCCCCCGGGGTTTAACGAGGCGTTTCCTTTCGAAACCTTCCTGTTTTTCACTCTCATTCCTTTGTAGGGTGTGGACTTCATGTCCCACTGTATGTGTGTGCCTAGACTTAGGACTTTTACTTGAAGTTTTCGAAATTCCAAAATTTTGTTTTTCAATTTTTTGGTCTTTTTCCAAATTTTCAAGATTTTTTTGGTTTTTTGAAATAGAAAAATCTTTTTTTGGTTTTTCTATGGATTTTGAAAAGCTTGAAGTTGTAGGAGTGGACGACTTATCCCTTTGCCGGGATTTGTCTCTAATCTCCAATCCTTCGTTGAGTTTGAGATTGGTTTTCAATTCACGATCTGTATGTGCCCTCGAATAGCTGCTATGTGTTCGATGGGCTTTAAGCTCCTTGCTTAAAGCATCCATCTTTTGAAATATTTTTTCAATCTCATCGAGCTCTCTTTGGGCTTTATCTGATTTGAAAACCTCTTTTAGTTTACTCAACGAAGATTTTTGTAGCTTTCTATCCATTTTCATGCAATTTTCCTAAGTATGCACGATTTTTTAAAAACACTCTTTTTTTTTCGAAAATTTGAGTATAACTCGTTTGTTTGAAGTCTGCTTAAGTCCCGGGTCCCACCGGGCGTGCCAAATTTGTAGACACCGAAAATTTTCACTTACGGGTTCTTAGGCCTGAAGTGAACCTTTTCGCAATCTACTTCGCTTTATGGGCGTGCCAGCTAGTTTACTTTAACTAGCAAAGTATGTTTTGAAAACAATCTGACTTTTGAAAGGCGATTGTAGGCAAGCGGGATTTTTACGTCGCAGACCTTCTTGCACCGATGCGCAAGGGTCAGTCTGTACGCTTAGAGACTTCGTTTTGAAACAAGTTTTAACTCAAAATATATTTTGAATGAAGAAGTGTTTAAAAAACCTTTTGAAAACCATGCATTTGGGCGATTTTGACTTTGTAAGGGTTGGACGACCCTAAGTCTTGCACGATTTGATTCGGGTTTATACGATTCTCAGATTTTAGATCACGTGGATTTGCACGTGCCTAAGTCTTTCTTTTTATCCCTTTATGGGCCACCTAGGTGTGTGTTATGAACACTCCACTACATGGGGCGAATTTGAGCGGGAGTACGGGGCTTGCTTCGATGCAATATGCGTCCTACCTCGTGGTATGGCGTAGATGCAATGCAAACTCACGCTACTCCAAAGGGAAAACCCGAAATTAAAAGACAATGCCGAAGGGAAATTGCCGAAGGGAAATGACTTGTAAAGTAAATAGCCGAAGGGAAATGACTTGTAAAGTAAATAGCGGAAGGGAAAATATGGCTATATCTTAAGAGCGGAAAGGCTCAATTGTGTAAGTGTGTGTCGTGCATATATTGAAAGACAACGCACACAACTTGAACCTTAAAACCCGAATCTTAAAGACGTAGCCGAAAGAAATACTTTATATAGAGTATATGTAGGGGCCCTTACTTGGGTCTTGTAAATAAGAGCGAAGGCTCAATGTGTGTGCGTGCTTGAATTGAAAGACTTACACACACGACATGAAATGAAACCCAAATATAAATTGCAGTATGCCTTGACTAAGGTCTTGGGAGTAAGAGAGAAAGCTCAATGTGTGTGAGTGTAGAATTGAAGTACTACGCACACGACATAAATGAAACCCAAATATAACTGCAATAAGGCCTTTACTAAGGTCTTGGGAGTAAGAGCGAAGGCTCAATGTGTGTGCGTGTGGAAAATGGAAAGACAACACACACGACTTAATTAAAAACCCCCTTGACTTAAAATATATAAATATAACTATATATTAAGGGCTGGTTAGGCCCGTGTGTGTGCAAAAAGTGTACGACTAAGAGCGGAAAGGCTCAAGTGCACATGTGTGTGGGTGTGTCAAACCACGTTATTACAATCGGGGGGAGACGAAGCTCCTTTACTACAACCCCGTATCAAAATTTAATTGAATATAAAGCAAGTTAATGTAATAGACCAAGTTTAGACACTTACAAATAGCTGGTCCATGTTCAACTTGCTTGCACGTGGGCTCACGGTTCACCTTGGGCAGCCAAGAGGGGGTTATCCTAGGTGGCTTTGAGAGAGGTTCTATGAGGCACGGTTAGGGTCTTAGGGGAACTAAGGTTCGGCCAAGACGGGGGCTGTGTAGGGTCTGTCCTAGGGTCTGTCCTAGGGTACAGGTCACGGCCAGGGTGCAGGTTGGGTCGGCAGGAAGGTGGACAGGGCGGCAGGAAGGTGGACAGGGCGGCAAGGAGGCGTCTGGCGCCTGGCGCAGCAGACGGGCGCCTGACGCGGCTGCAGTGGCGCGGGGCGCGCTGTGGCGCAGGACGCGCTGCGGCGCGGGGCGTGCAGGCAGGCGAGGGGGCGCGCGGCAGGCAGCAGGGAGCGCTGTGGCGCGTGGAGCGCTGTGGCGCGTGGAGCGCTGTGGCGCGTGGCGCGGCAGGCAACAGGGGCGCGCGGCAGGACTCAGGGCGCGCGGCAGGCGCTGGTTGTTCACGGCCGGCCGGGGTGAAGTTGTTGGGGTTTGTTAGGGATGGTTTGAGGCGGTTGGGGTTAGGTTAGGTCTAGTTAGGGTTCAGTTAGGGTTAGGTTGGTTCAGTTAGGGTTAGGTTCAGTTAGGGTTAGGTAGGTTCGAACCTAGGCTAGGTTGGGGTTAGGTTTACCTCTTGGAGCCGGTCCTTCTTGGCTTGAGCCCACGTCTCCACGGTTGCAGCCACTTGGTCCAGCCCACCTTGGTTGCAGCCCCTTGGTCTAGACCCACTTAGCCCACATGGCTTGAACCCACCTCACCCAATGAGCCCACATGGCTAGGTCTATCACTCCCTCTCTCTCCTCCCAAATATTTGCATGAACCCTTTACATGGACCCCCTCACCTCTATTTATAGAGATTTGAGGTGGGTCTTGGATTTGGGTTTGGGTTTGGGGTTTGGATCCATACCCAAATCCAAACACTATTTGGATCTGGATATTGGATCTCGGATATTTTGAGATCTGTATCCGATCCAAACCCAATATTTTTATGGATACGGATCTGGATATTTTGATCCAGATCCGATCCAATCCAAACACTATTTGGATCCAATCCAAATCCAAACACTATTTGGATCGACCCAAACACTATTTGGATTGGCCCAAATCCAAACACTATTCATTACATGGATTTGGATCTGGATATATATGGTCCAGATCCAAATCAAAATTTCTTCGGACAGTCCTTCTTGGCTTCTCGAGGCGAACGATCTGTGCGGGCACTGGCTTCATCAGCGCTCCGTCTGGTGCTGGGTTTTCCCCAACTTTGTCGTCCGGACTCCGTCTCGCCGTTCTGGACTCCGTTGAGCTTTTCATCAAATGGGCTCTGCTTTCTTTTGTTTTTTTATCAGGGAGTGGCTTCTGAAGCTCTGGGCT
The DNA here is from genome assembly GCA_036023115.1 of Brasenia schreberi. NCBI lineage: Eukaryota > Viridiplantae > Streptophyta > Magnoliopsida > Nymphaeales > Cabombaceae > Brasenia > Brasenia schreberi. Next base: position 1,208,849 of record JAYKKT010000035.1, on the reverse strand, counting down.
TGAATCCTCTTCGGGCCTAGGGTCTTCTTTTGCCTTCTGTACCTGTTTTCACATTTCAAAACAGGTCGTCGTTTTGGCTCAAATGAGCTTTTTGGTGTTTCGAGAGTTTTTGAAAAATAGAAGATTTGGGGTGTTTACAGTTATGAACACTCCACTACATGGGGCGAATTTGAGCGGGAGTACGGGGCTTGCTTCGATGCAATATGCGTCCTACCTCGTGGTATGGCGTAGATGCAATGCAAACTCACGCTACTCCAAAGGGAAAACCCGAAATTAAAAGACAATGCCGAAGGGAAATGACTTGTAAAGTAAATAGCCGAAGGGAAATGACTTGTAAAGTAAATAGCGGAAGGGGAAATATGGCTATATCTTAAGAGCGGAAAGGCTCAATTGTGTAAGTGTGTGTCGTGTATATATTGAAAGACAACGCACACGACTTGAACCTTAAAACCCGAATCTTAAAGACGTAGCCGAAAGAAATACTTTATATAGAGTATATGTAGGGGCCCTTACTTGGGTCTTGTAAATAAGAGCGAAGGCTCAATGTGTGTGCGTGCTTGAATTGAAAGACTTACACACACGACATGAAATGAAACCCAAATATAAATTGCAGTATGCCTTGACTAAGGTCTTGGGAGTAAGAGCGAAAGCTCAATGTGTGTGAGTGTAGAATTGAAGTACTACGCACACGACATAAATGAAACCCAAATATAACTGCAATAAGGCCTTTACTAAGGTCTTGGGAGTAAGAGCGAAGGCTCAATGTGTGTGCGTGTGGAAAATGGAAAGACAACACACACGACTTAATTAAAAACCCCCTTGACTTAAAATATATAAATGTAACTATATATTAAGGGCTTGTTAGGCCCGTGTGTGTGCAAAAAGTGTACGACTAAGAGCGGAAAGGCTCAAGTGCACATGTGTGTGGGTGTGTCAAACCACGTTATTACAATCGGGGGGAGACGAAGCTCCTTTACTACAACCCCGTATCAAAATTTAATAAAACACCAAATGTAAGGACTTACAACTCACCTAGCCCGCTATGTGGGGTGTGTCTAGGACGCGTACGCCTTGCGTGTGGAGCCCGGATCACATGGAAGTGGAACCGGCTAGCTTGGAGGTGTTTGAGAACCTTTGAGGACTTGGGAGAGGTGTTTGAGTAGGCTTTGTATGGGCCTGGTTTTGGGCTTTGTATGGGCCTGGTTTGGGATGACTCGAGTTGGGTTCTAGGGGAGCTTGGGGCAACTCGGGCTGTCTTGGTGCAGCCCGGGGTTTTACCTTGCAAGGGGGTGCCTTAGGATGACTCGAGCCAAGGTGGTTCGAGTTATGTTTTAGGAGAAACCCTAACTAGGTTAGGTTCAGTCAATCAAGGCCAAGGCAGGTCGGCCAGGGCTGAGCTAGGGCTCGGCCTGGCTGGGTGCTGGTCGAATTTTGGTCGAGGTAGGTCTAGGGTGAAGCCAGGTTAAGTCGGCCAGGTATGTTGTCTTGGGGGCGGGCTGGCTGAAGGGGAATCACGGCCAGATGTGAGTGGCCCAAGGAAACGGCCAGCCTTGTGGCAGGCCGGGGCTTTAGTGGTGTGGATGATGCACGGCCTACACCAGCAGGCCGTGGGCTTGGGGGTGAAGGAAGGGATACGGCCTGCACTAGCAGGCCGTGGGGTTTCTAGGGAGAGGTGGCCTGCCGAGTGGCAGGCCCTGCCCTTGGTAAAGGAGGGGAAGCCCGGCCTGCACTAGCAGGCCGTGGGCTTGTAGGGAGAGGGCCTGCCGAGTGGCAGGCCTTGGCTAGGCTTTGATGAGGCACGGCCTGCACCAGCAGGCCGTGGGTTTACTAAAGAGAATGGCCTGCCAAGGAGCAGGCCATTAGGTGTGGTTTGGGGCGAGGGATGGTGGCGGTTTTTAGGTGGTGGTAGGTTAGTCGGGGCAGGTAAGGTGCAGGTGGAGTTGGGTCAAGGCGGGGTTTGGTTGAGGCGGTGATAGATAGGTTCAGCCAGGTTGCAGGTTGGTTGGGGAAGGGGTTTTGGGGAGTTCGGCCAGCACTTGGCTGGGCTTATTTGTGGTGGTTTAGGTTTAGTTAGGTGTAGGTGGGTTCATATGGGTTAGGTTTAGAAGGGTAGAGAGAAGGGCTAGGTTTAGTTGAGGCTTACCTTAGGTGCAGCCCACTAGGTCCAGCCACCTCCAATCGGTCCAGCCCACTTCCACGCCCGCGGTCCACCTCTTGGTGCAGCTAGGCTCGAGTTGGTGCAGCCCCCTTTGATCTAGCCTTGGCCAACATGGCTCAAGCCCACTTCACTCATGAGCCCACATGGCTAGGTTTATCACTCCCTCTCTCTCCTCCCAAGCATTTGCATGAACCCTTTACATGGAACCCCTCACCTCTATTTATAGAGATTTGAGGTGGGTCTTGGATTTGGGTTTGGGTTTGGGGTTTGGATCCATACCCAAATCCAAACACTATTTGGATCTGGATATTGGATCTCGGATATTTTGAGATCTGTATCCGATCCAAACCCAATATTTTTATGGATACGGATATGGATATTTTGATCCAGATCTGATCCAATCCAAACACTATTTGGATCCAATCCAAATCCAAACACTATTTGGATCGACCCAAACACTATTTGGATTGGCCCAAATCCAAACACTATTCATTACATGGATTTGGATCTGGATATATATGGTCCAGATCCAAATCAAAATTTCTTCGGACAGTCCTTCTTGGCTTCTCGAGGCGAACGATCTGTGCGGGCACTGGCTTCATCAGCGCTCCGTCTGGTGCTGGGTTTTCCCCAACTTTGTCGTTCGGACTCCGTTTCGCCGTTCTGGACTCCGTTGAGCTTTTCATCAAATGGGCTCTGCTTTCTTTTGTTTTTTTATCAGGGAGTGGCTTCTGAAGCTCTAGGCTTGAATCCTCTTCGGGCCTAGGGTCTTCTTTTGCCATCTGTACCTGTTTTCACATTTCAAAACAGGTCGTTGTTTTGGCTCAAACGAGCTTTTTGGTGTTTTGAGAGTTTTTGAAAAATAGAAGATTTGGGGTGTTTACAAGTCCTATAAGCCCATAAGGCTTCATCCAGCTTCTCGTGCCACGTCCTACCCTTCTCTAAGGTTTTCTCAATTATACTAATGAGAGTCTTGTTTGTGGCTTCGGTTTGGCCGTTGCCTTGAGGATAGTAGGGCGAAGAGAAGTGGTGAGTTATGCCATACGTGTTGCACAACTTAACCATCCGCTCGTTCTTGAATGGGGTGCCATTGTCAGACACAAGGTCTCGTGGAACCCCAAATCGAGCCAAGATATTCCTCCGGATGAAAGCCACCACATGTTGCCCCAGCACGTTGGTTAGGGATATGGCTTCTACCCACTTGGAGAAATACTCCGTGGCTGCTAAAATAAACCGATGCCCATTCGAGGCTTTTGGAAATATTGGGCCTACGATGTCAAACGCCCACATGGTGAATGGCCAGGGGCTGACCATGGAATGCAATGCAGATGAAGGGATATGAATGGCGTGCCCATGCACTTGACATGGATGACACTTCCTAACATGATCGTAACAATCCTTTTTCAGGGTGGACCAAAAATAGCCCCCTCTAAGTATTTTCATTGCCATCATGTTGGCATTAACATGACCTTCACATTCTCCATCATGGAATTCATGCATCACTACCCTAGCCTCCTCTAGGTCGATACACCTAAGTAGAATGCCGGTAAAACTCTTTTTGTATAAAACCCCACCCAGAATGGTGTATCGGGTTGAAATTTTACGGATGAATGACTTATCTTTGGATGTGGCATTCTTGGCGAATCCCCCTTTTTCTAAAAATTGTTTTATATCATGAAACCAGGGTTTTTCAATAGAGTCTGGGTTATTTTGGCAAATATCCAAGTCATGTGCGGATGGGTTGGGCGCATGCCATATTTCTAAAGATCGGATCCCTGAAATGGGATCGACCTTTAGGGCTGAACCCAAGGAGGAGAGGGCATCGACGATGCTATTGTCCTCTCTTCCTACGTGTGAGTTTACACGATTGGAAGGATTGGACCAATCGAGTGGCCAACTCGTGATATGGAAGTAGTTTCTCATTACGTACTTGCCAAATTTTCAAAACCTGGTTTATGACAAGGAGCGAATCTCCAAAGACCTCGATGCATGATGCCCCTAGAGTTTTCAAAATTCTTAAGCCTTGTATGAGTGCTTCATACTCAGCTATGTTGTTGGAACATTCGAAATCTAAGCGGACTGCTATGGGAATCTCGCCCTTTTCAGGGGAGATTAGGATGACCCCAGCACCAGCCCCTCGTTGGTTTCGTGCCCCATCGAAGTGCATCTTCCACACTTGGTTTTCGAAAGAATTTGCCAAAATGTGGTTTTGAAAATGGTTTTGTAATATGCCTTCATCTGGCATTTCAGCAAGTGTGGGATATGCGTCCTCCAAGGGGAACTCAGCCACGTAATCTGCTAGGGCTTGCCCCTTAATGGAGATCTAGTGATGGTATTTCAGATCATACTCCATTAGAAGGAGTTGCCATTTGCTCAATCTACCCGTGAGGATGGGTTTTTCGAACAAGTGCTTGATTGGATCAAGCTTGGACACTATCCAGATCTCATGATCTAGGAAATAGTTGCCATTTGCCCAATAGGGCTCGTAAAGCATTCGCATGCACGGAGATGTAAAGTAAAAGCGGTTTTCCTAGCTTTGGAGGGTTCAAAACGAGGGGATTAACCAAGTGTGCCTTCAGTCTCTCGAAGGACTTCTGGCGTTCGTTATCCCATAAGAATTTTGTGCCCTTCCTCAACAGCTTGTTGAAGCATCTAGTGGCCAGATTCGATATGAATCGGCGAACGGATTGTAAACGACCTTGGAGGCTACGGATTTGAGTGAGATTGGAGGGTGGAGCCATGTCTATGATGGCTCGACACTTAGAGGGTTCACTTCTATACCCCTTTAGCTCACAATAAAGCCCAGAAGTTTCCTTGATTCTACCCCGAATACACATTTTTGAGGGTTTAGCTTTACTTTGTAAAGCCTAAGCCTTTCGAAAATCTTTTGCAAACATTCGATATGAGTGCATCGGGTTTTGGATTTTGCCAAGAGATCATCTACATACACTTCCATGAGCTCATGAATCTGATCATGGAAGATCGTGGTCATGGCTCGTTGGTATGTTGCACCGGCATTTTTCAAACCAAAGAGCATGACTGTATAGTAGTACGTGCCCCATGGGGTTGTGAAGGCGGTCTTACCCTGATCTCGTGGACTTAGTTTGATTTGATTATAGCCTGAATAGCCATCCATAAATGAAAACATTCCATGATTTGCAGTACTATCAACTATCAAATCTATGTTTGGTAAAGGATAATTATCCTTTGGAGTGGCTCTATTCAGGTTTCTGAAATCGATGCATATTAGAATTTTCTCATTGGTTTTTCGAACTACAACGATGTTTGACAACCAATCAGAATACGCAATGGGTTTTATAAATCCGACTTTTAGCAGATCTTCTAAACCCTCTTTGACTTGCGTGTGTACACTCGAGTGTATTTTCCTAAGCTTCTGCTTTATGGGTTTTACACCTACATCTAAGGGAAGACGATGCTCGACAATGAGGGGGTCTATGCCCGGCATGTCTTTATACGTCTATGCAAATACATCTAAATAGGTTCGTAGAAATGCAATGAATGCTAATCTTTCAGTTTCATGCAAACATGCGCCTATTTTGATGGATTTGGGATTGGAATCATCCCCTAGGTTCACTTCTATGAAATCTCCTCCTACTGATTGGGAAGGTCTTTCAAAATCGAGAATTTTATGAAATTCTAGGAGCTTAAAAGTGGGATCTTCCTCAAGGGGATCCATTTCTGGGCTTTGATCATTCTCGTGGGCTATAGACCCGAGGGAAGTTGATGCGTGGTTTTCAAAAAGACCTGGTTTTGTACTTGGATTTTCAAGTGATTTCGAAATTTTTGGTCTGGCTATGCAGACGACGCTTCTTTTGAAATCCTTTTCTTTTGCCAAAGTCCTACCAGGAGCAACTATGTACAAAATCTTTTTGGTATTTTCCAAATTTTTGATTTTTTTGGGTTTTTATAAAACAAGAACCTCGGGAACTATACAAAGCACTCTTTTTTCGAGTTTTTGTTTTTCCATTGTTTTTGGTTTTTCTTGTTTTTCGATTTTTTTGATTTTAAGTTTTTCAAATGTTTTTGTATTTTTAGAAAAGGGATCTTCCGTCATACCTACAAAGGGAAAACACTATGGGTTAGACTCAGAATAGGAGATCTAAATCGTAGGTCTCTTCTAAGACAGGCTCCGGGGCACCCTTGACCCAGGTGGTCACAGGGGGTGGCTCCGGCGGTATTCGGGGAGTATAGCCGATCCCATATCGGCTTGGGTTGGCCCTAGGAAGGATGGGCTCTAGGAGACCCTGGTTCTGCGCCCCTAGACTCTTGTAGGGCGTGTAGCCCATGTTCAACAACATGTTCCACGACTTTTTGTTTTTTGAAAAGGTTTGATACAAGTCGTGGTCCTGGAACATGCTATCGTCCATATTAGGCTCATATGGCCTCTTGTCCAGGGGCTTTGGAAATAAGGAACGCTTGGGTTTTCCTAGGAGGATTAAAGTCGGGAGGGGGCCTGCTTTGGGCGGCCCCTTCACACATACAACCTTCCTAGGGTTGTTCAACACGAGCCGAGGTGGCTCAACCATAATTTGCCCCAGGTTAGCCTCATGGGCCTGGGAGCTTGATAAACAAGGGGAGTTTATGATCCCCTGAAGCTGTGGGTGACTCTCACCTAGGATCACTATGACCTGGTCCCTAAAAGGGATCTTGACACACCTGTGGAAGGTGGATGGCACAGCGCACAAACTGTGTATCCAGGGCCTTCCCAGCAACAGGTTATAATGGGGGTGGATGTCCAAGACATGGAACACCCCCGTGTGTTCGATCCCTCCCGTTTCCATTGGGAGTTCGATGGATCCTAAAGGTCTAGACGCATTCCAATCGTATCCAGTGATAACGATGGGGCTTCGGTTCACTGAAGTCAAGGTGACTCCGATTTTGTATGCCATATGAAGTGGAAGGATGTTGAGCCCTCCTCCACCATCGACTAGGCACCTGTCCAGAGAGTGGTTGTTTAGAACCACCTCGATATGCAGGGCCTGGTTATGGGTTTCGTAGGGTCTATCTACATCATCTTCCGAGAAAGTGATGGGCGATTTTGCTCCTAATAAAGCCACTTGGGCAGACAAGGATTCCAGACTTATGTTCGAATCAACCTTGGCCCTTTCTAGAATTTTCTCTAACATGAGTCTATGCCTAGGCAAGGTTTGTATAAGCTCTAGGATAGACATGTGGATAGGAATCTTTGAAAGGTGGTTTTCGAAGTCATAAGGATTTAGGATGACTTTGTCCTTATCTGCTTTTGGCAGAACACTAGGGATACATGCTTTTGAGGGGCCAGGCACATTGACAACCTTTTTAGCACCTTGTAGGTGCGGGGGTTGATAGATCCTCCCAGATCTAGTCACTTCCCCCACGACTAGCCTAGGGTTCGTGCTAAATTTGGCTCTAAGGATGAGTTGAGGGACACCTTGGAGTTTCAAAACTGGTTTTGTCGGGGATTCCACTTTCGATGGTCCCTGAATGACGACTTGGGCAGGCTTCTTGTACAGTACAAGAGTGGGCGCACAAGTGGGTCGACCAGACTCTGGTTTTTGCGCTAGTTCCTTAGAAAAGGTGAGGGTACATACCTCCTTTCCTTTCCCACTGCCACTGGCGTGTTTGGGAAAGGGTTGTTTGAAGATAGCTTGAGGTGGCTCAGGTTCCGTAGTGACCTGGAGCCGGCCCTCCGCTATCAAGTTCTTAATTTTATTTAAAAGGGAGAAGCAGCGTTTGGTATCATGGCCTTTGAGCCGATGATACTTACAAAATCGGTTTAAATACCCCCCTTTGGAAGTGACTCCTTCGGGGATTTCGGGGAGTTCTATCATGCCGTGGGCAAGTAAGAGGTCTAGGACCTCCGACACAGGTTGCCCCAGCGGTGTATACTCCCGTTTTTCAACCGGTTTTTGAAAGGTTCGCTCCCTTTTATTTTCTAGTTTTTCAAAACTTTTAACAGTGCCTGCTACGCCTGGATCCACCCAGACATTGGCTATTTTATGGGGCTTTGCCCCTTTGTCCATCGTGGGTAGCCCGTATGTGATGGGCTTTTCCAAGCGGGTTTTAGAAATGACACTTCCTTTCCACAAGTGATCGTATGTCCCTTTTCGCAAGTTGGTTTCGAAAAGGGATGCCTTTTTGATCAACTTATGGAAAGTTGAGATCTCATGGAGCGAGAGAAGGGTTTTTAACTCGCTTTTAAAGTTATCCAGGATGAGCATGACTGCGCATCCTTCGGATATGGGCTCTCGCACTTGGCCCAAAAGTGACCTCCATCTTATAATGAAGGCATGTACGTCTTCGTTCATGCCTTGCTTTGTATCCCTTAAGGTATTCAGAGTCGGCGTGACTTCTACGTTGTGTGCAAATCTTTGCATGAAGCAGTTCGCTAACTCTTCAAAAGTAGCGAACTGGCTTAAGTCGTAGGAAGCCAGCCATTTGGCTGCTGTGCCTTTAAGGGATAAGGGGAACCAATACACCCATTTCATCGAGTCCTTTTTCTTCTTATGGGCTTGACGCGAGAAAAGCTGCAAGTGAGACCTAGGGTCTCCCATGCTATCATACCGATGAAAGTTCAGTATTTCATCGTCACTGTCTGTTTTGTAATCTATAGGAAGGAAATCAGACAGGGCGTAGCTTCTTTTCTCTTTATTTTGCCCTTTCAGCAGCTGCTGTAGGGCTTTACGGTCCTTTTGTGTGAAGGACTCGTGGTATTGGTTGCCTTCCATTACGGAGGCCTCTTTGTGCTTGCGAGGTTTTTCAGATTTTTTCTTAGGCCTTTGTTCACCATTTGATGAAAACGAATCGCCTACTTCAGCCTCTTGGCTGAGAGCATCGATTTTGGCCTCAAACTCCCTTCTCAGGTCCTCGATCTCATCTAGTTTTATTTTGTTTTTGAAAATCCTCCTAGAGTGAGAACTTGATGCACATGAGCCTTGGCTCGACACTTCACTTGGATTGGATTTTGACATGCTTTTCAAGCTTTTTCAAAATTTCCTAAGTACAAGCAAAGAAAACAAGTTAAAAACGATACCTTTTTAACAAATATTTTCGCAAGCTTCTAACTTAAAACTCGATTTTTGAAAGGCTCACGTCCCACAGGGCGTGCCAATCTCTGTAGACGCAGGAAAATCCCCGCTCGTCTGGCTTTCTCAAGGCCTGGAGTGGATCCTCTCGTGTGTCTAAGGCCTATTTATAAAAATAGGGCGTGCCAGCTAGCTTACCTAAGCTAGCGAAGATATATTTGAATCTGACTTCTAACGTGGCGACTGTGAGCAAGTGAGCTCTTGTCGTCGCAGACCTTCTTGCACCGATGCACAAGGGTCAGTCTGTACGCTTTGAAAAATCGAGTTTTGGGATAGAAAAAGCTTACGAAGTGGTTCGAGGTGTTTAATTCGTGTCTTTAGAATGCGATTGCAGTTTTTAGATCACGTGGATTTGCACGTGCCTAAGTCTTTCTTTTTATCCCTTTATGGGCCACCTAGCTTGTGTGTTATGAACACTCCACTACATGAGCGAATTTGAGCGGGGCTTGCTTTGATGCAATATGTGTCCTACCTCGTGGTATGGCGTAGATGCAATGCAAACTCATGCTACTCCAAAGGGAAAACCCGAATGTAAAGACAATGCCGAAGGGAAATAACCGAAGGGAAATGACCGAAAGGAAATAACCGAAGGGAAATAACCGAAGGGAAATGACTTGTAATGTAAATGCCGAAGGGAGATATGTATATATGGTATATACGGGCCCTTACTTGGGTCTTACAAATAAGAGCGAAGGATCAATGTGGGTGCGTGCTTGAATTGAAAGACTTACACACACGACATGAAATAAAACCCAAATATAACTTGCAATATGGCCTTGATTAAGGTCTTGGGAATAAGAGCGAAAGCTCAATGTGTGTGAGTGCTTGAATTGAAGTACTACGCACACAACATGAAATTAAACCCAAATAGTATAACACGGCCCTTACTTGGGTCTTTTAAATAAGAGCGAAGGCTCAATGTGTGTGAGTGCTTGAATTGAAAGACTTACACACACGACATGAAATGAAAACCCAAATAGTATAGCTCGGCCCTTACTTGGGTCTTTCAAATAAGAGCGAAGGCTCAATGTGTGTGAGTGCTTGAATTGAAAGACTTACACACACGACATGAAATGAAACCCAAATAGTATAGCACGGCCCTTACTTGGGTCTTTCAAATAAGAGCGAAGGCTCAATGTGTGTGAGTGCTTGAATTGAAAGACAACACACCCAACTTAAGCAAAACCCTACGTAAGTTGAAATATATATATATATATATATATATATATATATATATATTAGGGGTTGATTAGGCTCGTGTGTGTTCAAAATCGTGCACAACTAAGAGAGTGCACGTGTGTGTGGGTGTGCCAAGCCACGTTATTACAAGCGGGGGGAGACTATGCTCCGTTATTACAACCCCGTATCGAATTGAATTTTAAGCAAGTATACAACTAAGGACCGAGTTAGGCACTTACTAATAGCTGGTCCGAAGATACTTTGCTTGAGCGTGGGCTTGTCCTTCGCCTTGGGCTGCAAGAGGGAGCTCCGCGAAGTTGAACGGCAAGGGGAGGTGCTGACCGGATGTCTTGGGTGCGCGGGAGAGGCGCCTTGAAGATGGCCGGCTGCTAGGGATGGGCTGGTTTTGGCGTGTTGGGCTGAAGCGCCTAAGTAGGGTCACTAAGAGAGGATAAGGTTAGGGAGTATGGCACTAAGGGGGAGCCTAAGGGAGTGTCTAATGAAGCACCTAAGGTTGGTGGGTGGCTGGCCGAATGGAAGGTGACAGTCGGTTGGAGTGGCCGACTAAGGGGACTTGGTGGTGGCGGGTTTTAGGGTAAGGTGGTGGTATGGTGGGTGGCTGAGAGTGGAGAGGGAGTGGAGAAGGAGTAAGGTGGAGTGTGGGGTACTAACCGAACGATGGGAGGCGGCGGGTGATTGAGGAGCAGCCGGGTGTGGTGGGGTGGCTCGTTCGGCTGGATGAAGAGGATGGCGACGGATGGCTGGGGAGTGGTGGAGCAGGTGGAGCACAGTGGTGACTGGTGGTGGTGCAGGTGGAGGAGCCTGCTGGGAGTGGGGCAGGTGGAAGTGGAGAAGAGGTGGAAGTTCGGCTGGAAATGGAGGACCCAAAAGCTGAAAAACCCGCCTACTAGGGGGTTTTTTTTATAGCTTTTGTGAAGGGTGGTGGGGCTGGTTTTGGGGTAGTGGTTAGGTGGTCTAGGGGTGGTGGTAAGGTAGTAAGGTGGGCTGGTATTAGGGTAGGGCCAGATATTTTAGATACAAGGGGTTTTGGGTAAGTTGTGTGCTAAGTTTAGGTGGGGTGGTTTAGAGGTTTAGGGTTTAGCTAGGTGGGTTGGTTTTGGGGTGAGGTTTAGTGAGGTGGGTTAGGTGATTAGGCTAGGTTTAGGGAAGGATTAGGAAAGTGGGTTAGGTGATTAGGTTGGGATTAGGCCGGGATTAGGGAAGTGGGTTAGGTAATTAGGCTCAGATTAGGACAGGATTATGGTAAAAGGTTAGGATTAGGCATTTTTGGTTAGGTTTAGGTTAAGGAGCTCCCTTTGCATGACCCATGGACCCTAATCATATCATGTTGGTGCAACCCTAGGTTAGGTTTTTGCTAATTACAAGCTTAAACCCACTTAATTAGGCTAACCCACATGATTAGCTCCAAACTTGACACACAAGTCAAGCTTAATTACAACACACACTTGATCTTATCCTCCCCCACTCTCTCTCATGCCCATAATCCCATGTGAAATTCAAGTGGGCCCCACCTTCATTTATGAGAAGGTGATGTGGGCCATGGATATGGATATTGGATTGGATCTCTGGATCCAAATCCAAATCCAAGTCCATACATGGGTTTAGATTGGGTTCTGGATATATATGGTCTAGATCTAATCAAAACTGAATTCTGACTCCTTCAGGCTGTGTTCGAAAAGAACGGTTTGTGCGGGGTCTGACAGCATCAGTACTCCGTCTGCGTTGGGTCTTCGCCAATATGATCGTCCACCTCTGTTTTCGCCTTCCGAAGATGACTTCAAAGGATGTTTTGATGATAACAGGGTCTTGGACGTTCGAGATCCTGGGGGTGGATTCGATACGAGAGTTGTTGTACCGGGCTTGACATGTGCTCCGGTTCCGGGCTCTCCTTTGCTTTTCTGGTCCTGTCTTGATTAGGCCAAGCTGCTTCGGGGTTTCAAAAACGTGTTTTAAAAGGTTTTCAAAAGCCATATCATATATTTTTGAAATATAAAGTTCAAAACATATATACAGGTTTGCTTGGAAGGCTCCTGGGTTTCCAAACTCAAAATGGCCCTTTGGGGCTGCTTTTACAAAACCAGGTTGTTTTGAGGGATTCGTGGGATTTCAGGGTTTTTATAACCCGCCACCTCCTTTCCACCTGGCCACCAACATCACCTGTTGCCACCTTCTCGGTTAGTACCACTTTCCCTTCCACCTGCCAACACTCTTCATCCACTCTTCATCCTCCCATTCGGCCAGAACCTGAACACTCCACCTCTCTCTTTCACCCGGCCACCCACACTGCCATACCCCACTTCAACTTCACCTAGCCAGCACCTCTCTTCCTCCCAGCCGAGCACCACCCAACACCTGCCCAGCCGACCTGCATCAGCTGCCCTTCTCCCTTCCACCCAGCCAGCATGACCCTTCCTTCCACCTAGCCGAGCACCTCTACCTGTCCCTAAATTCATCCCAACTCCTAGCACCACACCTTAGCTCAACCTACCTTCCCTACAATGCCTCAACATCAGCCGGCCAACACTCCTACCAGCCTCGACAAGCCACCTAAGGGACGGATCACAAGTCCAAGTCCACGCAAGTTGAAGATGGACCAGCTACATGTAAGTGCCTAAACTTGGTCTATTATGTGAACTTGCTTTATATTCAATTAAATTTTGACATGGGGTTGTAATAATGGAGCGTAGTCTCCCCCCAAGATGTAATAACTTAGTTTGACATACAAGCACCCACGTGCACTTGAGCCTTTTCGCTCTTAGTTGCACACCTTTTGCACACACATGGGCCTTCACAACCCCTAAGATATAATTTTATTTATATAAGTTCAGCTGCGTGTGTTTACATTTAAGTCGTGGGTGTTGTCTTTCAATTCTACACACACACACACATTGAGCTTTCGCTCTTACTCCCAAGACTCTAATAAGAGCCATATTGCAATTCAAATTGGGGTTTTCATTCAAGTTGTGTGCGTGGTCTTTCAATTCCATACTCACACACATTGAGCTTTTGCTCTTACTCCCAAGATTCTAATAAGAGCCATATTGCAATTCTATTTGGGTTTTACATTCCAAGTCATGAGAGTTGTCTTTACATATATACACAACACCCGCGTACACGTTGGCAACCTTCGGGCCCATATATATATAGTTGTATTTCCCTTCCGCTATGTCTTTAAGATTTGGGTTTTAAGGTTCAGCTGTGTGAGTAGTCTTTCAATATATACACGACACACACTTACTCAATTGAGCCTTTCCGCTCTTAAGATATAGCCATATTTTCCTTTTGCAATTTTCCTTACGCAATTTTCCTTAAGCATTGTCTTTCAATTTCGGGTTTTCCCTTGGAGTTGTGTGAGTTTGCATTACATATTCGCCATACCACGAGTTAGAACGCATATTGCATCAAAGCAAACCCCATACACCCATGCAAAAATTGCCCAACTTAGGTCACTTGCGCACACACCTAGTTTGCCTAAATAGCATAAAATTGAAAGACATAGGCACGTGCAAATCCCACGTGAAATAAAATTTGCAACAATACAAACCAAACCCAATCAAACACTTCGTATGTTTTCAAAGAGGTTCCATTTGTTTAAAATCGACTTTGCCAAGCGTACAGACTGACCCTTGCGCATCGGTGCAAGAAAGTCTGTGATGAAAAGAGCTCACTTGCTCACAGTTGCCCCAAACGAGTCAGATTTTCAAAACTTACTTCGCTAGCTTGAGTAAGCTAGCTGGCATGCCCTTTTTACAAAAGCGAACTTAGACACACGAAAAGGTTCACTTCAGGCCTAAGAACCAGAAGTGAGAATTTTTCGTATCTACACCCGGATACCACTATGACTTGGTTTTCCCATGGAATTTTGATGCATCTATGGAAGGTTGAGGGAACGACCTGAAGTGAATGTATCCAAGGCCTTCCCAATAATAAGTTGTAATAAGGGTTGATATCTAGGACATGAAACAACCCTATGTGTTTAATTGGTCCAAGTTCTATGGGAAGCTCGATTAACCCTAGTGGATGGGACATGAAACAACATAGAGGTGATATCTAGCAATTGTACTTAGTTCAAGCCTTGATATGAGAACTCCAATTTGGAATGCTACATGCAAAGGAAGGATGTTTAGACCTACTCTCCCATCAACCAAGCACTTTTCAAGAGTGTGGTGATTCAATACCACCTCTATGTGTAAGTCATGGTTGTGGGTTGTAACGGGTCTACTCAACTCATCCTCAGAAAATATGATTGAAGTTTGAGTGAGAATTGGAGAGACTAAGAAGGATAAGGACTCCGGAGTTATGGATGTTTTAACCTTGTTGTTTTCTAGAATTTCCTCTAACACCTGTCTATATTTAGATGAGGTTTCCATTAACTCTAAAATAGACATGTTGATTAGGAGTTTGGCCAAATGCTTTTCTAGATCATATTGGGGTACCACAACACTTTGTAAATGTAAAATTTTTATTCCGAAGTCTATGTAGAGACTTGAAATAAGCTTTCACACTACGTCCTTTGTGCGAGCATGCCAACTAGTTTGCTTAAACTAGCAAAGATAGATTTTATGACTTTGAGTAACAATTGTGGGGAAGCGAGATCCTTTCGTCTTAGGCTTTCTTGAACCGGTGCTCATGGGTCAGCCTAGACGCTTGGAGGATTGATTTGAACCAAGTGTGTTTCCAAAATTCACTTTAAAATCAACTTCAATGAACCAAAAACATGCACTTGGCCAATGAAAGATTTTTTTTTTAACAGTGCGAAAACATGAATATGAAGATTTTTTTGAACAGTTTCGAAACTGGTTCTTTTTTCATAACTTGTTCTTAGATTTTTCTGAACAGTTTCGAAATTCCAAAATTCATGAAAATTTTACAGTGCGAAAACATGAATATGAGGATTCTAGAACTATTTTTATTCTATTTTTTTGTGTTGTGATTTTGCATAATTAAATGAAGAATGTGCCTCTACTGAGGCATTTAGAACTGATATGTTACAGAAATACAAAGGTTTAAAGAAACATCTGTATCTCGGTGTACACAGCTTCAATCTTTATGAACTTAGTCTTGTTGAAAATCTATGGGTGTCAGCTTTCCAATGAGATAAGTTTCACTGAAATTAGTTCACTATAGATAGAGTTATTGGATAATTACCCATGATTTGTTGAAGGAAATACAAGTTTGACTGATTTGACTTTGGATTCTTCCGATCTTCCCTAATTTTAATTATGTGGTTACACGGCCCTAAAATTCTTAAAACTTTTATCATATGTGGGCTTGTGTGTGGAATTCGGTGTACCAAATTTTAGACATATGAAGGATGCTGAAAACAAATTTCTGTGTTTAAAACATACATGAATGTATTCATCCGAAATTAAAAGACTAATCATAGCAAATTGAAAGTAAATGACTGAAGAAAAATAAATTCAAATATATTTATAGCTTAAGCATAGAGGGTATTAGAAGATATAAGAGGATATATCATATAAAGAGGTAGGAGAAACTTGAAATAAAGCATGTAATAGGCGTAAATGTAAAGGAATGAAATGGACAACATTACTATGATATTATATCATGGGGAGAGACAAATGCTCAATTAAGATAACTCCTTTTAATTGAATGGGATTAAGGAGAGATTGAAGTAAGCAAATGATGAGAATAAAACCTTGCAATCGGACCTTAGTGGGTGCCAAATGTGGGTGTGGTAGGAAGGGCTCGATTCCTTCCTTCTCCTCTCCCTTCTCTTCCTCTCTCTCTCTCTCTCTTTCTTTCCCTCTCTCTCTTGTTGCAGCTCTCCCTCTCTCTCTTAGGCTCTCTTCACTCTTCCTTTAATGCTTGTGAATGCTCGAAAACAGCCCCCCCAAGGTCTCTTTTTATAGGCCTCAAGGGGGAAGGACTAGAGCCTTTCACAGTTTGGATTGGGTGGGTCTTTAGAGCCCAAGCTTTGATCCGATCCTTGGCTGGCCACATGGCCTTCATGTGGCCTCTTCATGGTCCTCCCTTGGTCCAACTAAGTGGGATTAGGTAGGCTAGGATGTGCTGGCCCAGCCAATTGGGTTCATTCAGCCAAGTGGGTTCGGTTGGACTTGACATGCCCGACTAAGTTTAACTTGGGGCAGCCTTGTACCATATTTGATGTGGCTTGGTTCATGTCTTCATTTCAGTTCACACATTGACTTGTTAAACTTGATTATAAATCGAGTCTTTTTGCCTTTTGTAAACAACGAAAATTCTCACTTCTGGTTTTGAAGTCGGAAATGAACCTTTTTGCATCTACATCGTTTCTATGGGCGTGTCAGCTAGCTTGCTCAAGCTAGCGAAGTTTTTGAAATATCTGACGTTTTAAAGGCAATTGTGAGCAAGCGGGATCTTTTCGCTTTAAACCTTCTTGAACCGGTGCTCAAGGGTCAGTTTAAGTGCTTATAAACGTTGATAAAACAAATTTTGACTCTTTGAAAGAATGCAAGTGTTTTGAAAACTCGAGTTTGCCTAAGTTTGCAAGTTTTTATGTACGGGGCTGGACGATTCCAAGTCTTTGAGCTTTTAAGCTATTTAGGCCGGATGCGTGTGCATAAGTGGCATATTTTCAGCGAGTTTTAGCGTAGATTCGGGGTTTCTTTTTGAAAACACGTGAATGCAAGGATGCACCAAATGTTTTTCAGGTTTGATATGATGATGTGAGCTAGGCTTGAATTGAAAGCAACTCACACACACAACTGAATGTAAATACCCGAATGGAAGTGCAACTCACGCAACTTAAGGGAAATACCCGAACTTGAAAGCAACTCACACGACTTGAATGTAAATTGCAGAATTGAAATATACTTATATCTGTAGACGCGCGAAAATCCCCGCCTCTTCGCCTTTTTCAGGGCTTGGAGCGGATCCTCTCGTGTGTCTAAGGCCTATGTATGCAAACAGGGCGTGCCAGCTAGCTTACTTAAGCTAGCGAAGATATTTTTAACACTGACTTCTAAACGTGGCGACAGTGAGCAAGTAAGCTCTTGTCATCGCAGACCTTCTTGCACCGATGCGCAAGGGTCAGTCTGTATGCTTTGCAAAAATCGAGTTTTTGGAGAGAAAGCCTACGAAGCGGTTCGAGGTGTCTATTTCGGGTCTTTAAGATGCGATTGCATGTTTTAGATCACGTGGATTTGCACGTGCCTAAGTCTTTTCTTTTATCCCTTTTCGGGCCACCTAGTTTGTGTGTTATGAACACTCCACTACATGGGCGAATTTGAGCGGGGCTTGCTTCGATGCAATATGTGTCCTACCTCGTGGTATGGCGTAGATGCAATGCAAACTCACGCTACTCCAAAGGGAAAACCCGAAATGTAAAGACAATACTGAAGGGAAATGATTGAAGGGAAATAACCGAAGGGAAATAACCGAAGGGAAATAACCGAAGCGAGATATGTATATAGATTATGTATATGAGCCCTTACTCGGGTCTTACAAATAAGAGCGAAGGCTCAATGTGGGTGCGTGCTTGAATTGAAAGACTTACACACACGACATGAAATTAAACCCAAATATAAATGGCAGTATGGCCTTGACTAAGGTCTTGGGAGTAAGAGCGAAGGCTCAATGTGTGTGAAAGTGCTTGAATTGAAAGAATTACTCACACGACATGAAGTGAAACCCAAATAGTATAGGTCGGCCCTTACTTGGGTCTTTCAAATAAGAGCGAAAGCTCAATGTGTGTGAGAGTGCTTGAATTGAAAGACTTACTCACACGACATGAAATGAAACCCAAATAGTATAGGTCGGCCCTTACTTGGGTCTTTCAAATAAGAGCGAAAGCTCAATGTGTGTGAGTGTGCTTGAATTGAAAGACTTACTCACACGACATTAAATGAAACCCAAATAGTATAGGTCGACCCTTACTTGGGTCTTTCAAATAAGAGCGAAAGCTCAATGTGTGTGAGTGCTTGAATTGAAAGACAACGCACCCAACTTAAACGAAACCCTTCGAAAATGAAAGTATATATACACACTTATGTATTAGGGGCTGATTAGGCCCGTGTGTGTTCAAAATCGTGCACGACTAAGAGAGTGCACGTGTGTGGTTGTGCCAAGCCACGTTATTACAAGCGGGGGGAGACTATGCTCCGTTATTACAACCCCGTATCAAATTGAATCTCAAGCAAGTATACAACTAAAGACCGAGTTTAGACACTTACGAGTAGCTGGTCCGTAGAGGTCTTGCTTGAGCGTGGGCTTGGCCTTCGCCTTGGGCTGCAAACGGGAGCTCCGCGAGGATAGGTGACCAAAGGTGCTGGCCGGCTGCAAGTGGGGCGCGGGATAGGCGCCTCAAAGGTGGCCGATGGCAAGTGGATGTCGCCTCGATGTGGGGGGTTAAAGGGGCTGGACCAAGTGAGTTCTTTAGGGTCACTAGGAGAGTCGAGTGTTTAGGGAAGGTGGACCTAAAGGGGAGTTTATGGGAAGGCCGAATGGGACACCTAGGGGAAGGCCGAATGGGATAGGAGGGTTAGGTAGTGGCCGGTAGTTTGGCTTATGCTAGGTTCGGCTAAGTGGAAAGGGTGGTGGCAAAAGGCTGAGATGATGATAGGGTGGGTGGCTAGGAGTGGAGAGGTAGTAGAGAAGGGTTTTGGTAGAGTGTAGGGTACTTATCGAATGGGGAGAGGCGGTGGAAGGCAAGGAGAAGCAGGCGGATGTGGGCTGTTGGCTGGTTCGGTTGGGTGAAGGTGGTGGCGTCCGGCTGGGGAATGGTGGTGGATGGAATAGGGAAGGTGGCGGTGCAGGTAGAGCCGGTGGAGCAGGTGGAGAGTGGAGCAAGCGGGCAGGTGGAGAGTGGAGCAGGCGGGCAGGTGGAGAGTGGAGCCGGTTGGGCTGAGGTGAGGGCTCTCGCTTCCAAAACCCGCCCCCAAGGGGGGGGTTTAAATAGGGGATGGGTAGGTCGGTTAGGGCTGGGCTTGGGGTAGTGCTTAGGTGGTTTAGGTAGGGTGGTATGTAGATAAGGTGGGCTGGAAAGGGTTGGGCCAGATATTTTGAAAACTAGGGGTTTGGGTAGATTGTGGGCTAGGGGTGGTTTAGGGGTTTAGGGCTAGGTTAGGTGGTTGGGTTTTAGGGTGAGGTTTAGTGAGCTAGGTTAGGTGATTAGGCTAGGTTTAGGCTAGGATTAGGGAAATTAATCTAGGTTTAGGGAAGGATTAGGGAAGTGGGTTAGGTGATTAGGTTGGGATTAGGCCGGGATTAGGGAAGTGGGTTAGGTGATTAGGTTCAGATTAGGGGTGGATTAGGGGTTTAGGCTAGGATTAGGCGTTTTGGGTTAGGTTTAGGTGAAGGAGCTCCCTTAGCATGGCCCATAGACCTTGACCACCTCATGTTGGTGCAGCCCTAGGTTAGGTTTTAGCTAATTACAAGCTTAAACTCACTCAATTAGGCTAACCCACATGATTAACCCCAAACTTGACACACAAGTCAAGCTTAATACAACACTCTTGATATTTTCCATCCCCACTCTCTCTCATGCCCAATATCCCACGTGAATTTCAAGTGGGCCCCACCTCCATTTATGAGAAGGTGATGTGGGCCATGGATATGGATATTGGATTGGATCTCTGGATCCAAATCTAAGTCCACATATGGGTTTGGATTGGGATTTTGATATATATGGTCCAGATCCAATCCAAACTGAACTCTGACTCCTTCGAGCTGGGTTCGAAACGGACGATTCGTGCGGGGCCTGACAGCATCAGTACTCCGTTTGCGTTGGGTCTTCGCCAACATAGTCGTCCGCCTCCGTTTCTGCCTTCCGGAGATGACTTCAAATGCTATTTTGATAAGAACATGGTCTTGGACGTTCGAGATCCTGGGGGTGTGAATCAGATACAAAAGTTACTGTGCCGGGCTCGACGTGTGCTCCGGTTCCGGGCTCTTTTTAGCTCTCCTGGTCCTGTCTTGCTCGGGCCAAGCCGCTTCGGGGTTTCAAAACATGTTTTAAAAAGGTTTTCAAAAGCTATATTGTATGCTTTCGAAATATAGAGTTCAAAACGTATGTACAGGGTTGTTTGGAAGGCTCCTGGGTTTCCAGACTCAAAAATGGCCCTTTGGGGCTGCTTTTACAAAACCAGGTTTGTTTTAAGGAATTCGTGGGATTTCAGGGTGTTTACAATATCTTAAGAGCGGAAAGGCTCAATGCACGCGTGTGTGTAGTGTGGAATTTAAATGACAAACTCACACAACTTGAATTGAACTTGTCGAAATTGAAATATAAGTATATAGTAAGAGCGGAAAGGCTCAATTGTGAGTAAGTGCTCTTGGTGTGTAAATGTAAGGATAACTCACACAACTTGAATTGAACCACCCGGAAATGTAAGTGCATACACAACTGAATGTAAAACTCACTCTAAACACCCCAAAATCCCACGAACTTCTCAAATCAACCTGGTTTTGTAAAAGTAGCCCCAAAGGGCTATTTTGAGTCTAGAAACCCAGGAGCCTTCCAAACAACCCTGTATATATGTTTAAAACTGTATTTGCTTTAAAATATGTATAATATGTTTTAAAAATCCTTTTAAATACATTTTGAAACCCCACGAAGCGGCTTGGCCTGATCAAAGCAGGACCAGAAGAGCCAAACAGAGCTCGGAACCGGAGCACATGTCGAGCCCGGCACAGCAACTCTCGTGTTGAATCCACCCCCAGGATCTCGAACGTCCAAGACCCTGTTATCAACAAACATCACTTGAAGTCATCTCCGGAAGGTGAAAACAGAAGCGGACGATCATGTTGGCGAAGACCCAATGCAGACGGAGTACTGATGCTGTCAGACCTCGCACAAACCGTTTGTTTCGAACACAGCCTGAAGGAGTCAGAATTCAATTTGGATTGGATTTGGACCATATATATCCAGATCCCAATCCAAACCTGTGTGGATTTGGATTTGGATTTGGATCCAGAGATCCAATCCAATATCCACATCCATGGCCCACATCACCTTCTCATAAATGGAGGTGGGGCCCACTTGAAATTCACGTGGGATTATGGGCATGAGAGAGAATGGGGAGGATAAGATTTGAGGGTAATTGTAATTAAGCTTGACTTGTGTGTCAAGTTTGGGGTTAATCATGTGGGTTAGCCTAATTAGCATGGGTTTAAGCTTGTATTAGCCAAAACCTAATCTAGGGCTGCACCAACATGATGCAACAAGGTCTATGGGTTATGCAAAGGGAGCTCCCTAAACTAATCCTAAGTAAAAACCCCTAATCCTAGTCTTTTACCCTAATCCTGGCCTAAACCTAGCCTAATCACCTAACCCACTTCCCTAATCCCGGCCTAATCCCAACCTAATCACCTAACCCACTTCCCTAATCCTTCCCTAAACCTAGCCTAATTCCCTTAAACCTAACCTAATCCTAGCCTAATCACCTAACCCACCTCACTAAACCTCACCCCAAAACCAACCCACCTAGCTAAGCCCTAAACCCCTAAACCACCCCACCTAAACCTAACACACCATATACCCAAAACCCCTTTAACCAAAATATCTGGCCCCTCCTCAAAACCAGCCCACCTTATCACCACCCCACCACCACCTAAACCACCTTACCACCCTCCAAATACCAGCCCCAACCACCATCTCCAAACCTATATAAACCTCCCCTAGTGGGCGGGTTTTCGATGAAGCTTCTCCACTTTGGGCCAGTCGACCTTGGCCAATCTCCTTCCAGCCGAGCCTTCCACCTTGCTCCACCTGCACCACCACACCCTGGCCAGCTCCACCTCGCACCACCACTGCCTCCCATCCTGCTCCACTCCACGCCAACCCCACCTCCTGGCCGAATCCCATCCATCGAAAGCACCCGGCTGCCCTTCTTCCTTGGACACCAACTCTTCACCACCCGGTTAGTACTTCAACCTAACTCTACCTCTTCTTCACTCCCCCTCCACTCTCAACCACCCATACCACCACCACTTAGCATCCTCCTTTGCCACCTGCCACCCTTACCCATTCGGCCAGACCTCAACCTTTACATCACCCGCCTTGAACCACTTCCCCTAGTGATACCCGGCCACCCCACTTGGCTCCCTAAGACCTGCCCATACCACTTTCCACCAGCCCTTAGCTCTACCTTACACCACACCCTAGCTAGCTCCCTTCCCATCCTTGCCATTCCTTAGTGTAGACGCGCGAAAATCCCCGCCTCTTCGCCTCTTTCGGGGGCTTGGAGTGGATCTTCTCGTGCGTCTAAGGCCTATGTATACAAATAGGGCGTGCCAGCTAGCTTACTCAAGCTAGCGAAGATATTTTTAACACTGACTTCTAATCGTGGCGACTGTGAGCAAGTGAGCTCTTGTCGTCGCAGACCTTCTTGCACCGATGCGCAAGGGTCAGTCTGTACGCTTTGCAAAAATCGAGTTTTGGGATAGAAAGCCTACGAAGCGGTTCGAGGTGTCTAATTCAGGTCTTTTAGATGCGATTGCATATTTTAGATCACGTGGATTTGCACGTGCCTAAGTCTTTCCTTTTATCCCTTTTCGGCTCACCTAGTTTGTGTGTTATGAACACTCCACTACATGGGTGAATTCGAGCAGGGCTTGCTTTGATGCAATATGCGTCCTACCTCGTGGTATGGCGTATATGCAACGCAAACTCACGCTACTCCAAAGGGAAAACCCGAATGTAAAGACAATACTGAAGGGAAATAACCAAAGGGAAATGACTTGTAAAGTAAGTGCTGAAGGGAGATATGTATATAGAGTAGGTATATGAGCCCTTACTCGGGTCTTGCAAATAAGAGCGAAGGCTCAATGTGGGTGTGTGCTTGAATTGAAAGACTTACACACACAACATGAAATTAAACCCAAATATAAATTGCAGTATGGCCTTGACTAAGGTCTTGGGAGTAAGAGCGAAAGCTCAATGTGTGTGAGTGCTTGAATTGAAGTACTACGCACACGACATAAATGAAACCCAAATATAACTGCAATAAGGCCTTTACTAAGGTCTTGGGAGTAAGAGCGAAGGCTCAATGTGTGTGAGAGTGCTTGAATTGAAAGACTTACACACACGACATGAAATGAAACCCAAATAGTATAGGTCGGCCCTTACTCGGGTCTTTCAAATAAGAGCGAAGGCTCAATGTGTGTGAGTGCTTGAATTGAAAGACAACGCACCCAACTTAAGCAAAAACCCTACAAAAATGAAAGTATATGTATATACTTATGTATTAGGGGCTGATTAGGCCCGTGTGTGTTCAAAATCGTGCACAACTAAGAGAGTGCACGTGTGTGGGTGTGCCAAGCCACGTTATTACAAGCGGGGGGAGACTATGCTCCGTTATTACAACCCCGAATCGAATTGAATCTCAAGCAAGTATACAACTAAAGACCGAGTTAGGCACTTACTAGTAGCTGGTCCGTAGAGGCCTTGCTTGAGCGTGGGCTTGGCCTTCGCCTTGGGCTGCAAACGGGAGCTCCGCGAGGTTGAGCGACAAGGGGTGCTGGCCGGCTGCAAATGGGGCGCGGGAGAGGCGCCTTGAAGGTGGCCGGATGCTAGGGATGGTGTCGGCTTGATGTGGGGGATAAAAGGGGCTGGGCAAGGTGAGTATATAGGGTCACTAGGAGAGGATATAGTGTTAGGGAGTATGGCCCTAAGGGGAGCCTAAGGGAAGATCGAGTGGGACACCTAGGGGAAAGGAGGTGGCTGGCCGAATAAAAGGGACAGTCGGTTGGAGTGGCCGACTAGGGGAATATGGTGGTGGCGGGCTACTAGGATGGCTAGGGGTGGAGTATGGGAAGGAAGCTAGCTAGGTGATGGGACTAGGTGGTAGTGGGGGTAGTGGGTGTAAGGGAGTGCTATGGGCAGGTCTTAGCAAGTCGGATAGGGTGGCCGGGTGCAGCTAGGGTGGTTAGGTAGTGGCGGGTAGTTAGGGTGACTAAGGCTTGGCCGAGTGGGAGTGGTGGCGGCAAGTGGCTGATATTAGGGTAAGGTGGTGGTATGGTGGGTGGCTGGGAGTGGAGAGGGAGTGGAGAAGGGGCTAGGTGGAAGGTAGGGCACTTATCGAATGAAGAGAAGGTGGCGCTCGGCTGGAAGGGAGTTGGGCAGGCGGTGATGTTCGGCTGGGAGGTGGTGGAGTAGGTGGCGGTGCAGGTGGTGGTGGGATGGAGAGTAGGTGGTGGTGCAGGAGGAGTAGGTGGAGCAGGTGGGAAAGTGGAGGAAGGAGAGGACCCGGCTGGGATCTAGGTGGGCTTCTAGATAGGAAAGCCCGCCCCCAAGGGGGGGGGGGTTTATATAGGGATGGGTAGGTCGGTTAGGGCTGGGTTTGGGGTAGTGGTTAGGTGGTTTAGGTAGGGTGGTATGAAGATAAGGTGGGCTGGAAAGGGTAGGGCCAGATATTTTAAATACTAGTGGTTTGGGTAGATTGTGGGCTAGGGGTGGTTTAGGGGTTTAGGGTTTGGTTAGGTGGTTGGGTTCTAGGGTGAGGTTTAGTGAGCTAGGTTAGGTGATTAGGCTAGATTTAGGGAAATTAACCTAGGTTTAGGGAAGGATTAGGGAAGTGGGTTAGGTGATTAGGTTGGGATTAGGCCGGGATTAGGGAAGTGGGTTAGGTGATTAGGCTCAGATTAGGGGTGGATTAGGGTGGAAGGCTAGGATTAGGTGTTTTGGGTTAGGTTTAGGTGAAGGAGCTCCCATTGCATGACCCATGGACCTTAACCACATCATGTTGGTGCAGCCCTAGTTTAGGTTTTGGCTAATTACAAGCTTAAACCCACTTAACTAGGCTAACCCACATGATTAACCCCAAACTTGACACACAAGTCAAGCTTAATTACAACCACACTTGATCTTATCCATCCCCACTCTCTCTCATGCCCATGATCCCACTTGAATTTCAAGTGGGCCCCACCTTTATTTATGAGAAGGTGATGTGGGCCATGGATATGGATATTGGATTGGATCTCTGGATCCAAATCCAAATCGAAGTCCACATATGGGTTTGGATTGGGATCTGAATATATATGGTCCAGATCCGATCCAAATTGAACTCTGACTCCTTTGAGCTGTGTTCGAAATGGACGATTTGTGCGGGGTCTGATAGCATCAACACTCCGTCTGCGTTGGGTCTTCACCAACATGATCGTCTGCCTCCGTTTTTGCCTTCCGGAGATGACTTCAAAGGATGTTTTGATGATAACAGGGTCTTGGACGTTCGAGATCCTGGGGGTATGGATTTGATAAGAGAGTTGCTATGCCGGGCTCGACATGTGCTCCAGTTTCGGGCTCTCCTTGACTTCGCTGGTCCTGTCTTGATTAGGCCAAGCTGCTTTGGGGTTTCAAAAACGTGTTTTAAAAGGTTTTCAAAAGCCATATTATATATTTTTGGAATATGAAGTTTAAAACATATATACATGGTTGTCTGGAAGGCTCCTGGGTTTCAAGACTTAAAATGGCCCTTTGGGGCTGCTTTTACAAAACCAGATGAATTTGAGAAATTCGTGGGATTTCGGGGTGTTTACACTTAGCTACCCTAGCACCCGGCCACCACTAAACCACCCCTTAGTCGGCCATCCCTAGCCGACTGCACCCAACCTATTCAACCAGCTACACCTTCTTCCTTAGATTTTCCTTAGGCATTTCCTTTAGGCACCCCTTTGCGCCACCTTCCATAGAGCCTTCCTGTAGACGCGCGAAAAATCCCCGCCTCTCACCTTTTCAGGGCTTGGAGCGGATCCTCTCGTGCGTCTAAGGCCTATTTATACAAACAAGGCATGCCAGCTAGCTTACCTAAGTTAGCGAAGATATATTTAAAACTGACTTCTAATCGTGGCGACTGTGAGCAAGTGAGCTCTTGTCGTCGCAGACCTTCTTGCACCGATGCGCAAGGGTCAGTCTGTACGCTTTGCAAAAATCGAGTTTTTGGGATAGAAAGCCTACGAAGCGGTTCGAGGTGTCTAATTCGGGTCTTTTAGATGCGATTGCATATTTTAGATCACGTGGATTTGTACGTGCCTAAGTCTTTCCTTTTATCCCTTTTCGGGCCACCTAGTTTGTGTGTTATGAACACTCCACTACATGGGCGAATTCGAGCGGGGCTTGCTTTGATGCAATATGCGTCCTACCTCATGGTATGGCGTAGATGCGATGCAAACTCACGCTACTCCAAAGGGAAAACCCGAATGTAAAGACGATACTGAAGGGAAATAACCGAAGGGAAATAACCGAAGGGAAATGACTTGAAATATAAATGCCGAAGGGAGATATGTATATAGAGTATGTATATGAGCCCTTACTCGGGTCTTGCAAATAAGAGCGAAGGCTCAATGTGGGTGCGTGCTTGAATGGAAAGACTTACACACACGACATGAAATAAAACCCAAATATAAATTGCAGTATGGCCTTGACTAAGGTCTTGGGAGTAAGAGCGAAGGCTCAATGTGTGTGAGAGTGCTTGAATTGAAGTACTACGCACACGACATGAAATTAAACCCAAATATATAGGTCGGCCCTTACTTGGGTCTTTCATATAAGAGTGAAGGCTCAATGTGTGTGAGAGTGCTTGAATTGAAAGACTTACACACACGACATGAAATGAAACCCAAATAGTATAGGTCGGCCCTTACTTGGGTCTTTCAAATAAGAGCGAAAGCTCAATGTGTGTGAGAGTGCTTGAATTGAAAGACGTACCCACACGACATGAAATGAAACCCAAATAGTATAGGTCGGCCCTTACTTGGGTCTTTCAAATAAGAGCGAAAGCTCAATGTGTGTGAGAGTGCTTGAATTGAAAGACAACACACCCAACTTAAGCAAAACCCTACAAACATGAAAGTATATGTATATACTTATTGTAAACACCCCAAAATCCCATGAATTTCTCAAATTCATCTGGTTTTGTAAAAGTAGCCCCAAAGGGCCATTTTGAGTCTGGAAACCCAGGAGCCTTCCAGACAACCCTGTACATATATTTTGAACCCTATATTTTGAAAACATACAATATGCCTTTTAAAAACCTTTTAAAACACGTTTTTGAAACCCCAAAGTAGCTTGGCCTAATCAAGACAGGACCAGCAAAGTCAAAGAGAGCCCGGAACCGGAGAACATGTCAAGCCCGGCACAGCAACTCTCTTATCAAATCCATACCCCCAGGATCTCGAACGTCCAAGACCCTGTTATCATCAAAACATCCTTTGAAGTCATCTCCGGAAGGCAAAAACGGAGGCAGACGATCATGTTGGTGAAGACCCAACGCAGACGGAGTACTGATGCTGTCAGACCCCGCATAAATCGTCCGTTTCGAACCCAGCTCGAAGGAGTCAGAGTTCAGTTTGGATTGGATCTGGACCATATATATCCAGATCCCAATCCAAACCCATGTGTGGACTTGGATTTGGATTTGGATCCAGAGATCCAATCCAATATCCATATCCATGGCCCACATCACCTTCTCATAAATGGAGGTGGGGCCCACTTGAATTTCACATGGGATTATGGGCATGAGAGAGAGTGGGGATGGATAATATCAAGAGTGTTGTAATTAAGCTTGACTTGTGTGTCAAGTTTGTGGTTAATCATGTGGGTTAGCCTAATTGAGTGGGTTTAAGCTTGTAATTAGCCAAAACCTAACCTAGGGCTGCACCAACATGAGGTGGTTAAGGTCTATGGGCCATGCAAAGGTAGCTTCTTCACCTAAACCTAACCCTAAACACCTAATCCTAGCCTTCCACCCTAATCCACCCCTAATCTGAGCCTAATCACCTAACCCACTTCCCTAATCCCGGCCTAATCCCAACCTAATCACCTAACCCACTTCCCTAATCCTTCCCTAAACCTAGGTTAATTCCCCTAAACCTAGCCTAATCACCTAACCTAGCTCACTAAACCTCACCCTAGAACCCAACCACCTAACCCAACCCTAAACCCCTAAACCACCCCTAGCCCACAATCTACCCTAACCACTAGTATTTAAAATATCTGGCCCTACCCTTTCCAGCCCACCTTATCTTCATACCACCCTACCTAAACCACCTAACCACTACCCTAAACCCAGCCCTAACCGACCTACCCATCCCTATATAAACCCCCCCCCTTGGGGGCGGGTTCTCCTATCTAGTCGCCTTCCCCAAGCCTAGCC
Organism: Brasenia schreberi; assembly: GCA_036023115.1. NCBI lineage: Eukaryota > Viridiplantae > Streptophyta > Magnoliopsida > Nymphaeales > Cabombaceae > Brasenia > Brasenia schreberi. Next base: position 1,180,311 of record JAYKKT010000035.1, on the reverse strand, counting down.
GGGACCCCACTTCCCAGCCCAGGCGAACCCAGCCACCTGCTCCACCTGCTCCACCTGCTCCATCTACACCACCACCTGCACCGCCACCTACACCACCACCTGTCACCACCCCTGCCCTCGGCCGAACCATTTGCTCCACCACACCTGGCTGCTTTCTTCCATCCACCGCCTCTCTTCAAGCACGGTTAGTACCCCCTCCTTCGTCTCACCTTCTTCACTCCCTCTCCACTCTTAGCCACATAAACCCTACCATAACACCCTACCACCAGCCATTCCCCTTTGCTGCCACCCTTCTCACTCAGCCGAACCTAGTACATCCTAACTACCCGCCACTACCTAACCAAACTAACTACACCCGGCCACCCTATTAGACTTCCTAAGACCTGCCCATAACACTCCCTTACACCCACTATCCCCACTACCACCTAGCCCCTTTAATTCCCCACATCAAGGCGACACCCACTTGCAGCCGGCCATCTTCAAGGCGCCTATCCTGTGCCCCATGTGTGGACTTGGATTTGGATTTGGATCCAGAGATCCAATCCAATATCCATATCCATGGCCCACATCACCTTCTCATAAATGGAGGTGGGGCCCACTTGAATTTCACGTGGGATTATGGGCATGAGAGAGAGTGGGGATGGATAATATCAAGAGTGTTGTAATTAAGCTTGACTTGTGTGTCAAGTTTGGGGTTAATCATGTGGGTTAGCCTAATTGAGTGGGTTTAAGCTTGTAATTAGCCAAAACCTAACCTAGGGCTGCACCAACATGAGGTGGTTAAGGTCTATGGGCCATGCAAAGGGAGCTCCTTCACCTAAACCTAACCCTAAACACCTAATCCTAGCCTTCCACCCTAATCCACCCGAACCCAGCTCGAAGGAGTCAGAGTTCAGTTTGGATTGGATCTGGACCATATATATCCAGATCCTAATCCAAACCCATGTGTGGACTTGGATTTGGATTTGGATCCAGAGATCCAATCCAATATCCATATCCATGGCCCACATCACCTTCTCATAAATGGAGGTGGGGCCCACTTGAATTTCACGTGGGATTATGGGCATGAGAGAGAGTGGGGATGGATAATATCAAGAGTGTTGTAATTAAGCTTGACTTGTGTGTCAAGTTTGGGGTTAATCATGTGGGTTAGCCTAATTGAGTGGGTTTAAGCTTGTAATTAGCCAAAACCTAACCTAGGGCTGCACCAACATGATGTGGTTAAGGTCTATGGGCCATGCAAAGGGAGCTCCTTCACCTAAACCTAACCCTAAACACCTAATCCTAGCCTTCCACCCTAATCCACCCCTAATCTGAGCCTAATCACCTAACCCACTTCCCTAATCCCAGCCTAATCCCAACCTAATCACCTAACCCACTTCCCTAATCCTTCCCTAAACCTAGGTTAATTCCCCTAAACCTAGCCTAATCACCTAACCTAGCTCACTAAACCTCACCCTAGAACCCAACCACCTAACCCAACCCTAAACCCCTAAACCACCCCTAGCCCACAATCTACCCAAACCACTAGTATTTAAAATATCTGGCCCTACCCTTTCCAGCCCACCTTATCTTCATACCACCCTACCTAAACCACCTAACCACTACCCCAAACCCAGCCCTAACCGACCTACCCATCCCTATATAAACCCCCCCCCTTGGGGGCGGGTTCTCCTATCTAGTCGCCTTCCCCAAGCCCAGCCGGGACCCCACTTCCCAGCACAGCCGAACCCAGCCACCTGCTCCACCTGCTCCATCTGCACCACCACCTGCACTGCCACCTACACCGCCACCTACACCACCACCTGTCACCACCCCTGCCCTCGGCCGAACCATTTGCTCCACCACACCCGGCTGCTTTCTTCCATCCACCGCCTCTCTTCAAGCACGGTTAGTACCCCCTCCTTCGTCTCACCTTCTTCACTCCCTCTCCACTCTCAACCACCTAAACCCTACCATAACACCCTACCACCAGCCATTCCCCTTTGCTGCCACCCTTCTCACTCAGCCGAACCTAGTACATCCTAACTACCCGCCACTACCTAACCAAACTAACTACACCCGGCCACCCTATTAGACTTCCTAAGACCTGCCCATAACACTCCCTTTACACCCACTATCCCCACTACCACCTAGCCCCTTTAATTCCCCACATCAAGGAGACACCCACTTGCAACCGGCCATCTTCAAGGCGCCTATCCCGTGCCCCATTTGCAGCCGGCCAACACCCCTTGTCGCTCAACCTCGCGGAGCTCCCGTTTGCAGCCCAAGGCGAAGGCCAAGCCCACGTTCAAGCAAGGCCTCTACAGACCAGCTACTCATAAGTGCCTAAACTCGGTCTTTTGTTGTATACTTGCTTGAGATTCAATTTGATACGGGGTTGTAATAACGGAGCATAGTCTCCCCCCGCTTGTAATAACGTGGCTTGGCACATCCACACGTGCACTCTCCTAGTTGTGCACGATTTTGAACACACACGGGCCTAATCAGCCCCTAATACATAAGTATATACATATACTTTCATTTTTGAAGGGTTTTGCTTAAGTTGGGTGCGTTGTCTTTCAATTCAAGCACTCTCACACACATTGAGCCTTCGCTCTTATTCCCAAGACCTTAGTAAAGGCCTTATTGCAATTATATTTGGGTTTCATTTATGTCGTGTGTGTAGTACTTCAATTCAAGCACTCACACACATTGAGCCTTCGCTCTTATTCCCAAGACCTTAGTAAAGGCCTTATTGCAGTTATATTTGGGTTTCATTTATGTCGTGTGTGTAGTACTTCAATTCAAGCACTCACACACATTGAGCCTTCGCTCTTACTCCCAAGACCTTAGTCAATGCCATACTGCAATTTATATTTGGGTTTAATTTCATGTCGTGTGTGTAAGTCTTTCAATTCAAGCACGCACCCACATTGAGCCTTCACTCTTATTTGCAAGACCCGAGTAAGGGCTCATATACATACTCTATATACATATTTCCCTTCTGTTATTTCCCTTCGGTTATTTCCCTTCTGTTATTTCCCTTCGGTTATTTCCCTTCAGTATTGTCTTTACATTTCGGGTTTTCCCTTCGGAGTAGCGTGAGTTTGCATTGCATCTACGCCATACCACGAGGTAGGACGCATATTGCATCAAAGCAAGCCCCGCTCGAATTCTCCCATGTAGTGGAGTGTTCATAACACACAAACTAGGTGGCCCAAAAAGGGATAAAAGAAAAGACTTAGGCACGTGCAAATCCACGTGATCTAAAAACATGCAATCGCATCTAAAAGACCCGATTTAGACACCTCGAACCGCTTCGTAGACTTTCTCTCCAAAACTCGATTTTTGCAAAGCGTACAGACTAACCCTTGCGCATCGGTGCAAGAAGGTCTGCGACGACAAGAGCTTATTTGCTCACAGTCACCACATTTAGAAGTCAGTGTTAAATATATCTTCGCTAGCTTAGGTAAGCTAGCTGGCATGCCCTGTTTGCATACATAGGCCTTAGACACACGAGAGGATCCACTCCGAGCACTGAAAAGGTGAGAAGCGGGGATTTTCGCGCGTCTACACTTATGTATTAGGGGCTGATTAGGCCCGTGTGTGTTCAAAATCGTGCACAACTAAGAGAGTGCACGTGTGTGGGTGTGCCAAGCCACGTTATTACAAGCGGGGGGAGACTATGCTCCGTTATTACAACCCCGTATCGAATTGAATCTCAAGGAAGTATACAACTAAAGACCGAGTTAGGCACTTACTAGTAGCTGGTTCGTAGATGCCTTGCTTGAGCGTGGGCTTGGCCTTCGCCTTGGGCTGCAAAAGGGAGCTCCGCGAGGTTGAGCGGCAAGAGGTGCTGGCTGAATGCCCTTGGTGCGCGGAAGAGGCGCCTCGAAGGTGGCTGGTGGCTAGCAAAGGGCTGTCTTTGGTGGGTTGGGTTAAAGGACCTAAGGAGGGTCACTAGGGGGAGTGTAGTGTTGGGGAATATTGCACTAAGGGAAGGGAACTAGATAGGGGAAGCTCTTAGGGAGTTGGATGGGGTAGCCGGGTGTAGCTAGGTTGGTTAGGTAGTGGCGGGTAGTTAGGATGCTATGGGTTCGGCTGAGGGGGAAGGGTGGCAGGAAGTGGCTGGCTGTGGGGGCAGGTGGTGGTAGTGCAGGTGGCTAAGAGTGGAGAGGGAGTGGAGAAGAAGTAGAGTGGAGTATGGGGTACTAACCAGATGATGGGAGGCGGCGGGTGGTTAAGGAGCAGCCGGGTGTGGTGGAGCAGTTGGTTCGGCCGATGCCCGGGGTGGCGACAGGTGGTTGGCCGGCTGGGGTGTGGTGGAGCAGCTGGAGCACGGTGGTAACTGGTGGTGGTGCAGGTGGAAGGCCCGGCTGGTGCTGGAAAGGGGTGAGAGTGGATGAGAGAGGATGGAAGGGGATGAGAGAGGCTGGAAAATGGGTGGGCTCCTTGATAGGAAAACCCGCCCCCAAGGGGGGGGGGGGGGGGTTATATAGGGATGGGTAGGTTGGTTAGGGTTGGGTTTGGGGTAGTGGTTAGGTGGTTTAGGTAGGGTGGTATGATGATAAGGTGGGCTGGAAAGGGTAGGGCCAGATATTTTAGATACAAGTGGTTTGGGTAGGTTGTGGGCTAGGGGTGGTTTAGGAGTTTAGGGTTTGGTTAGGTGGGTTGGTTCTAGGGTGAGGTTTAGTGAGCTAGGTTAGGTGATTAGGCTAGGTTTAGGGAAATTAACCTAGGTTTAGGGAAGGATTAGGGAAGTGGGTTAGGTGATTAGGTTAGGATTAGGCTGGGATTAGGGAAGTAGGTTAGGTGATTAGGCTAAGATTAGGGGCGGATTAGGGTGGAAGGTTAGGATTAGGTATTTTGGGTTAGGTTTAGGTGAAGGAGCTCCCTTTGCATGGCCCATAGACCTTAACCACATCATGTTGGTGCAGCCCTAGGTTAGGTTTTGGCTAATTACAAGCTTAAACCCACTCAATTAGGCTAACCCACATGATTAACCCCAAACTTGACACACAAGTCAAGCTTAATTACAACACACTTGATCTTATCCATGTCCACTCTCTCTCATGCCCATAATCCCACGTGAAATTCAAGTGGGCCCCACCTCCATTTATGAGAAGGTGATGTGGGCCATGGATATGGATATTGGATTGGATTTTTGAATCCAAATCCAAATCCAAGTCCATACATGGGTTTGGATTGGGATCTGGATATATATGGTCCAGATCCAATCCAAACTGAACTCTGACTCCTTCAAGCTGTATTCGAAACGAACGGTTTGTGCGGGGCCTGACAGCATCAGTGCTCCGTCTGCGTTGGGTCTTCGCCAACATGATCGTCCGCCTCTGTTTTCGCCTTCTAGAGATGACTTCAAAGGATGTTTTGATGATAACAGGGTCTTGGACGTTCGAGATCCTAGGGGTGTGAATTTGATACAAGAGTTGCTGTACCGGGCTCGACATGTGCTCCAGTTCCGGGCTCTTCTTAGCTCTCCTGGTCCTGTCTTGATCGGGCCAAGCAGCTTCGGGGTTTCAAAACATGTTTTAAAAAGGTTTTAAAAGCCATATTGTATGTTTTTGAAATACAAAGTTTAAAACATATGTACAGGGTTGTCTGGAAGGCTCCTGGGTTTCCAAACTCAAAATAGCCCTTTGGGGCTGCTTTTGCAAAACCAGATGAAATTGAGAAATTCGTGGGATTTCGGGGTGTTTACACTTCCCTCCCTTAGTGACCTTCCTTAGTCACCTTAGCCCAAAGCACTAAGGCAGCACACTCCTAGCAGCCGGCCAGCTTCAAGGCGCCCTTCCCGCGTACCCAAGTCACCCAGCCAGCATCTCCCCTTGCCGTTCCACTCTGAGGAGCTCCCTCTTGCAGCCCAAGGTGAAGTCAAGCCTACGCTCAAGCAAGTCACCTCCGGACCAGCTATAAGTAAGTGCCTAACCCGGTCCTTAGTTGTAGACTTGCTTAAATTAAATTAAATTTGATACGGGATTGTAATAACAGAGCATTGTCTCCCCCCACTTGTAATAACGTGGCTTGGCACACCCACACACACGTGCACTTGAGCCTACCTCGCTCTTAGTTGTGCACGATTTTGAACACACACGGGCCTAATCAGCCCCTAAGATATAAATTTATTTATATAGTTTATGTTGCGTAGGGTTTTTGCTTCAGTTGCGTGTGTTGTCTTTCTCGCACTCACACACAATGAGCCTTCGCTCTTATTTGTAAGACCCAAGTAAGGGCCGTGTGATACTATCCTTGGGTTTAATTTCATGTTGTGTGCGTAGTACTTCAATTCAAGCACTCACACACATTGAGCCTTCGCTCTTATTCCCAAGACCTTAGTTAAGGCCATACTGCAATTTATATTTGGGTTTAATTTCATGTTGTGTGCGTAGTACTTCAATTCAAGCACTCACACACATTGAGCTTTCGCTCTTATTCCCAAGACCTTAGTTAAGGCCATACTGCAATTTATATTTGGGTTTAATTTCATGTTGTGTGCGTAGTACTTCAATTCAAGCACTCACACACATTGAGCTTTCGCTCTTATTCCCAAGACCTTAGTTAAGGCCATATTGCAAGTTATATTTGGGTTTCATTTCATGTCGTGTGTGTAGTACTTCAATTCTCGCACGCACCCACATTGAGCCTTCGCTCTTATTTGCAAGACCCGAGTAAGGGCCCATATATACATTATATATGTATTTCCCTTCGGCAATTTCCATTACAAATCATTTCCCTTCTGTAATTTCCCTTCGGCAATTTCCATTACATGTCATTTCCCTTCGGTAATTTCCCTTCGGCAATTTCCATTACAAGTAATTTCCCTTCGGCATTGTCTTTAAATTTGGGTTTTCCCTTTGGAGTAGCATGAGTTTGCATTGCATATACGCCATACTACGAGTTAGGATGCATATTGCATCAAAGCAAACCCCATACTCCCGCTCAAAATCGCCACATCTTAGTGGAGTGTTCATAACACACACCTAGGAGGCCCCAAAGAGGGATAAAAAGAAAGACTTAGGCACGTGCAAATCCACGTGATCTAAAATCTGAAACCATACCAAAAAGACCCGAATCAAACACCTTGAACCGCTTTCGTAGGTTTTCTCCACTCAAAACTCGATTTTAAAAGCGTACAGATTGACCCTTGCGCATCGGTGCAAGAAGGTCTGCGACGACAAGAGCTTGCTTGCTCACAGTCGCCACGTTAGAAGTCAGGTTTTAAAAAATATCTTTGCTAGCTTAAGTAAGCTAGCTGGCACGCCCTGTTTGTTTAAATAGGACTTAGATACACGAAAAGGTTCGCTTCAGGCTTGAGAACCAGGAAGCGGAAATTTTCTGCGTCTACAATAGATTGGCACGCCCGGTGGGACGTGAGTCTTTTAAAGTCTTGTCACTCTAGGAAACTTGTGAAAAGATTTTCAAAAGAGGTGTTGTTTTAACTTTTTTTTCTTTATTTGTACTTAGGAATTTTGAAAAAGGCTTGAAAGCATGTCAAAATCTAACCCAAGTGAAGTGTCGAGCCAAGGCTCATGCGCATCAAGTTCTCACTCTAGGAGGATTTTGAAAAACAAGATCAAACTAGATGAGATAGAGGACTTGAGAAGGGAATTCGAGGCCAAAATCGATGCTCTCAGCCAAGAGGCTGAAGTAGGCGATTCATGTTCATCAAATGGTGAACAAAGGGCCAAGAAAAAATCTGAAAAACCTTGCAAGCACAAAGAGTCCTCCGTAATGGAAGGCAACCAATACCACGAGTCCTTCACACAAAAGGACCGTAAAGCCTGCAGCAGCTGCTGAAAGGGCAAAATAAAGACAAAAGGAGTTACGCCCTGTCTGATTTCCTTCCTATGGATTACGAAACAGACAGTGACGATGAAAAACCGAACTTCCATCGGTATGATGGCATGGGAGACCCTAGGTCTCACTTGCAACTTTTCTCGCGTCGAGCCCATAAGAAGAAAAAGGACTCGATGAAATGGGTGTATTGGTTCCCTTTATCCCTTAAAGGCACAACTGCCAAATGGCTGGCTTCCTACGACTTAAGCCAGTTCGCTATTTTTGAAGAGTTAGCGAACTACTTCATGCAAAGATTTGCACACAACGTAGAAGTCACGCCGACCCTGAACACTTTAAGGGATACGAAGCAAGGCATGAACGAAGATGTACATGCCTTCATTATACGATGGAGGTCACTTTTGGGCCAAGTGCGAGAGCCCATATCTGAAAGATGCGCAGTCATGCTCATCCTGGATAATTTTAAAAGCGAGTTAAAGACCCTTCTCTCGCTCCATGAGATCTCAACTTTCCATAAGTTGATCAAAAAAGCATCCCTTTTCGAAACAAACTTGAGAAAAGGGACATACGATCACTTATGGAAAGGAAGTGCCGTTTCTAAAACCCGCTTGGAAAAGCCCATCACTTATGGGCTGCCCACGATGGACAAAGGGGCAAAGCCCCATAAAATTGCCAATGTCCAGGTGGATCCAGGTGTGGCAGGCACTTCCAAAAATTTTGAAAAGCTAGAAAACAAAAGGGAGCGAACTTTTCAAAAACCGATTGAAAAACGGGAGTACACACCGCTGGGGCAACCTGTGTCGGAGGTCCTAGACCTCCTACTTGCCCAAGGCATGATAGAACTTCCCGAAATCCCCGAAGGATTCACTTCCAAAGGGGGGTATTTAAATCGATTTTGCAAGTATCATCGGCTCAAAGGCCATGATACCAAACGTTGTTTCTCCCTTTTAAATAAAATCGAGAACTTGATAGCGGAGGGCCGGCTCCAAGTCACTGCGGAAAATGAGCCACCTCAAGCTATCTTCAAAGAACCCTTTCCCAAGCACGCCAGTAGCAGTGGGAAAGGAAAGGAGGTATGTACCCTCACCTTTTCAAAGGAACTACCACAAAATTCTGAGTCTGGTCCCACTTGTGCGCCCACTCTTGTACTATACAAGAAACCCACCCAAGTCGTCATCCGGGGACCACCAAGAGCTGAATCCCCGGCTAAACCAGTTTTAAAACTTCATGGTGCTCCTCAACTCATACTTAGAGCCAATTTTAGTGCGAACCCTAGGCTAGTCGTGAGGGAAGTAACTAGATCCGAGAGTATCTATCAACCCCCGCACCTACAAAGTACTAAAAAGGTGGTTAGTGTGCCTGGCCCCTCAAAAGCATGTATTCGTGGAGTTCTGCCAAAAGCAAATAAGGGAAAAGTCATCCTAAATCCTTATGATTTCGAAAACCACCTTTCAAAGATTCCTATCCACAAGTCTATCCTAGAGCTTATACAAACCTCGCCTAGGCATAGATTCGTGCTAGAGAAAATTCTAGAAAGAGCCAAGGTTGATTCGAACATAAGTCCGGAATCCCTGTCTGCCCAAGTGGCTTTAATAGGAGCAAAATCTCGGAAGATGATGTAGATAGACCCTACGAGTCCCACAACCAGGCCCTGCATATCGAGGTGGTTCTGAATAACCACTCTCTGGACAGGTGCCTAGTCGATGGGGGAGGAGGGCTCAACATCCATCCACTTCATGTGGCGTATCAAATCGGAGTCACCTTGACTTCTGTAAACCCAAGTCCCATTGTCATCACTAGATACGATGGGAATGCGTCTAGGCCATTAGGATCGATCGAACTCCCGATGGAAATGGGAGGGATCACACACACGGGGGTGTTCCATGTCTTGGACATCCACCCCCATTATAACCTATTGTTGGGAAGGCCTTGGATACACAGTTTATGCGTTGTGCCATCCACCTTCCACAAGTGTGTCAAGATCCCTTTCATGGACCAGGTCGTGGTGATCCTAGGTGAGAGTCACCCACAGCTTCAAGGGATCATAAACTCCTCTTGTTTATCGAGCTCCCAGGCCCATGAGGCTAACTTGGGGCAAATTGTGATTGAGCCGCCAAGGCTCGTGTTAAAAAACCCTAGGAAGGTTGTATGTGTGAAGGGGCCGCCCAAAGTAGGCCCCCTCCCGATTCTAACTATAGACACGGAGAATTTTCACTTGCGGGTTCTTAGGCCTGAAGTGAACCTTTTCGTGCTTACATTCGCTTTTAGGGTGTGCCAGCTAGCTTACTCAAACTAGCGAAGTAGTTTTTGAAATATCTGACTTTTGAAAGGCAATTGTGGACAAGCGGGATCTTTTCGTCGCAAACTTTCTTGAACCGACGCTCAAGGGTCAGTTTGTACGCTTAGAGACTTCGTTTGAAACAAGTTAAACTCAAATTCGATTTTTGAATGAACAGGTGTTTGAAAACTTCAGAAAGCATGCATTTGGCGAGTTTTTGCTTTTACTGGGTTTGGGCAACCCTAAGTCTTTGAAATTTATCTGCCTTTAGGCGTGGAGTGTGTGCATCAAGTGCCTAAGATGGGCGTTTTGGACGATTTATTCGGGTTTGTTCGATGCAGGTATGCAACCTAGCTCGAGTATGGCGAGTATGCAATGCAACTCACACAACTTGAATGTAAAACCCAAAATTTAAAGACTTAACAGAAGGGAAAACCCAAATTGAATGCAACTCACACGACTTGAATGTAAATTGCAGAAATTCAAATATCTCTATATCTTAAGAGCGGAAAGGCTCAATGTGTGCATGGGTGTTGTGTATAAATTGAAATGCAACACACGCAGTTGAACCATAAAACGCAGCAGAAGGGAGATATAGATATATGTAAGAGCGGAAAGGCTCAATTGTGGTGTGTGTGTATGTGTATAAATTGAAAGACAACACACACGACTGAATTTAAAACCCAGAATTGAAATGCGTACACAACTGAACCGGGAAAACTCACGCAGCAGAAAGTATATAGATATGGCTATATCTTAGCGGCTTCTAAGGCCAAAATGTGCGTGAAGTGTTTGAGCAAACGCTCGGGTGTTTCTTGGGTGCGAGTGTGTAATTGAAAAACAAACTCACACGACTTAATGTAACAACCTAGCTTAATTGAAATACGTACGTATAATAAGAGCGAAAAGGCTCAATTGTGTACGTGGTGCTTGTGTACGAGATAAGAGCGAAAAGGCTCGAGTTTACGTGTGTGTCTCGTGTGTCCAGCACTGTTATTACATCCGGGGGGAGACGATGCTCCGTTATTACAACCTCGTATCAAATTGAATTGAATACGAAAAACAACTTGATATATATCAAAATAAACTCATATTTTCCAGATTCTTGAGTTATGCTCGTACAAGAGGCGAGTCCATCATCATTACATGGAGTCTGGGGCACGTGGGAGCGAAGCCGGAGAGCTTGAGAGCTTGGGGAGACTTGGAGAGACTTGGAGTTCCGAGAGCTGCAAATTATACTAGGTTTAGGGCCGCTTGGGGCTGGTTTGGGTAAGGGATGACTCGAGCCACCTTGGCTCGAGTGATAGGCCTTTTGGTTTAGGATTTTGCCAGCATTTGGCCTTAGGTTTAGTGAGGTTTAGACTTAGGATTAGGCCAGCACTTGGCCTTGGTTTAGGTCGTGTTTAAGCTTAGGATTAGGCCAGCACTTGGCCTTGGTTTAGGTCATGTTTTGGACCTGGTATTAGGCATGACTCGAGTCAAGGTGGCTCGAGTGATAGGATATGGTTTAGGTCTTATGAAACTCGAGCCAAAGTGGCTCGAGTGGTAGTTGTTTGCTCTAGGGTTCGGCCAACATTTGGCCTTGGTTTAGATCTTGTGAAACTCGAGCCAAGGTGGCTCGAGTAAGAGTGGTATTAGGGTGTAGTTGGTCCTAGTCTAGGTGCTGAAGATGGGACACGGTTAAGCTAGGGATGATACATGGCCAGGTTTAGGTAGGGTTCACTAGGTTGCCAAGGTGAGCTTAGGGGGCTGGTTCACGGCCAACCCTTAGCCTAAGGTTTTGGGCTGGGATGGCCTGCCTTTAGGGCAGGCCTTAGTTGATTTTAGGTGGGACACGGCCTGCTCTAGCAGGCCGTGGGTCTTAGGTAGGTGGGCTGGCTAAGGCCGGCCAGGTTTTTGGCAAGAAAAACAAGGAAGCCCGGCCACCTTTGGCCGGGCTGTTTTAGGTAGTTGGAGGGGGAAAACCAGCCACGGGCTGGGCTGGTTTTTAGGTAGTTGGCCTGCCTTTAGGGCAGGCCACCTTGGGTAGGAAAAGGGGACACGGCCTGCTGGTGCAAGCCGTGGGTTTTTGGGGAAAAAGGACTCTAGCCAAGGTGGCTCGAGTTAGGTTGAAGTTCGGCCAAAGCTGGCCGAACTTGGTTGGGTTAAAGGGGGGGAGTTCGGCCAGGTGGTGGCCGAACTAGGTTTAGGTCTTGGAGCAGCCTAGCTAGGTGGTTGTCTAGGGTAGATGTTTTGGAAAAATCGGCCAGGACTTGGCTGTTTAGGTAGTGTTTTTAGGGGCGGTTCTTGGTGGTTGATGGGTGGTCTAGAGAGGTTAGGGAAGAGGTGGGTTAGATTAGGTTTTTAAGGCTTACCTAGGGTGCAGCTCCGCTCCAGCCACCACTCACGCCGCCAAGCTCCACCATGCAACGTTCCCAGCTTTGAAGAAGAGGCTTCTACCATTGGTGCAGCCCTTGGCCAATCCCCATCTCAAACAAAAAACATTTTGGGCGTATGAGCCACTTTCTCTCTCATCCCCCCCCCCTTTATTTCATGTGAAGTGGGTTTCCTGGAGACTTCACGTGAATGATTTCCAGCCCACTCACCTCTATTTATAGAGGTTTTAAGTGGGTCTTGGATCTTGGGTCCTGGATTTGGGTCTGGCTATCCGGATCCAATCCAAACCCTGTTTGGATATGGATCATGGATCTCGGATATTTTTGAGATCCAGATCCAGTCCAAATATTTATTTGGGTTTGGATCTCGGATCTCGGATCTTGGATTTTGAGATCCAGATCCAATCCAAACACAATTTGGATCTGGATCTGGATATTTTGGGTCCAGATCCAGTTCGAACTTTTTCTTCTACTCCTTGGTTTTCTGGTCCTTTTTGGTGCTTTTCACCGTCGGTTTCGAGCGGGATTCGATTCATCGGACGCCCAACTCTGGCCTGGGTCTTCCCCAAGTCTTTGTTCCAACCGGTGTTCTACTTTTCAGGACTTTTTCGGCGTTTGTTTCGGTCCGTCGTTTTGGTTTTTGGCCGGTTCTTGTTGATATCGAACTCAGATTGCCGCACGGATTCCGTTCTTCATTCTGACGGGACGTGTCTCAGACTTCTGTCGACTTCCTCAGGTACTGGGCTTCTTTCTGCATTTTGGAGCTGCTTTGTGCTTTTTCTTTGACCCAAATTACATTTTTACCCTTCTATCGGGCTTTTCTCCAAACGAGCTCTTTTTTCTTCTGTTTTTGAACAGGGGGTGGCTTCTGAAATTCTGGGCTCGAATCCTCTTCTTGCCTGGGCTTTTCTTTTGCCTTTTGTACCTGTTTTCACATTTTAAAACAGGTTGTCGTTTTGGCTCAAACGAGCTTTTTTGTATTTTTGAGAGTTTTTGATTTTTGGAAAATTCGGGGTGTTTACACTAACCCTTCTAGGAAAACCCAAGCATCCCCTATTTCCAAAGCCCCTGGACAAGAAGCCATACGAGCATGATATGGACGACAGCAAGTTCGAGGACCACGATTTATACTCTGCATTTTCAAAAAACAAAAAATCGTGGAACATGTTGTTGAATATGGGCTACACGCCCTACAAAAGTCTAGGGGCACAAAACCTGGGCCTCCTAGAGCCCATCCTTCTTAGGGCCAACCCAAGCCAATACGAGATCGGCTATACTTCCAAAATACCGCCAAAGCCACCCCCTATGACCACCTGGGTCAAGGGTGCCCTGGAGCCTATCCTAGAAGAGACCTACGATTTAGATCTCCTATTCCGAGTCTAACCCATAGTGTTTTCCCTTTATAGGTATGATGGAAGATCCCTTTCAGAAAAATACAAAAACATTTGGAAAACTTAAAATCAAAAAAATCGAAAAAGAGGAAAAACCAAAAACAATGGAAAAACAAAAACTCGAAAATAGAGTGCTTTGTATAGTTCCTAAGGTTCTTGTTTTACAAAAACCCAAAAAAATAAAAAATCTAGAAAATACCAAAAAGATTTTGTATATAGCTGCTCCTGGTAGAACTTTAGAAAAAGATTTCGAAAAGAACGTCGTCTACATAGCTAGACCAAAAATTTCGAAATCGATTGAAAATCCAAGTACAAAACCAGGTCTTTTTGAAAATCACGCATCAAACTCCCTTGGGTCTATAGCCCACGAGAATGATCGAAGCCCAGAAGTGGATCCCCTTGAGGAAGATCCCACTTCTGAGCTCCCAGAATTTCATAAAATTCTCGATTTTGAAAGACCTTCCAATTCAGTAGGAGGAGATTTCATAGAGGTAAACCTAGGGAGTGATTCCAATCCCAAAACCATCAAAATAGGCGCATGCTTGCATGAACATGAAAGATTAGCATTCATTGCATTTCTACGAACCTATTTAGATGTGTTTGCATGGACGTATGAAGACATGCCGGGCATAGACCCAAGCATTGTCGAACATCGTCTTCCCTTAGATAAGGATGTAAAACCCATAAAGCAGAAGCTTAGGAAAATACACCCGAATGTACACACGCAAGTCGAAGAGGGTTTAGAAGATCTTTTAAAAGCCAGATTTATAAAACCCATTGCGTATTCTAATTGGTTGTCAAACATCGTTGTAGTTCAAAAAACCAATGGGAAAATTCGAATATACATCGATTTCGGAAACCTGAATAAAGCCACTCCAAAGGAGAATTATCCTTTATCAAACATAGCTTTGATAGTCGATAGTACTGCAAATCATGAAATGTTTTCGTTTATGGATGGCTATTCAGGCTATAATCAAATCAAACTAAGTCCACGAGATCAGGGTAAGATCGCCTTCACAACCCCATGGGGCACGTACTGCTATACAGTCATGCCCTTTGGTTTGAAAAATAACGGCACAACATACCAGAGAGCCATGACCACGATCTTCCTTTAAACACCCCGAAATCCCACGAATTCCTCAAATCAACCTGGTTTTGTAAAAGCAGCCCCAAAGGGCCATTTTGAGTCTGGAAACCTAGGAGCCTTCCAAACAATCCTGTACATATGTTTTGAACTCTGTATTTCAAAAGTATACAACATGGCTTTAAAAACCTTTTAAAAACACGTTTTTGAAACCCCGAAGCAGCTTGGCCTAATCCAAACAGGACCAGGAAAGCTAAGGAGAGCCCAGAACCGGAGCACACATCGAGCCCGGCACAGCAACTCTCGTATCAAATCCACCCCCAGGATCTCGAACGTCCAAGACCCTGTTATCATCAAAACATCATTTGAAGTCATCTCCGGAAGGCGAAAATAGAGGCGGACGATCATGTTGGCGAAGACTCAACGCAGACGGAGCACTGATGCTGTTAGGCCCCGCACAAACCGTTCGTTTCGAACACAGCTCGAAGGAGTCAGAGTTCAGTTTGGATCGGATCTGGACCATATATATCCAGATCTCAATCCAAACCCATGTATGGACTTGGATTTGGATTTGGGTTCAAGAATCCAATCCAATATCCATATCCATGGCCCACATCACCTTCTCATAAATGGAGGTGGGGCCCACTTGAATTTCACATGGGATTATGGGCATGAGAGAGAGTGGGGGTGGATAAGATCAAGTGTGTGTTGTAATTAAGCTTGACTTGTGTGTCAAGTTTGGGGTTAATCATGTGGGTTAGCCTAATTAAGTGGGTTTAAGCTTGTAATTAGCCAAAACCTAACCTAGGGCTGCACCAACATGATGTGGTTAAGGTCTATGGGCCATGCAAAGGGAGCTCCTTCACCTAAACCTAACCAAAAATACATAATCCTAGCCTTCCACCCTAATCCGCCCCTAATCTGAGCCTAATCACCTAACCTACTTCCCTAATCCCAGCCTAATCCCAAGCTAATCACCTAACCCACTTCCCTAATCCTTCCCTAAACCTAGGTTAATTTCCCTAAACCTAGCCTAATCCTAGCCTAATCACCTAACCTAGCTCACTAAACCTCACCCTAGAACCAACCCCCCTAACTAAACCCTAAACCCCTAAACCACCCCTAGCCCACAACCTACCCAAACCACTTGTATTTAAAATATCTGGCCCTACCCTTTCTAGCCCACCTTATCATCATACCACCCTACCTAAACCACCTAACCACTACCCCTAACCTAGGCCTAACCGACCTAGCCCAACCCTATATAAACCCCCCCCCCCCTTTTGGGGCAGGTTTCATCATCTAGCAGCCCCACCTTCCCAGCCGGGTCCCCCACTTCCCAGCTCAACCGAACGACCACCTGCTCCACACCGAACCACTACCTGCTCCACAGCCCGCCACCACCTGCTACACATCCAGCCACTACCTGCATCACTACCTTCTAGCCGAGCGCCACCACCACCACCATCACCCGGCTGATTCCCTCCCATCCGCCACCACCTTTTCACTCGGTAAGTACCCTACACCTTGCCTTACTCTTTCTTCACTCCCTCTCCACTCTCAGCCACCTAATCTACTCCCATATCACCCTAACACCAGCCCTTCCACTTGCTGCCACCAGCCCCACTCAGCCAAACCCGTAGCCACCCTAACTACCCGCCACCACCAAACTCCCCTAGTCGGCCACTCCAGCCGACTATTGCCCCTTCACTCGGCCAGCAACCTGCCAACCTAAGGTGCCCCATTAGTTCTTCCCTTGAGCTTCCCTTAGTGACCCTACTTAGGTCCTTTAACCCAACACGCCAAAAATAGCCCTTTGCTAGCAGCCAGCCACCTTCAAGGCTCCTCTTCCGCGCGCCAAGGACACTCGGCCAGCACCTCTTACCGTTCAACCTCGCGGAGCTCCCTTTTGTAGCCCAAGGCGAAGGCCAAGCCCACGCTCAAGCAACGCATCTTCGGACCAGCTATTAGTAAGTGCCTAACTCGGTCTTTAGTTGTATACTTGCTTGAGATTCAATTCGATACGGGGTTATAATAACGGAGCATAGTCTCCCCCCGCTTGTAATAACGTGGCTTGGCACACCCACACACGTGCACTCTCTTAGTTGTGCACGATTTTGAACACACACGGGCCTAATCAGCCCCTAATACATAAGTATATACATATACTTTAATTTTGTAGGGTTTTGCTTAAGTTGGGTGTGTTGCCTTTCAATTCAAGCACTCACACACATTGAGCCTTCGCTCATATTTGAAAGACCCAAGTAAGGGCCGTGTTATACTATTTGGGCTTTCATTTTATGTCGGGTGTGTTGTCTTTCAATTCAAGCACTCACACACATTGAGCCTTCGCTCTTATTTGAAAGACCCAAGTAAGGGCCGACCTATACTATTTGGGCTTTCATTTCATGTCGTGTGTGTAAGTCTTTCAATTCAAGCACTCACACACATTGAGCCTCCACTCTTATTTGAAAGACCCAAGTAAGGGCCGTGTTATACTATTTGGGTTTAATTTCATGTTGTGTGCGTAGTACTTCAATTCAAGCACTCACACACATTGAGCTTTCGCTCTTATTCCCAAGACCTTAGTCAAGGCCATACTGCAAGTTATATTTGGGTTTAATTTCATGTCGTGTGTGTAAGTCTTTCAATTGAAGCACGCACCCACATTGAGCCTTCGCTCTTATTTGCAAGACCCGAGTAAGGGCCCATATACATACTCTATATACTTATCTCCCTTCGGCATTTACATTACAAGTCATTTCCCTTCGGTTATTTCCCTTCGGCATTGTCTTTACATTCGGGTTTTCCCTTTGGAGTAGCGTGAGTTTGCATTGCATCTACACCATACCACGAGGTAGGACGCATATTGCATCAAAGCAAGCCCCGCTCGAATTTGCCCATGTAGTGGAGTGTTCATAACACACAAACTAGGCGGCCCATAAAGGGATAAAAGGAAAGACTTAGGCATGTGCAAATCCACGTGATCTAAAATCTGCAATCGCATCTAAAAGACCCGAATTAGACACCTCGAACCGCTGCGTAGGCTTTCTATCCCAAAAACTCGATTTTTGCAAAGCGTACAAACTGACCCTTGTGCATCGGTGCAAGAAGGTCTGCGACGACAAGAGCTCACTTGCTCACAGTCGCCACGATTAGAAGTTAGTTTAAATATATCTTCGCTAGCTTAGGTAAGCTAGCTGGCACGCCTTGTTTACATAAATAGGCCTTAGACGCACGAGAGGATCCTCTCCAAGCCCAGAAAAGGAGGGGAGGCGTGGGGATTTTCGCGCGTCTACACTTCCATGATCAAATTCATGAGCTCGTAGAAGTGTATGTAGATGATCTCTTGGCAAAATCCAAAACCCGATGCACTCATATCGAATGTTTGCAAAAGATTTTCGAAAGGCTTAGGCTTTACAAAGTAAAGCTAAACCCTCAAAAATGTGTATTCGGGATAGAATCTGGGAAGCTTCTGGGCTTTATGGTGAGCCAAAGGGGTATAGAAGTCGACCCCTCTAAGTGTTGAGCCATCATAGACATGGCTCCACCCTCCACTCTCACCCAAATCCGTAGCCTCCAAGGTAGATTACAGTCCGTTCGCCGATTCATATCAAATCTGGCGACTAGATGCGAACCCTTCAACAAGCTGTTGAGGAAGGGCATCAAATTCTTATGGGATGATGAATGCCAAAAGTCCTTCGAGAGACTAAAGGCATACTTGGTTAATCCCCCCGTTTTGAATCCTCCAAAGCAAGGAAAACCGCTTTTACTCTACATCTCTGTACATGCGAATGCTTTAGGAGCCCTACTAGCTCAATACGAGGATGACACCCATAAGGAGTATTTCATCTAATATATTTCGAAAACTCTCTTGGCTTATGAACGAAATTATCAAGCCATGGAGAAGACGTGCTTGGCCCTAGTCTGGGCCTGCCAGAAATTTAGACACTATTTCCTAGATCATGAGATCTGGATAGTATCCAAGCTTGATCCAATCAAGCACTTGTTCGAAAAACCCATTCTCACAGGTAGATTGGGCAAATGGCAACTCTTTCTAATGGAGTATGACCTGAAATACCATCACCAGATCTCCATTAAGGGGCAAGCCCTAGCAGATTACGTGGCTGAGTTCCCCCTAGAGGACGCATATCCCACACTTGATGAAATGCCCGATGAAGGCATATTGCAAAACCATTTCCAAAACCACATTTTGGCAAATGCTTTCGAAAACAAGTGTGGAAGATGCACTTCGATAGGGCACGAAACCAATGAGGGGCTCGTGCTGGGGTCATCCTCATCTCCCCTGAAAAGGGCGAGATTCCCATACCAGTCTGCCTAGATTTCGAATGTTCCAACAACGTAGCTGAGTATGAAGCACTCATACAAGGCTTAAGAATTTCGAAAACTCTAGGGGCATCATGCATTGTGGTCTTTGGAGATTTGCTCCTTGTTATAAACCAGGTTTTGAAAATTTGGCAAGTACGTAACGAAAAACTACTTCCATATCACGAGTTGGCCACTCGATTAGTTGAGTCCTTCCAATCGTGTAAACTCACACATGTGGGAAGAGAGGTGTAGACACTGAAAATTTTCACTTGCGGGTTCTTAGGCCTGAAGTGAACCTTTTCGCAATCTACTTCGCTTTATGGGCGTGCCAGCTAGTTTACTTTAACTAGCAAAGTATGTTTTGAAAATAATCTGACTTTTGAAAGGCGATTGTAGGCAAGCAGGATTTTTACGTCGCAGACCTTCTTGCACCGATGCGCAAGGGTCAGTCTGTACGCTTAGAGACTTCGTTTTGAAACAAGTTTAACTCAAAATATATTTTGAATGAAGAAGTGTTTTAAAACCTTTTGAAAACCATGCATTTGGGCGATTTTGACTTTGTAAGGGTTGGACGACCCTAAGTCTTGCACGATTTGATTCGGGTTTGTACGATTCTCAGATTTTAGATCACGTGGATTTGCACGTGCCTAAGTCTTTCTTTTTATCCCTTTATGGGCCACCTAGGTGTGTGTTATGAACACTCCACTACATGGGGCGAATTTGAGCGGGAGTACGGGGCTTGCTTCGATGCAATATGCGTCCTACCTCGTGGTATGGCGTAGATGCAATGCAAACTCACGCTACTCCAAAGGGAAAACCCGAAATTAAAAGACAATGCCGAAGGGAAATTGCCGAAGGGAAATAACTGAAGGGAAATGACTTGTAAAGTAAATAGCGGAAGGGGAAATATGGCTATATCTTAAGAGCGGAAAGGCTCAATTGTGTAAGTGTGTGTCGTGTATATATTGAAAGACAACGCACACGACTTGAACCTTAAAACCCGAATCTTAAAGACGTAGCCGAAAGAAATACTTTATATAGAGTATATGTAGGGGCCCTTACTTGGGTCTTATAAATAAGAGCGAAGGCTCAATGTGTGTGCGTGCTTGAATTGAAAGACTTACACACACGACATGAAATGAAACCCAAATATAAATTGCAGTATGCCTTGACTAAGGTCTTGGGAGTAAGAGCGAAAGCTCAATGTGTGTGAGTGTAGAATTGAAGTACTACGCACATGACATAAATGAAACCCAAATATAACTGCAATAAGGCCTTTACTAAGGTCTTGGGAGTAAGAGCGAAGGCTCAATGTGTGTGCGTGTGGAAAATGGAAAGACAACACACACGACTTAAATAAAAACCCCCTTGACTTAAAATATATAAATATAACGATATATTAAGGGCTTGTTAGGCCCGTGTGTGTGCAAGAAGTGTACGACTAAGAGCGGAAAGGCTCAAGTGCACGTGTGTGTGGGTGTGTCAAAACCACGTTATTACAATCGGGGGAGACGAAGCTCCTTTACTACAACCCCGTATCAAAATTTAATAAAACACCAAATGTAAGGACTTACAACTTACCTAGCCCGCTATGTGGGGTGTGTCTAGGACGCGTACGCCTTGCGTGTGGAGCCCGGATCACATGGAAGTGGAACCGGCTAGCTTGGAGGTGTTTGAGAACCTTTGAGGACTTGGGAGAGGTGTTTGAGTAGGCTTGGTATGGGCCTGGTTTTGGGCTTTGTATGGGCCTGGTTTGGGATGACTCGAGTTGGGTTCTAGGGGAGCTTGGGGCAACTCGGGCTGTCTTGGTGCAGCCCGGGGTTTTACCTTGCAAGGGGGTGCCTTAGGATGACTCGAGCCAAGGTGGTTCGAGTTATGTTTTAGGAGAAACCCTAACTAGGTTAGGTTCAGCCAATCAAGGCCAAGGCAGGTCGGCCAGGGCTGAGCTAGGGCTCGGCCTGGCTGGGTGCTGGTCGAATTTTGGTCGAGGTAGGTCTAGGGTGAAGCCAGGTTAAGTCGGCCAGGTATGTTGTCTTGGGGGCGGGCTGGCTGAAGGGGAATCACGGCCAGATGTGAGTGGCCCAAGGAAACGGCCAGCCTTGTGGCAGGCTGGGGCTTTAGTGGTGTGGATGATGCACGGCCTGCACCAACAGGCCGTGGGCTTGGGGGTGAAGGAAGGGATACGGCCTGCACTAGCAGGCCGTGGGGTTTCTAGGGAGAGGTGGCCTGCCGAGTGGCAGGCCCTGCCCTTGGTAAAGGAGGGGAAGCCCGGCCTGCACTAGCAGGCCGTGGGCTTGTAGGGAGAGGGCCTGCCGAGTGGCAGGCCTTGGCTAGGCTTTGATGAGGCACGGCCTGCACCAGCAGGCCGTGGGTTTACTAAAGAGAATGGCCTGCCAAGGAGCAGGCCATTAGGTGTGGTTTGGGGCGAGGGATGGTGGCGAAGTGGGTTTCGGTCAAAGGCAGGTTAGGGGCGGCGGTTTGTAGGTGGTGGTAGGCTAGTCGGGGTAGGTGAGGTGCAGGTGGAGTTGGGTGGTTAAGGGCAGGTGGTGGTAGGCTTAGGTAGTGCAGGTCAGGGTGGGTTTTGGTTGAGGCGGTGATAGGTAGGTTCGGCCAGGCTGCGGCCGGTGGCGGGGGCGGCGACTAAGGGATGTTGGTTGGTGGCGAGGTGGGGTTCGGCCAGCTAGGGCAGGTCGGTTGGGGAAGGGGTTTTGTGAAGTTCGGCCAGCACTTGGCTGGACTTACTTGGGGCGGTTTAGGGTCAGTTAGGTGTAGGTGGGTTCATATGGGTTAGGTTTAGAAGGGTAAAGAGAAGGGCTAGGTTTAGTTTGAGGCTTACCTTAGGTGCAGCCCACTAGGTCCAGCCACCTCCAATCGGTCCAGCCCACTTCCACGCCCGCGGTCCACCTCTTGGTGCAGCTAGGCTCGAGTTGGTGCAGCCCCCTTGATCTAGCCTTGGCCAACATGGCTCAAGCCCACTTCACTCATGAGCCCACATGGCTAGGTTTATCACTCCCTCTCTCTCCTCCCAAATATTTGCATCCCCTTTACATGGACCCCCTCACCTCTATTTATAGAGATTTGAGGTGGGTCTTGGATTTGGGTTTGGGTTTGGGGTTTGGATCCATACCCAAATCCAAACACTATTTGGATCTGGATATTGGATCTCGGATATTTTGAGATCTGTATCCGATCCAAACCCAATTTTTATGGATACGGATCTGGATATTTTGATCCAGATCCGATCCAATCCAAACACTATTTGGATCCAATCCAAATCCAAACACTATTTGGATCGACCCAAACACTATTTGGATTGGCCCAAATCCAAACACTATTCATTACATGGATTTGGATCTGGATATATATGGTCCAGATCCAAATCAAAATTTCTTCGGACAGTCCTTCTTGGCTTCTTGAGGCGAACGATCTGTGCGGGCACTGGCTTCATCAGCGCTCCGTCTGGTGCTGGGTTTTCCCCAACTTTGTCGTCCGGACTCCGTCTCACCGTTCTGGACTCCGTTGAGCTTTTCATCAAACGGGCTCAGCCTTCTTTTGTTTTTTTTTATCAGGGAGTGGCTTCTGAAGCTCTGGGCTTGAATCCTCTTCGGGCCTAGGGTCTTCTTTTGCCTTCTGTACCTGTTTTCACATTTCAAAACAGGTCATCGTTTTGGCTCAAACGAGCTTTTTGGTGTTTTGAGAGTTTTTGAAAAATAGAAGATTTGGGGTGTTTACAAGAGGACAATGGCATCGACGATGCCGTCTCCTCCTTGGGTTCAGCCCTAAAGGTCGATCCCATTTCAGGGACCCGGTCTTTAGAAATGTGGCATGCGCCCAACCCATCCACACACGATCTGGATATTTGCCAAAATAACCCAGAGTCTATTGAAAAACCCTGGTTTTATGACATCAAACATTTTCTAGAAAATGAGAGATTCACCGAGGATGCCACATCCAAAGATAAGGCATTCATCCGTAAGATTTCGACCCGATACACCATTTTGGGTGGGGTTTTATACAAAAAAGTTTTACCGGTGTAAACACCCCGAAATCCCATGAATTTTTCAAAATCCATCTGGTTTTATACAAGCAGCCCCAAAGGGCCATTTTGAGTCTAGAAACCCAGGAGCCTTCCAGACAACCCTGTACATACGTTTTGAACTCTATATTTCGAAAACATACAATATAGCTTTTAAAACCTTTTTAAAACATGTTTTGAAACCCCGAAGTGGCTTGGCCCGATCAAGACAGGACCAGGAGAGCTAAGAAGAGCCCGGAACCGGAGCACACGTCGAGCCCGGCACAGCAACTCTTGTATCTGATTCACACCCCCAGGATCTCGAACGTCCAAGACCCTGTTCTTATCAAAATAGCATTTGAAGTCATCTCCGGAAGGCAGAAACGGAGGCGGACGACCATGTTGGCGAAGACCCAACGAAGACGGAGTACTGATGCTGTCAGACCCCGCACGAATCGTCCGTTTCGAACCCAGCTCGAAGGAGTCAGAGTTCAGTTTGGATTGGATCTGAACCATATATATCCAGATCCCAATCCAAACCCATATGTGGACTTGGATTTGGATTTGGATCCAGAGATCCAATCCAATATCCATATCCATGGCCCACATCACCTTCTCATAAATGGAGGTGGGGCCCACTTGAAATTCACGTGGGATTATGGGCATGAGAGAGAGTGGGGATGGATAATATCAAGAGTGTTGTAATTAAGCTTGACTTGTGTGTCAAGTTTGGGTTTAATCATGTGGGTTAGCCTAATTGAGTGGGTTTAAGCTTGTAATTAGCCAAAACCTAACCTAGGGCTGCACCAACATGAGGTGGTTAAGGTCTATGGGCCATGCTAAGGGAGCTCCTTCACCTAAACCTAACCCAAAACACCTAATCCAAGCCTACCCCCCCTAATCCGCCCCTAATCTGAGCCTAATCACCTAACCCACTTCCCTAATCCCAGCCTAATCCCAACCTAATCACCTAACCCACTTCCCTATTCCTTCCCTAAACCTAGGTTAATTTCCCTAATCCTAGCCTAATCACCTAACCTAGCTCACTAAACCTCACCCTAAAACCCAACCACCTAACCTAGCCCTAAACCCCTAAACCACCCCTAGCCCACAATCTACCCAAACCCCTAGTTTTCAAAATATCTGGCCCAACCCTTTCCAGCCCACCTTATCTACATACCACCCTACCTAAACCACCTAACCACTACCCCAAGCCCAGCCCTAACCGACCTACCCATCTCTATTTAAACCCCCCCCCCTTGGGGGCGGGTTTTCCAAGCTAGAAGGACCCTCACCAATCCTAGCCGGGCCCTCTCTTTCCCCCATTTCCTCACCCAGCCGAACGCCACCTCCTGCTCCACCTGCGCCGCCTGCACCACCACCATCCCTCCACCCCACCACAGCTCACACCACCATCTCCCAGCCAGACGCCACAGCTTGCTCTCCATCCCAACCACCCGGCTTCTCTCTTCCATCCACCGCCTCTCCCCATTCGGTAAGCATTCCCCAACTCTACCTAAACCCTTCTCTACTCCCTCTCCATTCCTAGCCACCCACCATATCATCATCTCATCTACACATCAACCCCTTTGCTGCCACCATTTTCACTTAGCCGAACCTAGCACAACCTAAACTACCGGCCACTACCTAACCATCCTATCTACATCCGACCACCCTATAGGACTCCCATTCGGCCTTCCCATAAACTCCTCTTTAGGTCCACATTCCCTAAACACTCGACTCTCCTAGTGACCCTAAACACTCACTTGGTCCAGCCCTTTAATCCCCCACATCAACGCGACACCCATTTGCAGCCGGCCACCTTCGAGGCGCCTACCCCGCGCCCCATTTGCAGCCAGCCAGCACCTTTTGTCATCCACCCTCGCGGAGCTCCCGTTTGTAGCCCAAGGCGAAGGCCAAGCCCACACTCAAGCAAGGCCTCTACGGACCAGCTACTCGTAAGTGCCTAAACTCGGTCTTTAGTTGTATACTTGCTTGAGATTTAATTTGATACGGGGTTGTAATAACGGAGCATAGTCTCGCCCCGCTTGTAATAACGTGGCTTGGCATACCCACACACATGCACTCTCTTAGTCGTGCACGATTTTGAACACACACGGGCCTAATCAGCCCCTAATACATAAGTGTATATATATACTTTCATTTTCGAAGGGTTTTGCTTAAGTTGGGTGCGTTGTCTTTCAATTCAAGCACTCACACACATTGAGCTTTCGCTCTTATTTGAAAGACCCAAGTAAGGGCCGACCTATACTATTTGGGTTTCATTTCATGTCGTGTGAGTAAGTCTTTCAATTCAAGCACTTTCACACACATTGAGCTTTCGCTCTTATTTGAAAGACCCAAGTAAGGGCTGACCTATACTATTTGGGTTTAATTTCATGTCGCGTGTGTAAGTCTTTCAATTCAAGCACTCTCACACACATTGAGCCTTCGCTCTTACTCCCAAGACCTTAGTAAAGGCCTTATTGCAGTTATATTTGGGTTTCATTTATGTTGTGTGCGTAGTACTTCAATTCAAGCACTCTCACACACATTGAGCTTTCGCTCTTACTCCCAAGACCTTAGTAAAGGCCTTATTGCAGTTATATTTGGGTTTCATTTATGTCGTGTGCGTAGTACTTCAATTCAAGCACTCTCACACACATTGAGCTTTCGCTCTTACTCCCAAGACCTTAGTCAAGGCCATACTGCAATTTATATTTGGGTTTTAATTTCATGTCGTGTGTGTAAGTCTTTCAATTCAAGAAAGCACCCACATTGAGCCTTCGCTCTTATTTGCAAGACCCGAGTAAGGGCTCATATACATAATCTATATACATATCTCCCTTCGGTTATTTCCCTTCAGCATTGTCTTTACATTTCGGGTTTTCCCTTTGGAGTAGCGTGAGTTTGCATTGCATCTACGCCATACCACGAGGTAGGACGCATATTGCATCAAAGCAAGCCCCGCTCGAATTCGCCCACGTAGTGGAGTGTTCATAACACAGAAACTAGGTGGCCCGAAAAGGGATAAAAGAAAAGACTTAGGCACGTGCAAATCCATGTGATCTAAAACATGCAATCGCATTTTAAAGACCCGAAATAGACACCTCGAACCGCTTCATAGACTTTCTCTCCAAAAACTCGATTTTTGCAAAGCATACAGACTGACCCTTGCGCATCGGTGCAAGAAGGTCTGCGACGACAAGAGCTTACTTGCTCACAGTCGCCACGTTTAGAAGTCAGTGTTAAAAATATCTTCGCTAGCTTAGGTAAGCTAGCTGGCACGCCCTGTTTGCATACATAGGCCTTAGACACACGAGAGGATCCACTCCAAGCCCTGAAAAAGGCAAAGAGGCGGGGATTTTCGCGCGTCTACAGAGATTGGCACGCCCGGTGGGACGTGAGCCTTTCAAAAATCGAGTTTTTAAGTAGAAGTCTTGCGAAATTTTTTTAAAGGTGTCGTTTTTAACTTATTTTCTTTGCTTGTACTTAGGACATTTTGAAAAAGCTTGAAAAGCATGTCAAAATCCAACCCAAGTGAAGTGTCGAGCCAAGGCTCATGCGCATCAAGTTCCCACTCTAGGAGGATTTTCAAAAACAAAATAAAACTAGATGAAATCGAGGACTTGAGAAGGGAGTTTGAGGCCAAAATCGATGCTCTCAGCCAAGAGGCTGAAGTAGGCGATTCATGTTCATCGAACGGTGAATAAAGGCCTAAAAAGAAATCTGAAAAACCTCGCAAGCAAAAAGAGGCCTCCGTAATGGAAGGCAACCAATACCACGAGTCCTTCACACAAAAGGACCGTAAAGCCCTACAACAGTTACTAAAAGGGCAGAATAAAGAGAAAAGAAGCTACGCCCTGTCTGATTTCCTTCCTATGGACTACGAAACAGATAGTGACGATGAAATACCGAACTTCCATCGGTATGATGGCATGGGAGACCCTAGGTCTCGCTTGCAGCTTTTCTCACGTCGAGCCCATAAGAAGAAAAAGGACTCGATGAAATGGGTGTATTGGTTCCCTCTATCCCTTAAGGGCACAGCTGCCAAATGGCTGGCTTCCTACGACTTAAGCCAGTTCGCTACTTTTGAAGAGTTAGCGAACTGCTTCATGCAAAGATTTGCACACAACGTAGAAGTCACGCCGACTCTGAATACCTTAAGGGATACAAAGCAAGGCATGAAAGAAGACGTACATGCCTTCATTATAAGATGGAGGTCACTTTTGGGCCAAGTGCGAGAGCCCATATCCGAAGGATGTGCAGTATTGCTCATCCTGGATAATTTCAAAAGCGAGTTAAAAACCCTTCTCTCGCTCCATGAGATTTCAACTTTCCATAAGTTGATCAAAAAGGTCTCCCTTTTCGAAACCAACTTGCGAAAAGGACATACGACCACTTATGGAAAGGAAGTGCCGTTCCAAAAACCCGTTTGGAAAAGCCCATCGCATATGGGCTGCCCACGACGGACAAAGGGGCAAAGCCCCATAAAATCGCCAATGTCCGGGTGGATCCAGGCATGGCGGGCACTTCCAAAAATTTTGAAAAATTAGAAAATAAGAGGGAATGCAATTTTCAAAAACCGGTTGAAAAACGGGAGTATACTCCGTTGGGGCAACCTGTGTCGGAGGTCCTAGACCTCTTACTTGCCCAGGGCATGATAGAACTCCCTGAAATCCCCGAAGGAGTTCACGTCCAAAGGGGGGTATTTAAACCGATTTTGTAAGTATCATCGGCTCAAAGGCCATGATACCAAACGCTGCTTCTCTCTCTTAAATAAAATTGAGAACTTGATAGCAGAAGGCCGGCTCCAGGTCACTGCGGAACCTGAGCCACCTCAAGCTATCTTCAAAGAACCCTTTCCCAAACACGCCAGTGGCAGTGGGAAAGGAAAGGAGGTATGTACCCTCACCATTTCCAAGGAACTAGCGCAAAAGCCAGAACCTGGTCGACCTACTTGTGTACCCATCCTTGTACTATACAAGAGGCCCGCCCAAGTTGTCATTCGGGGACCACCAAAAGTGGAAACCCCGGTAAAACCAGTTTTAAAAATCCAAGGTTCTCCTCAGCTCATCCTTAGAGCCAAGTTTAGCGCGAACCCTAGGCTGGTTGTGGGGGAAGTCACTAGATCCGGGAGGTTCTATCAACCCCCGTACCTTCAAGGTGCTCAAAAGGTGGTCAGTGTGCTTGGCCCCTCAAAAGCATGTATCCCTAGTGGTCTGCCAAAAGCAGATAAGGACAAAGTCATCCTAAATCCTTATGATTTCGAAAACCACCTTTGAAAGATTCCTATTCACATGTCTATCCTAGAGCTTATAAAAACCTCGCCTAGGCATAGACTTGTATTAGAGAAAATTCTAGAAAGGGCCAAGGTTGATTCGAACATAAGTCCGAAATCCTTGTTTGCCCAAGTGGCTTTATTAGGAGCAAAATCGCCCATCACTTTTTCGGAAGATGATGTAGATAGACCCTACGAAACCCATAACCAGGCCCTCCATATCGAGGTGGTTCTAAACAACCACTCTCTGGACAGGTGCCTAGTCGATGGTGGAGGAGGGCTCAACATCCTTCCACTTCATGTGGCATACAAAATCGGAGTCACCTTGACTTCAGTGAACCCAAGCCCCATCGTTATCACTGGATACGATGGGAATGCGTCTAGACCTTTAGGATCCATCGAACTCCCAATGGAAACGGGAGGGATCGAACACACGGGGGTGTTCCATGTCTTGGACATCCACCCCCATTATAACCTGTTGCTGGGAAGGCCCTGGATACACAGTTTGTGCATTGTGCCATCCACCTTCCACAGGTGTGTTAAGATCCCTTTTAGGGACCAAGTCGTAGTGATCCTAGGTGAGAGTCACCCACAGCTTCAAGAGATCATAAACTCTCCTTGTTTATCAAGCTCCCAGGCCCATGAGGCTAACCTGGGGCAAATTATGGTTGAGCCACCTCAGCTCGTGTTGAACAACCCTAGGAAGGTTGTATGTGTGAAGGGGCCGCCAAAAGCAGGCCCCCTCCCGACTTTAATCCTCTTAGGAAAACCCAAGCGTTCCCTATTTCCAAAGCCCCTAGACAAGAGGCCATACGAGCCTAATATGGACGATAGCTTGTTCCAGGACCACGACTTGTATCCAACTTTTTCAAAAAACAAAAAGTCGTGGAACATGTTGTTGAACATGGGCTACACGCCCTACAAGAGTCTAGGGGCACAAAACCAGGGTCTCCTAGAGCCCATCCTTCCTAGGGCCAATCCAAGCCGATATGGGATCGGCTATACTCCCCGAATACCGCCGGAGCCACCCCCTGTGACCACCTGGGTCAAGGGTGCCCCGGAGCCTGTCTTAGAAGAGACCTACGATTTAGACCTCCTATTCCGGGTCTAACCCGTAGTGTTTTCCCTTTGTAGGTATGACGGAAGATCCCTTTTCTAAAAATACCAAAAACATTTGAAAAACTTAAAATCAAAAAAATCAAAAAAACAAGAAAAACCTAAAACAATGGAAAAACAAAAACTCGAAAAAAGAGTGCTTTGTATAGTTCCTAAGGTTCTTGTTTTACAAAAACCCAAAAAAATCAAAAATTTGGAAAATACCAAAAAGATTTTGTACATAGCTGCTCCTGGTAGCACTGTGGCAAAAGAAAAGGATTTCGAAAGAAACGTCGTCTGCATAGCCAGACCAAAGATTTCGAAATCACTTGGAAATCCAAGTACAAGACCAGGTCATTTTGAAAACCACACATCAAGTTCCCTCGGGTCTATAGCCCACGAGAATGATCAAAACCCAGAAGTGGATCCCCTTGAGGAAGATTCCACTTCTGAGCTCCCAGAATTTCATAGATTTCTCGATTTTGAAAGACCTTCCCAATCAGTAGGAGGAGATTTCATAGAGGTGAACCTAGGGGATGATTCCAATCCCAAAACCATCAAAATAGGCGCATGCTTGCATGAAACTGAAAAGTTAGCATTCATTGCATTTCTATGAACCTATTTAGATGTGTTTGCATGGACGTATGAAGACATGCCGGGCATAGATCCCAGCATAGTCGAGCATCGTCTTCCCTTAGATGCAGGTGTAAAACCCATAAAGCAGAAGCTTAGGAAAATACACCCGAATGTACACACGCAAGTCAAAGAGGGTTTAGAAGATCTGCTAAAAGCCGAATTTATAAAACCCATTGCGTATTCTGATTGGTTGTCAAATATCGTTGTGGTTCGAAAAACCAATGGGAAAATTCGAATATGCATCGACTTCAGAAACCTGAATAAAGCCACTCCAAAGGATAATTATCCTTTACCCAACATAGATTTGATAGTCGATAGTACTGCAAATCATGAAATGTTTTCATTCATGGATGGCTATTCAGGCTATAATCAAATCAAACTAAGTCCACGAGATCAGGGTAAGACCGCCTTCACAACCCCATGGGGCACGTACTGCTATACAGTCATGCCCTTTGGTTTGAAAAATGCCGGCGCAACATACCAACGAGCCATGAACACGATCTTCCATGATCAAATTCATGAGCTTGTAGAAGTGTATGTAGATGATCTCTTGGCGAAATCCAAAACCCGATGCACCCATATCGAATGTTTACAAAAGATTTTCGAAAGGCTTAGGCTTTACAAAGTAAAGCTAAACCCTCAAAAATGTGTGTTCGGGGTAGAATCAGGGAAGCTTCTAGGCTTTATGGTAAGCCAAAGGGGAATAGAAGTCGACCCCTCTAAGTGTCGAGCCATCATAGACATGGCTCCACCCTCCAATCTCACCCAAATCCGTAGCCTCCAGGGTCGATTACAATCCGTGCGCCGATTCATATCGAATCTGGCAACTAGATGCGAACCCTTCAACAAACTGTTGAGGAAGGGTACGAAATTCTTATGGGATGACGAATGCCAAAAGTCCTTCGAGAGACTGAAGGCATACTTGGTTAATCCCCCTATTTTGAATCCTCCAAAGCAAGGAAAACCGCTTTTATTATACATCTCCGTACATGTAAATGCTTTAGGAGCCCTGTTGGCTCAATACGAGGATGACACCCATAAGGAGTATGCCATCTACTATATTTCGAAAACTCTCTTGGCTTATGAACGAAATTATCAAGCCATGGAAAAGACGTGCTTGGCCCTAGTCTGGGCCTGCCAGAAGTTCAGACACTATTTCCTAGATCATGAGATCTGGATAGTGTCCAAGCTTGATCCAATCAAGCACTTGTTCGAAAAACCCATTCTCACGGGTAGATTGGGCAAATGGCAGCTCCTTCTAATTAGGCTCAGATTAGGGGTGGATTAGGGTGGTAGGCTAGGATTAGGTGTTTTGGGTTAGGTTTAGGTGAGGGAGCTCCCTTTGCATGGCCCATAGACCTTAACCACCTCATGTTGGTGCAGCCCTAGGTTAGGTTTTGGCTAATTACAAGCTTAAACCCACTCAATTAGGTTAGGTTTTGGCTAATTACAAGCTTAAACCCACTCAATTAGGCTAACCCACATGATTAACCCCAAACTTGACACACAAGTCAAGCTTAATTACAACACTCTTGATATTATCCATCCCCACTCTCTCTCATGCCCATAATCTCACGTGAATTTCAAGTGGGCCCCACCTCCATTTATGAGAAGGTGATGTGGGCCATGGATATGGATATTGGATTGGATATCTGGATCCAAATCCAAATCCAAGTCCACACATGGGTTTGGATTGGGATCTGGATATATATGGTCCAGATCCAATCCAAACTGAACTCTGACTCCTTCGAGCTGGGTTCGAAACGGACGATTTGTGCGGTGTCTGACAGTATCAGTACTCCGTCTGCGTTGGGTCTTCGCCAACATGGTCGTCCGCCTCCGTTTCTGCCTTCCGAAGATGACATCAAATGACATTTTGATAAGAACAGGGTCTTGGACGTTCGAGATCCTGGGGGTATGGATGTGATACGAGAGTTGCTATGCCGTGCTTGACATGTGCTTCGGTTTCAGGCTCTCTTTGACTTTGCTGGTCCTGTCTTGAAGGTGTTTTAAAAGGTTTTCAAAAGCCATATTATATATTTTTGAAATATGAAGTTTAAAACATATATACAGGGTTGTCTGGAAGGCTCCTGGGTTTCCAGACTCAAAAATGGCCCTTTGGGGCTGCTTGTATAAAACCAGATGGATTTTGAGAAATTCGTGGGATTTCGGGGTGTTTACAGATGCCCCTCTTTGGCCTTGTCCAAATATATTTGGATAAGGGCAAAGATGACAAACACCCCATTTAATGTCTCCCTAGATCTAGCCACGAAGAATATGGGATCGTCCCATTTTTAGCAAAATCTCAATTTACAAACTCTAGTAGGAAGAGATATCACGCCAAAGGGTTTTATGGAATCTGGTCCTAAATGGGATCATGTTCATGCAAGTACCATGCGTGGAATGCAAATGACATGGGTGTGGTGCCAAAAGTGGCGACCTCCCAGGGACCAGATGTGGTCGAACTCTAGAGACTTACAAGGCCTACTGCTCCAAGCGAGCAAAATCCTATGCTGTTCGATGTTCGGTTTTCAAAACTTATTTACAAAAGCTATTAACAAAAGGGACAACTGTCTTGAGTCTCGATCCTAAGGATCTCGAGCTCTTCGTGCTTGCCCTTGTTTGAGTCTTAACACTAGCTTATCTAGCGGAGGTTTTATAAGAAAACAAGGCATATTTCAAATTCCTACGCCTTACTCGAAACGTCGAATTCTCAAACAAGATGAAATTCAAGTAAGTAAATCCTATTTTTACTTTAGGATTCCTCGAAATGAACCATGCTTTAGCTTGGGATAAGCCAGGGAGGGGAAAGAGATACCATGGTCCCTTCTGAAGCGTCCCGTGGTTTGAGGCACAGAAGAAGGAAAACTGCTCTTTTTGAGCTTTTTGGCCTCTTTTTCCTTTTTTTTTTTTTTTTCATCGAGGGTCTCCCTTTGGGAGTATTTTTTTTTTAATCCCTCTTTTTCACAAGAGATTCGATTTAAATTCTGGTTTCTTTCTTTTGGAAAGAGACTTTGAATGGGGAATTCCCTTTTGTTTTGGGCCTTTGTTTTCCTTTTGGAAGAAGAAGAGAAGAGGGGAGGACTTATCCCAAGCCTACACTCGATCCATTCCAGATCAGCCTATTTAGAAATAGCACGTACCACTTGCAAGTATCTTGCTATGTTGAACTAGGCCTTTCTTTGTAAGAAGAAGGATTTTGAAATGTAACCACGATTTTAAAAACTCCACTCTTTCACAAGTTCGAATTCTCTCACTCAGGGTCACACGAGTTTTGCCTTTGCACCTTATTCACATGTCTCAGGGCAGCTATCCCTTAAAAATTTTCGAAAACTGGAATTTAATCCAGATCCTACACATGATACTTCTTTAAGTATTGAATATTGATAGGATCTGCTAAATTCCTACCTTCTACATCGATCAACCAATACGAATTGTTCGTAGTGGTTGCTCGTACAACATAGGGTCCATCCCAGTTGGGGCGCCACTTGCCTAGGGGGTGTGGGCCACGATGGTGGATGGTTTTTAAGACCAGATCTCCCACTTCAAAGTGGCGAGGTCTCATGTATTTGCTATAATGTCGGGCTATCCTTTGCCGGTATGCACGAGCATGATCCATGGCAAGGAGTCGTCTCTCATCTAGCAAATCTAGTTCGGCCATCCTAGCATGCTGATGCGTCTCTAGGGGGAGGTCGAGTGCTATGGATGTAAAATCCACGTGATGTAAAGACTTAGGCACGTGCAAATCCACGTGATCTAAAACATGCGAATCGCATCTTAAAGACCCGAAATAGACACCTCGAACCGTTTCGTAGACTTTCTCCCCAAAACTCAATTTTTGCAAAAGCGTACAGACTGACCCTTGCGCATCGGTGCAAGAAGGTCTGCGACGACAAGAGCTCACTTGCTCACAGTCGCCACGTTTAGAAGTCAGTGTTAATATATCTTCGCTAGCTTAAGTAAGCTAGCTGGCACGCCCTGTTTGTATACATAGGCCTTAGACTCACGATAAGATCCACTCCAAGCCACGAAAGAGGCGAAGAGGCGGGGATTTTCGCGCGTCTACACTACCTTACCACCTCTTCACTCCCTCTCCACTCTCAGCCACCTAATCCATTCCCCTATCACCCTAACACCAGCCCTTCCACTTGCTGCCACCCTTCTCACTCAGCCGAACCCATAGCACCCTAACTACCCGCCACCACCTAGACCTTTAGACCCATTCGGCCACCCTATCCGACTCCCTAAAACCTGCCCGTATCATCCTAATACACCTACTACAACCACTACCACCTAGCCCCATATCCTAGCTAGCTCCCCTACCGTACATCACTCCTAGCCACTCCAACTACCCGCCACCACTAAGTCCTCCTAGTCGGCCACTCCAACCGACTGTCATTTCCCTCGGCCACCCTAGTAACCCGCCAACCCTAGGTGATTCGTTAGACCTTCCCTTAGGTTCACCCTTTGCACAATCTACCTTAAAACTAAACCCTATTCCTTAGTGACCCTACTTAGGCCTTTTAGCCCAACACGCCAAAAAGAACCCGTCTCTAGTAGCCGGCCACCTTCAAGGCGCCTCTTCCGTGCACCAAGAACATCCGGCCAGCACCTCCCCTTGCCGTTCAACCTCGCGGAGCTCCCTTTTGCAGCCCAAGGCGAAGGCCAAGCCCACGCTCAAGCAAGGCATCTTCGGACCAGCTATTAGTAAGTGCCTAACTCGGTCTTTAGTTATATACTTGCTTGAGATTCAATTCGATACGGGGTTGTAATAACGGAGCATAGCCTCCCCCCGCTTGTAATAACGTGGCTTGGCACACCCACACACGTGCACTCTCTTAGTTGTGCACGATTTTGAACACACACGGGCCTAATCAGCCCCTAATACATAAGTATATACATATACTTTCATTTTGTAGGGTTTTGCTTAAGTTGGGTGTGTTGTCTTTCAATTCAAGCACTCACACACATTGAGCCTTCGCTCTTATTTGAAAGACCCAAGTAAGGGCCGTGTTATACTATTTGGGCTTTCATTTCATGTCGTGTGTGTTGTCTTTCAATTCAAGCACTCACACACATTGAGCCTTCACTCTTATTTGAAGGACCCAAGTAAGGGCCGACCTATACTATTTGGGTTTAATTTCATGTTGTGTGCGTAGTACTTCAATTCAAGCACTCACACACATTGAGCTTTCGCTGTTATTCCCAAGACCTTAGTCAAGGCCATACTTCAAGTTATATTTGGGTTTAATTTCATGTTGTGTGCGTAGTACTTCAATTCAAGCACTCACACACATTGAGCTTTCGCTCTTATTCCCAAGACCTTAGTCAAGGCCATACTGCAAGTTATATTTGGGTTTAATTTCATGTCGTGTGTGTAAGTCTTTCAATTCAAGCACTCACACACATTGAGCCTTCGCTCTTATTTGAAGGACCCAAGTAAGGGCCGACCTATACTATTTGGGTTTAATTTCATGTTGTGTGCGTAGTACTTCAATTCAAGCACTCACACACATTGAGCTTTCGCTCTTATTCCCAAGACCTTAGTCAAGGCCATACTGTAAGTTATATTTGGGTTTAATTTCATGTTGTGTGCGTAGTACTTCAATTCTAGCACTCACACACATTGAGCTTTCGCTCTTATTCCCAAGACCTTAGTTAAGGCCATATTGCAATTTATATTTGGGTTTCATTTGAAGTCGTGTGTGTTGTCTTTACATTTTCACACACACCCACATTGAGCCTTCGCTCTTATTTGCAAGACCCAAGTAAGGACCCATGTCGTGTGTGTAAGTCTTTCAATTCAAGCACTCTCACACACATTGAGCTTTCGCTCTTATTTGAAAGACCCAAGTAAGGGCCGACCTATACTATTTGGGTTTCATTTCATGTCGTGTGTGTAAGTCTTTCAATTCAAGCACTCACACACATTGAGCCTTCGCTCTTATTTGAAGGACCCATGTAAGGGCCGACCTATACTATTTGGGTTTAATTTCATGTTGTGTGCGTAGTACTTCAATTCAAGCACTCACACACATTGAGCTTTCGCTCTTATTCCCAAGACCTTAGTCAAGGCCATACTGCAAGTTATATTTGGGTTTAATTTCATGTCATGTGTGTTAGTCTTTCAATTCAAGCACGCACCCACATTGAGCCTTCGCTCTTATTTGCAAGACCCGAGTCAGGGCCTATATACCTACTCTATATACATATCTCCCTTCGGCATTTACATTACAAGTCATTTCCCTTCGGTTATTTCCCTTCGGCATTGTCTTTACATTCGGGTTTTCCCTTTGGAGTAGCGTGAGTTTGCATTGCATCTACGCCATACCACGAGGTAGGACGCATATTGCATCAAACCAAGCCCCGCTCGAATTCGCCCATGTAGTGGAGTGTTCATAACACACAAACTAGGTGGCCCATAAAGGGATAAAAGGAAAGACTTAGGCACGTGCAAAATCACGTGATCTAAAATCTGCAATCGTATCTAAAAGACCCGAATTAGACACCTCGAACTGCTTCGTAAGCTTTCTATCCCAAAAAAACTCGATTTTTGCAAAGCGTACAGACTGACCCTTGCGCATCGGTGCAAGAAGGTCTGCAACGACAAGAGCTCACTTGCTCACAGTCACCACGTTAGAAGTCAGTTTAGAATATATCTTCGCTAGCTTAGGTAAGCTAGCTAGCATGCCCTGTTTGTATAAATAGGCCTTAGACACACGAGAGGATCCGCTCCAAGCCCTGAAAAGGTGAGAGGCGGGGAATTTTCGCGCGTCTACAGAGATTGGCACGCCCGGTGGGACATGAGCCTTTCAAAAATTGAGTTTTTAAGGTAGAGGTTTTTGCGAAAATTTTGTTAAAAAAGGTGTCATTTTAACTTATTTTCTTTGCTTGTACTTAGGATATTTTGAAAAAGCTTAAAAAGCCTGTCAAAATCCAATCCAAGTGAAGTGTCGAGCTAAGGCTCATGTGCATCAAGTTCTCACTCTAGGAGGATTTTCAAAAACAAAAAAAAACTAGATGAGATCGAGGACCTGAGAAGGGAGTTTGAGGCCAAAATCGATGCTCTCAGCCAAAAGGCTGAAGTAGGCGATTCATGTTCATCAAACGGTGAACAAAGGCCTAAGAAAAAATCTGAAAAACCTCGCAAGCACAAAGAGGCCTCCGTAATGGAAGGCAACCAATACCACGAGTCCTTCACACAAAAGGACCGTAAAGCCCTACAGCAATTGCTGAAAGGGCAAAATAAAGAGAAAAGAAGCTACGCCCTGTCTGATTTCCTTCCTATAGATTACGAAATAGACAGTGATGATGAAATACCGAACTTCCATCGGTATGATGGCATGGGAGACCCTAGGTCTCACTTGCAGCTTTTCTCGCGTCGAGCCCATAAGAAGAAAAAGGACTCGATGAAATGGGTGTATTGGTTCCCTTTATCCCTTAAAGGCACAGTTGCCAGATGGCTTGCTTCCTACGACTTAAGCTAGTTCACTACTTTTGAAGAGTTAGCGAACTGCTTCATGCAAAGATTTGCACACAACGTAGAAGTCACGCCAACCCTGAATACCTTAAGGGATACAAAGCAAGGCATGAACGAAGACGTACATGCCTTCATTATAAGATGGAGGTCGCTTTTGGGCCAAGTGCGAGAGCCCATATCCGAAGGATGCGTAGTCATGCTCATCCTGGATAACTTTAAAAGCGAGTTAAAAACCCTTCTCTCGCTCCATGAGATCTCAACTTTCCATAAGTTGATCAAAAAGGCCTCCCTTTTCGAAACCAACTTGCGAAAAGAGACATACGATCACTTGTGGAAAGGAAATGCCGTTCCAAAAACCCGCTTGGAAAAGCCCATCACATACGGGCTACCCACGATGGACAAAGGGGCAAAGCCCCATAAAATCGCCAATGTCCGGGTGGATCTGGGCGTGGCAGGCACTTCCAAAAATTTTGAAAAGTTAGAAAATAAGAGGGAGCGAAACTTTCAAAAACCGGTTGAAAAACGGGAGTACACTCCGCTGGGGCAATCTGTGTCGGAGGTCCTAGACCTCCTACTTGCCCAGGGCATGATAGAACTCCCTGAAATCCCCGAAGGAGTCACTTCCGAAGGAGGGTATTTAAACCGATTTTGTAAGTATCATCGGCTAAAAGGCCATGATACCAAACGCTGTTTCTCCCTCTTAAATAAAATTGAGAACTTGATAGCAGAAGGCCGGCTCCAGGTCACTGCGGAACCTGAGCCACCTCAAGCTATCTTCAAGGAACCCTTTCCCAAGCACGCCAGTGGCAGTGGGAAAGGAAAGGAGGTATGTACCCTCACCATTTCCAAGGAACTAGCGCAAAAACCAGAACCTGGTCGACCCACTTGTGCGCCCATTCTTGTACTGTACAAGAAACCCGCCCAAGTCGTCATTCGGGGACCACCAAAAGTGGAATCCCCTACAAAACCAATTTTGAAAATCCAAGGTTCTCCTCAGCTCATCCTTAGAGCCAAATTTAGCGCAAACCCTAGGCTGGTCGTGGGGGAAGTCACTAGATCCGGGAGGATCTATCAACCCCCGCACCTTCAAGGTGCTCAAAAGGTGGTCAGTGTGCCTGGCCCCTCAAAAGCATGTATCCCTAGTGTTCTGCCAAAAGCAGATAAGGACAAAGTCATCCTAAATCCTTATGACTTCGAAAACCACCTTTCAAAGATTCCTATTCACATGTCTATCTTAGAGCTTATACAAACCTCGCCTAGGCATAGACTTATATTAGAGAAAATTCTAGAAAGGGCCAAGGTTGATTCGAACATAAGTTCGGAATCCTTGTCTGCCCAAGTGGCTTTATTAGGAGCAAAATCACCCATCTCTTTCTCGGAAGATGATGTAAATAGACCCTACGAAACCCATAACCAGGCCCTGCATATCGAGGTGGTTCTAAACAACCACTCTCTGGACAGGTGCCTAGTCGATGGTGGAGGAGGGCTCAACATCCTTCCACTTCATGTGGCGTACAAAATCGGAGTCACCTTGACTTCAGTGAACCCAAGCCCCATCGTTATCACTGGATACGATGGGAATGCGTCTAGACCTTTAGGATCCATCGAACTCCCAATGGAAATGGGAGGGATCGAACACACGGGGGTGTTCCATGTCTTGGACATCCACCCCCATTATAACCTATTGCTGGGAAGGCCCTGGATACACAGTTTGTGCGCTGTGCCATCCACCTTCCACAAGTGTGTCAAGATCCCTTTTAGGGACCAGGTCATAGTGATCCTAGGTGAGAGTCACCCACAGCTTCAGGGGATCATAAACTCCCCTTGTTTATCAAGCTCCTAGGCCCATGAGGCTAACCTGGGGCAAATTATGGTTGAGCCACCTCGGCTCGTGTTAAACAACCCTAGGAAGGTTGTATGTGTGAAGGGGCCGCCCAAAGCAGGCCCCCTCCCGACTCTAATCCTCCTAGGAAAACCCAAGCGTTCCCTATTTCCAAAACCCCTGGACAAAAGGCCATACGAGCCTAATATGGACGATAGCATGTTCCAGGCCCATGATTTATAAGAGGGTTTAGAAGATCTGCTAAAAGCCGGATTTATTAAACCCATTGCGTATTCTGATTGGTTGTCAAATATCGTTGTAGTTCGAAAAACCATTGGGAAAATTCGAATATGCATCGATTTCAAAAACCTGAATAATGCCACTCCAAAGGATAATTATCCTTTAC
The DNA here is from genome assembly GCA_036023115.1 of Brasenia schreberi. NCBI lineage: Eukaryota > Viridiplantae > Streptophyta > Magnoliopsida > Nymphaeales > Cabombaceae > Brasenia > Brasenia schreberi. Next base: position 1,140,325 of record JAYKKT010000035.1, on the reverse strand, counting down.
CAAACATAGATTTGATAGTCGATAGTACTGCAAATCATGAAATGTTTTCATTCATGGATGGCTATTCAGGCTATAATCAAATCAAACTAAGCCCACGAGATCAGGGTAAGACCGCCTTCACAACCCCATGGGGCACGTACTGCTATACATTCATGCCCTTTGGTTTGAAAAATGCCGGTGCAACATACCAACGAGCCATGACCATGATCTTCCATGATCAGATTCATGAGCTCGTAGAAGTGTATGTAGATGATCTCTTGGCGAAATCCAAAACCCGATGCACCCATATCGAATGTTTACAAAAGATTTTCGAAAGGCTTAGGCTTTACAAAGTAAAGCTAAACCCTCAAAAAAGGTAGAATCAGGGAAGCTTCTAGGCTTTATGGTGAGCCAAAGGGGAATAGAAGTCGACCCCTCTAAGTGTCGAGCCATCATAGACATGGCTCCACCCTCCAATCTCACCCAAATCCGTAGCCTCCAAGGTCGTTTACAATCCGTTCGCCGATTCATATCGAATCTGGCAACTAGATGCGAACCCTTCAACAAACTGTTGAGGAAGGGCACGAAATTCTTATGGGATGACGAATGCCAAAAGTCCTTCGAGAGACTGAAGGCATACTTGGTTAATCCCCCCGTTTTGAACCCTCCAAAGCAAGGAAAACCGCTCTTATTATACATCTCCGTGCATACGAATGCTTTAGGAGCCCTGTTGGCTCAATACGAGGATGACACCCATAAGGAGTATGCCATCTACTATATTTCGAAAACTCTCTTGGCTTATGAACGAAATTATCAAGCCATGGAGAAGACGTGCTTGGCCCTAGTTTGGGCCTGCCAGAAATTCAGACACTATTTCCTAGATCATGAGATCTGGATAGTGTCCAAGCTTGATCCAATCAAGCACTTATTCAAAAAACCCATTCTCACAGGTAGATTGGGCAAATGGCAACTCCTTCTAATGGAGTATGATCTGAAATACCATCACCAGATCTCCATTAAGGGGCAAGCCCTAGCAGATTACGTGGCTGAGTTCCCCTTAGAGGACGCATATCCCACTCTTGTTGAAATGCCTGATGAAGGCATATTGCAAAACCATTTTCAAAACCATATTTTGGCAGACCATTTCGAAAACCAAGTATGGAAGATGCACTTCGATGGGGCACGAAACCAACGAGGGGCTGGTGCTGGGGTCATCCTAATCTCCCCTGAAAAGGGCTAGATTCCCATAGCAGTCCGCTTAGATTTCGAATGTTCCAACAACGTAGCTGAGTATGAAGCACTCATACAAGGCTTAAGGATTTTGAAAACTCTAGGGGCATCATGCATCAAGGTCTTTGGAGATTCGCTCCTTGTCATAAACCAGGTTTTGAAAATTTGGCAAGTACGTAATGAGAAACTACTTCCATATCACGAGTTGTACACTCAATTGGTCCAATCCTTCCAGTCGTGTAAACTCACATACGTAGGAAGAGAGGACAATGGCATCGCCGACGCCCTCTCCTCCTTGGGTTCAGCCCTGAAGGTCGATCCCATTACAGGGACCAGATCTTTGGAAATATGGCATGCGCCCCACCCATCCACACACGACTTGGATATTTGCCAAAACAACCCAGAGTCTATTGAAAAACCCTGGTTTTATGACATAAAACAATTTTTAGAAAGTGGGGGATTCATCGAGGATGCCACATCCAAAGATAAGGCATTCATTCGTAAGATTTCGACCCGATACACCATTCTGGGTGGGGTCTTATACAAAAAAGGTTTTATCGGCATTCTGCTTAGGTGTATCAACCTAGAGGAGGCTAGGATAGTGATGCACGAGTTCCACGATGGAGAATGTGGAGGTCATGTTAATGCCAACATGATGGCAATGAAAATACTTAGAGGGGGTTATTTCTGGTCCACCCTGAAAAAGGATTGTCACGATCATGTTAGGAAATGTCATCCATGTCAAGTGCATGGGCACGCCATTCATATCCCATCATCTGCATTGCATTCCGTGGTCAGCCCCTGGCCATTTACCATGTGGGCGTTTCACATCATAGGCCCAATATTTCCAAAGGCCTCGAATGGGCATCGATTTATTTTAGCAGCCACGGAGTATTTCTCCAAGTGGGTGGAAGCCATTTCCCTAACCAATGTGATGGGGCAACATGTGGTGGCTTTCATCCGGAGGAATATCTTGGCTCGATTTGGGGTTCCACGAGACCTTGTGTTTGATAATGGCACCCCATTCAAGAACGAGCGGATGGTTAAGTTGTGCAACACGTATGGCATAACTCACCACTTCTCCTCGCCCTACTACCCTCAAGGCAACGGCCAAGCCGAAGGGTAGGACGTGGCACGAGAAGCTGGATGAAGCCTTATGGGCTTATAGGACTTCCATCCGGACTCCCACGAATGCCACACCATTCGAATTGGTCTATGGCACAAATGCCATTCTTCCCATTCATACTCAACTGCATTCATTCCATACATCCATAGCACTCGACCTCCCCCTAGAGACGCTTCAGCATGCTAGGATGGCTGAACTAGATTTGCTAGATGAGAGGCGACTCCTTGCCATGGATCATGCTCATGCATACCGGCAAAGGATAGCCCGACATTATAGCAAACATATGAGACCTCGCCACTTTGAAGTGGGAGATCTGGTCTTAAAAACCATCCATCATCGTGGCCCACACCCCTTAGGCAAGTGGCGCCCCAACTGGGATGGACCCTATGTTGTACGAGCAACCACTACGAACAACTCGTATTGGTTGATCGATGTAGAAGGTAGGAATTTAGCAGATCCTATCAATGTTCAATACTTAAAGAAGTATCATGTGTAGGATCTGGATTAAATTCCATTTTTCAAAAAATTTTAGGGATAGCTACCCTGAGACATGTGAATAAGGTGCAAAGGCAAACTCGTGTGACCCTGAGTGAGAGAATTCGCACTTGTGAAAGAGCGGAGCCTTCAAAATCGTGGTTACATTTCAAAATCCTTCTTCTTACAAAGAAAGGCCTAGTTTAACATAGCAAGATACTTGCAAGTGGTACGTGCTATTTCTAAATAGGCTGATCTGGAATGGATCGAGTGTAGGCTTAGGATAAGTCCTCCCCTCTTCTCTTCTATTTTCCAAAAGGAAAACAAAGGCCCAAACAAAAGGGAATTTCCCATTGAAAGTATCTTTCCAAAAGAAAGAAACCAGAATTCAAAAGAAAAATCGATTCTCTTATGAAAAAGAGGGATTAAAGAAAAAATACTCCCAAAGGGAGACCCTCGATGAAAAAAAGGAAAAAGAGGCCAAAAAGCTCAAAAAGAGCAGTTTTCCGCCTTCTGTGCCTCAAACCACGGGACGCTTCAGAAGGGACCGTGGTATCTCTTTCCCATCCCTGGCTTATCCCAAGCTAAAGCATGATTCATTTCGAGGAATCCTAAAGTAAAAATAGGACTTACTTACTTGAATTTCGTCTTGTTTGAGAATTCGACATTTCGAGTAAGGCGTAGGAATTTGAAATATGCCTTGTTTTCTTATAAAACCTCCGCTAGATAAGTGAGTGTTAAGACTCAAACAAGGGCAAGCACGAAGAGCTCGTGATCCTTAGGATCGAGGCTCAAGACAATTGTCCCTTTTGTAAATAGTTTTGTAAATGAGTTTTGAAAACCGAACATCGAATAGCATAGGATTTTGGCTCACTTAGAGCAACAGGCCTTGTAAGTCTCTAGAGTTCGACCACATCTGGTCTCTGGGAGATCGCCACTCTTGGCACCACACCCATGTCATCTGCATTCCACGTATGGCACTTGCATAAACATGATCCCATTTTAGGACCAGATTCCATAGTATACCCTTTGGCGTGATATCTCCTCCTACCAGAGTTTTAAATTAAGATTTAGTTAAAAGATTGGGGCGATCCCATATTCTTCGTGGATAGATCTAGGGAGACATTGAAAGGGGTGTTTTGTCATCTTTGCCCTTATCCAAATCGATTTGGACAAGGCCAAAGAGGGGCATCTGTAAACACCCTGAAATCCCACAAATTTCTCAAAATCCATCTGGTTTTGTAAAAGCAGCCCCCAAAGGGCCATTTTCAGTCTGGAAACCCAGGAGCCTTCCAGACAACCCTGTACATATGTTTTGAACTCTGTATTTCGAAAACATACAATATGGCTTTTTAAAACCTTTTTGAAGCATGTTTTAGAACCCCGAAGCAGCTTGGCCTAATCCAGACAGGACCAGGAGAGTTAAGGAGAGCCTGGAACCGGAGCACTTGTCGAGCCTGGCACAACAGCTATTGTATCAAATTCACACCCCCAGGACCTCGAACGTCCAAGACCCTGTTATCATCGAAACATTGTTTGAAGTCATCTCCGGAAGGCGAAAACAGAGGCGGACGATCATGTTGGCGAAGACCCAATGCAGACGGAGCACTGATGCTGTCAGGCCCCGCACAAACCGTTCGTTTTGAACATAGCTCGAAGGAGTCAAAGTTCAGTTTGGATCGGATCTGGACCATATATATCCAGATCCCAATCCAAACCCATGTATGGACTTGGATTTGGATTTGGATTCAAAAATCCAATCCAATATCCATATCCATGGCCCACATCACCTTCTCATAAATGGAGGTGGGGCCCACTTGAATTTGATGTGGGATTATGGGCATGAGAGAGAGTGGGGGTGGATAAGATCAAGTGTGTGTTGTAATTAAGCTTGACTTGTGTGTCAAGTTTGGGGTTAGTCATGTGGGTTAGCCTAATTAAGTGGGTTTAAGCTTGTAATTAGCCAAAACCTAACCTAGGGTTGCACCAACATGATGTGGTTAAGGTCTATGGGCCATGCAAAGGGATCTCCTTCACCTAAACCTAACCAAAAACACCTAATCCTAGCCTTCCACCCTAATCTGCCCCTAATCTGAACCTAATCACCTAACCTACTTCCCTAATCCCGGCCTAATCCCAACATAATCACCTAACCCACTTCTCTAATCCTTCCCTAAACCTAGGTTAATTTCCCTAAACCTAGCCTAATCCTAGCCTAATCACCTAACCTAGCCCACTAAATCTCACCATAGAACCAACCCACCTAACCAAACCCTAAACCCCTAAACCACCCATAGCCCACAACCTACCCAAACCACTTGTATTTAAAATATCTGGCCCTACCCCTTTCCAGCCCACCTTATCATCATACCACCCTACCTAAACCACCTAACCACTACCCCAAACCCAGCCCTAACCGACCTAACCCAGCCCTATATAACCCCCCCTCCTTGGGGGCGGGTTTCAGAACCTAGCAGCCCACCCATTCCCACCCGGGTCCTCCACATCCCCAAGCTCAGTCGAATTCCACCTGCTCCACCTGCTCCACATCCCACCACCACCTACTCCACATCCCGCCACCACCTACACCGCTACCTTCCAGCCGAACGCCACCACCTGCACCACTTCTTTCCAGCCGAGCGCCACCCTCTCTTCACCCGGTAAGTCCCCTACATCCTACCTTACCACCTCTTCACTCCCTCTCCACTCTCAGCCACCTAATCCATTCCCCTATCACCCTAACACTAGCCCTTCCACTTGCTGTCACCCTTCTCACTCAGCCGAACCCATAGCACCCTAACTACCCGCTACCACCTAGACCTTTAGACCCATTCAGCCACCCTATCCGACTCCCTAAAACGTGCCCGTATCATCCTAATACACCTACTACAACCACTACCACCTAGCCCCATATCCTAGCTAGCTCCCCTACCTTACATCACTCCTAGCCACAACAACTACCCGCCACCACTAAGTCCTCCTAGTCGGCCACTCCAACCGACTGTCATTTCCCTTGGCCACCCTAGTAACCCGCCAACCCTAGGTGATTCGTTAGACCTTCCCTTAGGTTCACCCTTTGCATAATCTACCTTAAAACTAAACCCTATTCCTTAGTGACCCTACTTAGGCCTTTTAGCCCAACACGCCAAAAAGAACCCGTCTCTAGTAGCCGGCCACCTTCAAGGCACCTCTTCCGTGCACCAAGAACATCCGGCCAGCACCTCCCCTTGCCGTTCAACCTCGCGGAGCTCCCTTTTGCAGCCCAAGGCGAAGGCCAAGCCCACGCTCAAGCAAGGCATCTTCGGACCAGCTATTAGTACGTGCCTAACTCGGTCTTTAGTTGTATACTTGCTTGATATTCAATTCGATACGGGGTTGTAATAACGGAGCATAGCCTCCCCCCGCTTGTAATAACGTGGCTTGGCACACCCACACACGTGCACTCTCTTAGTTGTGCACGATTTTGAACACACACGGGCCTAATCAGCCCCTAATACATAAGTATATACATATACTTTCATTTTGTAGGGTTTTGCTTAAGTTGGGTGTGTTGTCTTTCAATTCAAGCACTCACACACATTGAGCCTTCGCTCTTATTTGAAAGACCCAAGTAAGGGCCGTGTTATACTATTTGGGCTTTCATTTCATGTCGTGTGTGTTGTCTTTCAATTCAAGCACTCACACACATTGAGCCTTCACTCTTATTTGAAGGACCCAAGTAAGGGCCGACCTATACTATTTGGGTTTAATTTCATGTTGTGTGCGTAGTACTTCAATTCAAGCGCTCACACACATTGAGCTTTCGCTCTTATTCCCAAGACCTTAGTCAAGGCCATACTGCAAGTTATATTTGGGTTTAATTTCATGTTGTGTGCGTAGTACTTCAATTCAAGCACTCACACACATTGAGCTTTCGCTCTTATTCCCAAGACCTTAGTCAAGGCCATACTGCAAGTTATATTTGGGTTTAATTTCATGTCGTGTGTGTAAGTCTTTCAATTCAAGCACTCACACACATTGAGCCTTCGCTCTTATTTGAAGGACCCAAGTAAGGGCTGACCTATACTATTTGGGTTTAATTTCATGTTGTGTGCGTAGTACTTCAATTCAAGCACTCACACACATTGAGCTTTCGCTCTTATTCCCAAGACCTTAGTCAAGGCCATACTGCAAGTTATATTTGGGTTTAATTTCATGTCGTGTGTGTAAGTCTTTCAATTCAAGCACGCACCAACATTGAGCCTTCGCTCTTATTTGCAAGACCCGAGTCAGGGCCCATATACCTACTCTATATACATATCTCCCTTCGGCATTTACATTACAAGTCATTTCCCTTCGGTTATTTCCCTTCGGCATTGTCTTTACATTCGGGTTTTCCCTTTGGAGTAGCGTGAGTTTGCATTGCATCTATGCCATACCACGAGGTAGGACAATATTGCATCAAAGCAAGCCCCGCTCGAATTCGCCCATGTAGTGGAGTGTTCATAACACACAAACTAGGTGGCCCATAAAGGGATAAAAGGAAAGACTTAGGCATGTACAAAATCACGTGATCTAAAATCTGCAATCGTATCTAAAAGACCCGAATTAGACACCTTGAACCGCTTCGTAAGCTTTCTATCCCAAAAAACTCGATTTTTGCAAAGCGTACAGACTGACCCTTGCGCATCGGTGCAAGAAGGTCTGCGACGACAAGAGCTCACTTGCTCACAGTCGCCACGTTAGAAGTCAGTTTAGAATATATCTTTGCTAGCTTAGGTAAGCTAGCTGGCACGCACTGTTTGTATAAATAGGCCTTAGACACACGAGAGGATCCGCTCCAAGCCCTGAAAAGGTGAGAGGCGGGGATTTTTCACGCGTCTACACTATTGAAAAACCTTGATTTTATGACATCAAACATTTTCTAGAAAATGAGGGATTCACCGAGGATGCCACATCCAAAGATAAGGCATTCATTCGTAAAATTTCTACCCGATACGCCATTTTGGGTGGGGTTTTATACAAAAAAAGTTTTACCGGCATCCTACTAAGATGTGTCGATCTATAGGAGGCTAGGACTATGATGCATGAGTTCCACGATGGAGAATGTGGAGGTCATGTTAATGCCAACATGATGGTAATGAAAATACTTAGAGCAGGATATTTTTGGTCCACCCTGAAAAAGGATTGTCACGATCATGTTAGGAAGTGTCATCCATGTCAAGTGCATGGACACGCCATTCATATCCCATCATCTACATTGCATTTCGTGGTCAGCCCCTGGCCATTTACCATGTGGGCATTTGATATCGTAGGCCCGATCTTTCCAAAAGCATCGAATGGGCATAGATTCATTTTAGCAGCCACTGAGTATTTCTCCATGTGGGTGGAAGCCATCTCCCTGACCAACGTACAGGGCAACATGTGGTGTCTTTCATTAGGAGGAATATCTTGGCTCGATTTGGGGTTCCACGAGACCTTGTGTCCGATAATGGCACCCCATTTAAAAACGAGTGGATGGTTAAGTTGTCCAACACGTATGGCATAACTCACTACTTCTCCTCGTCCTACTACCCACAAGGAAACGGCCAAGCCGAAGCCACGAATAAGACTCTCATTAGTATAATTGAGAAGACTTTAGAGAAGGGTAGGACGTGACACGAGAAGCTAGATGAAGCCTTATGGGCTTTATAGGACTTCCATCCGGACTCCCATGAATGCCACACCATTTGAATTGGTCTATGGCACAAATGCCATTCTTCCCATTCACACACAATTGCATTCATTCCATACATCCATCGCACTTGACCTCCCCCTAGAGATGCTTCAGCATGCTAGGATGGCCGAACTAGATTTGCTAGATGAGAGGCGACTCCTTGCTATGGATCATGCTCATGCATACCGGCAAAGGATAGCCCGACATTATGGAAAACACATGAGACCTCGCTACTTTGAAGTGAGAGATTTGGTTTTGAAAATCATCCACTATCGTGGCCCACATCCCCTTAGAAAGTGGCGCCCCAAGTGGGATGGACCCTATGTTGTACGTGCAACCACCACGAACAACTCGTATTGGTTGATCGATGTAGAAGGTAAGAATTTAGCAGATCCTATCAATATTCAATACTTAAAGAAGTATTATGTATAGGATTTGGGTTAAAATTCCCATTTTCGAAAACCTTTAGGGAAACCTACTTTGAAACTTCGAAACCAAGGATCAAAGGTGAGTTGTGTGACCCTGAATGAGAGAATCGACATTTTTGTGAAAAAGTGGAGCTTTCCAAATGCGTGGTTACATTTCAAAATCCTTCTTCTTACAAAGAAAGGCCTAGTTTAATATAGCAAGATACTTGCAAGTAGTACATGTTATTTCTAAATAGGTTGATCTAGAATGGATCGAGTGTGACCTTGGGATAAGTCCTCCCCTCTTCTCTTCTCCTTCCAAAAGGAAAATGTGGCCAAAACAAAGGGAATTCCCCGTCAAATATCTCTTTCCAAAAGAAAGAAACCAGAATGAAAAAGAAAAAAAAAATCGATTCTCTTGTGAAAAAGAGGGATTAAAGAAAAAATAATCCCAAAGGGAGACCCTCTATGAAAAAAAGAAAAAGAGGCCAAAAGCTCAAAAAGAGCAGTTTTCCGCCTTCTATGCCTTAAACCATGGGATGCTTCAGAAGGGACCGTGGTATCTCTTTCCCATCCCTGGCTTATCCCAAGTAAAGCATGGTTCATTTTGAGGAATCCTAAAGTAAGAATAGGATTTACTTACTTGAATTTCATTTTGTTTGAGAATTCGACGTTTCGAGTAAGACGTAGGAATCTTGAAATGTAACTTGTTTTCTTATAAAACCTCCACTAGATTAGCGAGTGTTAAGACTCAAGCAAAGGCAAACATGCAGAGCTCGAGATCCTTAGGATTGAGGCTCAAAGCAGTGTTCCCTTTTTGTAAATAGATTTTGAAAAATTGAACATCGAACATCATAGGGTCTGCTCACTTGGAGCAGCAGGCCTTCTAAAAGTCTCAAGAGTTCGACCTTCAGGCCATTCTTGGCACCCCATCCACGTCATGCATCTGCATATCAACGCATGGACACTTGCATAAACATGATCCCATTTAGGACCAGATTCCATACATACCCCTTTGGTGTGATATCTCCTCCTACCAGGGTTTTAAAAGTGAGATTTTGCTAAAGATTGGGATGATCCCATATTTTCGTGGATAGATTTAGGGAGACATTGAAAGGGGTGTTGTCGTCTTTGCTATTATCCAAATTAATTTGGATAATGCCAAAGAGGGGCATCTGTAAACACCCCAATATCCCACGATTTTCCCAAAACACCTGGATTTGCAAAAAGCAGCCCCAAAGGGCTATTTTGAGTCTGGAAACCCAAGAGCCTTCCAGGCAACCCTGTACATATGTTTAAACTATATATGTTTTAAAATATATATAATATAGTTTTAAAACCTTTAAAAAGGTATTTTGAAACCCGGAAAGAAACTTGGCCTGATGAAAGTAGGACCAAATGAGCAAAAGAGAGCCCAGAACTGGAGCACATGTCGAGCCCGGCACATCAACTCTCGTATCAGATTCATCCCCAAAATCTCAAACATCCAAGCCCCTGTTATCAACGAACTGTTTGAAATGATCTCCGAAAGGTGAAAACAAGAGCGGACGACAATGTTCGCGAAGACCCAATGCAAGACGGAGTACTGATGCTGTCAGGCTTTGCATAAACCGTTCGTTTCGAACATACCATGAAGGAGTCAGAAATTCAGATTTGGATCAGATTTGGACCATATATATCCAGATCCAAATCCAAACATGTATGTGAATTTGGATTTGGATTTGGATCAAAGATCCAATCCAATATCCACATCCATGGCCCACATCACCTTCTCATAAATGGAGGTGGGGCCCACAAGAAAGTCACGTGGAAAGCTTGGGCATGAGAGAGAATGGGGTGAAATATGAGTGAAAATGTATTAGGCTTGACTTCTGTGTCAAGTTTTGGATTAATCATGTGGGTTAGCCTAATGAGTGTGGGTTTAAGCTTGTATGAACCTACACCTAACCTAGGGCTGTACCAATTTGTTGCAACTAGGTCCATGGGTCATGCAAAGGTATGCTCCTAACCATAAACCTAAGCTAACCCACCTTACCTAGCCATTTCTCCCTAAACCCGACCTAATCCTAGTCTAATCACCTAACCCACTTCCCTAATCCTTCCCTAATCCTAGCCTAATAACCTAATCCCCCTAACCTTACCCTAATCCTAGCCTAAACACCTAACCCACTTCACTAAACCTCACCCTAAGCCCAACCCACCTAGCTAAGCCCTAAACCACTAAACCAGCCCACCTAAATCCCTAGCACACCATATCCTCAAACCACCCAAGACAAATATCTGGCCCACTTAAATGCCTAGCCCACCATATCCCCAAACCACCACCACCATACCCCCAAACCACCATCCCCAATACCAGCCCAAACTGACCCTACTAAAGCCTATAACCCCCCCCCCCCTTTTGGGGCGGGTTTTGCATGAAATCTTGGGGGGCAGCTCAGCCCTTTCTCTCCTCTCTCACCTGCTCTCTCTCTCTCTCTCTCTCTCTCACCCATTCCACTCCACGCCACCTCCATCCTTCGGCCAACTCCACTCCATGCCACCGGCTGCAACCTCCCCTTCCACTCGGCTGCACCTTGACACCCGCCACCTCCATCCTTCGGCCAACCTTCATCCCGGTTAGTACCCCATCTCAAACACCACCTCTTCTCCACTCCCCTCCATTCTTAGCCACACACCTGCCACCTTCGCTTAGCCTAGCTAGCATCCCACCTACCCGGCTACACCACCTGCCACCTTCCATCATCCGGCCCGAACCTGCAACCTTCCATCATTCGGCCACTCCACTTGGCTGCATCACCTGCCCTCTTCCCTTAGACGGCCTCCATCTCAACACCCTAATCCTTACCTCTCCCTAAGACCTACCCCAAGCCTTAGTGGCAGCCCCTAACTAGCACTCTTACCTTCCCTAAGCACCCCAACCCTAGCCAAGGCAGCACCCCATCCACTCGGCCAGCGCCAAGGCGCCACCAGCCTGCACCTTCATCCTTCGGCCAGCACCTTCCCTTGTCGCGCCCATCCAAGGAGCTCCCTCTTGCAGCCCAAGGCGACTCTCTAGGCCAAGCGCAAGCAAGTCATGCTTGGACCAGCTATACGTAAGTGCCTAACTCGATCCTTGTTATAGACTTGCTTATGCTTAATTAAATTTGATACGGGGTTGTAATAATGGAGCGTTGTCTCCCCCCGCTTGTAATAATGTGGTTTGACACATCCACACACACGTGCACTTGAGCCTATTCCGCTCTTAGCTGCACACGATTTTGACACACACATGGGCCTAATCAGCCCTTAAGATATAGCTATACCTATATAATTTGAGTTGCGTGGGTTTTTGTTTAAGTTGTGTGTGTTGTCTTTCAATTTTCACACTCACACACATTGAGCTTTCGCTCTTATTTCCAAGACCCTAGTAAGGGCCTATTGCAATTTTGTTTTGGGGTGTTTTACTTCAAGTCGTGTGCGTAGTATTTCAATTCTACACTCACACATTGAGCTTTCGCTCTTACTCCCAAGACCTTAGTCAAGGCCTATTGCAATTATATTTGGGTTTCATTTCATGTTGTGTGCGTAGTATTTCAATTATACACTCACACACATTGAGCTTTCGCTCTTACTCCCAAGACCTTAGTCAAGGCCATATTGCAATTATATTTGAGTTTCATTTACAAGTCGTGTGAGTTGTCTTTTCAATATACACACAACACCCACGCACACGTTGGCGACCTTCGGGCCCATATATATTATAAATATTTCTCTTCGGCTATGTCTTTAAGATTTGGGTTTTAAGGTTCAGCAGTGTGCGTAGTCTTTACATATATACACGACACACACTTGCACAATTGAGCCTTTCCGCTCTTACTCCCAAGCTCTTGTCGTCGCAAACCTTCTTGCACCGATGCACAAGGGTCAGTCTGTACGCTTTTAAAGATCGAGTTTTTGGATAGAAGGACCTACGAAAGCAGTTTGAGGTGTTTGATTCGGGTCTTGTTTGTACGATTTTCAGATTTTAGATCACGTGGATTTGCACGTGCCTAAGTCTTTCTTTTTATCCCTTTTTGGGCCACCTAGGTGTGTGTTATGAACACTCCACTAAGATGTGGCGATTTTGAGCGGGAGTATGCGGTTTGCTTTGATGCAATATGCATCCTAACTCGTGGTATGGCATATATGCAATGCAAACTCACGCTACTCCAAAGGGAAAACCTGAATTTAAAGACAATGCCGAAGGGAAATGACTTGTAATGGAAATTGCCGAAGGGAAATGACTTGTAATGGAAATTGCCGAAGGAAAATGGGGTGGCTGCCGAATGGGTTTGGTGCAGTCGGCTGGGGTGGCCGACTAGGGATAATTAAGTTGTGGCCGGCTGCTAGGGTGGCTAGGGAATGGCAAGGATGGGAAGGGAGCTAGCTAGGGTGCTGTGGAAGGTGGAGCTAAGGGTTGACTAGGAGTTGAAAGGGGCAGGTCCTAGGGAGCAAGGTGGAAGGTGGCTGGGTATCACTAGGGGAGAAGGTAGAGAGCCGGGTGTTGAAAGGATTATGTCTGGCCGACTGGGTAAGGGTGGCGGGTGGCTGTGATTGGGGTGATGTATTGGTGGTATGGGTGGTTGAGAGTGGAGGGGGAGTGAAGAGGAGATAGAGTTAGGTTGAGGTACTAACCGAATGGTGAAGAGGGGCGATGGATGGAAGAAGGGCAGCTGGATGGTGAAGGTTGCAGCGTGGAGTGGAGTTCGGCCGGGGGATGAAGGTGGCGCGAGGTGGAAGGCTCAGCTGAAGTAGTGGTGGTGCAGGTGGAAGGAGGGCAGCAAGGTGGAAGGCTCGGCTGGGAGGAGATGGGAGAGGCCAAGGTCGGCTGGCCCAAGGTGGTAAGAGCTTGAAAAACCCGCCCACTAGGGGGGCGTTTATATAGGTTTGGAGATGGCGGTTGCGGCTGGTATTTGGAGGGTGGTAAGGTAGTTTAGGGGGTGGTGGTGTGGTGATAAGGTGGGCTGGTTTTGAGGAGGGGCCAAATATTTTAATACAAGGGGTTTTAGGTATATGGTGTAATAGATTTAGGTGGGGTGGTTTAGGGGTTTAGGGCTTAGCTAGGTGGGTTGGTTTTGGGGTGAGGTTTAGTGAGGTGGGTTAGGTGATTAGGCTAGGATTAAGTTAGATTTAAGGAAATTAAGCTAGGTTTAGGGGAGGATTAGGGAAGTGGGTTAGGTGATTAGGTTGGGATTAGGCCGGGATTAGGGAAGTGGGTTAGGTGATTAGGCTAGGTTTAGGCCGGGATTAGGGTAAAAGGCTAGGATTAGGGTTTTTTACTTAGGATTGGTTTAGAGAGCTCCCTTTGCATAGCCCATAGACCTTGTTGCATCATGTTGGTGCAGCCCTAGGTTAGGTTTTGGCTAATACAAGCTTAAACCCATGCTAATTAGGCTAACCCATATGATTAACCCCAAACTTGATACACAAGTCAAGCTTAATTACAATCACTCCCAAATCTTATCCTCCCCCACTCTCTCTCATGCCCATAATCCCACATGAATTTCAAGTGGGCCCCACCTCCATTTATGAGAAGGTGATGTGGGCCATGGATGTGGATATTGGATTGGATCTCTGGATCCAAATCCACACATAGGTCTGGATCAGGATCTGGATATATATGGTCCAGATCCAATCCAAACTGAATTCTGACTCCTTCAGGCTGTGTTCGAAACGAACGGTTTGTATGGAGTCTAACAGCATCAATATTCCGTCTGTGTTGGGTCTTCGCCAACATGATCGTCCGCTTCTGTTTTCGCCTTCTCAAGATGACTTCATATGATTTCTGATTATAATAGGGTCTTGGACGTTCGAGATCTTGGGGGTGGATTCAATACGAGAGTTGTTGTGCTGGGCTCGACATGTGCTCCGGTTTCGGGCTCTCTTTAGCTCTTCTGGTCCTACTTTCATCAGGCCAAGCCGCTTCGTGGGGTTTTAGAACATATTTTAAAGGGTTTTTAAAAGTATATTATACATATTTAAAACATATAAGGTTTAAAATATATGTACAGGGTTTGTCTGGAAGGCTCCTAGGTTTCCAGACTCAAAATAGCCCTTTGGGGCTGCTTTTACAAAACCAGGTTGATTTGAGAAATTCGTGAGATTTCGGGGTGTTTACAGGGGCCTGCTTTGGGCGGCCCCTTCACACATACAACCTTCCTAGGGTTGTTTAACACGAGCCTTGGTGGCTCAATCATAGTTTGCCCCAGGTTAGCCTCATGGGCCTGGGAACTCGACAAACAAGGGGAGTTTATGATCCCCTGAAGCTGTGGGTGACTCTCACCTAGGATCACCACGACTTGGTCCCTGAAAGGGATCTTCACACACCTGTGGAAGGCGGATGGCACAGCGCACAAACTATGTATCCAGGGCCTTCCCAACAACAGGTTATAATGGGGGTGGACGTCCAAGACATGGAACACCCTCATGTGTGTGATCCCTCCCGTTTCCATCAGGAGTTTGATCGATCCTAATGGCCTAGACGCATTCCCATCGTATCCAGTGATAACGATGGGGCTTGGGTTCACAGAAGTCAAGGTGACTCCGATTTGGTACGCCACATGAAGTGGAAGGATGTTGAGCCCTCCTCCCCCATCGACTAGGCACCTGTCCAGAGAGTGGTTATTCAGAACCACCTCGATATGCAGGGCCTAGTTATGGGACTCTTAGGGTCTATCTACATCATCTTCTGAGAAAGTGATGGGCGATTTGGCTCCTATTAAGGCCACTTGGTCAGACAGGGATTCCGAACTTATGTTCCAATCAACCTTGGCTCTTTCTAGAATTTTCTCTAGCACGAGTCTATGCCTAGGCGAAGTTTGTATAAGCTCTAGGATAGACATATGGATAGGAATCTTTGAAAGGTGGTTTTCGAAATCATAAGGATTTAGGACGACTTTACCCTTGTCTGCTTTTCGCAGAACTTCAGGAACACATGCTTTTGAGGGGCCAAGCATACTGACCACCTTTTTAGCACTTTGTAGGTGCGGGGGTTGATAGATCATCCCGGATCTAGTCACTTCCCCTACGACCAGCCTAGGGTTCGCACTAAAATTGGCTCTAAGTATGAGTTGAGGAGCACCTTGAAGTTTCAAAACTGGTTTAGCTAGGGATTTAGCTTTTGGTGGTCCCCGTCTGACGACTTGGGCGGGCTTCTTATACAGTACAAGAGTGGGCGCACAAGTGGGTCGACCAGACTTAGAATTTTGTGCTAGTTCCTTTGAAAAGGTGAGGGTACATACCTCATTTCCTTTCCCACTGCTACTAGCGTGCTTGGGAAAGGGTTCTTTGAAGATAGCTTGAGGTGGCTCAGGTTCCGCAGTGACCTGGAGCCGGCCCTCCGCTATCAAGTTCTCTATTTTATTCAAAAGGGAGAAACAACGTTTGGTATCATGGCCTTTGAGCCGATGATACTTGCAAAATTGATTTAAATAACCCCCTTTGGAAGTGACTCCTTCGGGGATTTCGGGAAGTTCTATCATGCCTTGGGCAAGTAGGAGGTCTAGGACCTCCGACACAGGTTGCCCCAGCGTTGTGTACTCCCGTTTTTCAATCGATTTTTGAGAGGTTCGTTCCCTTTTGTTTTCTAGTTTTTCAAAATTTTTGGAAGTGCCTGTCACGCTTGGATCCACCCGGACATTGGCGATTTTATGGGGCTTTGCCCCTTTGTCCATTGTGGGTAGCCCATAAGTGATGGGCTTTTCCAAGCGGGTTTTAGAAACGGCACTTCCTTTACATAGGTGATCGTATATCCCCTTTTTCAAGTTTGTTTCGAAAAGGGATGCTTTTTTGATAAACTTATGGAAAGTTGAGATCTCATGGAGCGAGAGAAGGGTCTTTAACTCGCTTTTAAAGTTATCCAGGATGAGCATGACTGCGCATCCTTCGGATATGGGCTCTCGCACTTGGCCCAAAAGTGACCTCCATCGTATAATGAAGGCATGTACGTCTTCATTCATGCCTTGCTTCGTATCCCTTAGAGTGTTCAGAGTCGACGTGACTTCTACGTTGTGTGCAAATCTTTGCATGAAGCAGTTCGCTAACTCTTCAAAAGTAGCGAACTGGCTTAAGTCGTAGGAAGCCAGCCATTTGGCAGCTGTGCCTTTAAGGGATAAAGGGAACCAATACACCCATTTCATTGAGTCCTTTTTCTTCTTATGGGCTCGACGTGAGAAAACTTTTAAGTGAGACCTAGGGTCTCCCATGCCATCATACCGATGGAAGTTCGGTATTTCATCATCACTGTCTGTTTCGTAATCCATAGGAAGGAAATCAGACAGGGCGTAACTCCTTTTCTCTTTATTTTGCCCTTTCAGCAGCTGCTGTAGGGCTTTACGGTCCTTTTGTGTGAAGGACTCGTGGTATTGGTTGCCTTCCATTACGGAGGCCTCTTTGTGCTTGCGAGGTTTTTCAGATTTTCTTTTGGCCTTTTGTTCACCATTTGATGAACATGAATCGCCAACTTCAGCCTCTTGGCTGAGAGCATCGATTTTGGCCTCGAATTCCCTTCTCAAGTCCTCTATCTCGTCTAGTTTGATCTTGTTTTTCAAATTCCTCCTAGAGTGAGAACTTGATGCGCATGAGCCTTGGCTCGACACTTCACTTGGGTTGGATTTTGACATGCTTTCAAGCCTTTTTTCAAAATTCCTAAGTACAAGTAAAGAAAACGGAGTTAAAACAACACCTCTTTGAAAATCTTTTCGCAAGTTTCCTAGAGTGACTCGACTTTAAAAGACTCACGTCCCACCGGGCATGCCAAACTACTGTAGACACAGAAAATTTCCGCTTCCCGGTTCTTAGGCCTAAAGCGAACCTTTTCGTGTGCCTAAGTCCTATTTGAACAAACAGGGCGTGCCAGCTAGCTTACTTAAGCTAGCGAAGATATATTCTAAACCTGACTTCTAACGTGGGAAGGACCTACGAAAGCGGTTATGAGGTGTTTGATTCGGGTCGTGTTTGTATGATTTTCAGATTTTAGATCACGTGGATTTGCACGTGCCTAAGTCTTTCTTTTTATCCCTTTACGGGCCACCTAGGTGTGTGTTATGAACACTCCACTAAAATGTGGCGACTTTGACCGGGAGTATGGGGTTTGCTTTGATGCAATATGCGTCCTAACTCGTGGTATGGCATATATGCAATGCAAACTCACGCTACTCCAAAGGGAAAACCCGAATTTAAAAGACAAATGCCAAAGGGAAATGACTTGTAATGTAAATGTCGAAGGGAAATTGCAAAAGGGAAATACGGCTATATCTTAAGAGCGGAAAGGCTCAATTGTGCAAGTGTGTGCTGTGTATATATTGAAAGACTACACACACAGTTGAACCTTAAAACCTGAATTGAAAAGACATAGCCAAAAGGGAAATACGTATATAGTATATATGAGCCCTTACTTGGGTCTTACAAATAAGAGCGAAGGCTCAATGTTGGTGTGTGCGAAAAGGTAAAGACAACACACACGACTTCAAATGAAACCCAAATATAAATTGCAATATGACCTTAACTAAGGTCTTGGGAATAAGAGCGAAAGCTCAATGTGTGTGAGTGCTTGAATTGAAGTACTATGCACACAACATGAAATTAAACCCAAATAGAAATTGCAATATGGCCTTAACTAAGGTCTTGGGAATAAGAGCGAAAGCTCAATGTTTGTGAGTGCTAGAATTGAAGTACTATACACACGACATGAAATTAAACTCAAGGATAGTATCACACGGCCCTTACTTGGGTCTTGCAAATAAGAGCGAAGGCTCAATGTGTGTGAGTGCGAGAATTTAAAGACAACACACCCAACTCAAACAAAACCCTA
Source organism: Brasenia schreberi (assembly GCA_036023115.1). Lineage (NCBI taxonomy): Eukaryota > Viridiplantae > Streptophyta > Magnoliopsida > Nymphaeales > Cabombaceae > Brasenia > Brasenia schreberi. The sequence goes on along the minus strand of JAYKKT010000035.1, from coordinate 1,121,582 downwards.
CGAAACTTAGAGTATATACATAAACTTATATTTAAAGGGCTGATTAGGCCCGTGTGTGTTCAAAATCGTGCACAACTAAGAGCGAGGTAGGCTCAAGTGCACGTGTGTGTGGGTGTGCCAAGCCACGTTATTACAAGCAGCGGGAGACTATGCTCCGTTATTACAACCCCGTATCAAATTTAATTTAAGCAAGTCTATAATTAAGGACTGAGTTAGGCACTTACTTATAGCTGGTCCGGAGGTGACTTGCTTCAGCATAGGCTTGGCTTCACCTTGGGCTGCAAGAGGGAGCTCCTCGGAGTGGAACGGCAAGGGTGTGTAGCCGGGTGACTTGGGTGCGCGGATGTGGCGCCTTGGGGACTTGACGACTGCTAGGGGAAGGCTGCCGTGGTGCTTTGGGCTAAGGTGATGGAAGAGGGTCACTAAGGGAGGGAAGGCTCTATGGAAGGTGGCGCTAAAGGGAGCCTAAAGGGAATGCCTAAGGAAAATCTAAGGAAGAAGGTGTGGCTGGCCAGGAGGACTTGGGTGCAGTCAGCTAGGGATGGCCGACTAAGGGGTGGTTTAGTGGTGGCCGGCTGCTAGGGTAGCTAGGGATGTTATGGATGGGAAGGGAGCTAGCTAGGGTGTTGTGTAAGGTGGAGCTAAGGGCTGGTGGAAAGTGGTATGGGCAGGTCTTAGGGAGCCAAGTGGGGTGGCCGGGTATCACTAGGGGAAGTGGTTCAAGGCGGGTGATGTAAAGGTTGAGGTCTGGCCGAATGGGTAAGGGTGGCAGGTGGCAAAGGAGGATGCCAAGTGGTGGTGGTATGGGTGGTTGAGAGTGGAGGGGGAGTGAAGAGGAGGTAGAGTTAGGTTGAGGTACTAACCGGGTGGTGAAGAGTTGGTGTCCAAGGAAGAAGAGCAGCCGGGTGATTGAAGTGGATGGAGTTCGGCCGAGAGGTGGTGTTGGCGTGGAGTGGAGCAGGCTGGGAGGTAGTGGTGGTGCGAGGTGGAGCTGGCCGGGGTGTGATGGTGCAGGTGGAGCAAGGTGGAAGGCTCGACTGGAAGGAGATTGGCTGTCCAAAGGTGGAAAAGGATGGAAAACCCGCCCACTAGGGGGGGGGGGGTTATATAGGTTTGGAGATGGCGGTTGGGGCTGGTTTTTGGAAGGTGGTAAGGTGGTTTAGGTGGTGGTGGTGTGGTGATAAGGTGGGCTGGTTTTGAGGAGGGGCCAGATATTTTGGTTAAAGGGGTTTTAGGTATATGGTGTGCTAGGTTTAGGTGGGGTGGTTTAGGGGTTTAGGGCTTAGCTAGGTGGGTTGGTTTTGGGGTGAGGTTTAGTGAGGTGGGTTAGATGATTAGGCTAGGATTAGGTTAGGTTTAAGGAAATTAGGCTATGTTTAGGGAAGGATTAGGGAAGTGGGTTAGGTGGTTAGGCTAGGTTTAGGCCGGGATTAGGGAAGTGGGTTAGGTGATTAGGCTAGGTTTAGGCCGGGATTAGGGAAAAAGGCTAGGATTGGGTTAGGGAGATCCCTTTGCATAACCCATAGAACTTAATTGCATCATGTTGGTGCAGCCCTAGGTTAGGTTTTGGCTAATACAAGCTTAAACCCATGCTAATTAGGCTAACCCACATGATTAACCCCAAACTTGACACACAAGTCAAGCTTAAATACAATTAACCCTCAAATCTTATCCTCCCCCACTCTCTCTCATGCCCATAATCCCACGTGAATTTCAAGTGGGCCCCACCTCCATTTATGAGAAGGTGATGTGGGCCATGGATGTGGATATTGGATTGGATCTCTAGATCCAAATCCAAATCCAAATCCACACATAGGTTTGGATTGGGATCTGGATATATATGGTCCAGATCCAATCCAAACTGAATTCTGACTCCTTCAGGCTGTGTTCGAAACGAACGGTTTGTGCGGGGTCTGACAACATCAATACTCTGTCTACGTTGGGTCTTCTCCAACATGGTCGTCCGCTTCTGTTTTCACCTTCCAGAGATGATTTTGAATGATGTTTGCTGATAACAGGGTCTTAGACATTCGAGATCCTGGGGGTGGATTCAATACGAGAGTTGTTGTGCCGAGCTCGACTTGTGCTCCGGTTCCGGGCTCTCTTTAGCTCTTCTGGTCCTATCTTGATCAGGCCAAGCTTGCTTTGTGGGGTTTCAAAACATATTTTAACAGTTTTTAAAACATATTATACATATTTAAAACATATAAAAGTTTAAAACATCTGTATAGGGTTGCCTGGAAGGCTCCTGGGTTTCCAGACTCAAAATGGCCCTTTGGGGCTGCTTTTACAAAACCAGGTTTGTTTGAGAAAGTCGTGGGATTTCGGGGTGTTTACAATTAAGTCATTTTCCTTCCGCATTGTCTTTCAAATTCGGGTTTTTCCTTTGGAGTTGCATGAGTTTGCATTGCATATACGTCATACCACGAGTTAGGATGCATATTGCATCAAAGCAAACCCCACACTCCTGCTCAAAATCGCCCAACTTAGGTCACTTGTGCACACACACACCTAGTTGGCCCGAAAAGCGATAAAAAGAAAGACATAGGCACGTGCAAATCCATGTGAAAATAAAACTTAAAAACCATACAAATCAGCCCAATCGAACACTTCAAACATTTTCCCTAGGTTATCATGTTTAAAACTCGATTTTCTAAGCGTACAGATTGACCCTTGAGCATCGGTGCAAGAAGGTTTGCGATGAAAAGAGCTTGCTTGCTCACAGTCGCCCCGATAAGAAGTCAGATTTCAAAACATTTCTTCGCTAGCTTAAGCAAGCTAGCTGGCACGCCCTTTTGCTAAAATACGACTTAGACACACGAAAAGATTTGCTTCAGGCCTAAGAACCAGAGGCGGGGATTTTTCTGGCGTCTACACATGCCAAGTTGCTTTTCGAGGTTTCAAAACACCTTTTTAAAGGTTTTAAAACTGTATGTATATATTTTCAAAACATATATGATTTAAACATATGTACAGGGTTGCCTGGAAGGCTCCTGGGTTTCCAGACACAAAATAGCCCTTTGGGGCTGCTTTTGCAAAACCAGATGTTTTGAGAAATTCGTGGGATTTTGGGGTGTTTACAGATGCCCCTCTTTGGCATTATCCAAATTGATTTGGATAATGGCAAAGATGACAACACCCCTTTCGATGTCTCCCTAAATCTATCCACGAAAATATGGGATCGTCCCAATTTTTAGCAAAATCTCTCCTTTAAACCCTGGTAGGAGGAGATATTACGCCAAAGGGATATGCAAATGGTTTCTGGTCCTAAATGGGATCATGTTTATGCAAGTTCCCATGTGTGGATATGCAGATGCAAGACATGGATGGAACGCCAAGTAGGGCGACCTCCCAGAGACCAGATGACCTGGTCGAACTCTTGAGACTTACGAAGGCCTGCTGCTCCAAGTGAGCAGACCCTATGTGGCTTGATGTTCGATTTTTCAAAATCTATTTACAAAAGGGAAAATTGCTTTGAGCCTCAATCCTTAAGGATCTCGAGCTCTTCGTGTTTGCCTTTGCTTGAGTCTTGACACTCGCTAATCTAGCAGAGGTTTTATAAGAAAACAAGCTATATTTAAGGATTCCTACGTCTTACTCGAAACGTCGAATTCTCAAACAAAATGAAATTCAAGTAAATCCTATTTTTACTTTAGGATTCCTCGAAATGAACCATGTTTTACTTGGGATAAGCCAGGAATGGGAAAGAGATACCACAGTCCCTTCTGAAATGTCCCGTGGTTTGAGGCATAGAAGGTGGAAAACAGCTCTTTTTTGAGCTTTTTGGACTTTTTTCCTTTTTTTCATAGAGGGTCTCCCTTTGGGAGTATTTTTTCTTTAATCCCTCTTTTTCATAAGAGAATCGAATTTTTCTTTTTGATTCTGGTTTCTTTCTTTGGGAAAGAGACTTTTGGCGGGGATTTCGCTTTGTTTTGGCCACATTTTCCTTTTGGAAGGAGAAGAGAAGAGGGGAGGACTTATCCCAAGGTCACACTCGATCCATTCCAGATCAGCCTATTTAGAAATAGCACGTACTACTTGCAAGTATCTTGCTATACTGAACTAGGCCTTTCTTTGTAAGAAGAAGGATTTTTAAAATGTAACCACGTATTTGGAAAACTCCACTCTTTCACAAGTGCGAATTCTCTCGTTCAGGGTCACACAATTTGCTTTTGAACCTTACTTTCAAAGTTTCAAAGCAGCTATCCCTAAGGGTTTTCGAAAAAGGGGAATTTAACCTAAATCCTACACATAATACTTCTTTAAGTATTGAATATTGATAGGATCTACTAAATTCGTACCTTCTACATCAATCAACCAATATGAGTTGTTCGTGATGGTTGCATGTACAACATAGGGTCCATCCCACTTGGGGCGCCACTTTCCAAGTGGATGATTTTCAAAACCAGATCTCCCACTTCAAAGTGGCGAGGTCTCATGTGTTTGTCATAATGTCGGGCTATCCTTTGCCGCTATGCATGAGCATGATCCATAGCAAGAAGTCGCCTCTCATCTAACAAATCTAGTTCGGCCATCCTAGCATGCTGAAGCGTCTCTAGGGGGAGGTCGAGTGCTATAGATGTATGGAATGAATGCAATCGTGTATGAATGGGAAGAATGGTGTTTGTACCATAGACCAATTCGAATGGTGTGGCATTCGTGGGAGTCCGGATGGAAGTCCTATAAGCCCATAAGGTTCATCCAGCTTCGCCCATAAGGTTCATCCAACTTCTCGTGCCACATCCTACCCTTTTCTAAAGTCTTCTCAATTATACTAATGAGAGTCTTATTCGTGGTTTCGGCTTGGCCGTTGCCTTGAGGGTAGTAGGGCGAGGAGAAGTGGTGAGTTATACCATATGTGTTGCACAACTTGACCATCCATTCGTTTTTGAATGGGGTGCCATTATCGGACACAAGGTCTCTTGGAACCCCAAATCGAGCCAAGATATTCCTCCTAATGAAAGCCACCACATGTTGCCCCTGTACGTTGGTCAGGGAGATGGCTTCAACCCACTTGGAGAAATACTCAGTGGCTGCTAAGATGAACCTATGCCCATTCGATGCCTTTGGAAAGATCGGGCCTACAATATCGAACGCCCACATGGTAAATGGCCAGGGGCTGACAACGGAATGCAATGCAGATGAGGGGATATGAATGGCATGCCCATGCACTTGACATGGATGACACTTCCTAACATGATCATGACAATCCTTTTTCAAGGTGGACCAAAAATAGCCCGCTCTAAGTATTTTCATTGCCATCATGTTGGCATTAACATGACCTCCACATTCTCCATCGTGGAATTCATGCATAGAAGTCCTAGCCTCCTCTAAGTTGACACATCTTAGTAGGATGCCGGTAAAACTTTTTTTGTACAAAACCCCACCCAGAATGGTGTATCGGGTAGAAATTTTTCGGATGAATGCCTTATCTTTGGATGTGGCATCCTCAGCGAATTCCCCATTTTCTAGAAAACATTTGATGTCATAAAACCAAGGTTTTTCAATAGAATCTGGATTATTTTGGCAAATATCCAAATCGTGTGTGGATGGGGTGGGTGCATGCCATATTTCTAAGGATCGAGTTCCCAAAGTGGGATCGACCTTTAGGGCTAAACCCAAGGAGGAGAGGGCGTCGGCAATGCCATTATCCTCTCTTCCTACGTGTGTGAATCTAACACGATTGGAATGACTCAACCAATCGAGTGGCTAACTCGTGATATGGAAGGAGTTTTTCATTACGTACTTCCCAAATTTTCAAAACTTGGTTTATAACAAGGAGCGAATCTCCAAAGACCTCGATGCATGATGCCCCTAGATTTTTCAAAATCCTTAAGCCTTGTATGAGTGCTTCATACTCAACTATGTTGTTGGAACATTCGAAATCTAGGCGAATTGCTATGGGGATCTCACCCTTTTCAGGGGATATGAGGATGACCCCTGCACCAGCCCCTCGTTGGTGTATCCCCATGAAAGTGCATCTTCCACACTTGGTTTTCGAAAGAGTTTGCTAAAATGTGGTTTTGAAAATGGTTTTGCAATATGCCTTCATCAGGCATTTCACTAACTATGGGATATGCGTCCTCCAAGGAGAACTCAGCCACGTAGTCAACTAGGGCTTGCCCCTTAATGGAGATCTGGTGATGGTATTTCAGGACATACTCCATTAGAAGGAGTTGCCATTTGCCCAATCTACCAGTGAGAATGGGTTTTTCGAACAAGTGCTTGATTGGATCAAGCTTGGACACTATCCAGATCTCATGATCTAGGAAATAGTATCGAAATTTTTGGCAGGCCCAAACCAGGGCCAAGCACGTCTTCTCCATGGCTTGATAATTCCTTTCATAAGCCAAGAGAGTTTTCGAAATATAATATATGGCATACTCCTTGTGGGTGTCGTCCTCGTATTGAGCTAACAAAGCTCCCAAGGCATTCGCATGCACGAAAATGTAAAGCAAGAGGTTTTCCTTGCTTTAGAGGATTTAAAACAGGGGGATTAACTAGGTATGCCTTTAGTCTTTCAAATAACTTTTGGCAGTCGTCATCCCATAAAAATTTTGTGCCCTTCCTCAACAATTTGTTGAAGGGTTCGCATCTAGTCGTCAGGTTTGATATGAACCTGCGAATGGATTATAATCGACCTTGGAGGCTACGAATCTGTGTGAGATTGGAGGGTGGAGCCATGTCTATGATGGCTCGATACTTAGATGGGTCGACTTCTATACCCCTTTGGCTCACCATAAAGCCTAAGAGCGTTTCGGACTCTACTCCGAATACACACTTTTGAGGGTTTAGCTTTACTTTGTAAAGTCTAAGCCTTTCAAAAATCTTTTGTAAACATTCGATGTGAGTGCATCGAGTTTTGGATTTTGCCAAGAGATCATCCACATACACCTCTACGAGCTCATGAATCTGATCATGAAAGATCGTGGTCATGGCTCTCTAGTATGTTGCGCTGGCATTTTTCAAACCAAAGGGCATGACTGTATAGCAGTACGTGCCCCATGGGGTTGTGAACGTGGTCTTACCCTGATCTCGTGGACTTAATTTGATTTGATTATACCCTGAATAGCCATCCATAAACGAAAACATTTGGTGATTTGCAGTACTATCGACTATCAAATCTATGTTTGGTAAAGGATAATTATCCTTTGGAGTGGCTTTATTCAGGTTTCTGACATCGGTGCATATTCGAATCTTCCCATTGGTTTTTCGAACAACAAGGATATTGGATAACCAATCAGAATACGCAATGGGACAAATCTGGCATTTAACAGATCTTCTAAACCCTCTTTGACTTGTGCGTATACATTCGGATGTATTTTCCTAAGCTTTTGCTTTATGGGTTTCACATCCGCATCTAAGGGAAGACGATGTTCGACAATACGGGGATCTATGCCCGACATGTCTTCATACGTTCATGTAAACACATCTAGGTAGGTTTGTAGAAATGCCATGAATGCTGATCTTTCATGCTCATGCAAACATGCGCCTACTTTAATGAGTTTGGGATTGGAATCACTCCCTAAGTTTACCTCTATGAAATCTCCTCCTACTGAATTGGAAGGTCTTTTAAAATCGAGAATTTTCTGAAATTCAGGGAGCTTAGAAGTAGGATCTTCCTCAAGGGGATCCACTTCTGGGCTTCGATCATTCTCGTGGTTTATAGATCCTAGGGAATTTGATGCATGGATTTTCAAAAGACCTGGTTTTACACTTGGAATTTCTATTGATTTCAAAATTTTTGGTCAGGTTATACAGACAACGTTTCTTTCGAAATCCTTTCCTTTTTCCAAATCCTTACCAGGAGCAACTATGTACAAAATCTTTTTGGAATTTTATAAATTTTCGATTTTTTTTGTGCTTTTGCAAAACTAGAACTTTGGGAACTATACAAACTACTCTTTTTTTGAGTTTTTGATTTTCCAATGTTTTTGGTTTTTGTAATTTTTCCATTTTTTTGATTTTGAGTTTTTCAAATGTTTTTGTGTTTTTGACAAAAGAATCTTCCATCATACCTACAAAGGGAAAACACTATAGGTTAGACTCTCAATAGGAGGTCTAAATCGTAGGTTTCTTCTAGGGTAGGCTCCAGGGCACCCTTGACCCAAGTAGTCACAGGGGGTGGCTCTAGTGGTATTTTGGGAGTATAGCCGATCCCATATCGGCTTGGATTGGCCCTAGGAAGTATGGGTTCTAGAAGACCTTGATTTTGTGCCTCTAGACTCTTATAAGGCAAATAGCCCATGTTTAACAGCATGTTCAACGATTTTTTGTTTTTGGAGAAATTTGGATACAAATCGTGGTCCTGGAACTTGTTGTCATCTATGTTGTGCACATAGGGCTTCTTGTCCAGGGGTTGGGAAATAAGGGATTCTTGGGTCTTCCTAGAAGGGTCAGAACCTTGAGGGGGCCAGCTTTGGGCGGCCCCTTCACATACACGACCTTCCTAGGGTTGGTCAATATGAGCCTTGGTGGCTCGAGCATGGTTTGCCCCAATTTCACCTCGTGGGTCTGGAAGCTTGACAAGCAGGGGGAATTTATGACCCCTTGAAGTTGAGGATGACTCTCTCCTAGGATCACTACGACTTTGTCCCTGAAAGGGATCTTGACACACCTGTGGAAGGTGGATGGCACAACACACAAGCTGTGTATCCAGGGCCTTCCCAACAACAGGTTATAATGGGGGTGGATGTCCAGGACATGGAACACCCCCGTGTGTGCTCTCCCTCCCGTTTCCATGGGGAGTTCGATAGATCCTAGTGGTCTAGACGCATTCCCATCGTATCTAGTGATAACGATGGGACTTGGATGAACAGATGTCAAGGTGACTCAGATTTGATTCACCACATGAAGTGGAAGGATGTTGAGCCCTCCTCCCCCATCGACAAGGCACCTATCCAGAGAGTGGTTATTGAGAACCACCTCGATATGCAGGGCCTGGTTATGGGACTCGTAGGGTCTATCTACATCGTCTTCCGAGAATACGATTGGCGTTTTCGCTCCTATGGAGGCCACTTGTTTGGACAAAGATTCGGGGGTAATGTTCGAACTAACCCTTGCTTTTTCTAGAATTTTCTCTAACACTAGTCTATGCCTAGGCGAAGTTTGTATTAGCTCTAGGATGGACATATTGATAGGAATCTTTGAAAGATGGTTTTCGAAATCATACACCTTCAAAACGACATTTCCTTTGTCCGTTTTTGACGGAACTCTAGGAATACATGCTTTTGAGGGGCCAAGCACACTGACCACCTTTTTAGCACTTTATAGATGTGGGGGTTGGTAGATCCTCCCGAACCTTGTCACCTCCCCCACGATCAACCTAGGTTTCGCACTAATCATGGCTCTAATCGAGAGATTTGGAGCACCTTGAATGGTTAAAACTGATTTAACCGGGGACGAAACTCTTGGTGGTCCCCGTATGACTATGTGGGCGGGTTTCTTAGACGCACAAGTAGATGAACCAGACTCACATGCATGCGCTAGATTCTTTGAAATCGTAAGAGCACATACCTCTTTTCCCTTCCCACTGGTACTTGCGTACTTGGGGAAGGGTTCTTTGAAGATAGCTTGGACAGGCTCAGGTTCTTCAACGACTTGGAGTCGGCCTTCTGCTATCAAGTTCTCAATTTTATTAAGGAGGGAGAAGCACCACCTTGTATCATGGCCTTTGAGTCGATGATACTTGCAGAACTTGTTTAAAAACCCTCCTTTCGAAGTGACTCCCTCGGGAATCTCAGGGAGTTCGATCATGCCTTGGGCAAGTAGGAGGTCTAGGACCTCCGATATAGGTTGCCCTAGCGGAGTATACTCCCATCTTTCGAAGGGTTTTTGAAAACTCCTCTGCTTTTTATTTTCTAATTTTTCAAAGCTTTTTGAAGCACTTGCCGGGCTTGGATCTACTCGGACATTGGCGATTTTATGGGGTTTTGCCCCTTTGTTCGCGGTGGATGGCCCATAAGTGATGGGCTTTTCCAAGCGAGTTTTCAAAATTGTATTTCCTTTCGATAAGTGGTCATACACCCCCTTTTTCAAATTTGTTTCGAAAAGGGATGCTTTCTTTATTAACTTATGGAAAGTCAAGATTTCATGAAGCGAGAGAAGGGTTTTGAACTCGTTTCTAAAATTATCTAGGATGAGTATGACTGCACATCCTTCTGATATGGGCTCTCGCACTTGACCTAGGAGAGACCTCCAACTAACGATGAACGTATGTACGTCCTCGTTCATACCTTGTTTTGTATCCCTCAAGGTGTTTAAAGTCGGCATGACTTCAACGTTATGCCAGAATCTCTGCATAAAGCAGTTCGCTAACTCTTCGAAAGTTGCAAACTGGCTAAGATCGTAGGAAGCAAGCCATTGGGTAGCTATGCCCTTGAGGGACAGAGGGAACCAATACACCCATTTCATCAAGTCCTTCTTTTTCTTATGGGCTTGACGAGAGAAAAGCTGCAAGTGAGACCTAGGGTCTCCCATGCCATCATACCGATGGAAGTTCGGTATTTTATCATCACTGTCTGTTTCATAGTCCACAGGCAAGAAATCAGACAGGGCGTAACTTCTTTTCTCTTTATTTTGCCCTTTCAGCAGTTGCTGTAGGGCTTTACGGTCCTTGTGTGTGAAGGACTCCTGGTATTGGTTACCTTCCATCGTGGAAGTCTCTTTGTGTTTGTGAGGTTTTTCAAATTTATTCTTGGCCTTTGGTTCGCCATTTGACGAACATGAATCACTTGCTTCAACCTCTTGGCTAAGAGCGGTGATTTTCGCCTCGAAGTCCCTTCTCAAGTCTTCAATCTCTTGTTTTTTCGAAAACTTTCGAGATTGAGAACTTGATGTGCATGAGCCATGGCTTGATACCTCTTGGGAGCTTGGACTCGACATGCTTCAATATGCTTTTCAAAACAAATCCTAAGTATGAAAATGCAATAAACAAAGTTAAAACACTTTAGAAAAAAAAATTCATGAGGTTTTTCTACATGAAATGACTCTGCACAAGGCCTAGGTCCCACCAGGTGTGCCAAATCTGTAAACACAGAAAATCCTCACTTCTGGTTCTTAGGCCTGAAGTGAACCTTTTCGTGTGTCTAAGTCATATTTAACAAAAGGGTGTGCCAGCTAGCTTGCTTAAGCTAGCGAAGAAAGTTTTTGAAATCTGACTCTATCGAGGCGACTGTGAGCAAGTGAGCTCTTTTCGTCGCAGACCTTCTTGCACCGATGCACAAGGGTCAGTCTGTACGCTTGGCAAAGTCTTTTAAAATGTAAACCTCTTTGAAAAATACCCTAAGTGTTTGGGCTTTGTATGTACGATTGATCCTTAACACCCCTACCTTAGAGCCTTACCTTAGGTCTTGATCCTTAAAACTCCCCTAGATCCTACATGGCCTGATAGTGCAGACCGTGTCTTGCCAAATCCATAACACCCCTACCTCTTAACCTAACCTAGACTTAAACTAGGATCAACACAAAATGCAGCCAATCGAGTCGCAGCAAGAGGCCCATCCAGCAGTTGCACCCAAGGTCAGATCCAAGTGACAAGAAAATCCCAAACCAATCACTTGTAAGTGGTCAAATCTGGTCTTTTACATTACTCTCTAAAAGTTCAATTAAATTCATATGGGGTTGTAATAACGGAGCTTGCCTCCTCCCGGATGTAATATATGTGCTTGATACACGAACACACACATACACTTGAGCCTTCTCGCTCTTAACTGTACACAAGCACATACGTGCACTTGAGCCTTTCTGCTCTTAGTTGCACACTTTTGCACACAAACGGGCCTTGACAGCCCCTAAGATATAGCTCTATTTATATAAATTCAACTGTGTGGAGTTTACATTAAAGTTGTGTGAGTTGTCTTTCATTTTACACACTCAAAGCACTCACTCACATTGAGCCTTTCCGCTCTTACGTATATATATCAAATTTCCCTTTTAGCTGGGTTTTAAATTCAAGTTGCGTGAAGTTGCCTTTCAATTTATACACTCAAAGCACTCACTCACATTGAGCCTTTCCGCTCTTAAGATATAGCTATATATTTTCTTTCCGCACCTAAGATATAGCCATATTTCCCTTCCACAATTTCCCTTAAGCATTGTCTTTCAGTTTCGATTTTAAGGTTCAGTTGTGTGAGTTTGCATTGCATATCCGCCACACTCGAGTTAGGGTGCATACTTGCATCAAACAACCCTGAGCAAAACTGTGCAAAACTCGCCAAAAGCTAGGCACTTGATGCACACACTACACGTCTAAAGGCAATAAAACCCAAAAGACATAGGAACATGCAAATCCTAAGTGAATAAAATTGGCAACTAGACAAAAACCAAGTCGATCAAACACTTTGCATATTTTCAAAAAGGTCGTGTTCGCTTAAAATCGAGTTTTCTAAGCGTACAGACTGACCCTTGCGCATTGGTGCAAGAAAGTCTGCGACAAAAAGAGCCCACTTGTCCACAGTCGCCACATAAGTCAGATATTTTCAAAACTTACTTCGCTAGTTGAGTAAGCTAGTTGGCATGCCCTTTAAAAGTGACGTACATTCGAAAAGGTTCACTTCAGGCCTAAGAACCCGGAGTTGAAAATTTCCACATGTCTACAGAATTGGCATGCCCGGTGGGACCTGGGTCTTAAGAAAATCGACCAAAAACAAGCAGATCTCTTGAAAAATTTTTAGAAAAGTATTTAACTATTTGCCTTGTTGCATTTCATAGTTGGTTTTCAAAACAAGCATCGGAGTCATGTCGAGTTCAGACTCCAAAGAAGTGTCCAGCCATGCCTCATGCGCCTTGTAGACGCAGAAACTTCCCGCTTTTGGTTTTTAGGCCTAAAGTGAATCTTTTCGTGTGTCTAAGTTCTATTTAAGCAAAAGGGCATGCCAGCTAGCTTACTTAAGCTAGCAAAGAGATATTTTTAAATCTAACTCCTAACGTGGTGACTGTGAGCAAGCAAGCTCTTTTCGTCGCAGATCTTCTTGCACCGATGCGCAAGGGTCAGTCTGTACGCTTTAAAAATCGAGTTTTTGAATATGAGAACCTACGAAAACGTTTGAGGTGTTCGATTCGGGTTGTTTTTGTATGATTTTCAAGTTTTATTTCACGTGGATTTGCACGTGCCTATGTTTTTCTTTTTATCCCTTTTCGGGCCAACTAGGTGTGTGTTATGAACACGTAACCTAAGTGGGGCGACTTTGAGCGGGAGTATGGGGTTTGCTTTGATGCAATATGCATCCTAACTCATGGTATGGCATATATACAATGCAAACTCACGCAACTCCAAAGGGAAAACCCGAAATTGAAAGACAATGCAGAAGGGAAATGACTTGAAATGTAAATTGCAAAAGGGAAATTGCGAAAGGGAAATTGCGAAAGGGAAATATGGCTATATCTTAAGAGCGGAAAGGCTCAATAGTGCAAGTGTGTGCCGTGTATATATGTAAAGACTACGCACACTGTTGAACCTCAAAACCCAAATCTTAAAGACATAGCCGAAAGGGAAATACTTATAATATATATGGGCCCGAAGGTCGCCAACGTGTTGCATGGGTGTTGTGTATATATTGAAAGACAATTCACACGACTTAAATGAAACCCAAATATAAATTGTAATATGGCCTTAACTAAGGTCTTGGGAGTAAGAGCGAAAGCTCAATGTGTGTGAGTGTATAATTGAAATACTACGCACACGACATGAAATTAAACCCAAGGGAAAATATAACACGGCACTTACTTGGGTCTTGCAAATAAGAGCGAAACCTCAATGTGTGTGAGTGCGAGAATTGAAAGATAACACACACAACTCAAGCAAAACCCCACGCAACTTAAGTTATATAAATAAGTCTATATCTTAAGGGCTGATTAGGCCCATGTGTGTGTTCAAAATCGTGTACAACTAAGAGCGAGATAGGCTCAAGTGCACGTGTGTGTGGGTGTGCCAAGCCACGTTATTACAAGCGGGGGGAGACAATGCTCCGTTATTACAACCCCGTATCAAATTTAATTGACCTTAAGCAAGTCTATAAACAAGGAACGAGTTAGGCACTTACGTATAGCTGGTCCGAAGGTGACTTGCTTGAGCTTGGGCTTGTGCGTCGCCTTGGACTGCAAGAGGGAGCTCCTCGGAAGGGTGCGGCAAAGGTGTGCTGGCTGGGTGACAAGAGTGGCAGATGTGATGCAGTCGGGCAGAGGTTGGCCAATGGAGAGGGGTGCTGCTGTGGCGCCTTGGCTCGGGTAGGTAGGGGGTGTCACTAAGGTGTAGGGCAGGTCCTAGGGAAGGTCGAGCTAAGGGTCTTGACTAGGGGCTGTCTAAGGAAGGGGATGTAAGGCTGCGGGTGTGGCAAGGTGCAGTCGGTTGTGGCTGGCCGACTAGTGGCAAGTAGTTAGGTGGTGGCCGGCTGGGGTAACTAGGGGTGCTTAGGAATGGCAAAGGGGAGCTAGCTAGGGTGTTGGCTAAGGGCTGGTTTAAGGGAAGAGGTAAGGTTAAGGGTGACTAACTAGGGGCTGTCTAGGGGAGAGGTAAGGTGGCGGGTGTGATATAGTCGGGTAGAGGTTGGCCGAATGGAGAGGGGTGGCAGATGGTGGCTAGGAGGTTGTGGTGGTGTGGTGGCTGAGAGTGGAGGGGGAGTGAAGAGAGGGTGGAGTTAGGATAGGGTACTAACCGGAGAAGAAGAGGAAGGTGGCGGGTGTCCAAGGAAGGCAGCCGGTTGGAAAGAGTGGAGCTAGCCGGGAGGTGGTGGTGGCATGGAGTGGTGCAGGCCAGGAGTCCAAGGTGGAGCAGGTGAGAGAAGAGAGAAAGGGGTGAGAGAGGAGAGGAAGGGCTCGGCTGGCCCAAGGTGGTGATCAAAATCTGAAAAACTCGCCCACTAGGGGGGGGGTTTATAGGATTTTAAGAGGTCGGTTGGGCTGGTTTTGAAGGGGTGGTTTAGTGGTTAGGTGGTGGTGGTTTAGGAATAAGGTGGGCTAGATATTTAGGGGGGGCCAGATATTTAGTTTAGGTGGTTTTAGGGATATGGTGTGCTAGGGTTTAGGTGGGGTGGTTTAGTGGTTTAGGGCTTAGCTAGGTGGGTTGGTTTTAGGGTGAGGTTTAGTGAGGTGGGTTAGGTGTTTAGGCTAGGATTAGGTTAGGATTAAGGGAATTAGGCTGGGTTTAGGGAAGGATTAGGGAGGTAGGTTAGGTGATTAGGGAAGGATTAGGGAAGTGGGTTAGGTGATTAGGCTAGGATTAGGCGAGGATTAGGGCAAATGGCTAGGATTAAGGGTTTTGGCTTAGGATTGGGTTAGGAGTCTCCCTTTGCATAGCCCATGGACTTCATTGCATCATGTTGGTGCAGCCCTAGGTTAGGTGTAGGTTCATACAAGCTTAAACCCACACTAATTAGGCTAACCCACATTATTAACCCAAACTTGACACACAAGTCAAGCTTAATACATTTCTCTCAAATCTTATCCTCCCCATTCTCTCTCATGCCCAAAATCCCACATGAATTTCAAGTGGGCCATGGATGTGGATATTGGATTGGATCTTTGGATCCAAATCCAAATCCAAATCCACATATATGTTTGGATTAGGATCTGGATATATGGTCCAGATCCAATCCAAAACTGAATTCTGACTCCTTCAGGGTATGTTCGAAATGAACGGTTTGTGCGGGGTCTGACAGCATCAGTACTCCGTCTTGCGTTGGGTCTTCGCCAACATGGTCGTCCGCTTCTTTTTTCACCGTCCGGAGATGATTTCAAATGATTTGTTTGATAACAGGGGCTTGGACATTCGAGATCTTGGGGATTAATCTAACACGAGAGTTGCTGTGCCGGGCTCGACATGTGCTCCGGTTCCGGGCTCTCTTTTGCTCTTCTAGTCCTGCTTTCATCAGGCCAAGCCACTTTGTAGGGTTTCAAAACATCTTTTAAAAGGTTTTAAAAGTATATTATACATATTTTAAAACATATACAGTTTAAACATATGTACAGGGTTTGTCTGGAAGGCTCCTGGGTTTCCAAACTCAAAATAGCCCTTTGGGGCTGCTTTTATAAAACCAGGTTTATTTGAGAAGTTCGTGGGATTTCGGGGTGTTTACACGCCTCAAGTTCTCATTCTAGAAAATTTTTGAAAACTTGAGACCAAAGAGAAGAAATAGAAGAGTTAAGAAGGGATTTTGAGGCCAAGATCGCTACTCTTAGCCAAGAGGCTGAAGCAGCTGATTCATGTTCGTCACATGGTGAACCAAAAGCCAAAAAGAGATTTGGAAAAACTCGCAAAAACAAGGAGACCTCCGCAATGGAAGGAAACCAATACCACGAGTCCTTCACTCACAAGGACCGTAAAGCCCTACAGCAGCTACTAAAGGGGCAAAACAAAGAGAAAAAAATGTATGCCCTGTCTGACTTTCTTCCCTTAGATTATGAAATAGACAACGATGATGAAATACCGAATTTCCATCGGTATGATGGCACGGGAGACCCTAGGTCTCAACTGCAACTTTTCTCTCGTTGAGCCCACAAGAAAAAGAAGGACTCGACGAAATGGGTGTATTGGTTCCCTTTATCCCTCAAAGGCCCAGCTTCTAAATGGCTGGCTTACTACAATCTGAGTCAGTTCACGACTTTTGAAGAGTTAGCAAACTGCTTTACGCAAAGATTTTCGCATAATGTAGAAGTCACGCCCACTTTAAACACTTTGAGGGATACAAAGCAAGGTATGAATAAAGTTGTGCATACATTTATCGTTCGATGGAGGTCCCTCCTCGGGCAAGTGCGAGAACCCATATCTGAAGGATGCACAGTAATGCTCATCCTGGATAATTTTAAAACTGAATTGAAAAAACCCTTCTCTCCCTACACGAAATCTCAACTTTCCATAAACTGATTAAAAAAGCATCTCTTTTTGAAACGAATTTGAAGAAAGGAGTTGTAAACACCCCGAAATCCCACGAACTTCTCAAATAACCTGGTTTTGTAAAAGCAGCCCCAAAGGGATATTTTGAGTCTGGAAACCCAGGAGCCTTCCAGACAAACCCTGTACATATGTTTAAACTGTATATGTTTTAAAATATGTATAATATGCTTTTAAAACCTTTTAAAATACATTTTGAAACCCCACAAAGCGGCTTGGCCTGATGAAAGCAGGACCAAAAGAGCTAAAGAGAGCCCAGAACCAGAGCACATGTCGAGCCCGACATGTTAGATCCATCCCCAAGATCTCGAACGTCCAAGTCCCTATTATCAACAAAAATCATGTGAAATCATCTCCGGAAGGTGAAAACAGAAGCGGACAACCATGTTGGCGAAGACCCAACGCAAGACGGAGTACTGATGCTGTCAGACCCCGCACAAACCGTTCGTTTCGAACATACCCTGAAGGAGTCAGAATTCAGTTTGGATTAGATCTGGACCATATATATCCAGATCCCAATCCAAACGTAAGTGTGGATTTGGATTTGGATTTGGATCCAAAGATCCAATCCAATATCCACATCCATGGCCCAATCAACCTTCTCATAAATGGAGGTGGGGCCCACTTGAAATTCACGTGGGATTATGGGCATGAGAGAGAATGGGGAGGATAAGCACGAGGGAGATGTATTAAGCTTGACTTGTGTGTCAAGTTTGGGTTAATCATGTGGGTTAGCCTAATTAGTGTGGGTTTAAGCTTGTATGAGCCTACACCTAACCTAGGGCTGCACCAACATGATGCAATGAAGTCCATGGGCTATGCAAAGGGAGACTCCTAACCTAATCGTAAGCCAAAACCCCTAATCCTAGCCATTTACCCTAATCCCAGCCTAATCCTAGCCTAATCACCTAACCCACTTCCCTAATCCCGGCCTAATCCCAACCTAATCACCTAACCCACCTCCCTAATCCTTCCCTAAACCTAGCCTAATTCCCTTAATCCTAACCTAATCCTAGCCTAAACACCTAACCCACCTCACTAAACCTCACCCCAAAACTAACCCACCTAGCTAAGCCCTAAACCACTAAACCACCCCACCTAAACCCTAGCACACCATATCCCTAAAACCACCTAAACTAAATATCTGGCCTCCCCTAAATATCTAGCCTACCTTATCACTAAACCACCACCACCTAACCACTAAACCAACCCCTTCAAAACCAACCCCACCGACTTTATCCAACCCTATAAACCCCCCCCCCCTCGTGGGTGGGTTTTTCAGAAATTAGCCAGCCACCTTGGGCCAGTCGAGCCCTCCCTCACCCCTTGCTCTCTTCTCTCACCTGCTCCACCACCACCTCCCGGCCTGCTCCACTCCACGCCGCCATCATCTCCCGGCCTGCATCATTCCATGCCACCACAACTGCCCAGCTAGCTCCACTCCTTCCACCCGACTACCTTCCTTGGACAACCACCACCTTCCCTTTCTTATTCGGTTAGTACCCTATCCTAACTCCACCCTATCTTCACTCCCCCTCCACTCTCAGCCACCACACCACCACAACCATCCGGCCACCATGTAACACCCTTCTCCATTCGGCCAATCTCTGCCCGACTGCACCTAACCAGCCGCCACCTTTGCTTCATCCCTTAGACAGCCCCTAGTTAGTCACCCTCAACCTTACCTCTCCCCTTTAACCATCCCTTAGCCAACACCCTAGCTAGCTCGCCCTCGCCATTCCTAAACACCCCTAGCTCCCCTAGCCGGCCACCACCTAACCTGTCACTAGTCAGCCAGCCACAGTTGGCTGCACCTTGTCACACCCGCAACCTTCCATCCTCTCCTTTAAACCATCCCCTAGTCACCCCTTAGCTCCACCTTCCTTAGAACCTGCCCTACGCCTTAGTGACACTCCCTAACTACTTCAGCCCAAGACACCACACCAGCACCCTCCTATCACCCGGCTAGTGCCAAGGCCCCACAACCGCTCTCTTGTCACTCGACCAGTCACTCCCTTGCCGTGCCATTCCGAGGAGCTCCCTCTTGCAGCCCAAGGCGACGCCCAAGCACAAGCTCAAGCAAGTCACCTCCGGACCAGCTATACGTAAGTGCCTAACTCGGTCCTTATTTGTAGACTTGCTTAAGTTAAATTAAATTTGATACGGGGTTGTAATAACGGAGCATTGTCTCCCCCCGCTTATAATAACGTGGCTTGGCACACCCACACACACGTGCACTTGAGCCTATCTCACTCTTAGTCATGCACGATTTTGAAAACACACGGGCCTAATCAGCCCTTAAGATATAAACCTATTTATATAATTTAAGTTGCGTGGGGTTTTGCTTAAGTTGTGTGTGTTGCCTTTCAATTCTCGCACTCACACACATTGAGCTTTCGCTCTTATTTGCAAGACCCAAGTAAGGGCCGTGTTATATTTCCCTTGGGTTTAATTTCATGTTGTGTGTGTTGTCTTTCAATTCTCGCACTCACACACATTGAGCTTTCGCTCTTACTCCCAAGACCTTAGTTAAGGCCATATTGCAATTTATATTTGGGTTTAATTTCATGTTGTGTGCGTAGTACTTCAATTCTCACACTCACACACATTGAGCTTTCGCTCTTACTCCCAAGACCTTAGTTAAGGCCATATTGCAATTTATATTTGGGTTTCATTTAAGTCGTGTGAGTTGTCTTTCAATATACACACAACACCCACGCAACACGTTGGTGACCTTCGGGCCATATATATTATAAGTATTTCCCTTTCAGCTATGTCTTTAAGATTTCAGTTTTAAGGTTCAGCAATGTGCGTAGTCTTTACATATATACACGGCACACACTTACACTATTGAGCCTTTTCACTCTTAAGATATAGCCATATTTCTCTTTTGCAATTTCCCTTCCGCAATTTCCCTTTTGCAATTTACATTTCAAGTCATTTCCCTTCCGCATTGTCTTTCAATTTCGGGTTTTCCCTTTGGAGTTGTGTGAGTTTGCATTGCATATATGTCATACCACGAGTTAGGATGCATATTGCATCAAAGCAAATCCCATACTCCCGTTCAAAATCGCCCCACTTAGGCTACGTGTTCATAACACACACCTAGTTGGCCCGAAAAGGGATAAAAAGAAAGACATAGGCATGTGCAAATCCACGTGAAATAAAAATCTGAAAATCATACAAAAACAAACCGAGTCGAACACCTTAAAACGTTTTCGTAGGTTCTCATACTTCAAAACTCGATTTTTAAGATTACAGGGTGACCCTTGCGCATCGGTGCAAGAAGGTCTACGACGAAAAGAGCTTGCTTGCTCATAGTCGCCACGTTAGGAGTCAGATTTAAATTTCTCTTCGCTAGCTTAAGCAAGCTAGCTGGCACGCCCTTTTGCTTAAATAGAACTTAGTGTAAACACCCCGAAATCCCACGAATTTCTCAAAATCCAGGAGCCTTCCAGACAACCCTGTATATATGTTTTAAACTTCATATTTCAAAAATATATAATATGGCTTTTGAAAACCTTTTAAAACACGTTTTTGAAACCCCGAAGCAGCTTGGCCTAATCTAGACAGGACCAGCAAAGTCAAAGAGAGCCCGGAACCGGAGCACATGTCAAGCCCGGCACAGCAACTCTCGTATCACATCCATACCCCCAGGATCTCGAACGTCCAAGACCCTGTTCTTATCAAAATGTCATTTGAAGTCATCTCCGGAAGGCAGAAACGGAGGCGGACGACCATGTTGGCAAAGACCCAACGCAGACGGAGTACTGATGCTGTCAGACCCCGCACAAATCGTCCGTTTCGAACCCAGCTCGAAGGAGTCAGAGTTCAGTTTGGATTGGATCTGGACCATATATATCCAGATCCCAATCCAAACCCATGTGTGGACTTGGATTTGGATTTGGATCCAGATATCCAATCCAATATCCATATCCATGGCCCACATCACCTTCTCATAAATGGAGGTGGGGCCCACTTGAAATTCACGTGGGATTATGGGCATGAGAGAGAGTGGGGATGGATAATATCAAGAGTGTTGTAATTAAGCTTGACTTGTGTGTCAAGTTTGGGGTTAATCATGTGGGTTAGCCTAATTGAGTGGGTTTAAGCTTGTAATTAGCCAAAACCTAACCTAGGGCTGCACCAACATAAGGTGGTTAAGGTCTATGGGCCATGCAAAGGGAGCTCCCTCACCTAAACCTAACCCAAAACACCTAATCCTAGCCTACCACCCTAATCCACCCCTAATCTGAGCCTAATCACCTAACCCACTTCCCTAATCCTGGCCTAATCCCAACCTAATCACCTAACCCACTTCCCTAATCCTTCCCTAAACCTAGGTTAATTTCCCTAAACCTAGCCTAAACCTAGCCTAATCACCTAACCTAGCTCACTAAACCTCACCCTAAAACCCAACCACCTAACCTAGCCCTAAACCCCTAAACCACCCCTAGCCCACAATCTACCCAAACCACTAGTTTTTAAAATATCTGGCCCAACCCTTTCCAGCCCACCTTATCTTCATACCACCCTACCTAAACCACCTAACCACTACCCCAAACCCAACCCTAATCGACCTACCCATCCCTATATAAACCCCCCCCTTGGGGGCGGGTTCTCCTAGCTAGGATCGCCTTCCCCAAGCCCAGCCGAGCCCCCACTTCCCAGCCCAGCCGAACCTGCTCCACCTGCTCCACCTGCTCCGCCTGCACCACCACCATCCCTCCATCCCACCACCACTTGCACCGCCATCTCCACCACCTCCCGGCCAAGCCTCACTACCTGCCCAGCTTCTTTCCAACCGAGCGCCATCTTCATTCCATTCGGTTACTTCGTCTCACCTTCTCTACTCCCTCTCCACTCTCAGCCACCTAAACCCTACCACAACACCCTACCACCAGCCATTCCCCTTTGCTGCCACCCTTCTCACTCAGCCGAACCTAGTCATCCTAGCAGCCCGCTACCACCACATTCCCCTAAGACTCCCATTCGGCCTTCCCTTAAACTCCCCTTAGGTCCATACTCCCTAACACTCTACACTCTCTTAGTGACCCTACATATTCACTTGGCCCAGCCCCTTTAATTCCCCACATTAAGGCGACACCCACTTGCAGCCGACCATCTTCAAGGCGCCTATCCCGCGCCGCATTTGCAGCCGGCCAGCACCCTTTGTCGCTCACCCTCACGGAGCTCCCGTTTGCAGCCCAAGGCGAAGGCCAAGCCCACGCTCAAGCAAGGCCTCTATGGACCAACTACTAGTAAGTGCCTAACTCGGTCTTTAGTTGTATACTTGCTTGAGATTCAATTTGATACGGGGTTGTAATAACGGAGCATAGTCTCCCCCCGCTTGTAATAACGTGGCTTGACACACCCACACACGTGCACTCTCTTAGTTGTGCACGATTTTGAACACACACGGGCCTAATCAGCCCCTAATACATAAGTATATATATATACTTTCATTTTCGAAGGGTTTTTGCTTAAGTTGGGTGCGTTGTCTTTCAATTCAAGCACTCACACACATTGAGCTTTCACTCTTATTTGAAAGACCCAAGTAAGGGCCGACCTATACTATTTGGGTTTTATTTCATGTCGTGTGAGTAAGTCTTTCAATTCAAGCACTCTCACACACATTGAGCTTTCACTCTTATTTGAAAGACCCAAGTAAGGGCCGACCTATACTATTTGGGTTTCATTTCATGTCGTGTGTGTAAGTCTTTCAAGTCAAGCACTCTCACACACATTGAGCCTTCGCTCTTACTCCCAAGACCTTAGTAAAGGCCTTATTGCAGTTATATTTGGGTTTCATTTATGTTGTGTGTGTAGTACTTCAATTCAAGCACTCACACACATTGAGCCTTCGCTCTTACTCCCAAGACCTTAGTCAAGGCCATACTACAATTTATATTTGGGTTTAATTTCATGTCGTGTGTGTAAGTCTTTCAATTCAAGCACGCACCCACATTGAGCCTTCGCTCTTATTTGCAAGACCCGAATAAGGGCTCATATACATAATCTATATACATATCTCCCTTCGGTTATTTCCCTTCGGTCATTTCCCTTCGGTTATTTCCCTTCGGTTATTTCCCTTCAGTATTTTCTTTACATTTCGGGTTTTCCCTTTGGAGTAGCGTGAATTTGCATTGCATCTACGCCATACCACGAGGTAGGATGCATATTGCATCGAAGCAAGCCCCGCTCGAATTCGCCCATGTAGTGGAGTGTTCATAACACACAAACTAGGTGGCCCGAAAAGGGATAAAAGAAAAGACTTAGGCACGTGCAAATCCACGTGATCTAAAACATGCAATCGCATTTTAAAAACCCGAAATAGACACCTCGAACCGCTTCGTAGATTTTCTCTCCAAAACTCGATTTTTGCAAAGCGTACAAACTGACCCTTGCGCATCGGTGCAAGAAGGTCTGCGACGACAAGAGCTTACTTGCTCACAGTCGCCACGTTTAGAAGTCAGTATTAAAAATATCTTCGCTAGCTTAAGTAAGCTAGTTGGCACGCCCTGTTTGCATACATAGGCCTTAGACACACGAGAGGATCCGCTCCCAGCCCTGAAAAGGTGAGAGGCAGGGATTTTCGAGCGTCTACACTTAGACACACGAAAAGATTTGTTTCAGGCCTAAGAACCAAAAGCGAGAACTTTCTGCGTCGACAGGATTTGGCACGCCCGGTGGGATATGAGTCTTTTAAAATCGAGTTACCTTAGGAATCTTGCGAAAATATTTTTTCCAAAAGGTGTTGTTTTTAACTCTTTCTTTATTTTACTTCATACGTAGGAAATTTTGAAAAGCTTGAAAGCATGTCAAAATCCAACCCAAGTGAAGTGTTGAGCCAAGGCTCATGCGCATCAAGTTCTCACTCTGGGAGGATTTTAAAAAATAAAATCAAACTAGACGAGATAGAAAACTTGAGAAGGGAATTCGAGGCCAAAATCGATGCTCTCAGCCAAGAGGCTGAAGTAGGCGATTCATGTTCATCGAATGGTGAACAAAGGGCTAAGAAAAAAACTGAAAAACCTCGCAAGCACAAAGAGGCCTCCATAATGGAAGGCAACCAATACCACGAGTCCTTCACACAAAAGGACCGTAAAGCCCTACAACAGTTGTTGAAAGGGCAAAATAAAGAGAAAAGGAGTTACACCCTGTCTGATTTCCTACCTATGGATTACGAAATAGACAGTGACGATGAAATACCGAACTTCCATTGGTATGATGGCATGGGAGACCCTAGGTCTCACTTGCAACTTTTCTCGCGTCGATCCCATAAGAAGAAAAAGGACTTGATGAAATGGGTGTATTGGTTCCCTTTATCCCTTAAAGGCATAGCTGCCAAATGGCTGTCTTCCTACGATTTAAGCCAGTTCGCTACTTTTGAAGAGTTAGCGAACTGCTTCATGCAAAGATTTGCACATAACGTAGAAGTCACGACGACTTTAAATACTTTAAGGGATACGAAGCAAGGCATGAACGAAGACGTACATGCCTTCATTATTCGATGGAGGTCCCTTTTAGGCCAAGTGCGAGAGCCAATATCCGAAGGATGCGCAGTCATGCTCATCCTGGATAATTTTAAAAGCGAGCTAAAGACCCTTCTCTCGCTCCATGAAATCTCAACTTTCCATAAGTTGATCAAAAAAGCATCCCTTTTCGAAACAAACTTGAAAAAGGGGATATACGATCACTTATGGAAAGGAAGTGCCATTTCCAAAACCCGCTTGGAGAAGCCCATCACTTATGGGCTACCCACGATGAACAAAGGGGCAAAGCCCCATAAAATCGCCGATGTCCGGGTGGATCCAGGTCTGGCGGGCACTTCAAAGTATTTAAAAAAATTAGAAAATAAAAGGGAGAGAAATTTTCAAAAGCCTATTGAAAAACGGGAGTACACACCGCTGGGGCAACCTGTGTCGGAGGTCCTAGACCTCCTACTTGCCCAAGGCATGATTGAACTTCCCGAAATCCTTGAGGGAGTCACTTCCAAAGGGGGATATTTAAACCGTTTTTGTAAATATCATCAGCTCAAAGGCCATGATACAAACATTGTTTCTCCCTTTTAAACAAAATCGAGAACTTGATAGCGGAGGGCCGGCTCCAGGTCACTACGGAACCTGAGCCAACTCAAGCTATCTTCAAAGAACCCTTTCCCAAGCACGCTAGTAGCAGTGGAAAAGGAAAGGAGGTATGTACCCTCACCTTTTCGAAAAATCTAGTGCAATCGTCAGAGTCTGGTCGACCCACATATGCGTCTACTCTTGTACTTTAGAAGAAGCCCGCCCAAGTAGTCATCCGGGGACCACCAAGAGCTGAATCCCCAGTTAAACCAGTTTTAAAACTTCAAGGTGCTCCTAAACTCTCAATTAGAGCCAATTCAAGTGCAAACCCTAGGTTGGTCGTGGGGGAAGTGACTAGATCCAGAAGGATCTATCAACCCCCGCACCTACAAAGTGCTAAAAAGGTGGTCAGTGTGCCTGGCCCCTCAAAAGCATGTATTCCTAGAGTTCTGCCGAAAATAGACAATGGGAAAATCGTCCTAAAACCTTATGATTTCAAAAACCATCTTTCAAAGATTCCTATCCACATGTCCATCCTAGAGCTTATACAAACTTCGCCTAGGCATAGACTCGTGCTAGAGAAAATTCTAGAAAGAGCTAAGGTTAGTTCGAACATAAGTCCTGAATCCCTGTCTGACCAAGTGGAGTCAATAGGAGCAAAATCGCCCATCACTTTCTCGGAAGATGATGTAGATAGACCCTACGAGTCCCACAACTAGGCCCTGCATATCGAGGTGGTTTTAAATAACCACTCTCTGAACAGGTGCCTAGTCGATGGGGGAGGAGGGCTCAACATCCTTCCACTTCATGTGGCGTATAAAATCGGAGTCACCTTGACTTCTGTGAACCCAAGCCCCATCGTTATCACTGGATACGATGGGAATGCATCTAGACCTCTAGGATCGATCGAACTCCCGATGGAAACGGGAGGGATCACACACACAGGGGTGTTCCATGTCTTGGACATCCACCCCCATTATAACCTGTTGCTGGGAAGGCCCTAGATACATAGCTTGTGCGTTGTGCCATCCACCTTCCACAGGTGTGTCAACATCCCTTTCAGGGACCAAGTCGTGGTGATCCTAGGTGAGAATCACCCTCAACTTCAGGGGATCATAAACTCCCCTTATTTGTCGAGTTCCCAGGCTCATGAGGCTAACCTGGGGCAGACCATGGTCGAGCCACCAAGGCTCGTGTTAAACAACCCTAGGAAGGTTGTGTATGTGAAGGGGCCGCTCAAAGTAGGCCCCCTCCCAATCCTAACCCTTCTAGGAAGACCCAAACGTCTCTTATTTCCAAAACCCCTGGACAAAAAGCCATATGAGCACGATATGGACGACAGCAAGTTCCAGGACCACGATTTGTATCATAATTTTTCAAAAAATAAAAAATCATGGAACATGCTGTTGAACATGGGCTACATGCCCTATAAAAGTCTAGGGGCACAAAACCAGGGTCTCCTAGAGCCCATCCTTCCAAGGGCCAACCCAAGCCGATATGGGATCGGCTATACTCCCAAAATACCGCCAGAGCCACCCCCTATGACCACCTAGGTCAAGGGTGCCCTGGAGCCTACCCTAGAGAGACCTTCGATTTAGACCTCTTATTCCGAGTCTAACCTGTAGTGTTTTCCCTTTGCAGGTATGATGGAAGATCCCTTTCATAAAAATACAAAAACATTTGAAAAACTTAAAATCGAAAAAATCGAAAAAGGGCAAAAACCAAAAACATTGGAAAATCAAAAACTTGAAAATAGGGTAGTTTGTATAGTTCCTAAAGTTCTTGTTTTGCAAAAACACAAAAAAATCGAAAATCTACAAAATACCAAAAAGATTTTGTACATAGCTGCTCCTGGTAAGACTTTGAAAAAAGATTTCGAAAGAAACGTCGTCTGCATAACCAGACCAAAAATTTCGAAATCGATTGAAAATCCAAGTATAAAACCAGGTCTTTTGAAAACTCACGCATCAAATTTCCTCGGGTCTATAACCCACGAGAAAGATCGAAGCCCAGAAGTGGATCCCCTTGAGGAAGATCCCACTTCTGAGCTCCCAAAATTTCATAAAATTCTCGATTTTGAAAGACCTTCCAATTCAATAGGAGGAGATTTCATAGAGGTGAACCTAGGGAGTGATTCCAATCCCAAACTGATCAAGATAGGCACATGTTTGCATGAACATGAAAGATCAGCATTCATTGCATTTCTACGAACCTATTTAGATGTGTTTGCATGGACATATGAAGACATGCCGGGCATAGACCCTAGCATTGTCGAACATCATCTTCCCTTAGATACGGATGTAAAACCCATAAAGCAGAAGCTTAGGGAAATACACCTGAATGTACACATGCAAGTCAAAGAGGGTTTAGAAGATCTGTTAAAAGCCGGATTTATAAAACCCATTGCATATTCTGATTGGTTGTCAAACATCGTTGTGGTTCGAAAAACCAATGGGAAAATTCGAATATGCATCGATTTCAGAAACCTGAATAAAGCCACTCCAAAGGATAATTATCCTTTACCAAACATAGATTTGATAGTCGATAGTACTGCAAATCATGAAATGTTTTCATTTATGGATGGCTATTCAGGCTATAATCAAATTAAATTAAGTCCACGAGATCAGGGTAAGACCGCATTCACAACCCCGTGGGGCACGTACTGCTATACAATCATGCCCTTTGGTTTGAAAAATACCGGCGCAACATACCAAAGAGCCATGACCACGATCTTCCATGATCAGATTCATGAGCTCATAGAAGTGTATGTAGATGATC
Source organism: Brasenia schreberi (assembly GCA_036023115.1). Classification (NCBI taxonomy): domain Eukaryota; kingdom Viridiplantae; phylum Streptophyta; class Magnoliopsida; order Nymphaeales; family Cabombaceae; genus Brasenia; species Brasenia schreberi. The sequence continues at coordinate 1,093,847 of JAYKKT010000035.1, read as the reverse complement.
TCTTGGCAAAATCCAAAACCCGATGCACTCATATCGAATGTTTGCAAAAGATTTTCAAAAGGCTTAGGCTTTACAAAGTAAAGCTAAACCCTCAAAAATGTGTATTCGGGGTAGAGTCTGGAAAGCTTCTAGGCTTTATGGTGAGCCAAAGGGGTATAGAAGTCGACCCCTCTAAGTGTCGAGCCATCATAGACATGGCTCCACCCTCTAATCTCACCCAAATTCGTAGCCTCCAAGGTCGATTACAGTCTGTTCGCCGATTTATACCAAATCTGGCAACTAGATGCGAACCCTTCAACAAACTGTTGAGGAAGGACACGAAATTTTCATGGGGTGACAACTGCCAAAGGTCCTTCGAGAGACTAAAGGCATACCTGGTTAATCCCCCCGTTTTGAATCCTCCGAAGCAAGGAAAACTGCTTTTACTTTACATTTCCATGCATGCGAATGCTTTGGGAGCCCTATTGGCTCAATACGAGGATGACACCCATAGGGAGTATGCCATCTATTATATTTCAAAAAATCTTTTGGCTTACGAACGAAATTATCAAGCCATGGAGAAGACGTGCTTGGCCCTAGTCTGGGCCTACCAGAAATTCAAACACTATTTCCTAGATCATGAGATCTAGATAGTGTCCAAGCTTGATCCAATCAAGCACTTGTTCGAAAAACCCATTCTCACGGGTAGATTGGGCAAGTGGCAACTCCTTCTAATGGAGTATGACCTAAGATACCATCACCAGATCTCCATTAAGGGGCAAGCCCTAGCAGACTATGTAGCTGAGTTCCCCATGGAGGACGCATATCCCACACTCGATGAAATGCCTGACGAAGGCATATTGCAAAACCATTTCCAAAACCACATTTTGGCAAACAATTTCGAAAACCAAGTGTGGAAGATGCACTTCGATGGGGCACGAAACCAACGAGGGGCTGGTGCTGGGGTCATCCTCATCTCCCCTAAAAAGGGCGAGATTCCCATAGCAATCTGCCTAGATTTCGAATGTTCCAACAACGTAGCTGAGTATGAAGCACTCATACAAGGCTTAAGGATTTCAAAAACTCTAGGGGCATCATGCATCGAGTTCTTTGGAGATTCGCTCCTTGTTATAAACCAGGTTTTGAAAATTTGGCAAGTACGTAATGAAAAACTACTTCCATATCACGAGTTGGCCACTCAATTGGTTGAGTCATTCCAATCGTGTAAACTCACACACGTAGGAAGAGAGGAAAATGGCATTGCCGATGCCCTCTCCTCCTTGGGTTCAGCCCTAAAGGTCGATCCCATTTCAGGAACCCGATCTTTAGAAATATGGCATGCGCCCAACCCATCCACACACGATTTGGATATTTGCCAAAATAACCCAAATTCTGTTGAAAAACCTTGGTTTTACGACATCAAGCATTTTATAGAAAATGGGGAATTCGCCGAGGATGCCACATCCAAAAATAAGGCATTCATCCGTAAAATTTCGACCCGATACACCATTCTGGGTGGGGTTCTATATAAGAAAAGTTTTACTGGCATCCTACTTAAGTGTATCGATCTAGAGGAGGCTATGATAGTGATGCATGAGTTCCACGATGGAGAATGTGGAGGTCATGTTAATGCCAACATGATGGTAATGAAAATACTTAGAGCGGGCTACTTTTGGTCCACCCTGAAAAAGGATTGTCACGATCATGTTAGGAAGTGTCATCCATGTCAAGTGCATGGGCACGCCATTCATATCCCCTCATCTGCATTGCATTCCGTGGTCAGCCCCTGGCCATTTACCATGTGGGCGTTTGATATCATAGGCCCGATCTTTCCAAAAGACTCGAATGGGCATCGATTCATTTTAGCAGCCACTGAGTATTTCTCCAAGTGGGTGGAAGCCATTTCCCTGACCAACGTACTGGGGCAACATGTGGTGGCTTTCATTAGGAGGAATATCTTGGCTCGATTTGGGGTTCCACAAGACCTTGTGTTTGATAATGGCACCCCATTCAAGAACGAGCGGATGGTTAAGTTGTGCAACACGTATGGCATAACTCACCACTTCTCTTCGCCCTACTACCCTCAAGGCAACGGCCAAGCCGAAGCCACAAACAAGACTCTCATTAGCATAATTGAGAAGACTTTAGAGAAGGGTAGGACGTGGCACGAGAAGCTGGATGAAGCCTTATGGGCTTATAGGACTTCCATCTGGACTCCCACGAATGCCACACCATTCGAATTGGTCTATGGCACAAACGCCATTCTTCCCATTCATACTCAATTGCATTCATTCCATACATCCATAGCACTCGACCTTCCCCTAGAGACGCTTCAACATGCTAGGATGGCCGAACTAGATTTGCTATATGAGAGGTGACTCCTTGCTATGGATCATGCTCGTGCATACCGGCAAAGGATAGCCCGACATTATGGCAAACACATGAGACCTCGCCACTTTGAAGTGGGAGATCTGGTTTTGAAAATCATCCACTATCGTGGCCCACATCCCCTTGGAAAGTGGCGCCCCAAGTGGGATGGACCCTATGTTGTACATGCAACCACCACGAACAACTCGTATTGGTTAATCGATGTAGAAGGTAGGAATTTAGCAGATCCTATCAATATTCAATACTTAAAGAAGTATTATGTGTAGGATTTGGGTTAAATTCCAATTTTCGAAAACCTTTAGTGATAACTGCCCTGAGACCTAAAAATAAGGTGGAAAGGCAAAATTGTGTGACCCTGAGTGAGAAAATTCGCACTTGTGAAAGAGTGGAGTCTTCCAAAATCGTGGTTATATTTCAAAATCCTCTTCTTACAAAGAAAGGCCTAGTTCAACATAGCAAGATACTTGCAAGTAGTACGTGCTATTTCTAAATAGGCTGATCTGGAATGGATCGAGTGTGAGCTTGGGATAAGTCCTCACCTCTTCTCTTCTCCTTCCAAAAGGAAAATGTGGCCAAAATAAAGGGAATTTCCCATTCAAAGTCTCTTTCCAAAAGAAAGAAACCAGAATCCAAAAGAAAATTTTGATTCTCTTGTGAAAAAAAGGAACGATTAAAGAAAAAATACTCCCAAAGGGAGACCCTCTATGAAAAAAAGGAAAAAGAGGCCAAAAAGCTCAAAAAGAGCAGTTTTCCACCTTCTGTGCCTTAAACCACGGGACGCTTCAGAAGGGACCATGGTATCTCTTTCCCATCCCTGGCTTATCCCAAGCTAGAACATGGTTCATTTCGAGGAATCCTAAAGTAAAAATAGGATTTACTTACTTGAATTTCATTTTGTTTGAGAATTCGACGTTTCAAGTAAGACGTAGAAATTTGAAATATGCCTTGTTTTCTTATAAAACCTCCGCTAAATAAGCAAGTGTCAAGACTCAAGCAAAGACAAACACGAAGAGCTCAAGATCCTTAGGATTGAGACTCAAGACAGTTGTCCCTTTTGTAAATAAATTTTGTAAATAGATTTTGAAAAATCGAACATCGAACAGCATAGGATCTGCTCACTTAGAGCAGCAAGCCTTGTAAGTCTCAAGAGTTCGACCATATCTGGTCTCTAGGAGGTCGCCACTCTTAGCGCCACACCCATGTCATGCATCTATATTTCCACGCATGGCACTTGCATAAACATGATCCCATTTTAGGACCAAATTCCATACAAATCCCTTTGGCGTGATATCTCCTCCTACCAGGGTTTTAAAAGTGAGATTTTTGCTAAAGATTGGGACAATCCCATATTTTCGTGGTTAGATCTAGGGAGACATTGAAAGAGGTGTTTGTCGTCTTTGCCATTATCCAAATCAATTTGGACAATGCCAAAGAGGGGCATCTATAAACACCCCGAAATCCCACCAACTTCTCAAATGACCTGGTTTTGTAAAAGCAGCCCCAAAGGGCTATTTTGAGTTTGGAAACCTAGGAGCCTTCCAAACAAACCCTGTACATATGTTTAAACTGTATATCTTTTAAAATATGTATAATATGCTTTTAAAACCTTTTAAAATACATTTTGAAACCCCACAAAGCGGCTTGGCCTAATGAAAGCAGGACCATAAGAGCTAAAGAGAGCCCAGAACCGGAGCACATGTCGAGCCCGGCACAGCAACTCTCGTGTTAGATCCATCCCCAGGATCTCGAACGTCCAAGTCCCTATTATCAGCAAAAATCATGTGAAATCATCTCCGGAAGGTGAAAATAGAAGCGGATGACCATGTTGGCGAAGACCCAATGCAAGACGGAGTACTGATGCTGTCAGACCCCGCACAAACCGTTCATTTCGAACATACCCTGAAGGAGTCAGAATTCAGTTTGGATTGGATCTGGACCATATATATCCAGATCCCAATCCAAACGTATGTGTGGATTTGGATCCAAAGATCCAATCCAATATCCACATCCATGGCCCATATCACCTTCTCATAAATGGAGTTGGGGCCCACTTGAAATTCACGTGAGATTATGGGCATGAGAGAGAATGGGGAGGATAAGCATGAGGGAGATGTATTAAGCTTGACTTGTGTGTCAAGTTTGGGTTAATCATGTGGGTTAGCCTAATTAATGTGGGTTTAAGCTTGTATGAGCCTACACCTAACCTAGGGCTGCACGAACATGATGCAATGAAGTCCATGGGCTATGCAAAGGGAGACTCCTAACTCAATCCTAAGCCAAAACCCCTAATCCTAGCCATTTACCCAAATCCCGGCCTAATCCTAGCCTAATCACCTAACCCACTTCCCTAATCCCGGCCTAATCCCAACCTACTCACCTAACCCACCTCCCTAATCCTTCCCTAAACCTAGCCTAATTCCCTTAATCCTAACCTAATCCTAGCCTAAACACCTAACCCACCTCACTAAACATCACCCCAAAACCAACCCACCTAGCTAAGCCCTAAACTACTAAACCACCCCACCTAAACCCTAGCACACCATATCCCTAAAACCACTTAAACTAAATATCTGGGCCCCCCTAAATATCTAGCCCACCTTATCACTAAACCACCACCACCACCTAACCACTAAACCACCCCCTTCAAAACCAGCCCCACCGACTTTATCCAACCCTATAAACCCCCCTCGTGGGCGGGTTTTTCAGAAATTAGCCAGCCACCTTGGGCCAGCCGAGCCCTCCCTCACCCCTTGCTCTCTTCTCTCACCTGCTCCACCACCACCTCCCGGCCTGCTCCACTCCACGCCGCCATCATCTCCTGGCCTGCATCATTCCACGCCACCACAACTGCCCAGCCAGCTCCACTCCTTCCACCCGGCTGCCTTCCTTGGACAACCGCCACCTTCCCTTTCTTATTCGGTTAGTACCCTATCCTAACTCCACCCTATCTTCACTACCCCCTCCACTCTCAGCCACCACACCACCACAACCATCCGGCCGCTATCTAACACCCTTCTCCACTCGGCCAATCTCTGCCCGACTGCACCTAACCTCTCCCCTTTAACCATCCCTTAGCCAACTCCCTAGCTAGCTCCCCCTCGCCATTCCTAAACACCCCTAGCTCCCCCAGCCGGCCACCACCTAACCTGTCACTAGTCGGCCAACCATAGCCGGCTGCACCTTGTCACACCAGCAGCCTTCCATCCTCTCCTTTAAACCATCCCCTAGTCACCCCTTAGCTCCACCTTGCCTAGAACCTGCCCTACGCCTTAGTGACACTCTGTAGACGCGCGAAAATCCCCGCCTCTTCGCCTCTTTCGTGGCTTGGAGTGGATCTTATCGTGCGTCTAAGGCCTATGTATACAAACAGGGCGTGCCAGCTAGCTTACTTAAGCTAGCGAAGATATATTTAACACTGACTTCTAAACGTGGCGACTGTGAGCAAGTGAGCTCTTGTCGTCGCAGACCTTCTTGCACCGATGCGCAAGGGTCAGTCTGTACGCTTTTGCAAAAATCGAGTTTTGGGGAGAAAGTCTACGAAACGGTTCGAGGTGTCTATTTCGGGTCTTTAAGATGCGATTGCATGTTTTAGATCACGTGGATTTGCACGTGCCTAAGTCTTTTCTTTTATCCCTTTTTGGGTCGCCTAGTTTGTGTGTTATGAACACTCCACTACATGGGCGAATTCGAGCGGGGGTTGCTTCGATGCAATATGCGTCCTACCTCGTGGTATGGCGTAGATGCAATGCAAACTCACGCTACTCCAAAGGGAAAACCCGAAATGTAAAGACAATACTGAAGGGAAATAACAGAAGGGAAATAACCGAAGGGAAATAACCGAAGGGAAATAACCGAAGGGAGATATGTATATATCTTATGTATATGAGCCCTTACTCGGGTCTTGCAAATAAGAGCGAAGGCTCAATGTGGGTGCGTGCTTGAATCGAAAGACTTACACACACGACATGAAATAAAACCCAAATATAAATTGCAGTATGGCCTTGACTAAGGTCTTGGGAGTAAGAGCGAAGGCTCAATGTGTGTGAGAGTGCTTGAATTGAAGTACTACACACACGACATAAATGAAACCCAAATATAACTGCAATAAGGCCTTTACTAAGGTCTTGGGGAGTAAGAGCGAAGGCTCAATGTGTGTGAAAGTGCTTGAATTGAAAGACTTACTCACACGACAAGAAATGAAACCCAAATAGTATAGGTCGGCCCTTACTTGGGTCTTTCGAATAAGAGCGAAAGCTCAATGTGTGTGAGAGTGTTTAAATTGAAAGACTTACTCACACGACAAGAAATGAAACCCAAATAGTATAGGTCGGCCCTTACTTGGGTCTTTCAAATAAGAGCGAAAGCTCAATGTGTGTGAGAGTGTTTAAATTGAAAGACTTACTCACACGACAAGAAATGAAACCCAAATAGTATAGGCCGGCCCTTACTTGGGTCTTTCAAATAAGAGCGAAAGCTCAATGTGTGTGAGAGTGTTTGAATTGAAAGACAACGCACCCAACTTAAACAAAACCCTTCGGAAATGAAATATATACATACACTTATATATTAGGGGCTGATTAGGCCCGTGTGTGTTCAAAATTGTGCACGACTAAGAGGGTGCACGTGTGTGGTTGTGCCAAGCCACGTTATTACAAGCGGGGGGAGACTATGCTCCGTTATTACAACCCCGTATCAAATTGAATTTCAAGCAAGTGTATGATTAAAGACCGAGTTTAGACACTTACAAGTAGCTGGTCCGTAGAGGTCTTGCTTGAGCGTGGCCTTGGCTTTGGGCTGCAAACGGGAGCTCCGCGAAGGTATGTGGTCAAGGGTGCTGGCCGGCTGCAAGTGGGGCGCGGGATAGACGCCTCGAAGGGGGCCGGTGGCAAGCGGGTGGCGCCTCCAAGTAGGGAGTTTAGAGTGGCTGACTAAGTGGGTCTTAGGGTCACTAGGGAAGTTAGGTACTTAGGGAAACTGGACCTAAAAGGTGAGCTAGTGGGGAGGCCAACTAGGACACCTAGGGGGGGTTGGCCGAATGGGAGATGGTGGCTAAGTAGTGGCCAGCCACTTGGGTTATCCTAGGTTCGGCTAGGCTTAGGTGGTGGCGGCAAAGGGGCTAGCTGAAGGGAAGATGGGTGGCTAAGAGTGGAGAGGTGGTAGAGAGTGGCTTTGAGGGAGTTAGGGGGACTTACCGAATGGGGAGGAGTGGCGGATGGAGTGGGAGAGTGGCGGGCAGGTGGCTGTCGGCTGGTGGAGTTGGGGGAAGATGGTGACGTCCGGCTGGGGGGCAGTGGTGGTGGACGGAAGAGGGAAGGTGGCGGAGCAGGTGGCGGCTGGTGGAGCAGGTGGAGCTGCTGGGGAGTGGTCACGGCTGGATGGAAGATGGGAGAAGGAGAGGGCCCGGCTGGATGGAGAGGTGGTTCCCACTTGGAAAACCCGCCCACAATGAGGGGGGTTTAAATAGGGGATGGGTAGGTCGGTTAGGGCTGGGTTGTGGGTAGTGGTTAGGTGGTTTAGGTAGGGTAGTATGTAGATAAGGTGGGCTGGATGGGGTTGGGCCAGATATTTTAAAACTAGGGGTTTGGGTAAATCGTGGGCTAAGGATGGTTTGGGGGTTTAGGGCTAGGTTAGGTGGTTGGGTTTTAGGGTGAGGTTTAGTGAGCTAGGTTAGGTGATTAGGCTAGGTTTAGGCTAGGATTAGGGGAATTAATCTAGGTTTAGGGAAGGATTAGGGGAGTGGGTTAGGTGATTAGGTTGGGATTAGGCCGGGATTAGGGAAGTGGGTTAGGTGATTAGGTTCAGATTAGGGGTGGATTAGGGGTTTAGGCTAGGTTTAGGCATTTTGGGTTAGGTTTAGGTGAAGGAGCTCCCTTAGCATGGCCCATAGACCTTGATCACCCCATGTTGGTGCAGCCCTAGGTTAGGTTTTAGCTAATTACAAGCTTAAACCCACTCAATTAGGCTAACCCACAAGATTAAACCCAAACTTGACACACAAGTCAAGCTTAATACAACACTCTTGATATTTTTCACCCCCACTCTCTCTCATGCCCAATATCCCACGTGAATTTCAAGTGGGCCCCACCTCCATTTATGAGAAGGTGATGTGGGCCATGGATATGGATATTGGATTGGATCTCTGGATCCAAATCCAAATCCAAGTCCACATATGGGTTTGGATTGGAATCTGGATATATATGGTCCAGATCCAATCCAAACTGAACTCTGACTCCTTCGAGCTGGGTTCGAGACGGACGATTCGTGCGGGGCCTGACAGCATCAGTACTCCGTCTGCGTTGGGTCTTCGCCAATATAGTCGTCCGCCTCCGTTTCTGCCTTCCGGAGATGACTTCAAATGCTATTTTGATAAGAACAGGGTCTTGGACGTTCGAGATCCTGGGGTGTGAATCAGATACAAGAGTTGCTGCGCCGGGCTCGACAGGTGCTCCGGTTCCGGGCTCTTCTTGGCTCTCCTGGTCCTGTCTTGATCGGGCCAAGCCACTTCGGGGTTTCAAAACATGTTTTAAAAGGGTTTTCAAAAGCTATATTATATGTTTTTGAAAGATAAAGTTTAAAACATATGTACAGGGTTTGTTTGGAAGGCTCCTGGGTTTCCAAACTCAAAATGGCCCTTTGGGGCTGCTTGTATAAAACCAGATTCGTTTAAGAAATTCGTGGGATTTCGGGGTGTTTACAGATGCCCCTCTTTGGCCTTGTCCAAATCGATTTGGATAAGGGCAAAGATGACAAACACCCCTTTTAATGTCTCCCTAGATCTAGCCACGAAAAATATGGGATCGTCCAATTTTAGCAAAATCTGAATTTTACAAACTCTGGTAGGAGGAGATATCACACCAAAGGGTTCACTTATGGAATCTGGTCCTAAATGGGATCATGTTCATGCAAGTACCATGCGTGGAATGCAGATGACATGGGTGTGGTGCCAAGAGTGGCGACCTCCCAGAGACCAGGTGTGGTCGAACTCTAGAGACTTACAAGGCCTACTGCTCCAAGTGAGCAAAAACCCTATGCTGTTCGATGTTCGGTTTTTAAAACTTATTTACAAAAGCTATTTACAAAAGGGACAACTGTCTTGAGCCTCGATCCTAAGGATCTCGAGCTCTTCGTGCTTGCCCTTGTTTGAGTCTTAACACTCGCTTTATCTAGCGGAGGTTTTATAAGAAAACAAGCTTCATTTCAAATTCCTACGTCTTACTCGAAACGTCGAATTCTCAAACAAGATGAAATTCAAGTAAGTAAATCCTATTTTTACTTTAGGATTCCTCGAAATGAACCATGCTTTAGCTTGGGATAAGCCTGGGATGGGAAAGAGATACCACGGTCCCTTCTGAAGCGTCCCGTGGTTTGAGGCATAGCGGAAAACTGCTCTTTTTGAGCTTTTTGGCCTCTTTTTCCTTTTTTCCCTAGAGGGTCTCCCTTTGGGAGTATTTTTTCTTTAATCCCTCTTTTTTATAAGAGAATCGATTTTTCTTTTTGAAGTCTGGTTTCTTTCTTTTGGAAAGAGACTTTAAATGGGAAATTCCCTTTTGATTTGGGCCTTCGTTTTCCTTTTGGAAGGAGAAGAGAAGAGGGGAGGACTTATCCCAAGCCTACACTCGATCCATTCCAGATCAGCCTATTTAGAAATAGCACGTACTACTTGCAAGTATCTTGCTATGTTGAACTAGGCCTTTCTTTGTAAGATGAAGGATTTTGAAATGCAACCACGATTTTAAAAACTCCACTCTTTCACAAGTGCGAATTCTCTCACTTAGGGTCACACGAGTTGCTTTTGCACCTTATTCACATGTCTCAGGGCAGCTATCCCTATAAAATTTTCGAAAACTGGAATTTAATCCAGATCCTACACATGATACTTCTTTAAGTATTGAATATTGATAGGATCTGCTAAATTCCTACCTTCTACATCGATCAACCAATACGAATTGTTCGTAGTGGTTGCTCACACAACATAGGGTCCATCCCAGTTGGGGCGCCACTTGCCTAGGGGGTGTGGGCCACGATGGTGGATGGTTTTCAAGACCAGATCTCCCACTTCAAAGTGGCGAGGTCTTATGTGTTTGCTATAATGTCGGGCTATCCTTTGCCGGTATGCACGAGCATGATCCATGGCAAGGAGTCGCCTCTCATCTAGCAAATCTAGTTCGGCCATCCTAGCATGCTGAAGCGTCTCTAGGGGGAGGTCGAGTGCAATGGATGTATGGAATGAATGCAGTTGGGTATGAATGGGAAGAATGGTGTTTGTGCCATAGACCAATTCGAATGGTGTGGCATTTGTGGGAGTCCGGATGGAAGTCCTATAAGCCCATAAGGCTTCATCCAGCTTCTCATGCCACCTCCTACCCTTCTCTAAGGTTTTCTCAATGATACCAATGAGAGTCTTGTTTGTGGCTTCGGCTTGGCCGTTGCCTTGAGGGTAGTAGGGCGAGGAGAAGTGGTGAGTTATGCCATACGTGTTGCACAACTTAACCATCCGCTCGTTCTTGAATGGGGTACCATTATCAGACACCAGGTCTCGTGGAACCCCAAATCGAGCCAAGATATTCCTCCGGATGAAAGCCACCACATGTTGCCCCATTACATTCGTCAGGGAAATGGCTTCCACCCACTTGGAGAAATACTCCGTGGCTGCTAAGATAAAACGATGCCCATTCGAGGCCTTTGGGAATATGGGGCCTATAATGTCAAACGCCCACATGGTAAATGGCCAGGGGCTGACCACGGAATGCAATGCAGATGAAGGGATATGAATGGCGTGCCCATGCACTTGACATGGATGACACTTTCTAACATGATCGTGACAATCCTTTTTCAGGGTGGACCAAAAATAACCCCCTCTAAGTATTTTCATCGCCATCATGTTGGCATTAACATGACCTCCACATTCTCCGTCGTGGAACTCGTGCATCACTATCCTAGCCTCCTCTAGGTCGATACACCTAAGCAGAATGCCGGTAAAACTCTTTTTGTATAAGACCCCACCCAGAATGGTGTATCGGGTCGAAATCTTACGAATGAATGCCCTATCTTTGGATGTGGCATCCTCGGTGAATCCCCCATTTTCTAAAAATTGTTTTATGTCATAGAACCAGGGTTTTTCAATAGACTCTGGGTTGTTTTGGCAAATATCCAAGTCGTGTGTGGATGGATGGGGCGCATGCCATATTTCCAAAGATCTGGTCCCTGAAATGGGATCGACCTTCAGGGCTGAACCCAAGGAAGAGAGGGCATCGGCGATGCCATTGTCCTCTCTTCCCACGTGTGTGAGCTTACACGACTGGAAGGAGTGGACCAATCGAGTGGCCAACTCGTGATATGGAAGTAGTTTCTCATTACGTACTTGCCAAATTTTTAAAACCTGGTTTATGACAAGAAGCGAATCTCCAAAGACCTCGATGCATGATGCCCCTAGATTTTTCGAAATCCTTAAGCCTTGTATGAGTGCTTCATACTCAGCTATGTTGTTGGAACATTCGAAATCTAAGCGGACTGCTATGGGAATCTCGCCCTTTTCAGGGGAGATTAGGATGATCCCGGCACCAGCCCCTCGTTGGTTTCGTGCCCCGTCGAAGTGCATCTTCCACACTTGGTTTTCGAAAGCATTTGTCAAAATGTGGTTTTGAAAATGGTTTTGCAATATGCCTTCATCAGGCATTTCGACAAGAGTGGGATATGCGTCCTCCAAGGGGAAGTCAGCCACGTAATCTGCTAGGGCTTGCCCTTTAACGGAGATCTGGTGATGGTATTTCAGATCATACTCCATTAGAAGGAGTTGCCATTTGCCCAATCTACCCGTGAGAATGGGTTTTTCGAATAAGTGCTTGATTGGATCAAGCTTGGACACTATCCAGATCTCATGATCTAGGAAGTAGTGTCTGAATTTCTGGCAGGCCCAGACTAGGGCTAAGCACGTCTTCTCCATGGCTTGATAATTTCGTTCATAAGCCAAGAGAGTTTTCGAAATATAGTAGATGGCATACTCCTTATGGGTGTCATCCTCGTATTGAGCCAACAGGGCTCCTAAAGCGTTTACATGCACGGAGATGTATAATAAAAGCGGTTTTCCTTGTCTTGGAGGATTCAAAACGGGGGGATTAACCAAGTATGCCTTTAGTCTCTCAAAGGACTTTTGGCATTCGTCATCCCATAAGAATTTCGTACCCTTCCTCAACAGTTTGTTGAAGGGTTCGCATCTAGTTGCCAGATTTGATATGAATCGGTGCACAGATTGTAATCGACCTTGAAGGCTACGGACTTGGGTGAGATTGGAGGGTGGAGCCATGTCTATGATGGCTCGACACTTAGAGGGGTCGACTTCTATTCCCCTTTGGCTCACCATAAAGCCTAGAAGCTTCCCTGATTCTACCCCAAACACACATTTTTGAGGGTTTAGCTTTACTTTGTAAAGCCTAAGCCTTTCGAAAATCTTTTGTAAACATTCGATAGGAGTGCATCAGGTTTTGGATTTGGCCAAGAGATCATCTACATACACTTCTACAAGCTCGTGAATTTGATCATGGAAGATCGTGTTCATGGCTCGTTGGTATGTTGCGCCGGCATTTTTCAAACCAAAGGGCATGACTGTATAGCAGTACGTGCCCCATGGGGTTGTGAAGGCGGTCTTACCCTGATCTCGTGGGCTTAGTTTGATTTGATTATAGCCTGAATAGCCATCCATAAATGAAAACATTTCATGATTTGCAGTACTATCGACTATCAAATCTATGTTTGGTAAAGGATAATTATCCTTTGGAGTGGCTTTATTCAGGTTTCTGAAATCGATGCATATTCGAATTTTCCCATTGGTTTTTCGAACTACAACGATATTTGACAACCAATCAGAATACGCAATGGGTTTTATAAATCCGGCTTTTAGCAGATCTTCTCAACCCTCTTTGACTTGCGTGTGTACATTCGGGTGTATTTTCCTAAGCTTCTGCTTTATTGGTTTTACACCTACATCTAAGGGAAGACGATGCTCGACTATGCTGGGATCTATGCCCGGCATGTCTTCATACGTCCATGCAAACACATCTAAATAGGTTCGTAGAAATGCAATGAATGCTAACTTTTCAGTTTCATGTAAGCATGCGCCTATTTTGATGGTTTTGGGATTGGAATCATCCCCTAGGTTCACCTCTACGAAATCTCCTCCTACTGATTGGGAAGGTCTTTCAAAATCGAGAATTCTATGAAATTCTGGGAGCTCAGAAGTGGGATCTTCCTCAAGGGGATCCACTTCTGGGCTTTGATCATTCTCGTGGGCTTTAGACCCGAGGGAACTTGATGCGTGGTTTTCAAAATAACCTGGTTTTGTACTTGGATTTTCAAGTGATTTCGAAAATTTTGGTCTGGCTATGCAGACAACGTTTCTTTCGAAATCCTTTTCTTTCGCCAAAGTCATACCAGGAGCAGCTATGTACAAAATCTTTTTGGTATTTTCCAAATTTTCGATTTTTTTGGGTTTTTGTAAAACAAGAACTTTGGGAACTATACAAAGCACACTTTTTTCGAGTTTTTGTTTTTCCATTGTTTTGGTTTTTCTTGTTTTTTGATTTTTTTGATTTTAAGTTTTCAAATGTTTTTGGTATTTTTAGAAAAAGGGATCTTCCGTCATACCTACAAAGGGAAAACACTATGGGTTAGACTCGGAATAGGAGATCTAAACCATAGGTTTCTTCTAAGACAGGCTCCGGGGCACCCTTGACCCAGGTGGTCACAGGGGGTGGCTCCGGCGGTATTCGGGGAGTATAGCCGATCCCATATCGGCTTGGGTTGGCCCTAGGAAGGATGGGCTCCAGGAGACCCTGGTTTTGTGCCCCTAGACTTTTGTAGGGCGTGTAGCCCATGTTCAATAACATGTTCCACGACCTTTTGTTTTTTGAAAAGATGGGATATAAGTCGTGGTCCTGGAACATGCTATCGTCCATATTAGGCTCGTAGGGCCTTTTGTCCAGGGGTTTTGGAAATAGGGAACGTTTGGGTTTTCCTAGAAGGATTAGGGTCGGGAGGGGGCCTGCTTTGGGCGGCCCCTTCACACATACAACCTTCCTAGGGTTGTTCAACACGAGCCGAGGTGGCTCAACCATAATTTGCCCCAGGTTAGCCTCATGGGCCTGGGAGCTCGATAAACAAGGGGAGTTTATGATCCCCTGAAGCTGTGGGTGACTCTCACCTAGGATCACTACGACTTGGTCCCTAAAAGGGATCTTGACACACTTGTGGAAGGTGGATGGCACAGCGCACAAACTGTGTATCTAGGGTCTTCCCAACAACAAGTTATAATGGGGGTGGATGTCCAAGACATGGAACACCCCCGTGTGTTCGATCCCTCCTGTTTCCATTGGGAGTTCGATGGATCCTAAAGGCCTAGACGCATTCCCATCGTATCCAGTGATAACGATGGGGCTTGGGTTCACTGAAGTCAAGGTGACTCCGATTTTGTACGCCACGTGAAGTGGAAGGATGTTGAGCCCTCCTCCACCATCGACTAGGCACCTGTCCAGAGAGTGGTTGTTTAGAACCACCTCGATATGCAGGGCCTGGTTATGGGTTTCGTAGGGTCTATCTACATCATCTTCCGAAAAGGTGATGGGCGATTTTGCTCCTAACAAAGCCACTTGGGCAGACAAGGATTCCGGACTTATGTTCGAATCAACCTTGGCCCTTTCTAGAATTTTCTCTAAGACAAGTCTATGCCTAGGCGAGGTTTTGATAAGCTCTAGGATAGACATGTGAATAGGAATCTTTGAAAGGTGGTTTTCGAAATCATAAGGATTTAGGATGATTTTGTCCTTATCTGCTTTTGGCAGACCACTAGGGATACATGCTTTTGAGGGGCCAGGCACACTGACCACCTTTTGAGCACCTTGAAGGTGCGGGGGTTGGTAGATCCTCCCGGATCTAGTGACTTCCCCCACGACCAGCCTAGGGTTCGTGCTAAACTTGGCTCTAAGGATGAGCTGAGGAGAACCTTGGATTTTCAAAACTGGTTTTGCCGGGGTTTCCACTTTTGATGGTCCCCGAATGACGACTTGGGCGGGCCTCTTGTATAATACAAGGATGGGCGCACAAGCAGGTCGACCAGGTTCGGGTTTTCGTGCTAGTTCCTTGGAAATGGTGAGGGTACATACCTCCTTTCCTTTCCCACTGCCACTGGCGTGTTTGGGAAAGGGTTCCTTGAAGATAGCTTGAGGTGGCTCAGGTTCCGCAGTGACCTGGAGCCGGCCCTCCGCTATCAAGTTCTCAATTTTATTTAGAAGAGAGAAGCACCGTTTGGTATCATGGCCTTTGAGCCGATGATACTTGCAAAATCGGTTCAAATACCCCCCTTTGGACGTGACTCCTTCGGGGATTTCAGGGAGTTCGATCATGCCCTGGGCAAGTAGGAGGTCTAGGACCTCCGACACAGGTTGCCCCAGCGGAGTGTACTCCCGTTTTTCAATTGGTTTTGAAAAATTGCGTTCTCTCTTATTTTCTATTTTTTCAAAATTTTTAGAAGTGCCCGCCATGCCTGGATCCACCCGGACATTGGCGATTTTATGGGGCTTTGCCCCTTTGTCCGTTGTGGGCAGCCCATATGCGATGGGCTTTTCCACGCGTGTTTTGGGAACGGCACTTCCTTTCCATAAGTGGTCGTATGTCCCTTTTCGCAAGTTGGTTTCGAAAAGGGAGGCCTTTTTGATCAACTTATGGAAAGTTGAAATCTCATGGAGCGAGAGAAGGGTTTTTAACTCGCTTTTGAAATTATCCAGGATGAGCATTACTGCGCATCCTTCGGATATAGGCTCTCGCACTTGGCCTAAAAGAGACCTCCATCTTATAATGAAGGCATGCACGTCTTCGTTCATGCCTTGCTTTGTATCCCTTAAGGTATTTAGGGTTGGCGTGACTTCCACGTTGTGTGCAAATCTTTGCATGAAGCAGTTCGCTAACTCTTCAAAAGTAGCGAACTGGCTTAAGTCGTAGGAAGCCAGCCATTTGGCAGCTGTGCCTTTAAGGGATAGGGGGAACCAATACACCCATTTCATCGAGTCCTTTTTCTTCTTATGGGCTCGACGTGAGAAAAGTTGCAAGTGAGACCTCGGGTCTCCCATGCCATCATACTGATGGAAGTTCGGTATTTCATCGTCACTGTCTGTTTCGTAATCCATAGGAAGGAAGTCAGACAGGGCGTAGCTTCTTTTCTCTTTATTTTGCCCTTTCAGCAGTTGCTGTAGGGCTTTACGGTCCTTTTGTGTGAAGGACTCGTGGTATTGGTTGCCTTCCATTACGGAGGCCTCTTTTTGCTTGCGAGGTTTTTCAATTTTCTTTTTAGGCCTTTGTTCACCGTTTGATGAACACGAATCGCCTACTTCAGCCTCTTGGCTGAGAGCATCGATTTTGGCCTCAAATTCCCTTCTCAAGTCCTCGATTTCATCTAGTTTTATTTTGTTTTTGAAAATCCTCCTAGAGTGAGAACTTGATGCGCATGAGCCTTGGCTCGACACTTCACTTGGATTGGATTTTGACATTCTTTTCAAGCTTTTTCAAAATTTCCTAAGTAAAAGCAAAGAAACAAGTTAAAAACGACACCTTTATAAAATTTTCGCAAGACTTCTACAAGTAAACTCGATTTTTGAAAAGGCTCACGTCCCACCGGGCGTGCCAATCTCTGTAGATGCGCGAAAATCCCCGCCTCTTCGCCTCTTTCGTGGCTTGGAGTGGATCTTATCGTGCGTCTAAGGCCTATGTATACAAACAGGGCGTGCCAGCTAGCTTACTTAAGCTAGCGAAGATATATTTAACACTGACTTCTAAACGTGGCGACTGTGAGCAAGTGAGCTCTTGTCGTCGCAGACCTTCTTGCACCGATGCGCAAGGGTCAGTCTGTACGCTTTTGCAAAAATCGAGTTTTGGGGAGAAAGTCTACGAAACGGTTCGAGGTGTCTATTTCGGGTCTTTAAGATGCGATTGCATGTTTTAGATCACGTGGATTTGCACGTGCCTAAGTCTTTTCTTTTATCCCTTTTTGGGTCGCCTAGTTTGTGTGTTATGAACACTCCACTACATGGGCGAATTCGAGCGGGGGTTGCTTCGATGCAATATGCGTCCTACCTCGTGGTATGGCGTAGATGCAATGCAAACTCACGCTACTCCAAAGGGAAAACCCGAAATGTAAAGACAATACTGAAGGGAAATAACAGAAGGGAAATAACCGAAGGGAAATAACCGAAGGGAAATAACCGAAGGGAGATATGTATATATCTTATGTATATGAGCCCTTACTCGGGTCTTGCAAATAAGAGCGAAGGCTCAATGTGGGTGCGTGCTTGAATCGAAAGACTTACACACACGACATGAAATAAAACCCAAATATAAATTGCAGTATGGCCTTGACTAAGGTCTTGGGAGTAAGAGCGAAGGCTCAATGTGTGTGAGAGTGCTTGAATTGAAGTACTACACACACGACATAAATGAAACCCAAATATAACTGCAATAAGGCCTTTACTAAGGTCTTGGGGAGTAAGAGCGAAGGCTCAATGTGTGTGAAAGTGCTTGAATTGAAAGACTTACTCACACGACAAGAAATGAAACCCAAATAGTATAGGTCGGCCCTTACTTGGGTCTTTCGAATAAGAGCGAAAGCTCAATGTGTGTGAGAGTGTTTAAATTGAAAGACTTACTCACACGACAAGAAATGAAACCCAAATAGTATAGGTCGGCCCTTACTTGGGTCTTTCAAATAAGAGCGAAAGCTCAATGTGTGTGAGAGTGTTTAAATTGAAAGACTTACTCACACGACAAGAAATGAAACCCAAATAGTATAGGCCGGCCCTTACTTGGGTCTTTCAAATAAGAGCGAAAGCTCAATGTGTGTGAGAGTGTTTGAATTGAAAGACAACGCACCCAACTTAAACAAAACCCTTCGGAAATGAAATATATACATACACTTATATATTAGGGGCTGATTAGGCCCGTGTGTGTTCAAAATTGTGCACGACTAAGAGGGTGCACGTGTGTGGTTGTGCCAAGCCACGTTATTACAAGCGGGGGGAGACTATGCTCCGTTATTACAACCCCGTATCAAATTGAATTTCAAGCAAGTGTATGATTAAAGACCGAGTTTAGACACTTACAAGTAGCTGGTCCGTAGAGGTCTTGCTTGAGCGTGGCCTTGGCTTTGGGCTGCAAACGGGAGCTCCGCGAAGGTATGTGGTCAAGGGTGCTGGCCGGCTGCAAGTGGGGCGCGGGATAGACGCCTCGAAGGGGGCCGGTGGCAAGCGGGTGGCGCCTCCAAGTAGGGAGTTTAGAGTGGCTGACTAAGTGGGTCTTAGGGTCACTAGGGAAGTTAGGTACTTAGGGAAACTGGACCTAAAAGGTGAGCTAGTGGGGAGGCCAACTAGGACACCTAGGGGGGGTTGGCCGAATGGGAGATGGTGGCTAAGTAGTGGCCAGCCACTTGGGTTATCCTAGGTTCGGCTAGGCTTAGGTGGTGGCGGCAAAGGGGCTGAGCTGAAGGGAAGATGGGTGGCTAAGAGTGGAGAGGTGGTAGAGAGTGGCTTTGAGGGAGTTAGGGGGACTTACCGAATGGGGAGGAGTGGCGGATGGAGTGGGAGAGTGGCGGGCAGGTGGCTGTCGGCTGGTGGAGTTGGGGGAAGATGGTGACGTCCGGCTGGGGGGCAGTGGTGGTGGACGGAAGAGGGGAAGGTGGCGGAGCAGGTGGCGGCTGGTGGAGCAGGTGGAGCTGCTGGGGAGTGGTCACGGCTGGATGGAAGATGGGAGAAGGAGAGGGCCCGGCTGGATGGAGAGGTGGTTCCCACTTGGAAAACCCGCCCACAATGAGGGGGGTTTAAATAGGGGATGGGTAGGTCGGTTAGGGCTGGGTTGTGGGTAGTGGTTAGGTGGTTTAGGTAGGGTAGTATGTAGATAAGGTGGGCTGGATGGGGTTGGGCCAGATATTTTAAAACTAGGGGTTTGGGTAAATCGTGGGCTAAGGATGGTTTGGGGGTTTAGGGCTAGGTTAGGTGGTTGGGTTTTAGGGTGAGGTTTAGTGAGCTAGGTTAGGTGATTAGGCTAGGTTTAGGCTAGGATTAGGGGAATTAATCTAGGTTTAGGGAAGGATTAGGGGAGTGGGTTAGGTGATTAGGTTGGGATTAGGCTGGGATTAGGGAAGTGGGTTAGGTGATTAGGTTCAGATTAGGGGTGGATTAGGGGTTTAGGCTAGGTTTAGGCATTTTGGGTTAGGTTTAGGTGAAGGAGCTCCCTTAGCATGGCCCATAGACCTTGATCACCCCATGTTGGTGCAGCCCTAGGTTAGGTTTTAGCTAATTACAAGCTTAAACCCACTCAATTAGGCTAACCCACAAGATTAAACCCAAACTTGACACACAAGTCAAGCTTAATACAACACTCTTGATATTTTTCACCCCCACTCTCTCTCATGCCCAATATCCCACGTGAATTTCAAGTGGGCCCCACCTCCATTTATGAGAAGGTGATGTGGGCCATGGATATGGATATTGGATTGGATCTCTGGATCCAAATCCAAATCCAAGTCCACATATGGGTTTGGATTGGAATCTGGATATATATGGTCCAGATCCAATCCAAACTGAACTCTGACTCCTTCGAGCTGGGTTCGAGACGGACGATTCGTGCGGGGCCTGACAGCATCAGTACTCCGTCTGCGTTGGGTCTTCGCCAACATAGTCGTCCGCCTCCGTTTCTGCCTTCCGGAGATGACTTCAAATGCTATTTTGATAAGAACAGGGTCTTGGACGTTCGAGATCCTGGGGTGTGAATCAGATACAAGAGTTGCTGCGCCGGGCTCGACAGGTGCTCCGGTTCCGGGCTCTTCTTGGCTCTCCTGGTCCTGTCTTGATCGGGCCAAGCCACTTCGGGGTTTCAAAACATGTTTTAAAAGGGTTTTCAAAAGCTATATTATATGTTTTTGAAAGATAAAGTTTAAAACATATGTACAGGGTTTGTTTGGAAGGCTCCTGGGTTTCCAAACTCAAAATGGCCCTTTGGGGCTGCTTGTATAAAACCAGATTCGTTTAAGAAATTCGTGGGATTTCGGGGTGTTTACACACTCCCTAACTACTTCAGCCCAAGACACGACAGCAGCACCCTCCTATCACCCGGCTAGTACCAAGGCGCCACAACCGCTCTCGTGTCACCCGACCAGTCACTCCCTTGTCGTGCCATTCCGAGGAGCTCCCTCTTGCAGCCCAAGGCGACGCCCAAGCCCAAGCTCAAGCAAGTCACCTCCGGACCAGCTATACATAAGTGCCTAACTCGGTCCTTATTTGTAGACTTGCTTAAGTTAAATTAACTTTAATACGGGGTTGTAATAATGGAGCATTGTCTCCCCCCGCTTGTAATAACGTGGCTTGGCACACCCACACACACGTGCACTTACGTATAGCTGGTCCGAAAAGGGATACCATGAGTTAAGACGCATATTGCATCAAAGCAAACCCCATACTCCCGTTCAAAATTTCCCCACTTAGGCTACGTGTTCATAACACACACCTAGTTGGCCCGAAAAGGGATAAAAAGAAAGACATAGGCACGTGCAAATCCACGTGAAATAAAAATCTGAAAATCATACAAAAACAAACTGAGTCAAACACTTCAAAACGTTTTCGTAGGTTCTCATATTTCAAAATTCAATTTTTAAGCGTACAGGCTGACCCTTGCACATTGGTGCAAGAAGGTCTGCGACGAAAAGAGCTTGCTTGCTCACTGTCGCCACGTTAGGAGTCAGATTTAAATTTCTCTTCGCTAGCTTAAGCAAGGTAGTTGGCACGCCCTTTTGCTTAAATAGAACTTAGACACACGAAAAGATTCGTTTCAAGCCTAAGAACCATAAGCGAGAACTTTCTGCGTCTACAGGAATTTATGACTACTTGTGGAAAGGGAGTGTGGTTTCAAAAACTCGCTTGGATAAGCCTGACACTTATGGGCTACCCACCATGGACAAAGGGGCAAAGCCCCACAAAGTCGCCAATGTCTGCGTGGATCCAAGACCAGCGAGCACTTCCAAGAATTTTGAGAGTTTGAAAAACAAAAAAGACAAAAAAATGCAAAAACCTTTTGAAAAACGGGAGTACACTCTGCTGGGGCAACCCATGTCGGAGGTCCTAGACCTCCTGCTTGCCCAAGGAATGATCGAACTCCCTGAAATTCCCGAGGGAACCACTTCCAAAGGGAGGTTTCTGAATCGATTCTGCAAGTATCATCGACTTAAAGGCCATGATACCAAGCAGTGTTTTTCCCTCCTTAACCAAATTGAGAACTTGATAGCAGAGGGTCGGCTCCAGGTCATTGAGGAACCAGAGCCTGCCCAAGCTATTTTCAAAGAACCCTTCCCCAATCACGCAAGTACTAGTGGGAAGGGCAAAGAGGTATGTGCTCTCATGATTTCAAAGAGTCCGGTGCATGCATGTCATTCTGGTTTTTCTACTTGTTTATCTACTCTCATCCTTCGTAAGAAATTTGCCCAAGTAGTAATCCAGGGGGCGCCCAGAGCCTCATCCCTAGTAAAACCTGTTTTAAAAATTCAAGGTGCTCCAACGCACATGATTAGAGCCATGATAGGCGCAAGCCCTAGGTTAATCGTGGGGGAGGTGACCAGGTCTGGAAGGATCTATCAACCCCCACATCTGCAAAATGCTAAAAAAGTGGTCAGTGTACCTGGCCCCTCAAAAGCATGTATTCCTAGAGTCTCGCCAAAAGCAGACCAAGGCAAAGTTGTTTTAACCTTGTACGATTTTGAAAATCATCTTTCAAAGATTCTCATTAACATGTCCATCCTAGAGTTGATACAAACCTCACCTAGCATAGACTCGTGTTAGAGAAAATTCTAGAAAGAGCCAAGGTTAGCTCAAACATAACCCCAGAATCCTTGTCCAATCAAGTGGCGTCTATAGGAGCAAAAATGCCTATCGTGCTTTTAGAAGAAGATCTCGAAAGACCCTACGAACCCACAACCAAGCGCTACATATCGAGGTGGTATTGAATCACCACTCTCTCGATAGGTGCCTAGTTGATGGGGGAGGAGGGCTCAACATCCTTCCACTCCACGTAGCGTATCAAGTCAGAGTCACTTGACTTCCATGAACCCAAGCCCATCGTAATCACTGGATATGATGGAAATGCGTCACGACCCTTAGGATCCATAGAATTGCCCATGGAAACGGGAGGGATAGCACACATGGGGGTGTTCCATGTCTTGGACATCCACCCCCACTATAACCTGTTGTTGGGAAGGCCCTAGATACACAGCCTGCATGCTGTGCCGTCCACCTTCCATAGGTGTGTCAAAATCCCTTTTGAAAATCAAGTTGTTATAATTCTAGGTGAGAGTCACCCACAACTTCAGGGAATCTAGAATTCCCCATGCTTGTCGAGTTCCCAAGCCTACGAGGCCAACACAGGACAAACCTTGGTCGAGCCACCAAAGCTCACACTTCGAATACCTAGGAAGGTCGTGTATATCTAGGGGCCGCCCAGGGCTGGCCTACTCAAAACATTAACCATCCCAGGAAAGGCCAAGAGTCACCTATTTCAAAAACCCCTAGACAAAAAGCCTTATGTGCATAACATGGACGATAGCAAGTTCCAGGACCACGACTTATATGAAAACTTTTCCAAAAAAAAGAAATCGTGGAACATGCTATTGAATATGGGGTATATTCCATACAAGAGTCTAGGGGCACAAAACCAGGGTCTCATAGAACCCATATTGCCCAAGGCCAACCAAAGCTGATATGGAATAGGCTATACTCCCAAAATACCACTAGAACCACCCCCTGTGACCACCTGGGTCAAGGTTGCCCTGGAACCTACCCAAGCAGAAACCTATGATTTAGACCTCTTATTTAGAGTCTAACTTGTGGCGTTTTCCTTTGTAGGTATGATGGAAGATCCCTCCTCAACCAAAAACACAAAAAAATTGGAAAAACTTGAAATACAAAAACATTTGGAAAAATCCACAAAACCAAAAATATTTGAAAAAGGTGAAAAACTCGAAAAGAGAGTTGTTTGTATAGTTCCCAAAGTTCTTTCCTTACAAAAATCCAAAAAAATAAAAAACTTGCAAAATACCAAAAACAAAGTCTTGTATTTAGTAGCTCCTGGTAAAGGTTTTAAAAAGACAAGGATCTCAAAAAGAAAGTCCTCTTCATAAAATGACCAAAATCTTCAAAACCTATAGAAAATCCAAAACAAAAACCAGCCGCTTGCGAAAACTGTGCGTCAAGTCCAAATTCCCTAGGATTTAGAATCCTCGAGAATGATCGAAGCCTGGAAGTAGATCCCCTTGAGGAAGATCCCACTTCTAAGCTCCTAGAATTTCATAAAATTCTCGATTTTGAAAAACCTTCGAAATCAGTAGGAGGAGATTTCATAGAGATAAACTTAGGGAGTGATTCAAAGCCCAAGCACGTTAAGATAGGCGCATGTTTGCATGAGCATGAAAGATCATGATTCATTATATTTTTGAAAACCTACATTGATGTGTTTGCATGGACGTATAAAGACATGTCGGGTATAGACCCAAGAGTTGTAGAGCATTGTCTTCCCTTAGATTCAGATGCAAAACCCATAAAGCAAAAGCTTAGAAAGAATCATCCGAACGTACATACCCAAGTCAACGAGGGTTTAGAAGATCTGTTAAAAGCCGGATTTATAAAACCCATTGCGTACTCGGATTGGTTGTCAAATATCATTGTTGTTCAAAAAACCAATGGGAAAATTCGAATATGCATCGACTTTAGAAACCTGAACAAGGCCACTCCAAAGGATAACTTTCCTTTACCCAACATTGATTTGATAGTCGATAGTACTGCAAATCATGAAATGTTTTCGTTCATGGATGGCTATTCAGGGTATAACCAAATCAAATTAGCCTCACGAGATCACGCTAAAACTGCATTCACAACCCCATGGGGCACATACTACTATACAGTCATGCCCTTTGGTTTGAAAAATGCCGGCGCCACCTACCAAAGAGCTATGACTACGATCTTTCACGATCAGATTCATGAGCTCGTAGAGGTATATGTGGACGATCTCTTGGCTAAGTCAAAAACTCGCTGCACTCATCTCGAATGTTTGCAAAAGATTTTCGAAAGGCTTAGGCTTTACAAAGTAAAGCTAAACCCTCAAAAATTCGTGTTCGGAGTAGAATCCGGTAAGCTTTTAGGATTTATGGTAAGCCAAAGGGGCATAGAAGTCGACCCCTCTAAGTGTAGAGCCATCATAGATATGGCTCCACTCTCCAATCTCATGTAGATTCGTAGCCTCCATGGTCGTCTACAGTCCATTCGCAGGTTTATCTCAAACCTTGCAACTAGATGCGAACCCTTCAACAAACTTTTCAGAAAGGGGACAAAATTTTTGTGGGATGACAAATGCCAAAAGTCTTTTGAAAGATTAAAAGCATACTTAGTTAATCCCGCTGTTTTAAATCCTCCAAGGCAAGGAAAACCTCTTCTGCTTTACATTTCTGTGAATGCGAATGCTTTGGGTGCCTTGTTAGCCCAATACTAAGATGATACCCACAAGGAGTATGCCATATATTATGTTTTGAAAACTCTCCTGGCTTATGAAAGGAATTACCAAGCCATGGAGAAGACGTGCTTGGCCTTGGCATGGGCCTGCCAAAAATTTCGATACTATTTCCTAGATCATGAGATCTGGATAGTGTCCAAGCTTGACCCAATCAAGCACTTGTTCGAAAAACCCATCCTCACGGGTAGGTTGGGTAAATAGCAACTCCTTTTAATGGAGTATGACCTGAAATACCACCATCAGACCTCCGTTAAGGGGCAAGCCCTAGCAGACTACGTGGCTGAGTTCTCGCTAGAGGATGCGTATCCCACACTCGATGAAATGCATGATGAAGGCGTGTTACAAAACCAATTTCAAAACCACATTTTGGCAAATTCTTTTGAAAACCAAGTGTGGAAGATGCACTTCGATGGGGCATGAAACCAATGAGGGGCTAGTGCCGGGGTCATCCTCGTATCCCCTAAAAAGGGAGAGATCCCCATAGCAATTCGTCTAGATTTCGAGTGTTCCAACAACATAGCTGAATATGAAGCACTTATACAAGGCTTGAAAATTTTGAAAACTCTAGGAGCATCGTCCATTGAGGTCTTTGGAGATTCATTACTTGTTATAAACCAAGTCTTAAAAATTTGGCAAGTTCGAAATGACAAGCTACTGCCATATCACAAGTTGGCCACTCGATTGGTCGAGTCAGTCCAATCGTGTACACTCACACACATAGGAAGAGAGGATAATGGTATTGCCGATGCCCTCTCCTCCTTGGGTTCAGCCCTAAGGGTCGATCCCACTTCGGGAACCCGATCCTTAGAGATATGGCACGCACCCACTCCATCCACACACGATTTGGAAATTTGCCAAAATAACCCAGATTCTGCTGAAAAACCTTGGTTTTATGACATAAAGTGTTTTCTAGAAAATGGGAGATTTGCCGAGCATGTCAGGTCCAAAGATAAGGCATTCATTCGAAAAATTTCTACCCGATATATAATTCTGGGAGGGGTTCTATATAAAGAAAGTTTCACTGGCATCTTACTGAGGTGTGTCGACCAAGAGGAGGCTAGGATTATAATGCATGAATTCCACGATGGAGAATGTGGAGGTCATGTTAATGCCAATATGATGGCAATGAAAATACTTAGAGCGGGTTATTTTTAGTCCACTCTGAAAAAGGATTGCCGCGATCATGTTAGGAAGTGTCATCCATGTCAAGTGCATGGGCACGCCATTCATATCCCTTCATCTTCATTGCATTGTGTGGTCAGCCCCTGGCCATTCACCATGTGGGCGTTTGATATTGTAGGACCAATATTTCCAAAAGCATCGAATGGGCATAGGTTCATTTTAGCGGCCACTGAGTACTTTTCCAAGTGGGTCAAAGCCACCTCCCTAACCAATGTCCAGGGGCAACATGTGGTGGCTCTCATTAGAAAGAATATCTTGGCTCGATTTGGAGTTCCAAGAGACCTAGTATCCGATAATGGTACCCCATTCAAAAACGAGCGGATGGTCAAGTTGTGCAACACGTATGGCATAACTCACCACTTCTCATTGCCTTATTACCCTCAAGGCAACGGCCAAGCCAAAGCCACCACTAAGACTCTCATTGGCATTATTGAGAATACTCTAGAGAAGGGTAGGATGTGGCATGAGAAGCTGGATGAAGCTTTATGGGCTTATAGGACTTCCATCTGAACTCCCACAAATGCCACGCCATTTGAGTTGGTCTACGGCACAAACGTCATTCTCCCCATTCACACAAAACTGCATTCATTTCATACATCCATTGCACTCGACCTTCCCCTAGAGACACTTCAGCATGCTAGGATGGCTGAACTAGATTTGTTAGATGAGAGGCGACTCCTTGCTATGGATGATGCTCATGCCTACCAGCGAAGGATAGCCCGACACTATGAGAAACATATGAAACCTCGCCACTTTGAAGTGGGAGATCTCATTTTGAAAATCATCAACCATCGTGGCCCACATCCACTTGGAAAGTGGCGGCCCAAGTGGGATGGCCCTTATGTTGTGCGTGGAACCACCACGAACAATTCTTATTGGTTAACAGATGTCGAAGGCAGGAATTTAGCAGATCCTATCAATATTCAGTATTTGAAAAGGTATCATGCATAGGGTCTGAGTTAAATTCCCATTTGTGAAAATATTTTAGGGAAAGCTGCTTTGAAACCTCGAAAGCAAGGATCAAAGGCTAATTGTGTGACCCTGAGTGAGAGAATCAACAATTGCGGAAAAGTGGAGCTTTCCAAAATACGTGGTTACATTTCAAAATTTCTTCTTCTTACAAAGAAAGGCCTAGTTCAATATAACAAGATACTTGCAAGTAGTACGTGCTATTTCTAAATAGGCTGATCTGGAATGGATCGAGCGTGACCTTGGGATAAGTCCTCCCCCTTCTCTTCTCCTTCCAAAAGGAAAATTTGGCCAAAACAAAAGGAAATCCCTACCAAAATCTCTTTCCCAAAGAAAGGAAGCTGAATCAAAAACAAAAAATCGATTCTTCTATGGAAAAGAGGGAATAAAGAAAAAATACTCCCAAAGGGAGACCCTCTATAAAAAAAAGAATGAAATGGCCAAAAAGCTCAAAAAGAGCAGTTTTCCTTCTCTATGTCTCAAACCACGAGATGCTTCAGAAGGGACCATGGTATCTCTTTCCCCATCCCTGCGACTTATCCCAAGTAAAACAAGGTTCATTTCAAGGAATCCTAAAATAAAGATAGGATTTACTTACTTGAATTTCATCTTGTTTGAGAATTCGACGTTTTGAGTAAGGCATAGGAATTTTGAAACTTAGCTTGTTTCTCATAAAACCTCCGCTAGATTAGCGAGTGTTAAGACTCAAGTAAAGGCAAACATGAAGAGCTAAAGGTCCTTAGGATTGAGGCTAAAAGGAGTTTCCCTCTTGAAATGAATTTCAAAAACTCAAACATCAAGCAACATAAGTGTAAACACCCCAAAATCCCACGATATTCCCAAAACACCTCGTTTTGCAAAAGCAGCCCCAAAGGGCTATTTTGAGTCTGGAAACCCAGGAGCCTTCCAGGCAACCCTGTACATATGTTAAAACTATATATGTTTTAAAAATATGTGTCATATAGTTTTAAAACCTTTAAAAAGGTGTTTTTGAAACCCCACAAAGCAACTTGGCCTGATGAAAGCAGGACCAAAAAAGCGAAAGAGAGCCTAGAACTGGAGCATATGTCAAGCCCGGCACATCAACTCTTGTATCAGATTCATCTCCAAAATCTCGGACATTCAAGCCCCTGTTATCAACGAATTGTTTGAAATGATCTCCGGAAGGTGAAAAGAGGAGTGGACGATAATGTTGGTGAAAACCCAACGCAAGATGGAGTACTAATGTTGTCAGGCCCCGCACAAACCATCTGTTTCGAAAATACCACGAAGGAGTCAGAAAATCAGATTTGGATCAGATTTGGACCATATATATCCAGATCCAAAGCCAAACATGTATATGGATTTGGATTTGGATTTGGATTTGGATCCAAAGATCCAATCCAATATCCACATCCATGGCCCACATCACCTTCTCATAAATGGAGGTGGGGCCCACAAGAAATTCACGTGAAAAGCTTGGGTATGAGAGAGAATGGGGTGAAATATGAGTGAGAAATATGGTGGGCTTGACTTTTGTGTCAAGTTTTGGGTTAATCATGTGGGTTTAGCCTAATGAGTGTGGGTTTAAGCTTGTATGCACCTACACCTAACCTGGGGCTGCACCAACATGCTGCAACTAGGTCCATGGGTCGAAGGCAAAGGGATGCTTCTAAACCTAACCCCAAGCTAACCCGACCTAATCCTAGCCTAATCCCCCTAACCTCACCCTAATCCTAGCCTAAACACCTAACCCACTTCCTTAATCCTTCCCTAATCCTAGCCTAATTACCTAACCCACTTCCTTAATCCTTCCCTAAACCTAGCCTAATCCCCCTAACCTCACCCTAATCCTAGCCTAAACACCTAGCCCACTTCACTAAACCTCACCCTAAGCCCAACCCACCTAACTAAGCCCTAAACCACTAAACCAACCCACCTAAATACCCAGCCCACCATATCCCCAAACCACCCAAAACAAAAATCTGGCCCACCTAAATATCTAGCACACCATACCGCCAAACCACCACCACCAAACTAGCCCAACCGACCCCCAATACCTACCCCTCCCATGCATGCAGGTTGGGGGTCTTGGGCTTTCAAAAATCTGGGATTTCTCCCCCCTCTTGGAACTCGGCCAGCACCACTCCACGCCACCTTCCACCTTTGCACCTGCTGCATCCAGCCAGCACCTCTTCCACCCGCCACCTCCATCCTTCGGCCAAGACCTCCATCCCGGTTAGTACCCCATCTCGACATCATCTCTTCTCCACTCTCCTCCATTCTTAGCCATACAACCGCCACCTTCCCTTAGCCTAGCTAACACCCCATCCACCCGGCCAGCACCTGCCACCTTCCACCATTCGGCCACCACTTGCACCACCTGCCCCTCATCCCTTAGCTCAACACCCTCTTCCCTACACACCTCAGCCTTACCTCTCCCTAAGACCTACCCCAAGCCCTAGTGACAGCTCCTAACTAACACCCTAACCTCCTCCAACTCACTCTATATCCCCCTTTGCTGCGCCTTATACCCGACCTTCTCCCATTCGGCCAACACCAACCCATCATTACCTAGCCAGTCCCCCTCTCTCAGCCAGCCGTGCCTTACACCCACCTTACCTTTCCCTAAGACCTACCCCAAGCCTTAGTGACATCCCCTAGTTCAACCTACCTCCCCTAAGCACTTCAAGCCCAGCCAAGACAACATCCCATCCACCCGACCAGGACCTGCACCTTCATCGTTCGGCCAGCACCAAACTGCTCCCATTCGGCCAGCACACCTCCCCTTGCCGCAGCCATCCAAGGAGCTCCCTCTTTTAGCCCAAGGCGACTCACTAGGCCCAAGTGCAAGCAAGTCACACCCGGACCAGCTATACGTAAGTGCCTAACTCGGTCCTTGTTATAGACTTGCTTATGCTTAATTAAATTTGATACGGAGTTGTAATAATGGAGCGTTGTCTCCCCCCGCTTGTAATAATGTGGTTTGGCACACCCACACACACAGGCACTTGAGCCTATTCCGCTCTTAGCTGCACATGATTTTGATACACACACGGGCCTAATTAGCCCTTAAGATATAGCTATACTTATGTATATTTAAGTTGTGTGGGTTTTCATTAAGTTGTGTGGCCTGTCTTTCAATTTTCACACTCACACACATTGAGCTTTCGATCTTATTCCCAAGACCCTAGTAAGGGCCGTATTGCAATTTCGTTTTGGGATGTTTAAATTCATGTCGTGTGCGTAGTATTTCAATTCTACACTCACACACATTGAGCTTTCGCTCTTACTCCCAACACCTTAGTCAAGGCCTATTGCAATTATATTTGGGTTTCATTACAAGTCATGTGAGTTGTCTTTCAATATACGCACAACACCCACGTACACGTTGGTGACCTTCGGGCCCATATATATTATAAGTATTTCCCTTCGGCTATGTCTTTTAGATTTGGGTTTTAAGGTTCAGCAGTGTGCGTAGTCTTTACATATATACACGACACACACTTGCACAATTGAGCCTTTCCGCTCTTAAGATATAGCCATATTTCCCTTTTTGCAATTTCTCTTTTGCAAATTTACATTAAGTCATTTCCCTTCCACATTGTCTTTCAATTCGGGTTTTCCCTTTGGAGTTGCGTGAGTTGCATTGCATATATGCCATACCACGAGTTAGGATGCATATTGCATCAAAGAGAACCCCACACTCCCGCTCAAAAATCGCCCAACTTAGGCCACTTGCGCACACACCTAGTTGACCCAAAAAAGAGATAAAAAGAAAGACATAGGCACGTGCAAATCCCACGTGTAATAAAAATCTGAAATCATACATCCAAAGCCACAAACACTTAGGGTATTTTTCAAAGAGAATTACATTTTAAAAGACTTTGCCAAGCGTACAGACTGACCCTTGCGCATCGGTGCAAGAAGGTCTACGATGAAAAGAGCTCACTTGCTCATAGTCACCTCGATAGAAGTCAGATTTCAAAACGTTTCTTCGCTAGCTTAAGCAAGCTAGCTGGCATGCCCTTTTGCTAAAATACGACTTAGACACATGAAAAGATTCGCTTCAGGCCTAAGAACCAGAAGTGAGGATTTTCCGTGTCTACAGGTTTGGCACGCCCGGTGGGACCTGGGCCTTGTGTAGAGTCAGTTCATGTAAAGAAACCTCATGAAAAAAAATTTCTAAAGTGTTTTAAACTTTGCTTGTTTGCATCTTCATACTTAGGATTTGTTTTGAAAAGCATATTGAAGCATGTCGAGTCTAGGCTCCCAAGAGGTATCTAGCCGTGGCTCCTACGCACCAAGTTCTCAATCTCGAAAGTTTTCAAAAAAACAAGAGATTGAAGATTTGAGAGGGGACTTCGAGGCCAAAATCGCCGCTCTTAGCCAAGAGGCTGAAGCGGGCGATTCATGTTCGTCCAATGGTGAACCAAAGGCGAAGAAGAAATTTGAAAAACCTCGCAAACACAAGGAGACTTCCGCGATGGAAGGTAACCAATACCACGAGTCCTTCACACACAAGGACCATAAAGCCCTACAGCAACTGCTGAGAGGGCAAAATAAAGAGAAAAGGAAGTACGCCCTATCTGATTTCCTACCTATGGACTATGAAACAGACAGTGACGACGAAATACTGAACTTCCATCGGTATGATGGCATGGGAGACCCTAGGTCTCACTGTAAACACCCCAAAATCCCACGAACTTCCCAAATAACCTGGTTTTGTAAAAGCAGCCCTAAAGGGCTATTTTGAGTCTGGAAACCCAAGAGCCTTCCAGACAAACCCTATACATATGTTTAAACTGTATATGTTTTAAAATATGTATAATATGCTTTTAAAACCTTTTAAAATACATTTTGAAACCCCACAAAGTGGCTTGGCCTGATGAAAGTAGGACCAAAAGAGCTAAAGAGAGCCCGGAACCGGAGCACATGTCGAGCCTGGCATAGCAACTCTCGTGTTAGATCCATCTCTAGGATCCCGAACATCCAAGTCCCTATTATCAGCAAAAATCGTATGAAATCATCTCCAGAAGGTGAAAACAGAAGCGGACGACCATGTTGGCGAAGACCCAATGCAAGACGGAGTACTAATGCTGTCAGACCCCACACAAACCGTTCGTTTTGAACATACCCTGAAGGAGTTAGAATTCAGTTTGGATTGGATCGGGACCATATATATCTAGATCCCAATCCAAACATATATGTGGATTTGGATTTGGATTTCGATTCAAAGATCCAATCCAATATCCACATCCATGGCCCACATCACCTTCTCATAAATGGAGGTGGGGCCCACTTGAAATTCAAGTGGGATTATGGGCATTAGAGAGAATGGGGAGGATAAGCATGAGGGAGATGTATTAAGCTTGACTTGTGTGTCAAGTTTGGGTTAATCATGTGGGTTAGCCTAATTAGTATGGGTTTAAGCTTGTATGAGCCTACACCTAACCTAGGGCTGCACCAACATGATGCAATGAAGTCCATGGGTTATGCAAAGGGAGACTCCTAACCCAATCCTAAGCCAAAACCCCTAATCCTAGCCATTTACCCTAATCCCGACCTAATCCTAGCCTAATCACCTAACCCACTTCCCTAATCCCGGCCTAATCCCAACCTAATCACCTAACCCACCTCCCTAATCCTTCCCTAAACCTAGCCTAATTCCCTTAATCCTAACCTAATCCTAGCCTAAACACCTAACCCACTGTAAACACCCCGAAATCCCACGAACTCCTCAAAACAACCTGGTTTGTAAAAGCAGCCCCAAAGGGCCATTTTGAGTCTGGAAACCCAGGAGCCTTCCAGGCAACCCTCTACATATGTTTTGAACTTTACATATTTCAAAAATGTATAATATGGCTTTAAAAACCTTTAAAAACACGTTTTTGAAACCCCGAAACAGCTTGGCCTGATCAAGATAGGACCAGAAAAGCTAAGGAGAGCCCGGAACCGGAGCACATGTCGAGCCCGGCACAGCAACTCTCATATCAAATCCACCCCTAGGATCTCGAACGTCCAAGACCCTGTTATCATCAAAACATCATTTGAAATCAGCTTCGGAAGGCGAAAACAGAAGCGGACGATCATGTTGGCGAAGACCCAATGCAGACGGAGTATTGATGCTGTCAGACCCCGCACAAATCGTTCATTTCGAACACAGCCTGAAGGAGCCAGAATTCAGTTTGGATTGGATCTGGACCATATATATCCAGATCCCAATCCAAACCCATGTGTGGACTTGGATTTGGATTTGGATCCAGAGATCCAATCCAATATCCACATCCATGGCCCACATCACCTTCTCATAAATGGAGGTGGGGCCCACTTGAATTTCACGTGGGATTATGGGCATGAGAGAGAGTGGGGGAGGATAAGATTAAAGTGTGTGTTGTAATTAAGCTTGACTTGTGTGTCAAGTTTGGGGTTAATCATGTGGGTTAGCCTAATTAATGTGGGTTTAAGCTTGTAATTAGCCAAAACCTAATCTAGGGCTACACCAACATGATATGATTAAGGTCTATGGGTCATGCAAAGGGAGCTCCTTAATCCAATCCTAACCAAAAACACCTAATCCTAGCCTTTTACCCCAATCTTGTCCTAATCCTAGCCTAATCACCTAACCCACTTCCCTAATCCCGACCTAATCCCAACCTAATCACCTAACCCACTTCCCTAATCCTTCCCTAAACCTAGGTTAATTTCCCTAAACCTAACCTAATCCTAGCCTAATCACCTAACCCACCTCACTAAACCTCACCCCAAAACCAACCCACCCAGCTAAACCCTAAACCTCTAAACCACCCCACCTAAACCTAGCACACAATCTACCCAAAACCCCTTGTATGAAAATATCTGGCCCTACCCCAATACCAGCCCACCTTACCACCATACCACCACCCCTAGACCACCTTACCACTACCCTAATACCAGTCCCCAACCGACCTATCCCAGCCCTATATAACCCCCCCCCCAAGGGGCGGGTTTCGAATCTCTCTCATGCCCTTTCCAGCCCAACCGAACCCAGCACTCCAGCCACTCCTAGCCGGGTCTTCCACCTGCACCACAGCCAGCCTCCACCTCACTCCACTTGCTCCACCACACCCCAGCCAGCCAACCACCTGTCGCCACAACTGCCTTCGGCCGAACCCTCCACTTCAACCACCCGGCTGCTCCTCCTCTTCCATCCACCGCCTCTCTTTAACACCGGTTAGTACCCCATATCCCACTCTACTTCTTCTCCACTCCCTCTCCACTCTCAGCCACCTGCACTACCACCACCTTACCCTAACACCAGCCACTTGCCGCCACCATTTCCATTCGGCCAAACCTCAGCCACCCCAACTACCCGCCATTACCTAAACACCCTAGCTACACCCGGCCACTCCACCTAACTCCCTAAGACTTGCCCATATCACCTCACCACACCCGGCCACTACCTTACCCCATACCCTAGCTAGCTTCCTTCCCATCTACGCCACCCATAGCCAACCTAGCAACCACCACCACCAAGTCTCCCTCAGTCGGCCACTTCAACCGACTGTTCCATGTCCATTCGGCCAACCACCCGCCAACTTTAGGTACTCCCCTAGACACTCCCTTAGGCTCCACCTTAGTGCCATACTTCCTAACACTACACCCTCCCTTAGTGACCGTACTTAGTCACTTTAGCCCAACCCACAAAGCCAACCCCTTTGCTAGCCGCCGGCCACCTTCAAGGCGCCCTTCCCACGCACCCAAGGCACCCGGCCAGCAGCCCTTTGTTGTTCAACTCCGCGGAGCTCCCTCTTGCAGCCCAAGGCGAAGGCCAAGCCCACGCTCAAGCAAGGCATCTTCGGACCAGCTATTAGTAAGTGCCTCACACGGTCCTTAGTTGTATACTTGCTTAAAATTTAATTCGATATGGGGTTGTAATAACGGAGCATAGTCTCCCCCCGCTTGTAATAACGTGGCTTGGCACACCCACACACGTGCACTCTCTTAGTCGTGCACGATTTCGAACACACACGGGCCTAATCAGCCCCTAATACATATATATATATATATATATATATATATATATATTTTAACTTACACAGGGTTTTGCTTAAGTTGGGTGTGTTGTCTTTCAATTCAAGCACTCACACACATTGAGCCTTCGCTCTTATTTGAAAGACCCAAGTAAGGGTCGTGCTATACTATTTGGGTTTCATTTCATGTCGCGTGTGTAAGTCTTTCAATTCAAGCACTCACACACATTGAGCCTTCGCTCTTATTTGAAAGACCCAAGTAAGGGCCGTGCTATACTATTTGGGTTTCATTTCATGTCGCGTGTGTAAGTCTTTCAATTCAAGCACTCACACACATTGAGCCTTCGCTCTTATTTGAGAGACCCAAGTAAGGGTCGTGCTATACTATTTGGGTTTCATTTCATGTCGTGTGTGTAAGTCTTTCAATTCAAGCACTCACACACATTGAGCCTTCGCTCTTATTTGAAAGACCCAAGTAAGGGTCGTATTATACTATTTGGGTTTAATTTCATGTTGTGTGCGTAGTACTTCAATTCAAGCACTCACACACATTGAGCTTTCGCTCTTATTCCCAAGACCTTAGTTAAGGCCATATTGCAGGTTATATTTGGGTTTAATTTCATGTTGTGTGCGTAGTACTTCAATTCAAGCACTCACACACATTGAGCCTTCGCTCTTATTTGCAAGACCCGAGTAAGGGCCCATATATATCTTATATATATATATATATATATATATCTCCCTTCGGCATTTACATTACAAGTCATTTCCCTTCGGTTATTTCCCTTCGGCATTGTCTTTACATTCGGGTTTTCCCTTTGGAGTAGTGTGAGTTTGCATTGCATCTACGCCATACCACGAGGTAGGATGCATATTGCATCAAAGCAAGCCCCGTATTCCCGCTCAAAATCACCCATGTAGTGGAGTGTTCATAACACACACCTAGGTGGCCCATAAAGGGATAAAAAGAAAGACTTAGGCACGTGCAAATCCACGTGATCTAAAATCTGCAATCGCACATAAAAGACCCGAATCAAAACATCTCGAACCGCTCTCGCAGGCTTTTCTTACCCTAAACTCGATTTTTAAAGCGTACAGACTGACCCTTGCGCATCGGTGCAAGAAGGTCTACGACGACAAGAGCTCACTTGCTCATAGTCGCCACGTTAGAAGTCAGGATAAAATATATCTTCGCTAGCTTAGGTAAGCTAGCTGGCACGCCTTGTTTATACAAATAGGCCTTAGACACACGAGAGGATCCGCTCTAGGCCCTAAGAAGCCAAAGGGAAGGCAGGGATTTTCCTGCGTCTACACCCACCTCACTAAACCTCACCCCAAAACCAGCCAACCTAGCTAAGCCCTAAACCACTAAACCACCCCACCTAAAACCTAGCACACCATATCCCTAAAAGCACCTAAACTAAATATCTGGTCCCCCCTAAATATCTAGCCCACCTTATCACTAAACCACCACCATCTAACCACTAAACTACCCTTTCAAAACCAGCCCAAACCGACTTTTGAAAACCCTATAAACCCCCCCCCTAGTGGGCGGGTTTTGAAGAATTTTTCCCCCAGCACTTTGGGCTAGCCGAGCCCTCTCTCACCTTGCTCTCTTCTCTCACCTGCTCCACCACCACTTCCCGACCTACCCCACTCCACGCTGCCATCATTGCCCGGCCTGCACCACCCTACGTCGCCACCATCTCTCGGCCTGCACCATTCCACTCCACCACCAACTGCCCGGCCAAATCCACACCATTCGGCTGCCTTCCTTGGACAACCGCCACCTTCCCTGTCCTATCCGGTTAGTACCCTATCCTAACTCCACCCTATCTTCACTCCCCCTACACTCTCAACCACCCTTCAACCATACCCCAGCCGGCCACCACCTAACCTGCCACCAGTCGGCCAATCTCTGCCCAACTGCACCTAACTATCCCAGCCACCTTACCTCTTTCCCTAAGACCTGCCCTTTCTCCCCTTTAACCATCTCTTAGCCAACACCCTAGCTAGCTCCCCCCCTCGCCATTCATAAATACCCCTAGCTACCTTAGCCGGCCACCACCTAACCTGCCCCTAGTCGGCCAGCCACAGCCGGCTGCACCTTGTCACAACCGCAGCTTTCCATCCTCTCCTTTAAACCAACCCCCTAGTCACCCTTTAGCTCCACCTTCCCTAGTACCTGCCCTACACCTTAGTGACACTCCCTAACTACCTCAACACCAAGATACCACAGCAGCACCCTCCTATCAGCTGGCTAGCCCCAAGGCGCCACATCCGCCATCCTTGCTTCACCCGACCAGTCACTCTCTTGCCGTGCCATTCTGAGGAGCTCCCTCTTGTAGCCCAAGGCGACACCCAAGCCCAAGCTCAAGCAAGTCACCTCCGGACCAGCTATACGTAAGTGCCTAACTCAGTCCTCATTTGTAGACTTGCTTAAGCTAAATTAAATTTGATACAGGGTTGTAATAACGGAGCATTGTCTCCCCCCGCTTGTAATAACGTGGCTTGGCACACCCACACACACGTGCACTTGAGCCTACCTCTCTCTTAGTTGTGCACGATTTTGAACACACATGGGCCTAATCAACCCTTAAGATATAAATTTATTTATATAGTTTAAGTTGCGTGGGGTTTTGCTTAAATTGTGTGTGTTGTCTTTCAATTCTCGCACTCACACACATTGAGCTTTCGCTCTTATTTGCAAGACCCAAGTAAGGGCCGTGTTATATTTCCCTTGGGTTTAATTTTATGTCGTGTGTGTAGTATTTCAATTATACACTCACACACATTGAGCTTTCGCTCTTACTCCCAAGACCTTAGTTAAGGCCATATTGCAATTTATATTTAGGTTTAATTTCATGTCGTGTGTGTAGTACTTCAATTCTCGCACTCACACACATTGAGCTTTCGCTCTTACTCCCAAGACCTTAGTTAAGGCCATATTGCAATTTATATTTGGGTTTCATTTAAGTCGTGTGAGTTGTCTTTCAATATATACACAACACCCACGCAACATGTTAGCAACCTTCGGGCCCATATATATTATAAGTATTTCCATTTTGGCTATGTCTTTAAGATTTGGGTTTTAAGGTTCAGTAGTGTGCCTAGTCTTTACATATATACACAGCACACACTTGCACTATTGAGCCTTTTCGCTCTTAAGATATAGCCATATTTCCCTTTTGCAATTTCCCTTCCGCAATTTCCCTTCGGTAATTTACATTACAAGTCATTTCCCTTCAACATTGTCTTTCAATTTCGGGTTTTCCCTTTGGAGTTGCGTGAGTTTGCATTGCGTATATGCCATACCACGAGTTAGGACGCATATTGCATCAAAGCAAACCCCATACCCCCATTCAAAATCGCCCCACTTAGGCTACGTGTTCATAACACACACCTAGTTGGCCCGAAAAGGGATAAAAGGAAAGACATAGGCACGTGCAAATCCACGTGAAACAAAATCTGACAATCATACAAAAACAACCCGAGTCAAACACCTCAAAACGTTTTCGTAGGTTCCCATACTTCAAAAACTCAATTTTTAAGCATACAGACTGACCCTTGCACATCGGTGCAAGAAGGTCTGCTACGAAAAGAGCTTACTTGCTCACAGTCGCCACGTTAGGAGTCAGATTTAAAAATTTCTCTTTGCTAGCTTAAGTAAGCTAGCTGGCACGACCTTTTGCTTAACTAGAACTTAGACACACGAAAAGATTCGCTTCAGGCCTAAGAACCAGAAGCGGGAACTTTCTGCGTCTACAGGATTTGGCACGCCCGGTGGGACGTGACTCTTTTAAAATCGAGTTACCTTAGGAATCTTGCGAAAATATTTTCCAAAAGGTGTTGTTTTTAACTCTTTTCTTTATTGTACTTCATACATAGAAATTTTTGAAAAGCTTGAAAGCATGTTAAAATCCAACCCAAGTGAAGTGTCGAGCCAAGGCTCATGCGCATCAAGTTCTCACTCTAGGAGGATTTTGAAAAATAAAATCAAACTAGATGAGATAGAAGACTTGAGAAGGGAATTCGAGGCCAAAATCGATGCTCTCAGCCAAGAGGCAGAAGTAGGCGATTCATGTTCATCGAATGGTGAACAAAGGGCCAAGAAAAAAACTGAAAACCTCGCAAGCACAAAGAGGCCTCCGTAATAGAAGGCAACCAATACCACGAGTCCTTCACACAAAGGACCGTAAAGCCCTACAGCAACTGCTGAAAGGGCAAAATAAAGAGAAAAGGAGTTACGCCCTGTCTGATTTCCTTCCCATGGATTACGAAACAGACAGTGACGATGAAATACCGAACTTCCATTGGTATGATGGCATGGGAGACCCTAGGTCTCACTTGCAACTTTTCTCGCGTCGAGCCCATAAAAAGAAAAAGGACTCGATGAAATGGGTGTATTGGTTCCCTTTATCCCTTAGAGGCATAGCTGCCAAATGGCTGGCTTCCTACGATTTAAGCCAGTTTGCTACTTTTGAAGAGTTAGCGAACTGCTTCATGCAAAGATTTGCATATAACGTAGAAGTCACGCCGACTTTAAACACTTTAAGGGATACGAAGCAAGGCATGAACGAAGACGTACATGCCTTCATTATTCGATGGAGGTCCCTTTTAGGCCAAGTGCGAGAGCCAATATCTGAAGGATGCGTAGTCATGCTCATCTTGGATAATTTTAAAAGCGAGCTAAAGACCCTTCTCTCGCTCCACGAAATCTCAACTTTCCATAAGTTGATAAAAAAAGCATCCCTTTTCGAAACAAACTTGAAAAAGGGGATATACGATCATTTATGGAAAGGAAGTGTCGTTTCCAAAACCCGCTTGGAAAAGCCCATCACTTATGGGCTACCCATGATGGACAAAGGGGCAAAGCCCCCCCATAAAATCGCCAATGTCCAGGTGGATCTAGGTCTAGCGGGCACTTCAAAGAATTTTGAAAAATTAGAAAACAAAAGGGACAAAAATTTTCAAAAGCCTATTAAAAAATGGGAGTACACACCGCTGGGGCAACCTGTGTCGAAGGTCCTAGACCTCCTACTTGCCCAAGGCATGATTGAACTTCCCGAAATCCCCGAGGGAGTCACTTCCAAAGAGGGATATTTAAACCATTTTTGTAAGTATCATCGGCTCAAAGGCCATGATACAAAGCGTTGTTTCTCCCTTTTGAACAAAATCGAGAACTTGATAGCGGAGGGCCGACTCTAGGTCACTACGGAACCTGAGCCAACTCAAGCTATCTTCAAAGAACCCTTTCCCAAGCACACTAGTAGCAGTGGGAAAGGAAAGGAGGTATGTAACCTCACCTTTTCGAAAACTCTACGCAATCATCAGAGTTTGGTCGACCCACTTGTGCGTCTACTCTTGTACTTTACAAGAAGCCCGCCCAAGTAGTCATCTAGGGACCACCAAGAGCTGAATCCCTAGCTAAACCAGTTTTAAAACTTCAAGGTGCTCCTGAACTCTCAATTAGAGCCAATTTAAGTGTGAACCCTAGGTTGGTCGTGGGGGAAGTGACTAGATCCAGGAGGATCTATCAACCCCCGTACCTACAAAGTGCTAAAAAGGTGGTCAGTGTGCCTGGCCCCTCAAAAGCATGTATTCCTAGAGTTCTGTTGAAAGCAGACGGGAAAATCATCCTAAACCCTTATGATTTCGAAAACCATCTTTCAAAGATTCCTATCCACATGTCCATCCTAGAGCTAATACAAACTTCACCTAGGCATAGACTCGTGCTAGAGAAAATTCTAGAAAGAGCTAAGGTTAGTTCGAACATAAGTCCTGAATCCCTATTTGATCAAGTGGCATCAATAGGAGCAAAATCGCCCATCACTTTCTCGGAATATGATGTAGATAGACCCTACGAGTCCCACAACCAGGCCCTCCATATCGAGGTGGTTCTGAATAACCACTCTCTGGACAGGTGCCTAGTCGATGGGGGAGGAGGGCTCAACATCCTTCCACTTCATGTGGCATATCAAATCGGAGTCACCTTGACTTCTGTGAACCCAAGCCCCATCGTTATCACTAGATACGATGGGAATGCGTCTAGACCCTTAGGATCGATCGAACTCCCGATGGAAACGGGAGGGATCACACGCACGGGGGTGTTCCATGTCTTGGACATCCACCCCCATTATAACTTGTTGCTGGGAAGGCCCTGGATACACAGCTTGTGCGCTGTGCCATCCACCTTCCACAAATGTGTCAAGATCACACACACGGGGGTGTTCCATGTCTTGGACATCCACCCCCATTATAACCTGTTGCTGGGAAGGCCCTGGATACACAGCTTGTGCGTTGTGCCATCCACCTTCCACAGATGTGTCAAGATCTCTTTCAGGGACCAAGTCATGGTAATCCTAGGTGAGAGTCACCTCAGCTTCAGGGGATCATAAACTCCCCTTGTTTGTCGAGTTCCTAGGCCCATGAGGCTAACCTGGGGCAGACCATGGTCGAGCCACCAAGGCTCGTGTTAAACAACCCTAGGAAGGTTGTGTATGTGAAGGGGCAGCTCAAAGCAGGCCCCCTCCCAATCCTAACCCTTCTAGGAAGACCCAAACATCCCTTATTTCTAAAACCCCTGAACAAAAAGCCATACGAGCACGATATGGACGACAGCAAATTCCAAGACCACGATTTGTATCATAATTTTTCAAAAAACAAAAAATCGTGGAACATGTTGTTCAATATGGGCTACACGCCCTATAAAAGTCTAGGGGCACAAAACCAGGGTCTCCTAGAACCCATCCTTCCTAGGGCCAACCCAAGCCGATATGGGATCGACTATACTCCCAAAATACCGCCAGAGCCACCCCCTGTGACCACCTAGGTCAAGGGTGCCCTAGAGCCTACCCTAGAAGAGACCTACAATTTAGACCTCTTATTCCGAGTCTAACCGGTAGTGTTTTCCCTTTGTAGGTATGATGGAAGATCCCATTTATAAAAATACAAAAACATTTGAAAAACTTAAAATCAAAAAAATCGAAAAAGGGCAAAAACCAAAAACAATGGAAAATCAAAAACTCGAAAATAGAGTGGTTTGTATAGTTCCTAAAGTTCTTGTTTTGCAAAAACCCAAAAAAATCAAAAATCTACAAAATACCAAAAAGATTTTGTACATAGCTGCTCCTGGTAACACTTTGGAAAAAGAAAAGGATTTCGAAAGGAATGTCGTCTACATAGCCAGACCAAAAATTTTGAAATCAATTGAAAATTCAAGTACAAAACCAGGTCTTTTGAATACTCATGCATCAAATTCCCTCGGGTCTATAACCCATGAGAATGATCGAAGCCCAGAAGTGGATCCCCTTGAGAAGGATCCCGCTTTTGAGCTCCCAGAGTTTCATAAAATTCTTGATTTTGAAGGACCTTCCAATTCAGTTGGAGGAGATTTCATAGAGGTGAACCAAGGGAGTGATTCCAATCCCAAACTCATCAAGATAGGCACATGTTTGCATGAACATGAAAGATCAGCATTCATTGCATTTCTACAAACCTATTTAGATGTGTTTGCATGGACGTATGAAGACATGTCGGGCATAGACCCCAGCATTATCGAACATCGTCTTCCCTTAGATGCGGATGTAAAACCCATAAAGCAGAAGCTTAGGAAAATACACCCGAATGTACACACGCAAGTCAAAGAGGGTTTATAAGATCTGTTAAAAGCCAGATTTATAAACCCATTGCGTATTCTGATTGGTTGTCAAACATCGTTGTAGTTCAAAAAACCAATGGGAAAATTCGAATATGCATCGATTTCAGAAACCTGAATAAAGCCACTCCAAAGGATAATTATCCTTTACCAAACATAGATTTGATAGTCGATAGTACTACAAATCATGAAATGTTTTTGTTTATGGATGACTATTCAGGCTATAATCAAATTAAATTAAGTCCACGAGATCAGGGTAAGACCGCATTCACAACCCCGTGGGGCACGTACTGCTATACAGTCATGCCCTTTGCTTTGAAAAATACCGGCGCAACATACCAGAGAGCCATGACCACGATCTTCCATGATCAGATTCATGAGCTTATAGAAGTGTATGTAGATGATCTCTTGGCAAAATCCAAAACCCGATGCACTCATATCGAATGTTTGCAAAAGATTTTCGAAAGGCTTAGACTTTACAAAGTAAAGCTAAACTCAAAAATGTGTATTCGGGGTAGAGTCTGGAAAGCTTCTAGGCTTTATGGTAAGCCAAAGGGGTATAGAAGTCGACCCCTCTAAGTGTCGAGCCATCATAGACATGGCTCCACCCTCCAATCTCACCCAAATTCGTAGCCTCCAGGGTCGATTACAGTCCGTTCGCCGATTTATATCAAATCTGGCAACTAGATGCGAACCCTTCAACAAGCTGTTGAGGAAGGGCACGAAATTTTTATGGGATGGCGACTGCCAGAAGTCCTTCGAGAGGCTAAAGGCATACCTGGTTAATCCCCCCGTTTTGAATCCTCCAAAGCAAGGAAAACCGCTTTAACTTTACATTTCTGTGCATGTGAACGCTTTGGGAGCCCTATTGTCTCAATACGAGGATGACACCCATAAGGAGTATGCCATCTACTATATTTCAAAAACTCTCTTGGCTTATGAACGAAATTATCAAGCGATGGAGAAGACGTGCTTGGCCCTAGTCTGGGCCTGCCAGAAATTCAGACACTATTTCCTAGATCATGAGATCTGGATAGTGTCCAAGCTTGATCCAATAAAGCACTTGTTCGAAAAACCCATTCTCACGGGTAGATTGGACAAATGGCAACTCCTTTTAATGGAGTATGACCTAAAATACCACCACCAAATCTCCGTTAAGGGGCAAGTCCTAGCAGACTATGTGGCTGAGTTCCCCCTGGACGATGCATATCCCACACTGGATGAAATGCCCGATGAAGACATATTGCAAAACCATTTCCAAAACCACATTTTGGCAAACTCTTTCGAAAACCAAGTGTCGAAGATGCACTTCGATGGGGCACGAAACCAACGAGGGGCTGGTGCTGGAATCCGCCTAGATTTCAAATGTTCCAACAACATAGCTGAGTATGAAGCACTCATACAAGGCTTAAGGATTTCAAAAACTCTAGGGGCATCATGCATTGAGGTCTTTGGAGATTCGCTCCTTGTTATAAACCAGGTTTTGAAAATTTGGCAAGTACGTAACGAAAAACTACTTCCATATCACGAGTTGGCCACTCGATTGGTTGAGTCATTCCAATCGTATAAACTCACACACGTAGGAAGAGAGGACAATGGCATTGCCGATGCCCTCTCCTCCTTGGGTTCAACCCTAAAGGTCGATCCCATTTCAGGGACCCGATCTTTAGAAATATGGCATGCACCCAACCCATCCACACACGATTTGGATATTTGCCAAAATAACCCAGATTCTGTTGAAAAAACTTGGTTTTACGACATCAAGCATTTTCTAGAAAATGGGGGATTCACCGAGGATGCCACATCCAAAGATAAGGCATTCATCCATAAAATTTCGACCCGATACACCATTCTGGGTGGGGTTCTATATAAGAAAAGTTTTACCGGCATCCTACTTAGGTGTATCGATCTAGAGGAGGCTAGGATAGTG
The DNA here is from genome assembly GCA_036023115.1 of Brasenia schreberi. NCBI lineage: Eukaryota > Viridiplantae > Streptophyta > Magnoliopsida > Nymphaeales > Cabombaceae > Brasenia > Brasenia schreberi. Next base: position 1,049,170 of record JAYKKT010000035.1, on the reverse strand, counting down.
ATGCATGAGTTCCACAATGGAGAATGTGGAGGTCATGTTAATGCCAACATGATGGCAATGAAAATACTTAGAGTGGGCTATTTTTGGTCCACCCTGAAAAAGGATTGTCATGATCATGTTATGAAGTGTCATCCATGTCAAGTGCATGGGCACGCCATTCATATCCCCTCATCTGCATTGCATTCTGTGGTCAGCCCCTGGCCATTCACCATGTGGGCGTTTGACATCGTAGGCCCTATATTTCCAAAAGCCTCGAATGGGCATCGATTCATTTTAGCAGCCACTGAGTATTTCTCCAAGTGGGTGGAAGCCATTTCCCTTACCAACGTGCTGGGGCAACATGTAGTGGCTTTCATTAGGAGGAATATCTTGGCTCGATTTGGGGTTCCACGAGACCTTGTGTCTGATAATGGCACCCCATTTAAGAACGAGCGGATGGTTAAGTTGTGCAACACGTATGGCATAACTCACCACTTCTCTTTACCCTACTGTAGACGCGCGAAAATCCCCGCCTCTTTGCCTCTTTCGTGGCTTGGAGTGGATCTTATCGTGCGTCTAAGGCCTATGTATACAAATAGGGCGTGCCAGCTAGCTTATTTAAGCTAGCGAAGATATATTTAACACTGACTTCTAAACGTGGCGACTGTGAGCAAGTGAGCTCTTGTCGTCGCAGACCTTCTTGCACCGATGCGCAAGGGTCAGTCTGTACGCTTTTGCAAAAATCGAGTTTTGGGGAGAAAGTCTACGAAACGGTTCGAGGTGTCTTATTTCGGGTCTTTAAGATGCGATTGCATTTTTTAGATCACGTGGATTTGCACGTGCCTAAGTTTTTTCTTTTATCCCTTTTTGGGTCGCCTAGTTTGTGTGGTATGAACACTCCACTACATGAGCGAATTCGAGCGGGGGTTGCTTCGATGCAATATGCGTCCTACCTCGTGGTATGTCGTAGATGCAATGCAAACACACGCTACTCCAAAGGGAAAACCCGAAATGTAAGGACAATACTGAAGGGAAATAACAGAAGGGAAATAACCGAAGGGAAATAACCGAAGGGAAATAACCGAAGGGAAATATGTATATATCTTATGTATATGAGCCCTTACTCGGGTCTTGCAAATAAGAGCGAAGGCTCAATGTGGGTGCGTGCTTGAATTGAAAGACTTACACACACGACAAGAAATTAAACCCAAATATAAATTGCAGTATGGCCTTGACTAAGGTCTTGGGAGTAAGAGCGAAGGCTCAATGTGTGTGAGAGTGCTTGAATTGAAGTACTACACACACGACATAAATGAAACCCAAATATAACTGCAATAAGGCCTTTACTAAGGTCTTGGGAGTAAGAGCGAAGGCTCAATGTGTGTGAGAGTGCTTGAATTGAAGTACTACACACACGACATAAATGAAACCCAAATATAACTGCAATAAGGCCTTTACTAAGGTCTTGGGAGTAAGAGCGAAGGCTCAATGTGTGTGAAAGTGCTTGAATTGAAAGACTTACTCACACGACAAGAAATGAAACCCAAATAGTATAGGTCGGCCCTTACTTGGGTCTTTCAAATAAGAGCGAAAGCTCAATGTGTGTGAGAGTGTTTGAATTGAAAGACAACGCACCCAACTTAAACAAAACCCTTCGGAAATGAAATATATATGTACACTTATATATTAGGGGCTGATTAGGCCCGTGTGTGTTCAAAATTGTGCACGACTAAGAGAGTGCACGTGTGTGGTTGTGCCAAGCCACGTTATTACAAGCGGGGGGAGACTATGCTCCGTTATTACAACCCCGTATCAAATTGAATTTCAAGCAAGTGTATGACTAAAGACCGAGTTTAGACACTTACAAGTAGCTGGTCCGTAGAGGTCTTGCTTGAGCGTGGCCTTGGCTTTGGGCTGCAAACGGGAGCTCCGCGAAGGTATGTGATCAAGGGTGCTGGCCGGCTGCAAATGGGGCGCGGGATATACGCCTCGAAGGGGGCCGGTAGCAAGTAGGTGGCGCCTCCAAGTAGGGAGTTTAGAGTGGCTGAATAAGTGGGTCTTAGGGTCACTAGGGAAGTTAGGTACTTAGGGAAACTGGACCTAAAAGGTGAGCTAGTGGGAAGGCCAAAGAGGACACCTAGGGGGGGGGGTTGGCCGAATGGGAGATGGTGGCTAAGTAGTGGCCAGCCACTTGGGTTATCCTAGGTTCGGCTAGGCTTAGGTGGTGGCGGCAAAGGGGCTGAGCTGAAGGGAAGATGGGTGGCTAAGAGTGAAGAGGTGGTAGAGAGGGGTTTTGAGGGAGTTTAGGGTACTTACCGAATGGGGAGAAGTGGCGGATGGAGTGGGAGAGTGGCGGGCAGGTGGCTGTCGGCTGGTGGAGTTGGGGGAAGATGGTGGCGTCCGGCTGGGGGGCAGTGGTGGTGGACGGAAGAGGGAAGGTGGCGGAGCAGGTGGCGGCTGGTGGAGCAGGTGGAGCTGCTGGGGAGTGGTCACGGCTGGATGGAAGATGGGAGAAGGAGAGGGCCCGGCTGGATGGAAAGGTGGTTCCCACTTGGAAAACCCGCCCACAAATTGGGGGGGTTTAAATAGGGGATGGGTAGGTCGGTTAGGGCTGGGCTGTGGGTAGTGGTTAGGTAGTTTAGGTAGGGTGGTATGTAGATAAGGTGGGCTGGATGGGGTTGGGCCAGATATTTTAAAACTAGGTGTTTGGATAAATCGTGGGCTAAGGGTGGTTTAGGGGTTTAGGGCTAGGTTAGGTGGTTGGGTTTTAGGGTGAGGTTTAGTGAGCTAGGTTAGGTGATTAGGCTAGGTTTAGGCTAGGATTAGGGAAATTAATCTAGGTTTAGGGAAGGATTAGGGAAGTGGGTTAGGTGATTAGGTTGGGATTAGGCCGGGATTAGGGAAGTGGGTTAGGTGATTAGGTTCAGATTAGGGGTGGATTAGGGGTTTAGGCTAGGTTTAGGCATTTTTGGCTAGGTTTAGGTGAAGGAGCTCCCTTAGCATGGCCCATAGACCTTGATCACCCCATGTTGGTGCAACCCTAGGTTAGGTTTTAGCTAATTACAAGCTTAAACCCACTCAATTAGGCTAACCCACATGATTAACCCAAACTTGACACACAAGTCAAGCTTAATACAACACTCTTGATATTTTTCACCCCACTCTCTCTCATGCCCAATATCCCACGTGAATTTCAAGTGGGCCCCACCTCCATTTATGAGAAGGTGAGTGGGCCATGGATATGGATATTGGATTGGATCTCTGGATCCAAATCCAAATCCAAGTCCACATATGGGTTTGGATTGGAATCTGGATATATATGGTCCAGATCCAATCCAAACTGAACTCTGACTCCTTCGAGCTGGGTTCGAAACGGACGATTCGTGCGGGGCCTGACAGCATCAGTACTCCGTCTGCGTTGGGTCTTCGCCAACATGGTCGTCCGCCTCCGTTTCTGCCTTCCGGAGATGACTTCAAATGATATTTTGGTAAGAACAGGGTCTTGGACGTTCGAGATCCTGGGGTGTGAATCAGATACAAGAGTTGCTGCGCCGGGCTCGACAGGTGCTCCGGTTCCGGGCTCTTCTTGGCTCTCCTGGTCCTGTCTTGATCGGGCCAAGCCACTTTGGGGTTTCAAAACATGTTTTAAAAGGGTTTTCAAAAGCTATATGTTTTTGAAAATAAAGTTTAAAAAACATATATACAGGGTTGTTTGGAAGGTGTAAACACCCGAAATTTTTTTCAAGTATTTTCAAAAACTCCTAAATTTTGAAGGCCAATTTAAAGCCTTTATGAACCTTTAAATTCAAAATTCCCAAATTTTAAAGTTTAGACCTTTTGGGAGATTATTTCAAAATAAAGGTTTTAAATCCAAATAGCCCATGAGTTTCGAAGCAGGCGGAGACCCAATCCAGGCCTCGATTCTCGGAAAGAAGATAAAGTGTATCAAGATACGGATCAAGTTAAATCAGATTGATTCCCAAAAGTGGAGAAGATTGAAGCATATCAAGTTCAAATTCAACAACTTATCCAAATGGAAGGTCAAGACCGATCAAATCCAAGTTTGTCCGATGGGGCCAACTTGGAACCAAGACTCGAGGCCATGGTCACAAGCTCATTCAATTCTAGAAGATTTCAAGTGTAGCTCAAAAGCAAGAGGTGGGAGCCGAATCAAAGAAAGAAGCGAATTCAAGTGGGTCGAAGTTTAAAGAAATCAGCCCAAACAAAACATGTTGCACATTGTAAGGTTGTTTAAAACCAACCGCATGCTCTAGGGCTACACCAAGCCATGGCACCTATACCAGCCCATACGGGCTGGTCCGAATCGACTCAATGAAGAACTACAAGAAGCCGGTTTGGAGCGGATCAAATCCACCAAGCTAAAGCTCCAACCCGCCCCACAAGAAGCCACTAGAACCAGCCCCCCTTGGCCTATAAAAAGGCCCAAGAGGGGGGGTGGGTTCCATAACTTGCATAACTTGGAGAAGAGAGAGAGAGAGAGAAGAGAGAGAAGAGAGAGACCTTGGGTGGTGTGTGCTAGACTAGGTGCAGAAAATTTCAGCAAAGGGGGGACGTTTTCTAGTGAAGGGGAAGCTAGGTGAGAGCTTGTAGGAGTTAAGAAGGAAGGCCATCAAGAGGAAGACCGGCTTCATCATTGAAATCCGGTCCTTCGCATCCAAAACTCGTGTAAGACCTTTCTTACTTAATCTAAGTTTCATTCCCTTCCATTCAATTCATTAAATGGGGTTGTATTAATGGAGTTTCATCTCCCCCCGAGTTGTAATAATTTAGCTTTGCTGCCATTTCAATTTCGTGGATGAAACACTATACACCCACATGCACGCCAAGTGTTTGCTTTAATGCTTCTCCCTTCCTATATGCTATATACCCTCTATACTTCTAACCCCCTCTATGTCTAAGCTATAAAGTACTTCCCATTCATTTATATTCCAGCAAATTTGCTTTAAGGGTTGTTGCATTTTAATTTCGGGTGGGTTATGCATCATTACATTTATAAAACAGAAAACCGGATTTCAGCATCTCTGCATATGTCTGTTTCTGTAATTTTAATTTTGTGATGCTTACTCCGATTGTCTTGAAATTTGGCACACTGATTCCACACACATTGGGACACTCTGTATAAAATTGGCAAGATTTTAGGGTCGCTCAGCCACGTAATAAAAGCATATTAAGAAAGACCAGATTTCTGCACCACTGTTTGCACAGTCGGATTTTCTGAAACAGAGGTTGGGTAAAAGTCCCATATCTCTGTCCACAGGAGTCCAAATTGGTTTATTTTTGATGCATTGGAAAGCTAACATCCATAGCTTTCCAGCAATATCAAAATCATTAAAATCGGAGTTCTGAACAGAGAGATACAGACTCATCTTTGAGTTTCTGTATTTCTGAAACAGAGCTGTTCCGAGTCAGTGAGGTGGTCTGAGTAGATTATTTGTTTCTGATTCAATACTGCTCCAAATGCAGATTTGAAAAAGGCTACAGTCTCTCCACACTACCAGCTTTGTCTGGTAAAATTTTGATAATTTTTGGAAGTCTGTAACGCCTTTAAAACTCCCCTAGAAAATAGCTCTGAAAACAGAATTCTCTGTTTTCAGCAACTTGTGTTTTTCCAAGTATTGAATCCGAGTGCACAAGATTCAACAAATTTTTCAAAGACACTTGTTTATGTAAAAGGGAATCATGTTTGCTGTAAAATGAAATTCCTAAGCGCTCAACACTGACCCTTGAGCATCGGCTCAAGAAGGTGTGAGTGAAAAGATCCCGCTTGCACACAATCGCTTAGAAGTCTTACAAACATTTGCTAGTTCTGAACTAGCTGGCACGCTCGCGCAAGCGTAGGGGTGGAAAGTTTCATTTCAAGTTTGTTTCATAAACTTTGAAATGAGAATTTTCATGTCTACAGAAATGGCACGCCCGGTGGGAGTCGGGTCTTAAGGAATTTCTAAGCAAATAAGACTCCCAAAAATCTTTTCAAAGTGTTTTTAACATCGGTAAATTGTGCACGTGTAGGATTTTCAAGGACCCGTAAGATCATGTCAAGTTCGGATGGTTCTTACGAGGTGTCGAGCCGGGCTTCATGCTCGTCAAGTCAATTTTCGAAAAGATTTTCAAAAACAAATTTCAAAAACAAGAAAGAGTCATTAGAAGAATTGAGGAAAGAATTCGAAGCAAGAATCGCCGCTCTCAGCCAAGAGGCCGAAGCGGTCGAATCCTGCTCATCCCATGGGAGGCAAACTAGGGCTCGAAAGAAAACAAACAAACCCAGAAAACCCAAAGAGACCTCCACCATGGAGGGGGATAGAGTGCTCGAGTCGTTCACATTAAAAGATCGCAAGGCCCTTCAACAACTACTAAGGGGCCAGGCCAAGGAAAAGAGGTCATATGCCCTATCCGATTTTTTACCTTCCGATTACCAAACGGATAGCGACGATGACATACCAAATTTTCATCGATATGATGGGACGGGGGATCCTAGATCTCACCTCCAACTCTTTTCCCGTCGAGCATATAAGAAGAAGAAAGACTCGGCTAAGTGGATCTACTGGTTCCCCCTCTCCCTTAAGGGAACTGCTTCCAAGTGGCTCGCTTCCTATGACTTGAGCCAGTTTGCCACTTTTGAAGAGTTGGCAAATGGGTTCATGCAAAGATTTTCACACAACGTGGAAGTGACTCCCACTTTGAACACCCTAAGGGACACAAAACAAGCCACGAACGAGGATGCTCATGCATTTATCGTTCGATGGAGGTCTTTATTGGGGCAAGTAAGAGAGCCCATCTCAGAAGGATGTGCCGTGATGCTCATCCTTGAAAATTTCAAACCCGAGCTGAAAATGCTCCTTTCCCTCCATGAAATTTCCACTTTCCACAAACTAATCAAGAAGGTTTCCCTATTCGAAGCAAATATGAAAAAGGGGGTCTACGATGACTTGTGGAAAGGCAAAATTTTTTCAAAAACTCGTTTTGAAAAGCCCGGGACTTACGGGCCAACTACTACGGACAATGGGGCAAAACCCCAAAAAGTTGCAAATGTCCGAGTAGAACCAAGCCCGGCTGGCACTTCAAAATTTGAACCGAAGAACAAAAAGGTTCAAAAGTCTTTCGAAAAAAGAGAGTACACCCCGCTGGGGCAGCCCATCACAGAGGTCCTCGACCTCCTGCTCGCCCAGGGAATGGTGACACTTCCGGAAATTCCCGAGGGGACACCCCCTAAAGGGAAATTTTTAAACAAGTTTTGCAAGTATCATAGGCTCAAAGGCCATGATACAAATCACTGCTACACCCTTTTAAACAAAATAGAGGACTTGATCGAGCAAGGCCGGCTCCAGGTCACCGAGGAACCGGAGCCCGCCCAAGCCGTACTCAAGGAACCCTTCCCCAACCATGCAAGCACTAGCGGGAAGGACAAGCAGGTATATGCTCTCTCCTCTCATTTGAATGGTTCGGAACATGCATGGCATACGGATCGCACTACTTGTCACACACCACTGCTCGTAATAAAAAAAGCCAAACAAGTAGTGATCCGGGGAGCGCTTAGAGTCCCGCCCCCGGCTAGAGCCTTATTAGAGATTCGAGGTGCTCCCAAGCATCAAACTAGAGCCCACCTAGGAACGAGCCATAGGGAAGGTGTGGACGAGGTCACTAGATCTAGAAGGATCTACCAACCCCCACACTTAGCAAAAGATGCTAGCAAGAAAGTGGTCGTTATCCCCGGCCCTTCAAAATCATGCATTCCCAAAGCATCGCATCTCATGGGTAAAAACGATGTGTTAACCCCATATGATTTTGAAAATCACCTTGCTAAGATTCCCATAAACATGTCTATCCTAGAACTTATCCAAACATCCCCTAGACATAGACAAGTTTTAGAAAAGATCTTAGAGAAGGCCAAGGTTAACCCAACCATAACCCCTGAGTCCCTCTCCTTCCTAGTCTCACCCATTTGTGCTAAAACTCCCATTGTGTTTTCGGAAGATGAGCTAGAACAACCCTACCAAAACCATAACCAAGCCTTGCAATTAGAGGTGGTATTGAATCACCATCCTCTAGACAAGTGTTTGGTTGATGGCGGAGGAGGTCTAAATATACTTCCACTACACATAGCCTACAAAATAGGAGTCTCCTTGACCTCTCTAAACCCGAGTTCCATCGTGATCACAGGATACGATGGAAACGCATCCAAACCTTTAGGAGTCATAGAGTTACCCATAGAAGTAGGGGGCATGAGTCATTCCGGGGTGTTTCATATTTTAGACATACACCCCCATTATAACCTACTCCTAGGAAGGCCATGGATACACAGCTTGCGGGCTGTGCCATCCACCTTTCATAGGTGTGTAAAAATACCCCTTCAAAACCAAGTTGTGGTAATTCTAGGAGAGAATCACCCCCAGCTGCAGGGAATACAAAATTTTCCATGCTTATCAGGTGATAAAACCCATGAGCCAAAACTAGATGAACCCTTGGTAGCTCATCCCAAACCAAAAGGTATCGTGCACATAAAAGGGCCGCCCAAGGCTAGCCCGCTCAAGATCATCTCAAAACTACCCAAAGTCCTCCCCAAGTCCATAAAAGTGTTTGAGCATGACATAGACGACACCAAGTTCAAAGGCCATCCTCTTTATAAAACATTTTCAAAATTAAAGAAGCCTTGGAACATGATGTTGAACATGGGTTATATGCCTTATCAAGGCCTAGGAAGCCAAAACCAAGGTCGTCTTGAACCCATAGTGTCAAACATAAACCAAAACCGGTATGGGATAGGCTACGACCCATCCATACCACCCGAACCTCCACCCATGACTACTTGGGTCAAGGGTGCCTTAGAGCCTCCTAACACCGAAACCTATGACTTAGAACTCTTATTTAGAGCCTAATGCATGGTGTTTTCTTTGTAGGTTTGATGGAAGACCCCGCCACATCCAAAAACCCAAAAAAATTAGAAATTTGCAAAATCCAAAAACAATTAGAAAGTTCCCAAAAACCAAAAACAATAGAAAATTTCAAAAATCTCGAAAAGAATGTGATTTACATTTCTCCTCCTTCTATTTGTTTACAAAAAGCCAAAAAAATTGAAAATTTTGAAAATTTCAAAAAAAATGTGGTTTTTGTCCCTTCCCTGTGTTTACAAAAAGCCAAAAAAATTGAAAAATGCGAAAACACCAAAAAAAAGGTTTTATACATTCCATCTCCGAAGAGCAATTTCGAAAAAGCCAAAAAAATCGAAAATCTTGGAAAACCCAAAAACATTGTCTTTGTGAAAAGCCCTAGTCTTTTGAAAGTGGTGGATGTTCCAAAACCGTGTGCCTTGCCTAGCACTTTCATAGAACCCAAATTTCTCAAGAGCGATCAAAGCGAAGAGGAAGATCCCCTCGTCCATGAGGAGGACCAAACCTCCGAGCTTCCCGAGTTCCATAGAATCCTTGATTTAGAAAAACCTTCAAATTCCGTAGGAGGGGATTTTGTGGAAGTAAATCTAGGGAGTGAGTCTAAGCCTAAGCATGTTAAAATAGGCGCATGTTTACATGAGCATGAAAGGACATCATTCATCACATTTCTCAAGTCATATGTAGATGTGTTTGCATGGACCTACGAAGACATGCCGGGTTTAGACCCAATGGTAGTAGAGCATCGTCTTCCCCTAGAATCAAATGCCAAACCCATAAAGCAAAAGCTTAGAAAGATTCACCCCGATGTACATGCACAGGTGAAAGAGGGTTTAGAAGATCTTTTAAAAGCTGGATTTATAAAACCCATTGCGTACTCAGAATGGCTTTCAAATATCGTTGTAGTTCGAAAATCCAATGGGAAAATTAGGATTTGCATTGATTTTAGAAATTTGAACAAAGCCACTCCAAAAGACAATTTTCCTCTACCAAATATTGATTTGATAGTGGATAGCACTGCAAATCATGAAATGTTTTCTTTCATGGATGGCTATTCGGGTTACAATCAAATTAAGTTAGCACCAAAAGATCAGGCAAAAACTGCTTTTACTACACCTTGGGGCACATACTGTTATACAGTTATGCCGTTTGGTTTGAAAAATGCCGGTGCCACATACCAAAGAGCTATGACTACTATCTTTCATGACCAAATTCATGAGCTCTTGGAAGTATATGTGGATGACCTTTTGGTGAAATCAAAAACCCGAGTTACTCACATTGAGTCTTTGCAAAAAGTTTTCGAAAGGCTTAGGCTTTACAAAGTGAAACTAAACCCTCAAAAATGTGTATTCGGGGTAGAATCAGGTAAGCTTTTGGGCTTTATGGTGAGCCAAAGGGGTATTGAAGTAGACCCCTCTAAGTGCCGAGCCATCATAGATATGCCTCCACCATCCAATTTGACCCAAATCCGAAGCCTCCAAGGTCGCCTCCAAGCCATTAGGAGGTTCATTTCAAATTTAGCAACAAGATGCGAACCTTTCAATAAACTTTTGCGAAAAGGGGTAAAATTTTTGTGGGACGAGGATTGTCAAAAAGCTTTTGAAAGATTGAAAACTTATTTGGTGAATCCTCCAATTTTGAAACCTCCAAAGCAAGGAAAACCTTTACTTCTTTACATTTCCATACATACGAATGCATTGGGTGCTTTATTAGCCCAATATGAGGATGATGGCCACAAAGAGTGTGCCATTTACTATATTTCGAAAACTCTCTTGGCATATGAAAGAAATTATCGAGCCATGGAGAAAATGTGCTTGGCATTAGTATGGGCTTGCCAAAAGTTTAGACATTACTTCCTAGATCATGAGATATGGATAGTGTCTAAGCTTGATCCGATCAAGCACTTGTTTGAAAAACCTATCCTAACGGGTAGGCTTGGTAAATGGCAACTCCTCTTAATGGAATATGACTTGAAATATCACCACCAAACCTCCATTAAGGGGCAAGCCCTAGCCGATCATATGGCCGAGTTCCCCTTGGAAGAAACATATCCCATACTTGATGAGATGCCCGATGAAGGCATATTTGCAAACGATTTTCAAAACCATGTTTTAGCAAACTGTTTTAATGAAAACCAAGTATGGAAAATGTACTTTGATGGGGCACGTAACCAACAAGGGGCAGGTGTTGGAGTCATTCTCATATCCCCCGAAAGGGGAGAAATACCCATTGCAATTCGTTTAGATTTTGAGTGTTCAAATAATGTGGCTGAATATGAGGCTCTCATACAAGGCCTAAAAGTCTTGAAAAATCTAGGGGCAGCTTGCATTGAAGTCTTTGGAGACTCTTTACTGGTTGTGAACCAAGTTTTAAAAGTTTGGCAAGTCAAACATGAAAAACTCATTCCGTATCATGAGTTGGCCACCAAGTTGGTCGACTCTTTCAAATCATGCACACTCACTCACATAGGGAGAGAGGATAACACCATAGCGGATGCCCTCTCCTCCTTAGGATCCGCTTTAAGGGTCGATCCCACCTTGGGAACCCGATCCCTAGAGATATGGCACTCACCCGTTCCATCCACGCACGATTTAGAGATTTGCCAGAACGACCAAAATCCAAATGATAAACCTTGGTTTTATGACATTAAAAACTTTTTAGAAAACGAAGGATTTCCCGAGTATGCTTCTTCAAAAGATCAAGCTTTTATTAGAAAAATTTCAACCCGGTATGTAATTTTGGGAGGGGTGCTTTATAAGAAAAGTTTTACGGGCATCTTGTTGCGATGTGTAGACCTTGAAGAGGCTAGGACCATAATGCACGAGTTCCACGATGGAGAGTGTGGAGGCCATGTTAATGCAAATATGATGGCCATGAAGATACTTAGAGCTGGGTATTTTTGGTCCACCCTAAGACAAGATTGCCATGATCATGTTAGGAAATGTCATCAATGTCAAATACATGGGCATATCATTCACACCCCATCATCCACTTTGCATTCCATCGTGAGCCCTTGGCCTTTTGCCATGTGGGCGTTCGACATCGTAGGACCCATATCCCCCAATGCATCCAATGGACATAGGTTCATCCTAGCGGCCACCGAATATTTCTCTAAATGGGTTGAAGCTACATCCTTGGCCAATGTCCAAGGACAACATGTAGTGGCATTCATTAAGAGAAATATCTTGGCCCGATTTGGAGTACCAAAAGACCTAGTGTCCGATAATGGCACCCCATTCAAGAATGAGAAGATGGAAAAATTGTGTGTCACATATGGCATGACTCAACACTTTTCATCGCCCTACTACCCTCAAGGCAACGGCCAAGCCGAAGCCACAAACAAAACCCTCATAAGCATCATTGAGAAAACCATAGAAAAAGGTAGGACATGGCATGAGAAGCTCGACGAAGCCTTGTGGGCTTATAGAACTTCCATTCGAACCCCAACAAATGCCACCCCATTCGAGTTGGTCTATGGCACGAGTGCCATACTCCCCATTCATACCAAGCTTCATTCATTTCATACATCACTTGCATTAGATATTCCATTAGAAACCCTACAACATACTAGAATGGTCGAACTTGACTTGTTGGATGAAAAGAGGATACTTGCTATGGATCATGCACATGCATATAGGCAAAGGGTAGCCCGACACTACAAGAAGCACATGAAGGCCCGCCACTTCAAAGTGGGAGACCTAGTGCTAAAAACCATTCACCACCGAGGCCCACACCCCCTTGGAAAGTGGCGGCCCAAGTGGGATGGTCCTTATGTTGTGCGTGGAACCACCACTAACAATGCTTACTGGTTGGTTGATGTTGACGGTAGGAACTTGGTAGACCCTATAAATGCTCAACATTTGAAAAGATATCATGTATAGGGGCTACTCTCTTTTGAAAATATTTTGAATGGGATCTCCTTTGAACTTCTTGAAGAAGGATCAAGGTGGATCATGTGACCCTAAACAAGGGAAATAGGATCTTATGAAAGGTAGAGTTTTCAAAATTTATGGGCTATATTTCAAAAGTCCCCATCTTACAAAATCGAGCCTTGTTCAAAACAGCAAAATATTTCCAAATGGTATATGCTATTTCAAAATAGGGTGTTCTTAGATGAATCGAGTAAACCATTGGGATAAGTCTCTCCCCATTTCGCTTCTCCTTCCCAAAAAGGAAAATTTGGCAAAATAGAAAAGAGGATATCCCTCCAAAATTTTATCTTCAAAAGAAAAAGAAAAGCAAAGCAGAAAAGAGTGCTTTGATTGAAAAGAAAGAGGAAAAAGCAAAATCCTCCAAAAAGAAAAAGGGAGGCCCTCTATGAAAAAAAGAAAAAAAAAAAATTTTGCCAAAAGCTCAAAAGGAGCAAATTTTCCTCTTCTTGGCCTTAAACCACGGGACGCTTCAGAAGGGACCGTGGTAATTCTTTTCCTATCCCTATGACTTATCCTAGTGGAGAAAGGTTTTATCTAGGAAAATTCTAAAGTAGGAATAGGATTTATTCATTTGAATCTTATTTTGTTTGAGAATTAGACTTTGTTGTGTAAGTAGGAGAGTTTTGCAATGTTTCCTAGTTTTCCTATAAAAATCTCTACCAAGTAGTAGGTATTATGACCCGAGTAAAGGGAAATACAAGAAGCTGAAAATCCTTGTGATTGAAGTAAAAAAGGATTTCCCCTTTCTTTTGGAAAGTTGTGAAAACCCGAAAACATCAAGCCACATAAGGGCCACGATCACTTGGGCAGTCGACCTTCACAAACCTCCCAAGTTCGATCCTTGCATGTTAAGAGTCTCTAAAAGAATTATCGTGTGCATATCACTCACACCCTTCATACATGCCCATGCATGCATTTCGAAACCATTGAGTACATGATCGATATTAGGACCAAGGTCATAGCAGATTGAGTCCCCTTTGGCTCTAAATCCCCTCTTACTTATTTTTAAAAGTTAGGCACTCAGATGATCCATGCTCTTGAGAAAGGTTCGGAAAGAAGAGTAAAAGGGTGTTTTCTTCTTTGACATTATCCAAACATAGTTGGATTAATGCCAAAGAGGGGCATCTGTAAACACCCGAAATTTTTTTCAAGTATTTTCAAAAACTCCTAAATTTTGAAGGCCAATTTAAAGCCTTTATGAACCTTTAAATTCAAAATCCCCAAATTTTAAAGTTTAGACCTTTTGGGAGATTATTTCAAAATAAAGGTTTTAAATCCAAATAGCCCATGAGTTTCGAAGCAGGCGGAGACCCAATCCAGGCCTCGATTCTCGGAAAGAAGATAAAGTGTATCAAGATACGGATCAAGTTAAATCAGATTGATTCCCAAAAGTGGAGAAGATTGAAGCATATCAAGTTCAAATTCAACAACTTATCCAAATGGAAGGTCAAGACCGATCAAATCCAAGTTTGTCTGATGGGGCCAACTTGGAACCAAGACTCGAGGCCATGGTCACAAGCTCATTCAATTCTAGAAGATTTCAAGTGTAGCTCAAAAGCAAGAGGTGGGAGCCGAATCAAAGAAAGAAGCGAATTCAAGTGGGTCGAAGTTTAAAGAAATCAGCCCAAACAAAACATGTTGCACATTGTAAGGTTGTTTAAAACCAACCGCATGCTCTAGGGCTACACCAAGCCATGGCACCTATACCAGCCCATACGGGCTGGTCCGAATCGACTCAATGAAGAACTACAAGAAGCCGGTTTGGAGCGGATCAAATCCACCAAGCTAAAGCTCCAACCCGCCCCACAAGAAGCCACTAGAACCAGCCCCCCTTGGCCTATAAAAAGGCCCAAGAGGGGGGGTGGGTTCCATAACTTGCATAACTTGGAGAAGAGAGAGAAGAGAGAGAGAGAGAGAAGAGAGACCTTGGGTGGTGTGTGCTAGACTAGGTGCAGAAAATTTCAGCAAAGGGGGGACATTTTCTAGTGAAGGGGAAGCTAGGTGAGAGCTTGTAGGAGTTAAGAAGGAAGGCCATCAAGAGGAAGACCGGCTTCATCATTGAAATCCGGTCCTTCGCATCCAAAACTCGTGTAAGACCTTTCTTACTTAATCTAAGTTTCATTCCCTTCCATTCAATTCATTAAATGGGGTTGTATTAATGGAGTTTCATCTCCCCCCGAGTTGTAATAATTTAGCTTTGCTGCCATTTCAATTTCGTGGATGAAACACTATACACCCACATGCACGCCAAGTGTTTGCTTTAATGCTTCTCCCTTCCTATATGCTATATACCCTCTATACTTCTAACCCCCTCTATGTCTAAGCTATAAAGTACTTCCCATTCATTTATATTCCAGCAAATTTGCTTTAAGGGTTGTTGCATTTTAATTTCGGGTGGGTTATGCATCATTACATTTATAAAACAGAAAACCGGATTTCAGCATCTCTGCATATGTCTGTTTCTGTAATTTTAATTTTGTGATGCTTACTCCGATTGTCTTGAAATTTGGCACACTGATTCCACACACATTGGGACACTCTGTATAAAATTGGCAAGATTTTAGGGTCGCTCAGCCACGTAATAAAAGCATATTAAGAAAGACCAGATTTCTGCACCACTGTTTGCACAGTCGGATTTTCTGAAACAGAGGTTGGGTAAAAGTCCCATATCTCTGTCCACAGGAGTCCAAATGGGTTGATTTTTGATGCATTGGAAAGATAACATCCATAGCTTTCCAGAAATATCAAAATCATTAAAATCGGAGTTCTGAACAGAGAGATACAGACTCATCTTTGAGTTTCTGTATTTCTGAAACAGAGCTGTTCCGAGTCAGTGAGGTGGTCTGAGTAGATTATTTGTTTCTGATTCAATACTGCTCCAAATGCAGATTTGAAAAAGGCTACAGTCTCTCCACACTACCAGCTTTGTCTGGTAAAATTTTGATAATTTTTGGAAGTCTGTAACGCCTTGAAAACTCCCCTAGAAAATAGCTCTGAAAACAGAATTCTCTGTTTTCAGCAACTTGTGTTTTTCCAAGTATTGAATCCGAGTGCACAAGATTCAACAAATTTTTCAAAGACACTTGTTTATGTAAAAGGGAATCATGTTTGCTGTAAAATGAAATTCCTAAGCGCTCAACACTGACCCTTGAGCATCGGCTCAAGAAGGTGTGAGTGAAAAGATCCCGCTTGCACACAATCGCTTAGAAGTCTTACAAACATTTGCTAGTTCTGAACTAGCTGGCACGCTCGCGCAAGCGTAGGGGTGGAAAGTTTCATTTCAAGTTTGTTTCATAAACTTTGAAATGAGAATTTTCATGTCTACAGAAGGCTCCTGGGTTTCCAAACTCAAAATGGCCCTTTGGGGGCTGCTTGTATAAAACCAGATTCGTTTAAGGAATTCGTGGGATTTCGGGGTGTTTACACCTACTACCCTCTAGGCAACAGCCAAGCCAAAGCCACAAACAAGACTCTCATTAACATAATTGAGAAGACTTTAGAGAAGGGTAGGACGTGGCACGAGAAGCTGGATGAAGCCTTATGGGCTTATAGGACTTCCATTCGGACTCCCACAAATGCCACACCATTCGAATTGGCCTATGGCACAAACGCCATTCTTCCCATTCATACTCAATTGCATTCATTCCATACATCCATAGCACTCGACCTCCCCCTAGAGACGCTTCAGCATGCTAGGATGGCCGAACTAGATTTGCTAGATGAGAGGCGACTCCTTGCTATGGATCATGCTCGTGCATACCGGCAAAGGATAGCCCGACATTATGCCAAACACATGAGACCTCGCCACTTTGAAGTGGGAGATATGGTTTTAAAAATTATCCACTATCCTGGCCCACATCCACTTGGAAAGTGGCACCCCAAGTGGGCTCGTATTGGTTGATCGATGTAGAAGGTAGGAATTTAGCAGATCCTATCAATATTCAATACTTAAAGAAGTATTATGTGTAGGATTTTGATTAAATTCCAATTTTTGAAAACCTTTAGGGATAGTTGCCCTGAGACTTGAAAATAAGGTGCAAAAGGCAAAATCGTGTGATCCTCCTGAGTAAGAGAATTCGCACTTGCGAAAGAGTGGAGTTTTCCAAAATCGAGTTTTCATTTTAAATCCTTCTTCTTACAAAGAAAGGCCTAGTTCAATATAGCAAGATACTTGCAAATAGTACGTGCTATTTCTAAATAGGCTGATCTGGAATGGATCGAGTGTGACCTTGGGATAAGTCCTCCCCTTTTCTCTTCTACTTCTAAAAGGAAAACGTGGCCCAAATAAAGGGAATTTTCCCATCCAAAGTCTCTTTCCAAAAGAAAGAAACCAGAATCCAAAAGAAAAATCGATTCTCTTATGAAAAAGAGGGATTAAAGAAAAAATACTCTCAAAGGGAGACCCTCTATGAAAAAAAGGAAAAAAAGGTCAAAAAGCTCAAAAAGAGCAGTTTTCCGCCTTCTATGCCTTAAACCACGGGATGCTTCAGAAGGGACCGTGGTATCTCTTTCCCATCCTTGGCTTATCCCAAGCTAAAACATGGTTCATTTCGAGGAATCCTAAAGTAAAAATAGGATTTACTTACCTGAATTTCATTTTGCTAGAGAATTCGATGTTTCGAGTAAGACGTAGGAATTTAAAATATAGCTTGTTTTCTTATAAAACCTCTGCTAGATAAGCGAGTGTCAAGACTCAAGCAAAGGCAAATACGAAGAGCTCGAGATCCTTAGGATTGAGACTCAAGACAGTTGTCCCTTTTTGTAAATAGTTTTGTAAATAGATTTTGAAAAATCAAACATCGAAGAGCATAGGATCTGCTCACTTGGAGCAACAGGCCTTATAAGTCTCAAGAGTTCGATCATATCTGGTCTCTGGGAGGTTGCCACTCTTGGCACCACACCCATGTCATGCATCTGCATTTCCACGCATGGCACTTGCATAAACATGATCCCATTTTAGGACCAGATTCCGTACATATCCCTTTGGCGTGATATCTCCTCCTACCAGGGTTTTAAAAGTGAGATTTTGCTAAAGATTGGGACAATCCCATATTTTCGTGGTTAGATCTAGGGAGGCATTGAAAGGGGTGTTTGTCATCTTTGCCATTATCCAAATCAATTTGGACAATGCCAAAGAGGGGCATCTGTAAACACCCCAAAATCCCACGAACTTCTCAAATAACCTGGTTTTGTAAAAGCAGCCCTAAAGGGCTATTTTGAGTCTGGAAACCCAGGAGCCTTCCAAACAAACCCTATACATATGTTTAAACTGTATCTGTTTTAAAATATGTATAATATGCTTTTAAAACCTTTTAAAATACATTTTGAAACCCCACAAAGTGGCTTAGCCTGATGAAAGCAGGACCAAAAGAGCTAAAGAGAGCCCGAAACTGGAGCACATGTCGAGCCCGGCACAACAACTCTCGTGTTAGATCCATCCCCAGGATCCCAAACATCCAAGTCCCTGTTATCAGCAAAAATCGTATGAAATCATCTCTGGAAGGTGAAAACAGAAGCGGACGACCATGTTGGCGAAAACCCAACGCAAGACGGAGTATTGATGCTGTCAGACCCCGCACAAACCGTTCGTTTCGAACATACCCTGAAGGAGCCAGAATTCAGTTTGGATTGGATCTGGACCATATATATCCAGATCCCAATCCAAACGTATGTGTGGATTTGGATTTGGATCCAAAGATCCAATCCAATATCCACATCCATGGCCCACATCACCTTCTCATAAATGGAGGTGGGGCCCACTTGAAATTCACGTGGGATTATGGGCATGAGAGAGAATGGGGAGGATAAGCATGAGGGAGATGTATTAAGCTTGACTTGTGTGTCAAGTTTGGGTTAATCATGTGGGTTAGCCTAATTAGTATGGGTTTAAGCTTGTATGAGCCTACACCTAACCTAGGGCTGCACCAACATGATGCAATGAAGTCCATGGGTTATGCAAAGGGAGACTCCTAACCCAATCCTAAGCCAAAACCCCTAATCTCGGCCTAATCCTAGCCTAATCACCTAACCCACTTCCCTAATCCCGGCCTAATCCCAACCTAATCACCTAACCCACCTCCCTAATCCTTCCCTAAACCTAGCCTAATTCCCTTAATCCTAACCTAATCCTAGCCTAAACACCTAACCCACCTCCCTAAACGTCACCCCAAAACCAACCCACCTAGCTAAGCCCTAAACCACTAAACCATCCCACCTAAAACCTAGCACACCATATCCCTAAAACCACCTAAACTAAATATCTGGCCCCCCCTAAATATCTAGCCTCTTGGCCTGCGCCATTCCACTCCACCAGCAACTGCCCGGCCAGATCCACACCATTCGACTGCCTTCCTTGGACAACCGCCACCTTCCCTATCCTATCCGGTTAGTACTTGTAGACGTGATTTTATTTCAAATCGTGGGATTCAAAATCAAACCCTCGAACTACGTCGGGTTGCGCGAGCGTGCCAGTTAGTTTATCAAAACTAACAAATTCTGATTTTCTGACTTCTAAGAACGATTGTGGACAAGTGAGATCTTTTCGACTTAGGCCTTCTTGAACCGGCGCTCAAGGGTCAGCCTAGACGCTTGAAATTTGTTTGAATCCGTTAATTCGAGAAAGGAAAAACCAGATCTTCCACTAGTTTCAGATTCGTGTTTAAGTTCTTGATTTCTGAAAATTTTCAGATTCTGAAAGTTGCAGAATCTGTTCAGTTTCAAAGACCTGTTCTTCGAATTTTTAAAAATACTTCTGATTCTACAAAAATTCTAAAACTTTTATAGAATGGAGACACGTGTTTGTAGAATCAGAATATATTTTTATTTTATAATTTTGTTCTTTATTTTCTAAGAATTAAATACAGAATCATAAACTGTTATAAAATTCGGAACAGCCCTGTTTCTGTGAATCAGAAGCTCAGAAAAATAGTAATATCTCATCACTCAGTCATCCAATTTCGATAAACTTTATTGTGCTGGAAAGATACGGATGTTAGGTTTCCTCAGAATCAAATTTCATCCAATTTCATTCAGTGGTTGCAGAGATATGAGCAAAAGAACAGAGGTCTGTTACTGAACGTTCTGTTTCTGTAAAACGCAATCTGGATTTTGTATAAACTTCACGGATCTAATTGGCTAGGAAAAAGTTCATAACAATTCCTAAAACTTTTATCTAAGAACGTCTGATATGTCTAGATTATTCATGCAAAATTTCGAAGCAATTGGCTTATTCGTTTGTCTATAAAAATTCCGTGATCAGATGCATGTGCACGGACAGTTTCAGAAACCAAGTTTGCAGAAAATTTCAGAAAGTTCCTAACGTGATTCTAAAATGAAATTCAACCTGTATCAGCCCTAATGATGCATGGAAATCATCTAAACATGGATTTTAATTCCATTCATGAAGGAATCATGCATGTTTGTATCGATATAAATGAAGAACATGGGCTCAAGGCCTTGATTCATGTACAAATTTCTAGAATCTGTGCTTTTTCAGATTCTCATGAATTAAAACCAATTTGTGCAAGAATTCCAACCTGTGTGAGTGAGAGGGGACGTAGGAGCACTTCACCGGACGATCGTCGGACGTCAGAACCAGGCCGGACTTCCTTCTTCTCCTTCTTCTCTTCCTTTCTCTCTCTCTCTCTCTATTTCTCTGAATTTTCGGACTGAACCTCTTGATGCTCGTTGGTTGATGGTCGCTGGTTGATGATCTCTGCAGCACTTGGGGAAGCCTTTTTATAGGCTCTGGCTGTGATTTGGATAAGCCAGATGGTTGGGATTTGGATGAGTTCGGTTTTGATTGTGCTGATAAAATCTTATCTGAATTGGTTTCATCTTATCTGGAATGTGATCTCCACAGGATCTGTATTGCTGAACTTTATCTTGAACGTTACTTTGTAATTTGAATATCATATGCATCTGATCTCTTGTGAATTGATTGGGACGTTATCTGTAGTTGATAACGTTATCTGCATTTGATGATGCCTTTATCTGGTAAGCTTTGAATCATTATCTGATTAGGCTTTGATTTCATCTGAGTTAGGTAAGCCTTGAACATGATCTCTGTTGCAGATATGCTACAGCTGGTATACTTTTGAAGATTTGTTGAAGGTTGCAGCTGGGGATCGGTCTCGATTATGTCCATGCATCCGTCTACATATTGATTGTGTGATTCATCATTGCTCTCTTGAGGGATCTTTGTAGCATCTTCAGGGATGAGATTCACTGAAGTGCTCCTCGCAGACACATTCTTATCCTCGGTTACACTGGGAGCTATATCGTCGTGCTCTTCAGCTGCAGCAGTAAACTCCTTCACTTGGTTGTTAGTTTCAATTGCATGATCAAGCCCTGATGCTTCAAGACTAACTTGACCTTGAACAGTCTCGACCTTCAAAGTCTCTTCGGCATTGTCAAAGATAAGCTTTTGGCTGGAATTCTGGCAACCATCAATCATTTCCATACGTTCCTTACATTTTCGATTTTGTGGAACATATTCATGATCTCCTTCTACTAAAATGATATCATCGCTGTCCTCTTGGTTACACTTTCCTCTAGTGATTACTTTTGAACCCTTCTTCTCATCCATAGCTCTGGTTTTCGAAATAGAGTTGCTATCCTCAATGGCATCAGGAATTGATTCATCCATTTCTCTCATTAAAGTTTCATTCTTATCCTTGGCGATAACAGGATCTGCGTGGTTGTTCTCTTCAACCACGAAGTGGTTCACTTTATTAACATCCGCAATTGTATGAACTTCATCAACTTTGGATTTCCCTTCGTGTTCTTGAAGAATGATTGCTATGAGATACAGCTTCTGATTCAACCTTTTCAATAAGGCTGGCCTATTTTACATCATGAACATTCATTATTGGTTCTAGGTGAGCATTGCCACTAGCCATAGCTTTCTACCAGGTAGATTAAAAGGATGAGTGATATGAAAAAGAACCATAAATGTTTTACAACCAGAACCTCTGCCCGATGTTACATTCAAGGCAATAAGAATCAGTGTAGGTTCAGAGATAATATGAACTTGGCTTGCAACATGGCGGGCTATTAAAGCTGGATTTCCAGCTATGAATGACTCAGATAAAACAACAGCACACTCTAATCCAATAAAACACTTGAAAACTTTTCATTGCTGTTGCTGATTATACTTTCGGGATGTATTTTGCTAAACTGGAAAAAATCCTTCTTTGTACCACAACAATTTCAATAGTCTAGCTCAACACAGAATAAGCAGAAAAGTATTAACAAATAGCCACTTCTAAGGAAACATGATGAATCTCAATTGAATCTTTTACATGTATAAGAGTACTCAAGTAGTCTTCCGTTATCTGTATATGCCATGAACGTGGCTATGCAAATCCATATTACATACTTACCTATTATGAATGTATTCAAATAGGCCTATGTTACGTTTTTGAAAATCAACTTTCATGCTCATTCAATCCTTTCCACGAGTGTTGGGATATTAAAATTGCTCTTATCATAACATATCGATAGCATACCAGTAACAAATGACAATACAAATTGATGTATATCAATACTAATTACGTCAATACCCAAACATAACGTAGACACGTTACGAGAGGCGTTCGATACCAAACCTTCATTTTCGGAGGCTTTCATTCTTGCTTCTGTCCTTACTTTCTTTTGGTAATACCAACTTTACCCTCTGGAAATTGATTTCTTTCCAAGTATGAGCGTTTCTTTTTGGGAAGCTCACTTTCCCTTTTTAATGCCCGTTTTCCCTTTTTGGGCGTTCACCTTCTTTTTTAGGTGTCAACTTGTCTTTTCAATGCCTTTTTCTTTTGAAGGGGCAAGCTTTCAACATACTTTTCGTAATAAATCTTTTAAGGAAACGAAATTCTGCTTTTCCAGTACTAAGGGCAAAATCGTCATTTTTCCAAATTTTGTCAAAACTCAAAACTTTCAGAACAGAAAGCATTCTTTCATCATTTTAAAGCTTTCATAAAATTTTGGTACCAAAACAAACTCATTTAGTGCCTTTTTGCTTCAAAAACCCCAAAATTTGCCAAAATGGCCACTTTCCTAAAAGAGTAAAAATTTTATAAGAAAATTTTGGGTGTTTACAGTACCCTATACTAACTCCACCTATCTTCACTCCCCCTACACTCTCAGCCACCCTTCAACCATACCCCAGCAGGCCACCACCTAACCTGCCACCAGTCGGCCAATCTCTGCCCGATTGCACCTAACTATCCCAGCCACCTTACCTCTTTCCCTAAGACCTGCCCTTCCTCCCCTTTAACCATCCCTTAGCCAACACCCTAGCTAGCTCCCCCCCTTGACATTCATAAATACCCCTAGCTACCTCAGCCGGCCACCACCTAACCTGCCCCTAGTCGGCCAGCCACAGCCGTCTGCACCTTGTCACAACCGCAGCTTTCCATCCTCTCCTTTAAACCAGCCCCCTAGTCACCCTTTAGCTCCACCTTCCCTAGTACCTGCCCTACACCTTAGTGACACTCCCTAACTACCTCAACACCAAGATACCACAGCAGCACCCTCCTATCAGCCGACTAGCCCCAAGGTGCCACATCCGCCATCCTTGCTTCACCCAGCCAGTCACTCCCTTACCGTGCCATTCCGAGGAGCTCCCTCTTGCAGCCCAAGGTGACGCCCAAGCCCAAGCTCAAGCAAGTCACCTCCGGACCAGCTATACGTAAGTGCCTAACTCGGTCCTCATTTGTAGACTTGCTTAAGCTAAATTAAATTTGATACGGGGTTGTAATAACGGAGCATTGTCTCCCCCCGCTTGTAATAACGTGGCTTGGCACACCCACACACACGTGCACTTGAGCCTACCTCGCTCTTAGTTGTGCACGGTTTTGAACACACATGGGCCTAATCAACCCTTAAGATATAAATTTATTTATATACTTTAAGTTGCGTGAGGTTTTGCTTAAATTGTGTGTGTTGTCTTTCAATTCTCGCACTCACACACATTGAGCTTTCGCTCTTATTTGCAAGACCCAAGTAAGGGCCGTGTTATATTTCCCTTGGGTTTAATTTTATGTCGTGTGTGTAGTATTTCAATTATACACTCACACACATTGAGCTTTCGCTCTTACTCCCAAGACCTTAGTTAAGGCCATATTGCAATTT
The DNA here is from genome assembly GCA_036023115.1 of Brasenia schreberi. Taxonomy (NCBI): domain Eukaryota; kingdom Viridiplantae; phylum Streptophyta; class Magnoliopsida; order Nymphaeales; family Cabombaceae; genus Brasenia; species Brasenia schreberi. Next base: position 1,025,226 of record JAYKKT010000035.1, on the reverse strand, counting down.
ATATTTGGGTTTAATTTCATGTCGTGTGTGTAGTACTTCAATTCTCGCACTCACACACATTGAGCTTTCGCTCTTACTCCCAAGACCTTAGTTAAGGCCATATTGCAATTTATATTTGGGTTTCATTTAAGTTGTGTGAGTTGTCTTTCAATATATACACAACACCCACGCAACACGTTGGTGACCTTCGGGCCCATATATATTATAAGTATTTCCCTTTCGGCTATGTCTTTAAGATTTGGGTTTTAAGGTTCAGCAGTGTGCATAGTCTTTACATATATACACGGCACACACTTGCACTATTGAGCCTTTCCGCTCTTAAGATATAGCCATATTTCCCTTTTGCAATTTCCCTTCCGCAATTTCCCTTCGGCAATTTACATTACAAGCCATTTCCCTTCGGCATTGTCTTTCAATTTCGGGTTTTTCCTTTGGAGTTGTGTGAGTTTGCATTGCATATACGCCATACCACGAGTTAGGACTCATATTGCATCAAAGCAAACCCCATACTCCCGTTCAAAATCGCCCCACTTAGGCTACGTGTTCATAACACACACCTAGTTGGCCTGAAAAGGGATAAAAAGAAAGACATAGGCACGTGCAAATCCACGTGAAATAAAATCTGAAAATCATACAAAAACAACCCGAGTCAAACACCTCAAAATGTTTTCGTAGGTTCCCATACTTCAAAAACTCGATTTTTAAGCGTACAGACTAACCCTTGCGCATCGGTGCAAGAAGGTTGTAAACACCCCAAATCTTCTATTTTTCAAAAACTCTCAAAACACCAAAAAGCTCGTTTGAGCCAAAACGACGACCTATTTTGAAATGTGAAAACAGGTATAGAAGGCAAAAGAAGACCCTATGCCCAAAGAGGATTCAAGCCCAGAGCTTCAGAAACAACTCCCTGATAAAGAAACAAAAGAAAGTTGAGCCCGTTTGATGAAAAGCTCAACGGAGTCCAGAACGGCGAGACGGAGTCCAGACGACAAAGTTTGGGAAAACCCAGCACCAGACGGAGCGCTGATGAAGCTAGTGCCCGCACAGATCGTTCGCCTCGAGAAGCCAAGAAGGACTGTTCGAAGAAATTTTGATTTGGATCTGGACCATAAATATCCAGATCCAAATCCATGTAATGAATAGTGTTTGGATTTGGGCCAATCCAAATAGTGTTTGGGTTGATCCAAATAGTGTTTGGATTTGGATTGGATCCAAATAGTGTTTGGATTGGATCAGATCTAGATCAAAATATCCAGATCCATATCCATAAAAATGTTGGGTTTGGATCGGATACGGATCTCAAAATATCCGAGATCCAATATCCAGATCCAAATAATGTTTGGATTTGGGTATGGATCCAAACCCAAATCCAAGACCCACCTCAAATGTCTATAAATAGAGGTGAGGGGGTCCATGTAAAGGGTTCATGCAAATATTTGGGAGGAGAGAGAGGGAGTGATAGACCTAGCCATGTGGGCTCATTGGGTGAGGTGGGTTCAAGCCATGTGGGCTATGTGGGTCTAGACCAAGGGGCTGCAACAAAGGTGGGCTGGACCAAGAGGCTGCAACCATGGAGACGTGGGCTCAAGCCATGAAGGACCAGTAACCCCCGACCTAGCCTAGGTTCGAACCTACCTAACCCTAACTGAACCTAACCCTAACTGAACCCCAATCGCCTCAAACCATCCCTAACAAACCCCAACAACTTCACCACAGCCGGCCGTGAGCAAACAGCGCCTGCCGCGTGCCCCTTCTGCTGTCGCGCGCCCCTGTTGCCTGCCGCGCCACGCACCACAGCGCACCTCGCAGCACACCGCGCCCTGCTTCCTGCCGCGCGCCCCTCGACTGCCTGCACGCCCTGCGCCGCAGCGCGTCCTGCGCCACAGCGCGCCCTGCGCCACTGCAGCCGCGTCAGGCGCCCGTCTGCTGCGCCAGGCGCCCAACGGCCGCGCCAGCCACGCGACTGCTTCCTGCCGACCCGACTGCCTCCCAGCCGACTTGACCACCCCCCTGCCGACCTGACCTACACCCTGGCCGTGACCTGCACCCTAGGACAGACCCTAAACAGCCCCTGTCTTGGCCGAACCTAAGCTTCCCTAAGGCCCTAACCATGCCCCATAGAACCTCCCTTAAAGCCACCTAGGATAACCCCCTCTTGGCTGCCCAAGGTGAACCGTGAGCCCACGTGCAAGCAAGTTGAACATGGACCAGCTATTTGTAAGTGTCTAAACTTGGTCTATTACATTAACTTGCTTTATATTCAATTAAATTTTGATACGGGGTTGTAGTAAAGGAGCTTCGTCTTCCCCCCGATTGTAATAACGTGGTTTGACACACCCACACACACACTCACTTGAGCCTTTCTGCTCTTAGTCGTACACTTCTTGCACACACACGAGCCTAACAAGCCCTTAATATATAGTTATATTTATATATTTTAAGTCAAGGGGGTTTTTAATTAAGTCGTGTGTGTTGTCTTTCCATTTTCCACACGCACACACATTGAGCCTTCGCTCTTACTCCCAAGACCTTAGTAAAGGCCTTATTGCAGTTATATTTGGGTTTCATTTATGTTGTGTGAGTTGTCTTTACATTCCCACACGCACACACATTGAGCCTTCGCTCTTACTCCCAAGACCTTAGTCAAGGCATACTGCAATTTATATTTGGGTTTCATTTCACGTCGTGTGTGTAAGTCTTTCAATTCAAGCACGCACACACATTGAGCATTCACTCTTATTTGCAAGACCCAAGTAAGGGCCCCTACATATACTCTATATAAAGTATTTCTTTCGGCTATGTCTTTAAGATTCGGGTTTTAAGGTTCAAGTCATGTGTGTTGTCTTTCAATATATACACGACACACACTTACACAATTGAGCCTTTCCGCTCTTAAGATATAGCCATATTTCCCCTTTCGCTATTTACTTTACAAGTCATTTCCCTTCGGCTATTTACTTTACAAGTCATTTCCCTTCGACAATTTCCCTTCGGCATTGTCTTTTAATTTCGGGTTTTCCCTTTGGAGTAGCGTGAGTTTGCATTGCATCTACGCCATACCATGAGGTAGGACACATATTGCATCGAAGCAAGCCCCGTACTCCTGCTCAAATTCGCCCCATGTAGTGGAGTGTTCATAACACACACCTAGGTGGCCCATAAAGGGATAAAAAGGAAGACTTAGGCACGTGCAAATCCATGTGATCTAAAATCTGAAAATCATACAAAAACAACCCGAATCAATCATGCAAATATGCCAAGACTTAGGCTATTTCGATGCATGCACATCGTACCTAAGTAGATTAAAATTTGAAAGACTTAGGGTCGTCCAACCCTTACAAAATCAAAATTGCCCAAATGCATGGTTTTTAAAAAGGTTTTAAAACACTTCTTCATTTAAAATATATTTTGAGTTAAACTTGTTTTAAAAATGAAGTCTCTAAGCATACAGACTGACCCTTGCGCATCGGTGCAAGAAGGTCTGCGACGTAAAAATCCCGCTTGCCTACAATCGCCTTTCAAAAGTCAGATTATTTTCAAAACATACTTTGCTAGTTAAAGTAAACTAGCTGGCACACCCATAAAGCGAATGTAGATTGCGAAAAGGTTCACTTCAGGCGTAAGAACCCGTAAGTGAAAATTTTCGGTGTCTACAAAGGTCTGCGACGAAAAGAGCTTACTTGCTCACAGTCGCCACGTTAGGAGTCAGATTTAAAAATTTCTCTTTGCTAGCTTAAGTAAGCTAGCTGACACGCCCTTTTGCTTAATTAGAACTTAGACACACGAAAAGATTCGCTTTAGGCCTAAGAACCAGAAGCGGGAACTTTCTGCGTCTACACTCACTTACAGCTTTTCTCTCGTCGAGCCCATAAGAAAAAGAAGGACTCAATGAAATGGGTGTATTGGTTCCCTTTGTTCCTCAAGGGCACAGCTGCCAAATGGCTGGCTTCCTACAATCTTAGCCAGTTCGCAACTTTTGAAGAGTTAGCGAACTGCTTTATGCAGAGATTCTCGCATAACATAGAACTCACGCTGACTTTAAACACCTTGAGGGATACAAAACAAGGTGTGAACGAGGACGTACATACGTTCATCGTTCGATGGAGGTCTCTGTTGGGTCAAGTGCGAGAGCCCATATCAGAAGGATGTGCAGTCATGCTCATCCTCGATAATTTTAGAAACGAGCTGAAAACCCTTCTCTCGCTTCATGAAATCTCTACTTTCCATAAGTTAATAAAGAAAGCATCCCTTTTCGAAACAAACTTGAAAAAGGGGGTGTACGACCTCTTATGGAAAGGAAATCCAATTGCAAAAATTCACTTGGAAAAGCCCATCAACTATGGGCCATCCACTGCGGACAAAGGGGCAAAACCCCATAAAATCGCCAATATCCAGGTGGATCCAAGCCCGGCAAGTGCTTCAAAAAGCTTTGAAAAAGCTGAAAATAAAAAGGAGAGGAGTTTTCAAAAACCCTTCGAAAGACGGGAGTATACTCTGCTGGGGCAACCTATGACGGAGGTCCTAGACCTCCTACTTGCCCAAGGCATGATCGAACTCCCCGAGATTCCCGAGGGAGTCACTTTGAAGGGAGGGTTCTTAAACAAGTACTACAAGTATCATCGGCTCAAAGTCCATGATACAAGGCGGTGCTTCTCCCTCCTTAATAAAATTGAAAACTTGATAGCAGAAGGCCGGCTCCAGGTCACTGAAGAACCTGAGCCTGCCCAAACTATCTTTAAAGAACCCTTCCCCAAGCACGCAAGTACCAGTGGGAAGAGAAAAGAGGTATGTGCTCTTTCAATTTCAAAGAATCTAGCGCATGCATGTGAGTCTGGTTCACCTACTTGTGTGTCTACTCTCATATTGTATAAGAAACCCGCCCAAGTAGTCATCCGGGGACCACCAAGAGTTCCTCCCCGGTCAAACCAGTTTTAATCATCCAAGGTGCTCCAAATCTCTCGATTAGAGCCATGATTAGTACAAAACCTAGGTTGATCGTGGGGGAGGTGACAAGATCTGGGAGGATCTACCAACCCCCACATCTACAAAGTGCTAAAAAGGTGGTCAGTGTGCCTTGCCCCTCAAAAGCATGTATTCCTAGAGTTCCGTTAAAAATGGACAAAGAGAATATTGTTTTGAAGGTGTATGATTTCGAAAACCATCTTTCAAAGATTCCTATCAATATGTCCATCCTAGAGCTAATACAAACTTCGCCTAGGCATAGACTTGTGTAAGAGAAAATTCTAGAAAGAGCAAGGGTTAGTTCAAACATTAGCCCTGAGTCTTTGTCCAACCAAGTGGCCTCTATAGGAGCAAAATCGCCCATCGTATTATCGGAAGACGATGTAGATAGACCCTATAGGCCCTGCATATCGAGGTGGTTCTGAATAACCGCTCTCTGGATAGGTGCCTTGTCGATGGGGGAGGAGGGCTCAACAACCTTCCACTTCATGTGGCGAATCAAATCGGAGTCACCTTGACATTCGTTCATCCCAGTCCCATCGTTATCACTGGATACGATGAGAATGCGTCTAGACCCATAGGATCTATCGAACTCTCCATGGAAACGGGAGGGATAGCACACACGGGAGTGTTCCATGTCCTGGACATCCACCCCCACTATAACCTGTTGTTGGGAAGGCCTTGGATACACAGTTTGTGGGCTGTGCCATCCACCTTCCACAGGTGTGTCAAGATCCCTTTCAAGGACCAAGTTGTTGTGATCCTAGGAGAGAGTCACCCACAACTTCAAGGGGTCATAAACTCCCCCTCTTGTCAAGCTCCCAAACCCATGAGGTAAAACTGGGGCAAACCATGCTTAAGCCAGCAAGGCTCGTGTTAAAAAACCCTAGGAAGGTTGTGTATGTGAAGGGGCCGCCCAAGGCTGGCCCCCTCAAGGTTCTGACCCTTCTATGGAGACCCAAAAATCCCTTATTTCCAAAACCCTAGGACAAGAAGCCATTTGTGCACGACATAGACGACAACAAGTTCCAGGACCACGATTTGTATTCAAACTTCTCTAAAAACAAAAAATCGTGGAACATGCTGTTGAACATGGGCTATGTGCCTTATAAGAGTCTAGAGACACAAAATCAGAGTCTCCTAGAACCCATACTTCCTAGGGCCAATCCAAGCCGATATGGGATCGGCTATACTCCCAAAATACCGCTAGAGCCACCCCCTATGACCACCTGGGTCAAGGGTGCCCTGGAGCCTACCCTAGAAGAGACCTACGATTTAGACCTCTTATTCCGAGTCTAACCCGTAGTGTTTTCCCTTTGTAGGTATGATGGAAGATCCCTTTTACAAAAATACAAAAACATTTAAAAACTCAAAATCGAAAAAATGGAAAAATTGTAAAAACCAAAAACATTGGAAAATCAAAAACTCGAAAAAAGAGTAGTTTGTATAGTTCCCAAAGTTCTTGTTTTGCAAAAACACAAAAAAATCGAAAATTTACAAAATTCCAAAAAGATTTTGTACATAGCTGCTCCTGGTAAGGCTTTGGAAAAAGAAAAGGATTTCGAAAGAAACGTTGTCTGCATAACCAGACCAAACATTTCGAAATCAATAGAAATTCCAAGTGTAAAACCAGGTCTTTTGAAAATCCACGCATCAAATTCCCTTGGGTTTATAAACCACGAGAATGATCGAAGCCCAGAAGCGGATCCCCTTGAGGAAGATCCCACTTCTAAGCTCCCTAAATTTCATAAAATTCTCGATTTTGTAAGACCTTCCAATTCAGTAGGAGGAGATTTCATAGAGGTGAACCTAGGGAGTAATTCCAATCCCAAACTCATTAAGGTAGGCGCATGTTTGCATGAGCATGAAAGATCAGCATTCATCACATTTCTACGAACCTACTTAGATGTGTTTGCATGGATGTATGAAGACATGCCGAGCATAGACCCCAGCATTGTCGAACATAGCCTTCCCTTAGATGCGGATGTAAAACCCATAAAGCAAAAGCTTAGGAAAATACATCCGAATGTACACGCACAAGTCAAAGAGGGTTTAGAAGATTTGTTAAAAGCCAGATTTATAAAACCCATTGCGTATTCTGATTGGTTATCCAATATCGTTGTGGTTCGAAAAACCAATGGGAAGATTCGAATATGCATCGATTTCAGAAACCTAAACAAAGCCACTCTAAAGGATAATTATCCTTTACCAAACATAGATTTGATAGTCGATAGTACTGCAAATCACGAAATGTTTTCGTTTATGGATGGCTATTCAGGATATAATCAAATCAAATTAAGTCCACGAGATCAGGGTAAGACCGCATTCACAACCCCATGGGGCACGTACTGCTATACAGTCATGCCCTTTGGTTTGAAAAATGCCGGCACAACATACCAGAGAGCCATGACCACATTCTTCCATGATCAGATTCATGAGCTCGTAGAAGTGTATATAGATGATCTCTTGGCAAAATCCAAAACCCGATGCACTCATATCGAATGTTTGCAAAAGATTTTCGAAAGGCTTAGACTTTACAAAGTAAAGCTAAACCCTCAAAAATGTGTATTCGGGTTCGAGTCCGGAAAGCTTCTAGGCTTTATGGTGAGCCAAAGGGGTATAGAAGTCGACCCCTCTAAGTGTCGAGCCATCATAGACATGGCTCCACCCTCCAATCTCACACAGATTCGTAGCCTCCAAGGTCGATTACAATCCATTCGTTGATTTATATCAAACCTGGGGACTAGATGCGAACCCTTCAATAAACTGTTGAGGAAGGGCACGAAATTTTCATGGGATGACGACTGCCAAAAGTCCTTCGAAAGACTAAAGGCATACTTAGTTAATCCCCTCGTTTTGAATCCTCCAAAGCAAGGAAAACTTCTTTTGCTTTACATTTCCGTGCATGCGAATGCCTTGGGAGCATTACTAGCTCAATACGAGGATGACACCCATAAGGAGTATGCCATCTATTATATTTCGAAAACTCTCTTGGCTTACGAAAGGAATTATCAAGCCATGGAGAAGAAGTGCTTGGCCCTAGTTTGGGCCTGCCAGAAATTTCAACACTATTTCCTAGATCATGAGATCTGGATAGTGTCAAAGCTTGATCCAATCAAGCACTTATTCGAAAAACCCATTCTCACTAGTAGATTGGGCAAATGGCAACTCCTAAAGGAGTATGACCTAAAATACCATCACCAGATCTCCATTAAAGGGCAAGCCCTAGCTGACTACGTGGTTGAGTTCTCCTTGGAGGATGCATACCCTACACTTAGTGAAATGCCTGATGAAGGCATATGGCAAAACCATTTTCAAAACCACATTTTGGTAAACATGTTCGAAAACCAAGTGTGGAAGATGCACTTCGATGGGGCACGAAACCAACGAGGGGCTGGTGCTGGGGTCATCCTCATATCCCCTAAAAAGGGCGAGATTCCCATAGCAATCCGCCTAGATTTCGAATGTTCCAACAACATAGTTGAGTATGAAGCACTCATACAAGGCTTGAGGATTTCGAAAACTCTAGGGGCATCATGCATCGAGGTCTTTGGAGATTCACTCCTTGTTATAAACCAAGTTTTGAAAATTTGGCAAGTACGTAATGAAAAACTTCTTCCATATTGTAGACATGGAAAATCCTCGACTCCGGGTTTCTTAGGCCTGGAGTGAATCTTTTCGCAATCTATGTTCGCTTTTAGGGCATGCCAGCTAGCTTACTCAAACTAGCGAAGTAGTTTTTGAAACATCTGACTTTCGAAAGGCGATTGTAGGCAAGCGGGATCTTTTCGTCGCAGACCTTCTTGCACCGACGTGCAAGGGTCAGTCTGTATGCTTAGAGACTTCTTTTGAAACAAGTTAAACTCAAATTCGATTTTTGAATGATAAGGTGTTTGAAAACTTTGGAAATCATGCACTTGGCGAGTTTTTGCTTTTACTGGGCTTGGGCAACCCTAAGTCTTTCAATTTTAATCACTTGGGCGTGGAGTGTGTGCATCCAGTGGCCTAAGTTGGGCGTTTTGCATGATTTTGTTCGGGATTTGTTCGATGCAGGCATGCAACCTAGCTCGAGTATGGCGAGTATGTGTGGACGCGCGAAAATCCCCGCCTCTTCGCTTCTTTCGTGGCTTGGAGTGGATCTTATCGTGCGTCTAAGGCCTATGTATACGAATAGGGCGTGCCAGCTAGCTTACTTAAGCTAGCGAAGATATATTTAACACTGACTTCTAAACGTGGCGACTGTGAGCAAGTGAGCTCTTGTCGTCGCAGACCTTCTTGCACCGATGCGCAAGGGTCAGTCTGTACGCTTTTGCAAAAATCGAGTTTTGGGGAGAAAGTCTACGAAACGGTTCGAGGTATCTTATTTCGGGTCTTTAAGATGCGATTGCATGTTTTAGATCACGTGGATTTGCACGTGCCTAAGTCTTTTCTTTTATCCCTTTTTGGGTCGCCTAGTTTGTGTGTTATGAACACTCCACTACATGGGCGAATTCGAGCGGGGGTTGCTTCGATGCAATATGCGTCCTACCTCGTGGTATGGCGTAGATGCAATGCAAACTCACGCTACTCCAAAGGGAAAACCCGAAATGTAAAGACAATACTGAAGGGAAATAACAGAAGGGAAATAACCGAAGGGAAATATGTATATATCTTATGTATATGAGCCCTTACTCGGGTCTTGCAAATAAGAGCGAAGGCTCAATGTGGGTGCGTGCTTGAATTGAAAGACTTACACACACGACATGAAATTAAACCCAAATATAAATTGCAGTATGGCCTTGACTAAGGTCTTGGGAGTAAGAGCGAAGGCTCAATGTGTGTGAGAGTGCTTGAATTGAAGTACTACACACACGACATAAATGAAACCCAAATATAACTGCAATAAGGCCTTTACTAAGGTCTTGGGAGTAAGAGCGAAGGCTCAATGTGTGTGAAAGTGCTTGAATTGAAAGACTTACTCACACGACAAGAAATGAAACCCAAATAGTATAGGTCGGCCCTTACTTGGGTCTTGTAAATAAGAAAGAAGGCTCAATGTGTGTGAGAGTGCTTGAATCGAAAGACTTACTCACACGACATGAAATGAAACCCAAATAGTATAGGTCGGCCCTTACTTGGGTCTTTCAAATAAGAGCGAAAGCTCAATGTGTGTGAGAGTGCTTGAATTGAAAGACAACGCACCCAACTTAAACAAAACCCTTCGAAAATGAAATATATATGTACACTTATATATTAGGGGCTGATTAGGCCCGTGTGTGTTCAAAATTGTGCACGACTAAGAGAGTGCACGTGTGTGGTTGTGCCAAGCCACGTTATTACAAGCGGGGGGAGACTATGCTCCGTTATTACAACCCCGTATCAAATTGAATTTCAAACAAGTGTACGACTAAAGACCGAGTTTAGACACTTACGAGTAGCTGGTCCGTAGAGGTCTTGCTTGAGCGTGGCCTTGGCCTTGGGCTGCAAACGGGAGCTCCGCGAAGGTATGTGATCAAGGGTGCTGGCCGGCTGCAAATGGGGCGCGGGATAGACGCCTCGAAGGGGGCCGGTGGCAAGTAGGTGGCGCCTCCAAGTAGGGAGTTTAGAGTGGCTGAATAAGTGGGTATTAGGGCCACTAGGGAAGTTGGGTACTTAGGGAAACTGGACCGAAAAGGTGAGCTAGTGGGAGGGCCGAATAGGACACCTAGGGGGGTTGGCCGAATGGGAGATGGGGGCCAAGTAGTGGCCAGCAACTTGGGTTATCCTAGGTTCGGCTAGGCTTAGGTGGTGGCGGCAAAGGGGCTGAGCTGAAGGGAGGATGGGTGGCTAAGAGTGGAGAGGTGGTAGAGAAGGGGGCTAGGTAAGGTGGAGGGTACTTACCGAATGGGGAGAAGTGGCGGATGGAGTGGGAAAGTGGCGGGCAGGTGGCTGTCGGCTGGTGGAGTTGGGGGAAGATGGTGGCGTCCGGCTGGGGGGCAGTGGTGGTGGACGGAAGAGGGAAGGTGGCGGAGCAGGTGGCGGCTGGTGGAGGAGCTGGAGCTGCTGGGGAGTGGTCACGGCTGGATGAGAGATGGGAGAAGGAGAGGGCCCGGCTGGATGGAAGGGGTGGTTCCCACTTAGAAAACCCGCCCACAATGGGGGGGGTTTAAATAGGGGATGGGTAGGTCGGTTAGGGCTAGGCTGTGGGTAGTGGTTAGGTGGTTTAGGTAGGGTGGTATGTAGATAAGGTGGGCTGGATGGGGTTGGGCCAGATATTTTAAAACTAGGTGTTTGGATAAATCGTGGGCTAAAGGTGGTTTAGGGGTTTAGGGCTAGGTTAGGTGGTTGGGTTTTAGGGTGAGGTTTAGTGAGCTAGGTTAGGTGATTAGGCTAGGTTTAGGCTAGGATTAGGGAAATTAATCTAGGTTTAGGGGAGGATTAGGGAAGTGGGTTAGGTGATTAGGTTGGGATTAGGCCGGGATTAGGGAAGTGGGTTAGGTGATTAGGTTCAGATTAGGGGTGGATTAGGGGTTTAGGCTAGGTTTAGGTATTTTTGGCTAGGTTTAGGTGAAGGAGCTCCCTTAGCATGGCCCATAGACCTTGATCACCCCATGTTGGTGCAGCCCTAGGTTAGGTTTTAGCTAATTACAAGCTTAAACCCACTCAATTAGGCTAACCCACATGATTAACCCAAACTTGACACACAAGTCAAGCTTAATACAACACTCTTGATATTTTTCACCCCCACTCTCTCTCATGCCCAATATCCCACGTGAATTTCAAGTGGGCCCCACCTCCCTTTATGAGAAGGTGATGTGGGCCATGGATATGGATATTGGATTGGATCTCTGGATCCAAATCCAAATCCAAGTCCACATATGGGTTTGGATTGGAATCTGGATATATATGGTCCAGATCCAATCCAAACTGAACTCTGACTCCTTCGAGCTGGGTTCGAGACGGACGATTTGTGCGGGGCCTGACAGCATCAGTACTCCGTCTGCGTTGGGTCTTCGCCAACATAGTCGTCCGCCTCCGTTTCTGCCTTCCGGAGATGACTTCAAATGCTATTTTGATAAGAACAGGGTCTTGGACGTTCGAGATCCTGGGATGTGAATCAGATACAAGAGTTGCTGCGCTGGGCTCGATAGGTGCTCCGGTTCCGGGCTCTTCTTGGCTCTCCTGGTCCTGTCTTGATCGGGCCAAGCCACTTTGGGGTTTCAAAACATGTTTTAAAAGGGTTTTCAAAAGCTATATGTTTTTGAAAAATAAAGTTTAAAACATATATACAGGGTTGTTTGGAAGGCTCCTGGGTTTCCAAACTCAAAATGGCCCTTTGGGGGCTGCTTGTATAAAACCAGATGGATTTTGAGAAATTCGTGGGATTTCGGGGTGTTTACAGATGCCCCTCTTTGGCCTTGTCCAAATCGATTTGGATAAGGGCAAAGACAACAAACACCCCCTTTTAATGTCTCCCTAGATCTAGCCACGAAGAATATGGGATCGTCCCATTTTAGCAAAATCTCAATTTTACAAACTCTGGTAGGAGGAGATATCACGCCAAAGGGTTCACTTATGGAATCTGGTCTTAAATGGGATCATGTTCATGTAAGTACCATGCGTGGAATGCAGATGACATGGGTGTGGTGCCAAGAATAGCGACCTCCCAGAGACCAGATGTGGTCGAACTCTTAGAGACTTACAAGGTCTATTGCTCCAAGTGAGCAAATCCTATGCTGTTCGATGTTTGGTTTTCAAAACTTATTTACAAAAGCTATTTACAAAAGGGACAACTGTCTTGAGCCTCGATCCTAAGGATCTCGAGCTCTTCGTTCTTGCCCTTGTTTGAGTCTTAACACTCGCTTATCTAGCGGAGGTTTTATAAGAAAACAAGCTTCATTTCAAATTCCTACGCCATACTCGAAACGTCGAATTCTCAAACAAGATGAAATTCAAGTAAGTAAATCCTATTTTTACTTTAGGATTCCTCGAAATGAACCATGCTTTAGCTTGGGATAAGCCAGGGATGGGAAAGAGATACCACGGTCCCTTCTGAAGCGTCCCGTGGTTTAAGGCATAGAAGGCGGAAAACTGCTCTTTTTGAGCTTTTTGGCCTCTTTTTCCTTTTTCATAGAGGGTCTCCCTTTGGGAGTATTTTTTCTTTAATCCCTCTTTTTCATAAGAGAATCGATTTTTCTTTTTCAAGTCTGGTTTCTTTCTTTTGGAAAGAGACTCTAAATGGGAAATTCCCTTTTGATTTGGGCCTTTGTTTTCCTTTTGGAAGGAGAAGAGAAGAGGGGAGGACTTATCCCAAGCTATACTCGATCCATTCCAGATCAGCCTATTTAGAAATAGCACATACTACTTGCAAGTATCTTGCTATGTTGAACTAGGCCCTTCTTTGTAAGATGAAGGATTTTGAAATGCAACCACGATTTTGAAAACTCCACTCTTTCACAAGTGCGAATTCTCTCACTTGGGTTCACACGAGTTTGCCTTTGCACCTTATTCGCATGTCTCAGGGCAGCTATCCCTATAAAATTTTCGAAAACTGGAATTTCATTCCAGATCCTACACATGATAATTCTTTAAGTATTGAATATTGACAGGATCGGCTAAATTCCTACCTTCTACATCGATCAACCAATACGAATTGTTCGTAGTGGTTGCTCGTACAACATAGGGTCCATCCCAGTTGGGGCGCCACTTGCCTAGGGGGTGTGGGCCACGATGGTGGATGGTTTTCAAGACCAGATCTCCCACTTCAAAGTGGCGAGGTCTCATGTGTTTGCTATAATGTCGGGCTATCCTTTGCCGGTATGCACGAGCATGATCCATGGCAAGGAGTCGCCTCTCATCTAGCAAATCTAGTTCGGCCATCCTAGCATGCTGAAGCGTCTCTAGGGGGAGGTCGAGTGCAATGGATGTATGAAATGAATGCAGTTGGGTATGAATGGGAAGAATGGCGTTTGTGCCATAGACCAATTCGAATGGTGTGGCATTCGTGGGAGTCCGGATGGAAGTCCTATAAGCCCATAAGGCTTCATCCAGCTTCTCATGCCACCTCCTACCCTTCTCTAAGGTCTTCTCAATGATACCAATGAGAGTCTTGTTTGTGGCTTCGGCTTGGCCGTTGCCTTGAGGGTAGTAGGGCGAGGAGAAGTGGTGAGTTATGCCATACGTGTTGCACAACTTAACCATCCGCTCGTTCTTGAATGGGGTACCATTATCAGACACAAGGTCTCGTGGAACCCCAAATCGAGCCAAGATATTCCTCTGGATGAAAGCTACCACATGTTGCCCCATTACATTCGTTAGGGAAATGGCTTCCACCCACTTGGAGAAATACTCCGTGGCTGCTAAAATAAAACGATGCCCATTCGAGGCCCTTGGAAATATGGGGCCTACAATGTCAAACGCCCACATGGTAAATGGCCAGGGGCTGACCACGGAATGCAATGCAGATGAAGGGATATGAATGGCGTGCCCATGCACTTGACATGGATGACACTTTCTAACATGATCGTGACAATCCTTTTTCAGGGTGGACCAAAAATAACCCCCTCTAAGTATTTTCATCGCCATCATGTTGGCATTAACATGACCTCCACATTCTCCGTCGTGGAACTCGTGCATCACTATCCTAGCCTCCTCTAGGTCGATACACCTAAGCAGAATGCCGGTAAAACTCTTTTTGTATAAGACCCCACCCAGAATGGTGTATCGGGTCGAAATCCTACGAATGAATGCCCTATCTTTGGATGTGGCATCCTCGGTGAATCCCCCATTTTCTAAAAATTGTTTTATGTCATAGAACCAGGGTTTTTCAATAGACTCTGGGTTGTTTTGGGAAATATCCAAGTCGTGTGTGGATGGATGGGGCGCATGCCATATTTCCAAAGATTTGGTCCCTGAAATGGGATCGACCTTCAGGGCTGAACCCAAGGAAGAGAGGGCATCGGCGATGCCATTGTCCTCTCTTCCCACGTGTGTGAGCTTACACGACTGGAAGGATTGGACCAATCGAGTGGCCAACTCGTGATATGGAAGTAGTTTCTCATTACGTACTTGCCAAATTTTTAAAACCTGGTTTATGACAAGGAGCGAATCTCCAAAGACCTCGATGCATGATGCCCCTAGAGTTTTCGAAATCCTTAAGCCTTGTATGAGTGCTTCATACTCAGCTACGTTGTTGGAACATTTGAAATCTAAAAGGACTGCTATGGGAATCTCGCCCTTTTCAGGGGAGATTAGGATGATCCCGGCACCAGCCCCTCGTTGGTTTCGTGCCCCGTCGAAGTGCATCTTCCACACTTGGTTTTCGAAAGAATTTGCCAAAATGTGGTTTTGAAAATGGTTTTGCAATATGCCTTCATCAGGCATTTCGACAAGAGTGGGATATGCGTCCTCCAAGGGGAAGTCAGCCACGTAATCTGCTAGGGCTTGCCCCTTAACGGAGATCTGGTGATGGTATTTCAGATCATACTCCATTAGAAGGAGTTGCCATTTGCCCAATCTACCTGTGAGAATGGGTTTTTCGAACAAGTGCTTGATTGGATCAAGCTTGGACACTATCCAGATCTCATGATCTAGGAAGTAGTGTCTGAATTTCTGGCAGGCCCAGACTAGGGCCAAGCACGTCTTCTCCATGGCTTGATAATTTCGTTCATAAGCCAAGAGAGTTTTCGAAATATAGTAGATGGCATACTCCTTATGGGTGTCATCCTCGTATTGAGCCAACAGGGCTCCTAAAGCGTTTACATGCACGGAGATGTATAATAAAAGCGGTTTTCCTTGTTTTGGAGGATTCAAAACGGGGGGATTAACCAAGTATGCCTTTAGTCTCTCGAAGGACTTTTGGCATTCGTCATCCCATAAGAATTTCGTACCCTTCCTCAACAGTTTGTTGAAGGGTTCGCATCTAGTTGCCAGATTCGATATGAATCGGCGCACAGATTGTAATCGACCCTGGAGGCTACGGACTTGGGTGAGATTGGAGGGTGGAGCCATGTCTATGATGGCTCGACACTTAGAGGGGTCGACTTCTATTCCCCTTTGGCTCACCATAAAGCCTAGAAGCTTCCCTGATTCTACCCCGAACACACATTTTTGAGGGTTTAGCTTTACTTTGTAAAGTCTAAGCCTTTCGAAAATCTTTTGTAAACATTCGATATGGGTGCATCGGGTTTTGGATTTTGCCAAGAGATCATCTACATACACTTCTACAAGCTCGTGAATTTGATCATGGAAGATCATGTTCATGGCTCGTTGGTATGTTGCGCCGGCATTTTTCAAACCAAAGGGCATGACTGTATAGCAGTATGTGCCCCATGGGGTTGTGAAGGCGGTCTTACCCTGATCTTGTGGGCTTAGTTTGATTTGATTATAGCCTGAATAGCCATCCATAAATGAAAACATTTCATGATTTGCAGTACTATCGACTATCAAATCTATGTTTGGTAAAGGATAATTATCCTTTGGAGTGGCTTTATTCAGGTTTCTGAAATCGATGCATATTCGAATTTTCCCATTGGTTTTTCGAACTACAACGATATTTGACAACCAATCAGAATACGCAATGGGTTTTATAAATCCGGCTTTTAGCAGATCTTCTAAACCCTCTTTGACTTGCGTGTGTACATTCGGGTGTATTTTCCTAAGCTTCTGCTTTATTGGTTTTACACCTACATCTAAGGGAAGACGATGCTCGACTATGCTGGGATCTATGCCCGGCATGTCTTCATACGTCCATGCAAACACATCTAAATAGGTTCGTAAAAATGCAATGAGTGCTAACTTTTCAGTTTCATGCAAGCATGCGCCTATTTTGATGGTTTTGGGATTTGAATCATCCCCTAGGTTCACCTCTACGAAATCTCCTCCTACTGATTGGGAAGGTCTTTCAAAATCGAGAATTCTATGAAATTCTGGGAGCTCAGAAGTGGGATCTTCCTCAAGGGGATCCACTTCTGGGCTTTGATCATTCTCGTGGGCTATAGACCCGAGGGAACTTGATGCGTGATTTTCAAAATAACCTGGTTTTGTACTTGGATTTTCAAGTGATTTCGAAATTTTTGGTCTGGCTATGCAGACGACGTTTCTTTCGAAATCCTTTTCTTTCGCCAACGTCCTACCAGGAGCGGCTATGTACAAAATCTTTTTGGTATTTTCCAAATTTTCAATTTTTTTGGGTTTTTGTAAAATAAGAACTTTGGGAACTATACAAAGCACACTTTTTTCGAGTTTTTGTTTTTCCATTGTTTTTGGTTTTTCTTGTTTTTCGATTTTTTTTTATTTTAAGTTTTCAAATGTTTTTGGTATTTTTAGAAAGAGGGATCTTCCGTCATACCTACAAAGGGAAAACACTATGGGTTAGACTCGGAATAGGAGGTCTAAACCATAGGTCTCTTCTAAGACAGGCTCCGGGGCACCCTTGACCCAGGTGGTCACAGGGGGTGGCTCCGGCGGTATTCGGGGAGTATAGCCGATCCCATATCGGCTTGGGTTGGCCCTAGGAAGGATAGGCTCTAGGAGACCCTGGTTTTGTGCCCCTAGACTTTTGTAGGGCGTGTAGCCCATGTTTAATAACATGTTCCACGACCTTTTGTTTTTTGAAAAGATGGGATACAAGTCGTGGTCCTGGAACATGCTATCGTCCATATTAGGCTCGTATGGCCTTTTGTCCAGGGGTTTTGGAAATAGGGAACGCTTGGGTTTTCCTAGGAGGATTAGAGTCGGGAGGGGGCCTGCTTTGGGCGGCCCCTTCACACATACAACCTTCCTAGGGTTGTTCAACACGAGCCGAGGTGGCTCAACCATAATTTGCCCCAGGTTAGCCTCATGGGCCTGGGAGCTCGATAAACAAGGGGAGTTTATGATCCCCTGAAGCTGTGGGTGACTCTCACCTAGGATCACTACGACCTGGTCCCTAAAAGGGATCTTGACACACCTGTGGAAGGTGGATGGCACAGCGCACAAACTGTGTATCCAGGGTCTTCCCAGCAAAAGGTTATAATGGGGGTGAATGTCCAAGACATGGAACACCCCCGTGTGTTCGATCCCTCCCGTTTCCATTGGGAGTTCGATGGATCCTAAAGGCCTAGACGCATTCCCATCGTATCCAGTGATAACGATGGAGCTTGGGTTCACTGAAGTCAAGGTGACTCCGATTTTGTACGCCACGTGAAGTGGAAGGATGTTGAGCCCTCCTCCACCATCGACTAGGCACCTGTCCAGAGAGTGGTTGTTTAGAACCACCTCGATATGCAGGGCCTGGTTATGGGTTTCGTAGGGTCTATCTACATCATCTTCCGAAAAGGTGATGGGCGATTTTGCTCCTAATAAAGCCACTTGGGCAGACAAGGATTCCGGACTTATGTTCGAATCAACCTTGGCCCTTTCTAGAATTTTCTCTAAGACAAGTCTATGCCTAGGCGAGGTTTTGATAAGCTCTAGGATAGACATGTGAATAGGAATCTTTGAAAGGTGGTTTTCGAAATCATAAGGATTTAGGATGATTTTGTCCTTATCTGCTTTTGGCAGACCACTAGGGATACATGCTTTTGAGGGGCCAGGCACACTGACCACCTTTTGAGCACCTTGAAGGTGCGGGGGTTGGTAGATCCTCCCGGATCTAGTGACTTCCCCCACGACCAGCCTAGGGTTCGCGCTAAACTTGGCTCTAAGGATGAGCTGAGGAGAACCTTGGATTTTAAAAACTGGCTTTGCCGGGGTTTCCACTTTTGATGGTCCCCGAATGACGACTTGGGCGGGCCTCTTGTATAATACAAGGATGGGCGCACAAGCAGGTCGACCAGGTTCGGGCTTTCGCACTAGTTCCTTGGAAATGGTGAGGGTACATACCTCCTTTCCTTTCCCACTGCCACTGGCGTGTTTGGGAAAGGGTTCCTTGAAGATAGCTTGAGGTGGCTCAGGTTCCGCAGTGACCTGGAGCCGGCCCTCCGCTATCAAGTTCTCAATTTTATTTAGAAGAGAGAAGCAGCGTTTGGTATCATGGCCTTTGAGCCGATGATACTTGCAAAATCGGTTTAAATACCCCCCTTTGGACGTGACTCCTTCGGGGATTTCAGGGAGTTCGATCATGCCCTGGGCAAGTAAGAGGTCTAGGACCTCCGACACAGGTTGCCCCAGCGGAGTGTACTCCCGTTTTTCAATTGGTTTTGAAAAATTGCGTTCTCTCTTATTTTCTATTTTTTCAAAATTTTTAGAAGTGCCCGCCATGCCTGGATCCACCCGGACATTGGCGATTTTATGGGGCTTTGCCCCTTTGTCCGTTGTGGGCAGCCCATATGCGATGGGCTTTTCCACACGTGTTTTGGGAACGGCACTTCCTTTCCATAAGTGGTCGTATGTCCCTTTTCGCAAGTTGGTTTCGAAAAGGGAGGCCTTTTTGATCAACTTATGGAAAGTTGAAATCTCATGGAGCGAGAGAAGGGTTTTTAACTCGCTTTTGAAATTATCCAGGATGAGCATTACTGCGCATCCTTCGGATATAGGCTCTCGCACTTGGCCCAAAAGAGACCTCCATCTTATAATGAAGGCATGCACGTCTTCGTTCATGCCTTGCTTTGTATCCCTTAAGGTATTCAGGGTTGGCGTGACTTCCACGTTGTGTGCAAATCTTTGCATGAAGCAGTTCGCTAACTCTTCAAAAGTAGCGAACTGGCTTAAGTCGTAGGAAGCCAGCCATTTGGCAGCTTTGCCTTTAAGGGATAGGGGGAACCAATACACCCATTT
This sequence comes from Brasenia schreberi, assembly GCA_036023115.1. Lineage (NCBI taxonomy): Eukaryota > Viridiplantae > Streptophyta > Magnoliopsida > Nymphaeales > Cabombaceae > Brasenia > Brasenia schreberi. Next base: position 1,005,549 of record JAYKKT010000035.1, on the reverse strand, counting down.
CATCGAGTCCTTTTTCTTCTTATGGGCTCGACGTGAGAAAAGCTGCAAGTGAGACCTAGGGTCTCCCATGCCATCATACCGATGGAAGTTCGGTATTTCATCGTCACTGTCTGTTTCGTAATCCATAGGAAGGAAATCAGACAGGGCGTAGCTTCTTTTCTCTTTATTTTGCCCTTTCAGCAGTTGCTGTAGGGCTTTACGGTCCTTTTGTGTGAAGGACTCGTGGTATTGGTTGCCTTCCATTACGGAGGCCTCTTTTTGCTTGCGAGGTTTTTCAATTTTCTTTTTAGGCATTTGTTCACCGTTTGATGAACATGAATCGCCTACTTCAGCCTCTTGGCTGAGAGCATCGATTTTGGCCTCAAATTCCCTTCTCAAGTCCTCGATTTCATCTAGTTTTATTTTGTTTTTGAAAATCCTCCTAGAGTGAGAACTTGATGCGCATGAGCCTTGGCTCGACACTTCACTTGGATTGGATTTTGACATGCTTTTCAAGCTTTTTCAAAATTTCCTAAGTAAAAGCAAAGAAAACAAGTTAAAACGACACCTTTATAAAATTTTCGCAAGACTTCTACAAGTAAACTCGACTTTTTGAAAAGGCTCACGTCCCACCGGGCGTGCCAATCTCTGTGGACGCGCGAAAATCCCCGCCTCTTCGCCTCTTTCGTGGCTTGGAGTGGATCTTATCGTGCGTCTAAGGCCTATGTATACGAATAGGGCGTGCCAGCTAGCTTACTTAAGCTAGCGAAGATATATTTAACACTGACTTCTAAACGTGGCGACTGTGAGCAAGTGAGCTCTTGTCGTCGCAGACCTTCTTGCACCGATGCGCAAGGGTCAGTCTGTACGCTTTTGCAAAAATCAAGTTTTGGGGAGAAAGTCTACGAAACGGTTCGAGGTATCTTATTTCGGGTCTTTAAGATGCGATTGCATGTTTTAGATCACGTGGATTTGCACGTGCCTAAGTCTTTTCTTTTATCCCTTTTTGGGTCGCCTAGTTTGTGTGTTATGAACACTCCACTACATGGGCGAATTCGAGCGGGGGTTGCTTCGATGCAATATGCGTCCTACCTCGTGGTATGGCGTAGATGCAATGCAAACTCACGCTACTCCAAAGGGAAAACCCGAAATGTAAAGACAATACTGAAGGGAAATAACAGAAGGGAAATAACCGAAGGGAAATATGTATATATCTTATGTATATGAGCCCTTACTCGGGTCTTGCAAATAAGAGCGAAGGCTCAATGTGGGTGCGTGCTTGAATTGAAAGACTTACACACACGACATGAAATTAAACCCAAATATAAATTGCAGTATGGCCTTGACTAAGGTCTTGGGAGTAAGAGCGAAGGCTCAATGTGTGTGAGAGTGCTTGAATTGAAGTACTACACACACGACATAAATGAAACCCAAATATAACTGCAATAAGGCCTTTACTAAGGTCTTGGGAGTAAGAGCGAAGGCTCAATGTGTGTGAAAGTGCTTGAATTGAAAGACTTACTCACACGACAAGAAATGAAACCCAAATAGTATAGGTCGGCCCTTACTTGGGTCTTGTAAATAAGAGCGAAGGCTCAATGTGTGTGAGAGTGCTTGAATCGAAAGACTTACTCACACGACATGAAATGAAACCCAAATAGTATAGGTCGGCCCTTACTTGGGTCTTTCAAATAAGAGCGAAAGCTCAATGTGTGTGAGAGTGCTTGAATTGAAAGACAACGCACCCAACTTAAACAAAACCCTTCGAAAATGAAATATATATGTACACTTATATATTAGGGGCTGATTAGGCCCGTGTGTGTTCAAAATTGTGCACGACTAAGAGAGTGCACGTGTGTGGTTGTGCCAAGCCACGTTATTACAAGCGGGGGGAGACTATGCTCCGTTATTACAACCCCGTATCAAATTGAATTTCAAACAAGTGTACGACTAAAGACCGAGTTTAGACACTTACGAGTAGCTGGTCCGTAGAGGTCTTGCTTGAGCGTGGCCTTGGCCTTGGGCTGCAAACGGGAGCTCCGCGAAGGTATGTGATCAAGGGTGCTGGCCGGCTGCAAATGGGGCGCGGGATAGACGCCTCGAAGGGGGCCGGTGGCAAGTAGGTGGCGCCTCCAAGTAGGGAGTTTAGAGTGGCTGAATAAGTGGGTATTAGGGCCACTAGGGAAGTTGGGTACTTAGGGAAACTGGACCGAAAAGGTGAGCTAGTGGGAGGGCCGAATAGGACACCTAGGGGGGTTGGCCGAATGGGAGATGGGGGCCAAGTAGTGGCCAGCAACTTGGGTTATCCTAGGTTCGGCTAGGCTTAGGTGGTGGCGGCAAAGGGGCTGAGCTGAAGGGAGGATGGGTGGCTAAGAGTGGAGAGGTGGTAGAGAAGGGGGCTAGGTAAGGTGGAGGGTACTTACCGAATGGGGAGAAGTGGCGGATGGAGTGGGAAAGTGGCGGGCAGGTGGCTGTCGGCTGGTGGAGTTGGGGGAAGATGGTGGCGTCCGGCTGGGGGGCAGTGGTGGTGGATGGAAGAGGGAAGGTGGCGGAGCAGGTGGCGGCTGGTGGAGGAGCTGGAGCTGCTGGGGAGTGGTCACGGCTGGATGAGAGATGGGAGAAGGAGAGGGCCCGGCTGGATGGAAGGGGTGGTTCCCACTTAGAAAACCCGCCCACAATGGGGGGGGTTTAAATAGGGGATGGGTAGGTCGGTTAGGGCTGGGCTGTGGGTAGTGGTTAGGTGGTTTAGGTAGGGTGGTATGTAGATAAGGTGGGCTGGATGGGGTTGGGCCAGATATTTTAAAACTAGGTGTTTGGATAAATCGTGGGCTAAGGGTGGTTTAGGGGTTTAGGGCTAGGTTAGGTGGTTGGGTTTTAGGGTGAGGTTTAGTGAGCTAGGTTAGGTGATTAGGCTAGGTTTAGGCTAGGATTAGGGAAATTAATCTAGGTTTAGGGGAGGATTAGGGAAGTGGGTTAGGTGATTAGGTTGGGATTAGGCCGGGATTAGGGAAGTGGGTTAGGTGATTAGGTTCAGATTAGGGGTGGATTAGGGGTTTAGGCTAGGTTTAGGTATTTTTGGCTAGGTTTAGGTGAAGGAGCTCCCTTAGCATGGCCCATAGACCTTGATCACCCCATGTTGGTGCAGCCCTAGGTTAGGTTTTAGCTAATTACAAGCTTAAACCCACTCAATTAGGCTAACCCACATGATTAACCCAAACTTGACACACAAGTCAAGCTTAATACAACACTCTTGATATTTTTCACCCCCACTCTCTCTCATGCCCAATATCCCACGTGAATTTCAAGTGGGCCCCACCTCCCTTTATGAGAAGGTGATGTGGGCCATGGATATGGATATTGGATTGGATCTCTGGATCCAAATCCAAATCCAAGTCCACATATGGGTTTGGATTGGAATCTGGATATATATGGTCCAGATCCAATCCAAACTGAACTCTGACTCCTTCGAGCTGGGTTCGAGACGGACGATTTGTGCGGGGCCTGACAGCATCAGTACTCCGTCTGCGTTGGGTCTTCGCCAACATAGTTGTCCGCCTCCGTTTCTGCCTTCCGGAGATGACTTCAAATGCTATTTTGATAAGAACAGGGTCTTGGACGTTCGAGATCCTGGGATGTGAATCAGATACAAGAGTTGCTGCGCCGGGCTCGACAGGTGCTCCGGTTCCGGGCTCTTCTTGGCTCTCCTGGTCCTGTCTTGATCGGGCCAAGCCACTTTGGGGTTTCAAAACATGTTTTAAAAGGGTTTTCAAAAGCTATATGTTTTTGAAAAATAAAGTTTAAAACATATATACAGGGTTGTTTGGAAGGCTCCTGGGTTTCCAAACTCAAAATGGCCCTTTGGGGGCTGCTTGTATAAAACCAGATGGATTTTGAGAAATTCGTGGGATTTCGGGGTGTTTACAGTATGCAATGCAACTGAACCTTAAAACCCAAAATTGAAAGACGATGCTTAAGGGAAAACCCAAATTGAATGCAACTCACACGACTTGAATGTAAATTGCAGAAATTTAAATATATCTATATCTTAAGAGCGGAAAGGCTCAATGTGTGCATGGGTGTTGTGTGTAAATTGAAGTGCAACGCACGCAACCGAACCGTAAAATGCAACAGAAGGGAGATATAGATATATGTAAGAGCGAAAAGGCTCAATTATGGAGTGTGTGTGTGTATGTGTATAAATTGAAAGACAACACACACGACTGAATTTAAAACTCGGAATTGAAATGCATACACAACTGAACTGGGAAAACTCACGCGGCAGAAAATATATAGATATGGCTATATCTTAGTGGCTTCTGAGGCCAAAATGTGCGTGAGGTGTTTGAGCAATCGCTCGGGTGTTTCTTGGGTGCGAGTGTATAATTGAAAGACAAACTCACACGACTTAATGTAACAACCCAGCTGAATTGAAATACGTATGTATATGATAAGAGCGAAAAGGCTCAATTGTGTGCGTGGTGCTTGTGTACGAGATAAGAGCGAAAAGGCTCGAGTGTACGTGTGTGTCTCGTGTGTCGAGCACCGTTATTACATTCCAGGGGGAGACGATGCTCCGTTATTACAACCCCGTATCACGAATTGAATGGAATGGAAAAGAGACTTGATATATATCAAACGACTTACACTTTTCCAGGTTCTTAATTTGGGATTGTACAAGGGGTGAATCCGCCTTCTTCTTATGGAGTTCGGGGCACGTGGGAGCGAAGCCGGAGAGCTTGAGAGCTTGGAGAGACTTGGAGTTCCGAGAGCTACAAGCTACAATGGGTTTGGGTCTACTTGGGGCCGGTTTGGGCAAGGTAAGACTCGAGCCACCTTGGCTCGAGTGATTATGGTTTTAGTGTGGGGTACGGCCAGCACTTGGCCTTGGTTTAGGTATAGTTTTTGACTTAGGATTAGGCCAGCACTTGGCCTTGGTTTAGGTATAGTTTAGACTTAGGATTAGGCCAGCATTTGGCCTTGGTTTAGGTATAGTTTAGGCTTAGGATTCGGCCAGCATTTGGCCTTAGGTTTTGGTCTTGTGAAACTCGAGCCAAGGTGGCTCGAGTGAGAGGGGTTTTGCTTTAGGATCTGGCCAGCCTTGGCCTTAGTTTTTGCTTGTGTGACTCGAGCCAAAGGTGGCTTGGGTGAACTTAGTTTAGGGTAGAGTTGGGGCTGAGTCCTAGGTTAGGTGTTGGCTGTCCTAGGTTAGTCACGGTTTAGGTTTAGGACTGGTTCTTGGTGGCAGGCGGCCAGCAAAAGGGGCGGCCTGTTTGGCTGACTTAGGTAAGTAGGTGGCCTGCCACAATGGCAGGCCTGTTAGGTTAATGAAGGACACGGCCTGCACTAGCAGGCCGTGGGTTTGTGGTAGGTAAATGGCCTGCCACTAGGGCAAGCCTTTGGTGTTTTTTTTTTAAGAGGACACATCTTGGATAGGTATGGCCTGCCTTTAGGGCAGGCCATGATGTCTTTGGGTGGGACACAATGTAAACACCCCGAAATCCCACGAATTCCTCAAAACAACCTGGTTTTGTAAAAGCAGCCCCAAAGGGCCATTTTGAGTCGGGAAACCCAGGAGCCTTCCAGACAACCCTGTACATACGTTTTGAACTTTATATTTCAAAAATGTAAAATATGGTTTTTAAAAACCTTTTAAAACACATTTTGAAACCCCAAAGTAGCTTGGCCTGATCAAGACAGGACCAGAAAAGCCAAGGAGAGCCCGGAACCGGAGCACAAGTCAAGCCTGGCACAACAACTCTCGTATTGAATCCACCCCCAAGATCTCGAACGTCCAAGACCCTGTTATCATCAAAACATTACTTGAAATTAGCTTCGAAAGGCGAAAGCAGAGGCGGACAATCATGTTGGCGAAGACCCAATGCAGACGGAGTACTGATGCTGTCAGACCCCGCACAAACTGTTCATTTCGAACACAGCCTGAAAGAGTCAGAATTCAGTTTGGATCGGATCTGGACCATATATATCCAGATCCCAATCCAGACCCATGTGTGGACTTGGATTTGGATTTGGATCCAGAGATCCAATCCAATATCCACATCCATGGCCCATATCACCTTCTCATAAATGGAGGTGGGGCCCACTTGAATTTCACGTGGGATTATGGGCATGAGAGAGAGTGGGGGAGGATAAGATTAGAGTGTGTTGTAATTAAGCTTGACTTGTGTGTCAAGTTTGGGGTTAATCATGTGGGTTAGCCTAACTAAAGGGGGTTTAAGCTTGTAATTAGCCAAAACCTAACCTAGGGCTGCACCAACATGATGTAATTAAGGTCTATGGGTCATGCAAAGGGAGCTCTTTAATCCAATCCTAACCAAAAACACCTAATCCTAGCCTTTTACCCTAATCCTGTCCTAATCCTAGCCTAATCACCTAACCCACTTCCCTAATCCCGGCCTAATCCCAACCTAATCACCTAACCCACTTCCCTAATCCTTCCCTAAACCCAGGTTAATTTCCCTAAACCTAACCTAATCCTAGCCTAATCACCTAACCCACCTCACTAAACCTCACCCCAAAACCAATCCACCTCACTAAACCTCACCCCAAAACCAACCCACCTAGCTAAACCCTAAACCTCTAAACCACCCTACCTAAACCTAGCACACCATCTACCCAAAACCCCTTGTATGAAAATATCTGGCCCTACCCCAAAAGCAGCCCACCTTATCACCACACCACCCCTACCTAAACCACCTAACCACCCTCCTAATACCAGCCCCAACCGCCCTTCAAAAAAACTATAAACCCCCCCCCTAGTGGGCGGGTTTTCAAGTTTTTGACCTTGGCCCTCCAGCCCAACCGACTCCAACCACTTCCCGCCGACTCCAACCTTGCTCCACTTGCCCCACAGCCAGCCACAACTTCGCTCCACCTGCTCCACCACACCCCAGTCGGCCAACCATCCGTCGCCACCCTTTCCATCCACCCACCTCAACTGCCCGGCTGCTCCTCTTCCATCCGCTGCCTCCCATCACCGCCGGTTAGTATCTTCACTTCACTCCACCTCTTCTTCGCTCCCCCTCCACTCCCAGCCACCTACACCACCACCACATCACCCTAACACCAGCCACCTTCCATCCTACCCATTCGGCCAAACCTCAGCCACTTCAAACACCCGCCATTACCTAGCCACCCTAGCTACACCCGGCCACTCCACTTAACTCCCTAAGACCTACCCATATCATTTCCCCTCAGCCCCTAACTCCACCTTACCCCATACCCTAGTGAGTTTCCTTCCCATCCACACCACCCATAGCCACCTTAGCAACCACCACCACCAAGTCTCCCTTAGCCGGCCACTCCAACTGACTGTCCCATATCAATTCGGCCAGCCACATACCTCCCCTAGGCACTCCCTTAGACACTCCCTTAGGCTCCCATTTAGTGCCACATTTCCTAATACTACACCCTCCCTTAGTGACCCTACTTAGTCACTTTAGCCCAACACACAAAGCCAGCCCATTCTTAGCAGCCGACCATCTTCAAGGCGCCCCTCCCGCGCACCATTTCCATCCGGCCAGCAGCCCCTCTTGTCGTTCAACTCCGCAGAGCTCCCTCTTGCAGCCCAAGGCGAAGGCCAAGCCCACGCTCAAGCAAGGCATCTTCGGACCAGCTATAAGTAAGTGCCTAACTCAGTCCTTAGTTGTATACTTGCTTAAATTTAATTCGATACGGGGTTGTAATAACGGAGCATAGTCTCCCCCCGCTTGTAATAACGTGGCTTGGCACACCCACCCACACGTGCACTCTCTTAGTCGTGCACGATTTGGAACACACACGGGCCTAATCAGCCCCTAATACATAAATATATATATATACTTTAACTTATGTAGGGTTTTGCTTAAGTTGGGTGTGTTGTCTTTCAATTCAAGCACGCACACACATTGAGCCTTCGCTCTTATTTGAAAGACCCAAGTATGGGCCGTGCTATAATATTTGGGTTTCATTTCATGTTGTGTGCGTAGTACTTCAATTCAAGCACTCACACACATTGAGCCTTCGCTCTTATTTGAAAGACCCAAGTAAGGGCCATGCTATATGTAAACACCCCGAAATCCCACGAACTTCTTAAAACAAACCTGGTTTTGTACAAGCAGCCCCAAAGGGCCATTTTGGAGTCTGGAAACCCAGGAGCCTTCCAGACAACCCTGTATATATATTTTGAACTATATCTTTCAAAAAACATATGATATGGCTTTTGAAAACCCTTTTTAAAACATGTTTTGAAACCCCAAAGTGGCTTGGCCTGATCAAGACAGGAACAGGAGAGCTAAGAAGAGCCTGGAACCGGAGCACACGTCAAGCCCGGCGCAGCAACTCTTTTATCTGATTCACACCCCCAGGATCTCGAACGTCCAAGACCCTGTTCTTATCAAAATATCATTTGAAGTCATCTCCGGAAGGCAGAAACGGAGGCGGACGACCATGTTGGCGAAGACCCAACGCAGACGGAGTACTGATGCTGTCAGGCCCCGCACGAATCGTCCGTTTCGAACCCAGCTCGAAGGAGTCAGAGTTCAGTTTGGATTGGATCTGGACCATATATATCCAGATTCCAATCCAAACCCATATGTGGACTTGGATTTGGATTTGGATCCAGAGATCCAATCCAATATCCATATCCATGGCCCACATCACCTTCTCATAAATGGAGGTGGGGCCCACTTGAAATTCACGTGGGATATTGGGCATGAGAGAGAGTGGGGATGGAAAATATCAAGAGTGTTGTATTAAGCTTGACTTGTGTGTCAAGTTTGGGTTTAATCATGTGGGTTAGCCTAATTGAGTGGGTTTAAGCTTGTAATTAGCTAAAACCTAACCTAGGGCTGCACCAACATGGGGTGATCAAGGTCTATGGGCCATGCTAAGGGAGCTCCCTCACCTAAACCTAACCCAAAATGACTAATCCTAGCCTAAACCCCTAATCCACCCCTAATCTGAGCCTAATCACCTAACCCACTTCCCTAATCCCAGCCTAATCCCAACCTAATCACCTAACCCACTTCCCTAATCCTTCCCTAAACCTAGATTAATTTCCCTAATCCTAGCCTAAACCTAGCCTAATCACCTAACCTAGCTCACTAAACCTCACCCTAAAACCCAACCACCTAACCTAGCCCTAAACCCCTAAACCACCCTTAGCCCACAATCTACCCAAACCCCTAGTTTTAAAATATCTGGCCCAACCCTTTCCAGCCCACCTTATCTACATACCACCCTACCTAAACCACCTAACCACTACCCTTAGCTCAGCCCTAACCGACCTACCCATCCCCTATTTAAACCCCCCCCCTTGGGGGCGGGTTTTCCAAGTGGGAACCCTCACCTCACCCAGCCGGGCCCTCTCCTTCTCCCATTTCCTCACCTAGCCGGGACCACTCTCCATCACCTCCGCCTGCTCCACCTGCTCCGCCAGCCACCACCAGCACCGCCACCTTCCCTCTTCCATCCACCACCATTGCCCAGCCGGACGCCACCACCTTCATCCAACCGAACCAGCCAAGAGCCCACCTGCCCGCCTACTTCTCCTTGCCTTCCACCGCCTCTCCCCATTCGGTAAGTACCCAAAACTCCATCAAAGCCCTTCTCTTCCACCTCTCCACTCCTAGCCACCCACCCTATCATCATCTCAGCCTTTGCCACCACCCTTTTCACCTAGCCGAACCTAGCATAGCCCAAACTGCCGGCCACTACCTAGCCATCATATCACATTCGGCCTTCCCCTAGGTGTCCCATTCGGCCTTCCCACAAACTCCCCTTTAGGTCCAGTTTTCCCTAAACACTCAACTCCCTAGTGACCCTAAGAACTCATTTGTTCAGCCCCTTTAACCCCCTATCTTGAGGCGACATCTACTTGCCACCGGCCCCCTTCGAGGCGCCTATCCCGTGCCCCACTTGCAGCCGGCCAGCACCTTTGATCACCTATCTTCGCGGAGCTCCCGTTTGCAGCCCAAGGCGAAGGTCAAGCCCACGCTCAAGCAAGGCCTCTACGGACCAGCTACTCGTAAGTGCCTAAACTCGGTCCTTAGTTGTATACTTGCTTGAGATTCAATTTGATACGGGGTTGTAATAACGGAGCATAGTCTCCCCCCGCTTGTAATAACGTGGCTTGGCACAACCACAGACGTGCACCCTCTTAGTCGTGCACGATTTTGAACACACACGGGCCTAATCAGCCCCTAATACATAAGTGTATATATATACTTTCATTTTCGAAGGGTTTTGTTTAAGTTGGGTGCGTTGTCTTTCAATTCAAGCGCTCACACACATTGAGCTTTCGCTCTTATTTGAAAGACCCAAGTAAGGGCTGACCTATACTATTTGGGTTTCATTTCATATCGTGTGAGTAAGTCTTTCAATTCAAGCACTCTCACACACATTGAGCTTTCGCTCTTATTTGAAAGACCCAAGTAAGGGCCGACCTATACTATTTGGGTTTCATTTCATGTCGTGTGAGTAAGTCTTTCAATTCAAGCACTTTCACACACATTAAGCCTTCGCTCTTATTCCCAAGACCTTAGTCAAGGCCATACTGCAATTTATATTTGGGTTTAATTTCATGTCGTGTGTGTAAGTCTTTCAATTCAAGCACGCACCCACATTGAGCCTTCGCTCTTATTTGCAAGACCCGAGTAAGGGCTCATATACATAAGCTATATACATATTTCCCTTCGGTTATTAACCTTCAGTTATTTCCCTTCTGTTATTTCCCCTTCAGTATTGTCTTTACATTTCGGGTTTTCCCTTTGGAGTAGCGTGAGTTTGCATTGCATCTACGCCATACCACGAGGTAGGACGCATATTGCATCAAAGCAAGCCCCGCTCGAATTCGCCCATGTAGTGGAGTGTTCATAACACACAAACTAGGTGGCCCGAAAAGGGATAAAAGAAAAGACTTAGGCACGTGCAAATCCACGTGATCTAAAATATGCAATCGCATCCTAAAGACCCGAAATAGACACCTCGAACCGCTTCGTAGACTTTCTCTCCAAAACTCGATTTTTGCAAAGCGTACAGACTGACCCTTGCGCATCGGTGCAAGAAGGTCTGCGACGACAAGAGCTTACTTGCTCACAGTCGCCACGTTTAGAAGTCAGTGTTAAAAATATCTTCGCTAGCTTAAGTAAGCTAGCTGGCACGCCCTATTTGTATACATAGGCCTTAGACACACGAGAAGATCCACTCCAAGCCCCGAAAGAGGCGAAGAGGCGGGGATTTTCGCGCGTCTACACTATACTATTTGGGTTCCACTTCATGTTGTGTGCGTAGTACTTCAATTCAAGCACTCACAAACATTGAGCCTTCGCTCTTATTTGTAAGACCCAAGTAAGGGCCGTGTTATACTATTTGGGTTTAATTTCATGTTGTGTGCGTAGTACTTCAATTCAAGCACTCACACACATTGAGCTTTCGCTCTTATTCCCAAGACCTTAATCAAGGCCATATTGCAAGTTATATTTGGGTTTCATTTCATGTCGTGTGTGTAGTCTTTCAATTCAAGCACGCACCCACATTGAGCCTTCGCTCTTATTTGCATGACCCAAGTAAGGGCCCGTATATACCTTATATACATATCTCCCTTCGGCATTTACATTACAAGTCATTTCCCTTTGGCATTGTCTTTACATTCGGGTTTTCCCTTTGGAGTAGCGTGAGTTTGCATTGCATCTACGCCATACCACGAGGTAGGACGCATATTGCATCGAAGCAAACCCCGTACTCCCGCTCAAATTCGCCCCATGTAGTGGAGTGTTCATAACACACACCTAGGTGGCCCATAAAGGGATAAAAAGAAAGACTTAGGCACGTGCAAATCCACGTGATCTAAAATCTACAATCGCATTAAAAAGACTCGAATCAAACACCTCGAACTGCTTTCGTAGGCTTTTTCTACCCTAAACTCAATTTTTAAAGCGTACAGACTGACCCTTGCGCATCGGTGCAAGAAGGTCTACGACGACAAGAGCTCACTTGCTCATAGTTGCCACGTTAGAAGTCAGGTTAAAATATATCTTCGCTAGCTTAGGTAAGCTAGCTGGCACGCCCTATTTATACAAATAGGGCTTAGACACACGAAAAGATCCGCTCTAGGCCCTAAGTAGCCAGGGAGGCTGGGCCTTGGATACACAATTTGTGCGCTGTGCCATCCGCCTTCCACAGGTGTGTCAAGATCCCTTTCAGGGACCAAGTCGAAGTGATCCTAGGTGAGAGTCACCCACAACTTCAGGGGATCATAAACTCCCCTTGTTTATCGAGCTCCCAAACCCATAAGGCTAACCTGGGGCAAATTGTGATTGAGCCGCCAAGGCTCGTGTTAAACAACCCTAGGAAGGTTGTATGTGTGAAGGGGCCGCCCAAAGCAGGCCCCCTCCCAATCTTAACCCTTTTAGGAAAACCCAAGCGTTCCCTATTTCCAAAGCCCCTGGACAAGAAGCCCTATGAGCACAATATGGACGACAGCAAGTTCCAGGACCACGATTTGTACTCAACCTTTTCAAAAAATAGAAAATCGTGGAACATGTTGTTGAACATGGGCTACACGCCCTACAAGAGTCTAGGGGCACAGAACCAGGGTCTCTTAGAGCCCATCCTTCCTAGGGCCAATCCAAGCCTTTATGGGATCGGCTATACTCCTAGAATACCGCCAGAGCCACCTCCTATGACCACCTGGGTTAAGGGTGCCCTGGAACCTACCTTAGAAGAAACCTACGATTTAGATCTCCTATTCCGAGTCTAATCCGTAGTGTTTTCCCTTTTGTAGGTATGACGGAAGATCCCTTTTATAAAAATACAAAAACATTTGGAAAACTTAAAATCAAAAAAATCAAAAAGGAAGAAAAGCCAAAAACAATGGAAAAACAAAAACTCGAAAATAGAGTGCTTTGTATAGTTCCCAAAGTTGTTTTACAAAAACCCAAAAAAATCGAAAATTTGGAAAATACCAAAAAGATTTTGTATATAGCTGCTCTTGGTAGGACTTTGGCAAAAGAAAAGGATTTCGAAAGAAATGTTGTGCAGAGCCAGACCAAAAATTTCGAAATCACTTGAAAATCCGAGTACAAAACTAGGTCTTTTTGAAAACCACGCATCAAATTCCCTCGGGTCTATAGCCCATGAGAATGATCGAAGCCCAGAAGTGGATCCCCTCGAGGAAGATCCCACTTCTGAGCTCCCAGAATTTCATAAAATTCTCGATTTTGTAAGACCTTCCAATTCAGTAGGAGGAGATTTCATAGAGGTGAACCTAGGGAGTAATTCCAATCCCAAACTCATTAAGGTAGGCGCATGTTTGCATGAGCATGAAAGATCAGCATTCATCACATTTCTACGAACCTACTTAGATGTGTTTGCATGGATGTATGAAGACATGCCGGGCATAGACCCCAGCATTGTCGAACATAGCCTTCCCTTAGATGCGGATGTAAAACCCATAAAGCAAAAGCTTAGGAAAATACATCCGAATGTACACGCACAAGTCAAAGAGGGTTTAGAAGATCTGTTAAAAGCTGGATTTATAAAACCCATTGCGTATTCTGATTGGTTGTCAAACATCGTTGTAGTTCGAAAAACCAATGGGAAAATTTGAATATGCATCGATTTCAGAAACCTGAATAAAGCCACTCCAAAGGATAATTATCCTTTACCAAACATAGATTTGATAGTCGATAGTACTGTAAATCATGAAATGTTTTCGTTTATGGATGGCTATTCAGGCTATAATCAAATCAAACTAAGTCCACGAGATCAGGGTAAGACCGCCTTCACAACCCCATGGGGCACGTACTGCTATACAGTCATGCCCTTTGGTTTGAAAAATGCCAGCGCAACATACCAACGAGCCATGACCACGATCTTCCATGATCACATTCATGAGCTCGTAGAAGTGTATGTAGATGATCTCTTGGCAAAATCCAAAACCCGATGCACTCATATCGAATGTTTGCAAAAGATTTTCGAAAGGCTTAGGCTTTACAAAGTAAAGCTAAACCCTCAAAAATGTGTATTCGGGGTAGAATCAGGGAAGCTTCTGGGCTTTATGGTAAGCCAAAGGGGTATAGAAGTCGACCCCTCTAAGTGTCGAGCCATCATAGACATGGCTCCACCCTCCAATCTCACTCAAATCCGTAGCCTCCAGGGTCATTTACAATCCGTTCGCCGATTTATATCGAATCTGGCGACTAGATGTGAACCCTTCAACAAGTTGTTGAGGAAGGGCACGAAATTCTTATGTGAACCCTTCGAAAGACTAAAGGCGTACCTGGTTAATCCCCCCGTTTTGAATCCTTCGAAGCAAGGAAAACCGCTTTTACTTTACATCTCCGTGCATGCGAATGCTTTAGGAGCCCTGTTGGCTCAATACGAGGATGACACCCATAAGGAGTATGCCATCTACTACATTTCAAAAACTCTCTTGGCTTATGAACGAAATTATCAAGCCATGGAGAAGACGTGCTTGGCCCTAGTCTGGGCCCGCCAGAAATTCAGACACTATTTCCTAGATCATGAGATTTGGATAGTGTCCAAGCTTGATCCCATCAAACACTTGTTCGAAAAACCCATTCTCACGGGTAGATTGGGCAAATGGCAACTCCTTCTAATGGAGTATGACCTGAAATACCATCACCAGATCTCCATTAAGGGGCAAGCCCAGGCAGATTACGTGGCTGAGTTCCCCTTAGAGGACGCATATCCCACAGTTGCTGAAATGCCTGATGAAGGCATATTACAAAACCATTTCCAAAACCACATTTTGGCAAATTCTTTGAAAAACCAAGTGTGGAAGATGCACTTCGACGGGGTACGAAACCAACGAGGGGCTAGTGCTGGGGTCATCCTCATCTCCCCTGAAAAGGGCGAGATTTCTATAGCAGTCCGCCTAGATTTTGAATGTTCCAACAACGTAGCTGAGTATGAAGCACTCATACAAGGCTTAAGGATTTCGAAAACTCTAGGGGCCTCATGCATCGAGGTCTTTGGAGATTCGCTCCTTGTCATAAACCAGGTTTTGAAAATTTGGCAAGTACGTAATGAAAAACTACTTCCATATCACGAGTTGGCCACTCGATTGGTCCAGTCCTTCCAATCGTGTAAACTCACACACGTGGGAAGAGAGGACAATGGCATCGCCGATGCCCTCTCCTCCTTGGGTTCAGCCCTGAAGGTCGATCCCATTTCAGGGACTCGATCTTTAGAAATCTGGCATGCACCCAACCCATCCACACACGATCTAGATATTTGCCAAAATAACCCAGACTCTATTGAAAAACCCTGGTTTTATGACATAAAACAGTTTTTAGAAAATGGGGGATTCACCGAGGATGCCACATCCAAAGAAAATGGGGGATTCGACCCGATACACCATTCTGGGTGGGGTTTTACACAAAAAAAGTTTCACCGACATTCTGCTTAGGTGTATCGACCTAGAGGAGGCTAGGATAGTGATGCATGAATTCCACGATGGAGAATGTGGAGGCCATGTCAATGCCAACATGATGGCGATGAAAATACTTAGAGGGGGCTATTTTTGGTCCATCCTGAAAAAGGATTGTCATGATCAAGTTAGGAAGTGTCATCCATGTCAAGTGCATGGGCACGCCATTCATATCCCTTCATCTGCATTGCATTCTGTGGTCAGCCCCTGGCCATTTACCATGTGGGCGTTTGACATTGTAGGCCCGATATTTCCAAAAGCCTCGAATGGGCATCAATTTATTTTAGCAGCCACGGAGTATTTCTCCAAGTGGGTGGAAGCCGTTTCCCTAACCAACGTGCTGGGGCAACATGTGGTGGCTTTCATTCGGAGGAATATCTTGGCTCGATTTGGGGTTCTACGAGACCTTGTGTCTGATAATGGTACCCCAGTCAAGAACGAGCGGATGGTTAAGTTGTGCAACACGTATGGCATAACTCACCACTTCTCCTCGCCCTACTACCCTCAAAGCAACAGCCAAGCCGAAGCCACAAACAAGACTCTCATTAGCATAATTGAGAAGACTTTAGAGAAGGGTAGGACGTGGCACGAGAAGCTGGATGAAGCCTTATGGGCTTATAGAACTTCCATCCGGACTCCCACGAATGCCACACCATTCGAATTGGTCTATGGCACAAACGCCATTCTTCCCATTCATACTCAACTGCATTCATTCCATACATCCATAGCACTTGACCTCCCCCTAGAGACACTTCAGCATGCTAGGATGGCCGAACTAGATTTGCTAGATGAGAGGCGACTCCTTGCCATGGATCATGCTCGTGCATACCGGCAAAGGATAGCCTGACATTATGGCAAACACATGAGACCTCGCCACTTTGAAGTGGGAGATCTAGTCTTAAAAACCATCCATTATCGTGGCCCACATCCCCTTGGAAAGTGGTGCCCCAAGTGGGATGGACCCTATGTTGTACGAGCAACCACCACGAACAATTCGTATTGGATGATCGATGTACAAGGTAGGAATTTAGCAGATCCTATCAATATCCAATACTTAAAGAAGTATCATGTGTAGGATTTGGATTAAATTCCAGTTTTCGAAAATTTAAGGGATAGCTGCCCTGAGACATGAAAATAAGGTGCAAAGGCAAAGTCGTGTGACCTTGAGTGAGAGAATTCACACTTATGTAGAGTGGAGTCTTCAAAATTGTGGTTACATTTCAAAATCCTTCTTCTTACAAAGAAAGGCCTAGTTCAACATAGCAAGATACTTGCAAGTAGTACGTGTTATTTCTAAATAGGCCGATCTGGAATGAATCGAGTGTAGGCTTGGGATAAGTCCTCCCCTCTTCTCTTCTCCTTCCAAAAGGAAAAACACGGCCCAAACAAAGGGAATTTCCCATTCAAAGTATCTTTCCAAAAGAAAGAAACCAGAATTCAAAAGAAAAATCGATTATCTTGTGAAAAAGAGGGATTAAAGAAAAAATACTCCCAAAGGGAGACCCTCTACGAAAAAAAGAAGAAGGGAAAAGAGGTCAAAAAGCTCAAAAAGAGCAGTTTTCCGCCTTCTATGCCTTAAACCACGGGACGCTTCAGAAGGGACCGTGGTATCTCTTTCCCATCCCCGGCTTATCCCAAGCTAAAACATGGTTCATTTCAAGGAATCCTAAAGTAAAAATAGGATTTACTTACTTGAATTTCATCTTGGTTGAGAATTCGACGTTTCGAGTAAGGCGTAGGAATTTGACATATAGCTTGTTTTCTTATAAAACCTCCGCTAGATAAGCGAGTGTTAAGACTCAAACAAGGGCAAGCACGAAGAGCTCGAGATCCTTAAGATCGAGACTCAAGACAGTTGTCCCTTTTGTAAATAGCTTTTGTAAATAGATTTTGAAAAATCGAACATCGAACAGCATAGGATTTGCTCACTTGGAGCAGCAGGCCTTGTAAGTCTCTAGAGTTCGACCACATCTGGTCTCTGGGAGGTCGCCACTCTTGGCACCACACCCATGTCATGCATCTGCATTCCATGCATGGCACTTGCATAAACATGATCCCATTTAGGACCAGATTCTATAGTATATCCCTTTGGCATGATATCTCCTCCTACCAAGGTTCTAAAACTGAGATTTTGCTAAAGATTGGGACGATCCCATATTCTTCGTGGTTAGATCTAGGGAGACATTGAAAGGGGTGTTTGTCATCTTTGCCCTTATCCAAATCGATTTGGACAAGGCCAAAGAGGGGCATCTGTAAACACCCCGAAATACCATGAATTCCTCAAAACAACCTGGTTTTGTAAAAGTAGCCCCAAAGGGCCATTTTGAGTCTGGAAACCAAGGAGCCTTCCAAACAACCCTGTACATACGTTTTGAACTTTATATTTCAAAAATGTATAATATGGTTTTTAAAAACCTTTTAAAACACATTTTGAAACCCCGAAGCAGCTTGGCCTGATCAAGACAGGACCAGAAAAGCCAAGGAGAGCCCGGAACCGGAGCACAAGTCAAGCCCGGCACAGCAACTCTCGTATTGAACCCACCCCCAGGATCTCGAACGTCCAAGACCCTGTTATCATTAAAACATTACTTGAAATCAGCTTCGAAAGGCGAAAGCAGAGGCGGACGATCATGTTGGCGAAGACCCAACGCAGACGGAGTACTGATGCTGTCAGACCCCGCACAAACTGTTCATTTCGAACACAGCCCGAAGGAGTCAGAATTCAGTTTGGATCGGATCTGGACCATATATATCCAGATCCCAATCCAGACCCATGTGTGGACTTGGATTTGGATCCAGAGATCCAATCCAATATCCACATCCACGGCCCACATCACCTTCTCATAAATGGAGGTGGGGCCCACTTGAATTTCATGTGGGATTATGGGCATGAGAGAGAGTGGGGGAGGATAAGATTAGAGTGTGTTGTAATTAAGCTTGACTTGTGTGTCAAGTTTGGGGTTAATCATGTGGGTTAGCCTAACTAAAGGGGGTTTAAGCTTGTAATTAGCCAAAACCTAACCTAGGGCTGCACCAACATGATGTAATTAAGGTCTATGGGTCATGCAAAGGGAGCTCCTTAATCCAATCCTAACCAAAAACACCTAATCCTAGCCTTTTACCCTAATCCTGTCCTAATCCTAGCCTAATCACCTAATCCACTTCCCTAATCCCGGCCTAATCCCAACCTAATCACCTAACCCACTTCCCTAAACCCAGGTTAATTTCCCTAAACCTAACCTAATCCTAGCCTAATCACCTAACCCACCTCACTAAACCTCACCCCAAAACCAACCCACCTAGCTAAACCCTAAACCTCTAAACCACCCCACCTAAACCTAGCACACCATCTACCCAAAACCCCTTGTATGAAAATATCTGGCCCTACCCCAAAACCAGCCCACCTTATCACCACACCACCCCTACCTAAACCACCTAACCACCCTCCTAATACCAGCCCCAACCGCCCTTCAAAAAAACTATAACCCCCCCCCCCCTAGTGGGCGGGTTTTCAAGTTTTTGACCTTGGCCCTCCAGCCCAACCGACTCCAACCACTTCTCGCCGACTCCAACCTTGCTCCACTTGCCCCACAGCCAGCCACCACTTCGCTCCACCTGCTCCACCACACCCCAGCCGGCCAACCATTCCATCCGGCCGAACCACCCACCTCAACTGCCCGGCTGCTCCTCTTCCATCCGCCGCCTCCCATCACCGTCGGTTAGTATCTTCACTACACTCCACCTCTTCTTCGCTCCCCCTCCACTCCCAGCCACCTACACCACCACCACATCACCCTAACACCAGCCACCTTCCATCCTACCCATTCGGCCAAACCTCAGCCACTTCAAACACCCGCCATTACCTAGCCACCCTAGCTACACCCGGCCACTCCACTTAACTCCCTAAGACCTACCCATATCATTTCCCCTCAGCCCCTAACTCCACCTTACCCCATACCCTAGTGAGTTTCCTTCCCATCCACACCACCCATAGCCACCTTAGCAAGCACCACCATCGAGTCTCCCTTAGCCGGCCACTCCAACCAACTGTCCCATATCCATTCGGCCAGCCACCCGCCAGCCACATACCCCCCTAGGCACTCCCTTAGACACTCCCTTAGGCTCCCATTTAGTGCCACATTTCCTAATACTACACCCTCCCTTAGTGACCCTACTTAGTCACTTTAGCCCAACACACAAAGCCAACCCATTCTTAGCAGCCGGCAATCTTCAAGGTGCCCCTCCCGCTCACCATTTCCATCCGGCCAGCAGCCCCTCTTGCCATTCAACTCCGCGGAGCTCCCTCTTGCAGCCCAAGGCAAAGGCCAAGCCCACGCTCAAGCAAGGCATCTTCAGACAAGCTATAAGTGCCTAACTCCGTCCTTAGTTGTATACTTGCTTAAATTTAATTCGATACGGGGTTGTAATAACGGAGCGTAGTCTCCCCCCGCTTGTAATAACGTGGCTTGGCACACCCACACACACGTGCACTCACTTAGTCGTGCACGATTTTGAACACACACGGGCCTAATCAGCCCCTAATACATAAATATATATATATACTTTAACTTACGTAGGGTTTTGCTTAAGTTGGGTGTGTTGTCTTTCAATTCAAGCACGCACACACATTGAGCCTTTGCTCTTATTTGAAAGACCCAAGTAAGGGTCGTGCTATACTATTTGGGTTTCATTTCATGTTGTGTGCGTAGTACTTCAATTCAAGCACTCACACACATTGAGCCTTCGCTCTTATTTGAAAGACCCAAGTAAGGGTCATGCTATACTATTTGGGTTCCACTTCATGTTGTGTGCGTAGTACTTCAATTCAAGCACTCACACACATTGAGCCTTCGCTCTTATTTGTAAGACCCAAGTAAGGGCCGTGTTATACTATTTGGGTTTAATTTCATGTTGTGTGCGTAGTACTTCAATTCAAGCACTCACACACATTGAGCTTTCGCTCTTATTCCCAAGACCTTAATCAAGGCCATATTGCAAGTTATATTTGGGTTTCATTTCATGTCGTGTGTGTAGTCTTTCAATTCAAGCACGCACCCACATTGAGCCTTCGCTCTTATTTGCAAGACCCAAGTAAGGGCCCGTATATACCTTATATACATATCTCCCTTCGGCATTTACATTACAAGTCATTTCCCTTCGGCATTGTCTTTACATTCGGGTTTTCCCTTTGGAGTAGCGTGAGTTTGCATTGCATCTACGCCATACCACGAGGTAGGACGCATATTGCATCGAAGCAAACCCCGTACTCCCGCTCAAATTCGCCCCATGTAGTGGAGTGTTCATAACACACACCTAGGTGGCCCATAAAGGGATAAAAAGAAAGACTTAGGCACGTGCAAATCCACGTGATCTAAAATCTGCAATCGCATTAAAAAGACCCGAATCAAACACCTCGAACCGCTTTCGTAGGCTTTTTCTACCCTAAACTCGATTTTTAAAGCGTACAGACTGACCCTTACGCATCGGTGCAAGAAGGTCTGCGACGACAAGAGCTCACTTGCTCATAGTCGCCACGTTAGAAGTCAGGTTAAAATATATCTTCGCTAGCTTAGGTAAGCTAGCTGGCACACCCTGTTTATACAAATAGGACTTAGACACACGAAAAGATCTGCTCCAGGCCCTAAGAAGCCAGAGAGGCGGGGATTTTCGAGCGTCTACACATGAGAGGTAGTTAGGTGGGCTCGGCCAGCTCTTGGCTGAGCCAAGGTTTTGCTCGGAAAAGGTGGGTTGCTCGGCCAGCAAATGGCTGAGCTAGGTTAGGTTTTGCTTGGGTTTTAGGTAGGGTTTAGCTAGGTGGTGGTTTTGGGTGGAAGACTTGGTGAAAAACGGCCAGCACTTGGCTGGTTTGGTGGTGGTTTTAGGGGACGTTTGGGTAGGATGGGTGGTCTAGAGTGGTTAGGGAAGAAGGTGTCTAGTTTAGGTCTTAGGGGTTTACCTAGTTGCAGCACCGCTCCAAGCCGCCGCTCAAGCCGCCAAGCTCTACCATGCAACGCTCCTAGCCAGCTTGTAGGGGACGTTCCCTGGTTGGTGCAGCCCTTGGCTTCACGAGCCAACCCAAACTCTGAAAAAAAATGAATTTGGCTATGGGCCTCTTTCTCTCTCTTCCCCCCCCCTTTTATTCACGTTAGGAGCTTCCTTGAAGAGTTCCTTCGTGAGTCCATTTTCAAGCCCAGCACCTCTATTTATAGAGGTTTTAAGTGGGTCTTGGATTTGGGTCTGGCTGTCCGGATCCAATCCAAACTCTATGTGGATCTGGATCGCGGATCTCAGATATTTTGAGATCCAGATCCAATCCAAATATTTATTTGGGTTTGGATCTCGGATCTCGGATCTTGGATTTTTGAGATCCAGATCCAATCCAAACACAATTTGGATCTGGATCTGGATACTTTTGGGTCCAGACCCATATTTGCCAAAATAACCCAGATTCTGTTGAAAAACCTTGATTTTATGACATCAAATGCTTTCTAGAAAATGGGTGATTCGCCGAGGATGCCACATCCAAAGATAAGGCATTCATCCGAAAACTTTCTACCCGATACACTATTCTGGGTGGGGTTTTATACAAAAAAAGTTTTACCGGCATCCTACTAAGATGTGTCGATCTAGAGGAGGCTAGGACTGTTATGCATGAGTTCCACGATGGAGAATGTGGAGGTTGTGTTAATGCCAACATGATGGCAATGAAAATACTTAGAGCGGGCTATTTCTGGTCCCTGAAAAACGATTGCCACGATCATGTTAGGAAGTGTCATCCATGTCAAGTGCATGGGCATGCCATCCATATCCCCTCATCTTCATTGCATTTCGTGGTTAGCCCCTGGCCATTTACCATGTGGGCGTTTGATATCATAGGCCCGATCTTTCCAAAGGCATTGAATGGGCATAGATTCATCTTAGCAGCCACTGAATATTTCTCCAAGTGGGTGGAAGCCATCTCCCTGACCAACGTACAGGGGCAACATGTGGTGGCTTTGATTAGGAGGAATATCTTGGCTCGATTTGGGGTTCAAAGAGACCTTGTGTCCGATAATGGCACCCCATTCAAAAACAAGCGGATGGTTAAGTTGTGCAACATGTATAGCATAACTCACCACTTTTCCTCGCCCTACTACCCTCAAGGCAACGGCCAAGCCAAAGCCACGAATAAGACTCTCATTAGTATAATTGAGAAGACTTTAGAGAAGGGTAGGATGTGGCATGAGAAGCTCGATGAAGCCTTATGGGCTAATAGGACTTCCATCCGGACTCCCACAAATGCCACACCATTCGAATTGGTCTATGGCACAAACGCCATTCTTCCCATTCATACACAGTTGCATTCATTCCATACATCCATTGCACTCGACCTCCCCCTAGAGGCGCTTCAGCATGCTAGGATGGCCGAACTAGATTTGTTAGATGAGAGGCGACTCCTTGCCATGGATCATGCTCACGCATACCGGCAAAGGATAGCTCGACATTATGGCAAACGCATGAGACCTCGCCACTTTGAAGTGGGAGATCTGGTTTTGAAAATCATCCACTATCGTGGCCCACATCCCCTTGGAAAGTGGCGCCCCAAGTGGGATGGACCCTATGTTGTCGTGCAACCACCACGAACAACTCATATTGGTTGATCGATGTAGAAGGTAGGAATTTAGTAGATCCTATCAATATTCAATACTTAAGGAAGCATTATGTGTAGGATTTGGGTTAAATTCCCCATTTTCAAAAACCCTTAGGGATAGCTACTTTGAAACTTCGAAAGTAAGGTTCAAAGGCGAATCATGTAAACCTGAGCAAGAAAATTCGCACTTGTGAAAGAGTGGAGTCTTCTAAACGCGTGGTTACATTTCAAAATCCTTCTTCTTATAAAGAAAGGCCTAGTTCAATATAGCAAGATACTTGCAAGTAGTACGTGCTATTTCTAAATAGGCTAATCTGGAATGGATCGAGTGTGACCTTGGGATAAGTCCTCCCCTCTTCTCTTCTCCTTCTAGAAGGAAAATGTGGCCAAAATAAAGGGGATTCCCCATCAAAAGTCTCTTTCCAAATGAAAGACACCAGAATCAAAAAGAAAAATTTGATTCTCTTGTGAAAAAGAGGGATTAAAGAAAAAATACTCCCAAAGGGAGACCCTCTATGAAAAAAAGTGTAAACACCCCGAAATCCCACGAACTTCTCAAATAAAACTTGGTTTTGTAAATGCAGCCCCAAAGGGCTATTTTGAGTCTGGAAACCCAGGAGCCTTCCAAACAAACCCTGTACATATGTTTAAACTGTATACATTTTAAAATATGTATAATATGCTTTTAAAACCTTTTAAAATACATTTTGAAACCCCACAAAGCGGCTTGGCTTGATGAAAGCAGGACCAGAAGAGCAAAAGAGAGCCTGGAACCGGAGCACATGTCGAGCCCGACACAGCAACTCTCGTGTTAGATCCACCCCCAGGATCTCGAACATCCAAGTCCCTGTTATCAGCAAAAATCCTTTGAAATCATCTCCGGAAGGTGAAAACAGAAGCGGACAACCATGTTGGCGAAGACACAACACAAGACGGAGTACTGATGCTGTCAGACCCTACACAAACTGTTTGTTTCGAACATACCCTGAAGGAGTCAGAATTCAGTTTGGATTGGATCTGGACCATATATATCTAGATCCCAATCCAAACATATGTGTGGAATTGGATTTGGATTTGGATCCAAAGATCCAATCCAATATCTACATCCATGGCCCACATAACCTTCTCATAAATGGAGGTGGGGCCCACTTGAAATTCACGTGGGATTATGGGCATGAGAGAGAATGGGGAGGATAAGCATGAGGAAAATGTATTAAGCTTGACTTGTGTGTCAAGTTTGGGTTAATCATGTGGGTTAGCCTAATTAGTGTGGGTTTAAGCTTGTATGAGCCTACACCTAACCTAGGGCTGCACCAACATGATGCAATGAAGTCCATGGGTTATGCAAAGGGAGACTCTTAACCCAATCCTAAGCCAAAACCCCTAATCCTAGCCATTTACCCTAATCCCGACCTAATCCTAGCCTAATCACCTAACCCACTTCCCTAATCCCGGCCTAATCCCAATCTAATCACCTAACCCACCTCCCTAATCCTTCCCTAAACCTAGCCTAATTCACCTAATCCTAGCCTAAACACCTAACCCACCTCACTAAACCTCACCCCAAAACCAACCCACCTAGCTAAGCCCTAAACCACTAAACCACCCCACCTAAACCCTAGCACACCATATCCCTAAAACCACATAAAACAAAATATCTGGCCCCCCCTAAAAAACCAGCCCACCTTATTACCACACCACCACCACCTAACCACTAAACCACCCTCTCAAAACCAGCCCAAACCGACTTTTGAAAACCTATAAAAAACCCCCCCTAGTGGGCGAGTTTTTCAACTTGAGCCCAGCCATCTTGGGCCAGCCGATTCTTCTCTCACCCCTTTGCTCTCTTCTCCCACCTGCACCACAACCACTTCCCGGCCAGTTACACTCCACGCCGCCACCATCTCCCAGCTTGCATCATTCCACGCCACCACAGTCGCCCGGCCAGCTCCACTCCTTCCACCCGGCTACCTTCCTTGGACACCCGCCAACCTCCCTTGCCTCTCCGGTTAGTACCCTATCCTAACTCCACCCTATCTTCACTCCCCCTCCACTCTCAGCCACCCCATAGTACCCCACCTTAGCCTAGTCTCCACTCCATTCAGCCGGCCACCACCTAACTACCCGCTACCCTTTAACCATACCCAACTGCACCACCCGCTACCCTACCTTCCCATTCGTGACACCCCCTAGCTACCCCAGCCACCTTACCTTGTTCCCTAGGACCTGTCCTTCTTTCCCTTAAACCAACCCTTAGTTAACACCCTAACTACTTCCCCCTCCCCATTCCGAAACATCCCTAGCTACCCCAGCCGGCCACCACTTAACTTGCCATCAGTCGGTCAGCCATAGCCGACTGCACCCAACCACCCGCGGCCTTACACCCTCTTCCTTAGACATCCCCCTTAGTCACCCCTTAGCTCCACCTCCCTAGGATCCGCCCTATACCTTAGTGACACTCCCTAACTACTTCAGCCCAAGACACCACAGCAGCACCCTCCTATCAGTCGGTTACCCCCAAGGCGCCACATCTGCCATCCTTGTCACCCGGCCAGCATACTCCTTGCCATGCCATTCCGAGGAGCTCCCTCTTGCAGCTCAAGGCGACGCCCAAGCCCAAGCTCAAGCAAGTCACCTCCGGACCAGCTATACGTAAGTGCCTAACTCGGTCCTTATTTGTAGACTTGCTTAAGTTAAATTAAATTTGATACGGGGTTGTAATAACGGAGCATTGTCTTCCCCCCGCTTGTAATAACGTGGCTTGCCACACCCACACACACGTGCACTTGAGCCTACCTCGCTCTTAGTCGTGCACAATTTTGAACACACACGGGCCTAATCAGCCCTTAAGATATAAATTTATTTATATACTTTAAGTTTGCGTGGGATTTTGCTTAAGTTGTGTGTGTTGTCTTTCAATTCTCGCACTCACACACATTGAGCTTTCGCTCTTATTTGCAAGACCCAAGTAAGGGCCGTGTTATATTTTCCCTTGGGTTTAATTTCATGTCGTGTATGTAGTATTTCAATTATACACTCACACACATTGAGCTTTCGCTCTTACTCCCAAGACCTTAGTTAAGGCCATATTGCAATTTATATTTGGGTTTAATTTCATGTTGTGTGCGTAGTACTTCAATTCTCGCACTCACACACATTGAGCTTTCGCTCTTACTCCCAAGACCTTAGTTAAGGCCATATTGCAATTTATATTTGGGTTTCATTTAAGTCGTGTGAATTGTCTTTCAATATATACACAACATCCACGCAACATGTTGGGGACCTTCGGGCCCATATATATTATAAGTATTTCCCTTTCGGCTATGTCTTTAAGATTTGGGTTTTAAGGTTCAGCAGTGTGCGTAGTCTTTACATATATACACGGCACACACTTGCACTATTGAGCCTTTCCGCTCTTAAGATATAGCCATATTTCCCTTTTGCAATTTCCCTTCCGCAATTTTCCTTCGGCAATTTACATTACAAGTCATTTCCCTTCGGCATTGTCTTTCAATTTCGGGTTTTCCCTTTGGAGTTGCGTGAGTTTGCATTGCATATACGCCATACCATAAGTTAGGACACATATTGCACCAAAGCAAACCCCATACTCCCATTCAAAAGTCGCCCCACTTAGGTTACGTGTTCATAACACACACCTAGTTAGGCCCGAAAAGGGATAAAAAGGAAGACATAGAAACATGCAAATCCACGTGAAATAAAATCTAAAAATCATACAAAAACAACCCGAGTCAAACACCTCAAAACATTTTTATAGGTTCTCATACTTCAAAAACTCGATTTTTAAGCGTACAGACTGACCCTTGCACGTCGGTGCAAGAAGGTCTGCGACGAAAAGAGCTTGCTTGCTCACAGTCACCACGTTAGGAGTCAGATTTAAAAATTTCTCTTCGCTAGCTTAAGTAAGCTAGCTGCACGCCCTTTTTGCTTAATTAGAACTTAGACATACGAAAAGATTCGCTTCAGGCCTAAGAACCAGAAGCGCGAACTTTCTGTGTCTACAGGATTTGGCACGCCCGATGGGACGTGAGTCTTTTAAAATTGAGTTACCTTAGGAAAATCTTGCGAAAATATTTTCCAAAAGGTGTTGTTTTTAACTCTTTTTCTTTATTGTACTCCATACATACGAATTTCGAAAAGCTTGAAAGCATGTCAAAATCCAACCCAAGTGAAGTGTCGAGCCAAGGCTCATGCGCATCAAGTTCTCACTCTAGGAGGATTTTGAAAAATAAAATCAAACTAGACGAGATAGAAGACTTGAGAAGGGAATTCGAGGCCAAAATCGATGCTCTCAACAAAGAGGCTGAAGTAGGTGATTCATGTTCATCGAATGGTGAATAAAGGGCCAAGAAAAAAACTGAAAAACCTCGCAAGCACAAAGAGGCCTCCGTAATGGAAGGCAACCAATACCACGAGTCCTTCACACAAAAGGACCGTAAAGCCCTACAACAGCTGCTGAAAGGGCAAAATAAAGAGAAAAGGAGTTACGCCCTAACTGATTTCCTTTCCATGGATTACGAACAGACATTGATGATGAAATACCGAACTTCCATCGGTATGATGGCATGGGAGACCCTAGGTCTCACTTGCAACTTTTCTCGTGTCGAGCCCATAAAAAGAAAAAGGACTCGATGAAATGGGTGTATTGGTTCCCTTTATCCCTTAAAGGCACAGCTGCCAAATGGCTGGCTTCCTATGATTTAAGCCAGTTCACTACTTTTGAAGAGTTAGCAAACTGCTTCATGCAAAGATTTGCACATAACGTAGAAGTCACGCCGACTTTAAACAGTTTAAGGGATAGGAAGCAAGGCATGAACGAAGACGTGCATGCCTTCATTATTCGATGGAGGTCCCTTTTGGGCCAAGTACGAGAGCCAATATCTGAAGGATGTGCAGTCATGCTCATCCTGGATAATTTTAAAAGCGAGCTAAAGACCCTTCTCTCGCTCCATGAAATCTCAACTTTCCATAAGTTGATAAAAAAAGCATCCCTTTTCGAAACAAACTTGAAAAAGGGGATATACGATCATTTATGGAAAGGAAGTGCCGTTTCCAAAACCCGCTTGGAAAAGCCCATCACTTATGGGCTACCCACGATGGACAAAGGGGCAAAGCCCCATAAAATCGCCAATGTCCGGGTGGATCCAGGTTTGGCGGGTACTTCAAAGAATTTTGAAAAATTAGAAAACAAATGGGAGAGAAATTTTCAAAAGCCCATTGAAAAACGGGAGTACACACCGCTGGGGCAACCTGTGTCGGAGGTCCTAGACCTCCTACTTGCCCAAGGCATGATTGAACTTGCCGAAATCCCCGAGGGAGTCACTTCCAAAGGGGGATATTTAAACCGTTTTTATAAGTATCATCGGCTCAAAGGCCATGATACAAAGCGTTGTTTCTCCCTTTTGAACAAAATCGAGAACTTGATAGCGGAGGGCCGGCTCCAAGTCACTACGGAACCTGAGCCAACTCAAGCTATCTTCAAAGAACCCTTTCCCAAGCATGCCGGTAGCAGTGGGAAAGGAAAGGAGGTATACCTCACCTTTTCAAAAAATCTAGCGCAATCATCAGAGTTTGGTCGACCCACTTGTGTGTCTACTCTTGTA
The DNA here is from genome assembly GCA_036023115.1 of Brasenia schreberi. Lineage (NCBI taxonomy): Eukaryota > Viridiplantae > Streptophyta > Magnoliopsida > Nymphaeales > Cabombaceae > Brasenia > Brasenia schreberi. Next base: position 976,868 of record JAYKKT010000035.1, on the reverse strand, counting down.
CTTTACAAGAAGTCAACCCAAGTAGTCATCCGAGGACCACCAAGAGTTGAATCCCCGGCTAAACCAGTTTTAAAACTTCAAGGTGCTCCTAAACTCTCAATTAGAACCGATTTAAGTGCGAACCCTAGGTTGGTCGTGGGGGAAGTGACTAGATCCGGGAGGATCTATCAACCCCCGCACCTACAAAGTGCTAAAAAGGTTGTCAGTGTGCCTAGCCCCTCAAAAGCATGTATTCCTAGAGTTCTGCCGAAAGCAGACAATGGGAAAATCGTCCTAAACCCTTATGATTTTGAAAACCATCTTTCAAAGATTCCTATCCACATGTCCATCCTAGAGCTAATACAAAATTCGCCTAGGCATAGACTCGTGCTAGAGAAAATTCTAGAAAGAGCTAAGGTTAGTTCGAACATAAGTCCTGAATCCCTCTCTGACCAAGTGCCATCAATAGGAGCAAAATCGCCCATCACCTTTTCGGAAGATGATGTAGATAGACCCTACGAAACCCATAACCAGGCCCTGCATATCGAGGTGGTTCTAAACAACCACTCTCTGGACAGGTGCCTAGTCGATGGGGGAGGAGGGCTCAATATCCTTCCACTTCATGTGGCGTATCAAATCGGAGTCACCTTGACTTTTGTGAACCCAAGCCCCATCGTTATCACTGGATACGATGGGAATGCGTCTAGACCTTTAGGATCGATCGAACTTCCGATGGAAACGGGAGGGATCATAGACACGGGAGTGTTCCATGTCCTAGACATCCACCCCCATTATAACCTGTTGTTGGGAAGGCCCTGGATACACAGCTTGTGCGTTGTGCCATCCACCTTCCACAGGTGTGTCAAGATCCCTTTCAGGGACCAAGTTGTAGTGATCCTAGGTGAGAATCACCCTCAGCTTCAGGGGATCATAAACTCCCCTTGTTTGTTGAGTTCCCAGGCCCATGAGGCTAACCTGGGGCAGACCATGGTCGAGCCACCAAGGCTCGTGTTAAACAACCCTATGAAGGTTGTGTATGTGAAGGGGCCGCCCAAAGCAAGCCCCCTCCCAATCCTAACCCTTCTAGGAAGACCCAAACATCCCTTATTTCCAAAACCCTTGGACAAAAAGCCATACGAGCACAATATGGACGACAGCAAGTTCCAGAACCCCGATTTGTATCATAATTTTTCAAAAAATAAAAAATTGTGGAACATGCTGTTGAATATGGGCTATACGCCCTATAAAAGTCTAGGGGCACAAAACCAGGGTCTCCTAGAATTCATCCTTCCTAGGGCCAACCCAAGCCGATATGGGATCGGCTATACTCCCAAAATACCGCCAGAGCCACCCCCTATGACCACCTGGGTCAAGGGTGCCCTGGAACCTACCCTAGAAGAGACCTACGATTTAGACCTCTTATTTCGAGTCTAACCCATAGTGTTTTCCCTTTGTAGGTATGATGGAAGATCCCTTTCATAAAAATACAAAAACATTTGAAAAATATAAAATCGAAATAATCGAAAAAGGGAAAAAACCAAAAACAATGGAAAATCAAAAACAATAGAGTAGTTTGTATAGTTCCTAAAGTTCTTGTTTTGCAAAAACCCAAAAAAATCGAAAATCTACAAAATACCAAAAAGATTTTGTACATAGCTGCTCCTGGTAAGACTTTGGAAAAAGAAAAGGATTTCGAAAGGAACATCGTCTGCATATCCAGACCAAAAATTTCGAAATCAATTAAAAATCCAAGTACAAAACCGTCTTTTGAAAACTCATGCATCAAATTCCCTCGGGTCTATAACCCACGAGAATGATCGAAGCCCAGAAGTGGATCCCCTTGAGGAAGATCCCACTTCTGAGCTCCCAGAATTTCATAAAATTCTCGATTTTGAAAGACCTTCCAATTCAGTAGGAGGAGATTTCATAGAGGTAAACCTAGGGAGTGATTCCAATCCCAAGACCATCAAGATAGGCGCATGTTTGCATGAACATGAAAGATCAGCATTCATTGCATTTCTATGAACCTATTTAGATGTGTTTGCATGGACGTATGAAGACATGCCGGGCATAGACCCCAGCATTGTCGAACATCGTCTTTCCTTAGATGCGGATGTAAAACCCATAAAGCAGAAGCTTAGGAAAATACACCCGAATGTATACACTCAAGTCAAAGAGGGTTTAGAAGATCTGTTAAAAGCCGGATTCATAAAGCCCATTGTGTATTCTGATTGGTTGTCAAACATCATTGTAGTTCGAAAAACCAATGGGAAAATTCGAATATGCATCGATTTCAGAAACCTGAATAAAGTCACTCCAAAGGATAATTATCCTTTACCAAACATAGATTTGATAGTCGATAGTACTGCAAATCATGAAATGTTTTCGTTTATGGATGGCTATTCAGGCTATAATCAAATCAAACTAAGTCCACAAGATCAGGGTAAGACCGCATTCACAACCCCGTGGGGCACGTACTGCTATACAGTCATGCCCTTTGGTTTGAAAAATGTCGGCGCAACATACCAGAGAGCCATGACCATGATCTTCCATGATCAAATTCATGAGCTCGTAGAAGTGTATGTAGATGATCTCTTGGCAAAATCCAAAACCTGATGCACTCATATCGAATGTTTGCAAAAGATTTTCGAAAGGCTTAGGCTTTACAAAGTAAAGCTAAACCCTAAAAAATGTGTATTCAGGGTAGAGTCTGGAAAGCTTCTAGGCTTTATGGTAAGCCAAAGGGGTATAGAAGTTGACCCCTCTAAGTATCGAGCCATCATAGATATGGCTCCACCCTCCAATCTCACCCAAATTTGTAGCCTCTAGGGTCGATTACAGTCCGTTCGCCGATTTATATCAAATCTGGCGACTAGATGCGAACCCTTCAACAAGTTGTTGAGGAAGGGCACAAAATTCTTATAGGATGACGACTGCCAGAAGTCCTTCGAAAGACTAAAGGCATACCTGGTTAATCCCCTAATTTTGAATCCTCGAAGCAAGGAAAACCGCTTTTACTTTACATTTTCGTGCATGCGAATGCTTTGGGAGCCCTATTGGCTCAATACGAGGATGACACCCATAAGGAGTATGCCATCTACTATATTTCGAAAACTCTCTTGGCTTATGAACGAAATTATCAAGCCATGGAGAAGACGTGCTTGGCCCTAGTCTGGGCCTACGAGAAATTCAGACACTATTTCCTAGATCAAGAGATCTTGATAGTGTCCAAGCTTGATCCAATCAAGCACTTGTTCGAAAAACCCATTCTCACCGGTAGATCGGGCAAATGGAAACTCCTTTTAATAGAGTATGACCTAAAATACCACCACCAAATCTCCATTAAGGGGCAAGCCCTAAAAGACTACGTGGCTGAGTTCCCCCTGGAAGACGCATATCCCACACCTGATGAAATGCCTGACGAAGGCATATTGCAAAACCATTTTCAAAACCACATTTTGGCAAACTCTTTCGAAAACCAAGTGTGGAAGATGTACTTCGATGGGGCACGAAACCAACGAGGGGCTGGTGCTGGGGTCATCCTCATCTCCCCTGAAAAGGGCGAGATTCCCATAGCAATCCGCCTAGATTTCGAATGTTCCAACAACATAGCTGAGTATGAAGCACTCATACAAGGCTTAAGGATTTTGAAAACTCTAGGGGCATCATGCATCGAGGTCTTTGGAGATTCGCTCCTTGTTATAAACCAGGTTTTGAAAATTTGGCAAGTACATAACGAAAAATTACTTCCATATCATGAGTTGGCCACTCGATTGGTTGAGTCCTTCCAATCGTGTAAACTCACCCACGTAGGAATAGAGGACAATGGCATTGCTGATGCCCTCTCCTCCTTGGGTTCAGCCCTAAAGGTCGATCCCATTTCAGGGACCCGATTTTTAGAAATATGGCATGCGCCCAACCCATCCACACACGATTTGGATATTTGCCAAAATAACCCAGATTCTGTTGAAAAACCTTGGTTTTACGACATCAGGCATTTTCTAGAAAATAGGGGATTCACCGAGGATGCCACATCCAAAGATAAGGCATTCGTCCGTAAAATTTCGACCCGATACACCATTCTGGGTGGGGTTCTATATAAGAAAAGTTTTACCAGCATCCTACTTAGGTGTATCGATCTAGAGGAGGCTAGGATAGTGATGCATGAGTTCCACGATGGAGAATGTGGAGGTCATGTTAATGCCAACATGATGGCAATGAAAATACTTAGAGCGGGCTATTTTTGGTCCACCCTGAAAAAGGATTGTCATGATCATGTTAGGAAGTGTCATCCATGTCAAGTGCATGGGCATGCCATTCATATCCCCTCATCTGCATTGCATTCCATCGTCAGCCCCTGGCCATTTACCATGCGGGCGTTTGACATCGTAGGCCCTATATTTCCAAAAGCCTCGAATGGGCATCAATTCATTTTAGCAGCCACTAAGTATTTCTCCAAGTGGGTGGAAGCCATTTCCCTGACCAACGTGCTGGGCCAACATGTGGTGGCTTTCATTAGGAGGAATATTTTGGCTCGATTTGGGGTTCCACGAGACCTTGTGTCTGATAATGGCACCCCATTCAAGAATGAGCGGATGGTTAAGTTATGCAACATGTATGGCATAACTCACCACTTCTCTTCACCCTACTACCCTCAAGGCAACGGCCAAGCCGAAGCCACAAATAAGACTCTCATTAGCATAATTGAGAAGACTTTAGAGAAGGGTAGGACGTGACACGAGAAGCTGGATGAAGCCTTATGGGCTTATAGGACTTCCATCCGGACTCCCACGAATGCCACACCATTCGAATTGGTCTATGGCACAAACGCCATTCTTCTCATTCATACTCAATTGCATTCATTCCATACATCCATAGCACTCGACCTCCCCCTAGAGAAGCTTCAGCATGCTAGGATGGCCGAACTAGATTTGCTAGATGAGAGGCGACTCCTTGCTATGGATCATGCTCGTGCATACCGGCAAAGGATAGCCCGACATTATGGCAAACACATGAGACCTCGCCACTTTGAAGTGGGAGATCTGGTTTTGAAAATCATCCACTATCGTGGCCCACATCCCCTTGGAAAGTGGCGCCCCAAGTGGGATGGACCCTATGTTGTACGTGCAACCACCACGAACAACTCGTATTGGTTGATCGATGTAGAAGGTAGGAATTTAGCAGATCCTATCAATATTCAATACTTAAAGAAGTATTATGTGTAGGATTTGGGTTAAATTCCAATTTTCGAAAACTTTAGGGATAGCTGCCTTGAGACCTAAAAATAAGGTGCAAAGGCAAAATCGTGTGACCCTGAGTGAGAGAATTCACACTTGTGAAAGAGTGGAGTCTTCAAAATCGTGGTTACATTTCAAAATCCTTTTTCTTACAAAGAAAGGCCTAGTTCAATATAGCAAGATACTTGCAAGTAGTACGTGCTATTTCTAAATAGGCTGATCTGGAATGGATCGAGTGTGACCTTGGGATAAGTCCTCCCCTCTTCTCTTCTCCTTCCAAAAGGAAAACATGGCCCAAAATAAACGGAATTTCCCATTCAAAGTCTCTTTCCAAAAGAAAGAAACCAGAATCCAAAAGAAAAAATCAATTCTCTTGTGAAAAAAAGGGAGGGATTAAAGAAAACATACTCCCAAAGGGAGACCCTCTATGAAAAAAAGGAAAAAGAGGCCAAAAAGCTCAAAAAGAGCAATTTTCCGCCTTCTATGCCTTAAACCACAGGATGCTTCAGAAGGGGCCGTGGTATCTCTTTCCCATCCCTGGCTTATCCCAAGCTAAAGCATGGTTCATTTCGAGGAATCCTAAAGTAAAAATAGGATTTACTTACTTGAATTTCATTTTGTTTGAGAATTCGATGTTTCGATTAAGACGTAGGATTTTGAAACATGCCTTGTTTTCTTATAAAACCTCCGCTAAATAAGCGAGTGTCAAGACCCAAACAAAGGCAAACACGAAGAGCTCGAGATCCTTAGGATTAATACTCAAGACAATTGTCCCTTTTGTAAATAGCTTTTGTAAATAAATTTTGAAAAATCGAACATCAAACAGCATAGGATCTGCTCACTTGGAGCAACAGGCCTTGTAAGTCTCAAGAGTTCAACCATATCTGGTCTCTGGGAGGTTGCCACTCCTGGCACCACACCCATGTGATGCATCTGCATTCCACGCATGGCACTTGCATAAACATGATCCCATTTTAGGACCAGAAACCATTTTGTATATCCCTTTGGCGTGATATCTCCTCCTACCAGGGTTTTAAAAGTGAGATTTTGCTAAAGATTGGGACGATCCCATATTTTCGTGGGTAGATCTAGGGAGACATTGAAAGGGGTGTTTGTCATCTTTGCCATTATCCAAATTGATTTGGACAATGCCAAAGAGGGGCATCTGTAAACACCCCGAAATCCCATGAACTTCTCAAATAAAACCTGGTTTTGTAAATGTAGCCCCAAAGGGCTATTTTGAGTCTGGAAACCCAGGAGCCTTCCAGACAAACCCTGTACATATGTTTAAACTGTATATGTTTTAAAATATGTATAATATGCTTTTAAAACCTTTTAAAATACATTTTGAAACCCCACAAAGCAGCTTGGCCTGATGAAAGCAGGACCAGAAGAGCAAAAGAGAGCTCAGAATCGGAGCACATGTCGAGCCCAGCACAGCAACTCTCGCATTAGATCCACCCCCAGGATCTCGAACATCCAAGTCCCTGTTATCAGCAAAAATCCTTTGAAATCATCTTCGGAAGGTGAAAACAGAAGCGGACGACCATGTTGGCGAAGACCCAACACAAGACGGAGTACTGATGCTGTCAGACCCCGCACAAACCGTTCGTTTCGAACATACCCTGAAGGAGTCAGAATTCAGTTTGGATTGGATCTGGACCATATATATCTAGATCCCAATCCAAACGTATGTGTGGATTTGGATCCAAAGATCCAATCCAATATCCACATCCATGGCCCACATCACCTTCTCATAAATGGAGGTGGGGCCCACTTGAAATTCACGTGGGATTATGGGCATGAGAGAGAATGGGGAGGATAAGCATGAGAGAAATGTATTAAGCTTGACTTGTGTGTCAAGTTGGGGTTAATCATGTGGGTTAGCCTAATTAGTGTGGGTTTAAGCTTGTATGAGCCTACACCTAACCTAGGGCTGCACCAACATGATGCAATGAAGTCCATGGGTTATGCAAAGGGAGACTCTTAACCCAATCCTAAGCCAAAACCCCTAATCCTAGCCATTTACCCTAATCCCGGCCTAATCCTAGCCTAATCACCTAACCCACTTCCCTAATCCCAGCCTAATCCCAACCTAATCACCTAACCCACCTCCCTAATCCTTCCCTAAACCTAGGTTAATTTCCCTAAACCTAACCTAATCCTAGCCTAATCACCTAACCCACCTCACTAAACCTCACCCCAAAACCAAACCACCTAGCTAAGCCCTAAACCACTAAACCACCCCACCTAAACCCTAGCACACCATATCCCTAAAACCACCTAAAACAAAATATCTGGCCCCCCCTAAAAAACCAGCCCACCTTATTACCACACCACCACCACCTAACCACTAAATCACCCTCTCAAAACCAGCCCAAACTGACTTTTGAAAACTGTAGACACGAAAAATCCTCGTCTCCAGTTTCTTAGGCCTGAAGCGAATCTTTTCGTGCTTACGTCGCTTTGAAAAGGGCGTGCCAGCTAGCTTTCTCAAAGTAGCGAAGTGATTTTTGAAAATATCTGACTTTTGGGGCGACTGTGGAAAAGTGGGTTCTTTTCGTCGCAGACTTCTTGCACCGGCGCGTCAGTCTGTACGCTTTAGGAAAACTCGTTTTTACACAAACACGACTCTTTTGAAAACTTGAAAGTGTTTTATCGATTGGTTTTGTCAAATTTGCAACTTTTATACATGGGATCTATGCGCTCCTATGTCTCTCGGGTTTTAGCCAATTTTGGCGTGTAGTCGTGTGCATCCAGTGCTTGATTTAAGGCAAGTACTACATGATTTGACCAATCTGGTTTGATGCAAGTATGCTCCCTATCTCGAGTGTGGTGGATATGCAATGCAAACTCACACAACTTGAAGGGAAAACCCGGAATTTAAAGACATAACAGAAGGGAAATAGCAGAAAGGGAAATAGCAGAAAGGGAAATATGGCTATATCTTAGATGCGGAAGGGAAAATATATATAGCTATATCTTAAGAGCGAGAAGGCTCAATGTGAGTGAGTGCTTTGAGTGTATAAATTGAAAGGGCAACTCACACGACTTGAACCTTAAAATCCCAGTTGAAAGGGGAAATACGTATATATATGTAAGAGCGGAAAGGCTCAATTGTGAGTGAGTGTTTTGAGTGTGTAAAATGAAAGACAACTCACACGACTTGAACCTTAAAACCCAGCTGAATGTATATAAATAGAGCTATATCCTATGGGCTGTTGAGGCCCGTTTTGTGTGCAAAAGGTGTGCAGATAAGAGCGAAAAGGCTCGAGTGTACGTGTGTGATTCGTGTTTCAAACCATAATATTACATCTCGGGGGGAGACTACGCTCCATTATTACAACCCCGTATCGAATTTAATTGAAACTTGAATCAATGTAAAAGATCAGGTTCGAGCACTTACACGTCGTCTGCTTAGACTTCCTTTATCAGCGAAATCTGACCTTGGATATAGCCGTTGGATGGACCTTTCTCTACGAAACGACCAGCTGCGTGGGAGGTTGATCCTAGATCGTGACCTGGGCTAGGTTGACACACTAAAGGTGCTATGGTTTTTGGAGTTAGACACGACAGATCTAGGGTGAGAACTAATGGATCTGGGTCAGGTCTAGGTGGGTTGTTTTGGTTAAAAGCTAGACCAAGGTCCTAAGGGAAAAACCCGACCAACTAATGGTCGAGTTAGGTGGTGTCTACGGGATTATTTTAGGTGAGACACTATGGAATGCTCGGCCAACTAATGGCCGAGCTTGGGTGGGGATTAGTGAATGATCTTAGGGGAGATCCTAAGGTGAGTTCTAGGGTAATGCTCGGCCAAAGGGTGGTCGAGCTGGGCAGGTTTTTTGAGAAGGATTAGGTAGGATCTAAGGTGAATCCTAAGGAAAGAGCTCGGCCAAATGGTGGTCGAGCTTTGGCTGATATTAGACGGTTGATCTCGGGTGAGATCCTAAGGGAATGGCTCGGCCAAAAGGGTGGCCGAGCTGGGTAGGTTTAGAGTGGTTTTTTTTTTTTTTCTTTTAGTTAGGGTCTAACTTGGGTAATGGTTTAATGTTAGGGATAGACCTAAGATGAGCTCGGCCACTATGGACCAAGCTAAATGGGTGAGGATGGGTTCGACAAGAGGAGGGAACCGAGTGTTTTAGACACTCGGTTTTGCCAGGTTTTTGGGAGTGGTTTTTGGATTAGGAAATGAGTTGGGTAGTGGTTTTTAGGTTAGGATTTTCTTTAGGACAGATCTAAGGTGAGCTCAGCCAGCCAATGGCCGAGCTGGGTATGGTCCTAGGTTAGGATGGTCTTAGGTAGAACTAGGTCAGCCCTTTTAGTGAAGTTCGGCCAGCTCCTTGGCTGGACTTTGCTGTGGCTTGTCGTTAGTGGTCTAGGTGGTTTAGAGAGGTGAGAAAAGAGATGGTTTTGGGCAGGAACTAGGGGACTTACCTTGACAACATTTCAGTCGTTTGATCCTTGGTTCCCACACAGCCAATCCTCACCAAGCAAGGGCCATCCAATGCCGTCAGATTTGATTTCCTTTCAGCCATGTACAAGCCGTGCTCTACAAGACCCCAGCCCACCCACAACTTTCACCCACAATCTCACGAAACAAGAGGGTAAGGCCAGCCCCTTTTGTTGACCTTCCTCTCTCTCTCTCTCTCTCTCTCTCTCTCTCTCTCTCTCTCTCTTTTCCCCAAGTGGGGAGGCGTGAAATGCTGGAAAAATTTTCCCTCCAAGGCCAGCCCTCTCACGTCCTTTTATAGACCTCTTATTTGGATATGGATCCTTTGTTGGGTTCTGAAATCCGGATCCAATTCGAGCCTTGTTTGGAGATGGATCTTGGATCTGGATCTGGGTATCGGGATCCAGATTCGATCCAAAATTTTCTCTTCTTCAGTCCTTCCTGGCGTTTCGAGCTGGGCGCTTCGTGCGGGTCCTGAGTTCATCAAGATTCCGTCTTATGCTGGGTTTTTCCCAATTTCGTCGTCCGAGCTTCTTTTCGTCTTTCTGGACTCTGTTTCAACTCTTTCTTTTGTTTTTTTTGACTTGGATTGCTCGTGATTTCAGATGTGCTTTCGGCTTGGCCTTCGATGCTTCAGTCTTGAAGTACACTTGTGGCCTGGGCTTCTTTTTCGTCTTTGAAATTCACTTTTCATCGGGCTGGGCTTGACCTTTGAGCTTTTTCAATCTTTTGCAACTGTTTTGAGCCAGGCTTCATCTGTTCGTCTGGTCTTTTGTAAAAAATAGGACTTTCGTCCACTTTTGAGATTTTTTATGTTTCGAACAGGGTTGGAAAATAGAGTTTTGAAGGGTTTGAGTTCCTGAGTTTTTGAAATCTCCAAACTTGGCTTTTTGATCTGATTTTCGAAGCAGGCATTTGGTTTTGGAAAATATTTGGATTTTGGGGTGTTTACAAAAACCTATAAACCCCCCCCCTAGTGGGCGGGTTTTTAAACTTGAGCCCAGCCATCTTGGGCCAGCCAATTCTTCTCTCACCCCTTTGCTCTCTTCTCCCACCTGCACCACCACCACTTCCCGGCCAGTTCCACTCCACAGCGCCACCATCTCCCGGCCTGCATCATTCCACGCCACCACAGTCGCCCGGCCAGCTCCACTCCTTCCACCCGGCTGCCTTCCTTGGACACCCGCCAACCTCCCTTGCCTCTCCGGTTAGTACCCTATCCTAACTCCACCCTATCTTCACTCCCCCTCCACTCTCAGCCACCCCATAGTACCCCACCTTAGCCTAGTCTCCACTCCATTCAGTCGGTCACCACCTAATTACCCGCCACCCTTTAACCATACCCAACCGCACCACCCGCTGCCCTACCTTCCCATTCGTGACGCCCCCTAGCTACCCCAGCCACCTTACCTTGTTCCCTAGGACCTGTCCTTCTTTCCCTTAAACCAACCCTTAGTTAACACCCTAACTACTTCCCCCTTGCCATTCCTAAACATCCCTAGCTACCCCAGCCGGCCACCACTTAACCTGCCATCAGTCGGCCAGCCATAGCCGACTGCACCCAACCACCCGCGGCCTTACACCCTCTTCCTTAGACATCCCCCTTAGTCACCCCTTAGCTCCACCTTCCCTAGGATCCGCCCTATACCTTAGTGACACTCCCTAACTACTTTAGCCCAAGACACCACAGCAGCACCCTCCTATCAGTCGGTTACCCCCAAGGTGCCACATCCGCCATCCTTGTCACCCGGCCAGCACACTCCTTGCCGTGCCATTCCGAGGAGCTCCCTCTTGCAGCTCAAGGCGATGCCCAAGCTCAAGCTCAAGCAAGTCAACTCCGGACCAGCTATACGTAAGTGCCTAACTCGGTCCTTATTTGTAGACTTGCTTAAGTTAAATTAAATTTCATACGGGGTTGTAATTACGGAGCATTGTCTCCCCCCGCTTGTAATAACGTGGCTTAGCACACCCACACACACGTGCACTTGAGCCTACCTCGCTCTTAGTCGTGCACGATTTTGAACACACACGGGCCTAATCAGCCCTTAAGATATAAATTTATTTATATACTTTAAGTTTGCGTAGGGTTTTGCTTAATTTGTGTGTGTTGTCTTTCAATTCTCGCACTCACACACATTGAGCTTTCGCTCTTATTTGCAAGACCCAAGGGCCGTGTTATATTTTCCCTTGGGTTTAATTTCATGTCGTGTGTATAGTATTTCAATTATACACTCACACACATTGAGCTTTTGCTCTTACTCACACCTTCTTGAGCCGATGCTCCAGGGTCAGTGTTGAGCGCTTAGGAACTTCATTTTACAGCAAAACACGACTCCCTTTTACATAAACAAGTGTCTTTGAAAAATTTGTTGAACTTGTGCACTCGGATTCAATACTTTGGAAAAACACAAGTTGCTGAAAACAGAAAATTCTGTTTTCAGAGCTGTTTTCTAGGGAAGTTTTCAAGACGTTACAGACTCCAAAAATTATCAAAATTTTACCAGACGAAGCTGGTAGTGTGGAGAGACTGTAGCCTTTTTCAAATCTGCATTTGGAGTAGTATTGAATCAGAAACAAATAATCTACTCAGACCACCTCACTGACTCAAAATAGCTCTCTTTCAGAAATACAGAAACTCAAAGATGAGTCTGTATCTCTCTGCTCAGAACTCCGATTTTTATGATTTTGATGTTGATGGAAAGCTATGATGCTAGATTTCCAAAGCATTAAAAATCAACCAATTTGGACTCCTGTGGACAGAGATATGGACTTTTACCCAACCTCTGTTTCAGGAAATCCGATTGTGCAGACAGTGGTGCAGAAATCTGGTTGTTCTTAATATGCTTTTATTACGTGGCTGAGCGGCTCTAAAATCTTGCCAATTTTATACAGAGTGTCCCAATGTGTGTGGAATCAGTGTGCCAAATTTTAAGACAATCGGAGTAAGCATCACAAAATTAAAATTATGGAAATAGACATATGCAGAGATGCTGAAATCCAGTTTTCTGTTTTATAAATGTAATGATGCATAACCCACACGAAATTAAAATGCAACAACCCTTAAAGCAAATTTGCTGGAATATAAATGAATGGGAAGTACTTTATAGCTTAGACATAGAGGGGGTTAGAAGTATAGAGGGTATATAGCATATAGGAAGGGAGAAGCATTAAAGCAAACACTTGGCGTGCATGTGAGTGTATAGTGTTTCATCCACGAAATTGAAATGGCAGCAAAGCTAGATTATTACAACTCGGGGGGAGATGAAACTCCATTAATACAACCCCATTTAATGAATTGAATGGAAGAGAATGAAACTTAGATTAAGTAAGAAAGGTCTTACACGAGTTTTGGATGTGAAGGACCGGATTTCAATGATGAAGCCGGTCTTCCTCTTGATGGCCTTCCTTCTTAACTCCTACAAGCTCTCACCTAGCTTCCCCTTCACTAGAAGACGTCCCCCCTTTGCTGAAATTTTCTGCACCTAGTCTAGCACACACCACCCAAGGTCTCTCTCTTCTCTCTCTTCTCCCTCCAATCTCCAAGTTATGGAACCCACCCCGCCCTCTTGGGCCTTTTTATAGGCCAAGGGGGGCTGGTTCTAGTGGTTTCTTGTGGGGCGGGTTGGAGCTTTAGCTTGATGGATTTGATCCGCTCCAAACCGGCTTCTTGTAGTTCTTCATTGAATCGATTCGGACCAGCCCATATGGGCTGGTATAGGTGCCATGGCTAGGTGTAGCCCTAGAGCAGGCGGTTAGTTTTAAACAACCTTACAATGTGCAACATGTTTTGTTTGGGCTAATTTCTTTAAACTTCGACCCACTTGAATTCGCTTCTTTCTTTGATTCGGCTCCCACCTTTTTCTTTTGAGTTACACTTGAAATCTTCTAGAATTGAATGAGCTTGTTACCATGGCCTCGAGTCTTGATTCCAAGTTGGCCCCATCTTGATCGGACAAACTTGGATTTGATCGGTCTTGACCTTCCATTTGGATAAGTTGTTGAATTTGAACTTGATATGCTTCAATCTTCTCCACTTTTGGGAATCAATCTGATTTAACTTGATCCGTATCTTGATACACTTTATCTTCTTTCCGGGAATCGAGGCCTGGATTGGGTCTCCGCCTACTTCGAAACTCATGGGCTATTTGGATTTAAAACCTTTATTTTGAAATATTCTCCCAGAAGGTCTAAACTTTAAAATTTGGGGATTTTGAATTTAAAGGTTCATAAAGGCTTTAAACTGGCCTTCAAAATTTAGGAGTTTTTGAAAATACTTGAAAAAATTTCGGGTGTTTACAGATGCCCCTCTTTGGCATTAATCCAACTGTGTTTGGATAATGTCAAAGAAGAAAACACCCTTTTACTCTTCTTTCCGAACCTTTCTCAAGAGCATGGATCATCTGAGTGCCTAACTTTTAAAAATAAGTAAGAGGGGATTTAGAGCCAAAGGGGACTCAATCTGCTATGACCTTGGTCCTAATATCGATCATGCACTCAATGGTTTTGAAATGCATGCATGGGCATGTATGAAGGGTGTGAGTGATATGCACATGATAATTCTTTTAGAGACTCTTAACATGCAAGGATCGAACTTGGGAGGCTTGTGAAGGTCGACTGCCCCAAGTGATCATGGCCCTTATGTGGCTTGATGTTTTTGGGTTTTCACAACTTTCCAAAAGAAAGGGGAAATCCTTTTTAGCTTCAATCACAAGGATTTTCAGCTTCTTGTATTTCCCTTTACTCGGGTCATAATACCTACTACTTGGTAGAGATTTTTATAGAAAAACTAAGAAACATTGCAAAACTCTCCTACTTACACAACAAAGTCTAATTCTCAAACAAAATAAGATTCAAATGAATAAATCCTATTCCTACTTTAGGATTTTCCTAGATAAAACCTTTCTCCACTAGGATAAGTCATAGGGATAGGGAAAGAATTACCATGGTCCCTTCTGAAGCGTCCCGTGGTTTAAGGCCAAGAAGAGGAAAATTTGCTCCTTTTGAGCTTTTGGCAATTTTTTTTTCTTTTTTTCTTTTTTTTTCATAGAGGGCCTCCCTTTTTCTTTTTGGAGGATTTTGCTTTTTCCTCTTTCTTTTTCAATCAAAGCACTCTTTTCTGCTTTGCCTTTCTTTTTCTTTTTCTTTTTTTGAAGATAAATTTTTAGAGGGATATCCTCTTTTTTATTTTGCCAAATTTTCCTTTTTGGGAAGGAGAAGCGAAATGGGGAGAGACTTATCCCAATGGTTTACTTGATTCATCTAAGATCACCCTATTTTGAAATAGCATATACCATTTAGAAATATTTTGCTATTTTGAACAAGGCTCAATTTTGTAAGATGGGGACTTTTGAAATATAGCCCATAAATTTTGAAAACTCTACCTTTCATAAGACCCTATTTCCCTTGTTTAGGGTCACACGATCCACCTTGATCCTTCTTCAAGAAGTTCAAAGGAGATCCCATTCAAAATATTTTCAAAAGAGAGTAGACCCTATACATGATATATTTTCAAATGCTGAGCATTTATAGGGTCTACCAAGTTCCTACCGTCAACATCAACCAACCAATAAGCATTGTTAGTGGTGGTTCCACGCACAACATAAGGACCATCCCACTTGGGCCGCCACTTTCCAAGGGGGTGTGGGCCTCGGTGGTGAATGGTTTTTAGCACTAGGTCTCCCACTTTGAAGTGGCGAGCCTTCATGTGCTTCTCATAGTGTCGGGCTACCCTTTGCCTATATGCATGTGCATGATCCATAGCAAGTAGCCTCTTTTCATCCAACAAGTCAAGTTCGACCATTCTAGTATGTTGTAGGGTTTCTAATGGAATATCTAATGCAAGTGATGTATGAACTGAATGAAGCTTGGTATGAATGGGGAGTATGGCACTCATGCCATAGACCAACTCGAATGGGGTGGCATTGGTTGGGGTTCGAATGGAAGTTCTATAAGCCCACAAGGCTTCGTCGAGCTTCTCATGCCATGTCCTACCTTTTTCTATGGTTTTCTCAATGATACTTATGAGGGTTTTGTTTGTGGCTTCGGCTTGGCCGTTGCCTTGAGGGTAGTAGGGCGATGAGAAGTGTTGAGTCATGCCATATGTGACACACAATTTTTCCATCTTCCCATTCTTGAAAGGGGTGCCATTATCGGACACTAGGTCTTTTGGTACTCCAAATCGGGCTAAGATATTTCTCTTAATGAATGCCACTACATGTTGTCCTTGGACATTGGCCAAGGATGTAGCTTCAACCCATTTAGAGAAATATTCGGTGGCCGCTAGGATGAACCTATGTCTATTGGATGCATTGGGGGATATGGGTCCTACGATGTCGAACGCCCACATGGCAAAAGGCCAAGGGCTCACGATGGAATGCAAAGTGGATGATGGGGTGTAAATGATATGCCCATGTATTTGACATTGATGACATTTCCTAACATGATCATGGCAATCTTGTCTTAGGGTGGACCAAAAATACCCAGCTCTAAGTATCTTCATGGCCATCATATTTGCATTAACATGGCCTCCACACTCTCCATCGTGGAACTCGTGCATTATGGTCCTAGCCTCTTCAAGGTCTACACATCGCAACAAGATGCCCGTAAAACTTTTCTTATAAAGCACCCCTCCCAAAATTACATACTGGGTTAAAATTTTTCTAATAAAAGCTTAATCTTTTGAAGAAGCATATTCGGGAAATCCTCCGTTTTCTAAAAAGTTTTTAATGTCATAAAACCAAGGTTTATCATTTGGATTTTGGTCGTTTTGGCAAATCTCTAAATCGTGCGTGGATGGAACGGGTGAGTGCCATATCTCTAGGGATCGGGTTCCCAAGGTGGGATCGACCCTTAAAGCAGATCCTAAGGAGGAGAGGGCATCCGCTATGGTGTTGTCCTCTCTCCCTATGTGAGTGAGTGTGCATGATTTGAAAGAGTCGACCAACTTGGTGGCCAACTCATGATACGGAATGAGTTTTTCATGTTTGACTTGCCAAACTTTTAAAACTTGGTTCACAACCAGTAAAGAGTCTCCAAAGACTTCAATGCAAGCTGCCCCTAGATTTTTCAAGACTTTTAGGCCTTGTATGAGAGCCTCATATTCAGCCACATTATTTGAACACTCAAAATCTAAACGAATTGCAATGGGTATTTCTCCCCTTTCGGGGGATATGAGAATGACTCCAACACCTGCCCCTTGTTGGTTACGTGCCCCATCAAAGTACATTTTCCATACTTGGTTTTCATTAAAACAGTTTGCTAAAACATGGTTTTGAAAATCGTTTGCAAATATGCCTTCATCGGGCATCTCATCAAGTATGGGATATGTTTCTTCCAAGGGGAACTCGGCCATATGATCGGCTAGGGCTTGCCCCTTAATGGAGGTTTGGTGGTGATATTTCAAGTCATATTCCATTAAGAGGAGTTGCCATTTACCAAGCCTACCCGTTAGGATAGGTTTTTCAAACAAGTGCTTGATCGGATCAAGCTTAGACACTATCCATATCTCATGATCTAGGAAGTAATGTCTAAACTTTTGGCAAGCCCATACTAATGCCAAGCACGTTTTCTCCATGGCTTGATAATTTCTTTCATATGCCAAGAGAGTTTTCGAAATATAGTAAATGGCACACTCTTTGTGGCCATCATCCTCATATTGGGCTAATAAAGCACCCAATGCATTCGTATGTATGGAAATGTAAAGAAGTAAAGGTTTTCCTTGCTTTGGAGGTTTCAAAATTGGAGGATTCACCAAGCAAGTTTTCAATCTTTCAAAAGCTTTTTGACAATCCTCGTCCCACGAAAATTTTACCCCTTTTCGCAAAAGTTTGTTGAAAGGTTTGCATCTTGTTGCTAAATTTGAAATGAACCTCCTAATGGCTTGGAGGCGACCTTGGAGGCTTCAGATTTGGGTCAAGTTGGATGGTGGAGGCATATCTATGATGGCTCGGCACTTAGAGGGGTCTACTTCAATACCCCTTTGGCTCACCATAAAGCCCAAAAGCTTACCTGATTCTACCCCGAATACACATTTCTGAGGGTTTAGTTTCACTTTGTAAAGCCTAAGCCTTTCGAAAACTTTTTGCAAAGACTCAATGTGAGTAACTCGGGTTTTTGATTTCACCAAAAGGTCATCCACATATACTTCCAAGAGCTCGTGAATTTGGTCATGAAAGATAGTAGTCATAGCTCTTTGGTATGTGGCACCGGCATTTTTCAAACCAAACGGCATAACTGTGTAACAGTATGTGCCCCAAGGTGTAGTAAAAGCAGTTTTTGCCTGATCTTTTGGTGCTAACTTAATTTGATTGTAACCCGAATAGCCATCCATGAAAGAAAACATTTCATGATTTGCAGTGCTATCTACTATCAAATCAATATTTGGTAGAGGAAAATTGTCTTTTGGAGTGGCTTTGTTCAAATTTTTAAAATCAATGCAAATCCTAATTTTCCCATTGGATTTTCGAACTACAACAATATTTGAAAGCCATTCTGAGTACGCAATAGGTTTTATAAATCCGGCTTTTAAAAGATCTTCTAAACCCTCTTTCACTTGTGCATGTACATCGGGGTGAATCTTTCTAAGCTTTTGCTTTATGGGTTTGGCATTTGATTCTAGGGGAAGACGATGCTCTACTACCATTGGGTCTAAACCCGGCATGTCTTCGTAGGTCCATGCAAACACATCTACATATGATTTGAGAAATGTGATGAATGATGTCCTTTCATGCTCATGTAAACATGCGCCTATTTTAACATGCTTAGGATTAGACTCACTCCCTAGATTTATTTCCATAAAATCCCCTCCTACGGAATTTGAAGGTTTTTCTAAATCAAGGATTCTATGGAACTCGGGAAGCTCGGAGATTTGGTCCTCCTCAGGGACGAGGGGATCTTCCTCTTCGCTTTGATCGCTCTTGAGACATTTGGGTTCTATGAAAGTGCTAGGCAAGGCACACGGTTTTGGAACATCTACCACTTTCAAAAGACTAGGGCTTTTCACAAAGACAATGTTTTTGGGTTTTCCAAGATTTTCGATTTTTTTGGCTTTTTCGAAATTGCTCTTCGGAGATGGAATGTATAAAACCTTGTTTTTGGTGTTTTCGCATTTTTCAATTTTTTTGGCTTTTTGTAAATACAAGGAAGGAACAAAAACCACATTCTTTTTGGAATTTTCAAAATTTTCAATTTTTTTGGCTTTTTGTAAACAAATGGAAGGAGGAGAAATGTAAATCACATTCTTTTCGAGATTTTTGAAATTTTCTATTGTTTTTGGGTTTTGGGAACTTTCTAAATGTTTTTGGATTTTGTAAATTTTTGATTTTTTTGGGTTTTTGGATGTGGCGGGGTCTTCCATCAAACCTACAAAGAAAACACCATGCATTAGGCTCTAAATAAGAGGTCTAAGTCATAGGTTTCGGTGTTAGGAGGTTCTAAGGCACCCTTGACCCAAGTGGTCGCGGGAGGAGGTTCGGGTGGTATGGATGGGTCGTAGCCTATCCCATACCGGTTTTGGTTTATGTTTGACACTATGGGTTCAAGACGACCTTGGTTTTGGCTCCCTAGGCCTTGATAAGGCATATAACCCATGTTCAACATCATGTTCCAAGGCTTCTTTAATTTTGAAAATGTTTTATAAAGGGGATGGCCTTTGAACTTGGTGTCATCCATGCCATGTTCAAACACTTTTATGGACTTGGGGAGGACTTTGGGTAGTTTTGAGATGGTCTTGAGCGGGCTAGCCTTGGGTGGCCCTTTTATGTGCACGACACCTTTTGGTTTGGGATGAGCTACCAAGGGTTCATCTAGTTTTGACTCATGGGTTTTATCACCTGATAAGCATGGGAAATTTTGTATTCCCTGCAGCTGGGGGTGATTCTCTCCTAGAATTACCATAACTTGGTTTTGGAGGGGTATTTTTACACACCTATGAAAGGTGGATGGCACAACCCGCAAGCTGTGTATCCATGGCATTCCTAGGAGTAGGTTATAATGGGGGTGTATGTCTACAACATGAAACACCCCGGAATGACTCATGCCCCCTACTTCTATGGGTAACTCTATGACTCCTAAAGGTTTGGATGCGTTTCCATCGTATCCTGTGATCATGATGGAACTCGGGTTTAGAGAGGTCAAGGAGACTCCTATTTTGTAGGCTATGTGTAGTGGAAGTATATTTAGACCTCCTCCACCATCAACCAAACACTTGTCTAGAGGATGGTGATTCAATACCACCTCTATATGCAAGGCTTGGTTATGGTTTTGGTAGGGTTGTTCTAGCTCATCTTCCGAAAACACAATGGGAGTTTTAGCACAAATGGGTGAGACCAGGAAGGAGAGGGACTCAGGGGTTATGGTTGGGTTAACCTTGGCCTTCTCTAAGATCTTTTCTAAAACTTGTCTATGTCTAGGGGATGTTTGGATAAGTTCTAGGATAGACATGTTTATGGGAATCTTAGCAAGGTGATTTTCAAAATCATATGGGGTTAACACATTGTTTTTACCCATGAGATGCGATGCTTTGGGAATGCATGATTTTGAAGGGCCGGGGATAACAACCACTTCCTTGTTAGCATCTTTTGCTAAGTGTGGGGGTTGGTAGATCCTTCCGGATCTAGTGACCTCGTCCACACCTTCCCTATGGCTCGTTCCTAGGTGGGCTCTAGTTTGATGCTTGGGAGCACCTCGAATCTCTAATAAGGCTCTAGCCGGGGGCGGGACTCTAAGCGCTCCCCGGATCACTACTTGTTTGGCTTTTTTTATTACGAGCAGTGGTGTGTGACAAGTAGTGCGATCCGTATGCCATGCATGGTTCGAACCATTCAAATGAGAGGAGAGAGCATATACCTGCTTGTCCTTCCCGCTAGTGCTTGCATGGTTGGGGAAGGGTTCCTTGAGTACGGCTTGGGCGGGCTCCGGTTCCTCGGTGACCTGGAGCCGGCCTTGCTCGATCAAGTCCTCTATTTTGTTTAAAAGGGTGTAGCAGTGATTTGTATCATAGCCTTTGAGCCTATGATACTTGCAAAACTTGTTTAAAAATTTCCCTTTAGGGGGTGTCCCCTCGGGAACTTCCGGAAGTGTCACCATTTCCTGGGCGAGCAGGAGGTCGAGGACCTCTGTGATGGGCTGCCCCAGCGGGGTGTACACCCTTTTTTCGAAAGACTTTTGAACCTTCTTATTCTTCAGTTCAATTTTTGAAGTGCCGGCCGGGCTTGGTTCTACTCGGACATTTGTAACTTTTTGGGGTTTTGCCCCATTGTCCGTAGTAGTTGGCCCGTAAGTCCCGAGCTTTTCAAAACGAGTTTTCGAAAAAATTCTGCCTTTCCATAAGTCATCGTAGACCCCCTTTTTCATATTTGCTTCGAATAGGGAAGCCTTCTTGATTAGTTTGTGGAAAGTGGAAATTTCATGGAGGGAAAGGAGCATTTTCAGCTCGGGTTTAAAATTTTCAAGGATGAGCATCACGGCACATCCTTCTGAGATGGGCTCTCTTACTTGCCCCAACAAAGACCTCCATCGAATGATAAATGCATGAGCATCCTCGTTCGTGGCTTGTTTCATGTCCCTTAGGGTGTTCAAAGTGGGGGTCACTTCCACGTTGCGTGAAAATCTTTGCATGAACCCATTTGTCAACTCTTCAAAAGTGGCAAATTGGCTCAAGTCATAGGAAGCGAGCCACTTGGAAGCGGTTCCCTTAAGGGAGAGGGGGAACCAGTAGATCCACTTAGCCGAGTCTTTCTTCTTCTTATATGCTGGACGGGAAAAGAGTTGGAGGTGAGATGTAGGATCCCCCGTCCCGTCATATCGATGAAAATTCGGTATGTCATCGTCGCTATCCGTTTGGTAATCGGAAGGTAAAAAATCGGATAGGGCATATGACCTCTTTTCCTTGGCCTGGCCCCTTAATAGTTGTTGAAGGGCCTTGCGATCTTTTAATGTGAACGACTCGAGCTCTCTATCCCCCTCCATGGTGGAGGTCTCTTTGGGTTTTCTGGGTTTGTTTGTTTTCTTTTGAGCCCTAGTTTGCCTCCCATGGGATGAGCAGGATTCGACCGCTTCGGCCTCTTGGCTGAGAGCGACGATTCTTGCTTCGAATTCTTTCCTCAATTCTTCTAATGACTCTTTCTTGTTTTTGAAATTTGTTTTTGAAAATCTTTTCAAAAATTGACTTGACGAGCATGAAGCCCGACTCGACACCTCGTAAGAACCATCCGAACTTGACATGATCTTATGGGCCTTGAAAATCCTACACGTGCACAATTTACCAATGTTAAAAACACTTTGAAAAGATTTTTGGGAGTCTTATTTGCTTAGAAATTCCTCAAGACCCGAGTCCCACCGGGCGTGCCATTTTTGTAGACATGAAAATTCTCATTCCAAAGTTTATGAAACAAACTTGAAATGAAACTTTCCACCCTTACGCTTGCGCGAGCGTGCCAGCTAGTTCAAAACTAGGAAATGTTTGTAAGACTTCTAGGCGATTGTGTACAAGCGGGATCTTTTCACTCACACCTTCTTGAGCCGATGCTCCAGGGTCAGTGTTGAGCGATGAGGAACTTCATTTTACAGTAAAACACGACTCCCTTTTATATAAACAAGTGTCTTTGAAAAATTTGTTGAACTTGTGCACTCGGATTCAATACTTTGGAAAAACACAAGTTGCTGAAAACAGAAAATTCTGTTTTCAGAGCTATTTTCTAGGGAAGTTTTCAAGGCGTTACAGACTCCAAAAATTATCAAAATTTTACCAAACGAAGCTGGTAGTGTGGAGAGACTGTAGCCTTTTTCAAATCTGCATTTGGAGTAGTATTGAATCAGAAACAAATAATCTACTCAGACCACCTCACTGACTCAGAATAGCTCTGTTTCAGAAATACAGAAACTCAAAGATGAGTCTGTATCTCTCTGCTCAGAACTCCGATTTTTATGATTTTGATGTTGCTGGAAAGATATGGATGTTAGATTTCCAATGCATCAAAAATCAACCAATTTGGACTCCTGTGGACAGAGATATGGGACTTTTACCCAACCTCTATTTCAGGAAATCCGACTGTGTAGACAGTGGTGCAGAAATCTGGTCGTTCTTAATATGCTTTTATTACGTGGCTGAGTGGCCCTAAAATCTTGCCAATTTTATAAAGAGTGTCCCAATGTGTGTGGAATCAGTGTGCCAAATTTCAAGACAATCGGAGTAAGCATCACAAAATTAAAATTACAGAAATAGACATATGCAGAGATGCTGAAATCCGGTTTTCTGTTTTATAAATGTAATGATGCATAACCCACACGAAATTAAAATGCAACAACCCTTAAAGCAAATTTGCTAGAATATAAATGAATGAGAAGTACTTTATAGCTTAGACATAGAGGGGGTTAGAAGTATAGAGGGTATATAGCATATAGGAAGGGAGAAGCATTAAAGCAAACACTTGGCGTGCATGTGAGTGTATAGTGTTTCATCCACGAAATTGAAATGGCAGCAAAGCTAGATTATTACAACTCGGGGGGAGATGAAACTCCATTAATACAACCCCATTTAATGAATTGAATGGAAGAGAATGAAACTTAGATTAAGTAAGAAAGGTCTTACACGAGTTTTGGATGTGAAGGACCGGATTTCAATGATGAAGCCGGTCTTCCTCTTGATGGCCTTCCTTCTTAACTCCTACAAGCTCTCACCTAGCTTCCCCTTCACTAGAAGACGTCCCCCCTTTGCTGAAATTTTCTGCACCTAGTCTAGCACACACCACCCAAGGTCTCTCTCTTCTCTCTCTTCTCCCTCCAATCTCCAAGTTATGGAACCCACCCCCCCCTCTTGGGACTTTTTATAGGCCAAGGGGGGCTGGTTCTAGTGGTTTCTTGTGGGGCGGGTTGGAGCTTTAGCTTGGTGGATTTGATCCGCTCCAAACCGGCTTCTTGTAGTTCTTCATTGAGTCGATTCGGACCAGCCCATATGGGCTGGTATAGGTGCCATGGCTTGGTGTAGCCCTAGAGCAGGCGGTTGGTTTTAAACAACCTTACAATGTGCAACATGTTTTGTTTGGGCTGATTTCTTTAAACTTCAACCCACTTGAATTCGCTTCTTTCTTTGATTCAGCTCCCACCTTTTGCTTTTGAGTTACACTTGAAATCTTCTAGAATTGAATGAGCTTGTTACCATGGCCTCGAGTCTTGGTTCCAAGTTGGCCCCATCTTGATCGGACAAACTTGGATTTGATCGGTCTTGACCTTCCATTTGGATAAGTTGTTGAATTTGAACTTGATATGCTTCAATCTTCTCCACTTTTGGGAATCAATCTGATTTAACTTGATCCGTATCTTGATACACTTTATCTTCTTTCCGGGAATCGAGGCCTGGATTGGGTCTCCGCCTGCTTCGAAACTCAGGGGCTATTTGGATTTAAAACCTTTATTTTGAAATATTCTCCCAGAAGGTCTAAACTTTAAAATTTGGGGATTTTGAATTTAAAGGTTCATAAAGGCTTTAAATTGGCCTTCAAAATTTACGAGTTTTTGAAAATACTTGAAAAAATTTCGGGTGTTTACACTCTGAAAACACCAAAAAGCTCGTTTGAGCCAAAACGACGACCTGTTTTGAAATGTGAAAATAGGTACAGAAGGCAAAAGAAGACCCTAGGCCCGAAGAGGATTCAAGCCCAGTGCTTCAGAAGCCACTCCCTGATAAAAAAACAAAAGAAAGCTGAGCCCGTTTGATGAAAAGCTCAACGGAGTCCAGAACGGCGAGACGGAGTCCGAACGACCAAGTTGGGGAAAACCCAGCACCAGACGGAGCGCTGATGAAGCCAGTGCCCGCACAGATCGTTCGCCTTGAGATGCCAAGAAGGACTGTCCGAAGAAATTTTGATTTGGATCTGGACCATATATATCCAGATCCAAATCCATGTAATGAATAGTGTTTGGATTTGGGCCAATCCAAATAGTGTTTGGATTTGGATTGGATCCAAATAGTGTTTGGATTGGATCAGATCTGGATCAAAATATCCAGATCCATATCCATAAAAATGTTGGGATTGGATCGGATACGGATCTCAAAATATCCGAGATCTAATATCCAGATCCAAATAGTGTTTGGATTTGGGTATGGATCCAAACCCAAACTCAAACCCAAATCCAAGACCCACCTCAAATCTCTATAAATAGAGGTGAGGGGGTCCATGTAAAGGGTTCATGAAAATGCTTGGGAGGAGAGAGAGGGAGTGATAAACCTAGCCATGTGGGCTCATGAGTGAAGTGGGCTTGAGCCATGTTGGCCAAGGCTAGATCAAGGGGGCTGCACCAACTCGAGCCTAGCTGCACCAAGAGGTGGACTGCGGGCGTGGAAGTGGGCTGGACCGATTGGAGGTGACTGGACCTAGTGGGCTGCACCTAAGGTAAGCCTCAACTAAACCTAGCCCTCCTCTCTACCCTTCTAAACCTAACCCATATGAACCCACCTACACCTAACTAAACCTAAACCACCCCAAATAAGCCCAGCCAAGTGCTGGCCGAACTCCCCAAAACCCCTTCCCCAACCAACCTGCAACCTGGCCGAACCCCACCTCGCCACCAACTAACCTCTCTTAGCCGCCGCCCCCACCACCGGCTGCAACCTAGCCGAACCTATCTATCACCGCCTCAACCAAACCCCGCCTTGACCCAACTCCACCTGCACCTTACCTGCCCCGACTAACCTACCACCACCTAAAAACCGCCACCATCCCTCGCCCCAAACCAAACCTAATGGCCTGCTCCTTGGCAGGCCATTCTCTTTAGTAAACCCACGGCTTGCTGGTGCAGGCCGTGCCTCATCAAAGCCCAGCCAAGGCCTGCCACTCGGCAGGCCACTTCTTACTAAAAAACAATAAAGGCCTGCCACGCGGCAGGCCCTCTCCCTACAAGCCCACGGCCTGCTAGTGCAGGCCGGGCTTCCCCTCCTTTACCATGGGCAGGGCCTGCCACTCGGCAGGCCACCTCTCCCTAGAAACCCCACGGCCTGCTAGTGCAGGCCGTATCCCTTCCTTCACCCCCAAGCCCACGGCCTACTGGTGCAGGCCGTGTATCATCCACACCACTAAAGCCCCGGCCTGCTACAAGGCAGGCCGTTTCCTTGGGCCACTCACATCTGGCCGTGACTCCCCTTTAGCCAACCCGCCCCCAAGACAACACACCTGGCCGACTTAACCTGGCTTCCCCCTAGACCTACCTCAACCAAAATTCGACCAGCACCTAGCCAGGTCGAGCCCTAGCTCAGCCCTGGCCGGCTTGCCTTGGCCTTGACTGACTGAACCTAACCTAGTTAGAGTTTCCCCTAAAACATAACTCGAACCACCTTGGCTCGAGTCATCCTAAGGCACCCCCTTGCAAGGCAAAACCCCGGGCTGCACCAAGACAGCCCGAGTTGCCCCAAGCTCCCCTAGAACCCAACTCGAGTCATCCCAAACCAGGCCCATACCAAGCCAAAAAACAGGCTCATACAAAGCCTACTCAAACACCTCTCCCAAGTCCTCAAAGGTTCTCAAACACCTCCAAGCTAGCCGGTTCCACTTCCATGTGATCCGGGCTCCACACGCAAGGCGTACACGTCCTAGACACACCCCACATAGCGGGCTAGGTGAGTTGTAAGTCCTTACATTTGGTGTTTTATTAAATTTTGATACGGGGTTGTAGTAAAGGAGTTTTGTCTCCCCTCGATTGTAATAACGTGGTTTGACACACCCACACACACACGCACTTGAGCCTTTCCGCTCTTAGTCGTACACTTCTTGCACACACACGGGCCTAACAAGCCCTTAATATATAGTTATATTTATATATTTTAAGTCAAGGGGGTTTTAATTAAGTCGTGTGTGTTGTCTTTCCATTTTCCACACGCACACACATTGAGCCTTCGCTCTTACTCCCAAGACCTTAGTAAAGGCCTTATTGCAGTTATATTTGGGTTTCATTTATGTCGTGTGCGTAGTACTTCAATTCTACACTCACACACATTGAGCTTTCGCTCTTACTCCCAAGACCTTAGTCAAGGCATACTGCAATTTATATTTGGGTTTCATTTCATGTCGTGTGTGTAAGTCTTTCAATTCAAGCACGCACACAGATTGAGCCTTCGCTCTTATTTACAAGACCCAAGTAAGGGCCCCTACATATACTCTATATAAAGTATTACTTTCGGAACGTCTTTAAGATTCGGGTTTTAAGGTTCAAGTCGTGTGCGTTGTCTTTCAATATATACACGACACACACTTACACAATTGAGCCTTTTCGCTCTTAAGATATAGCCATATTTCCCCTTCCGCTATTTACTTTACAAGTCATTTCCCTTCGGCTATTTACTTTACAAGTCATTTCCCTTCAGCAATTTCCCTTCGGCATTGTCTTTTAAATTCGGGTTTTCCCTTTGGAGTAGCGTGAGTTTGCATTGCATCTACGCCATACCACGAGGTAGGATGCATATTGCATCGAAGCAAGCCCCGTACTCCCGCTCAAATTCGCCCCATGTAGTGGAGTGTTCATAACACACACCTAGGTGGCCCATAAAGGGATAAAAAGGAAGACTTAGGCACGTGCAAATCCACGTGATCTAAAATCTGAAAATCATACAAAACAACCCGAATCAATCATGTAAATATGCCAAGACTTAGGCTATTTCGATGCATGCACATCGTGCCTAAGTAGATTAAAATTTGAAAGACTTAGGGTCATCCAACCCTTACAAAGTCAAAATCGCCCAAATGCATGGTTTTCAAACACTTCTTCATTCAAAATATATTTTGAGTTAAACTTGTTTCAAAACGAAGTCTCTAAGCGTACAGACTGACCCTTGCGCATCGGTGCAAGAAGGTCTGCGACGTAAAAATCCCGCTTGCCTACAATCGCCTTTCAAAAGTCAGATTATTTTCAAAACATACTTTGCTAGTTAAAGTAAACTAGCTGGCACGCCCATAAAGCGGATGTAGATTGCGAAAAGGTTCACTTCAGGCCTAAGAACCCGTAAGTGAAAATTTTCGGTGTCTACACCACCCAAGATGTCCCCTTAAACCCACCCAAGCTCGGCCAAAATGTTGGCCGAGCCTTGCCAAAATCAATCCTAATCTACCCAAGAACGTTCCCACACAAAAGCACCCAAGCTCAACCACTATTTGGCCGAGCTTGCCCTAGATCTGTCCCACTAATCACTCTAAGTCTTGGCCTTAAACCTGTCCTTAGATCCTTACCATTCAGCCTAAAAAACCTAACCAAACCGAGTGTCTAATGCACTCGGTTTCCTTAGTCATCCACACTCACCTAGCTCAGCCATTGTCTGGCTGAGCATTGGCTTGAACCAGACCTAAGGCATCCACTAAATCCCACCCAGCTCGGCCATTATCTGGCCGAGCATTCCCTTAGAGCCTAGCTTTAAACCCTAAGCATTCCCTTAGAGCCTAGCTTTAAACCCTATACAAAAACCATCCACTAAATCCCACCCAGCTCGGCCATTATTTGGCCGAGCATTCCCTTAGAGCCTAGCTTTAAATCCTATCCAAAAGCCATCCACGAAATCCCACCCAGCTCGGCCATCATTTGGCCGAGCATTCCCTTAGAGCCTTACCTTAGACCTTGATCCTTAAAACTCCTCTAGATCCTACATGGCCTGATAGTGCAGGCCGTGTCTTGCCAAATCCATAACACCCCTACCTCTTAACCTAACCTAGACTTAAACTAGGATCAACACTAAACGCAGCCAATCGAGTCACAGCAAGAGGCCCGTCCAGTAGCTGCACCCAAGGTCGGATCCAAGTGACAAGAAAATCCCAAACCGACCACTTGTAAGTGCTCAAATATGGTCTTTTACATTACTCTCTAAAAGTTCAATTAAATTCATATGGGGTTGTAATAACGGAGCTTGCCTCCCCCCGGATGTAATATATGTGCTTGATACATGAACACACACATACACTTGAGCCTTCTCACTCTTAACTGTACACAAGCACATACGTGCACTTGAGCCTTTCCGCTCTTAGCTGCACACTTTTGCACACAAACGGGCCTTGACAGCCCCTAAGATATAGCTCTATTTATATAAATTCAGCTGTGTGGGGTTTACATTAAAGTTGCGTGAGTTGTCTTTCATTTTACACACTCAAAGCACTCACTCACATTGAGCCTTTCCGCTCTTACGTATATATATAAAATTTCTCTTTCAACTGGGTTTTAAATTCAAGTTGCGTGAAGTTGCCTTTCAATTTATACACTCAAAGCACTCACTCACATTGAGCCTTTCCGCTCTTAAGATATAGCTATATATTTTCTTTCCGCACCTAAGATATAGCCATATTTCCCTTCCGCAATTTCCCTTAAGCATTGTCTTTCAATTTCGGGTTTTAAGGTTCAGTTGTGTGAGTTTGCATTGCATATCCGCCACACTCGAGATAGGGTGCATACTTGCATCAAACAACCTTGAGCAAATTTGTGCAAAACTCACCAAAATCTAGGCACTTGATGCACACACTACACGTCTAAAGGCAATAAAACCCAAAAACATAGGAACATGCAAATCCCAAGTGAAAAAAATCGGCAACTAGACAAAAACCCAGTCGATCAAACACTTTACATATTTTCAAAAAGGTCATGTTTGCTTAAAATCGAGTTTTCTAAGCATACAAACTGACCCTTGCGCATCAGTGCAAGAACGTTTGCGACAAAAAGAGCCCACTTGTCCACAGTCGCCACATAAGCAAATATTTTCAAAACTTACTTCGCTAGCTTAAGTAAGCTAGCTGGCACGCCCTTTAAAAGCGATGTAGATTCGAAAAGGTTCACTTCAGGCCTAAGAACCCGAAGTTGAAAATTTTCGCATGTCTACACCACCACCTAAGACCACTTGGGTCAAGGGTGCCCTATAACCCACTAACACCGAAACCTATGGCTTAGACCTCTTTTTTAGAGTCTAATTCATGGCGTTTTCTTTGTAGGTTTGATGGAAGATCCTTCCTTAGACAAAAATCCAAAAAATTATATATTTGGAAAAATAAAAAAAAAATTCAAAACTTTCAAAATCCAAAAACATTTGAAAAACCTGAAAATTTCAAAAAGAAAGTTGTTTATGCTCATTCTCCTACTCTTTATTTGGAAAAATCCAAACAAATTGAAAAATCTGAAAATCTCAACCTTCTAGTTTTTGTTTTGAAAAAAGACAAACAAATGAAAAAATTCAAAAATTTCAAAATTTTTGGCCATGTACAAAGCCCATTTTTGAGTTCTTCCAAACTTGTATATATTCTGAAATGAAAATTGTCCAAGATTGTCATTCATAAACCCCCTCTCTTGCCTAGCACTTCCTTAGAAATTAAAGTGGTTGAGAATGATCAAAGGAAGGAGGAAGATCCCCACATACATGCGGAAGATCAAGCCTCCGAGCTTCTCGAATTTCATAGAATCCTTAACTTAGAAAAACCTTCAAATTCCGTAGGAGGGGATTTTGTAGAAATCAACTTAGGGAGTTGTAAACACACCAAAATCCCACGACTTTCTAAAAACATACCTATTTTACAAAAGCAGCCCCAAAGGGCCATTTTTTATTCTGGAAACCCAGGAGCCTTCCAGAAACCCTTGTACACATTCGAAAACATGTACATACTGTTTTAAACTCTGTACATATTGCTTTTAATCCTATAAATAGTGTTTTTAAGCCCTTTATCAAATAGGAGTTTTGAAACCTGGGCTAAGCCCCATTTTCCCAAAAGCCAAAGGCGAACAAGTGGAGCATGCGAAGACGACACCTGATCCAGAAATAGCCTAGCAAGCCGGTCACAAAGGCCAAAACCAGAAGCAGCTTCAGAAATCTGTTCTAAAACCCAAAAGAGCAACCTGGCCTGATAAAAGCTAGGTTCAAAAGGCGAAAGGAAGGTCCAAGCACGAAGCAGATGGCAAGCCCGGAGCACAAGAAAGCCAGATCAACCATTCTCACTCAAGCATCCCGAATCTGAACCAGGAAGACCAGAAATGAGCAAAAACGAAGTTCAAAAGGAAGAAAGGAGTCTAGACGACACAGATTGGGGAACTCAACACCAGACGGGTCACTAATGAAACCAGGGCCCGTACAGATCATTCACCTCGAGAAGCCAAGAATGACTATCCAGAGAAATTTTGATTTGGATCTAGAACATAAATATCTAGATCCAAATCCATATAGTGAATAGTGTTTGGATTTGGGCCAATCCAAATAGTCTTTGGGTCGATCCAAATAGTGTTTGGATTTGGATTGGATCCAAATAGTGTTTGGATTGGATCGGCTCTAGACCAAAATATCCAGATCCATATCCATAAAAATGTTGGATTTTGATCGGATACGAATCTCAAAATATCTAAGATCCACGACCCAAATCCAAATAGTGTTTGGATTTGGGTCTCGATCTAGATCTCAAACCCAAACCCAAATCCAAGACCCACCTCAAATGCCTATAAATAGAGGTGAGGGGTCCATTGTAAGGGGTGCACGTGAATTTGAAGGGAGGAGAGACAAGGTCCAAGGTGAGTGCTTTAGTACTTTCTTTGTTTTAGGGTTTTAATTGTAGTTTAGTGTGGGATTAGTTAAGGGTTGTCCCACCCTAATTGGAGGGCTAATATTGCTTGGACAAAGAGGCTTAAGGTGGCTAATCGGAGCTCAAGCACACCCTAAACTATTGTTAAAAGGTAAGCCCTACTAACCTCCCTAAACCACTCTTCCTAATCCCTCTAAACCACCCTAAACCAACCTTAATTAGCACACCTAATCCACTACCCTTGAACCTTCCCAGCCATCGTAAGCCTACTTAGGCTAACCCAACACCACTGACTCCACGTTAAGACCTCCCCCCCGGCAACCCTAACCTCACCCGCACCCTGCGCGCACCCTGCACGTGCCCTGCAAGCGGCCGCCCCCTGCTCACGCCCTACACGCTCCCTACCGACCTGCCACCTGCCTGACGCCTAGCTGCTCACGACCTACCCGACCTTCCGCAGCCAACCTCCACCTGCCGCCTCCTTCCCAGCCACCATCACCTACCACCTTCCTTCCACTCGGCCAACACCATCACCTGCCACCTCCCTTCCACCCGGCCAACTCCATCACCTGCCGCCTCCCTTCCACCCGGCTCCCCTAGTAACCCAACACTCCAATTCCATCTGGCCAGCCACTAGCCCCTTACATCTCCCATCTACCACACCTTAGATATCCCTAGCTCCCTTAACTTCCAGCCATGACCTTACCCCAACTACCTAACACCCCACGCCCTTAGTTCCCACCTAACACCCCAACTCCATATCCCATCCCATGCCCTACACTCCTAGCCGAACCCATCCTTGCCTAGTATCCCATACCCAACCGAACCCAACCTCAGCCGTGACCTATCTCATACCCCATTTCCTATCCCCTACCCTAACTTACACCCTTCTATCACTCCACTCAACTCCCAACCTCCGCAGCCACCTTACCCATCCCTTACCCAACCAAACCCGCCACCCTTTAGTGTCGTGAACCTCATCCCTCAAGACAAACCCTCAAGCTTGAAGGCTCCATTTAGCCATCTTTCACTTCAAGCTTCAAGGAAGACTCATCCGTGGGTGTGAAGCCAAGCAAACTCATGAAGATTGGAGTGGACAAACATCCGAATCACATAAGTGTTTTAATTCGGTATTTCATATCTCCTTTCTACGCTTTGATTCAATTTGAATACGGGGTTGTATTAACGGAGCCTTGTCTCCCCCCGATTGTAATAACTTGGTTTGCTACACGAAGCACACATAAGCATTTGAGCCTTAGCTCTTACTCGTACACAAGCACCCACATGCACCATTGAGCCTTCGCTCTTACTCCTAAGACTCTAGTAAGAGCTGCATGAGTTGTCTTTAAATTTATACACTCACACACACGTGCATCAAGCTTTCGCTCTTATTCTATATATGTATTTCAATTCAGCTAGGTTGTTACATTAAGTTGTGTGAGTTTGTCTTTCATTTACACACTCACACACAAAGAACACCCAAGCGCTTGCTCATGCACCTCATGCACCATTTTGGCCTTCGCAGCCGCTAAGATATAGTCCTATTTAAATACTTTCCGCTGTGTTGTCCCAGTTCAGCCGCGTGTGTTTGTCTTTCCATTTACACACCAACACAACACGCGCACGTTGGCGACCTTCGAGCCCATATATATAGTTGTATTTCCCTTCCGCTATGTCTTTAAATTTCGGGTTTTAAGGTTCAGCTGTGCGAGTTGCATTTCCATTTATACACGGCATACACTTACACAATTGAGCCTTTCTGCTCTTAAGATATAGCTATATTTCCCTTTTGCAATTTCCCTTACGCAATTTCCCTTAAGCATTGTCTTTCAATTTTGGGTTTTCCCGTTCAGTTGTGTGAGTTTGCGTTGCATATTCGCCATAACATGAGTTAGGGCGCATACTTGCATCAAAGCAAACCCCATACACCCATGCAAAAATCGCCCATACTTAGGTACTTGATGCACACATCCCACGCCTAAATTGGCTAAAACCCGAGACATAGAAAACGTGCAAATCTCACGTTGATAAAATCTGCAACAAGACAAGCAAAACTGATCAAACACTTTGCATACTTTTCAAAAAGGTTATGTTTGCTCAAAATCGACTTTTTTAAAGCATACAGACTGACCCTTGTGCATCGGTGCAAGAAGGTCTACGACGAAAAGAACCCACTTGTCCATAGTCGCCCCAAACAAGTCAGATATTTTCAAAACTTACTTTGCTAGCTTGAGTAAGCTAGCTGGCACACCCTTTAAGCGACTTAGACATATTAAAAGGTTCGCTCTAGGCCCTAAGAAACCCGGGGACGAAAATTTCCGCGTGTCTATAGATTTGGCATGCCCAGTGGGACGTGGGTCTTGTAAAAAATCGATCCATACAAACAAACCTCATGAAAAAATTTCAAAGAAAAGTGTTTTAACTCTCTATTTGTTCCATTTTATACTTAGGATTTTGAAAGCATTGAAGCATGTCGAGTCCAAGCTCCTGAGAAGTGTCTTGCCATGGCTCATGCACATCAAGTTCTCATTCTAGGAAGTTTTTGAAAATCTGAGATCAAAGAGAAGAGATCGAGGAGTTAAGAAGGGATTTCGAGGCCAAAATTGCTGCTCTTAATCAAGAGGCTGAAGCAGCTGATTCGTGTTCATCACTGTTGACGCGCGAAAATCCCCGCCTCTTCGCCCCTTTCGTGGCTTGGAGTGGATCTTATCGTGCGTCTAAGGCCTATGTATACAAATAGGGCGTGCCAGCTAGCTTACTTAAGCTAGCGAAGATATATTAATACTGACTTCTAAACGTGGCGACTGTGAGCAAGTGAGCTCTTGTCGTCGCAGACCTTCTTGCACCGATGCGCAAGGGTCAGTCTGTACGCTTTTGCAAAAATCGAGTTTTTGGGGAGAAAGTCTACGAAACGGTTCGAGGTGTCTATTTCGGGTCTTTAAGATGCGATTGCATGTTTTAGATCACGTGGATTTGCACGTGCCTAAGTCTTTTCTTTTATCCCTTTTTGGGTCGCCTAGTTTGTGTGTTATGAACACTCCACTACATGGGCAAATTCGAGTGGGGGTTGCTTCGATGCAATATGCGTCCTACCTCGTGGTATGGCGTAGATGCAATGCAAACTCACGCTACTCCAAAGGGAAAACCCGAAATGTAAAGACAATGCTGAAGGGAAATAACAGAAGGGAAATAACCGAAGGGAAATAACCGAAGGGAAATAACCGAAGGGAAATACGTATATATCTTATGTATATGAGCCCTTACTCGGGTCTTGCAAATAAGAGCGAAGGCTCACTGTGGGTGCGTGCTTGAATTGAAAGACTTACACACACGACATGAAATTAAACCCAAATATAAATTGCAGTATGGCCTTGACTAAGGTCTTGGG
Source organism: Brasenia schreberi (assembly GCA_036023115.1). Taxonomy (NCBI): domain Eukaryota; kingdom Viridiplantae; phylum Streptophyta; class Magnoliopsida; order Nymphaeales; family Cabombaceae; genus Brasenia; species Brasenia schreberi. The sequence continues at coordinate 942,296 of JAYKKT010000035.1, read as the reverse complement.
AGTAAGAGCGAAGGCTCAATGTGTGTGAGAGTGCTTGAATTGAAGTACTACACACACGACATAAATGAAACCCAAATATAACTGCAATAAGGCCTTTACTAAGGTCTTGGGAGTAAGAGCGAAGGCTCAATGTGTGTGAAAGTGCTTGAATTGAAAGACTTACTCACACGACAAGAAATGAAACCCAAATAGTATAGGTCGGCCCTTACTTGGGTCTTTCAAATAAGAGCGAAAGCTCAATGTGTGTGAGAGTGTTTAAATTGAAAGACTTACTCACACGACATGAAATGAAACCCAAATAGTATAGGTCGGCCCTTACTTGGGTCTTTCAAATAAGAGCGAAAGCTCAATGTGTGTGAGAGTGTTCGAATTGAAAGACAACGCACCCAACTTAAACAAAACCCTTCGGAAATGAAATATATACGTACACTTATATATTAGGGGCTGATTAGGCCCGTGTGTGTTCAAAATTGTGCACGACTAAGAGAGTGCACGTGTGTGGTTGTGCCAAGCCACGTTATTACAAGCGGGGGGAGACTATGCTCCGTTATTACAACCCCGTACCAAATTGAATTTTAAGCAAGTGTACGACTAGAGACCGAGTTTAGACACTTACGAGTAGCTGGTCCGTAGAGGTCCTGCTTGAGCGTGGCCTTGGCTTTGGGCTGCAAACGGGAGCTCCGCGAAGGTATGTGCTCAAGGGTGCTGGCCGGCTGCAAATGGGGCGCGGGATGGACGCCTCGAAGGGGACCGGTGGCAAATAGGTGGCGCCTCCAAGTAGGGAGTTTGGAGTGGCTGGATAAGTGGGTCTTAGGGTCACTAGGGAAGTTAGGTACTTAGGGAAATTGGACCTAAAAGGTGAGCTAGTGGGAAGGCCAAAGGGGACACCTAGGGGGGTTGGCCGAATGGGAGATGGTGGCTAAGTAGTGGCCAGCCACTTGGGTTATCCTAGGTTCGGCTAGGCTTAGGGGATGGCGGCAAAGAGGTGGAGCTAAGGGGAAGATGGGTGGCTAAGAGTGGAGAGGTGGTAGAGAGTGGTTTTGAGGGAGTTAGGGGGACTTACCGAATGGGAAGGAGTGGCGGATGGAGTGGGAGAGTGGCGGGCAGGTAGCTGTCGGCTAGTGGAGTTGGGGGGAAGGTGGTGACGTCCAGCTGGGGGGGCAGTGGTGGTGGAGTGGGAGAAGGAAGGTGGCGGCTGGTGGAGGAGCTGGAGCTGCTGGGAAGACGGATGAGAGATGGGAGAATGAGAGGGCCCGGCTGGGTGGTGGAGTGGTTCCCACTTCGAAAACCCGCCCACAATGAGGGGGTTTTAAATAGGGGATGGGTAGGTCAGTTAGGGCTGGGTTGTGGGTAGTGGTTAGGTGGTTTAGGTAGGGTAGTATGTAGATAAGGTGGGCTGGATGGGGTTGGGCCAGATATTTTAAAACTAGGTGTTTGGGAAAATCGTGGGCTAAGGGTGGTTTAGGGCTAGGTTAGGTGGTTGGGTTTTAGGGTGAGGTTTAGTGAGCTAGGTTAGGTGGTTTAGGCTAGGTTTAGGCTAGGATTAGGGAAATTAATCTAGGTTTAGGGAAGGATTAGGGGAGTGGGTTAGGTGATTAGGTCGGGATTAGGCCGGGATTAGGGAAGTGGGTTAGGTGATTAGGTTCAGATTAGGGGTGGATTAGGGGTTTAGGCTAGGTTTAGGCATTTTGGGTTAGGTTTAGGTGAAGGAGCTCCCTTAGCATGGCCCATAGACCTTGATCACCTCATGTTGGTGCAGCCCTAGGTTAGGTTTTAGCTAATTACAAGCTTAAACCCACTCAATTAGGCTAACCCACATGATTAACCCAAACTTGACACACAAGTCAAGCTTAATACAACACTCTTGATATTTATCACCCCCACTCTCTCTCATGCCCAATATCCCACGTGAATTTCAAGTGGGCCCCACCTCCATTTATGAGAAGGTGATGTGGGCCATGGATATGGATATTGGATTGGATCTCTGGATCCAAATCCAAATCCAAGTCCACATATGGGTTTGGATTGGAATCTGGATATATATGGTCCAGATCCAATCCAAACTGAACTCTGACTCCTTCGAGCTGGGTTCGAGACGGACGATTTGTGCGGGGCCTGACAGCATCAGTACTCCGTCTGCGTTGGGTCTTCGCCAACATAGTCGTCCGCCTCCGTTTCTGCCTTCCGGAGATGACTTCAAATGCTTTTTTGATAAGAACAGGGTCTTGGACGTTCGAGATCCTGGGATGTGAATCAGATGCAAGAGTTGCTGTGCCGGGCTCGACAGGTGCTCCGGTTCCGGGCTCTTCTTGGCTCTCCTGGTCCTGTCTCGATCGGGCCAAGCCACTTTGGGGTTTCAAAACATGTCTTAAAAGGGTTTTCAAAAGCTATATCATATGTTTTTGAAAGATAAAGTTTTAAACATATATACAGGGTTGTTTGGAAGGCTCCTGGGTTTCCAAACTCAAAATGGCCCTTTGGGGCTGCTTGTATAAAACCAGATTCGTTTAAGAAATTCGTGGGATTTCGGGGTCTTTACAATCACATGGCGAACCAAAGGCCAAAAAGAGAGTTGAAAAAACTCGCAAACACAAGGAGACCTCCGCAATGGAAGGCAACCAATACCACGAATCCTTCACTCACAAGGATCGTAAAGCCCTACAGCAGTTGCTGAAGGGGCAAAACAAAGAGAAAAAAATGTACGCCCTGTCTCACTTTCTTCCCTTAGATTATGAAACAGACAGCAACGACAAAATACCGAATTTCCATCGGTATGATGGCACGGGAGACCCTAGGTCTCACTTGTAACTTTTCTCTCGTCAAGCCCACAAGAAAAAGGACTCGATGAATTGGGTGTATTAGTTCCCTTTATCCCTCCAAGGCATAGCTTCTAAATGGCTGGCTTCCTATGACCTTAGCCAGTTCGCTACTTTTGAAGAGTTAGCGAACTACTTTATGCAGAGATTCTCTCATAACGTAGAAGTCACACCCACTTTAAATACATTGAGGGATGCGAAGCAGGGCATGAACGAAGATGTGCATACATTTATCGTTTGATGGAGGTCTCTCCTTGGACAAGTGCGAGAACTTATATCCGAAGGATGATCAGTCATGCTCATTTGCAAAATTTTAAAAAAGTGGTTAGTGTACCTGGCCCTTCAAAAGCATGTATTCCTAGAGTTTCCATAGAAAAAGTCGTTTTAACCTTGTATGATTTAAAAAACCATCTTTCAAAGATTTCCAATAACATGTCCATCCTGGAGCTGATACAAACATCGCCTAGGCATAGACTCGTGTTAGAGAAAATTCTAGAAAGAGCCAAGGTTAGCTCGAACATAACTCCAGAATCCTTGTCCAACCAAGTGGCGTCTATAGGAGCGAAAACACCTATCGTGTTCTTGGAAGAGGATCTAGAAAACCCCTACGAGTCCCACAACCAGGCCCTACATATCGAGGTGGTTTTGAATCACTACTCTCTGGATAGGTGCCTAGTCGATGGGGGAGGAGGGCTCAATATCCTTCCACTTAACGTAGCATACCAAATCGGAGTCACCTTGATATCCGTAAGCCCAAGTCCCATCATAATCACTGGATACGATGGGAATGCGTCAAGACCCCTAGGATCCATCGAGCTCCCCATGGAAACGGGAGGGATAGCACACATGGGGGTGTTCCATGTCTTGGACATCCACCCCCACTATAACCTATTGTTGGGAAGGCCCTGGATACACAACCTGTGTGCTGTGCCATCCACCTTCCATAGGTGTGTCAAAATCCCTTTCGGGGACCAAATCTTAGTGATCCTAGGTGAGACTCACCCACAGCTTCAAGGAATCATGAATTCTCTCTGCTTGTCGAGTTTTCAGGACCACGAGGCCCATATGGGGCAGCAGACCTTGGTCGAGCCACCAAAGCTCACACTTAAAATCCCTAGGAAGGTTGTGTATGTCAAAGGGTCGCCCAAGGCTGGCCCCCTCAAAACCCTGACCATCCCAGGAAAGGCCAAGAGTTGTCCATTTCCAAAACCCCTGGACAAAAAGCCCTATGTGCATAACATAGATGACAGCAAGTTCTAGGACCACGACTTGTATGAGAATTTTTCTAAAAACAAAAAGTCATGGAACATGCTATTAAATATGGGCTATATGCCATACAAAAGTCTAGGGGCACAAAATCAAGGTCTCGTAGAGCCCATATTGCCCAAGGCCAGCCTAAGCCGATATGGGATCAGCTATACTCCCAGAATACCACCAGAGCCCCCACCTGTGACCACTTGGGTCAAGGGTGCCCTGGAGCCTACCCAAGTAGAAACCTACAATTTAGACCTCTTGTTTAGAGTCTAACTCGTTACATTTTCCTTTGTAGGTGTGATGGAAGTTCCCTCAACCAAAAACACAAAAAAATTGGAAAAACTCGAAATCCAAAAACATTTCAAAAAATTGCAAAAGCCAAAAATACTTGAAAATGAAAAACTCAAAAAAAGAGTGGTTTGTATAGTTCCCAAAATTCTCTCTTTACAAAACACAAAAAAATAAAAAATCTACAAAATTCCCAAAAGGTTTTGTACATAGCTGCTCCTGGTAAAGATTTGGGAAAAGCCAAAGATTTGGAAAGAAATGTTGTCTGTATAACCAAACCAAAAATTTCGAAATCAATAGAAATCCCAAACAAAAACCCAGGTATTTTCAAAATCCATGCATCGATCTCGAGAATGATCGAAGCCTAGAGGTGGATCCCCTTGAGGAAGACCCCACTTCTGAGCTCCCAGAATTTCATAAAATTCTCGATTTTGAAAAACCTTCGAATTCAGTAGGAGGAGATTTCATAGAGATAAACTTAGGGTGTGATTCAAGGCCCAAGCTCATTAAGGTAAGCGCATTTTTGCATGAACATGAAAGATCATCATTTATTGCATTTTTGAAAACCAACTTAGATGTGTTTGCATGGACGTACGAAGACATTCTGGGTATAGACCCGCAAGTTGTAGAGCATCATCTTCCCTTAGATTCGGATGCAAAACCCATAAAACAAAAGCTTAGGAAAATACATCCGAACGTACACTCACAAGTCAAAGAGGGTTTAGAAGATCTGCTAAAAGTCGGATTTATAAAACCCATTGCATATTCTGATTGGTTATCCAATATAGTTGTTGTTCAGAAAACCAGTGGGAAGATTCGAATATGCATCGATTTCAAAAACCTAAATAAGGCCACACCAAAAGACAATTTTCCTTTACCCAACATTGATTTGATAGTCGATAGTACTGCAAATCATGAAATGTTTTCGTTCATGGATGGCTATTCAGGCTATAATCAAATCAAATTTGCCCCACGAGATCAGGCTAAAACTGCATTCACAACCCCATGGGGCACGTACTGCTATACAGTCATGCCCTTTGGTTTGAAAAATGCCGGCGCCACCTACCAAAGAGCTATGACTACGATCTTTCACGATCAGATTCATGAGCTCGTAGAGATATATGTGGATGATCTCTTGGCTAAGTCAAAAACTCGATGCACCCATATCGAATGCTTACAAAAGATTTTCGAAAGGCTTAGACTTTACAAAGTAAAGCTAAACCCTCAGAAGTGCATATTCGAAGTAGAATCCGAAAAGCTTTTAGGATTTATGGTGAGCCAAAGGGGCATAAAAGTTGACCCCTCTAAATGTCGAGCCATCACAAACATGGCTCCACCCTCCAATCTCACACAAATTCGTAGCCTCTAAGGTCGACTCCAGTCCATTCGTAGGTTTATCTCAAACCTGGCGACTAGATGCGAACCCTTCAACAAACTGTTGAGAAAAGGGACAAACTTTTTGTGGGATGACGAATGGCAAAAGTCTTTTGAGAGATTAAAAGCATAGTTAGCTAATCCAATTGTTTAAACCCTCCAAAGCAAGGAAAACCTCTACTCCTTTATATTTCTGTGCATGCGAATGCTTTGGGTGCCTTGTTAGCACAATACGAGGATGATACCCACAAGGAGTATGCCATATATTATGTTTCAAAAACTCTCCTGGCTTATGAAAGAAATTATCAAGCTATGGAGAAGACGTGCTTGGCCCTAGTTTGTACCTGCCAGAAATTTTGACACTATTTCCTAGGTCATGAGATCTGGATAGTGTCCAAGCTTGATCCAATCAAGCACTTGTTCGAAAAACCCATTCTCACCCATAGATTGGGCAAATGGCAACTCCTTCTAATGGAGTATGACTTGAAATACCATCACGAGATCTCTGTTAAGGGCCAAGCCTTAGCAAAACCACGTGGCTGAGTTCCCCTTAGAGGATGCATATCCCACGCTCGATGAAATGCCTGATGAAGGCATATTACAGCACCAATTTCAAAACCACATTTTGGCAAACTCTTTTGAAAACCAAGTGTGGAAGATGCACTTCGATGGGGCACGAAACCAATGCGAGGCTGGTACAGGGGTCATCATTGTATCCCCTGAAAAGGGCGAAATACCCATAGTAATTCGCCTAGATTTCGAGTGTTCCAACAACATAGCTGAGTATGAAGCACTCATACAAGGCTTAAAAGTTTCGAAAACCCTAGGGGCATCATGCATTGAGGTCTTTGGAGATTCATTACTCGTATAAACCAAGTTTTAAAAATTAGGCAAGTTAGAAATGAAAAGCTTCTTCCATATCACGAGTTGGCCACTCGATTGGTCGAATCCTTCCAATCGTGCACACTCACACATGTAGGACGAGGGGATAATGGCATTGCCAACGCCCTCTCATCCTTGGGTTCAGCCCTAAGGGTCGATCCCACTTTGAGAACCCGATCCTTAGAAATATGGCATGCACCCACTCCATCCACACACAATTTGGATGTTTGCCAAAATAACCCTGATTCTGATGAAAAACCTTGGTTTTACGACATAAAGTGTTTTCTAGAAAATGAGGGATTTGCTAAAAATACTACATCCAAGGATAAGGCATTCATCCGAAAAATTTCTACCTGATATACGATTTTAGGTGGGGTTTTGTACAAAAAAAGTTTTACCGGCATCTTACTAAGGTGTGTCGACCTAGAGGAGGCTAGGATTATAATGCATGAATTCCACAATGGAAAATGTGGAGGCCATGTTAATGCCAATATGATGGCACTGAAAATACTTAGGGCGGGTTATTTTTGGTCCACTCTGAAAAAGGATTGCCACGATCATGTTAGGAAGTGTCATCCATGTCAAGTGCATGGGCACGCCATTCATATCCCCTCAACTTCATTGCATTCCGTGGTCAACCCCTGGCCATTTACCATGTGGGCGTTTGATATTGTAGGACCAATATTTCCAAAGGCATCAAATGGGCATAGGTTCATTTTAGCAGCCACTGAGTACTTTTCCAAGTGGGTCGAAGCCACCTCCCTGACCAATGTCCAGGGCTAACATGTGGTGACTTCATTAAGAAAAATATCTTGGCTCGATTTGGAGTTCCAAGAGATCTTGTGTCTGATAATGGCACCCCATTCAAAAATGAGCAGATGGTCAAGTTGTGCAACACCTACGGCATAACTCACCACTTCTCATCGCCCTACTACCCTCAAGGCAACGGCCAAGCCGAAGCCACCAATAAGACTCTCATTAGTATTATTGAGAAAACTTTGGAGAAGGGTAGGACATGGCATGAGAAGCTGGATGAAGCCTTATGGGTGTATAGGACTTCCATCCAAACTCCCACTAATACCACGCCATTTGAGTTGTTCTATGGCACAAACGCCATTCTTCCCATTCACACCAAAATTCATTCATTTCATACATCCATGGCACTTGATCTCCCCCTAGAGACGATTCAGCATGCTAGGATGGCCAAACTAGATCTGCTAGATGAGAGGCGACTCCTTGCTATGGACCATGCTCACACATACCGGCAAAGGATCGCCCGACATTATGAGAAACATATGAAACCTCGCCACTTTGAAGTGGAAGATCTCGTTTTGAAAATCATCCACTATCGTGGCCCACACCCACTTGGAAAGTGGCGGCCTAAGTGGGATGGCCCTTATGTTGTGCGTGGAACCACCACAAACAACTCATATTGGTTGATTAATGTAGAAGGTAGGAATTTAGCAGATCCTATCAATATTCAATACTTAAAGAAGTATCATGTGTAGGGTCTAGTTAAATTCCCATTTTCGAAAATGTTTTAGGAAACTTGCTTCGAAACTTCAAAAGCAAGGATCAAAGGCGAATTGGGTGACCTTGAATGAGAGAATTCACACTTGCAAAAAAGTGGAGCTTTCCAAATATGTGGTTACATTTCAAAATCCTTCTTCTTACAAAGAAAGGCCTAGTTCAATATAGCAAGATACTTGCAAGTAGTACGTGTTATTTCTAAATAGGCTAATCTGGAATGGATCGAGTGTAACCTTGGGATAAGTCTTCCCCCCTTCTCTTCTCCTTCCAAAAGGAAAAATTGGCCAAAAACAAATGGAAATCTCCACCAAAATCTCTTTCCCAAAGAAAGAAACCTGAGTCAAAAGTAAAAAAATTCGACTCTTCTGTGGAAAAGAGGGAATAAAGAAAAAATGCTCTCCAAGGGAGACCCTCTATGAAAAAAGAAAGAAAAGGCCAAAAAGCTCAAAAAGGGTTGTTTTTCGCCTCTCTGCCTCAAACCACAGGATGCTTCAAGGGACTGTGGTATCTCTTTCCAATCCCTACGACTAATCCCAAGTAAAACATGGTTCATTTCAAGGAGTCCTAAAGTAAAAACAGGATTTACCTACTTGAATTTCATTTTGTTTGAGAATTTGACGTTTCGAGTAAGGCATAGGAACTTTGAAATTTAGCTTGTTTTATTATAAAACCTCCGCAAGATTAGCGGGTGTCAAGACTCAAGTAAAGGCAAACACGAGGAGCCAAAGGTCCTTAGGATCGAAGCTAAAAGCAGTCTCCCTCTTGTAAATAGATTTCAAAAACTCAAACATCGAGCAACATATGGCCCGCTCACTTGAAGCAGCAGGTCTTCATAAGTCTCAAAAGTTCAACCATACCATCTGGTCTCTAGGAGGTCGCCCTTCTTGGCGTCTCATCCATATCATGCACTTACATATTCACTTATGAACACTTCATAACATGATCCCCATTTAGGACCAGGAACCCATAGAAAGATTCCCCTTTGGCGTAATATCTCCTCCTACCAGGTTTTAAAGAAAGGCTTTGTTTAAAACTTGGGACGATCCCATATTTTCAAGAATAGATCCAGGGAGACATTGAACAGGGGTGTTGTCGTCTTTGCCATTATCCAAATCAATTTAGATAATGCCATAGAGGGGCATATGTAAACACCCCAAAATCCCACGACTTTCTAAAAACATACCTGGTTTTACAAAAGCAGTCCCAAAGGGCAATTTTTTAGTTTGAAAACCCAGGAGCCTTCCAGAAACCCCTATACACATTCGAAAACAAGTACATACTGTTTTAAACTCTGTACATATTGCTTTTAATCCTATAAATAGTGTTTTAAAGCCCTTTATCAAATAGGAGTTTTGAAACCCGGGATAAGCCCCATTTTCCCAAAAGCCAAAGGCGAACAGGTGGAGCAAGCGAAGACGACACCTGATCCAAAAATAGCCCAGCAAGCTAGTCACGAAGGCCAAAACCAGAAGCAGCTTCAAAAATCTGTTCTGAACCCCAAAAGAGAAACCTGGCCTGACAAAAGCCAGGTTCAAAAGGCGAAAAGAAGGCCTAGGCAAGAAACAGATGTCAAGCCCGGAGCACCAGAAAGCCAGATCAACCATTCTCACTCAAGCATCCCGAATCTGAATTAGGAAGACTAGAAATGAGCATAAACGAAGTTCAAAAGGCAGAAAGGAGTCCGGACGACACAGATTGGAGAAACCCAACACCAGATGGGTCACTAATGAAACCAGGGCCCGCACAGATCATTCGCCTTGAGAAGCCAAGAAGGACTATCCAGAGAAATTTTGATTTGGATCTGGACCATAAATATCCAGATCCAAATCCATATAGTGAATAGTATTTGGATTTGGGCCAATCCAAATAGTGTTTGGGTCAATCCAAATAGTGTTTGGATTTGGATTGGATCCAAATAGTGTTTGGATTGGATCGGATCTGGACCAAAATATCCAGATCCATATCCATAAAAATGTTGGATTTTGATTGGATACGGATCTCAAAATATCTATGATCCACGACCCAGATCCAAATAGTGTTTGGATTTGGGTCTGGATCCAGATCTCAAACCCAAACCCAAATCCAAGACCCACCTCAAATGCCTATAAATAGAGGTGAGGGGGTCCATTGTAAGGGGTGCACGTGAATTTGAAGGGAGGAGAGACAAGGTCCAAGGTGAGTGCTTTAGTGCTTTCTTTGTTTTAGGGTTTTAATTGTAGTTTAGTGTGGGATTAGTTAAGGGTTGTCCCACCCTAATTGAAGGGCTAATATTGCTTGGACAAAGAGGCTTAAGGTGGCTAATCGGAGCTCAAGCACACCCTAAACCATTGTTAAAAGATAAGCCCTACTAACCTCCCTAAACCACTCTTCCTAATCCCTCTAAACCACCCTAAACCAACCTTAATTAGCACACCTAATCCACTACCCTTGAACCTTCCCAGCCATCGTAAGCCTACTTAGGCTAACCCAACACCACCGACTCCACGTTAAGACCTCCCCCCCAGCAACCCTAACCTCACCCGCACCCTACGCGCACCTTGCGAGCGCCCTGCAAGCACGCCGCCCCCTACGCGCACCCGGCACGCTACCTGTCGACCTGCCACCTCCCTTCCACTCGGCCAACACCATCACCTGCCACCTCCCTTCCACCCGGCCAACTCCATCACCTGCCGCCTCCCTTCCACTCCAATTCCATTCGGCCAGCCACTAGCCCCTTACATCTCCCATCTACCGCACCTTAGATATCCCTAGCCCCGTTAACTTCCAGCTGTGACCTTACCCCAACTACCTAACACCCCACGCCCTTAGTTCCCACCTAACACCCCAACTCCATATCCCATCCCACACCATACACTCGCAGTCGAACCCATCCTTGCCTAGTATCCCATACCCAACCGAACCCAACCTCAGCCGTGACCTATCTCATACCCCATTTCCTATCCCCTACCCTAACTTACACCCTTCCATCACTCTACTCAACTTCCAACCTTCATAGCTGTAAACACCCCGAAATCCCACGAATTTCTCAAACGAATCTGGTTTTATACAAGCAGCCCCCAAAGGGCCATTTTGAGTTTGGAAACCCAGGAGCCTTCCAAACAACCCTGTACATATGTTTTAAACTTTATCTTTCTAAAACATATAATATGGCTTTTGAAAACCCTTTTAAAACACGTTTTGAAACCCCGAAGTGGCTTGGCCCGATCAAGACAGGACCAGGAGAGCCAAGAAGAGCCCGGAACCGGAGCACCTGTCGAGCCCGGCGCAGCAACTCTTGTATCTGATTCACATCCCAGGATCTCGAATGTCCAAGACCCTGTTCTTATCAAAATAGCATTTGAAGTCATCTCTGGAAGGCAGAAACGGAGGCGGACGACTATGTTGGCGAAGACCCAACGCAGACGGAGTACTGATGCTGTCAGGCCCCGCACGAATCGTCCGTTTCGAACCCAGCTCGAAGGAGTCAGAGTTCAGTTTGGATTGGATCTGGACCATATATATCCAGATCCCAATCCAAACCCATATGTGGACTTGGATTTGGATTTGGATCCAGAGATCCAATCCAATATCCATATCCATGGCCCACATCACCTTCTCATAAATGGAGGTGGGGCCCACTTGAGATTCACGTGGGATATTGGGCATGAGAGAGAGTGGGGTTGAAAAATATCAAGAGTGTTGTATTAAGCTTGACTTGTGTGTCAAGTTTGGGTTAATCATGTGGGTTAGCCTAATTGAGTGGGTTTAAGCTTGTAATTAGCTAAAACCTAACCTAGGGCTGCACCAACATGAGGTGATCAAGGTCTATGGGCCATGCTAAGGGAGCTCCTTCACCTAAACCTAGCCCAAAATGCCTAAACCTAACCCAAACCCCTAATCCACCCCTAATCTGAGCCTAATCACCTAACCCAATTCCCTAATCCCGTCCTAATCCCAACCTAATCACCTAACCCACTTCCCTAATCCTTCCCTAAACCTAGATTAATTTCCCTAATCCTAGCCTAAACCTAGCCTAATCACCTAACCTAGCTCACTAAACCTCACCCTAAAACCCAACCACCTAACCTAGCCCTAAACCCCTAAACCACCCTTAGCCCACGATTTACCCAAACCCCTAGTTTTAAAATATCTGGCCCAACCTTTTCCAGCCCACCTTATCTACATACCACCCTACCTAAACCACCTAACCACTACCCACAGCCCAGCCCTAACCGACCTACCCATCCCCTATTTAAACCCCCCTCCTTGTGGGCGGGTTCTCCAAGTGGAAACCACCCTTCCATCCAGCCGGGGCCTCTCCTTCTCCCATCTCTCACCCAGCCGGGACCACTCCCCAACAGCTCTACCTGTTCCACCAGCCACCACCTGCACCGCCACCTTCCCTCTTCCCTCCATCACTACCATCCCTCAGCCGGACGCCACCACCTCCACCCAACCGAACCAGCCGACAGCCACCTGCCCGCCACCTTCCCACTTCATCCGCCACCTCTCCCCATTCGGTAAGTACCCCAAACTCCCTCAAAGCCCCTCTCTACCACCTCTCCACTCTTAGCCACCCATCCTACCTTCATCTTAGCCCTTTTGCCGCCACCACCTAAGCCTAGCCGAACCTAGTATAACCCAAGTTGCTGGCCACTACTTAGCCACCATCTCCCATTCGGCCAACCCCCCTAGGTGTCCTATTCGGCCTTCCCACTAGCTCACCTTTTAGGTCCAGTTTCCCTAAGTACCCGATTCCCCTAGTGATCCTAATACCCACTTATTCAGCCACTCTAAACTCCCTACCTTGAGGCGCCATCTACTTGCCGCCGGCCACCTCCGAGGCGCCTATCCCGCGCCCCACTTGCAGCCGGCCAGCACTCTTGATCACCTACCTTCGCGGAGCTCCCGTTTGCAGCCCAAGGCCAAGGCCACGCTCAAGCAAGACCTCTACGGACCAGCTACTCGTAAGTGTCTAAACTCGGTCTTTAGTCGTACACTTGCTTGAAATTCAATTTGATACGGGGTTGTAATAACGGAGCATAGTCTCCCCCCGCTTGTAATAACGTGGCTTGGCACAACCACACACGTGCACTCTCTTAGTCGTGCACAATTTTGAACACACACGGGCCTAATCAGCCCCTAATATATAAGTGTATATATACTTTCATTTTCGAAGGGTTTTGTTTAAGTTGGGTGCGTTGTCTTTCAATTCAAGCACTCTCACACACATTGAGCTTTCGCTCTTATTTGAAAGACCCAAGTAAGGGCCGACCTATACTATTTGGGTTTCATTTCATGTCGTGTGAGTAAGTCTTTCAATTCAAGCACTTTCACACACATTGAGCCTTCGCTCTTACTCCCAAGACCTTAGTAAAGGCCTTATTGCAGTTATATTTGCGTTTCATTTATGTCGTGTGTGTAGTACTTCAATTCAAGCACTTTCACACACATTGAGCCTTCGCTCTTACTCCCAAGACCTTAGTAAAGGCCTTATTGCAGTTATATTTGGGTTTCATTTATGTCGTGTGTGTAGTACTTCAATTCAAGCACTCTCACACACATTGAGCTTTCGCTCTTACTCCCAAGATCTTAGTCAAGGCCATACTGCAATTTATATTTGGGTTTAATTTCATGTCGTGTGTGTAAGTCTTTCAATTCAAGCACGCACCCACATTGAGCCTTCGCTCTTATTTGCAAGACCCGAGTAAGGGCTCATATACATAAGATATATACATATTTCCCTTCGGTTATTTCCCTTTGGTTATTTCCCTTCGGTTATTTCCCTTCTGTTATTTCCCCTTCAGTATTGTCTTTACATTTCGGGTTTTCCCTTTGGAGTAGCCTGAGTTTGCGTTGCATCTACGCCATACCACGAGGTAGGACGCATATTGCATCGAAGCAAGCCCCGCTCGAATTCGCCCATGTAGTGGAGTGTTCATAACACACAAACTAGGCGACCCAAAAAGGGATAAAAGAAAAGACTTAGGCACGTGCAAATCCACGTGATCTAAAACATGCAATCGCATCTTAAAAACCCGAAATAGACACCTCGAACCGCTTCGTGGACTTTCTCCCCAAAACTCGATTTTTGCAAAAGCGTACAGACTGACCCTTGCGCATCGGTGCAAGAAGGTCTGCGACGACAAGAGCTTACTTGCTCACAGTCGCCACGTTTAGAAGTCAGTGTTAAATATATATCTTCGCTAGCTTAAGTAAGCTAGCTGGCACGCCCTATTTGTATACATAGGCCTTAGACGCACGATAAGATCCACTCCAAGCCCCGAAAGAGGCGAAGAGGCGGGGATTTTCGCGCGTCTACAGAGATTGGCACGCCCGGTGGGACGTGAGCCTTTTCAGAAATCGAGTTTACTTGTAGAAGTCTTGCGAAAATTTTATAAAGGTGTCGTTTTAACTTGTTTTCTTTGCTTTTACTTAGGAAATTTTGAAAAAAGCTTGAAAAAGCATGTCAAAATCCAATCCAAGTGAAGTGTCGAGCCAAGGCTCATGCACATCAAGTTCTCACTCTAGGAGGATTTTCAAAAACAAAATAAAACTAGATGAAATCGAGGACTTAAGAAGGGAGTTTGAGGCCAAAATCGATGCTCTCAGCCAAGAGGCTGAAGTAGGCGATTCATGTTCATCGAACGGTGAACAAAGGCCTAAAAAGAAATTTGAAAAACCTCGCAAGCAAAAAGAGGCCTCCGTAATAGAAGGCAACCAATACCATGAGTCCTTCACACAAAAGGACCGTAAAGCCCTACAGCAGCTGCTGAAAGGGCAAAATAAAGAGAAAAGAAGCTACGCCCTGTCTGATTTCCTTCCTATGGATTACGAAACAGACAGTGACGATGAAATACCGAACTTCCATCGGTATGATGGCATGGGAGACCCTAGGTCTCACTTGCAGCTTTTCTCACGTCGAGCCCATAAGAAGAAAAAGGACTCGATGAAATGGGTGTATTGGTTCCCTCTATCCCTTAAGGGCACAACTGCCAAATGGCTGGCTTCCTACGACTTAAGCCAGTTCGCTACTTTTGAAGAGTTAGCGAACTGCTTCATGCAAAGATTTGCACACAACGTGGAAGTCACGCCAACCCTGAATACCTTAAGGGATACAAAGCAAGGCATAAACGAAGACGTGCATGCCTTCATTATAAGATGGAGGTCTCTTTTGGGCCAAGTGCGAGAGCCTATATCCGAAGGATGCGCAGTAATGCTCATCCTGGATAATTTCAAAAGCGAGTTAAAAACCCTTCTCTCGCTCCATGAGATTTCAACTTTCCATAAGTTGATCAAAAAGGCCTCCCTTTTCGAAACCGACTTGCGAAAAGGGACATACGACCACTTATGGAAAGGAAGTGCCGTTCCCAAAACACGTGTGGAAAAGCCCATCGCATATGGGCTGCCCACAATGGACAAAGGGGCAAAGCCCCATAAAATCGCCAATGTCCGGGTGGATCCAAGCATGGCGGGCACTTCTAAAAATTTTGAAAAAATAGAAAATAAGAGAGAACGCAATTTTTCAAAACCAATTGAAAAACGGGAGTACACTCCGCTGGGGCAACCTGTGTCGGAGGTCCTAGACCTCTTACTTGCCCAGGGCATGATCGAACTCCCTGAAATCCCCGAAGGAGTCACGTCCAAAGGGGGGTATTTAAACCGATTTTGCAAGTATCATCGGCTCAAAGGCCATGATACCAAACGGTGCTTCTCTCTTCTAAATAAAATTGAGAACTTGATAGCAGAGGGCCGGCTCCAGGTCACTGCGGAACTTGAGCCACCTCAAGCTATCTTCAAGGAACCCTTTCCCAAACACGCCAGTGGCAGTGGGAAAGGAAAGGAGGTATGTACCCTCACCATTTCCAAGGAACTAGCGCAAAAGCCAGAACCTGGTCGACCTGCTTGTGCGCCCATCCTTGTACTATACAAGAGGCCCACCCAAGTCGTCATTTGGGGACCACCAAAAGTGGAAACCCCGGCAAAACCAGTTTTGAAAACTCAAGGTTCTCCTCAGCTCATCCTTAGAGCCAAGTCTAGCGCAAACCCTAGGCTGGTCGTGGGGGAAGTCACTAGATCCGGGAGGATCTACCAACCCCCGCACCTTCAAGGTGCTCAAAAGGTGGTCAGTGTGCCTGGCCCCTCAAAAGCATGTATCCCTAGTGGTCTGCCAAAAGCAGATAAGGACAAAATCATCCTAAATCCTTATGATTTCGAAAACCACCTTTCAAAGATTCCTATTCACATGTCTATTCTAGAGCTTATCAAAACCTCGCCTAGGCATAGACTTGTCTTAGAGAAAATTCTAGAAAGGGCCAAGGTTGATTCGAACATAAGTCCGGAATCCTTGTCTGCCCAAGTGGCTTTATTAGGAGCAAAATCGCCCATCACCTTTTCGGAAGATGATGTAGATAGACCCTACGAAACTCATAACCAGGCCCTGCATATCGAGGTGGTTCTAAACAACCACTCTCTGGACAGGTGCCTAGTCGATGGTGGAGGAGGGCTCAACATCCTTCCACTTCACGTGGCGTACAAAATCGGAGTCACCTTGACTTCAGTGAACCCAAGCCCCATCGTTATCACTGGATACGATGGGAATGCGTCTAGGCCTTTAGGATCCATCGAACTCCCAATGGAAACGGGAGGGATCGAACACACGGGGGTGTTCCATGTCTTGGACATCCACCCCCATTATAACCTGTTGCTGGGAAGACCCTGGATACACAGTTTGTGCGCTGTGCCATCCACCTTCCACAGGTGTGTCAAGATCCCTTTTAGGGACCAGGTCGTAGTGATCCTAGGTGAGAGTCACCCACAACTTCAGGGGATCATAAACTCCCCTTGTTTATCAAGCTCCTAGGCCCATGAGGCTAACCTGGGGCAAATTATGGTTGAGCCACCTCGGCTCGTGTTGAACAACCCTAGGAAGGTTGTATGTGTGAAGGGGCCGCCCAAAGCAGGCCCCCTCCCGACTCTAATCCTCCTAGGAAAACCCAAACGTTCCCTATTTCCAAAACCCCTGGACAAAAGGCCATACGAGCCTAATATGGACGATAGCATGTTCCAGGACCACGACTTGTATCCCATCTTTTCAAAAAACAAAAGGTCGTGGAACATGTTATTGAACATGGGCTACACGCCTACAAGAGTCTAGGGGCACAAAACCAGGGTCTCCTAGAGCCCATCCTGCCTAGGGCCAACCCAAGCCGATATGGGATCGGCTATACTCACCGAATACCGCCGGAGCCACCCCCTGTGACCACCTGGGTCAAGGGTGCCCCGGAGCCTGTCTTAGAAGAAACCTATGGTTTAGACCTCCTATTTCGAGTCTAACCCATAGTGTTTTCCCTTTGTAGGTATGACGGAAGATCCCTTTTTCTAAAAATACCAAAAACATTTGAAAACTTAAAATCAAAAAAATCGAAAAACAAGAAAAACCAAAAACAATGGAAAAACAAAAACTCGAAAAAAGTGTGCTTTGTATAGTTCCCAAAGTTCTTGTTTTACAAAAACCCAAAAAAATCGAAAATTTGGAAAATACCAAAAAGATTTTGTACATAGCTGCTCTTGGTATGACTTTGGCGAAAGAAAAGGATTTCGAAAGAAACGTCGTCTGCATAGCCAGACCAAAAATTTCGAAATCACTTGAAAATCCAAGTACAAAACCAGGTTATTTTGAAAATCACGCATCAAGTTCCCTCGGGTCTATAGCCCACGAGAATGATCGAAGCCCAGAAGTGGATCCCCTTGAGGAAGATCCCACTTCTGAGCTCCCAGAATTTCATAGAATTCTCGATTTTGAAAGACCTTCCCAATCAGTAGGAGGAGATTTCGTAGAGGTGAACCTAGGGGATGATTCCAATCCCAAAACCATCAAAATAGGCGCATGCTTGCATAAAACTGAAAAGTTAGCATTCATTGCATTTCTACGAACCTATTTAGATGTGTTTGCATGGACGTATGAAGACATGTCGGGCATAGATCCCAGCATAGTCGAGCATCGTCTTCCCTTAGATGTAGGTGTAAAACCAATAAAGCAGAAGCTTAGGAAAATACACCCGAATGTACACACGCAAGTCAAAGAGGGTTTAGAAGATCTGCTAAAAGCCGGATTTATAAAACCCATTGCGTATTCGGATTGGTTGTCAAATATCGTTGTAGTTCGAAAAACCAATGGGAAAATTCGAATATGCATCGATTTCAGAAACCTGAATAAAGCCACTCCAAAGGATAATTATCCTTTACCAAACATAGATTTGATAGTCGATAGTACTGCAAATCATGAAATGTTTTCATTCATGGATGGTTATTCAGGCTATAATCAAATCAAACTAAGCCCACGAGATCAGGGTAAGACCGCCTTCACAACCCCATGGGGCACGTACTGCTATACAGTCATGCCCTTTGGTTTGAAAAATGCCGGCGCAACATACCAACGAGCCATGAACACGATCTTCCATGATCAAATTCACGAGCTTGTAGAAGTGTATGTAGATGATCTCTTGGCAAAATCCAAAACCCGATGCACCCATATCGAATGTTTACAAAAGATTTTCGAAAGGCTTAGGCTTTACAAAGTAAAGCTAAACCCTCAAAAATGTGTGTTCGGGGTAGAATCAGGAAAGCTTCTAGGCTTTATGGTGAGCCAAAGGGGAATAGAAGTCGACCCCTCTAAGTGTCGAGCCATCATAGACATGGCTCCACCCTCCAATCTCACCCAAGTCCGTAGCCTTCAAGGTCGATTACAATCTGTGCGCCGATTCATATCGAATCTGGCAACTAGATGCGAACCCTTCAACAAACTGTTGAGGAAGGGTACGAAATTCTTATGGGATGACGAATGCCAAAAGTCCTTCGAGAGACTGAAGGCATACTTGGTTAATCCCCCGTTTTGAATCCTCCAAAACAAGGAAAACCGCTTTTATTATACATCTCCGTGCATGTAAACGCTTTAGGAGCCCTGTTGGCTCAATACGAGGATGACACCCACAAGGAGTATGCCATCTACTATATTTCGAAAACTCTCTTGGCTTATGAACGAAATTATCAAGCCATGGAGAAGACGTGCTTGGCCCTAGTCTGGGCCTGCCAGAAATTCAGACACTATTTCCTAGATCATGAGATCTGGATAGTGTCCAAGCTTGATCCAATCAAGCACTTATTCGAAAAACCCATTCTCACGGGTAGATTGGGCAAATGGCAACTCCTTCTAATGGAGTATGATTTGAAATACCATCACCAGATCTCCATTAAGGGGCAAGCCCTAGCAGATTACGTGGCTAACTTCCCCTTGGAGGACGCATATCCCACTCTTGTCGAAATGCCTGATGAAGGCATATTGCAAAACCATTTTCAAAACCACATTTTGGCAAATTCTTTCGAAAACCAAGTGTGGAAGATGCACTTCGACGGGGCACGAAACCAACGAGGGGCTGGTGCCGGGATCATCCTAATCTCCCCTGAAAAGGGCGAGATTCCCATAGCAGTCCGCTTAGATTTCGAATGTTCCAACAACGTAGCCAAGTATGAAGCACTCATACAAGGCTTGAGGATTTTGAAAACTCTAGGGACATCATGCATCGAGGTCTTTGGAGATTCGCTCCTTGTCATAAACCAGGTTTTAAAAATTTGGCAAGTACGTAATGAGAAACTACTTCCATATCACGAGTTGGCCACTCGATTGGTCCAATCCTTCCAGTCGTGTAAGCTCACACACGTAGGAAGAGAGGACAATGGCATCGCCGATGCCCTCTCCTCCTTGGGTTCAGCCCTGAAGGTCGATCCCATTTCAGGGACCAGATCTTTGGAAATATGGCATGCGCCCCATCCATCCACACACGACTTGGATATTTGCCAAAACAACCCAGAGTCTGTTGAAAAACCCTGGTTCTATGACATAAAACAATTTTTAGAAAATGGGGGATTCACCGAGGATGCCACATTCAAAGATAAGGCATTCATTCGTAAGATTTCGACCCGATACACCATTCTGGGTGGGGTCTTATACAAAAAGAGTTTTACCGGCATTCTGCTTAGGTGTATCGACCTAGAGGAGGCTAGGATAGTGATGCACGAGTTCCACGATGGAGAATGTGGAGGTCATGTTAATGCCAACATGATGGCAATGAAAATACTTAGAGGGGGCTATTTTTGTCCACCCTGAAAAAGGATTGTCACGATCATGTTAGGAAGTGTCATCCATGTCAAGTGCATGGGCACGCCATTCATATCCCTTCATCTACATTGCATTCCGTGGTCAGCCCCTGGCCATTTACCATGTGGGCGTTTGACATAGTAGGCCCAATATTTCCAAAGGCCTCGAATGGGCATCGTTTCATTTTAGCAGCCACGGAGTATTTCTCCAAGTGGGTGGAAGCCATTTCCCTAACGAATGTAATGGGGCAACATGTGGTGGCTTTCATCCGGAGGAATATCTTGGCTCGATTTGGGGTTCCACGAGACCTTGTGTCTGATAATGGTACCCCATTCAAGAACGAGCGGATGGTTAAGTTGTGCAACACGTATGGCATAACTCACCACTTCTCCTCGCCCTACTACCCTCAAGGCAACGGCCAAGCCGAAGCCACAAACAAGACTCTCATTGGTATCATTGAGAAAACCTTAGAGAAGGGTAGGAGGTGGCATGAGAAGCTGGATGAAGCCTTATGGGCTTATAGGACTTCCATCCGGACTCCCACGAATGCCACACCATTTGAATTGGTCTATGGCACAAACGCCATTCTTCCCATTCATACCCAACTGCATTCATTCCATACATCCATTGCACTCGACCTCCCCCTAGAGACGCTTCAGCATGCTAGGATGGCCGAACTAGATTTGCTAGATGAGAGGCGACTCCTTGCCATGGATCATGCTCGTGCATACCGGCAAAGGATAGCCCGACATTATAGCAAACACATAAGACCTCGCCACTTTGAAGTGGGAGATCTGGTCTTGAAAACCATCCACCATCGTGGCCCACACCCCCTAGGCAAGTGGCGCCCCAACTGGGATGGACCCTATGTTGTACGAGCAACCACTACGAACAATTCGTATTGGTTGATCGATGTAGAAGGTAGGAATTTAGCAGATCCTATCAATATTCAATACTTAAAGAAGTATCATGTGTAGGATCTGGATTAAATTCCAGTTTTGAAAATTTTAAAGGGATAGCTGCCCTGAGACGTGTGAATAAGGTGCAAAAGCAACTCGTGTGACCCTAAGTAAGAGAATTCGCACTTGTGAAAGAGTGGAGTTTTCAAAATCGTGGTTGCATTTCAAAATCCTTCATCTTACAAAGAAGGGCCTAGTTCAACATAGCAAGATACTTGCAAGTAGTACGTGCTATTTCTAAATAGGCTGATCTGGAATGGATCGAGTGTAGGCTTGGGATAAGTCCTCCCCTCTTCTCTTCTCCTTCCAAAAGGAAAACAAAGGCCCAAATCAAAAGGGAATTTCCCATTTAAAATCTCTTCCCAAAAGAAAGAAACCAGACTTCAAAAAGAAAAATCGATTCTCTTATGAAAAAGAGGGATTAAAGAAAAAATACTCCCAAAGGGAGACCCTCTATGAAAAAAAAGGAAAAAGAGGCCAAAAAGCTCAAAAAGAGCAGTTTTCCGCCTTCTATGCCTTAAACCACGGGACGCTTCAGAAGGGACCATGGTATCTCTTTCCCATCCCTGGCTTATCCCAAGCTAAAGCATGGTTCATTTCGAGGAATCCTAAAGTAAAAATAGGATTTACTTACTTGAATTTCATCTTGTTTGAGAATTCGACGTTTCGAGTAAGGCGTAGGAATTTGAAATGAAGCTTGTTTTCTTATAAAACCTCCGCTACATAAAGCGAGTGTTAAGACTCAAACAAGGGCAAGCACGAAGAGCTCGAGATCCCTAGGATCGAGGCTCAAGACAGTTGTCCCTTTTGTAAATAGCTTTTGTAAATAAGTTTTAAAAACCGAACATCGAACAGCATAGGGTTTTTGCTCACTTGGAGCAGTAGGCCTTGTAAGTCTCTAGAGTTCGACCACACCTGGTCTCTAGGAGGTCGCCACTCTTGGCACCACACCCATGTCATCTGCATTCCACGCATGGTACTTGCATGAACATGATCCCGTTTAGGACCAGATTCCATAAGTGAACCCTTTGGCGTGATATCTCCTCCTACCAGAGTTTGTAAAATTGAGATTTTTGCTAAAATGGGACGATCCCATATTCTTCGTGGCTAGATCTAGGGAGACATTAAAAGGGGTGTTTGTCAACTTTAACCTTATCCAAATCTATTTGGACAGGGCCAAAGAGGGGCATCTGTAAACACCCCGAAATCCCACGAATTTCTCAAACGAATCTGGTTTTATACAAGCAGCCCCCAAAGGGCCATTTTGAGTTTGGAAACCCAGGAGCCTTCCAAACAACCCTGTACATATGTTTTAAACTTTATCTTTCTAAAACATATAATATGGCTTTTGAAAACCCTTTTAAAACACGTTTTGAAACCCCGAAGTGGCTTGGCCCGATCAAGACAGGACCAGGAGAGCCAAGAAGAGCCCGGAACCGGAGCACCTGTCGAGCCCGGCGCAGCAACTCTTGTATCTGATTCACATCCCAGGATCTGGAACGTCCAAGACCCTGTTCTTATCAAAATAGCATTTGAAGTCATCTCTGGAAGGCAGAAACGGAGGCGGACGACTATGTTGGCGAAGACCCAACGCAGACGGAGTACTGATGCTGTCAGGCCCCGCACGAATCGTCCGTTTCGAACCCAGCTCGAAGGAGTCAGAGTTCAGTTTGGATTGGATCTGGACCATATATATCCAGATCCCAATCCAAACCCATATGTGGACTTGGATTTGGATTTGGATCCAGAGATCCAATCCAATATCCATATCCATGGCCCACATCACCTTCTCATAAATGGAGGTGGGGCCCACTTGAGATTCACGTGGGATATTGGGCATGAGAGAGAGTGGGGTTGAAAAATATCAAGAGTGTTGTATTAAGCTTGACTTGTGTGTCAAGTTTGGGTTAATCATGTGGGTTAGCCTAATTCAGTGGGTTTAAGCTTGTAATTAGCTAAAACCTAACCTAGGGCTGCACCAACATGGGGTGATCAAGGTCTATGGGCCATGCTAAGGGAGCTCCTTCACCTAAACCTAGCCCAAAATGCCTAAACCTAACCCAAACCCCTAATCTGAGCCTAATCACCTAACCCAATTCCCTAATCCCGTCCTAATCCCAACCTAATCACCTAACCCACTTCCCTAATCCTTCCCTAAACCTAGATTAATTTCCCTAATCCTAGCCTAAACCTAGCCTAATCACCTAACCTAGCTCACTAAACCTCACCCTAAAACCCAACCACCTAACCTAGCCCTAAACCCCTAAACCACCCTTAGCCCACGATTTACCCAAACCCCTAGTTTTAAAATATCTGGCCCAACCTTTTCCAGCCCACCTTATCTACATACCACCCTACCTAAACCACCTAACCACTACCCACAGCCCAGCCCTAACCGACCTACCCATCCCCATTTAAACCCCCCTCCTTGTGGGCGGGTTCTCCAAGTGGAAACCACCCTTCCATCCAGCCGGGCCCTCTCCTTCTCCCATCTCTCACCCAGCCGGGACCACTCCCCAACAGCTCTACCTGCTCCACCAGCCACCACCTGCACCGCCACCTTCCCTCTTCCCTCCATCACTACCATCCCTCAGCCGGACGCCACCACCTCCACCCAACCGAACCAGCCGACAGCCACCTGCCCGCCACCTTCCCACTTCATCCGCCACCTCTCCCCATTCGGTAAGTACCCCAAACTCCCTCAAAGCCCCTCTCTACCACCTCTCCACTCTTAGCCACCCATCCTACCTTCATCTCAGCCCTTTTGCCGCCACCACCTAAGCCTAGCCGAACCTAGTATAACCCAAGTTGCTGGCCACTACTTAGCCACCATCTCCCATTCGGCCAACCCCCCTAGGTGTCCTATTCGGCCTTCCCACTAGCTCACCTTTTAGGTCCAGTTTCCCTAAGTACCCGACTCCCCTAGTGATCCTAATACCCACTTATTCAGCCACTCTAAACTCCCTACCTTGAGGCGCCATCTACTTGCCGCCGGCCACCTCCGAGGCGCCTATCCCGCGCCCCACTTGCAGCCGGCCAGCACTCTTGATCACCTACCTTCGCGGAGCTCCCGTTTGCAGCCCAAGGCCAAGGCCACGCTCAAGCAAGACCTCTACGGACCAGCTACTCGTAAGTGTCTAAACTCGGTCTTTAGTCGTACACTTGCTTGAAATTCAATTTGATACGGGGTTGTAATAACGGAGCATAGTCTCCCCCCGCTTGTAATAACGTGGCTTGGCACAACCACACACGTGCACTCTCTTAGTCGTGCACAATTTTGAACACACACGGGCCTAATCAGCCCCTAATATATAAGTGTATATATACTTTCATTTTCGAAGGGTTTTGTTTAAGTTGGGTGCGTTGTCTTTCAATTCAAGCACTCTCACACACATTGAGCTTTCGCTCTTATTTGAAAGACCCAAGTAAGGGCCGACCTATACTATTTGGGTTTCATTTCATGTCGTGTGAGTAAGTCTTTCAATTCAAGCACTTTCACACACATTGAGCCTTCGCTCTTACTCCCAAGACCTTAGTAAAGGCCTTATTGCAGTTATATTTGGGTTTCATTTATGTCGTGTGTGTAGTACTTCAATTCAAGCACTTTCACACACATTGAGCCTTCGCTCTTACTCCCAAGACCTTAGTAAAGGCCTTATTGCAGTTATATTTGGGTTTCATTTATGTCGTGTGTGTAGTACTTCAATTCAAGCACTCTCACACACATTGAGCTTTCGCTCTTACTCCCAAGACCTTAGTCAAGGCCATACTGCAATTTATATTTGGGTTTAATTTCATGTCGTGTGTGTAAGTCTTTCAATTCAAGCACGCACCCACATTGAGCCTTCGCTCTTATTTGCAAGACCCGAGTAAGGGCTCATATACATAAGATATATACATATTTCCCTTCGGTTATTTCCCTTTGGTTATTTCCCTTCGGTTATTTCCCTTCTGTTATTTCCCCTTCAGTATTGTCTTTACATTTCGGGTTTTCCCTTTGGAGTAGCGTGAGTTTGCATTGCATCTACGCCATACCACGAGGTAGGACGCATATTGCATCGAAGCAAGCCCCGCTCGAATTCGCCCATGTAGTGGAGTGTTCATAACACACAAACTAGGCGACCCAAAAAGGGATAAAAGAAAAGACTTAGGCACGTGCAAATCCACGTGATCTAAAACATGCAATCGCATCTTAAAAACCCGAAATAGACACCTCGAACCGCTTCGTGGACTTTCTCCCCAAAACTCGATTTTTGCAAAAGCGTACAGACTGACCCTTGCGCATCGGTGCAAGAAGGTCTGCGACGACAAGAGCTTACTTGCTCACAGTCGCCACGTTTAGAAGTCAGTGTTAAATATATATCTTCGCTAGCTTAAGTAAGCTAGCTGGCACGCCCTATTTGTATACATAGGCCTTAGACGCACGATAAGATCCACTCCAAGCCCCGAAAGAGGCGAAGAGGCGGGGATTTTCGCGCGTCTACAGAGATTGGCACGCCCGGTGGGACGTGAGCCTTTTCAGAAATCGAGTTTACTTGTAGAAGTCTTGCGAAAATTTTATAAAGGTGTCGTTTTAACTTGTTTTCTTTGCTTTTACTTAGGAAATTTTGAAAAAAGCTTGAAAAAGCATGTCAAAATCCAATCCAAGTGAAGTGTCGAGCCAAGGCTCATGCACATCAAGTTCTCACTCTAGGAGGATTTTCAAAAACAAACAAAATAAACTAGATGAAATCGAGGACTTAAGAAGGGAGTTTGAGGCCAAAATCGATGCTCTCAGCCAAGAGGCTGAAGTAGGCGATTCATGTTCATCGAACGGTGAACAAAGGCCTAAAAAGAAATTTGAAAAACCTCGCAAGCAAAAGAGGCCTCCGTAATAGAAGGCAACCAATACCATGAGTCCTTCACACAAAAGGACCGTAAAGCCCTACAGCAGCTGCTGAAAGGGCAAAATAAAGAGAAAAGAAGCTACGCCCTGTCTGATTTCCTTCCTATGGATTACGAAACAGACAGTGACGATGAAATACCGAACTTCCATCGGTATGATGGCATGGGAGACCCTAGGTCTCACTTGCAGCTTTTCTCACGTCGAGCCCATAAGAAGAAAAAGGACTCGATGAAATGGGTGTATTGGTTCCCTCTATCCCTTAAGGGCACAACTGCCAAATGGCTGGCTTCCTACGACTTAAGCCAGTTCGCTACTTTTGAAGAGTTAGCGAACTGCTTCATGCAAAGATTTGCACACAACGTGGAAGTCACGCCAACCCTGAATACCTTAAGGGATACATTTAGCCAGTACGCCAAGCTTGAAGGCTCCATTTAGCCATCTTTCACTTCAAGCTTCAAGGAAGACTCATCCGTGGGTGTGAAGTCAAGCAAACTCGTGAAGATTGGAGTGGACAAACATCCGAATCACGTAAGTGTTTTAGTTCAGTATTTCATATCTCCTTTCTACGCTTTGATTCAATTTGAATATCGGGTTTTATTAACGGAGCCTTGTCTCCCCCGATTGTAATAACTTGGTTTGTGTAAACACCCCAAAATCCCACGATTTTTCCAAATCACCTGGTTTTACAAAAAGCTGCCCCAAAGGGCTATTTTGAGTCTGGAAACCTAGGAGCCTTCCAGATAAACCCTGTACATATGTTTAAACAATATATGTTTTAAAATATGTATAATATAGTTTTAAAACCTTTTTAAAGATGTGTAAACACCCCGAAATCCCACGAATTCCTTAAACGAATCTGGTTTTATACAAGCAGCCCCCAAAGGGCCATTTTGAGTTTGGAAACCCAGGAGCCTTCCAAACAACCCTGTATATATGTTTTAAACTTTATTTTTCAAAAACATATAGCTTTTGAAAACCCTTTTAAAACATGTTTTGAAACCCCAAAGTGGCTTGGCCCGATCAAGACAGGACCAGGAGAGCCAAGAAGAGCCCGGAACCGGAGCACCTGTCGAGCCCGGCGCAGCAACTCTTGTATCTGATTCACACCCCAGGATCTCGAATGTCCAAGACCCTGTTCTTACCAAAATATCATTTGAAGTCATCTCCGGAAGGCAGAAACGGAGGCGGACGACCATGTTGGCGAAGACCCAACGCAGACGGAGTACTGATGCTGTCAGGCCCCGCACGAATCGTCCGTTTCGAACCCAGCTCGAAGGAGTCAGAGTTCAGTTTGGATTGGATCTGGACCATATATATCCAGATTCCAATCCAAACCCATATGTGGACTTGGATTTGGATTTGGATCCAGAGATCCAATCCAATATCCATATCCATGGCCCACATCACCTTCTCATAAATGGAGGTGGGGCCCACTTGAAATTCACGTGGGATATTGGGCATGAGAGAGAGTGGGGGTGAAAAATATCAAGAGTGTTGTATTAAGCTTGACTTGTGTGTCAAGTTTAGGTTAATCATGTGGGTTAGCCTAATTGAGTGGGTTTAAGCTTGTAATTAGCTAAAACCTAACCTAGGGCTGCACCAACATGGGGTGATCAAGGTCTATGGGCCATGCTAAGGGAGCTCCTTCACCTAAACCTAGCCAAAAATGCCTAAACCTAGCCTAAACCCCTAATCCACCCCTAATCTGAACCTAATCACCTAACCCACTTCCCTAATCCCGGCCTAATCCCAACCTAATCACCTAACCCACTTCCCTAATCCTTCCCTAAACCTAGATTAATTTCCCTAATCCTAGCCTAAACCTAGCCTAATCACCTAACCTAGCTCACTAAACCTCACCCTAAAACCCAACCACCTAACCTAGCCCTAAACCCCTAAACCACCCTTAGCCCACGATTTATCCAAACACCTAGTTTTAAAATATCTGGCCCAACCCCATCCAGCCCACCTTATCTACATACCACCCTACCTAAACCACCTAACCACTACCCACAGCCCAGCCCTAACCGACCTACCCATCCCCTATTTAAACCCCCCCCATTGTGGGCGGGTTTTCCAAGTGGGAACCACCTTTCCATCCAGCCGGGCCCTCTCCTTCTCCCATCTTCCATCCAGCCGTGACCACTCCCCAGCAGCTCCACCTGCTCCACCAGCCGCCACCTGCTCCGCCACCTTCCCTCTTCCGTCCACCACCACTGCCCCCCAGCCGGACGCCACCATCTTCCCCCAACTCCACCAGCCGACAGCCACCTGCCCGCCACTCTCCCACTCCATCCGCCACTTCTCCCCATTCGGTAAGTACCCTAAACTCCCTCAAAACCCCTCTCTACCACCTCTTCACTCTTAGCCACCCATCTTCCCTTCAGCTCAGCCCCTTTGCCGCCACCACCTAAGCCTAGCCGAACCTAGGATAACCCAAGTGGCTGGCCACTACTTAGCCACCATCTCCCATTCGGCCAACCCCCCCCCCTAGGTGTCCTCTTTGGCCTTCCCACTAGCTCACCTTTTAGGTCCAGTTTCCCTAAGTACCTAACTTCCCTAGTGACCCTAAGACCCACTTATTAAGCCACTCTAAACTCCCTACTTGGAGGCGCCACCTACTTGCTACCGGCCCCCTTCGAGGCGTATATCCCGCGCCCCATTTGCAGCCGGCCAGCACCCTTGATCACATACCTTCGCGGAGCTCCCGTTTGCAGCCCAAAGCCAAGGCCACGCTCAAGCAAGACCTCTACGGACCAGCTACTCGTAAGTGTCTAAACTCGGTCTTTAGTCATACACTTGCTTGAAATTCAATTTGATACGGGGTTGTAATAACGGAGCATAGTCTCCCCCCGCTTGTAATAACGTGGCTTGGCACAACCACACACGTGCACTCTCTTAGTCGTGCACAATTTTGAACTCACACGGGCCTAATCAGCCCCTAATATATAAGTGTACATATATATTTCATTTCCGAAGGGTTTTGTTTAAGTTGGGTGCGTTGTCTTTCAATTCAAACACTCTCACACACATTGAGCTTTCGCTCTTATTTGAAAGACCCAAGTAAGGGCCGACCTATACTATTTGGGTTTCATTTCTTGTCGTGTGAGTAAGTCTTTCAATTCAAGCACTTTCACACACATTGAGCCTTCGCTCTTACTCCCAAGACCTTAGTAAAGGCCTTATTGCAGTTATATTTGGGTTTCATTTATGTCGTGTGTGTAGTACTTCAATTCAAGCACTCTCACACACATTGAGCCTTCGCTCTTACTCCCAAGACCTTAGTCAAGGCCATACTGCAATTTATATTTGGGTTTAATTTCTTGTCGTGTGTGTAAGTCTTTCAATTCAAGCACGCACCCACATTGAGCCTTCGCTCTTATTTGCAAGACCCGAGTAAGGGCTCATATACATAAGATATATACATATTTCCCTTCGGTTATTTCCCTTCGGTTATTTCCCTTCGGTTATTTCCCTTCTGTTATTTCCCTTCAGTATTGTCCTTACATTTCGGGTTTTCCCTTTGGAGTAGCGTGAGTTTGCATTGCATCTACGCCATACCACGAGGTAGGACGCATATTGCATCGAAGCAACCCCCGCTCGAATTCGCTCATGTAGTGGAGTGTTCATACCACACAAACTAGGCGACCCAAAAAGGGATAAAAGAAAAAAACTTAGGCACGTGCAAATCCACGTGATCTAAAACATGCAATCGCATCTTAAAGACCCGAAATAAGACACCTCGAACCGTTTCGTAGACTTTCTCCCCAAAACTCGATTTTTGCAAAAGCGTACAGACTGACCCTTGCGCATCGGTGCAAGAAGGTCTGCGACGACAAGAGCTCACTTGCTCACAGTCGCCACGTTTAGAAGTCAGTGTTAAATATATCTTCGCTAGCTTAAGTAAGCTAGCTGGCACGCCCTATTTGTATACATAGGCCTTAGACGCACGATAAGATCCACTCCAAGCCACGAAAGAGGCAAAGAGGCGGGGATTTTCGCGCGTCTACAAGATGTTTTGAAACCCCACAAAGCGACTTGGCCTGATGAAAGCAGGACCAGAAGAGCAAAAGAGAGCCCGAAACTGGAGCACATGTCGAGCCCGGCACATCAACTCTCGTGTTAGATTCATCCCCAGGATCTCGAACATCCAAGTCCCTGTTATCAACAAAACTCTTTGAAATCATCTCCGAAAGGTGAAAACAGAAGCGGACGATGATGTTGGCGAAGACCCAACGCAAGACGGAGTACTAATGTTGTCAGGCCCCGCACAAACCATTCATTTCGAACATACCCTGAAGGAGTCAGAATTCAGTTTTGGATTGGATCTAGACCATATATATCCAGACCCCAATCCAAACATATATGTGGATTTGGATTTGGATTCGGATCCAAAGATCCAATCCAATATCCACATCCAGGGCCCACATCACCTTCTCATAAATGGAGGTGGGGCCCACATGAAATTCACATGGAATCTTGGGCATGAGAGAGAATGGGGAGGATTAAATGTGAGGGAAATGTATTAAGCTTGACTTGTGTGTTAAGTTTTGGGTTAATCATGTGGGTTAGCCTAATGAGTGTGGGTTTAAACTTGTATGAACCTACACCTAACCTAGGGCTGCACCAACATGATGCAACTAGATCTATGGGCCATGCAAAGGGATGCTCCTAACCCAATCCTAAACCAACACCCTTAATCCTAGCCATTTGCCCTAAACCTGACCTAATCCTAGCCTAATCACCTAACCTACTTCCCCAATCCTTCCCTAATCCCAACCTAATCACCTAACCCACCTCCCTAATCCTTTCCTAAACCTAGCCTAATTCCCTTAATCCTAACCTAATCCTAGCCTAAACACCTAACCCACCTCACTAAACCTCACCCTAAAACCAACCCACCTAGCTAAGCCCTAAACCACTAAACCACCCCACCTAGAACCTTAGCACACCATATCCCTAAAACCACCTAACCTAAATATCTACCCCCCCTAAATATCTGGCCCACCTTATCCCCAAACCACCACCACCTAGCCACTAAACCATCCCCCAAAACCAGCCCCAACCGACCCCAACAAAAACTATAAAACCCCCCCCTAGTGGGCGGGTTTTCAAGTCTTTTTGGGCTAGCCGAGCCCCCTCTCCTCTCTCACCCCTTTCACTCTTCTCTCACCTGTTCCATCTTGGAACCCGCCACCATCACCACCCAGCGAGCTCCACTCCACGGCACCATCACCTCCCGGCTAGCTCCATTCCTCGGCACCCGACTGCATCAACCTACTGCATCCTCCCTTGCCACCCGCAACACCTCACCCATCGACCAGCCATCCTCCGATTAGTACCCCATCCTAACACCACCCTCTCTTCACTCCCCCTCCACTCTCAGCCACCACATGCCACCTTTCCTTAGCCTATCCTCCACTTCATCCAACCGGGCCACCACTTGCCACCATCTTCCCTTAAACCTGCCGCATCCTCCTTTGCCACCGCCACCTTACCTCTCCCTTAGACAGCCCCTAATTAAGACCCTTAGCTCTACCTTCCCTTAAGACCTGCCCTACTCCTTAGTGACAGCCCTAACTAGCTCCCCTTTTCCTTCCCTAAGTCACCCGCGCCCTTGCCATTCGGCCAGCACCCACTTGTCGTGCCCTTCCAAGGAGCTCCCTCTTGCAGCCCAAGGCGACACTCAAGCCCAAGCTCAAGCAAGTCACCTCCGAACCAACCATACGTAAGTGCCTAACTCGGTCCTTGTTTATAGACTTGCTTAAGCTTAATTAAATTTGATACGGGGTTGTAATAACGGAGCATTGTCTCCCCCCGCATGTAATAACGTGGTTTGGCACACCCACACACACGTGCACTTGAGCCTATCTCGCTCTTAGCTGCACATGATTTTGACACACACTCGGGCCTAATCAGCCCTTAAGATATAGACTTATTTATATAATTTAAGTTGCGTGGGGTTTTGCTTAAGTTGTGTGCGTTGTCTTTCAATTCTCACACTCACACACATTGAGCTTTTGCTCTTATTTTCAAGACCCAAGTAAGGGCCTGTAGACGCGCAAAAATCCCCGCTTCTCACCTTTTCAGGGCTCGAAGCGGATCCTCTCGTGTGTCTAAGGCCTATTTATGCAAACAGGGCGTGCCAGCTAGCTTACTGTAAACACCCCGAAATCCCACGAATTCCTTAAACAAACCTGGTTTTGTAAAAGCAGCCCCAAAGGGCCATTTTTGAGTCTGGAAACCCAGGAGCCTTCCAGACAACCCTGTATATATGTCTTACACTCTGCATTTCAAAAATATATAATATAGCTTTTGAAAACCTTTTAAAAATACGTTTTTGAAACCCCGAAGCAGCTTGGCCCAATCAAGACAGGACCAGGAGAGCTAAGAAGAGCCCGGAACCGGAGCACATGTCAAGCCCGGCACAACAACTCTTGTATAACATCCACACCCCCAGGATCTCGAACATCCAAGACCCTGTTCTCATCAAAATATCATTTGAAGTCATCTCCGGAAGGCAGAAATGGAGGCGGACGACCATGTTGGCGAAGACCCAATGCAGACAGAGTACTGATGCTGTCAAGCCCCGCACGAATCGTCCGTTTCGAACCCAGCTCGAAGGAGTCAGAGTTCAGTTTGGATTGGATCTGGACCATATATATCCAGATCCCAATCCAAACCCATATGTGGACGTGGATTTGGATTTGGATCCAGAGATCCAATCCAATATCCATATCCATGGCCCACATCACCTTCTCATAAATGGAGGTGGGGCCCACTTGAAATTCACGTGGGATATTGGGCATGAGAGAGAGTGGGGATGGAAAATATCAAGAGTGTTGTAATTAAGCTTGACTTGTGTGTCAAGTTTGGGGTTAATCATGTGGGTTAGCCTAATTGAGTGGGTTTAAGCTTGTAATTAGCCAAAACCCAACCTAGGGCTGCACCAACATGAGGTGGTTAAGGTCTATGGGCCATGCAAAGGGAGCTCCTTCACCTAAACCTCACCCAAAACACCTAATCCAAGCCTACCCCCCTAATCCACCCCTAATCTAAGCCTAATCACCTAACCCATTTCCCTAATCCCGGCCTAATCCCAACCTAATCACCTAACCCACTTCCCTAATCCTTCCCTAAACCTAGGTTAATTTCCCTAATCCTAGCCTAAACCTAGCCTAATCACCTGACCTAGCTCACTAAACCTCACCCTAAAACCCAACCACCTAACCTAGCCCTAAACCCCTAAACCATCCTTAGCCCACAATCTACCCAAACCCCTAGTTTTCAAAATATCTGGCCCAATGTAGACGCGCGAAAATCCCCGCCTCTTCGCCTCTTTCGTGGCTTGGAGTGGATCTTATCGTGCGTCTAAGGCCTATGTATACAAACAGGGCGTGCCAGCTAGCTTACTTAAGCTAGCGAAGATATATTTAACACTGACTTCTAAACGTGGCGACTGTGAGCAAGTGAGCTCTTGTCGTCGCAGACCTTCTTGCACCGATGCGCAAGGGTCAGTCTGTACGCTTTTGCAAAAATCGAGTTTTGGGGAGAAAGTCTACGAAACGGTTCGAGGTGTCTATTTCGGGTCTTTAAGATGCGATTGCATGTTTTAGATCACGTGGATTTGCACGTGCCTAAGTCTTTTCTTTTATCCCTTTTTGGGTCGCCTAGTTTGTGTGTTATGAACACTCCACTACATGGGCGAATTCGAGCGGGGGTTGCTTCGATGCAATATGTGTCCTACCTCGTGGTATGGCGTAGATGTAATGCAAACTCACGCTACTCCAAAGGGAAAACCCGAAATGTAAAGACAATGCTGAAGGGAAATAACAGAAGGGAAATAACCGAAGGGAAATAACCGAAGGGAAATAACCGAAGGGAGATACGTATATATCTTATGTATATGAGCCCTTACTCGGGTCTTGCAAATAAGAGCGAAGGCTCAATGTGGGTGCGTGTTTGAATTGAAAGACTTACACACACGACATGAAATTAAACCCAAATATAAATTGCAGTATGGCCTTGACTAAGGTCTTGGGAGTAAGAGCGAAGGCTCAATGTGTGTGAGAGTGCTTGAATTGAAGTACTACACACACGACATAAATGAAACCCAAATATAACTGCAATAAGGCCTTTACTAAGGTCTTGGGAGTAAGAGCGGAGGCTCAATGTGTGTGAAAGTGCTTGAATTGAAAGACTTACTCACACGACAAGAAAGGAAACCCAAATAGTATAGGTCGGCCCTTACTTGGGTCTTTCAAATAAGAGCGAAAGCTCAATGTGTGTGAGAGTGTTTAAATTGAAAGACTTACTCACACGACATGAAATGAAACCCAAATAGTATAGGTCGGCCCTTACTTGGGTCTTTCAAATAAGAGCGAAAGCTCAATGTGTGTGAGAGTGATTGAATTGAAAGACTTACTCACACGACATGAAATGAAACCCAAATAGTATAGGTCGGCCCTTACTTGGGTCTTTCAAATAAGAGCGAAAGCTCAATGTGTGTGAGAGTGATTGAATTGAAAGACAACGCACCCAACTTAAACAAAACCCTTCGGAAATGAAATATATACGTACACTTACATATATTAGGGGCTGATTAGGCCCGTGTGTGTTCAAAATTGTGCACGACTAAGAGAGTGCACGTGTGTGGTTGTGCCAAGCCACGTTATTACAAGCGGGGGGAGACTATGCTCCGTTATTACAACCCCGTATCAAATTGAATTTCAAGCAAGTGTACGACTAAAGACCGAGTTTAGACACTTACGAGTAGCTGGTCCGTAGAGGTCTTGCTTGAGCGTGGACTTGGCCTTGGGCTGCAAGTGGGAGCTCCGCGAAGGTAGGTGGTCAAGGGTGCTGGCCGGCTGCAAGTGGGGCGCGGGATAGACGCCTCGAAGGGGGCCGGTGGCAAGTAGGCGGCGCCTCCAAGTAGGGAGTTTAGAGTGGCTGAATAAGTGGGTCTTAGGGTCACTAGGGAAGTTAGGTACTTAGGGGAACTGGACCTAAAAGGTGAGCTAGTGGGAAGGCCAAAGAGGACACCTAGGGGGGTTGGCCGAATGGGAGATGGTGGCTAAGTAGTGGCCAACCACTTGGGTTATCCTAGGTTCGGCTAGGCTTAGGTGGTGGCGGCAAAGGGGCTGAGCTGAAGGGAAGATGGGTGGCTAAGAGTGGAGAGGCGGTAGAGAGTGGCTTTGAGGGAGTTAGGGGGACTTACCGAATGGGGAGGAGTGGCGGATGGAGTGGGAGAGTGGCGGGCAGGTGGCTGTCGGCTGGTGGAGTTGGGAAGAGATGGTGGCGTCCGGCTGGGGGGCAGTGGTGGTGGACGGAAGAGGGAAGGTGGCGGAGCAGGTGGCGGCTGGTGGAGGAGCTGGAGCTGTTGGGGAGTGGTCACGGCTGGATGGGAAATGGGAGAAGGAGAGGACCCGGCTGGATGGAAGGGGTGGTTCCCACTTGGAAAACCCGCCCACAATGAGGGGGGTTTAAATAGGGGATGGGTAGGTCGGTTAGGGCTGGGTTGTGGGTAGTGGTTAGGTGGTTTAGGTAGGGTAGTATGTAGATAAGGTGGGCTGGATGGGGTTGGGCCAGATATTTTAAAACTAGGGGTTTGGGTAAATCGTAGGCTAAGGATGGTTTGGGGGTTTAGGGCTAGGTTAGGTGGTTGGGTTTTAGGGTGAGGTTTAGTGAGCTAGGTTAGGTGATTAGGCTAGGTTTAGGCTAGGATTAGGGGAATTAATCTAGGTTTAGGGAAGGATTAGGGGAGTGGGTTAGGTGATTAGGTTGGGATTAGGCCGGGATTAGGGAAGTGGGTTAGGTGATTAGGTTCAGATTAGGGGTGGATTAGGGGTTTAGGCTAGGTTTAGGCATTTTGGGTTAGGTTTAGGTGAAGGAGCTCCCTTAGCATGGCCCATAGACCTTGATCACCCCATGTTGGTGCAGCCCTAGGTTAGGTTTTAGCTAATTACAAGCTTAAACCCACTCAATTAGGCTAACCCACATGATTAACCCAAACTTGACACACAAGTCAAGCTTAATACAACACTCTTGATATTTTTCACCCCCACTCTCTCTCATGCCCAATATCCCACGTGAATTTCAAGTGGGCCCCACCTCCCTTTATGAGAAGGTGATGTGGGCCATGGATATGGATATTGGATTGGATCTCTGGATCCAAATCCAAATCCAAGTCCACATATGGGTTTGGATTGGAATCGGGATATATATGGTCCAGATCCAATCCAAACTGAACTCTGACTCCTTCGAGCTGGGTTCGAGACGGACGATTCGTGCGGGGCCTGACAGCATCAGTACTCCGTCTGCGTTGGGTCTTCGCCAACATAGTCGTCCGCCTCCGTTTCTGCCTTCCGGAGATAACTTCAAATGCTATTTTGATAAGAACAGGGTCTTGGACGTTCGAGATCCTGGGGTGTGAATCAGATACAAGAGTTGCTGCGCCGGGCTCGACAGGTGCTCCGGTTCCGGGCTCTTCTTGGCTCCCTTGGTCCTGTCTTGATCGGGCCAAGCCACTTCGGGGTTTCAAAGCATGCTTTAAAAGGGTTTTCACAAGCTATATCATATGTTTTTGAAAGATAAAGTTTAAAACATATATACAGGGTTGTTTGGAAGGCTCCTGGGTTTCCAAACTCAAAATGGCCCTTTGGGTCTGCTTGTATAAAACCAGATGGATTTTGAGAAATTCGTGGGATTTCGGGGTGTTTACACCCAACCCTTTTCAGCCCACCTTATCTACATACCACCCTACCTAAACCACCTAACCACTACCCCAAGCCCAGCCCTAACCGACCTACCCATCCCTATTTAAACCCCCCCCCCTTGGGGGCGGGTTTTCCTATCTAGAAGGACCCTTTCCAGCCCAACCGGGACCACTCTTCCCAGCCTAGCCGAACCTGCTCCACCTGCGCCACTACCATCCCTCCATCCCACCACCGCTTGCAACGCCATCTCCACCTCCTCCCGGCCGAGTCTCACAACCTGCCCATCTTCCCAGCCCAGCCGAACGCCATCTTCATTCCATTCGGTTAGTACCCCTTACTTCGTCTCGCCTTCTCTACTCCCTCTCCACTCTCAGCCACCTAAACCCTACCACAACACCCTACCACAACATCCTACCACCAGCCGTTCCTCTTTGCTGCCACCCTTCTCACCCAGCCGAACCTAGTCCTCCTAGCAGCCCGCTACCACCACATTCCCTTAAGACTCCCATTCGGCCTACCCCTAAACTCCCCTTAGGTCCATATTCCCTAACACTCTATACTCCCCATTCGTGACCCCACATATTCACTTGGCCCAGCCCTTTAATCCCCCATCATCAAGGCGACACCCCTTTGCAGCCGGCCACCTTCGAGGCGCCTATCCCGCGCCCCACTTGCAGCCGGCCAGCACCCTTTGTCATCCCCCCTCGCGGAGCTCCCGTTTGCAGCCCAAGGCGAAGCCCAAGCCCACGCTCAAGCAAGGCCTCTACGGACCAGCTACTCGTAAGTGCCTAAACTCGGTCTTTAGTTGTATACTTGTGTAGACGCGCGAAAATCCCCGCCTCTTCGCCCCTTTCGTGGCTTGGAGTGGCTCTTATCGTGCGTCTAAGGCCTATGTATACAAATAGGGCGTGCCAGCTAGCTTACTTAAGCTAGCGAAGATATATTTAACACTGACTTCTAAACGTGGCGACTGTGAGCAAGTGAGCTCTTGTCATCGCAGACCTTCTTGCACCGATGCGAAAGGGTCAATCTGTACGCTTTTGCAAAAATCGAGTTTTGGGGAGAAAGTCTACGAAACGGTTCGAGGTGTCCATTTCGGGTCTTTAAGATGCGATTGCATGTTTTAGATCACGCGGATTTGCACGTGCCTAAGTCTTTTCTTTTATCCCTTTTTGGGTCGCCTAGTTTGTGTGTTATGAACACTCCACTACATGGGCGAATTCGAGCGGGGGTTGCTTCGATGCAATATGCGTCCTACCTCGTGGTATGGCGTAGATGCAATGCAAACTCACGCTACTCCAAAGGGAAAACCCGAAATGTAAAGACAATGCTGAAGGGAAATAACAGAAGGGAAATAACCAAAGGGAAATAACAGAAGGGAAATAACAGAAGGGAAATAACAGAAGGGAAATAACCGAAGGGAAATATGTATATATCTTATGTATATGAGCCCTTACTCGGGTCTTGCAAATAAGAGCGAAGGCTCAATGTGGGTGCGTGCTTGAATTGAAAGACTTACACACACGACATGAAATTAAACCCAAATATAAATTGCAGTATGGCCTTGACTAAGGTCTTGGGAGTAAGAGCGAAGGCTCAATGTGTGTGAGAGTGCTTGAATTGAAGTACTACACACACGACATAAATGAAACCCAAATATAACTGCAATAAGGCCTTTACTAAGGTCTTGGGAGTAAGAGCGAAGGCTCAATGTGTGTGAAAGTGCTTGAATTGAAAGACTTACTCACACGACAAGAAATGAAACCCAAATAGTATAGGTCGGCCCTTACTTGGGTCTTTCAAATAAGAGCGAAAGCTCAATGTGTGTGAGAGTGTTTGAATTGAAAGACTTACTCACACGACATGAAATGAAACCCAAATAGTATAGGTCGGCCCTTACTTGGGTCTTTCAAATAAGAGCGAAAGCTCAATGTGTGTGAAAGTGTTTTAATCGAAAGACAACGCACCCAACTTAAACAAAACCCTTCGGAAATGAAATATATATGTACACTTATATATTAGGGGCTGATTAGGCCCGTGTGTGTTCAAAATTGTGCACGACTAAGAGAGTGCACGTGTGTGGTTGTGCCAAGCCACGTTATTACAAGCGGGGGGAGACTATGCTCCGTTATTACAACCCCGTATCAAATTGAATTTCAAGCAAGTGTATGACTAAAGACCGAGTTTAGACACTTATGAGTAGCTGGTCCGTAGAGGTCTTGCTTGAGCGTGGCCTTGGCTTTGGGCTGCAAACGGGAGCTCCGCGAAGGTATGTGCTCAAGGGTGCTGGCCGGCTGCAAATGGGGCGCGGGATGGACACCTCGAAGGGGACCGGTGGCAAGTGGGCGGCGCCTCCAAGTAGGGAGTTTAGAGTGGCTGACTAAGTGGGTCTAGACCTAGGGGCTGCAACAAAGGTGGGCTGGACCAAGAGGCTGCAACCATGGAGACGTGGGCTCAAGCCAAGAAGGACCGGCTCCAAGAGGTAAACCTAACCCCAACCTAGCCTAGGTTCGAACCTACCTAACCCTAACTGAACCTAACCCTAACTGAACCAACCTAACCCTAACTGAACCCTAACTAGACCTAACCTAACCCCAACCGCCTCAAACCATCCCTAACAAACCCCAACAACTTCAACCCGGCCGGCCGTGAGCAACCAGCGCCTGCCGCGCGCCCTGAGTCCTGCCGCGCGCCCTGAGTCCTGCCACGCGCCCCTTTCTGCTGCCGCGCGCCCTGCTTCCTGCCGCGCGCCCCTCTGTTGCCTGCACGCCCCGTGCCGCAGCCGTCCCGCGCGCCAGACGCCTCCCTGCGCCCCAGCGCGCCCAGCGCCAGGCGCCCGTCTGCTGCGCCAGGCGCCAGACGCCTCCCTGCCGACCCGACTGCCTCCCTGCCGCCCTGTCCACCTTCCTGCCGACCCAACCTGCACCCTGGCCGTGACCTGTACCCTAGGACAGACCCTAGGACATACCTTACACAGCCCCCGTCTTGGCCGAACCTTAGTTCCCCTAAGACCCTAATCGTGCCCCATAGAACCTCCCTCAAAGCCACCTAGGATAACCCCCTCTTGGCTGCCCAAGGTGAACCATGAGCCCACGTGCAAGCAAGTTGAACATGGACCAGCTATTTGTAAGTGTCTAAACTTGGTCTATTACATTAACTTGCTTTATATTCAATTAAATTTTGATACGGGGTTGTAGTAAAGGAGCTTCGTCTCCCCCCGATTGTAATAACGTGGTTTGACACACCCACACACACATGTGCACTTGAGCCTTTCCGCTCTTAGTCGTACACTTTTTGCACACACACGGGCCTAACCAGCCCTTAATATATAGTTATATTTATATATTTTAAGTCAAGGGGGTTTTTAATTAAGTCGTGTGTGTTGTCTTTCCATTTTCCACATGCACACACATTGAGCCTTCGCTCTTACTCCCAAGACCTTAGTAAAGGCCTTATTGCAGTTATATTTGGGTTTCATTTATGTCGTGTGCGTAGTACTTCAATTCTACACTCACACACATTGAGCTTTCGCTCTTACTCCCAAGACCTTAGTCAAGGCATACTGCAATTTATATTTGGGTTTCATTTCATGTCGTGTGTGTAAGTCTTTCAATTCAAGCACACACACACATTGAGCCTTCGCTCTTATTTACAAGACCCAAGTAAGGGCCCCTACATATACTCTATATAAAGTATTTCTTTCGGCTACGTCTTTAAGATTCGGGTTTTAAGGTTCAAGTCGTGTGCGTTGTCTTTCAATATATACACGACACACACTTACACAATTGAGCCTTTCCGCTCTTAAGATATAGCCATATTTCCCCTTCCGCTATTTACTTTACAAGTCATTTCCCTTCGGCTATTTACTTTACAAGTCATTTCCCTTCGGCAATTTCCCTTCGGCATTGTCTTTTAAATTCGGGTTTTCCCTTTGGAGTAGCGTGAGTTTGCATTGCATCTACGCCATACCACGAGGTAGGACGCATATTGCATCGAAGCAAGCCCCGTACCCCCGCTCAAATTCGCCCCATGTAGTGGAGTGTTCATAACACACACCTAGGTGGCCCATAAAGGGATAAAAAGAAAGACTTAGGCACGTGCAAATCCACGTGATCTAAAATCTGAGAATCGTACAAACCCGAATCAAATCGTGCAAGACTTAGGGTCGTCCAACCCTTACAAAGTCAAAATCGCCCAAATGCATGGTTTTCAAAAGGTTTTAAAACACTTCTTCATTCAAAATATATTTTGAGTTAAACTTGTTTCAAAACGAAGTCTCTAAGCGTACAGACTGACCCTTGCGCATCGGTGCAAGAAGGTCTGCGACGTAAAAATCCCGCTTGCCTACAATCGCCTTTCAAAAGTCAGATTGTTTTCAAAACATACTTTGCTAGTTAAAGTAAACTAGCTGGCACGCCCATAAAGCGAAGTAGATTGCGAAAAGGTTCACTTCAGGCCTAAGAACCCGCAAGTGAAAATTTTCGGTGTCTACAATTTGGCACGCCCGGTGGGAGTGGAGAGTGGTTCCCACTTGGAAAACCCGCCCACAATGAGGGGGGTTTAAATAGGGGATGGGTAGGTCGGTTAGGGCTGGGTTGTGGGTAGTGGTTAGGTGGTTTAGGTAGGGTAGTATGTAGATAAGGTGGGCTGGATGGGGTTGTGCCAGATATTTTAAAACTAGGTGTTTGGTAAAACCGTGGGCTAAGGGTGGTTTAGGGGTTTAGGGCTAGGTTAGGTGGTTGGGTTTTAGGGTGAGGTTTAGTGAGCTAGGTTAGGTGGTTTAGGCTAGGTTTAGGCTAGGATTAGGGAAATTAATCTAGGTTTAGGGAAGGATTAGGGGAGTGGGTTAGGTGATTAGGTCGGGATTAGGCCGGGATTAGGGAAGTGGGTTAGGTGATTAGGTTGGGATTAGGGGTGGATTAGGGGTTTAGGCTAGGTTTAGGCATTTTGGGTTAGGTTTAGGTGAAGGAGCTCCCTTAGCATGGCCCATAGACCTTGATCACCCCATGTTGGTGCAGCCCTAGGTTAGGTTTTAGCTAATTACAAGCTTAAACCCACTCAATTAGGCTAACCCACAAGATTAAACCCAAACTTGACACACAAGTCAAGCTTAATACAACACTCTTGATATTTTTCACCCCCACTCTCTCTCATGCCCAATATCCCACGTGAATTTCAAGTGGGCCCCACCTCCATTTATGAGAAGGTGATGTGGGCCATGGATATGGGTATTGGATTGGATCTCTGGATCCAAATCCAAATCCAAGTCCACATATGGGTTTGGATTGGAATCTGGATATATATGGTCCAGATCCAATCCAAACTGAACTCTGACTCCTTCGAGCTGGGTTCGAAACGGACGATTCGTGCGGGGCCTGATGCTCTCCGTCTGCGTTGGGTCTTCGCCAACATAGTCGTCCGCCTCCGTTTCTGCCTTCCGGAGATGACTTCAAATGCTATTTTGATAAGAACAGGGTCTTGGACGTTCGAGATCCTGGGGTGTGAATCAGATACAAGAGTTGCTGCGCCGGGCTCGACAGGTGCTCCGGTTCCGGGCTCTTCTTGGCTCTCCTGGTCCTGTCTTGATCGGGCCAAGCCACTTTGGGGTTTCAAAACATGTTTTAAAAGGGTTTTCAAAAGCTATATTATATGTTTTTTTGAAAGATAAAGTTTGAAACATATATACAGGGTTGTTTGGAAGGCTCCTGGGTTTCCAAACTCAAAATGGCCCTTTGGGGGCTGCTTGTATAAAACCAGATTCGTTTAAGAAATTCGTGGGATTTCGGGGTGTTTACAACTTGCTTGAGATTCAATTTGATACGGGGTTGTAATAACGGAGCATAGTCTCTCTCCGCTTGTAATAACGTGGCTTGGCACACCCACACACGTGCACTCTCTTAGTCGTGCACGATTTTGAACACACACGGGCCTAATCAGCCCCTAATACATAAGTATATATATTTTCATTTTTGAAGGGTTTTGCTTAAGTTGGGTGCGTTGTCTTTCAATTCAAGCACTCACACACATTGAGCTTTCGCTCTTATTTGAAAGACCCAAGTAAGGGCCGACCTATACTATTTGGGTTTCATTTCATGTCGTGTGAGTAAGTCTTTCAATTCAAGCACTCTCACACACATTGAGCTTTCGCTCTTATTTGAAAGACCCAAGTAAGGGCCGACCTATATTATTTGGGTTTCATTTCATGTCGTGTGAGTAAGTCTTTCAATTCAAGCACTTTCACACACATTGAGCCTTCGCTCTTACTCCCAAGACCTTAGTAAAGGCCTTATTGCAGTTATATTTGGGTTTCATTTATGTCGTGTGTGTTGTACTTCAATTCAAGCACTTTCACACACATTGAGCCTTCGCTCTTACTCCCAAGACCTTAGTCAAGGCCATACTGCAATTTATATTTGGGTTTAATTTCATGTCGTGTGTGTAAGTCTTTCAATTCCAGCACGCACCCACATTGAGCCTTCGCTCTTATTTGCAAGACCCGAGTAAGGGCTCATATACATAATCTATATACATATCTCCCTTCGGTTATTTCTCTTCAGTTATTTCCCTTCGATTATTTCCCTTCAGTTATTTCCCTTCGGTTATTTCCCTTCAGTTATTTCCCTTCAGTATTGTCTTTACATTTCGGGTTTTCCCTTTGGAGTAGCGTGAGTTTGCATTGCATCTACGCCATACCACGAGGTAGGATGCATATTGCATCAAAGCAAGCCCCGCTCGAATTCGCCCACGTAGTGGAGTG
Organism: Brasenia schreberi; assembly: GCA_036023115.1. Classification (NCBI taxonomy): domain Eukaryota; kingdom Viridiplantae; phylum Streptophyta; class Magnoliopsida; order Nymphaeales; family Cabombaceae; genus Brasenia; species Brasenia schreberi. Next base: position 898,700 of record JAYKKT010000035.1, on the reverse strand, counting down.
TTCATAACACACAAACTAGGTGGCCCGAAAAGGGATAAAAGAAAAGACTTAGGCACGTGCAAATCCACGTGATCTAAAACATGCAATCGCATTTTAAAGACCCGAAATAGACACCTCGAACCGCTTCGTAGACTTTCTCTCCAAAAACTCGATTTTTGCAAAGCGTACAGACTGACCCTTGCGCATCGGTGCAAGAAGGTCTGCGACGACAAGAGCTTACTTGCTCACAGTCGCCACGTTTAGAAGTCAGTATTAAAAATATCTTCGCTAGCTTAGGTAAGCTAGCTGGCATGCCCTGTTTGCATACATAGGCCTTAGACACACGAGAGGATCCACTCCAAGCCCTGAAAAAGGCAAACTTCCATCGGTATGATGGCATGGGAGACCCTAGGTCTCACTTGCAGCTTTTCTCACGTCGAGCCCATAAGAAGAAAAAGGACTCGATGAAATGGGTGTATTGGTTCCCTTTATCCCTTAAAGGCACAACTGCCAAATGACTGGCTTCCTACGACTTAAGCCAGTTCGCTACTTTTGAAGAGTTAGCGAACTGCTTCATGCAAAGATTTGCACACAACGTAGAAGTCACGCCAACCCTGAATACCTTAAGGGATACAAAGCAAGCCATGAACGAAGACGTACATGCCTTCATTATAAGATGGAGGTCGCTTTTGGGCCAAGTACGAGAGCCCATATCCGAAGGATGCGCAGTAATGCTCATCCTGGATAATTTTAAAAGCGAGTTAAAAACCCTTCTCTCGCTCCATGATATTTCAACTTTTCATAAGTTGATCAAAAAGGCCTCCCTTTTCGAAACCAACTTGCGAAAAGGGACATACGACCACTTATGGAAAGGAAGTGCCATTCCAAAAACCCGTTTGGAAAAGCCCATCGCATATGGGCTGCCCACGACAGACAAAGGGGCAAAGCCCCATAAAATCGCCAATGTCCGGGTGGATCCAGGCATGGCTGGCACTTCCAAAAATTTTGAAAAATTAGAAAATAAGAGGGAACGCAATTTTCAAAAACCGGTTGAAAAACGGGAGTATACTCCGCTGGGGCAACCTGTGTCGGAGGTCCTAGACCTCTTACTTGCCCAGGGCATGATAGAACTCCCTGAAATCCCCGAAGGAGTCACGTCCAAAGGGGGGTATTTAAACCGATTTTGTAAGTATCATCGGCTCAAAGGCCATGATACCAAACACTGCTTCTCTCTCTTAAATAAAATTGAGAACTTGATAGCAGAAGGCCGGCTCCAGGTCACTGCGGAACCTGAGCCACCTCAAGCTATCTTTAAAGAACCCTTTCCCAAACACGCCAGTGGCAGTGGGAAAGGAAAGGAGGTATGTACCCTCACCATTTCTAAGGAACTAGCACAAAAGCCAGAACCTGGTCGACCTACTTGTGCGCCCATCCTTGTACTATACAAGAGGCCCGCCCAAGTCATCATTCGGGGACCACCAAAAGTGGAAACCCCGGTAAAACCAGTTTTAAAAATCCATGGTTCTCCTCAGCTCATCCTTACAGCCAAGTTTAGCGCGAACCCTAGGCTGGTCGTGGGGGAAGTCACTAGATCCGAGAGGATCTATCAACCCCCGCACCTTCAAGGTGCTCAAAAGGTGGTCAGTGTGCCTGGCCCCTCAAAAGCATGTATCCCTAGTGGTCTGCCAAAAGCAGATAAGGACAAAGTCATCCTAAATCCTTATGATTTCGAAAACCACCTTTCAAAGATTCCTATTCACATGTCTATCCTAGAGCTTATAAAAACCTCGCCTAGGCATAGACTTGTATTAGAGAAAATTCTAGAAAGGGCCAAGGTTGATTCGAACATAAGTCCGGAATCCTTGTCTGCCCAAGTGGCTTTATTAGGAGCAAAATCGCCCATCACTTTTTCGGAAGATGATGTAGATAGACCCTACGAAACCCATAACCAGGCCCTGCATATCGAGGTGGTTCTAAACAACCACTCTCTGGACAGGTGCCTAGTCGATGGTGGAGGAGGGCTCAACATCCTTCCACTTCATGTGGCGTACAAAATCGGAGTCACCTTGACTTCAGTGAACCGAAGCCCCATCATTATCACTGGATACGATGGGAATGCGTCTAGACCTTTAGGATCCATCGAACTCCCAATGGAAACGGGAGGGATCGAACACACGGGGGTGTTCCATGTCTTGGACATCCACCCCCATTATAACCTGTTGCTGGGAAGGCCCTGGATACACAGTTTGTGCGCTGTGCCATCCACCTTCCACAGGTGTGTTAAGATCCCTTTTAGGGACCAGGTCGTAGTGATCCTAGGTGAGAGTCACCCACAGCTTCAGGGGATCATAAACTCCCCTTGTTTATCAAGCTCCCAGGCCCATGAGGCTAACCTGGGGCAAATTATGGTTGAGCTACCTCGGCTCGTGTTGAACAACCCTAGGAAGGTTGTATATGTGAAGGTGCCGCCCAAAGCAGGCCCCCTACGGACTTTAATCCTCTTAGGAAAACCCAAGCGTTCCCTATTTCCAAAGCCCCTGGACAAGAGGCCATACGAGCCTAATATGGACGATAGCATGTTCCAGGACCACGACTTGTATCCAACTTTTTCAAAAAACAAAAAGTCGTGGAACATGTTGTTGAACATGGGCTACACGCCCTACAAGAGTCTAGGGGCACAAAACCAGGGTCTCCTAGAGCCCATCCTGCCTAGGGCCAACCCAAGCCGATATGGGATCGGCCATACTCCCCGAATACCGCCGGAGCCACCCCCTGTGACCACCTGGGTCAAGGGTGCCCCGGAGCCTGTCTTAGAAGAGACCTACGATTTAGACCTCCTATTCCGAGTCTAACCCGTAGTGTTTTCCCTTTGTAGGTATGACGGAAGATCCCTTTTCTAAAAATACCAAAAACATTTGAAAAACTTAAAATCAAAAAAATCGAAAAACAAGAAAAACCAAAAACAATGGAAAAACAAAAACTCGAAAAAAGAGTGCTTTGTATAGTTCCCAAAGTTCTTGTTTTACAAAAACCCAAAAAAATCGAAAATTTGGAAAATACCAAAAAGATTTTGTACATAGCTGCTCCTGGTAGGACTTTGGCAAAAGAAAAGGATTTCGAAAGAAACGTCGTCTGCATAGGCAGACCAAAAATTTCGAAATCACTTGAAAATCCAAGTACAAAACCAGGTCATTTTGAAAACCACGCATCAAATTCCCTCGGGTCTATAGCCCACGAGAATGATCAAAGCCCAGAAGTGGATCCCCTTGAGGAAGATCCCACTTCTGAGCTCCCAGAATTTCATAGAATTCTCGATTTTGAAAGACCTTCCCAATCAGTAGGAGGAGATTTCATAGAGGTGAACCTAGGGGATGATTCCAATCCCAAAACCATCAAAATAGGCACATGCTTGCATGAAACTGAAAAGTTAGCATTCATTGCATTTCTACGAACCTATTTAGATGTGTTTGCATGGACGTATGAAGACATGCCGGGCATAGATCCCAGCATAGTCGAGCATCGTCTTCCCTTAGATGCAGGTGTAAAACCCATAAAGCAGAAGCTTAGGAAAATACACCCGAATGTACACACGCAAGTCAAAGAGGGTTTAGAAGATCTGCTAAAAGCCGGATTTATAAAACCCATTGCGTATTCTGATTGGTTGTCAAATATCGTTGTGGTTCGAAAAACCAATGGGAAAATTCGAATATGCATCGATTTCAAAAACCTGAATAAAGCCACTCCAAAGGATAATTATCCTTTACCCAACATACATTTGATAGTCGATAGTACTGCAAATCATGAAATGTTTTCATTCATGGATGGCTATTCAGGCTATAATCAAATCAAACTAAGTCCACGAGATCAGGGTAAGACCGCCTTCACAACCCCATGGGGCACGTACTGCTATACAGTCATGCCCTTTGGTTTGAAAAATGCCGGCACAACATACCAACGAGCCATGAACACGATCTTCCATGATCAAATTCATGAGCTTGTAGAAGTGTATGTAGATGATCTCTTGGCGAAATCCAAAACCCGATGCACCCATATCGAATGTTTACAAAAGATTTTCGAAAGGCTTAGGCTTTACAAAGTAAAGCTAAACCCTCAAAAATGTGTGTTCGGGGTAGAATCAGGGAAGCTTCTAGGCTTTATGGTAAGCCAAAGGGGAATAGAAGTCCACCCCTCTAAGTGTCGAGCCATCATAGACATGGCTCCACCCTCCAATCTCACCCAAATCCGTAGCCTCCAGGGTCGATTACAATCCGTTCGCCGATTCATATCGAATCTGGCAACTAGATGCGAACCCTTCAACAAACTGTTGAGGAAGGGTACGAAATTCTTATGGGATGATGAATGCCAAAAGTCCTTCGAGAGACTGAAGGCATACTTGGTTAATCCCCCCGTTTTGAATCCTCCAAAACAAGGAAAACCGCTTTTATTATACATCTCCGTGCATGTAAATGCTTTAGGAGCCCTGTTGGCTCAATACGAGGATGACACCCATAAGGAGTATGCCATCTAATATATTTCGAAAACTCTCTTGGCTTATGAACGAAATTATCAAGCCATGGAGAAGACGTGCTTGGCCCTAGTCTGGGCCTGCCAGAAGTTCAGACACTATTTCCTAGATCATGAGATCTGGATAGTGTCCAAGCTTGATCCAATCAAGCACTTGTTCGAAAAACCCATTCTCAAGGGTAGATTGGGCAAATGGCAGCTCCTTCTAATGGAGTATGATCTGAAATACCATCACCAGATCTCCATTAAGGGGCAAGCCCTAGCAGATTACGTGGCTGAATTCCCTTTAGAGGACGCATATCCCACTCTTGTCGAAATGCCTGATGAAGGCATATTGCAAAACCACTCTTGGCAAATTCTTTCGAAAACCAAGTGTGGAAGATGCACTTCGACGGGGCACAAAACCAACGAGGGGCTGGTGCCGGGATCATCCTAATCTCCCCTGAAAAGGGCAAGATTCCCATAGCAGTCCGCTTAGATTTCGAATGTTCCAACAACGTAGCTGAGTATGAAGCACTCATACAAGGCTTAAGGATTTCGAAAACTCTAGGGGCATCGTGCATTGAGGTCTTTGGAGATTCGCTCCTTGTCATAAACCAAGTTTTAAAAATTTGGCAAGTACGTAATGAGAAACTACTTTCATATCACGAGTTGGCTACTCGATTGGTCCAATCCTTCCAGTCGTGTAAACTCACACACGTAGGAAGAGAGGACAATGGCATCGCCGATGCCCTCTCCTCCTTGGGTTCAGCCCTGAAGGTCGATCCCATTTCAGGGACCAGATCTTTGGAAATATGGCATGCGCCCCATCCATCCGCACACGACTTGGATATTTGCCAAAACAACCTAGAGTCTATTGAAAAACCCTGGTTCTATGACATAAAACAATTTTTAGAAAATGGGGGATTTACCGAGGATGCCACATCCAAAGATAAGGCATTCATTCGTAAGATTTCGACCCGATACACCATTCTAGGTGGGGTTTTATACAAAAAAAGTTTTACCGGCATTCTGCTTAGGTGTATCAACCTAGAGGAGGCTAGGATAGTAATGCATGAGTTCCACGATGGAGAATGTGGAGGTCATGTTAATGCCAACATGATGGCAATGAAAATACTTAGAGGGGGCTATTTCTGGTCCACCCTAAAAAAGGATTGTCATGATCATGTTAGGAAGTGTCATCCGTGTCAAGTGCATGGGCATGCCATTCATATCCCTTCATCTGCATTGCATTCCGTGGTCAGCCCCTGGCCATTTACCATGTGGGCGTTTGACATCGTAGGCCCAATATTTCCAAAGGCCTCGAATGGGCATCGATTTATTTTAGCAGCCACGGAGTATTTCTCCAAGTGGGTGGAAGCCATTTCCCTAACCAATGTAATGGGGCAACATGTGGTGGCTTTCATCCGGAGGAATATCTTGGCTCGATTTGGGATTCCACGAGACCTTGTGTCTGATAATGGTACCCCATTCAAGAACGAGCGGATGGTTAAGTTGTGCAACACGTATGGCATAACTCACCACTTCTCCTCGCCCTACTACCCTCAAGGCAACGGCCAAGCCGAAGCCACAAACAAGACTCTCATTAGTATTATTGAGAAAACCTTAGAGAAGGGTAGGACGTGGCACGAGAAGCTGGATGAAGCCTTATGGGCTTATAGGACTTCCATCCGGACTCCCACGAATGCCACACCATTCGAGTTGGTCTGTGGAAGAAACGTCATTCTTCCCATTCATACTCAACTGCATTCATTTCATACATCCATAGCACTCGACCTCCCCCTAGAGACGCTTCAGCATGCTAGGATGGCCGAACTAGATTTGCTAGATGAGAGGCGACTCCTTGCCATGGATCATGCTCGTGCATACCGGCAAAGGATAGCCCGACATTATAGCAAACACATGAGACCTCGCCACTTTAAAGTGGGAGATCTGGTCTTAAAAACCATCCACCATCGTGGCCCACACCCCCTAGGCAAGTGGCGCCCCAACTGGGATGGACCCTATGTTGTACGAGCAACCACTACGAACAATTCGTATTGGTTGATCGATGTAGAAGGTAGGAATTTAGCAGATCCTATCAATATTCAATACTTAAAGAAGTATCATGTGTAGGATCTGGACTAAATTCCAGTTTTCGAAAATTTATAGGGATAGCTGCCTTGAGACATGAAAATAAGGTGCAAAGGCGAACTCGTGTGACCCTAAGTGAGAGAATTCGCACTTGTGAAAGAGTGGAGTTTTCAAAATCGTGGTTACATTTCAAAATCCTTCTTCTTACAAAGAAAGGCCTAGTTCAACATAGCAAGATACTTGCAAGTAGTACGTGCTATTTCTAAATAGGCTGATCTGGAATGGATCGAGTGTAGGCTTGGGATAAGTCCGCCCCTCTTCTCTCCTATTTCCAAAAGGAAAACAAAGTTCCAAAATAAAAGGGAATTCCCCATTCAAATTCTTTTTCCAAAAGAAAGAAACCAGACTTCAAAAAGAAAAATCGATTCTCTTATGAAAAAGAGGGATTAAAGAAAAAATACTCCCAAAGGGAGACCCTCTATGAAAAAAAGGAAAAAGAGGCCAAAAAGCTCAAAAAGAGCAGTTTTCCGCCTTCTATGCCTCAAACCACGGGACGCTTCAGAAGGGACCGTGGTATCTCTTTCCCATCCCTGGCTTATCCCAAGCTAAAGCATGGTTCATTTCGAGGAATCCTAAAGTAAAAATAGGATTTACTTACTTGAATTTCGTCTTGTTTGAGAATTCGACGTTTCAAGTAAGGCGTAGGAATTTGAAATGAAGCTTGTTTTCTTATAAAACCTCCGCTAGATAAGCGAGTGTTAAGACTCAAACAAAGGCAAGCACGAAGAGCTCGAGATCCTTAGGATCGAGGCTCAAGACAGTTGTCCCTTTTGTAAATAGCTTTTGTAAATAAGTTTTGAAAACCGAACATCGAACAGCATAGGATTTGCTCACTTGGAGCAATAGGCCTTGTAAGTCTCTAGAGTTCGACCACATCTGGTCTCTAGGAGGTCGCCACTTTTGGCACCACACCCATGTCATTTGCATTCCATGCATGGTACTTGCATGAACATGATCCCATTTTAGGACCAGATTCCATAGTAAACCCTTTGGCGTGATATCTCCTCCTACAAGAATTTGTAAATTGAGATTTTGCTAAAATTGGGACGATCCCATATTCTTCGTGGGTAGATCTAGGGAGACATTAAAAGGGGTGTTTGTCATCTTTGCCCTTATCCAAATCGATTTGGACAAGGCCAAAGAGGGGCATCTGTAAACACCCCGAAATCCCACGAATTCCTTAAACAAACCTGGTTTTGTAAAAGCAGCCCCAAAGGGCCACTTTTGAGTCTGGAAACCCAGGAGCCTTCCAGACAACCCTGTATATATGTCTTACACTCTGCATTTCAAAAATATATAATATAGCTTTTGAAAACCTTTTAAAAATACGTTTTTGAAACCCCGAAGCAGCTTGGCCCGATCAAGATAGGACCAGGAGAGCTAAGAAGAGCCCGGAACCGGAGCACATGTCAAGCCCGGCACAACAACTCTTGTATCACATCCACACCCCCAGGATCTTGAACGTCCAAGACCCTATTCTTATCAAAATATCATTTGAAGTCATCTCCGAAAGGCAGAAACGGAGGCGGACGACCATGTTGGCGAAGACCCAACGTAGACGGAGTATTGATGCTGTCAGGCCCCGCACGAATCGTTTGTTTCGAACCCAGCTCGAAGGAGTCAGAGTTCAGTTTGGATTGGATCTGGACCATATATATCCAGATCCCAATCCAAACCCATATGTGGACGTGGATTTGGATCCAGAGATCCAATCCAATATCCATATCCATGGCCCATATCACCTTCTCATAAATGGAGGTGGGGCCCACTTGAAATTCACGTGGGATATTGGGCATGAGAGAGAGTAGGGATGGAAAATATCAAGAGTGTTGTAATTAAGCTTGACTTGTGTGTCAAGTTTGGGGTTAATCATGTGGGTTAGCCTAATTGAGTGGGTTTAAGCTTGTAATTAGCCAAAACCCAACCTAGGGCTGCACCAACATGAGGTGGTTAAGGTCTATGGGCCATGCAAAGGGAGCTCCTTCACCTAAACCTAACCCAAAACACCTAATCCAAGCCTACCCCCCTAATCCACCCCTAATCTAAGCCTAATCACCTAACCCACTTCCCTAATCCCGGCCTAATCCCAACCTAATCACCTAACCCACTTCCCTAATCCTTCCCTAAACCTAGGTTAATTTCCCTAATCCTAGCCTAAACCTAGCCTAATCACCTGACCTAGCTCACTAAACCTCACCCTAAAACCCAACCACCTAACCTAGCCCTAAACCCCTAAACCATCCTTAGCCCACAATCTACATACCACCCTACCTAAACCACCTAACCACTACCCCAAGCCCAACCCTAACTGACCTACCCATCCCTATTTAAACCCCCCCCCCTTGGGGGCGGGCTTTCCTATCTAGAAGGACCCTTTCCAACCCAGCCGGGACCACTCTTCCCAGCTCAGCCGAACCTGCTCCACTTGCTCCACCTGCTCCACCTGCGCCACTACCATCCCTCCATCCCACCACCGCTTGCACCGCCATCTCCACCTCCTCCCGGCCGAGTCTCACAACCTGCCCATCTTCCCAGCCCAGCCGAACGCCATCTTCATTCCATTCGGTTAGTACCCCTTACTTCGTCTCGCCTTCTCTACTCCCTCTCCACTCTCAGCCACCTAAACCCTACCACAACACCCTACCACAACATCCTACCACCAGCCGTTCCTCTTTGCTGCCACCCTTCTCACCCAACCGAACCTAGTCCTCCTAGCAGCACGCTACCACCACATTCCCTTAAGACTCCTATTCGGCCTACCCCTAAACTCCCCTTAGGTCCATATTCCCTAACACTCTATACTCCCCATTCGTGACCCCACATATTCACTTGGCCCAGCCCTTTAATCCCCCATCATCAAGGCGACACCCCTTTGCAGCCGGCCACCTTCGAGTAGCCTATCCCGCGCCCCACTTGCAGCCGGTCAGCACCCTTTGTCATCTCCCCTCGCAGAGCTCCCGTTTGCAGCCCAAGGTGAAGCCCAAGCCCACGCTCAAGCAAGGCCTCTACGGACCAGCTACTCGTAAGTGCCTAAACTCGGTCTTTAGTTGTATACTTGCTTGAGATTCAATTGGATACGGGGTTGTAATAACGGAGCATAGTCTCCCCCCGCTTGTAATAACGTGGCTTGGCACACCCACACACGTGCACTCTCTTAGTCGTGCACGATTTTGAACACACACGGGCCTAATCAGCCCCTAATACATAAGTATATATATTTTCATTTTTGAAGGGTTTTGCTTAAGTTGGGTGCGTTGTCTTTCAATTCAAGCACTCACACACATTGAGCTTTCGCTCTTATTTGAAAGACCCAAGTAAGGGCCGACCTATACCATTTGGGTTTCATTTCATGTCGTGTGAGTAAGTCTTTCAATTCAAGCACTCTCACACACATTGAGCTTTCGCTCTTATTTGAAAGACCCAAGTAAGGGCCGACCTATACTATTTGGGTTTCATTTCATGTCGTGTGAGTAAGTCTTTCAATTCAAGCACTTTCACACACATTGAGCCTTCGCTCTTACTCCCAAGACCTTAGTAAAGGCCTTATTGCAGTTATATTTGGGTTTCATTTATGTCATGTGTGTAGTACTTCAATTCAAGCACTTTCACACACATTGAGCCTTCGCTCTTACTCCCAAGACCTTAGTCAAGGCCATACTGCAATTTATATTTGGGTTTAATTTCATGTCGTGTGTGTAAGTCTTTCAATTCCAGCACGCACCCACATTGAGCCTTCGCTCTTATTTGCAAGACCCGAGTAAGGGCTCATATACATAATCTATATACATATCTCCCTTCGGCTATTTCTCTTCGGTTATTTCCCTTCGGTTATTTCCCTTCGGTTATTTCCCTTCAGTTATTTCCCTTCAGTATTGTCTTTACATTTCGGGTTTTCCCTTTGGAGTAGCGTGAGTTTGCATTGCATCTACGCCATACCATGAGGTAGGACGCATATTGCATCAAAGCAAGCCCCGCTCGAATTCGCCCACATAGTGGAGTGTTCATAACACACAAACTAGGTGGCCCGAAAAGGGATAAAAGAAAAGACTTAGGCATGTGCAAATCCACGTGATCTAAAACATGCAATCGCATTTTAAAGACCCGAAATAGACACCTCGAACCGCTTCGTAGACTTTCTCTCCAAAAACTCGAGCAAGTAAGCTCTTGTCGTCGCAGACCTTCTTGCACCGATGCGCAAGGGTCAGTCTGTACGCTTTGCAAAAATTGAGTTTTTGGAGAGAAAGTCTACGAAGCGGTTCGAGGTGTCTATTTCGAGTCTTTAAAATGCGATTGCATGTTTTAGATCACGTGGATTTGCACGTGCCTAAGTCTTTTCTTTTATCCCTTTTCGGGCCACCTAGTTTGTGTGTTATGAACACTCCACTACGTGGGCGAATTCGAGTGGGGCTTGGTTTGATGCAATATGCGTCCTACCTCGTGGTATGGCGTAGATGCAATGCAAACTCACGCTACTCCAAAGGGAAAACCCGAATGTAAAGACAATACTGAAGGGAAATAACCGAAGGGAAATGACTTGTAAAGTAAGTGTCGAAGGGAGATATGTATATAGAGTAGGTATATGGGCCCTTACTCGGGTCTTGCAAATAAGAGCGAAGGCTCAATGTGGGTGCGTGCTTGAATTGAAAGACTTACACACACGACATGAAATTAAACCCAAATATAAATTGCAGTATGGCCTTAACTAAGGTCTTGGGAATAAGAGCGAAAGCGAAACTCAATGTGTGTGAGTGCTTGAATTGAAGTACTCAATGTGTGTGAGAGTGCTTGAATAGAAAGACTTACACACACGACATGAAATAAAACCCAAATAGTATAGGTCGGCCCTTACTTGGGTCTTTCAAATAAGAGCGAAGGCTCAATGTGTGTGAGAGTGCTTGAATTGAAAGACTTACACACACGACATGAAATGAAACCCAAATAGTATAGGTCGGCCCTTACTTGGGTCTTTCAAATAAGAGCGAAGGCTCAATGTGTGTGAGAGTGCTTGAATTGAAAGACTTACACACACGACATGAAATGAAACCCAAATAGTATAGGTCGGCCCTTACTTGGGTCTTTCAAATAAGAGCGAAGGCTTAATGTGTGTGAGAGTGCTTGAATTGAAAGACAACACACCCAACTTAAGCAAAACCCTACAAAAATGAAAGTATAAGTATATACTTATGTATTAGGGGCTGATTAGGCCCGTGTGTGTTCAAAATCGTGCACAACTAAGAGAGTGCACGTGTGTGGGTGTGCCAAGCCACGTTATTACAAGCGGGGGGAGACTATGCTCCGTTATTACAACCCCGTATCGAATTGAATCTCAAGCAAGTATACAACTAAAGACCGAGTTAGGCACTTACTAGTAGCTGGTCCGTAGAGGCCTTGCTTGAGCGTGGGCTTGGCCTTTGCCTTGGGCTGCAAAAGGGAGCTCCGCGAGGTTGAGCGACAAGGGGTGCTGGCCGGGTGCCTTGAAGGTGGCCGGCTGCAAGCAAGGGTGTCGCCTTGACGTGTGGGGTTAAAGGGGCTAGGTAAGGTCACTCGGGGGAGTGTAGTGTTGGGGGAGTATGGCACTAAGTTAGAGCTTAAGGGAGTGTCTAAGGGAGAGCCTAGGGGAAGTATGGGACTGGCGGATGGATGGGTCGAATGAGTATGGGGCAGTCGGTTGAAGTGGCCGACTGCTAGGAAGACTTGGTGTGGTGGGCAGTTAGGGTGGCTAGGAGTGGTGTAAGGGAAGGGAACTAGCTAGGATATGGGGTAAGGTGGTGATGGTTGTGGTGAGGTGATAGGGGCAGTTCTTAGGGAGTTGGATGGGGTAGCCGGGTGTAGCTAGGGTGGTTAGGTAGTGGCGGGTAGTTAGGATGGCTAAGGCTTGGCCGAATGGAAAGGGTGGTAGCAAGTGGCTGGCTGTGGGGGCAGGTGGTGGTAGTGCAAGTGGCTGAGAGTGGAGAGGGAGTGGAGAAGGTGAGATGAAGGATGGGGTACTAACCGTGCTTGAAGAGAGGCGGTGGATGGAAGAGAGAAGCCGGGTGTGGTGGAGCAGGTGGAGCACGGTGGTGGCTGGTGGTGGTGTAGGTGGAAGGCCTGGCTGGATGTGGATGAAGTGGCTGGGCTCGGTTGGGCTGGACCAAGGTGAGAGAGGATGGGAAGGGAGAGAGGTCCTAGATTCCAAAAACCCGCCCCCAAGGGGGGGGTTTATATAGGGATGGGTAGGTCGGTTAGGGATGGGTTTGGGGTAGTGGTTAGGTGGTTTAGGTAGGGTGGTATGATGATAAGGTGGGCTGGAAAGGGTAGGGCCAGATATTTTAGATACTAGTGGTTTGGGTAGGTTGTGGGCTAGGGGTGGTTTAGGGGTTTAGGGTTTGGTTAGGTGGGTGGGTTCTAGGGTGAGGTTTAGTGAACTAGGTTAGGTGATTAGGCTAGGATTAGGCTAGGTTTAGGGAAATTAACCTAGGTTTAGGGAAGGATTAGGGAAGTGGGTTAGGTGATTAGGTTGGGATTAGGCCGGGATTAGGGAGGTAGGTTAGGTGATTAGGCTCAGATTAGGAGCGGATTAGGGTGGAAGGCTAGGATTAGGTATTTTGGGTTAGGTTTAGGTGAAGGAGCTCTCTTTGCATGGCCCATAGACCTTAACCACATCATGTTGGTGCAGCCCTAGGTTAGGTTTTGGCTAATTACAAGCTTAAACCCACTCAATTAGGCTAACCCACATGATTAACCCCAAACTTGACACACAAGTCAAGCTTAATTACAACCACACTTGATCTTATCCACCCCCACTCTCTCTCATGCCCATAATCCCACGTGAATTTCAAGTGGGCCCCACCTCCATTTATGAGAAGGTGATGTGGGCCATGGATATGGATATTGGATTGGATTTTTTAATCCAAATCCAAATCCAAGTCCATACATGGGTTTGGATTGGGATCTGGATATATATGGTCCAGATCCAATCCAAACTGAACTCTGACTCCTTCGAGCTGTATTCGAAATGAACGGTTTGTGCGGGGCCTGACAGCATCAGTGCTCCGTCTGCGTTGGGTCTTCGCCAACATGATCGTCCGCCTCTGTTTTCGCCTTCCGGAGATGACTTCAAAGGATGTTTTGATGATAACAGGGTCTTGGACGTTCGAGATCCTGGGGGTGTGAATTTGATACAAGAGTTGCTGTGCCGGGCTCGACATGTGCTCCGGTTCCGGGCTCTTCTTAGCTCTCTTGGTCCTGTCTTGATCGGGCCAAACCGCTTCGGGGTTTTAAAACATGTTTTAAAAAGGTTTTAAAAGCTATATTGTATGTTTTCGAAATATAGAGTTCAAAACAAATGTACATGGTTGTCTGGAAGGCTCCTGGGTTTCCAGACTCAAAATAGCCCTTTGGGGCTGCTTTTACAAAACCAGATGAATTTGAGAAATTCGTAGGATTTCGGGGTGTTTACAGGGCCGTGCTATAATTTCCCTTGGGTGTTTTACTTCATGTCGTGTGCGTAGTATTTCAATTATACACTCACACACATTGAGCTTTCGCTCTTACTCCCAAGACCTTAGTCAAGGCCTATTGCAATTTATATTTGGGTTTAATTTCATGTCGTGTGTGTAGTACTTCAATTCTACACTCACACACATTGAGCTTTCGCTCTTACTCCCAAGACCTTAGTTAAGGCCATATTGCAATTTATATTTGGGTTTCATTTAAGTCGTGTGAGTTGTCTTTCAATATACACACAACACCCACGCAACACGTTGGCGACCTTCGGGCCCATATATATTATAAGTATTTCCCTTTCGGCTATGTCTTTAAGATTTGGGTTTTAAGGTTCAGCAGTGTACGTAGTCTTTACATATATACACGGCACACACTCGCACAATTGAGCCTTTCCGCTCTTAAGATATAGCCATATTTCCCTTTTGCAATTTACATTCAAGTCATTTCCCTTTCGCATTGTCTTTCAATTCGGGTTTTCCCATTGGAGTTGCGTGAGTTTGCATTGCATATACGTCATACCACGAGTTAGGACGCATATTGCATCAAAGCAAAACCCCATACTCCCGCTCAAAGTCACTCCACTTAGGTCACGTGTTCATAACACACACCTAGTTGGCCCGAAAAGGGATAAAAAGAAAGACATAGGCACGTGCAAATCCACGTGAAATAAAAATTGAAAATCATACAAAAACAACCCGAATCGAACACCTCAAACATTTTCGTAGGTTCTCATATTTAAAAACTTGATTTTCTAAGCGTACAGACTGACCCTTGCGCATCGGTGTAAGAAGGTCTGCGACGAAAAGAGCTTGCTTGCTCACAGTCGCCACGTTAGGAGTCAGATTTCAAAATATCTCTTTGCTAGCTTAAGCAAGCTAGCTGGCACGCCCTTTTTGCTTAAATAGGACTTAGACACACGAAAAGATTCGCTTCAGGCCTAAGAAACCAGAAGCGGTAACTTTCTGCGTCTATAGGATTTTGGCGCGCCCGGTGGGACGTGAGTCTTTTGAAAAATTGAGTCATAGTAAACCTTGCGAAAATATTTTCCAAAGGTGTTATCTTTTAAACTCTTTTTGTACTTCAGGTGTAGGATTTTGAAAGCTTGAAAGCATGTCGAAATCAAACCCAAGTGAAGTGTCAAGCCAAGACTCATGCGCATCAAGTTCTCACTCTAGAAGGGTTTTGAAAAATAAAATCTAGCTAGAAGAGATAGAAGACTTGAGAAGGGAATTCGAGGCCAAAATCGATGCTCTTGGCCAAGAGGCTGAAGCAGGCGATTTGTGTTCATCAAATGATGAACAAAAGGCCAAGAAAAGACCTGAAAAACCTCACAAACATAAAGAGGCCTCCGTAATGAAAGGCAACCAATACTACGAGTCCTTCACACAAAAGGACCGTAAAGCCCTACAGCAGCTGCTGAAAGGGCAAAATAAAGAGAAAAGGAGTTACGCCCTGTCTGATTTCCTACCCATGGATTATGAAACAGATAGTGACGATGAAATACTGAACTTTCATCGGTATGATGGCATGGGAGACCCTAGGTCTCACTTGCAACTTTTCTCGCGTCGAGCCCATAATAAGAAAAAGGACTCGATGAAATGGGTGTATTGGTTCCCTCTATCCCTTAAAGGCACAGCTGCCAAATGGCTGGCTTCCTACGATCTAAGCCAGTTCGCTACTTTTGAAGAGTTAGCGAACTACTTTATGCAAAGGTTTGCACATAACATAGAAGTCATGCCGACTTTAAACACTTTAAGGGATACAAAGCAAGGCATGAACGAAGATGTGCATGCCTTCATTATTCGATGGAGGTCCCTTTTAGGGCAAGTGCGAGAGCCAATATCTGAAGGATGCGCAATCATGCTCATCCTGGATAATTTTAAAAATGAGCTGAAGACCCTTCTCTCGCTTCACGAAATCTCAACTTTCCACAAGTTGATCAAAAAAGCATCCCTTTTCAAAACCAATTTGAAGAAAGGGATATACGATCACTTATGGAAAGGAAGTGCCGTTTCCGAAACCCGCTTGGAGAAGCCCATCACTTATGGGCTACCCACGATGGACAAAGGGGCAAAACCCCACAAAATTGCCAACATTCGGGTAGATCTAAGTCCGTCGAGCACTTAGAAAAATTTTGAAAAATTAGAAAACAAAAGGGAGAGAAACTTCCAAAAACCTGTTGAAAAATGGGAGTACACTCCGCTAGGGCAACCTGTGTCGGAGGTCCTAGACCTCCTACTTGCCCAAGGAATAATCGAACTCCCCGAAATCCCCGAGGGAGTCACTTCCAAGGGGGGATATTTAAACAGCTTTTGTAAGTATCATCGGCTCAAAGGCCATGATACAAAGCGTTGTTTCTCCCTTTTAAACAAAATCGAGAACTTGATAGCGGAGGCCGGCTTCAGGTCACTGTAGAACCTGAGCCAGCTCAAGCTATCTTTAAAGAACCCTTTCCCAAGCACGCCAGTAGCAGTGGGAAAGGAAAGGAGGTATGTACCCTCACCTTTTTAAAAGATCTAGCTCATTCATATGAGTCTAGTCGATCCACTTGTGCGTCTACTCTTGTACTTTACAAGAAACCCTCCCAAGTAGTCATCCGGGGACCACCGAGAGCTGAATCCCTGGCAAAACTAGTTTTAAAGATTCAAGGTGCTCCAAAACTCACGATTAGAGCCAGTTTAAGTGCGAACCCTAGGTTGGTCGTGGGGGAAGTGATAAGATCCAGGAGGATCTATCAACCCCCACACTTACAAATTGCTAAAAAGGTGGTCAGTGTGCCTGGCCCCTCAAAAGCATATATTCCTAGAGTTTTGCCGAAAGCAGACAATGGAAAAATCATTTTAAACCCTTATGATTTCGAAAACCATCTTTCAAAGATTCCTATCCACATGTCCATCCTAGAGCTAATACAAACTTCACCTAGGCATAGACTCGTGCTAGAGAAAATTCTAGAAAGAGCTAAGGTTAGTTTGAACATAACCCCGAAATCCCTGTTTGACCAAGTAGCATCAATAGGAGCGAAATCGCCCATCACTTTCTTGGAAGATGAGGTAGATAGACCCTACGAGTCCCATAACTAGGCCCTACATATCGAAGTGGTTCTGAATAACCACTCTCTTGACAAGTGCCTAGTCGATGGGGGAGGAGGGCTCAACATCCTTCCACTTCATGTGGCGTATCAAATCGGAGTCACCTTGACTTCTGTGAACCCAAGTCCCATCGTTATCACTGGATATGATGGGAATGTGTCTAGACCCTTAGGATCGATCAAACTCCCTATGGAAACGGGAGGGATCGCACACACGAGGGTGTTCCATGTCTTGGACATCCACCCCCATTATGTCAAACATCGTCTTCCCTTAGATGCGGATGTAAAACTGTAAACACCCCAAATCTTCTATTTTTCAAAAACTCTCAAAACACCAAAAAGCTCGTTTGAGCCAAAACGACGACCTGTTTTGAAATGTGAAAACAGGTACAGAAGGCAAAAGAAGACCCTAGGCCCGAAGAGGATTCAAGCCCAGAGCTTCAGAAGCCACTCCCTGATAAAAAAACAAAAGAAGGCTGAGCCCGTTTGATGAAAAGCTCAACGGAGTCCAGAACGGCGAGACGGAGTCCGGACGACAAAGTTGGGGAAAACCCAGCACCAGACGGAGCGCTGATGAAGCCAGTGCCCGCACAGATCGTTCGCCTCGAGAAGCCAAGAAGGACTGTCCGAAGAAATTTTGATTTGGATCTGGACCATATATATCCAGATCCAAATCCATGTAATGAATAGTGTTTGGATTTGGGCCAATCCAAATAGTGTTTGGGTCGATCCAAATAGTGTTTGGATTTGGATTGGATCCAAATAGTGTTTGGATTGGATCGGATCTGGATCAAAATATCCAGATCCGTATCCATAAAAATATTGGGTTTGGATCGGATACAGATCTCAAAATATCCGAGATCCAATATCCAGATCCAAATAGTGTTTGGATTTGGGTATGGATCCAAACCCCAAACCCAAACCCAAATCCAAGACCCACCTCAAATCTCTATAAATAGAGGTGAGGGGGTCCATGTAAAGGGGTTCATGCAAATATTTGGGAGGAGAGAGAGGGAGTGATAGACCTAGCCATGTGGGCTCATTGGGTGAGGTGGGTTCAAGCCATGTGGGCTAAGTGGGTCTAGACCAAGTGGCTGCAACCAAGGTGGTCTGGACCAAGTGGCTGCAACCGTGGAGACGTGGGCTCAAGCCAAGAAGGACCGGCTCCAAGAGGTAAGCCTAACCTAACCTAGCCATTCTCTCTACACCCCTCTAAACCTAACCCCAACCTAGCCTAGGTTCGAACCTACCTAACCCCAACTGAACCTAACCCTAACTAAACCTAGCCCTAACCAAACCTAGGTTCGACCAAACCTAACCCTAGACTTGAACCAACCTAAACCTAACCGGACCGCGCCTGCCGTGCGCACCTTGACGCTGTCCGCGCGCCCTGACGCCATCCCGCGCCCTGACGCCATCCCGCGCCCTGACGCCATCCCGCGCCCCAGCGCCAGACGCCCGCCAGCGCCCAGCGCCCAGCGCCAGACGCCCGCCAGCGCCCAGCGCCAGGCGCCCGATTGCTGCGCCAGACGCCTCCCTGCCGCCCTGTCCACCTTCCTGCCGACCCAACCTGCACCCTGGCCGTGACCTGTACCCTAGCACAGACCCTAGGACATACCTTACACAGCCCCCGTCTTGGCCGAACCTTAGTTCCCCTAAGACCCTAATCGTGCCCCATAGAACCTCCCTCAAAGCCACCTAGGATAACCCCCTCTTGGCTGCCCAAGGTGAACCGTGAGCCCACGTGCAAGCAAGTTGAACATGGACCAGCTATTTGTAAGTGTCTAAACTTGGTCTATTACATTAACTTGCTTTATATTCAATTAAATTTTGATACGGGGTTGTAGTAAAGGAGCTTCGTCTCCCCCCGATTGTAATAACGTGGTTTGACACACCCACACACACACGCACTTGAGCCTTTCCGCTCTTAGTCGTACACTTCTTGCACACACACGGGCCTAACAAGCCCTTAATATATAGTTATATTTATATATTTTAAGTCAAGGGGGTTTTTAATTAAGTCGTGTGTGTTGTCTTTCCATTTTCCACACGCACACACATTGAGCCTTCGCTCTTACTCCCAAGACCTTAGTAAAGGCCTTATTGCAGTTATATTTGGGTTTCATTTATGTCGTGTGCGTAGTACTTCAATTCTACACTCACACACATTGAGCTTTCGCTCTTACTCCCAAGACCTTAGTCAAGGCATACTGCAATTTATATTTGGGTTTCATTTCATGTCGTGTGTGTAAGTCTTTCAATTCAAGCACGCACACACATTGAGCCTTCGCTCTTATTTACAAGACCCAAGTAAGGGCCCCTACATATACTCTATATAAAGTATTTCTTTCGGCTACGTCTTTAAGATTCGGGTTTTAAGGTTCAAGTTGTGTGCGTTGTCTTTCAATATATACACGACACACACTTACACAATTGAGCCTTTTCGCTCTTAAGATATAACCATATTTCCCCTTCCGCTATTTACTTTACAAGTCATTTCCCTTCGGCTATTTACTTTACAAGTCATTTCCCTTCGGCAATTTCCCTTCGGCATTGTCTTTTAAATTCGGGTTTTCCCTTTGGAGTAGCGTGAGTTTGCATTGCATCTACGCCATACCACGAGGTAGGACGCATATTGCATCGAAGCAAGCCCCGTACTCCCGCTCAAATTCGCCCCATGTAGTGGAGTGTTCATAACACACACCTAGGTGGCCCATAAAGGGATAAAAAGAAAGACTTAGGCACGTGCAAATCCACGTGATCTAAAATCTGAGAATCGTATAAACCCGAATCAAATCGTGCAAGACTTAGGGTCGTCCAACCCTTACAAAGTCAAAACCGCCCAAATGCATGGTTTTCAAAAGGTTTTAAAACACTTCTTCATTCAAAATATATTTTGAGTTAAACTTGTTTCAAAACGAAGTCTCTAAGCGTACAGACTGACCCTTGCGCATCGGTGCAAGAAGGTCTGCGACGTAAAAATCCCGCTTGCCTACAATCGCCTTTCAAAAGTCAGATTATTTTCAAAACATACTTTGCTAGTTAAAGTAAACTAGCTGGCACGCCCATAAAGCGAAGTAGATTGCGAAAAGGTTCACTTCAGGCCTAAGAACCCGCAAGTGAAAATTTTCGGTGTCTACAGATTTGGCACGCCCGGTGGGACTCGGGACTTAAGCAGACTTCAAACAAACGAGTTATACTCAAATTTTCAGAAAAAAGTGTTTTTTTTCAAAAATCGTGCATACTTAGGAAAATTGCATGAAAATGGATAGAAAGCTACAAAAATCTTCGTTGAGTAAACTAAAAGAGGTTTTCAAATCAGATAAAGCCCAAAGAGAGCTCGATGAGATTGGAAAAATATTTCAAAAGATGGATGCTTTAAGCAAGGAGCTTAAAGCCCATCGATCACATAGCAGCTCTTCGAGGGCACATACAGATCGTGAATTGAAAACCGATCTCAAACTCAACGAAGGATTGGAGATTAGAGACAAATCCCGGCAAAGGGATAAGTCGTCCACTCCTACAACTTCAAGCTTTTCAAAATCCATAGAAAAACCAAAAAAAGATTTTTCTATTTCAAAAAACCAAAAAAATCTTGAAAATTTGGAAAAAGACCAAAAAATTGAAAAACAAAATTTTGAAATTTCGAAAACTTCAAGTAAAAGTCCTAAGTCTAGGCACACACATACAGTGGGACATGAAGTCCACACCCTACAAAGGAATGAGAGTGAAAAACAGGAAGGTTTCGAAAGGAAACGCCTCGTTAAACCCCGGGGGCTCAAAACAGAGTTACCCGGGAAATCGGCTTGCTCTCACCCTGAAAAGGTAGACAAGCCACAAAGAGGTATGCCTGAAACCCATCCTTCTCAAGACTCTCTTCTTCATGTAGGGTCATCAGATGCATTGGATAACCCCTTTGCACACACAAACCCACAAACTGTGACAAAACTTGAGGATTTTCAAGGTGCGCCAACTATCGCGCACCATTCAAAGGAATTTCAAAAACAAAAAGAAGTTTCGAAAATGGTAGACATGGAGACCCCTAATGCATGCATCGACATCTTAGGAGCTCATAACCCTACCATAGAAAAACCCACTTCTTCGAGCCTAGTCCTGTGCCCTGGAGCCAAGGCTATGGCTTTGAAACAAAAAAATCAATCCCTAGGGGCACCACGAGTTGAACCTAGGGACCAAGTCAAAGACTTCAAGGGACCTTGCATGGCTCCCCTTGAAGTAAATTTTTCCCAAAATGGGGTATGGAACCATAAGTTTTCCATAACCCTGCTATGTCCAAAACTCCTCAAGGAACCAAGCTTGGCTTTCCTTGAGGGCAAAGTCTCCCAAACCAGGTTTGTATGGAAGCCCAAGTCTTCCATCACCCCGGAATCCAAACTCTCGATATCCAAAAGGGTATATATCCCCAACATGGACGATTCCATGTTCCAAGACCATGATTTATACCAAAACTTTTCGAAAAACAAAAAGTCTTGGAACATGATTCTGAATATGGGATATAAACCCTACGCGGGCCTGGGAACCCGAAACCAAGGTAGGCTTGAGCCTGTCCTACCTAGAACCAATAGGGAACGATATGGACTGGGCTACAGCCCACCCATACCACCAGAGCCGCCACCTAAGACCATCTGGGTCAAGGGTACCTTGTAGAACCTCTAAAACCGAAACCCATGTCTTAGACCTATCTGATTAGAGTCTGATTCATGAATGTTTTCTTTGAAGGTTCAATGGAAGATCCCTACTTTTGAAAAAAAAAAACAAAAAAAGTTGAAAACTCTCAAAATCTCAAAAACATTTGGAAAAACGAAAATTACAAAAAGAAATTTATTTCCAAAAGCCTTTGGCCATGTACAAAGCCCATTTTCAAAAAATTGTAAAAATGCTTTCGAAAATTGTATATACTCCCTGAAACCAAGTGTGCAAAAAGCTGGTCCTATCTACCCTTTTGCCTAGAGCTTTTTCAAAAATGAAAAGCTCGAGAATCACCAAAGCAAGGAGGAATAAACACCTCCAAGCTTCCTGAACTTCGCAAAAATCCTTAACTTATGGAAAATTGGGGTTTTTTAGAAATCAGTTAACCCATAGTGTGTGCATAAGCATCATGCATTACACTTTGAAATCATTCATATGCATCGAGTCTAGACATCATTCTAGAAATCGAATTCAGGGTTTTGCAAAATCAAAGGGGCAATAAGAGTCGACCCCCTAAGTATCGAGCCTTCATAGGCATGTCTCCATACAAATCAAAACCAACACCTTCAAGGCAAATTTTAAAAGGAAATGAGAATCTTGAAAAAGGGTTAGCATTTCACAAAAACCTTTCATGGCTTTGAAAAGAAAGATTTTCTTCAACTTCTGGTTTATATGAAAACCTTGATTGTGTTAGGATAAAGAACATGAATCTCACGATGAAATATGGAGACCATGTCAAAACTAAAACCTGATGGCCATGACGATCACTTAGGGCTGGTTATGTTTCCCATCCTTGAGCAAAAAGTATCATGATCATGTTAGAAAAACCATGGAAGTGCATGGACATGAACATACCATTGTCCATCCAAAATCCCTTTGAAAAACCATGGCCCTTCACCATATGGCCATGCGAAATTCCCATCAAGCTAGGGGCATTTTTAAACACAGCCCCTAGACACTTTCCATGGATAAGCGAATGCATCTCCTTCGTGATTTGTGAGATACATTTCATGTGTTCATCGTTGCATAAAAACATGTATTTCCATTTTAAAATCACATGGAGTGCATAGCATGCATCATATCACCCCGAAGAAAGCCCAAAATTATGGGAAACTCGAGTAGGAATGTCCCCATGTCTTCGAAAGGGCAACAAAAGTTAGAAATTTGTTGATATTGTGGGTAGAAATTAGCAAAACCCCGAAAATGCCCGAATATTCAAAAGGGTTTATGCTGAATTCTTTTTCAAAAAGATTTTGAAAAATCGAACTCCTTTGAAACTTCTTGAAAGAAGGATCGAAGTAGATTGTATAACCCCGAATGGAGGAATCTATACTTTTCGAAAAGTAGAGTCTTCCAAAAATGAATTGGCTATATTTCAAAGAACCCTGGCTTACAAGATTAAGCCTTGTTCAAAATATCAAAATATTTTCGAATAGCAGATGCTATTAAGAAATAGGACGATCTCGTTTGAATCGAGTAACCAAAGGGATAAGCCCTCCCCCATCCTACTTTCTCTCCGAAAAGGAAAATTGGCTATTTTCAAAAGAAAGAAAAAAAATCGAGAATACAAAAACTCCTCCGAAAGTGGTCTTCCCTTCATAAACAGGGAATACAAAAACTCCTCCGAAAGAGGTCTTCTCGTTTCAAAAGAAAAAGGAGATATAAAAACACTCCTCCCAAAGAGGTCTTCCCTTCATAAACAGGGAATACAAAAACTCCTCCAAAGAGCTGCTCTCCTTTAAAGAAAAGAGGGATTAATGAAAAAATACTCCCAAAGGGAGACCCTCTGTGAAAAAAGAAACAAAAAGCCAAAGCTCCAAAGAGCGATTTTCCGATTCTTTGCCTAAAACCACGGGACGCTTCAGAAGGGACCGTGGTATCTCTTTCCCATATCCCTATGGCTTATCCCCGAGGAAAAAGATTCAAATTTGCGAAAATCCTAAAGTACGAATAAAATCGGCTTATTTGGATTTCATTTTGTTTGAGAACTCGACTCTGTTTTGTAGGAAATGGAACTTTGAAATGTTTTCCAAGTTTTCCTACCCAAAAACCTCTACTGAGTAGCAGGTATTGAAACCCGAATGAAGGGAAGTATGAAAAATGGAAGTCCTTTTCGATACAAGTTAAAAGGAGTTCCTTTTCAAAAAGAAATTTTCGAAAAACCCACGAATGTCAAAAAGACATGGGTAAAAACCTGCTCGGAGCAACCAGCCTCAAAAGGCTCTCTTCGGGCTCAAAAACAAAAAATAAAATTTTTCTCATGCATGCATTCAAAGAGTCATTCATGCATGATCATACATATAGGGAAATAGCTAGGAAAAGCCCCCTTTTGCTGAAAATCCCCACTTGTGGAAAAAGAAAACAGGGTTTTTGCAAAATAAATGGTGTATTCTCGAGAAAATTTGAGAGAACGGGGTGTTTCTTCTTTGCCATTATCCAAATACATTTGGATAATGCCAAAGAGGGGCATCTGTAAACACCCCAAATCTTCTATTTTTCAAAAACTCTCAAAACACCAAAAAGCTCGTTTGAGCCAAAACGACGACCTGTTTTGAAATGTGAAAACAGGTACAGAAGGCAAAAGAAGACCCTAGGCCCGAAGAGGATTCAAGCCCAGAGCTTCAGAAGCCACTCCCTGATAAAAAAACAAAAGAAGGCTGAGCCCGTTTGATGAAAAGCTCAACGGAGTCCAGAACGGCGAGACGGAGTCCGGACGACAAAGTTGGGGAAAACCCAGCACCAGACGGAGCGCTGATGAAGCCAGTGCCCGCACAGATCGTTCGCCTCGAGAAGCCAAGAAGGACTGTCCGAAGAAATTTTGATTTGGATCTGGACCATATATATCCAGATCCAAATCCATGTAATGAATAGTGTTTGGATTTGGGCCAATCCAAATAGTGTTTGGGTCGATCCAAATAGTGTTTGGATTTGGATTGGATCCAAATAGTGTTTGGATTGGATCGGATCTGGATCAAAATATCCAGATCCGTATCCATAAAAATATTGGGTTTGGATCGGATACAGATCTCAAAATATCCGAGATCCAATATCCAGATCCAAATAGTGTTTGGATTTGGGTATGGATCCAAACCCCAAACCCAAACCCAAATCCAAGACCCACCTCAAATCTCTATAAATAGAGGTGAGGGGGTCCATGTAAAGGGGTTCATGCAAATATTTGGGAGGAGAGAGAGGGAGTGATAGACCTAGCCATGTGGGCTCATTGGGTGAGGTGGGTTCAAGCCATGTGGGCTAAGTGGGTCTAGACCAAGTGGCTGCAACCAAGGTGGTCTGGACCAAGTGGCTGCAACCGTGGAGACGTGGGCTCAAGCCAAGAAGGACCGGCTCCAAGAGGTAAGCCTAACCTAACCTAGCCATTCTCTCTACACCCCTCTAAACCTAACCCCAACCTAGCCTAGGTTCGAACCTACCTAACCCCAACTGAACCTAACCCTAACTAAACCTAGCCCTAACCCAACCTAGGTTCGACCAAACCTAACCCTAGACTTGAACCAACCTAAACCTAACCGGACCGCGCCTGCCGTGCGCACCCTGACGCTGTCCGCGCGCCCTGACGCCATCCCGCGCCCTGACGCCATCCCGCGCCCCAGCGCCAGACGCCCGCCAGCGCCCAGCGCCCAGCGCCAGACGCCCGCCAGCGCCCAGCGCCCAGCGCCAGGCGCCCGATTGCTGCGCCAGACGCCTCCCTGCCGCCCTGTCCACCTTCCTGCCGACCCAACCTGCACCCTGGCCGTGACCTGTACCCTAGCACAGACCCTAGGACATACCTTACACAGCCCCCGTCTTGGCCGAACCTTAGTTCCCCTAAGACCCTAATCGTGCCCCATAGAACCTCCCTCAAAGCCACCTAGGATAACCCCCTCTTGGCTGCCCAAGGTGAACCGTGAGCCCACGTGCAAGCAAGTTGAACATGGACCAGCTATTTGTAAGTGTCTAAACTTGGTCTATTACATTAACTTGCTTTATATTCAATTAAATTTTGATACGGGGTTGTAGTAAAGGAGCTTCGTCTCCCCCGATTGTAATAACGTGGTTTGACACACCCACACACACACGCACTTGAGCCTTTCCGCTCTTAGTCGTACACTTCTTGCACACACACGGGCCTAACAAGCCCTTAATATATAGTTATATTTATATATTTTAAGTCAAGGGGGTTTTTAATTAAGTCGTGTGTGTTGTCTTTCCATTTTCCACACGCACACACATTGAGCCTTCGCTCTTACTCCTAAGACCTTAGTAAAGGCCTTATTGCAGTTATATTTGGGTTTCATTTATGTCGTGTGCGTAGTACTTCAATTCTACACTCACACACATTGAGCTTTCGCTCTTACTCCCAAGACCTTAGTCAAGGCATACTGCAATTTATATTTGGGTTTCATTTCATGTCGTGTGTGTAAGTCTTTCAATTCAAGCACGCACACACATTGAGCCTTCGCTCTTATTTACAAGACCCAAGTAAGGGCCCCTACATATACTCTATATAAAGTATTTCTTTCGGCTACGTCTTTAAGATTCGGGTTTTAAGGTTCAAGTTGTGTGCGTTGTCTTTCAATATATACACGACACACACTTACACAATTGAGCCTTTTCGCTCTTAAGATATAGCCATATTTCCCCTTCCGCTATTTACTTTACAAGTCATTTCCCTTCGGCTATTTACTTTACAAGTTATTTCCCTTCGGCAATTTCCCTTCGGCATTGTCTTTTAAATTCGGGTTTTCCCTTTGGAGTAGCGTGAGTTTGCATTGCATCTACGCCATACCACGAGGTAGGACGCATATTGCATCGAAGCAAGCCCCGTACTCCCGCTCAAATTCGCCCCATGTAGTGGAGTGTTCATAACACACACCTAGGTGGCCCATAAAGGGATAAAAAGAAAGACTTAGGCACGTGCAAATCCACGTGATCTAAAATCTGAGAATCGTATAAACCCGAATCAAATCGTGCAAGACTTAGGGTCGTCCAACCCTTACAAAGTCAAAACCGCCCAAATGCATGGTTTTCAAAAGGTTTTAAAACACTTCTTCATTCAAAATATATTTTGAGTTAAACTTGTTTCAAAACGAAGTCTCTAAGCGTACAGACTGACCCTTGCGCATCGGTGCAAGAAGGTCTGCGACGTAAAAATCCCGCTTGCCTACAATCGCCTTTCAAAAGTCAGATTATTTTCAAAACATACTTTGCTAGTTAAAGTAAACTAGCTGGCACGCCCATAAAGCGAAGTAGATTGCGAAAAGGTTCACTTCAGGCCTAAGAACCCGCAAGTGAAAATTTTCGGTGTCTACAAAAACCCATAAAGCAGAAGCTTAGGAAAATACATCCGAATGTACACACATAAGTTAAAGAGGGTTTAGAAGATCTGTTAAAAGCCGGATTTATAAAACCCATTGCGTATTCTGATTGGTTATCAAATATTGTTGTGGTTCGAAAACCAATGGGAAAATTCGAATATGCATCGATTTCAGAAACCTGAACAAAGCCACTCCAAAGGATAATTATCCTTTACCAAACATAGATTTGATAGTCGATAGTACTGCAAATCATGAAATGTTTTCGTTTATGGATGGCTATTCAGGCTATAACCAAATTAAATTAAGTCCACGCGATCAGGGTAAGACCGCATTCACAACCCCGTGGGGCACGTACTGCTATACAGTCATGCCCTTTGGTTTGGAAAATGCCGGCGCAACATACCAGAGAGCCATGACCACGATCTTCCATGATCAGATTCATGAGCTCGTAGAAGTGTATGTAGATGATCTCTTGGCAAAATCCAAAACCCGATGCACTCATATCGAATGATTGCAAAAGATTTTCGAAAGGCTTAGGCTTTACAAAGTAAAGCTAAACCCTCAAAAATGTGTATTCGGGGTAGAATCTGGAAAGCTTCTAGGCTTTATGGTAAGCTAAAGGGTTATAGAAGTCGACCTCTCTAAGTGTCGAGCCATCATAGACATGGCTCCACCCTCTAATCTCACACAAATTCGTAGCCTCCAAGGTCGATTACAATCCGTTCACCGATTTATATCAAATTTGGCGACTAGATGCGACCAGAAGTCCTTCGAGAGACTAAAGGCATACCTGGTTAATCCCCCCATTTTGAATCCTCCAAAGCAAGGAAAACTGCTCTTACTCTACATTTCTGTGCATGCGAATGCTTTGGGAGCTCTATTAGCTCAATACGAGGATGACACCCATAAGGAGTATGCCATCTACTATATTTCGAAAACTGTCTTGGCTTATGAAAGGAATTATCAAGCCATGGAGAAGACGTGCTTGGCCCTAGTCTGGGCCTGCCAGAAATTTCGACACTATTTCCTAGATCATGAGATCTGGATAGTGTCCAAGCTTGACCCAATCAAGCACTTGTTCGAAAAACCCATTATCACTGGTAGATTGGGCAAATGGCAACTCCTTCTAATGGAGTATGACCTAAAATATCATCACTAGATCTCCATTAAGGGGCAAGCCCTAGCAGACTACGTGGCTGAATTCCCCCTGGAAGACGCATATCCCACATTTGATGAGATGCCTAATGAAGGCATATTGCAAAACCACTTTCAAAACCACATTTTGGCAAACTCTTTCGAAAACCAAGTGTGAAAGATGCACTTCGATGGGGCACGAAACCAAATGAGGGGCTGGTGCTGGGGTCATCCTCATCTCCCCTAAAAAGGGCGAGATTCCCATAGCAATCTGCCTAGATTTCGAATGTTCCAACAATATAGCTGAGTATGAAGCACTCATACAAGGCTTAAGGGTTTCAAAAACTCTAGGGGCATCATGCATCGAGGTCTTTGGAGATTTGCTCCTTGTTATAAACCAGGTTTTGAAAATTTGGCAAGTACGTAACGAAAAACTACTTCCATATCACGAGTTGGCCACTCGATTGGTTGAGTCATTCCAATCTTGTAAACTCACACACGTAGGAAGAGAGGATAATGGCATTGCCGATGCCCTCTCCTCCTTGGGGTCAGCCCTAAAGGTCGATCCCATCTCAGGGACCCGATCTTTAGAAATATGGCATGCGCCCAACCCATCCACACACGATTTGAATATTTGCCAAAATAACCCCGATTCTGTTGAAAAACCTTGGTTTTACGACATCAAACATTTTCTAGAAAATGGGGATTCATTGAGGATGCCACATCCAAAGATAAGGCATTCATCCATAAAATTTTGACCCGATACACCATTCTGGGTGGGGTTCTATATAAGAAAAGCTTTACCGGCATCCTACTTAGATGGAGAATGTGGAGGTCATGTTAACGCAAACATGATGGCAATGAAAATACTTAGAGCGAGCTATTTTTGGTCCACCCTGAAAAAGGATTGTCACAATCATGTTAGGAAGTGTCATCCATGTCAAGTGCATGGGCACGCCATTCATATCCCATCATCTGCATTGCATTTCGTGGTCAGCCCCTGGCCATTTACCATGTGGGCGTTTGATATCGTAGGCCCGATCTTTCCAAAAGCCTTGAATGGGCATCGATTCATTTTACAGCCACTGAATATTTCTCCAAGTGGGTGGAAGCCATCTCCTTGACCAACGTACAGGAGCAACATGTGGTGGCTTTCATTAGGAGAAATATCTTGGCTCGATTTGGGGTTCCACGAGACCTTGTGTCCGATAATGGCACCCCATTCAAAAATGAGTGGATGGTTAAGTTGTGCAACACGTATGGCATAACTCACCACTTCTCTTCGCCCTACTACCCTCAAGGCAACGGCCAAGCCGAAGCCACGAATAAGACTCTCATTAGTATAATTGAGAAGACTTTAAAAAAGGGTAGGACGTGGCACGAGAAGTTGGATGAAGCCTTATGGGCTTATAGGACTTCCATTCGGACTCCCACAAATGCCACACCATTCGAATTGGTCTATGGCACAAACACCATTCTCCCCATTCATACCCAATTGCATTCATTCCATACATCCATTGCACTTGACCTCCCCCTAGAGATGCTTCAACATGCTAGGATGGCCGAATTAGATTTGCTAGATGAGAGGCGACTCCTTGCTATGGATCATGCTCATGCATACCGGCAAAGGATAGCCCGACATTATGGCAAACACATGAGACCTCGCCACTTTGAAGTGGGGGATCTGGTTTTGAAAATCATCCACTATCGTGGCCCACATCCCCTTGGAAAGTGGCGCCCCAAGTGGGATGGACCCTATGTTGTACGTGCAACCACCACGAACAACTCATATTGGTTGATCGATGTAGAAGGTAGGAATTTAGCAGATCCTATCAACATTCAATACTTAAAGAAGTATTATGTGTAGGATTTGGGTTAAATTCCAATTTTCGAAAACCTTTAGGGATAGCTGCTTTGAGACATAGAAAATAAGGTTCAAAGGCAAATTGTGTGACCCTGAGTGAGAGAATTTGCACTTGTGAAAGAGTGGAGTCTTCCAAATCATGGTTATATTTGAAAATCCTTCTTCTTACAAAGAAAGGCCTAGTTCAATATAGCAAGATACTTGCAAGTAGTACGTGCTATTTCTAAATAGGCTAATCTGGAATGGATCGAGTGTGACCTTGGGATAAGTCCTTCCCCCTTCTCTTCTCCTTCTAAAAGGAAAACATGGCACAAATAAAGGGAATTTTCCCATCCAAAGTCTATTTCCAAAAGAAAGAAACCAGAATCCAAAAGGAAAAATTGATTCTCTTGTGAAAAAGAGGGATTAAAGAAAAATAACTCCCAAAGGGAGACCCTCTATGAAAAAAAGGAAAAAGAGGCCAAAAAGCTCGAAAAGAGCAGTTTTCCGCCTTCTATGTCTTAAACCACGGGACGCTTCAGAAGGGACCATGGTATCTCTTTCCCATCCTTGGCTTATCCCAAGTATGAACATGGTTCATTTCAAGGAATCCTAAAGTAAAAAAAGGATTTACTTACTTGAATTTCATTTTGTTTGAGAATTCGATGTTTCGAGTAAGACGTAGGAATTTGAAATATAGCTTGTTTTCTTATAAAACCTCCGCTAGATAAGTGAGTGTCAAGAACCAAGCAAAGGCAAGCACGAAGAGCTCGTAATCCTTAGGATTGAGACTCAAGACAGTTGTCCCTTTTGTAAATAGATTTTGTAAAATAGCTTTTGTAAATAGATTTTGAAAAATCGAACATCAAACAGCATAGGATCTGCTCACTTGGAACAGCAGGCCTTGTAAGTCTCAAGAGTTCGACCATATCTGGTCTCTAGGAGGTCGCCACTCTTGGCACCCCACCCATGTCATGCATCTGCATTTCCACGCATGACACTTGCATAAACATGATCCCATTTTAGGACCAGAAACTGTTTTGTATATCCCTTTGGCGTGATATCTCCTCCTACCAGGGTTTTTAAAAGTGAGATTTTGCTAAAGATTGGGACGATCCCATATTTTCGTGGATAGATCTAGGGAGACATTGAAAGGGGTGTTGTCGACTTTGTCCTTATCCAAATAAATTTGGATAATGCCAAAGAGGGGCATCTGTAAACACTCCAAAATCCCACGATTTTTCCCAAATCACCTGGTTTTACAAAAAGCTGCCCCAAAGGGCTATTTTGAGTCTGCAAACCCAGGAGCCTTCCAAACAAGCCCTGTATATATGTTTAAACTATATATGTTTTAAAATATTTATAATATAGTTTAAAAACCTTTTTAAAGATGTTTTGAAACCCCACAAAGCGACTTGGCCTGATAAAAGCAGGACCAGAAGAGCAAAAGAGAGCCCAAAACCGGAGCACATGTCGAGTCCGGCACATCAACTCTCATGTTAGATTCATCCCCAGGATCTCGAACATCCAAGTCCTTCTTATCAACAAAACTTTTTGAAATCATCTCTGGAAGGTGAAAACAGAAGCGGAAGACGATGTTGGCGAAGACCCAACGCAAGACGGAGTACTGATGCTGTCAGGCCCCGCACAAACCGTTCGTTTTGAACATACCCTGAAGGAGTAAGAATTCAGCTTTGGATTGGATCTGGACCATATATATCCAGATCCCAATCCAAACATATATGTGGATTTGGATTTGGATTCGGATCCAAAGATCCAAAGATCCAATCCAATATCCACATCCAGGGCCCACATCACCTTCTCATAAATGGAGGTGGGGCCCATATGAAATTCACGTGGAATCTTGGGCATGAGAGAGAATGGGGAGGATTAAATGTGAGGGAAATGTATTAAGCTTGACTTGTGTGTCAAGTTTTGGGTTAATCATGTGGGTTAGCCTAATGAGTGTGGGTTTAAACTTGTATGAACCTACACCTAACCTAGGTCTGCACCAACATGATGCAACTAGGTCTATGGGCCATGCAAAGGGATGCTCCTAACCC
Source organism: Brasenia schreberi (assembly GCA_036023115.1). Classification (NCBI taxonomy): domain Eukaryota; kingdom Viridiplantae; phylum Streptophyta; class Magnoliopsida; order Nymphaeales; family Cabombaceae; genus Brasenia; species Brasenia schreberi. The sequence continues at coordinate 866,429 of JAYKKT010000035.1, read as the reverse complement.
AATCCTAAGCCAACACCCCTAATCCTAGTCATTTGCCCTAAACCTGACCTAATCCTAGCCTAATCACCTAACCTACTTCCCTAATCCTTCTCTAATCCCAACCTAATCACCTAACCCACCTCCCTAATCCTTCCCTAAGCCTAGCCTAATTCTCCTAATCCTAACCTAATCCTAGCCTAAACACCTAACCCACCTCACTAAACCTCACCCTAAAACCAACCCACCTAGCTAAGCCCTAAACCACTAAACCACCCCACCTAGAACCCTAGCACACCATATCCCTAAAACCACCTAACATAAATATATGCCCCACCCTAAATATCTGGCCCACCTTATCCCCAAACCACCACCACCTAACCATTAAACCAGCCCCAACCGACCCCAACAAAAACTATAAAAACCCCCCTAGTGGGCGGGTTTTCCAAGTCTTTTTGGGCCAGCCGAGCCCCCTCTCCTCTCTCACCCCTTTCACTCTTCTCTCACCTCCCGCTCCACTCCACTCCACGCCAGCTCCACTCCACGCCACCTTCACCTCCCGGCCAGCTCCATTCCTCGCCACCCGACTGCATCAACCTGCCGCATCCTCCCTTGCCACCCGCAGCACCTCACCCTTCGGCCAGCCATCCTCCAGTTAGTACCTGTACACACGAAAAATCCTCGACTCCAGGTTCTTAGGCCTGAAGCGAATCTTTTCGTGCTTACGTCACTTTAAAAGGGCATGCCAGCTAGCTTTCTCAAACTAGCGAAGTAAGTTTTGAAAATATCTAACTTTCGGGACGACTGTGGACAAGTGGGTTCTTTTCGTCGCAGACTTTCTTGCACCGGCGCGCAAGGGTCAGTCTGTACACTTAGGAAAACTCGATTTTACAAAAACACGACTCTTTTGAAAACTTGAAAGTGTTTTATCGATTGGTTTTGTCAAATTTGCAACTTTTATACATGGGATCTATGCGTTCCTATGTCTCTCGGGTTTTAGCCAATTTTGGCGTGTAGTCGTGTGCATCCAGTGCTCGATTTCGGGCAAGTTCTACACGATTTGATCAATCTGGTTCGATGCAAGTATGCTCCCTATCTCGAGTGTGGCGGATATGCAATGCAAACTCACACAACTTGAAGGGAAAACCCAGAATTTAAAGACATAGCAGAAGGGAAATAGCAGAAAGGGAAATATGGCTATATCTTAGATGCGGAAAGAAAGTATATAGCTATATCTTAAGAGCGAGAAGGCTCAATGTGAGTGAGTGCTTTGAGTGTATAAATTGAAAGGCAACTCACACGACTTGAACCTTAAAAACCCAGCTGAAGGGGAAATACGTATAGATATGTAAGAGCGGAACGGCTCAATGTGAGTAGAGTGCTTTGAGTGTATAAAATGAAAGACAACTCACACGACTTGAACCTTAAAACCTAGTTGAATGTATATAAATAGAGCTATATCCTATGGGTTGTTGAGGCCCGTTTTGTGTGCAAAGGTGTGCAGATAAGAGCGGAATGGCTCGAGTGTACGTGTGTGATTTGTGTTTCAAGCCATAATATTACATCTCGGGGGGAGACTACGCTCCATTATTACAACCCCGTATCGAATTTAATTGAACTTGAAACAATGTAAAGGATCAGGTTCGAGCACTTACACGTCGTCTGCTTAGACTTTTCTTCTTATCAATGGAATCCGACCTTAGGTACAGCCGTTGGATGAACCTCTCTTTGTGAATCGATCAGGTGCATGGGGTGTTGATCCTAATCTCTGGTTTAGGCTAGGTTTAAATGAGTGGTCTTGGGTAAGAGTTAAGCCAAGGTCCTAAGGGGATACTCGGCCAAATGGTGGCTGAGTTGGGTTGGTGTGTTGGGAATGATCTTAGGCGGGGTTCTACAGAAATGGTATAAGGGAATGCTCGGCAAAAGGATGGCCGAGCTGGGTAGTTTTTAGGATTGCCTTAGGTAGAGTTTTAGCTAAGGTAGGAGGTTAAGGTTTTAGGAGTTTAATGGAACGGGTCTAGGGTGCGACTGGCCAACTAATGGCCGAACTTGGGATGGTCTTAGGTAGGTTTTAAAGTGCGATCCTAAGGCAATGTTGCTAAGGCAATGCTCGGCCAAATGGTGGCCGAGCTGGGTGAGATTTAGTAGATGGTCTTAGGTGGGTTTTGAAAACCAGGTTCTAAGTGAATGCTCGGCCAAATGGTGGCCGAGCTGGATAGGATTTAGTGGGTGGCTTAGATAGTTTTAGGCCAATATTCGGCCAGCTAGTGGCCAAGCCCGATGAGTGTGGGTGGCTAGGGGAATCGAGTGCACTAGGCACTCGGTTTGGTTAGGCCTTTTAGGTTGAATGGTAAGGATTTAAGGGAGGGTTTAAAACCAAGACTTAGGATGGTTAATGGGGTAGATCTAGAAAAAGCTCGGCCAGATATTGGCCGAGCTTGGGTGGTTTTGTTTGGGGATTGGTTTTCGGGTAGAGTAGGATGAGTTTTGGCAAGGCTCGGCCAACACTTTGGCCGAGCTTGGGTAGTTTGGAGGATTAGGGAAAGAGAGGCTTAGTTTAGTGTTTTAGGAACTAACCTTAGTTAGGGAAAACCGGCCAGATCCTATTGGGTTCCATGCACCCATCCTTCACGCCTTGAGAGAGCCATCGATGCTGCCGGATTCCACCTTGTTGCAGCATCAAGCCTTGGCGTGAAATGAAAAAGGCAGCCCACAAGAACAAAACCCACAATTTCAGCCCATCATGGAAAGGCCAAGTCAAGCCACTTTCCTTGACTTGCTTTCCTCTCTCTCTCTCTCTCCTACCTGTAAACACCCCGAAATCCCACGAATTTCTCAAAATCCATCTGGTTTTATACAAGCAGCCCCAAAGGGCCATTTTGAGTCTGGAAACCCAGGAGCCTTCCAGACAACCCTGTATATATGTTTTAAACTTTATATTTCAAAAACATATAAATATGGCTTTTGAAAACCTTTTAAAACACGTTTTTGAAACCCCGAAGTGGCTTGGCCCGATCAAGACAGGACCAGGAGAGCTAAGAAGAGCCCGAAACCGGAGCACATGTCGAGCCCGGCGCAGCAACTCTTGTATCTGATTCACATCCCAGGATCTCGAACGTCCAAGACCCTGTTCTTATCAAAATAGCATTTGAAGTCATCTCTGGAAGGCAGAAACGGAGGCGAACGACTATGTTTGGATTGGATCGTCCGTTTCGAACCCCGCTCGAAGGAGTCAGAGTTCAGTTTGGATTGGATCTGGACCATATATATCCAGATTCCAATCCAAACCCATATGTGGACTTGGATTTGGATTTGGATCCAGAGATCCAATCCAATATCCATATCCATGGCCCACATCACCTTCTCATAAATGGAGGTGGGGCCCACTTGAAATTCACGTGGGATATTGGGCATGAGAGAGAGTGGGGGTGAAAAATATCAAGAGTGTTGTATTAAGCTTGACTTGTGTGTCAAGTTTGGGTTTAATCATGTGGGTTAGCCTAATTGAGTGGGTTTAAGCTTGTAATTAGCTAAAACCTAACCTAGGGCTGCACCAACATGGGGTGATCAAGGTCTATGGGCCATGCTAAGGGAGCTCCCTCACCTAAACCTAACCCAAAATGCCTAATCCTAGCCTAAACCCCTAATCCACCCCTAATCTGAGCCTAATCACCTAACCCACTTCCCTAATCCCGTCCTAATCCCAACCTAATCACCTAACCCACTTCCCTAATCCTTCCCTAAACCTAGATTAATTTCCCTAACCCTAGCCTAAACCTAGCCTAATCACCTAACCTAGCTCACTAAACCTCACCCCAAAACCCAACCACCTAACCTAGCCCTAAACCCCTAAACCACCCTTAGCCCACGATTTACCCAAACCCCTAGTTTTAAAATATCTGGCCCAACCTTTTCCAACCCACCTTATCTACATACCACCCTACCTAAACCACCTAACCACTACCCTTAGCCCAGCCCCAACCGACCTACCCATTCCCTATTTAAACCCCTCCCCTTTGTGGGCGGGTTTTCCAAGTGGGAACCACCATCTCACCCAGCCGGGCCCTCTCCTTCTCCCATCTCTCACCCAGCCGGGACCACTCCCCACCTCCGCCTGCTCCATCTGCTCCACCAGCCGCCACCTGCTCCGCCACCTTCCCTCTTCCATCCACCACCACCATCCCTCAGCCGGACGCCATCACCTCCACCCAACCGAACCATCCAACAGCCACCTGCCCGCCTGCTTTCCACTTCATCCGCCACCTCTCCCCATTCGGTAAGTACCCCAAACTCCCTCAAAGCCCCCCTCTACCACCTCTCTACTCTTAGCCACCCATCCTACCTTCATCTCAGCCCTTTTGCCACCACCACTTTAACCTAGCCGAACCCAGCATAGCCCAAACTGCTGGCCACTACCTAGCCATCCTTTCCCATTCGGCCTTCCCCTAGGTGTCCTATTCGGCCTTCCCACTAGCTCACCTTTTAGGTCCAGTTTCCCTAAACTCAAAACTCCCTAGTGACACTAAGAACCCACTCATTCAGCCCCTTTAAACCCCCTACTTTGAGGCGCCATCTACTTGCCACCGGCCACCTTCGAGGCGCCTATCCCGCGTCCCACTTGCAGCCGGCCAGCACCTTTGATCACCTACCTTTGCGGAGCTCCCGTTTGCAGCCCAAAGCCAAGTCCACGCCCAAGCAAGACCTCTACGGACCAGCTACTCGTAAGTGTCTAAACTCGGTCCTTAGTTGTATACTTGCTTGAGATTCAATTTGATACGGGGTTGTAATAACGGAGCATAGTCTCCCCCCGCTTGTAATAACGTGGCTTGGCACAACCACACACGTGCACTCTCTTAGTCGTGCACGATTTTGAACACACACGGGCCTAATCAGCCCCTAATATATAAGTGTACATATACTTTCATTTTCGAAGGGTTTTTGTTTAAGTTGGGTGCGTTGTCTTTCAATTCAAGCACTTTCACACACATTGAGCCTTCGCTCTTACTCCCAAGACCTTAGTAAAGGCCTTATTGCAGTTATATTTGGGTTTCATTTATGTCGTGTGGGTAGTCTTTTAATTCAAGCACTCTCACACACATTGAGCCTTCGCTCTTACTCCCAAGACCTTAGTCAAGGCCATACTGCAATTTATATTTGGGTTTCATTTCTTGTCGTGTGTGTAAGTCTTTCAATTCAAGCACGCACCCACATTGAGCCTTCGCTCTTATTTGCAAGACCCGAGTAAGGGCTCATATACATAAGCTATATACATATCTCCCTTCGGTTATTTCCCTTCGGTTATTTCCCTTCTGTTATTTCCCCTTCAGTATTGTCTTTACATTTCGGGTTTTCCCTTTGGAGTAGCATGAGTTTGCATTGCATCTACGCCATACCACGAGGTAGGAGGCATATTGCATCAAAGCAAGCCCCGCTCGAATTCGCCCATGTAGTGGAGTGTTCATAACACACAAACTAGGTGGCCCGAAGAGGGATAAAAGAAAAGACTTAGGCACGTGCAAATCCACGTGATCTAAAATATGCAAATCGCATCTTAAAGACCCGAAATAGACACCTCGAATCGCTTCGTAGACTTTCTCCCCAAAACTCGATTTTTGCAAAGCGTACAAACTGACCCTTGCGCATCGGTGCAAGAAGGTCTGCGACGACAAGAGCTCACTTACTCACAGTCGCCACGTTTAGAAGTCAATGTTAAAAATATCTTCGTTAGCTTGAGTAAGCTAGCTGGCACGCCCTTTTTGTATACATAGGCCTTAGACGCACGAGAAGATCCACTCCAAGCCCCCGAAAGAGGCGAAGAGGCGGGGATTTTCGCGCGTCTACACTACCCAAGCAAAGGCGTGAAAAAATTTGGAGCCTCCTTCAAGCCAGCCCCTCACATCCTTTTATAGGCCTCTTATGTGGATATGGATCCTAGATCCTAATTTCTGAAATCAGGATCTAATCCAAGTCTTGTTTGGATCTGGATATTTGGATCCAGATTCGATCCAAATTTTCTTCTTCTTTTCTCCTTCTTGGTGTTTTGAGTCGAACGCTTCGTGCGGGCCATGAGTTTATCAACGATCCGTCTTAAGCGGGGGTTTTCCCCATTTCATCGTCCGAGCTCCTCTTCGCCTTTCCGGACTCTATTTCAACTGATTTTTGTTGTTTTTTACTTGGATTGTTCGTGATTTCAGGGGCACTGTTGGCTGGGCCTCTGATGCTTCCAGCTTGAAGTCCATTTGCGGCCTGGGCTCCTCTTTTGTCTTCGAATTTGGCCTTTCATCGGGCTGGGCTTGCTCTTTGAATTTTCTGAATTTCTGTTGTAACTGCTTTGGGCCAGGCTTTACCTGTTCATCTGGGCTTTTGCAAAAATAGGACTTTCGTCCATTTTCAAGAATGTATGTTCCGACGGGGTTGTAAAACGGAGGTTTTGAAGTATTTGAGTTCCTGGGTTTTCGAAAATTCCAATTTTGGCTTTCTAAGCTCATTTTCGAACCAGGCATTTGTTTTTTTTGCAAAATTTTTGGAATTTGGGGTGTTTACAGTACCCCATCCTAACACCACCCTCTCTTCACTCCCCCCCACTCTCAGCCACCACACGCCACCTTTCCTTAGCCTAACCTCCACTTCATCCAGCCGACCACCACCTGCCACCATCTTCCCTTAAACCTGCCTCATCCTCCTTTGCCACCCGCCACCTTACCTCTCCCTTAGAAAGCCCTTAATTAAGACCCTTAGCTCTACCTTCCCTTAAGACCTGCCCCACTCCTTAGTGACAGCCCTAACTAGCTCCCCTTTTCCTTCCCTAAGTCACCCCAACCTCAACCAAGGCTTCCCCATCCGTTCGGCTAGTGCCAAGGCACCATCACCCGCGCCCTTGCCATTCAACCAGCACCCACTTGTCGTGCCCTTTCGAGGAGCTCCCTCTTGCAGCCCAAGGCGACACTCAAGCCCAAGCTCAAGCAAGTCACCTCCGGACCAGCTATACGTAAGTGCCTAACTCGGTCCTTGTTTATAGACTTGCTTAAGCTTAATTAAATTTGATATGGGGTTGTAATAATGGAGCATTGTCTCCCCCTGCTTGTAATAACGTGGTTTGGCACACCCACACACACGTGCACTTGAGCCTATCTCGCTCTTAGCTGTACACGATTTTGACACACACTCGGGCCTAATTAGCCCTTAAGATATAGACTTATTTATATAATTTAAGTTGCGTGGGGTTTTGCTTAAGTTGTGTGCGTTGTCTTTCAATTCTCACACTCACACACAATGAGCTTTCGCTCTTATTTTCAAGACCCAAGTAAGGGCCGTGTTATAATTTCCCTTGGGTGTTTTACTTCATGTCATGTGCGTAGTATTTCAATTATACACTCACACACATTGAGCTTTCGCTCTTACTCCCAAGACCTTAGTCAAGGCCTATTGCAATTTATATTTGGGTTTAATTTCATGTCGTGTGCGTAGTACTTCAATTCTACACTCACACACATTGAGCTTTCACTCTTACTCCCAAGACCTTAGTTAAGGCCATATTGCAATTTATATTTGGGTTTCATTTAAGTCATGTGAGTTGTCTTTCAATATACACACAACACCCACGCAACACATTGGCGACCTTCGGGCCCATATATATTATAAGTATTTCCCTTTCGGCTATGTCTTTAAGATTTGGGTTTTAAGGTTCAGCAGTGTGCGTAGTCTTTACATATATACACGGCACACACTCGCACAATTGAGCCTTTCCGCTCTTAAGATATAGCCATATTTCCCTTTTGCAATTTACATTCAAGTCATTTCCCTTCCGCATTGTCTTTCAATTCGGGTTTTCCCATTGGAGTTGCGTGAGTTTGCATTGCATATACGCCATACCAAGAGTTAGGATGCATATTGCATCAAAGCAAAATACCATACTCCCGCTCAAAGTCGCCCCACTTTGGTCACATGTTCATAACACACACCTAGTTGGCCCGAAAAGGGATAAAAAGAAAGACATAGGCACGTGCAAATCCACGTGAAATAAAACTTGAAAATCATACAAAAACAGCGCAAATCGAACACCTCAAACATTTTCGTAGGTTCTCATATTTAAAAACTCGATTTTCTAAGCGTACAAACTGACCCTTGCGCATCGGTGCAAGGTCTGCGACGAAAAGAGCTTGCTTGCTCATAGTCGCCACGTTAGGAGTCAGATTTCAAAATATCTCTTCGCTAGCTTAAGCAAGCTAGTTGGCACGCCCTTTTTGCTTAAATAGGACTTAGACACATGAAAAGATTCGCTTTAGGCCTAAGAAACTAGAAGCGGGAACTTTCTGCGTCTACAATTTGCTACACGAAGCACACACAAGCACTTGAGTCTTAGCTCTTACTCGTACACAAGCACCCACGTGCACCACTGAGCCTTCGCTCTTACTCCTAAGACTCTAGTAAGAGTTGCGTGAGTTGTCTTTAAATTTATACACTCACACACGCGTGCACTTCCGCTCTTATTCTATATATGTATTTCAATTCAGCTGGGTTGTTACATTAAGTCGTGTGAGTTTGTCTTTCATTTACACACACACACAAAGAACACCCGAGCGCTTGCTCACTGCAAACGCGCGAAAATCCCCGCTTCTCACCTTTTTAGGGCTCGGAGCGGATCCTCTCGTGTGTCTAAGGCCTATGTATGCAAACAGGGCATGCCAGCTAGCTTGCCTAAGCTAGCGAAGATATATTTAACACTGACTTCTAAACGTGGCGACTGTGAGCAAGTAAGCTCTTGTCGTCGCAGACCTTCTTGCACCGATGCGCAAGGGTCAGTCTGTATGCTTTGCAAAAATCGAGTTTTGGGATAAAAAGTCTACGAAGCGGTTCGAGGTGTCTAATTCGGGTCGTTTAGATGCGATTGCATGTTTTAGATCACGTGGATTTGCACGTGCCTAAGTCTTTTCTTTTATCCCTTTTCGGGCCACCTAGTTTGTGTGTTATGAACACTCCACTATATGGACGAATTCGAGCGGGGCTTGCTTTGATGCAATATGCGTCCTACCTCGTGGTATGGCGTAGATGCAATGCAAACTCACGCTACTCCAAAGGGAAAACCCGAATGTAAAGACAATACTGAAGGGAAATAACCGAAGGGAAATAACCAAAGGAAAATGACTTGTAAAGTAAGTACCGAAGGGAGATATGTATATAGAGTATGTATATGAGCCCTTATTCGGGTCTTGCAAATAAGAGCGAAGGCTCAATGTGGGTGCGTGCTTGAATTGAAAGACTTACACACACGACATGAAATTAAACCCAAATATAAATTGCAGTATGGCCTTGACTAAGGTCTTGGGAGTAAGAGCGAAAGCTCAATGTGTGTGAGTGCTTGAATTGAAGTACTACGCACACGACATAAATGAAACCCAAATATAACTGCAATAAGGCCTTTACTAAGGTCTTGGGAATAAGAGCGAAGGCTCAATGTGTGTGAGTGCTTGAATTGAAAGACTTACACACACGACATGAAATGAAACCCAAATATTATAGGTCGGCCCTTACTTGGGTCTTTCAAATAAGAGCGAAAGCTCAATGTGTGTGAGAGTGCTTGAATTGAAAGACTTACCCACACGACATGAAATGAAACCCAAATAGTATAGGTCGGCCCTTACTTGGGTCTTTCAAATAAGAGCGAAAGCTCAATGTGTGTGAGAGTGCTTGAATTGAAAGACTTACCCACACGACATGAAATGAAACCCAAATAGTATAGGTCGGCCCTTACTTGGGTCTTTCAAATAAGAGCGAAAGCTCAATGTATGTGAGTGCCTGAATTGAAAGACCACGCACCCAACTTAAGCAAAACCCTTCAAAAATGAAAGTATATGTATATACTTATGTATTAGGGGTTGATTAGGCCCGTGTGTGTTCAAAATCGTGCACAACTAAGAGAGTGCACGTGTGTGGGTGTGCCAAGCCACGTTATTACAAGCGGGGGGAGACTATGCTCCGTTATTACAACCCTGTATCAAATTGAATCTCAAGCAAGTATACAACTAAAGACCGAGTTAGGCACTTACTAGTAGCTGGTCCGTAGAGGCCTTGCTTGAGCGTGGGCTTGGCCTTCGCCTTGGGCTGCAAACGGGAGCTCCGCGAGGTTGAGCGACAAGGGGTGCCGGCCGGCTGCAAATGGGGCGCGGGATAGGCGCCTTGATGGTGGCTGGCTGCAAGCAAGGGTGTCGCCTTGGTGTGGGGGATTAAAGGAGCTGGGCCAAGTGAGTATGTAGGGTCACTAGGAGGGTATATAGTGTTAGGGAGTATGGACCTAAGGGGAGCTTAAGGGAAGGTCGAATGGGACACCTAGGGGAAAAGAGATGGCTGGCCGAATGGAAGGGATAGTCGGTTGGAGTGGCCGACTAGGGGAATGTGATGGTGGCGGGCTGCTAGGATGACTAAGGCTGGAGTATGGGAAGGTAGCTAGTTAGGTGATGGGGCTAGGTGGTAGTGGGTGTAGTGGGTATAAGGGAGTGCTATGGGTAGGTCTTAGGAAATCGGATAGGGTGGCCGGGTGTAGCTAGGGTAGTTAGGTAGTGGCGAATGGCTAGGGCGGCTAAGGCTTGGCCGAGTGTAGGGGTGGCGGCAAGTGGTGGTGGGATGGAAAGTAGGTGGTGGTATGGTGGGTGGTTGGGAGTGGAGAGGGAGTGGAGAAGGAGCTAGGTAGAGTGTGGGGTACTTACCGAGTGAAGGGAAGGTGGCGCTCGGTTGGAAGGAAGCTGGGCAGGTAGTGAGGCTCGGCCGGGAGGTGGTGGAGATGGCGGTGCAAGTGGTGGTGGGGTGGAGAGATGGTGGTGGTGCAGGTGGAGCAGGTGGAGCAGCTGGGGAAGTGGAGGAAGAGAGGGCCCGGCTAGGATGGGTGAGGGGTTCTTGATGGAAAACCCGCCCCAAGAGGGGGGGGTTTATATAGGGAGTTGGGTAGGTGGGTTAGGGCTGGGTTTGGGGTAGTGGTTAGGTGGTTTAGGTAGGGTGGTATGAAGATAAGGTGGGCTGGAAAGGGTAGGGCCAGATATTTTAAATACTAGTGGTTTGGGTAGATTGTGGGCTAGGGGTGGTTTAGGGGTTTAGGGTTTGGTTAGGTGGTTGGGTTCTAGGGTGAGGTTTAGTGAATTAGGTTAGGTGATTAGGCTAGGATTAGGCTAGGTTTAGGGAAATTAACCTAGGTTTAGGGAAGGATTAGGGAAGTGGGTTAGGTGATTAGGTTGGGATTAGGCCGGGATTAAGGAAGTGGATTAGGTGGTTAGGCTCAGATTAGGGGTGGATTAGGGTAGAAGGCTAGGATTAGGTGTTTTGGGTTAGGTTTAGGTGAAGGAGCTCCCTTTGCATGCCCATAGACCTTAACCACTTCATGTTGGTGCAGCCCTAGGTTAGGTTTTGGCTAATTACAAGCTTAAACCCACTCAATTAGGCTAACCCACATGATTAACCCCAAACTTGACACACAAGCCAAGCTTAATTACAACACTCTTGATCTTATCCACCCCCACTCTCTCTCATGCCCATGATCCCACGTGAATTTCAAGTGGGCCCCACCTCCATTTATGAGAAGGTGATGTGGGCCATGGATATGGATATTGGATTGGATTTTTGAATCCAAATCCAAATCCAAGTCCATACATGGGTTTGGATTGGGATTTGGATATATATGGTCCAGATCCGATCCAAACTGAACTCTGACTCTTCGAGCTGGGTTCGAAACGGACGATTTGTGCGGGGTCTGACAGCATCAGCACTCCGTCTGCGTTGGGTCTTCGCCAACATGATCATCCGCCTCCGTTTCTGCCTTCTGGAGATGACTTCAAATGACATTTTGATAATAACAGGGTCTTGGACGTTCGAGATCCTGGGGGTATGGATTTGATACAAGAGTTGCTGTGCCGGGCTCGACATGTGCTCCAGTTCCGGGCTCTTCTTAGCTCTCCTGGTCCTGTCTTTATCGGGCCAAGCCACTTCGGGGCTTCAAAAACGTGTTTTAAAAGGTTTTCAAAAGCTATATTATATATTTTTGAAATATGAAGTTTAAAACATATATACAGGGTGGTCTGGAAGGCTCCTGGGTTTCCAGACTCAAAATAGCCCTTTGGGGCTGCTTTTATAAAACCAGGTTTGTTTTAAGAAATTCGTGGAATTTCGGGGTGTTTACACTCACGCACCTCACGCACCATTTTGGCCTTGGCAGCCGCTAAGATATTGTCTTATTTCTATACTTTCCGCTGTGTTTTCCTAGTTCAGCCGCATGTGTTTGTCTTTCCATTTACACAACAACACAACACGCGCATGTTGGCAACCTTCGGGCCCATATATATAGTTGTATTTTCCTTCCTTTATGTCTTTAAATTTCGGGTTTTAAGGTTCAGCTGTGTGAGTTGCATTTCCATTTATACACGGCATACACTTACACAATTGAGCCTTTCCGCTCTTAAGATATAGCTATATTTCCCTTTTGCAATTTCCCTTACGCAATTTCCCTTAAGCATTGTCTTTCAATTTCGGGTTTTCCCCGTTCAGTTGTGTGAGTTTGCATTGCATATTCGCCATACCACGAGTTAGGGCTCATACTTGAATCAAAGCAAACCCCATACACCCGTGCAAAAATCGCCCATACTTAGGCACTTGATGCACACATCCCACACCTAAATTGGCTAAAACCCGAGACATAGAAAATGTGCAAATCCCATGTTAATAAAATCTACTGATCAAACACTTTGCATACTTTTCAAAAAGTTTATGTTTGCTCAAAATCAACTTTTTTAAAGCGTACAGACTGACCCTTGCGCATCGGTGCAAGAAGGTCTGCGATGAAAAGAACCCACTTATCCACAGTCGCCCCAAACAAGTCAGATATTTTCAAAACTTACTTCGCTAGCTTGAGTAAGCTAGCTGGCACGCCCTTTAAGCGACTTAGACATACGAAAAGGTTCGCTCTAGGCCCTAAGAAGCCCGGGGACGGAAATTTCCGCGTGTCTACAGGAGTGAGTCTAACCCAAAATGTGTCAAGATAGGTGCATGTTTGCATGAGCATGAAAAAGCATCATTCATTGCATTTTTTCATATGTGGATGTATTTGCATGGACCTATGAAGACATGCCGGGTTTAGACCCTAGAATTGTAGAATATCATCTTCCCTTAGAACCCAATACAAAACCTGTGAAGCAAAAGCTTAGAAAAATCCATCCCAATGTTCACTCCCAAGTGAAAGAGGGTTTAGAAAATCTTTTAAAAGCCGGATTTATAAATCCCATTGCTTATTCGGAATGACTTTCAATTATTGTTGTGGTTCAAAAATCCAATGGGAAAATTCAAATTTGCATCGATTTTAGAAATTTCAACAAAGCCACTCCAAAAGATAATTTTCCTCTTCCAAACATTGATTTGATAGTGGATAGCACTACAAATCATGAGATGTTTTCTTTCATGGATAGCTATGTGGGTTACAACCAAATCAAGTTAGAACCAAAAGGTTAGGCAAAAACTACTTTTACTACACCTTGAGGCACATACTTTTACATGGTTATGCCATTTGGTTTGAAAAATGCTGGTGCCACATACTAAAGAGCCATGACTACTATTTTCCATGATCAAATCCATGAGCTCTTGGAAGTATATGTGGATGATCTTTTGGTAAAATAAAAAACCCAATGCACACACATTGAATCTTTGCAAAAGGTTTTCAAAAGACTTAGGCTTTATAAAGTGAAGCTAAACCCTCAAAAATGTGTTTTCGAAGTGGAATCAGAAAAACTCTTAGGACTTATGGTAAGCCAAAGGGGCATACAAGTTGACCCCTCTAAGTGTTGAGCCATCATAGACATGCCTCCACCCTCCAACTTCACCCAAATCCGAAGCCTCCAAGGTCGACTCTAAGCAATTAGGAGATTTATCTCCAATTTGGCAACAAGATGTGAACCTTTCAATAGGCTTTTGAGAAAAGGGATTAAATTTGAATGAGATGCCAATTGCCAAAAAGGTTTTGAAAGATTGAAAACTTATTTGGTAAATCCTCCAATTCTAAAACCTCCAAAGCAAGGAAAACCTTTATTGCTTTACATTTTCATTCATGTGAATGCATTGGGTGCTTTACTTGCTCAATATGAGGATGATAGTCTTAAGGAGTATGCTATTTACTATATTTTGAAAACTCCATTGGCATATAAAATAAATTATCAAGCCATTGAGAAAACATGCTAGGCCTTGGGCTTGCCAAAAGTTTAGACATTACTTCCTAGATCATGAAATTTGGATAGTGTCTAAGCTAGATCCAATCAAGCACTTGTTTCAAAAACCTATCCTAACGGGTAGGCTAGGTAAATGGTAGCTCCTCTTAATGGAGTATGATTTAAAGTTTCATCATCAAAACTCCATTAAGGGACAAACCCTAGCTGATTATGTGGCTGAATTGCGTCTTGAAAATACATATCCCATACATGATGAAATGCCCGATGAAGGCATCTTTGCAAATGAATTTCAAAACCATGTTTTAGCAAATTGTTTTAATGAAGATCAAGTATGGAGAATGTATTTTGATGGGGCAAAGAATCAACAAAGGGGCAGATGTGGGAATCATCCTCATATCCCCTAAAAAGGGAGAAATCCCAATTGTCATTCGACTAGATTTTTCATTCTCAAATAATGTGGTTGAATATGAAGCACTCATACAAGGCCTAAAAATTTTGAAAACTCTAGGGGCATCATGTATTGAAGTCTTTGGAGATTCTATGCTTGCTATAAACCATGTTTTGAAAATTTGGTAAGTCAAAAATGAAAAACTCATACCATACAACAAATTGGCCACTCAATTGGTTGATTCCTTCAAGTCATGCACACTCACCCACATAGATAGAGAGGACAACATCATAGCAGATGCCCTCTTATCCCTAGGTTCATCTCTAAGGGTTGATCTCATCATGAGAACTCGATCCTTAGAAATTTGGCACTCATCCACTCCATCCATCCATGATTTGGAGATTTGCCAAAATGACCAAAATTCCATGGAAAAACCTTGGTTTCAAGACATTAAAAACTTTTTAGAAAATAGAGGATTTCCCGAATTTACTTATTCTAAAGATAAAGCTTTTATTGAAAAAATTTCACTTGATCTATGATTTTGGGAGGGATTCTTTATAAAAAGAGTTTTATTGGCATCTTGTTGAGATGTGTAGACCTTGATGAGGGTAGGACTATAATGCATGAGTTCCACAATGAAGAATGTGGAGGCCACATCAATGCAATAAGAGGAACAACCACCAACAATGCATATTGGTTGATTGATGTTGAGGGCGTAAATTTAGTAGACCCTATCAATGCCCAATACTTGAAAAAATATCATGTATAGGGTCTATGTTAAATTCTTTTGAAAAAGATTTTTAAAATGGATCTCCTTTGAACTTCTTGAAAGAAGGATCAAGATTGATTGTGTGGCCCTAAATGAGGGAATCAATGCTTTATGAAAAGTAGAGTTTTCAAAAATCATTTGGTAACATTTCAAAAATCTTTGGCTTACAAAATGAAGCCTTGTTCAATATAACAAAATATTTTCAAACGGTAGATGCTATTAGGAAATGGGATGATCTTTGTTGAATTGAGTAGCCAAAGGGATAAGTTTTTGCCCCATTTTACTTCTCTCGAAAAGGAAAATTGGCAAAATTCAAAAGAAAAAGAGAGTACAAAAACTCCTCCATAAAGAGGTCTTCCTTTCAAATAGAAAGAAGGAATACAAAAATTCCTCCGAAAGAGGTATTCTCTTTGAATGAAAAAAAAAGAAAAAGAAAATACAAAAACTCCTCCATAAAGAGGTCTTCCCTTCAAATAAAAAGAGAGAATACAAAAAATTCCTCCGAAAGAGGTCTTCTCTTTGAATGAAGAAAAATAAAAAGACAGAAAAGAAAAAGACAAAGCTAAAAAAAAAGATCAATTTTCCCACGGGATGCTTCAGAAGGGACAGTGGTAACTCTTTCCCAATGAAAAAAGGTTTATCCATGAAAATCCTAAAGTAGAAATAAAATATACTTATTTGGATTTCATTTTGTTTGAGAATTAGACTTTGTTATGTGGGAAATAGAATTTTAAAATGTTTTCCAAAATTTCCTACAAAACCTCTACTAAGTAGTGGGTATTGAAACTCGAATGAGGGAAAATATGAAAAATTGGAAGTACTTTTGATAGAAACTAAAAGGAGTTCCCTTTGAAAAAAAAATTTGAAAACCCGAAATGTCAAAATAACATGGGATTATCTTACTTGGGGCAGCCTGCCTTCATCGGCTTCTCCTCAAGCTCATCCATCTCATCAATGAACCCTCACACTTCATTTGCATCATACACACCATGCATGCATACACCCAAGGTCTTCCATGCATGATCATGTTTAGGATAAGCTCCTAGTATGGGTCAAGTCCCCTTTGGCTAAAACCCCCTCCTCTATGATCCAAGGAAAAGACTTTTATGAAACGAAGGATGATTTATATTCTCAAGAAAATTTAGAAAGTAAATCAAAAAGGGTGTTTTCTTCTTTTTCATTATCCAAATAAATTTAGATTAATGCCAAAGATGGGCATCTGTAAACACTCTAAATAAAATTTTCTAAAAATACTCCAAAATTTGAAAACCACCTTATTTTAAACCTTTTAGCTTTAAAATGAAGATTTTAAATCTTTAAAATAAAGATTTTAAAAGGTTTCAAAATAAAGTTAAAAGTATAAAGTCTAGAAGATTGGAGTAAAGCAGGTTGATAGGTGGGCCCGCCTCAAGCTAGGGACAATTTTGCAAAGGACAAGCCGAAAATCAAGGGAGGAGATCAAGTCAAAAGCATATCCTCACCCTGTAAGACACGAAAATCCCTTCCTCCTGGTGTACAAGACCATAAACGAGTTCTTTTCGAGTTTACGTTGCTTTTGAAGGTATGCCAACTAGCTTACTCAAACTAGCGAAGATTTTAAAATATATCTGACTTTTAAAAGGCAATTGTGGCTAAGCGGAATCTTTTCGCTTGAAACCTTCTTGAACCGGTGCTCAAGGGTCAGTTCCAGCGCTTAGAAAACTTCGATCTTTTAAACAAACCTTATCTTTCGAAAAGAAAAGCGAGTATGAGGATTGTTGGCCTAAGTTGTAGGTTTTATTTACGGGGTTATCCGTATCCAAGTCTTTTGAGCTTTTAAGCTAATTAGGCCGAATGTGTGTGCTTCAAGTGGCCTAGATTTAGCAAAGTTTGAGCGTAGTACGGGGTTTACTCTTTGAAAATGCGCAAAATGCAAGGATGCACGAACTCTCGCGGGTTTGATATGATGTGAGCTAGGCTCGAATTGAAAGCAACTCACACACCCAGCTTAAAGTAAATACCCAAAACGTAAGTGCAAACTCATGCAGCTGAAGGGGAAATACCCGAACCTTAAAAGCAACTCACACGACTTGAATGTGCGGAAGGGAGATATACTTATATTAAGAGCGGAAAGGCTCAATGCACACGTGTGTGAGTGTAGAATTGAAATGACAAATTCATATGACTTGAATTGAACTTGCCGAAATCGAAATATAAGTATATATATGAGCGGTAAGGCTCAACGTGTTCGTGTGTGTTGTGTATAAATGGAAAGACAACTCACACACACGACTTGAATTGAACTTTGTCAAAAGAGAAATATAGGTATATATATGAGCGGTAGGGCTCAACGTGTTCGTGTGTGTTGTGTATAAATGGAAAGACAACCCACACACATGACTGAAATTTAACTTGCTGAAAGGGAGATATAGATATAAGAGCAGAAAGACTCAATGTGAGTGAGTGCTTTTGGTGGGTAAATGGAAAGACAACTCACACAACTGAAATTGAACCACCCGAAATGTAAAGACGTACACAGCTGAACATAAAACTCACGTAGCTGAAAGTATATAGATACTCTATATCTTAGGGGCTGCCAAGGCCAAAAGGTGCATGAGAGTGTTGAGCAAGTGCTCGGGTGCCCTTTGTCTGCAAGTGTGGAATTGAAATGACAATGCACACAGCTGAAAGTAACAACCCGAATGAAATTGCAACTCACACGGCTCTTACTAGAGTCTTTGGAGTAAGAGCGAAAGCTCAATGTGTGTGTGTGCAAATCATGTACGATTAAGAGCTAAAGCTCAAGTGTACGTGGGTGTCTTGTGTACGAGATAAGAGCTAAGGCTCAAGTGCACGTATGTGTCTTGTGTGTCAAGCACCAATATTACATCTCGGGGGGAGACCACGCTCCATTATTACAACCCCGTATCAAAATTTAATTAAGTATGAAAGGAGCAATGTAAATACCGAATTTTAAACACTTACAAGTGTTTCGGCTTTCTTCTCCTTGCTCGTGCTTGGGCTTGTGTCCACCTTGGGCAGCCAAGAGGGGTCTCCCTAGGTGGGTTTGAGAAAGAGAGCTTGGGCTTTGAAGAGGCGCGGGTGCTTGGAGCTTGGGTCTTGCCAAAGGGTAGGTTTTACTAAGGCTAGTCACTACCTAATGGGGGTTGGTCCTAGGGTAGGTCCTGGCCTAAGGGTGCAACCGGGCTAAGGCACAACAAGGTGTGGGTGGCCCTAAAGTGTGGGTGGCCCTAAGATGGGTTGGCTGGAGTGGGGCAGCAGTTCGGTACTGCAGTGATGCAACAAGGCAGTTGGGGCAAATGGTGCAGGCGCTGAGGTGCAGTAGGGCTGGAAGGCGAGTAGGGCACAGGGAGCTGGAAGGCGCGTGCGTCGAGGGTGGCCTTGGGGTTTAGCTTAGGTTCTTTGATTGAGTCAGTTAGGTTAGGTTTAGGTTAGTTAGGGTGAGGTTTAGTGATGTGGGTTAGGTGGATTAGGCTAGGATTAGGAGGATTAGGCTAGGATTAGGAGGCCTACCTCTTGGTGCCGGTCCTTCTTGGTTGAGCCCACGTCCATGCCATGGTTGCAGCCTTCCTCGATCGAGCCCACCTTGGTTGCAGCCCACTTAGCCAACAAGGCTTGAACCCACCTCACCCTTGAGCCAACATGGCTAGGTTTACCTCTCACTCTCTCTCCTCCCAAGCAAGTTCACGTGAATCCATTTTGGAGACCCCCTCACCTCTATTTATAGGCAAGTGAGGTGGGTCTTGGGTTTGGATATGGGTTCGAGATCTGGATATTTATGACCAGATCCGATCCAAATCCAAACATTTATATGGATATGGATTTGGATATTTTGGTCCAAATCCAATCCAATCCAAACACTATTTGGATCCAATCCAAATCCAAACACTATTTGGATCGATCCAAATTCAAACACTATTTCGATATGGATATGGATATATATGGTCCAGATCTAACCCAAATTTTCTCTGAACAGTCCTTCTTGGCATTTCGAGATGGACGGTTTGTACGGGCCCTAGCTTCATCAGTGCACCGTCTAACGTTGGGTCTTCCCCAACTTTGTCATCCGAATTCCTTCTCGCCTTTTTGGACTTCGTTTCTGCTCAATTTCACCATTTCTAGCTCAGATTTTTACTGCTTGGGTGGATGTGCTTGACTTGGCTTTTGGGTGCTCCGGGCTGGCAGTCTGCTTCAGGCCTAGGCCTTCTTTTTGCCTTTTGACCCTAGCTTTTATCAGGCCAGGGTGCTGTCTTTGAGCTTCTGAACCTGCTTCTAGAGCTGCTTTGGCCTCTAGGCTTCACCTGTTGAATTTTGGCTTTTGCAAAATCGGGACTTGGCTCATATGTGTAAAAATCAACTTGAATGGGGTTTAAGCAAAATTTTGAGGCTTTTACAGCCCCTGGGTTTTTGAAAACTCCAAAAATTGGGTTTTGAGATGAATTTTAAAACCAGATGTTTGATTTTGAAATTTGTTTTATTTTGGGGTGTTTACAGATGCCCCTCTTTGGCATTATCCAAATTTATTTGGATGATGGCAAAGATGACAACACCCTGATTTGCTTTCTCCCTGGATTCATCCTCGAGAATATGGGATTATCCTAGTTTTGGGAAAAACTTTTTGCTTTGTGCCCAGTAAGAGGGGATTTTTGCCAAAGGGGACTTTGCCTAAGATGGTGTTAGTCCAAAATGGGATTGTGCAAGTGTCCATGTATGAATATGTGAATGAATGGCATGGGATGACATGCTAAGAAGTATGGTCTCCTAGAGACTTAAATGGCATGGTCGAACTTGGGAGTCTTATGAAGACCTGCTGCACCAAGTAAGCTGGTTTGATGTTTGAGGTTTTCTAAAATCGTTTTCGAAAGAGGAAAGCTCCTTTTAGCTTCAATCCTAAGGATTTCAGCTTTTCGTGTTTCCCTTTACTTAGTCTTTGACACTCGCTAATCTAGCGGAGGTTTTATTCGAAAATCAAGCCATATTTCAAAATTCCTATGCCTTACTTAGACGTCTAATTCTCAAACAAGATGAGATTCAAGTAAGCAAATCCTATTTTTACTTTAGGATTCCTCGAAATGAACCTTTCTTCACTTGGGATAAGTTGCAGGGATGGGAAAGAGTTTACCACGGTCCCTTCTGGAGTGTCCCATGGTTTGAGGCAAAAAGGCAGAAAACTGCAGTTTTTGAGATTTTTGCCTATTTTTTTCTGTTTTTCATAGAGGGTCTCCCTTTGGAAGTATTTTTTCTTTATTCCCTCTTTTTCATAGAATAAACGATTTTTCTTTTGAGTCAGCTCTTTGGGAAAGAGATCTTGAATTCGACGGGACGCTCTTTGAGTCAGCTCTTTGGGAAAGAGATCTTGAATCCTTAAACCACGGGATGCTTCAAAAGGGACCGTGGTATCTCTTTTCCATCCCTGGCTTATCCCAAGCTAAAACATGGTTCATTTCGAGGAATCCTAAAGTAAATAGGATTTACTTACTTGAATTTCATTTTGTTTGAGAATTTGACGTTTCGAGTAAGACGTAGGAATTTGAAATATACCTTGTTTTCTTGTAAAACCTCCGCTAGATAAGCGAGTGTCAAGACTCAAGCAAAGGCAAACATGAAGAGGTCGAGATCCTTAGGATTGAGACTCAAGACAGTTGTCCCTTTTGTAAATAGCTTTTGTAAATAGATTTTGAAAAATCGAACATCGAACAACATAGGATTTGCTCACTTGGAGCAACAGGCCTTGTAAGTCTCCAGAGTTCGACTATATCTGGTCTCTGGGAGGTCGCCACTCTTGGCACCACACCCATGTCATGCATCTACATACCCACGCATGGACATTTGCATAACATGATCCCATTTTAGGACCAGAAACCGTTTTGTATATCCCTTTGGCGTGATATCTCCTCCTACCAGGGTTTCAAAAGTGAGATTTTGCTAAAGTTTGGGATGATCCCATGTTTTTGTGGTTAGATCTAGGGAGACAGTGAAAGGGGTGTTTGTCGTCTTTGCCATTATCCAAATTAATTTGGACAATGCCAAAGAGGGGCATCTGTAAACACCCCGAAATCCCACGAACTTCTCAAATAAACCTGGTTTTGTAAAAGCAACCCCAAAGGGCTATTTTGAGTCTGGAAACCTAGGAGCCTTCCAGACAAACCCTGTACATATGTCTAAACTGTATATGCTTTAAAATATGTATAATATGCTTTTAAAACCTTTTAAGATACATTTTGAAACCCCATGAAGCGGCTTGGCCTGATGCAAGCAGGACCAGAAGAGCTAAAGAGAGCTCGAAACCGGAGCACATGTCGAGCCCGGCACAACAACTCTCGTGTGGATTTGGATTTGGATTTGGATTCAAAGATCCAATCCAATATCCACATCCATGGCCCACATCACCTTCTCATAAATGGAGGTGGGGCCCACTTGAAATTCACGTGGGATTATGGGCATGAGAGAGAATGGGGAGGATAAGCATGAGGGAGATGCATTAAGCTTGACTTGTGTGTCAAGTTTGGGTTAATCATGTGGGTTAGCCTAATTAGTGTGGGTTTAAGCTTGTGTGAGCCTACACCTAACCTAGGGCTGCACCAACATGATGCAATGAAGTCCATGGGTTATGCAAAGGGAGACTCCTAACCCCATCGTAAGCCAAAACCCCTAATCCTAGCCCTTTACCCTAATCCCGGCCTAATCCCAACCTAATCACATAACCCACTTCCCTAATCCCGGCCTAATCCCAACCTAATCACCTAACCCACCTCCCTAATCCTTCCCTAAACCTAGCCTAATTCGCTTAATCCTAACCTAATCCTAGTCTAAACACCTAACCCACCTCACTAAACCTCACCCCAAAACCCACCCACCTAGCTAAGCCCTAAACCACTAAACCACCCCACCTAAACCCTAGCACACCATATCCAAAAACCACCTAAACTAAATATCTGCCCCCCCCTAAATATCTAGCCCACCTTATCACTAAACCACCACCACCTAACCACCAAACTACCCTTTCAAAACCAGCCCAAACTGACTCTTGAAAATTCTATAAACCCCCCCCTAGTGGGCGGGTTTTTCAGAATTTTTTTCCAACACCAGCCCAACCGAGCCCTCTCTCACCTCCTTGCTCTCTTCTCTCACCTGCTCCACTGCCACCTCCCAGCCTGCACCACTCCACGCCACCGCCACCTCTCGGCCTGCTCCGCTCCACAGCATCCACTCCTTTCACCCGGCTACATCCACTCCTTCCACCCGCCAACCTCCCTTTCCTCTCCGGTTAGTACCTTATCCTAACTCCACCCTATCTTCACTCCCCCTCCACTCTCAGCCACCCCATAGCACCCAACCTTAGCCTAGTCTCCACTCCATTCAGCCGGCCACCACCTAACTACCCGCCACCCTTCAACCATACCCAACCGCACCACCCGCTGCCCTACCTTCCCATTCGTAACACCCCCTAGCTACCCCAACCACCTTACCTTGTTCCCTAGGACCTGTCCTTCTTTCCCTTAAACCAACCCTTAGTTAACACCCTAACTAGTTCCCCCTCACCATCCCTAAACACCCCTAGCTACCCCAACCGGCCACCACTTAACCTGCCACCAGTCGGCCAGCCATAGCCGACTGCACCCAACCACCCGCGGCCTTACACCCTCTTCCTTAGACATCCCCCTTAGTCACCCCTTAGCTCCACCTTCCCTAGAACCTACCTTACACCTTAGTGACACTCCCTAACCACTTCAGCCCAAGACACCACAGCAGCACCCTCCTATCAGGCGGTTAACCCCAAGGCGCCACATCCGCCATCCTTGTCACCCGGCCAGCACACTCCTTGCCGTGCCATTCCGAGGAGCTCCCTCTTGCAGCCCAAGGCGATGCCCAACCCCAAGCTCAAGCAAGTCACCTCCGGACCAGCTATACGTAAGTGCCTAACTCGGTCCTCATTTATAGACTTGCTTAAGTTAAATTAAATTTGATACGGGGTTGTAATAAGGGAGCATTGTCTCCCCCCGCTTGTAATAACGTGGCTTGGCTCACCCCACACACGCACACTTGAGCCTATCTCGCTCTTAGTCGTGCACGATTTTGAACACACACGGGCCTAATCAGCCCTTAAGATATAAATTTTTTTATATAATTTAAGTTGCATGGGGTTTTGCTTAAGTTGTGTGTGTTGTCTTTCAATTCTCGCACTCACACACATTGAGCTTTCGCTCTTATTTGCAAGACCCAAGTAAGGGCCGTGTTATATTTCCCTTGGGTTTAATTTCATGTCATGTGTGTAGTATTTCAATTATACACTCACCCACATTGAGCTTTCGCTCATACTCCCAAGACCTTAGTTAAGGCCATATTGCAATTTATATTTGGGTTTAATTTCATGTTGTGTGCGTAGTACTTCAATTCTCGCACTCACACACATTGAGCTTTCACTCTTACTCCCAAGACCTTAGTTAAGGCCATATTGCAATTTATATTTGGGTTTCATTTAAGTCGTGTGAGTTGTCTTTCAATATATACACAACACCCATGCAACACGTTGACGACCTTCGGGCCCATATATATTATAAGTATTTCCCTTTCGGCTATGTCTTTAAGATTTGGGTTTTAAGGTTCAGCAGTGTGCGTAGTCTTTACATATATACACGGCACACACTTGCACTACTGAGCCTTTCCGCTCTTAAGATATAGCCATATTTCCCTTTCACAATTTCCCTTCCGCAATTTCCCTTTTGCAATTTACATTTCAAGTCATTTCCCTTCGGCATTGTCTTTCAATTTCGGGTTTTCCCTTTGGAGTTGCGTGAGTTTGCATTGCATATACGCCATACCACGAGTTAGGACGCATATTGCATCAAAGCAAACCCCATACTCCCGTCCAAAAGTCGCCCCACTTAGGTTACGTGTTCATAACACACACCTAGTTAGGCCTGAAAAGGGATAAAAAAAAAGATTTAGGCACGTACAAATCCACGTGAAATAAAATCTGAAAATCATACAAAAACAACCCGAGTCAAACACCTCAAAACATTTTCGTAGGTTCTCATACTTCAAAAACTCAATTTTTAAGCATACAGAATGACTCTTGCGCATCGGTGCAAGAAGGTCTGCGATGAAAAGAGCTTGCTTGCTCACAGTCGCCACGTTAGGAGTCAGATTTAAAAATTTCTCTTCACTAGCTTAAGTAAGCTAGCTGGCACGCCCTTTTTGCTTAATTAGAACTTAGACACATGAGAAGATTCGCTTTAGGCCTAAGAACTAGAAGTGGGAACTTTCTGCATCTACAGGATTTGGCACGCCCGGTGGGACGTGAGTCTTTTAAAATCGAGTTACCTTAGGAATCTTGCGAAAATATTTTCCAAAAGGTGTTGTTTTTAACTCTTTTCTTTATTGTACTTCATACGTAGGAATTTGGAAAAGCTTGAAAGCATGTCAAAATCCAACCCAAGTGAAGTGTCGAGCCAAGGCTCATGCGCATCAAGTTCTCATTCTAGGAGGATTTTGAAAAATAAAATCAAACTAGACGAGATTGAAGACTTGAGAAGGGAATTCGAGGCTAACATCGATGCTCTCAGCCAAGAGGCTGAAGTAGGCAATTCATGTTCATCGAATGGTGAACAAAGGGCCAAGAAAAAAACTGAAAAACCTCGCAAACACAAAGAGGCCTCCGTAATGGAAGGTAACCAATACCACGAGTCCTTCACAAAAAAGGATCGTAAAGCCCTATAGCAGCTGCTGAAAGGGCAAAATAAAAAGAAAAGGAGTTACGCCCTGTCTGATTTTCTTCCCATGGATTACGAAATAGACAGTGACAATGAAATACCGAACTTCCATCGGTATGATGGCATGGGAGACCCTAGGTCTCACTTGCAACTTTTCTCGCTTCGAGCCCATAAGAAGAAAAAGGACTCGATGAAATGGGTGTATTGGTTCCCTTTATCCCTTAAAGGCACAGCTGCCAAATGGCTGGCTTCCTACAATTTAAGCCAGTTCGCTACTTTTGAAGAGTTAGCGAACTGCTTCATGCAAAGATTTGCACATAACATAGAAGTCACGCCGACTTTAAACACTTTAAGGGATACGAAGCAAGGCATGAACGAAGACGTACATGCCTTCATTATTCGATGGAGGTCCCTTTTGGGCCAAGTGCGAGAGCCAATATCCGAAGGATGCGCAGTCATGCTCATCCTGGATAATTTTAAAAGCGAGCTAAAGACCCTTCTCTCGCTCCATGAAATCTCAACTTTCCATAAGTTGATCAAAAAAGCATTCCTTTTCGAAACAAACTTAAAAAAGGGGATATACGATCACTTGTGGAAAGGAAGTGCCGTTTCCAAAACCCGCTTGGAAAAGCCCATCACTTATGGGCTACCCACGATGGACAAAGGGGCAAAGCCCCATAAAATCGCCAATGTCCGGGTGGATCCAGGTCTGGCGGGCACTTCAAAGAATTTTGAAAAATTAGAAAACAAAAGGGAGAGAAATTTTCAAAAGCCTATTGAAAAACGGAGTACACACAGCTGGGGAAACCTGTGTCGGAGGTCCTAGACCTCCTACTTGCCCAAGGCATGATTGAACTTCCCGAAATCCCCGAGGGAGTCACTTCCAAAGGAGGATATTTAAATCATTTTTGTAAGTATCATCGGCTCAAAGGCAATGAAACAAAGCGTTGTTTCTCCCTTTTAAACAAAATCGAGAACTTGATAGCGGAGGGCCGGCTCCAGGTCACTGCGGAACCTGAGCCAACTCAAGCTATCTTCAAAGAACCCTTTCCCAAGCACGCCAGTAGTAGTGGGAAAGGAAAGGAGGTATGTACCCTCACCTTTTCGAAAAATCTAGCGCAATCATCAGAGTCTAGTGGACCCACTTGTGCGTCTACTCTTGTACTTTACAAGAAGCCCGCCCAAGTAGTCATCCGAGGACCACCAAGAGCTGAATCCCTAGCTAAACCAGTTTTAAAACTTCAAGATGCTCCAAAACTCTCAATTAGAGCCAATTTTAGTGCGAACCCTAGGTTGGTCATGGGAGAAGTGACTAGATCCGAAAGGATCTATCAACCCCCGTGCCTACAAAGTGCTAAAAAGGTGGTCAGTGTGCCTGACCCCTCAAAAGCATGTATTCCTAGAGTTCTGCCAAAAGCAGACAATGGGAAAATTGTCCTAAACCCTTATGATTTCGAAAACCATCTTTCAAAGATTCCTATCTACATGTCCATCCTAGAGCTTATACAAACTTCGCCTAGGCATAGACTCGTGCTAGAGAAAATTCTAGAAAGAGTTAAGGTTAGTTCGAACATAAGTCCTGAATCCCTGTCTGACCAAGTGGCATTAATAGGAGCAAAATCGCCCATCACTTTCTCGGAAGATGATATAGATAGACCCTACAAGTCCCACAACCAGGCCCTGCATATCGAGGTGGTTCTGAATAACCACTCTCTGGACAAGTGCCTAGTCGATGGGGGAGGAGGGCTCAACATCCTTCCACTTCATGTGGCATACCAAATCAGAGTCACCTTGACTTCTGTGAACCCAAGCCCCATCGTTATCACTGGATACGATGGAAATGCGTCTAGACCTTTAGGATCGATCGAACTCCCAATGGAAACGGGAGGGATTACACACACGGGGGTGTTCCATGTCTTGGACATCCACCCCCATTATAACCTGTTGCTGGGAAGGCCCTAGATACACAGCTTGTGCGCTGTGCCATCCACCTTCCACAGGTGTGTCAAGATCCCTTTCAGGGACCAAGTCGTGGTGATCCTAGGTGATAGTCACCCTCAGCTACAGGGGATCATAAACTCCCCTTGTTTGTTGAGTTCCCAAGCCCATGAGGCTAACCTGGGGCAGACCATGGTCGAGCCACCGAGGCTTGTGTTAAACAACCCTTGAAGGTTGTGTATGTGAAGGGGCCGCCCAAAGCAAGCCCCCTCCCAATCCTAACCCTTCTAGGAAGACCCAAACATCCCTTATTTCCAAAACCCCTAGACAAAAAGCCATACGAGCACGATATGGATGACATGACCACGATTTGTATTATAATTTTTCAAAAAATAAAAAATCGTGGAACATGCTGTTGAATATGGGCTATACTCCCTATAAAAATCTAGGGGCACAAAACCAGGGTCTCCTAGAGCCCATCCTTCCTAGGGCCAACCCAAGCCGATATGGGATCGGCTATACTCCCAAAATACTACCAGAGCCACCCCCTATGACCACCTGGGTCAAGGGTGCCCTGGAGCCTACCCTAGAAGAGACCTACGATTTAGACCTCTTATTCCGAGTCTAACCCGTAGTGTTTTCCCTTTGTAGGTATAATGTAAGATCCCTTTCATAAAAATACAAAAACATTTGAAAAACTTAAAATCGAAAAAATCAGAAAGGGGCAAAAACCAAAAACATTGGAAAATCAAAAACTCAAAAATAGAGTATAGTTCCTAAAGTTCTTGTTTTGCAAAAACCCAAAAAAATCGAAAATCTACAAAATACCAAAAATATTTTGTACATAGTTGCTCCTGGTAGGACTTTGGACAAAGAAAAGGATTTCGAAAGGAACGTCGTCTGCATAGCCAGACCAAAAATTTCGAAATCAATTGAAAATCCAAGTACAAAACCAGATCTTTTGAAAACTCACGGATCAAATTCCCTTGGGTCTATAAACCACGAGAATGATCGAAGCCCAGAAGTGGATCCCCTTGAGGAAGATCCCGCTTCTGAGCTCCCAGAATTTCATAAAATTCTCGATTTTAAAAGACCTTCCAATTCAGTAGGAGGAGATTTCATAGAGGTGAACCTAGGGAGTGATTCCCAAACTCATCAAGATAGCCGCATGTTGAGCATGAAAGATCAGCATTCATTGCATTTCTACGAACCTATTTAGATGTGTTTGCATGGACGTATGAAGACATGCTGGGCATAGACCCCAACTTTGTCGAACATCGTCTTTCCTTAGATGCGGATGTAAAACCCATAAAGCAGAAGCTTAAGAAAATACACCCGAACGTACTCACGCAAGTCAAAGAGGGTTTAGAAGATTTGTTAAAGGCCGGATTTATAAAACCCATTGCGTATTCTGATTGCTTGTCAAACATCGTTGTAGTTCGAAAAACCAATGGGAAAATTCGAATATGCATCGATTTCAGAAACCTGAATAAAGCCACTCCAAAGGATAATTATCCTTTACCAAACATAAATTTGATAGTCGATAGTACTGCAAACCATGAAATGTTTTCGTTTATGGATGGCTATTCAGGCTATAATCAAATTAAATTAAGACCACGAGAATAGGGTAAGACCGCATTCACAACCCCGTGGGGCACGTACTGCTATACAGTCATGCCCTTTGGTTTGAAAAATGCCGGCATGACATACCAGAGAGCCATGACCACGATCTTCCATGATCAGATTCATGAGCTCGTAGAAGTGTATGTAGATGATGTCTTGGCAAAATCCAAAACCCGATGCACTCATATCGAATGCTTACAAAAGATTTTCGAAAGGCTTAGGCTTTACAAAGTAAAGCTAAACCGTCAAAAATGTGTATTCGGGGTAGAGTCTGGAAAGCTTCTAGGCTTTATGGTAAGCCAAAGGGGTATAGAAGTCGACCCCTCTAAGTGTCGAGCCATCATAGACATGGCTCCACCCTCCAATCTCACCCAAATTCGTAGCCTCCAGGGTCGATTAAAGTCCGTTCGCCGATTTATAACAAATCTGGAGACTAGATGCGAACCCTTCAACAAGCTGTTGAGGAAGGGCACGAAATTTTCATGGGATGACGACAGCCAAAGGTCCTTCAAGAGACTAAAGGCATACCTGGTTAATCCCCCTGTTTTGAATCCTCCAAAGCAAGGAAAACCGCTTTTACTTTACATTTCTGTGCATGCAAATGCTTTGGGAGCCCTATTGGCTCAATACGAGGATGACACCCATAAGGAGTATGCCATCTACTATATTTCGAAAACTCTCTTGGCTTATGAACGAAATTATCAAGCCATGGAGAAGACGTGCTTGGCCCTAGTCTAGGCCTGCCAGAAATTTAGACACTATTTCCTAGATCATGAGATCTGGATAGTGTCCAAGCCTGATCCAATCAAGCACTTGTTCGAAAAACCCATTCTCACGGGTAGATTGGGTAATGGGAACTCCTTCTAATGGAGTATGACCTAAAATATCACCACCAAATCTCCATTAAGGGGCAAGCCCTAGCAGACTACATGGCTGAGTTCCCCCTGGAGGACGCATATCCCACACTTGATGAAATGCCCGACGAAGGCATATTGCAAAACCATTTCCAAAACCACATTTTGGCAAACAATTTCGAAAACCAAGTGTGGAAGATGCACTTCGATGGGGCACGAAACCAACGAGGGGCTGGTGCTGGGGTCATCCTCATCTCCCCTGAAAAGGGTGAGATTCCCATAGCAATCCGCCTAGATTTCGAATGTTCCAACAACATAGCTGAGTATGAAGCACTCATACAAGGCTTAAGGATTTCGAAAACTCTAGGGGCATCATGCATCGAGGTCTTTGGAGATTCGCTCCTTGTTATAAACCAGGTTTTGAAAATTTGGCAAGTACGAAATGAAAAACTACTTCCATATCACAAGTTGGCCACTCGATTGGTTGAGTCATTCCAATCATGTAAACTCACACACGTAGGAAGAAAGGACAATGGCATTGCCGATGCCCTCTCCTCCTTGGGTTCAGCCCTAAAGGTCGATCCCATTTCAGGGACCCGATCTTTAGAAATATGGCATGCGCCCAACCCATCCACACATGATTTGGATATTTGCCAAAATAACCCAGATTCTGTTGAAAAACCTTAGTTTTACGACATCAAGCATTTTCTAGAAAATGGGGGATTCACCGAGGATGCCACATCCAAAGATAAGGCATTCATCCGTAAAATTTCGACCCGATACACCATTCTGGGTGGGGTTCTATATAAGAAAAGTTTTACCGGCATCCTACTTAGGTGTATCGATCTAGAGGAGGCTAGGATAGTGATGCATGAGTTTCACGATGGAGAATGTGGAGGTCATGTTAATGCCAACATGATGGCAATGAAAATACTTAGAGCGGGCTACTTTTGGTCCACCCTGAAAAAGGATTGTCACGATCATGTTAGGAAGTGTCATCCATGTCAAGTGCATGGGCACGCCATTCATATCCCCTCATCTGCATTGCATTCCGTGGTCAGCCCCTAGCCATTTACCATGTGGACATTTGACATCGTAGGCCCTATATTTCCAAAAGCCTCGAATGGGCATCGATTCATTTTAGCAGCCACTGAGTATTTCTCCAAGTGGGTGGAAGCCATTTCCCTGACCAACGTACTGGGGCAACATGTGGTGGCTTTCATTAGGAGGAATATCTTGGCTCGATTTGGGGTTCCACGAGATCTTGTGTCTGATAATGGCACCCCATTCAAGAACGAGCGGATGGTTAAGTTGTGCAACACTTATGGCATAACTCACCACTTCTCTTTGCCCTACTACCCTCAAGGCAACGGCCAAGCCGAAGCCACAAACAAGACTCTCATTAGCATAATTGAGAAGACTTTAGAGAAGGATAGGACGTGGCACGAGAAGCTGGATGAAGCCCTATGGGCTTACAGGACTTCCATCCGGACTCCCACGAATGCCACACCATTCGAATTGGTTTATGGCACAAACACCATTCTTCCCATTCATACTCAATTGCATTCATTTCATACATCCATAGCACTCGACCTCCCCCTAGAGACGCTTCAGCATGCTAGGATGGTCGAACTAGATTTGCTAGATGAGAGGCGACCCTTGCTATGGATCATCGTGCATACCGGCAAAGGATAGCCTGACATTATGACAAACACATGAGACCTCGCCACTTTGAAGTGGGAGAACTGGTTGTGAAAATCATCCACTATCGTGGCCCACATCCCCTTGGAAAGTGGCGCCCCAAGTGGGATGGACCCTATGTTGTACGTGCAACCACCACGAACAGCTCGTATTGGTTAATCGATGTAGAAGGTAGGAATTTAGCAGATCCTATCAATATTCAATACTTAAAGAAGTATTATGTGTAGGATTTGGATTAAATTCCCCATTTTCAAAAACCTTTAGGGATAGCTGCCCTGAGACCTGAAAATAAGGTGCAAAGGCAAAATCGTGTGACCCTGAGTAAGAGAATTCACACTTGTGAAAGAGTGGAGTTTTCTAAAATTGAGTTTACATTTCAAAATCCTTCTTCTTACAAAGAAAGGCCTAGTTCAATATAGCAAGATACTTGCAAGTAGTACGTGCTATTTCTAAATAGGCTGATGTGGAATGGATCGAGTGTGACCTTGGGATAAGTCCTTCCCCTCTTCTCTTCTCCTTCCAAAAGGAAAACCTGGCCCAAAATAAAGGGAATTTCCCATTCAAAGTCTCTTTCCAAAAGAAAGAAACCAGAATCCAAAAGAGAAATTCGATTTTCTTGTGAAAAAAAGAGGGATTAAAGAAAAAATACTCCCAAAGGGAGACCCTCTATTAAAAAAAGGAAAAAGAGGCCAAAAGCTCAAAAAGAGCAGTTTTCCGCCTTCTATGCCTTAAACCATGGGATGCTTCAGAAGGGATCGTGGTATCTCTTTTCCATCCCTAGCTTATCCCAAGCTAAAACATGGTTCATTTCGAGGAATCCTAAAGTAAAAATAGGATTTACTTGAATTTCATTTTGTTTGAGAATTCGACGTTTCGAGTAAGATGTAGGAATTTGAAATACGCCTTGTTTTCTTGTAAAACCTCCGCTAGATAAGCGAGTGTCAAGACTCACGCAAAGGCAAACACGAAGAGGTCGAGATCCTTAGGATTGAGACTCAAGATAGTTGTCCCTTTTGTAAATAGCTTTTGTAAATAGATTTTGAAAAATCGAACATCGAACAACATAGGATTTGCTCACTTGGAGCAACAGGCCTTGTAAGTCTCCAGAGTTCGACCATATCTGGTCTCTGGGAGGTCGCCACTCTTGGCACCACACCCATGTCATGCATCTGCATACCCACACATGGACATTTGCATAACATGATCCCATTTTAGGA
Source organism: Brasenia schreberi (assembly GCA_036023115.1). Lineage (NCBI taxonomy): Eukaryota > Viridiplantae > Streptophyta > Magnoliopsida > Nymphaeales > Cabombaceae > Brasenia > Brasenia schreberi. The sequence continues at coordinate 834,055 of JAYKKT010000035.1, read as the reverse complement.
CCAGAAACCGTTTTGTATATCCCTTTGGCGTGATATCTCCTCCTACCAGGGTTTTAAAAGTGAGATTTTGCTAAAGTTTGGGATGATCCCATGTTTTCGTGGTTAGATCTAGGGAGACAGTGAAAGGGGTGTTTGTCATCTTTGCCATTATCCAAATTAATTTGGATAATGCCAAAGAGGGGCATCTGTAAACACCCTGAAATCCCACGAACTTCTCAAATAAACCTAGTTTTGAAAAAGCAGCCCCAAAGGGTCACGTCCCACCGGGCGTGCCAATCTCTGTAGACGCGCGAAAATCCCCGCCTCTTTGCCTTTTTCAGGGCTCGGAGTGGATCCTCTTGTGTGTCTAAGGCCTATGTATGCAAACAGGGCGTGCCAGCTAGCTTACCTAAGCTAGCGAAGTTATTTTTAACACTGACTTCTAAACGTGGTGACTATGAGCAAGTAAGCTCTTGTCGTCGCAGACCTTCTTGCACCGATGCGCAAGGGTCAGTCTGTACGCTTTGCAAAAATCGAGTTTTTGGAGAGAAAGTCTACGAAGCGGTTCGAGGTGTCTATTTCGGGTCTTTAAAATGCGATTGCATGTTTTAGATCACGTGGATTTGCACGTGCCTAAGTCTTTTCTTTTATCCCTTTTCGGGCCACCTAGTTTGTGTGTTATGAACACTCCACTACGTGGGCGAATTCGAGCGGGGCTTTCTTTGATGCAATATGCGTCCTACCTCGTGGTATGACGTAGATGTAATGCAAACTCACGCTACTCCAAAGGGAAAACCCGAAATGTAAAGACAATACTGAAGGGAAATAACTGAAGGGAAATAACCGAAGGGAAATAACCGAAGGGAGATATGTATATAGATTATGTATATGAGCCCTTACTCGGGTCTTGCAAATAAGAGCGAAGGCTCAATGTGGGTGCGTGCTTGAATTGAAAGACTTACACACACGACGTGAAATTAAACCCAAATATAAATTGCAGTATGGCCTTGACTAAGGTCTTGGGAGTAAGAGCGAAGGCTCAATGTGTGTGAGAGTGCTTGAATTGAAGTACTACACACACGACATAAATGAAACCCAAATATAACTGCAATATGGCCTTTACTAAGGTCTTGGGAGTAAGAGTGAAGGCTCAATGTGTGTGAAAGTGCTTGAATTGAAAGACTTACTCACACGACATGAAATGAAACCCAAATAGTATAGGTCGGCCCTTACTTGGGTCTTTCAAATAAGAGCGAAAGCTCAATGTGTGTGAGAGTGCTTGAATTGAAAGACAACGCACCCAACTTAAGCAAAACCCTTCGAAAATGAAAATATATATACTTATGTATTAGGGGCTGATTAGGCCCGTGTGTGTTCAAAATAGTGCACGACTAAGAGAGTGCACGTGTGTGGGTGTGCCAAGCCACGTTATTACAAGAGGGGGGAGACTATGCTCCGTTATTACAACCCCGTATCAAATTGAATCTCAAGCAAGTATACAACTAAAGACCGAGTTTAGGCACTTACGAGTAGCTGGTCCGTAGGGGCCTTGCTTGAGCGTGGGCTTGGGGCTTCGCCTTGGGCTGCAAATGGGAGCTCCGCGAGGATAGGTGACCAAAGGTGCTGGCCGGCTGCAAGTGGGGCGCGGGATAGGCGCCTCGAAGGTGGCCGGCTGCAAATGGGTGTAGCCTCGATGTGGGGGGTTAAAGGGGCTGGACCAAGTGAGTGCTTAGGGTCACTAGGATAGTTGAGTGTTTAGGGAAACTGGACCTAAAGGGGAGTTTATGGGAAGGCCGAATGGGACACCTAGGGGAATGGTGATGACTGGCCGAATGAAGGAATAGTCGGTTGGAGTGGCCGACTAGGAAGATGTGGTGGTGGCGGGCTGTTAGGATGACTAAGGTTGGAGTGTGGAAAGGTAGCTAGTTAGGTGACGGGGCTAGGTGATAGTGGGGATAGTAGGTGTAAGGGAGTGTTATGGGCAGGTCTTAGGAAATCTAATAGGGTGGTCGGGTGTAGTTGAGGGGAGTTAGGTAGGGGCAAATGGCTGGGGCGGCTAAGGTTTGGCCGAGTGGGAGTGGTGGCAGCGAGGGGCTGTTGTGTAGGTAAGGTGATGGTATGGTGGATGGTTGGGAGTGGAGAGGGAGTAGAGAAGGAGCTAGGTAAAGTGCAGGGTACTTACCGAATGGGGAGAGGCGGTGGAAGGCAAAGAGAAGCAGCCGGATGTGAGAGCTTGGCTGGTTCGGTTGGGTGAAGGTGGTGGCGTCCGGCTGGGGGATGGTGGTGGATGGAAGAGGGAAGGTGGCGATGCAGGTAGAGCTGGTGGAGCAGGTGGAGAGTGGAGCAGGCGGGTAGGTGGAGAGTGGTCCCGGCTGGGCTAGAAAGGGATGGTCTCGGTTGGGTGAGGTGAGGGCTCTAGCTTGCAAAACCCGCCCCCAAGGGGGGGGGGTTTAAATAGGGGATGGGTAGGTTGGTTAGGGCTGGGCTTGGGGTAGTGGTTAGGTGGTTTAGGTAGGGTGGTATGTAGATAAGGTGGGCTGGAAAGGGTTGGGCCAGATATTTTGAAAACTAGGGGTTTGGGTAGATTGTGGGCTAGGGGTGGTTTAGGGGTTTAGGGCTAGGTTAGGTGGTTTGGGTTTTAGGGTGAGGTTTAGTGAGCTAGGTTAGGTGATTAGGCTAGGTTTAGGCTAGGATTAGAGAAATTAATCTAGGTTTAGGGAAGGATTAGGGAAGTGGGTTAGGTGATTAGGTTGGGATTAGGACGGGATTAGGGAAGTGGGTTAGGTGATTAGGTTCAGATTAGGGGTGGATTAGGGGTTTATGCTAGGATTAGGCATTTTGGGTTAGGTTTAGGTGAAGGAGCTCCCTTAGCATGGCCCATAGACCTTGATCACCTCATGTTGGTGCAGCCCTAGGTTAGGTTTTAGCTAATTACAAGCTTAAACCCACCCAGGCTAATCCCACATGATTAAAACCAAACTTGACACACAAGTCAAGCTTAATTACAACACTCTTGATATTTTCCATCCCCACTCTCTCTCATGCCCAATATCCCACGTGAATTTCAAGTGGGCCCCACCTCCATTTATGAGAAGGTGATGTGGGCCATGGATATGGATATTGGATTGGATTTCTGGATCCAAATCCAAATCCAAGTCCACATATGGGTTTGGATTGGGATCTGGATATATATGGTCCAGATCCAATCCAAACTGAACTCTGACTCCTTCGAGCTGGGTTCGAAACGGACGATTCGTGTGGGGCCTGACAGCATCAGTACTCCGTCTGCGTTGGGTCTTCGCCAACATGGTCGTCTGCCTCCGTTTCTGCCTTCTGGAGATGACTTCAAATGCTATTTTGATAAGAACAGGGTCTTGGACGTTCGAGATCCTGGGGTTGTGAATCAGATACAAGAGTTGCTGTGCCGGGCTCGACATGTGCTCCGATTCCGGGCTCTTCTTAGCTCTCCTGGTCCTGTCTTGATCGGGCCAAGCCACTTCGGGGTTTCAAAACATGTTTTAAAAGGTTTTCAAAAGCCATATCATATGTTTTTGAAAGATAAAGCTTAAAATATATATACAGGGTTGTCTGGAACGCTCCTGGGTTTCTAGACTCAAAAATGGCCCTTTGGGGCTGCTTTTACAAAACCAGGTTTGTTTAAGAAATTCGTGGGATTTCGGGGTGTTTACAGGGGGGTTTATAGTTTTTTTGAAGGGCGATTGGGGCTGGTATTAGGAGGGTGGTTAGGTGGTGTGGTGATAAGGTGGGCTGGTTTTGGGGTAGGGCCAGATATTTTCATACAAGGGGTTTTGGGTAGATGGTGTGCTAGGTTTAGGTGGGGTGGTTTAGAGGTTTAGGGTTTAGCTAGGTGGGTTGGTTTTGGGGTGAGATTTAGTGAGGTGGGTTAGGTGATTAGGCTAGGATTAGGTTAGGTTTAGGGAAATTAACCTGGGTTTAGGGAAGGATTAGGGAAGTGGGTTAGGTGATTAGGTTGGGAATAGGCCGGGATTAGGGAAGTGGGTTAGGTGATTAGGCTAGGATTAGGACAGGATTAGGGTAAAAGGCTAGGATTAGGTGTTTTTGGTTAGGATTGGATTAAGGAGCTCCCTTTGCATGACCCATAGACCTTAATTACATCATGTTGGTGCAGCCCTAGGTTAGGTTTTGGCTAATTACAAGCTTAAACCCCCTTTAATTAGGCTAACCCACATGATTAACCCCAAACTTGACACACAAGTCAAGCTTAATTACAACACACTCTAATCTTATCCTCCCCCACTCTCTCTCATGCCCATAATTAGGTTTAGGGAAATGACTTGTAAAGTAAATAGTGAAAGGGGAAATATGGCTATATCTTAAGAGCGGAAAGGCTCAATTGTGTAAGTGTGTGTCGTGTATATATTGAAAGACAACGCACACGACTTGAACCTTAAAACCCGAATCTTAAAGACATAGCCGAAAGAAATACTTTATATAGAGTATATGTAGGGGCCCTTACTTGGGTCTTGCAAATAAGAGCGAAGGCTCAATGTGTGTGCGTGCTTGAATTGAAAGACTTACACACACGACGTGAAATGAAACCCAAATATAAATTGCAGTATGCCTTGACTAAGGTCTTGGGAGTAAGAGCGAAGGCTCAATGTGTGTGCGTGTGGGAATGTAAAGACAACTCACACAACATAAATGAAACCCAAATATAACTGCAATAAGGCCTTTACTAAGATCTTGGGAGTAAGAGCGAAGGCTCAATGTGTGTGCGTGTGGAAAATGGAAAGACAACACACACGACTTAATTAAAAAACCCCTTGACTTAAAATATATAAATATAACTATATATTAAGGGCTTGTTAGGCCCGTGTGTGTGCAAGAAGTGTACGACTAAGAGCGGAAAGGCTCAAGTGCGTGTGTGTGTGGGTGTGTCAAACCACGTTATTACAATCGGGGGGAGACGAAGCTCCTTTACTACAACCCCGTATCAAAATTTAATTGAATATAAAGCAAGTTAATGTAATAGACCAAGTTTAGACACTTACAAATAGCTGGTCTATGTTCAACTTGCTTGCACGTGGGCTCACGGTTCACCTTGGGCAGCCAAGAGGGGGTTATCCTAGGTGGCTTTAAGGGAGGTTCTATGGGGCACGGTTAGGGCCTTAGGGAAGCTTAGGTTCGGCCAAGACAGGGGCTGTTTAGGGTCTGTCCTAGGGTGCAGGTCACGGCCAGGGTGTAGGTCAGGTCGGCAGGGGGTGGTCAAGTCGGCTGGGAGGCAGTCGGGTCGGCAGGAAGCAGTCGGGTGGCTGGCGCGGCCGTTGGGCGCCTGGCACAGCAGACGGGCGCCTGACGCGGCTGCAGTGGCACGGGGCGCGCTGTGGCGCAGGATGCGCTGCGGCGCGGGGCGTGCAGGCAGTCGAGGGGCGTGCGGCAGGAAGCAGGGGGCGCTGTGGCACGTGGCGCGGCAGGCAACAGGGGCGCGCGACAGCAGAAGGGGCGTGCAACAGGCAGTGTTTGCTCACGGCCGGCCGGGGTGAAGTTGTTGGGGTTTGTTAGGGATGGTGTGAGGCGGTTGGGGTTAGGTTAGGTCTAGTTAGGGTTCAGTTAGGGTTAGGTTGGTTCAGTTAGGGTTAGGTTCAGTTAGGGTTAGGTAGGTTCGAACCTAGGCTAGGTCGGGGGTTAGGTTTACCTCTTGGAGCCGGTCCTTCATGGCTTGAGCCCACGTCTCCATGGTTGCAACCTCTTGGTCCAGCCCACCTTTGTTGCAGCCCCTTGGTCTAGACCCACATAGCTCACATGGCTTGAACCCACCCCACCCAATGAGCCCACATGGCTAGGTCTATCACTCCCTCTCTCTCCTCCCAAATATTTGCATGAACCCTTTACATGGACCCCCTCACCTCTATTTATAGACATTTGAGGTGGGTCTTGGATTTGGGTTTGGGTTTGGATCCATACCCAAATCCAAACACTATTTAGATCTAGATATTGGATCTCGGATATTTTGAGATCCGTATCCGATCCAAACCCAACATTTTTATGGATATGGATCTAGATATTTTGATCCAGATCTGATCCAATCCAAATACTATTTGGATCTAATCCAAATCCAAACACTATTTGGATCGACCCAAACACTATTTGGATTGGCCCAAATCCAAACACTATTCATTACATGGATTTGGATCTGGATATATATGGTCTAGATCCAAATCAAAATTTCTTCGGACAGTCCTTCTTGGCTTCTCGAGGCGAACGATTTGTGTGGGCACTGGCTTCATTAGCGCTCCGTCTGGTGCTGGGTTTTCCTCAACTTTGTCGTCCGGACTCCGTCTCGCCGTTTTGGACTCCGTTGAGCTTTTCATCAAACGGGCTCAGCTTTCTTTTGTTTTTTTATCAGGGAGTGGCTTCTGAAGCTCTGGGCTTGAATCCTCTTCGGGCCTAGGGTCTTCTTTTGCCTTCTGTACCTATTTTCACATTTCAAAACAGGTCGTCGTTTTGGCTCAAACGAGCTTTTTGGTGTTTTGAGAATTTTTGAAAAATAGAAGATTTGGGGTGTTTACAAACCAGAAGCGGGAACTTTCTGCGTCTACAGCTTAGACCCTACACATGGTACTTTTTCAGCTATTGAGCGTTCATGGGGTCTGCTAAGTTCCTCCCCTCAACATCGACTAGCCAGTAGGCGTTGTTCGTGGTGGTTCCACGTACAACATAAGGGCCATCCCATTTGGGCCGCCACTTTCCAAGTGGATGTGGGCCACGATATTGGATCATTTTGAGCACAAGGTCTCCCACTTTGAAGTGGTGAGGTCTCATATGCTTCTCATAGTGTCGGGCTACCCTTTGCCGGTATGCATGTGCATGATCCATGGCAAGGAGCCTTCGCTCATCTAATAAGTCAAGCTCGGACATTCTAGCATGCTGTAGCGTCTCTAGGGGAAGGTTGAGTGCAATGGATGTATGAAATGAATGAAGTTTTGTATGAATGGGAAGAATGGCGTTTGTGCCATAGACCAATTCAAATGGTGTGGCATTTGTGGGAGTTCGGATGGAAGTCCTATAAGCCCATAAGGCTTCATCCAACTTCTCATGCCACGTCCTACCCTTCTCTAAAGTTTTCTCAATAATGCTTATGAGAGTCTTATTAGTGGCTTCAGTTTGGCCGTTGCCTTGAGGGTAGTAGGGCGATAAGAAGTGGTGAGTTATGCCATACGTGTTACATAACTTAACCATCCTCTCATTTTTGAAAGGGGTGCCATTGTCAGACACTAGGTCTTTTGGCACCCCAAAGCGAGCCAAAATATTTTTCCTAACGAACGCCACTACATGTTGCCCTTGAACATTAGTCAGGGAGGTGGCTTCAACCCATTTGGAAAAGTATTAAGTGGTTGCGAGTATAAACTTATGCCCATTTGATGCATGAGGAAATATTGGTCCTATGATGTCAAACGCCCACATGGTGAATGGCCAGGGGTTGACCACAGAATACAATGAGGATGACGGGGTATGAATGGTGTGTCCATGCACTGGACATGGGTGACACTTCCTAACATGGTCATGGCAATCCTGCTTTAAAGTGGACCAAAAATAACCCGCTCTAAGTATTTTCATTGCCATCATATTGGCGTTTACATGCCCTCCACATTCTCCATCTTGGAATTCATGCATTACTATCCTAACCTCCTCCAGGTCGACACACCTTAGTAAGATGCCAGTTGTAGACACGGAAAATTCTCACTTCTGGTTCTTAGGCCTAAAGTGAACCTTTTCGCAATCAATGTTCGTTTTTAGGGCGTGCTAGCTAGCTTACTCAAGCTAGCAAAGTAAGTTTTGAAAATATCTAACTTTTGGGGCGACTGTGGACAAGTGGGCTCTTTTCATCGCAGACCTTCTTGCACCGACATGCAAGGGTCAGTCTGTACGCTTAGGGAAACTCGATTTTGAACAAATATGACCTTTTTGAAAAGTATGAAAGTGTTTTGATCAATTGGTTCTCGTCAAATTGCAGATTTTATTCATGGGATTTACACGTTCCTATGTCTTTGGGTTTTAGCCAATTTAGGCGTGTAGTTGTGTGCATCAAGTGCTCGATTTTGGCAAGTTCTACACGATTTTGCTCAGGATGGTTTGATGCAAGTATGCTCCCTATCTCGAGTGTGGCGTATATGCAATGCAACTCACACAACTTAAAGGGAAAACCCGAAATTTAAAGACATAGCAGAAGGGAAATTGCAGAAGGGAAAATATGACTATATCTTAGGTGCGGAAAGAAAATATATAGCTATATCTTAAGAGCAGAAAGGCTCAATGTGAGTGAGTGATTTCAGTGTATAAATTGAAAGGCAACTCATGCAACTTGAATTTAAAACCCAGCTGAAAGGGAAATTTTATATATATACATAAGAGCAGAAAGGCTCAATGTGAGTGAGTGCTTTGAGTGTGTAAAATGAAAGACAACTCATGCACCTTTAATGTAAACCCACACAACTGAATTTATATAAATAGAGTTATATCTTAGGGGCTATCAAGGCCCGTTTGTGTGCAAAAGTGTGTAGCTAAGAGCGGAAAGGCTCAAGTGCACGTGTGTGTTCGTGTATCAAGCACATATATTACATCCGGGGGGAGACAAGCTCTGTTATTACAACCCCATATGAATTTAATTGAACTTGAAGTAATGTAAAAGACCAGATTCGAACACTTAGACGTCGTCTGCTTGGGATTTCTTTATCATTGAGATCTGACCTTGGGTATAGCTGTTGGATGGGCCTCTCGCTGCGAATCGATCGGCTGCGTTTGGAGTTAACTCTAATTTAAATCTTGGCTAGGTCGGTATATGGAGATGTTATAGTTTTGGGCAAGACATGGATAGATCTAGGGGAGATGCAAGGGATCTAGGCCAGGTTAAAAGGGATCTTCTTAGGTAAGGTTTGTAAACACCCCGAAATCCCACGAACTTCTCAAATAAACCTGGTTTTGTAAAAGCAGCCCCAAAGGGCTATTTTGAGTCTGGAAACCCAAGAGCCTTCCAGACAAGCCCTATACATATGTTTAAACCCTATATATTTTAAAATATGTATAATATAGTTTTAAAACATTTTAAAATACGTTTTGAAACCCCACAAAGCGACTTGGCCTGATGAAAGTAGGACCAGAAGAGCAAAAGAGAGCCCAGAACCGGAGCACATGTCAAGTCCGGCACATCAACTCTCGTGTTAGATTCATCCCCAGGATCTCGAACATCGAAGCCCCTGTTATCAACAAAACTCTTTGAAATCATCTCCGGAAGGTGAAAAACAGAAGCGGACGACCATGTTTGCGAAGACCCAACGCAAGACGGAGTACTAATGCTGTCAGGCCCCACACAAACCGTTCGTTTCGAACATACCCTGAAGGAGTCAGAATTCAGTTTTGGATTGGATCTGGACCTTATATATCCATATCCCAATCCAAACGTATATGTGGATTTGGATTTGGATCCAAAGATCCAATCCAATATCCACATCCATGACCCACATCACCTTCTCATAAATGGAGGTGGGGCCCACTTGAAATTCACGTGGGATCTTGGGCATGAGAGAGAATGGGGAGGATTAAGTGTGAGGGAAATGTATTAAGCTTGACTTGTGTGTCAAGTTTTGGGTTAATCATGTGGGTTAGCCTAATTAGTGTGGGTTTAAGCTTGTATGAACCTACACCTAACCTAGGGCTGCACCAACATGATGCAATTAAGTCCATGGGCCATGCAAAGGGATGCTCCTAACCCAATCCCAAGCTAAACCCCCTAATCCTAGCCATTTACCCTAATCCTGGCCTAATCCTAACCTAATCACCTAACCTACTTCCCTAATCCTTCCCTAATCCCAACCTAATCACCTAACCCACCTCCCTAATCCTTCCCTAAACCTAGCCTAATTCCCCTAATCCTAACCTAATCCTAGCCTAAACACCTAACCCACCTCACTAAACCTCACCCTAAAACCAACCCACCTAGCTAAGCCCTAAACCTCTAAACCACCCCACCTAAAACCCTAGCACACCATATCCCTAAAACCACCTACCCTAAATATCTGGCCCACCTTATCCCCAAACCATCACCACCTAACCACTAAACCATCCTCCCAAAACCAACCCCAACCGACCCACCCAAGCCCTATAACCCCCCCCCCCCCCCCTAGTGGGTGTGTTTTTCAACTTCCTTTGGGCCAGCCGAGCCCCCTCTCCTCTCTCATCTCTTTCCCTCTTCTCTCATTTGCTCCACCTTGGAACTCCAGCCAGCTCCACTCCATGCCACCATCACCCCCGGACCAGCTTCACTCCACACCACCTTCCACCCGACTGCACCAACCTACCACAGTTCGGCCGCCTCTCTTGGACACCCACCACTTCATCCTTCACCCAACCACCCTCCGGTTAGTACCCTATCCTAACACCACCGTCTCTTCACTCCCCCTCCACTCTCAGCCACCACCCGCAGCACCTTCCTCAGCCTAACCTCCACTTCATCTAGCCGGCCACCACCTAACTACCTGCCACCATTCAGCCACACCCGATTATACCACCCGCCAGCCCTACCTTTTCCTTAGATAGCCTTTAGCTAAACTCCCTCAGCCCTCCTTTCCCTTAGATAGCCACCACACCTTTGTGACACCCCCTAGCTCCCTTTCCTTTCCTAAGCACCCCCTAACTACCCCAGCCAAGGTAGCAGCACCCCCTCTGTTCGGCTAGCGCCAAGGCGCCACACCCGCTGCATCCTTGTCACCCAGCCAACACCCCTTTGCTGCGCCCTTCCGAGGAGCTCCCTCTTGCAGCCCAAGGCGACGCTCAAGCCCAAGCTCAAGCAAGTCACCTCCAGACCAGCTATACGTAAGTGCCTAACTCGGTCCTTGTTTATAGACTTGCTTATGCTTAATTAAATTTGATACGGGGTTGTAATAACGGAGCATTGTCTCCCCCCGCTTGTAGTAACGTGGCTTGGCACACCCACACACACGTGCACTTGAGCCTATCTCGCTCTTAGTTGTTGTAGACATAGAAAGTTCTCGCTTCTGGTTCTTAGGCCTGAAGCGAACCTTTTCGTGTGTCTAAGTCCTATTTAAGCAAAAGGGCGTGTCAGCTGTAGACGCGCGAAAAATCCCCGCCTCTCACCTTTTCAGGGCTTGGAGCGGATCCTCTCGTGTGTCTAAGGCCTATTTATACAAACAGGGCGTGCCAGCTAGCTTACCTAAGCTAGCGAAGATATATTCTAAACTGACTTCTAACGTGGCGACTGTGTGCAAGTGAGCTCTTGTCATCGCAGACCTTCTTGCACCGATGCGCAAGGGTCAGTCTGTACGCTTTGCAAAAATCAAGTTTTTTTGGGATAGAAAGCTTACGAAGCGGTTCGAGGTGTCTAATTCGGGTCTTTTAGATACGATTGCAGATTTTAGATCACGTGATTTTGCACATGCCTAAGTCTTTCCTTTTATCCCTTTATGGGCCACCTAGTTTGTGTGTTATGAACACTCCACTACATGGGCGAATTCGAGCGGGGCTTGCTTTCATGCAATATGCATCCTACCTCGTGGTATGGCGTAGATGCAATGCAAACTCATGCTACTCCAAAGGGAAAACCCGAATGTAAAGACAATGCCGAAGGGAAATAATCGAAGGGAAATAACCGAAGGGAAATGACTTCTAATGTAAATGCTGAAGGGAGATATGTATATAGAGTAGGTATATGGGCCCTGACTCGGGTCTTGCAAATAAGAGCGAAGGCTCAATGTGGGTGCGTGCTTGAATTGAAAGACTTACACACACGACATGAAATTAAACCCAAATATAACTTGCAGTATGGCCTTGACTAAGGTCTTGGGAATAAGAGCGAAAGCTCAATGTGTGTGAGTGCTTGAATTGAAGTACTACGCACACAACATGAAATTAAACCCAAATAGTATAGGTCGGCCCTTACTTGGGTCCTTCAAATAAGAGCGAAGGCTCAATGTGTGTGAGTGCTTGAATTGAAAGACTTACACACACGACATGAAATTAAACCCAAATATAACTTGCAGTATGGCCTTAACTAAGGTCTTGGGAATAAGAGCGAAAGCTCAATGTGTGTGAGTGCTTGAATTGAAGTACTATGCACACAACATGAAATTAAACCCAAATATAACTTGCAGTATGGCCTTGACTAAGGTCTTGGGAATAAGAGCGAAAGCTCAATGTGTGTGAGTGCTTGAATTGAAGTACTACGCACACAACATGAAATTAAACCCAAATAGTATAGGTCGGCCCTTACTTGGGTCTTTCAAATAAGAGCGAAGGCTCAATGTGTGTGAGTGCTTGAATTGAAAGACAACACACCCAACTTAAGCAAAACCCTACAAAATGAAAGTATATGTATATTGTAAACACCCCGAAATCTCACGAATTTTTCAAAATCCATCTGGTTTTATACAAGCAGCCCCAAAGGGCCATTTTGAGTCTGGAAACCCAGGAGCCTTCCAGACAACCCTGTACATACGTTTTGAACTCTATATTTCGAAAACATACAATATAGCTTTTAAAACCTTTTTAAAACATGTTTTGAAACCCCGAAGTGGCTTGGCCCGATTAAGACAAGACCAGGAGAGCTAAGAAGAGCCCGGAACCGGAGCACACGTCGAGCCCGGCATAGCAACTCTTGTATCTGATTCACACCCCCAGGATCTCGAACGTCCAAGACCCTGTTCTTATCAAAATATCATTTGAAGTCATCTCCGGAAGGCAGAAACGGAGGCGGACGACCATGTTGGCGAAGACCCAACGCAGACGGAGTACTGATGCTGTCAGGCCCCGCACAAATCGTCCGTTTCGAACCCAGCTCGAAGGAGTCAGAGTTCAGTTTGGATTGGATCTGGACCATATATATCCAGATCCCAATCCAAACCCATATGTGGACTTGGATTTGGATTTTGATCCAGAGATCCAATCCAATATCCATATCCATGGCCCACATCACCTTCTCATAACGTGGGATTATGGGCATGAGAGAGAGTGGGGATGGATAATATCAAGAGTGTTGTAATTAAGCTTGACTTGTGTGTCAAGTTTGGGTTTAATCATGTGGGTTAGCCTAATTGAGTGGGTTTAAGCTTGTAATTAGCCAAAACCTAACCTAGGGCTGCACCAACATGAGGTGGTTCTAAACAACCACTCTCTGGACAGGTGCCTAGTCGATGGTTGAGGAGGGCTCAACATCCTTCCACTTCATGTGGCGTACAAAATCGGAGTCACCTTGACTTCAGTGAACCCAAGCCCCATCGTTATCACTGGATACGATGGGAATGCATCTAGACCTTTAGGATCCATCGAACTCCCAATGGAAACGGGAGGGATCGAACACACGGGGGTGTTCCATGTCTTGGACTTCCACCCCCATTATAACCTGTTGCTGGGAAGGCCCTGGATACACAGTTTGTGCGCTGTGCCATCCACCTTCCACAGGTGTGTTAAGATCCCTTTAAGGGACCAGGTCGTAGTGATCCTAGGTGAGAGTCACCCACAGCTTCAGGGGATCATAAACTCCCCTTGTTTATCAAGCTCCCAGGCCCATGAGGCTAACCTGGGGCAAATTATGGTTGAGCCACCTCGGCTCATGTTGAACAACCCTAGGAAGGTTGTATGTGTGAAGGGGCCGCCAAAAGCAGGCCCCCTCCCGACTTTAATCCTCTTAGGAAAACCCAAGCGTTCCCTATTTCCAAAGCCCCTGGACAAGAGGCCATACGAGCCTAATATGGACGATAGCATGTTCCAGGACCACGACTTGTATCCAACTTTTTCAAAAAACAAAAAGTCGTGGAACATGTTGTTGAACATGGGCTACACGCCCTACAAGAGTCTAGGGGCACAAAACCAGGGTCTCCTAGAGCCCATCCTTCCTAGGGTCAATCCAAGCCGATATGGGATCGGCTATACTCCCCGAATACCGTCGGAGCCACCCCCTGTGACCACCTGGGTCAAGGGTGCCCCGGAGCCTGTCTTAGAAGAGACCTACGATTTAGACCTCCTATTCTGAGTCTAACCCGTAGTGTTTTCCCTTTGTAGGTATGACGGAAGATCCCTTTTCTAAAAATACCAAAAACATTTGAAAAATTTAAAATCAAAAAAATCGAAAAAACAAGAAAAACCAAAAACAATGGAAAAACAAAAACTCGAAAAAAGAGTGCTTTGTATAGTTCCCACGGTTCTTGGTTTACAAAAACCCAAAAAAATCGAAAATTTGGAAAATACCAAAAAGATTTTGTACATAGCTGCTCCTGGTAGCACTTTGGCAAAAGAAAAGGATTTAGAAAGAAACGTCGTCTGCATAGCCAGACCAAAGATTTCGAAATCACTTGGAAATCCAAGTACAAGACTAGGTCATTTTGAAAACCACGCGTCAAGTTCCCTCGGGTCTATAGCCCACGAGAATGATCAAAACCCAGAAGTGGATCCCCTTGAGGAAGATTCCACTTCTGAGCTCCCAGAATTTCATTGAATTCTCGATTTTGAAAGACCTTCCCAATCAGTAGGAGGAGATTTCATAGAGGTGAACCTAGGGGATGATTCCAATCCCAAAACCATCAAAATAGGCGCATGCTTGCATGAAACTGAAAAGTTAGCATTCATTGCATTTCTACGAACCTATTTAGATGTGTTTGCATGGACATATGAAGACATGCCGGGCATAGATCCCAGCATAGTCGAGCATCGTCTTCCCTTAGATGCAGGTGTAAAACCCATAAAGCAGAAGCTTAGGAAAATACACCCGAATGTACACACGCATAGTCAAGTGCATGGGCACGCCATTCATATCCCTTCATCTGCATTGCATTCCGTGGTCAGCCCCTGGCCATTCACCATGTGGGCGTTTGACATCGTAGGCCCAATATTTCCAAAGGCCTCGAATGGGCATCGATTTATTTTAGCAGCCATGGAGTATTTCTCCAAGTGGGTGGCAGCCATTTCCCTAACCAATGTAATGGGGCAACATGTGGTGGCTTTCATCCGGAGGAATATCTTGGCTCGATTTGGGGTTCCACGAGACCTTGTGTCTGATAATGGTACCCCATTCAAGAATGAGTGGATGGTTAAGTTGTGCAACACGTATGGCATAACTCACCACTTCTCCTCGCCCTACTACCCTCAAGGCAACGGCCAAGCCGAAGCCACAAACAAGACTCTCATTAGTATTATTGGGAAAACCTTAGAGAAGGGTAGGACGTGGCACGAGAAGCTGGATGAAGCCTTATGGGCTTATAGGACTTCCATCCGGACTCCCATGAATGCCACACCATTCGAGTTGGTCTATGGCACAAACGCCATTCTTCCCATTCATACTCAACTGCATTCATTTCATACATCCATAGCACTCGACCTCCCCCTAGAGACACTTCAGCATACTAGGATGGCCGAACTAGATTTGCTAGATGAGAGGCGACTCCTTGCCATGGATCATGCTCGTGCATACCGGCAAAGGATAGCCCGACATTATAGCAAACACATGAGACCTCACCACTTTGAAGTGGGAGATCTGGTCTTAAAAACCATCCACCATCGTGGCCCACACCCCCTAGGCAAGTGGCGCCCCAACTGGGATGGACCCTATGTTGTACGAGCAACCACTACGAACAATTCATATTGGTTGATCGATGTAGAAGGTAGGAATTTAGCAGATCCTATCAATATTCAATACTTAAAGAAGTATCATGTGTAGGATCTGGATTAAATTCCAGTTTTCGAAAATCTTAAAGGGATAGCTGCCCTGAGACATGTGAATAAGGTGCAAAGGCAAACTCGTGTAAACCTAAGTGAGAGAATTCGCACTTATGAAAGAGTGGAGTTTTCAAAATCGTGGTTGCATTTCAGAATCCTTCTTCCTACAAAGAAAGGGCTAGTTCAACATAGCAAGATACTTGCAAGTAGTACGTGCTATTTCTAAATAGGCTGATCTGGAATGGATCGAGTGTAGGCTTGGGATAAGTCCTCCCCTCTTCTCTTCTCCTTCCAAAAGGAAAACAAAGGCCCAAAACAAAAGGGAATTTCCCATTTAAAGTCTCTTTCCAAAAGAAAGAAACCAGACTTCAAAAAGAAAAAAATCGATTCTCTTATGAAAAAGAGGGATTAAAGAAAAAAAATACTCCCAAAGGGAGACCCTCTATGAAAAAAAAGGAAAAAGAGCCCAAAAAGCTCAAAAAGAGCAGTTTTCCGCCTTCTATGCCTTAAACCACGGGACGCTTCAGAAGGGACCGTGGTATCTCTTTCCCATCCCTGGCTTATCCCAAGCTAAAGCATGGTTCATTTCGAGGAATCCTAAAGTAAAAATAGGATTTACTTACTTGAATTTCATCTTGTTTGAGAATTCGACGTTTCGAGTAAGGCGTAGGAATTTGAAATGAAGCTGGTTTTCTTATAAAACCTCCGCTAAATAAGCGAGTGTTAAGACTCAAACAAGGGCAAGCACGAAGAGCTCGAGATCCTTAGGATCGAGGCTCAAGACAGTTGTCCCTTTTGTAAATAGTTTTGTAAATAAGTTTTGAAAACCAAACGTCGAATAGCATAGGATTTGCTCACTTGGAGCAATAGGCCTTGTAAGTCTCTAGAGTTCGACCACATCTGATCTCTGGGAGGTCGCCACTTTTGGCACCACACCCATGTCATTTGCATTCCACGCATGGTACTTGCATGAACATGATCCCATTTTAGGACCAGATTCCATAGTAAACCCTTTGGCGTGATATCTCTTCCTACCAGAGTTTGTAAATTGAGATTTTGCTAAAATTGGGACGATCCCATATTCTTCGTGGGTAGATCTAGGGAGACATTAAAAGGGGTGTTTGTCATCTTTGCCCTTATCCAAATCGATTTGGACAAGGCCAAAGAGGGGCATCTGTAAACACCCCGAAATCCCACGAATTTTTCAAAATCCATCTGGTTTTATACAAGCAGCCCCAAAGGGCCATTTTGAGTCTGGAAACCTAGGAGCCTTCCAGACAACCCTGTACATACGTTTTGAACTCTATATTTCGAAAACATACAATATAGCTTTTAAAACCTTTTTAAAACATGTTTTGAAACCCCGAAGTGGCTTGGCCCGATCAAGACAGGACCAGGAGAGCCAAGAAGAGCCCGGAACCGGAGCACACGTCGAGCCCGGCACAGCAACTCTTGTGTTTGATTCACACCCCCAGGATCTCGAACGTCCAAGACCCTATTCTTATCAAAATATCATTTGAAGTCATCTCCGGAAGGTAGAAACGGAGGCGGACGACCATGTTGGCGAAGACCCAACGCAGACGGAGTACTAATGCTGTCAGGCCCCGCACAAATCGTCTGTTTCAAACCCAGCTCGAAGGAGTCAGAGTTCAGTTTGGATTGGATCTGGACCATATATATCCAGATCCCAATCCAAACCCATATGTGGACTAGGATTTGGATTTTGATCCAGAGATCCAATCCAATATCCATATCCATGGCCCACATCACCTTCTCATAAATGGAGGTGGGGCCCACTTGAAATTCACGTGGGATTATGGGCATGAGAGAGAGTGGGGATGGATAATATCAAGAGTGTTGTAATTAAGCTTGACTTGTGTGTCAAGTTTGGGTTTAATCATGTGGGTTAGCCTAATTGAGTGGGTTTAAGCTTGTAATTAGCCAAAACCTAACCTAGGGCTGCACCAACATGAGGTGGTTAAGGTATATGGGCCATGCTAAGGGAGCTCCTTCACCTAAACCTAACCCAAAACACCTAATCCAAGCCTACCCCCCTAATCCGCCCCTAATCTGAGCCTAATCACCTAACCCACTTCCCTAATCCCGGCCTAATCCCAACCTAATCACCTAACCCACTTCCCTAATCCTTCCCTAAACCTAGGTTAATTTCCCTAAACCTAGCCTAATCACCTAACCTAGCTCACTAAACCTCACCCTAAAACCCAACCACCTAACCTAGCCCTAAACCCCTAAACCACCCCTAGCCCACAATCTACCCAAACCCCTAGTTTTCAAAATATCTGGCCCAACCCTTTCCAGCCCACCTTATCTACATACCACCCTACCTAAACCACCTAAGGCCTTTTAGGTGAGACCTGTTTGTTTGTAGACACGAAAAATCCTCGACTCCGGGTTCTTAGGCCTGAAGCGAATTTTTTTTCGTGTTTATGTCGCTTTTAAAAAGGGCGTGCCAGCTAGCTTTCTCAAACTAGCGAAGTAAGTTTTGAAAAATATCTGACTTTTGGGACGACTGTGGATAAGTGGGATCTTTTCGTCACAGACCTTCTTGAACCGGCGCTCAAGGGTCAGTCTGTACGCTTTTCAGAAAATTTCGATTTTTGAACAAACACGACTCTTTTGAAAACGTAAAAGTGTTTTTATCAATTGGTTTTGTCAAAATTGCAAATTTTATATAAGGGATCTACACGTTCCTATTTTCTTGGACTTTTAGCCAATTCAGGCTTGTGTTTGTGTACATCAAGTGCTCGATTTTGGCAGATTTTTACACGATTTGCCTTAAGATTGTTCGATGCAAATATGCTTCCTATCTCGAGTGTGGCGTGTATGCGATGCAACTCACACAACTTAAAGGGAAAACCCAAAATTTAAAGACAGGACAAAATGGAAATTGCAGAAGGGAATTTGCAAAAGGGAAATTGCAGAAGGGAAATATAGCTATATCTTAAGAGCGGAAAGGCTCAATTGTGCGAGTGTGTGTTGTGTATAAATTAAAAGACAACTCACACAGCGGAACCTTAAAACCCAGCAGAAAGTATATAGATACAGCTATATCTTATGGGCTGACAAGGCCCAAAATGTGCTTGTAAGTGTGGAGCAAGCGCTCATGTGAACTTGGGTGCACGTGTGAGAACTGGAATTGAAATGTACACGACTTTGAATATAAAACCCACGCAACTGAAAGTATATAATTATGGCTAGATCATATGGACTGTCGAGGCCCAAAATGTGCGTGTGAGTGTGGAGCAAGCGCTCATGTGAACTTGGGTGCACGTGTGAGAACTTGAAATAGAACACACGCACGCAACTCCAAAGCAAAGGTGTGTGAAATGTGTACAGTTAAGAGCGGAAAGGCTCGAGTGTACGTGTGTGATTCGTGTTTCAAACCATAATATTACATCCCGGGGGGAGACTACGCTCCATTATTACAACCCCGTATCAAATTGAATTGAATTTGAAACAACGTAAAGAACCAGATTCGAGCACTTACTCGTCGTTTGCTTGGGATTCCTTTTTCAACGAAACCTGACCTTGGATATAGCCGTTGGATGGACTTTTCTCTACGAGACGACCAGCTGCGTAGAAGGTTGATCCTAGATCGTGACCTGGGCTAGATTGATAAGCTAATGCACTATGGGTTTTGGGCTTAGATATGATAGATCTAGGGTGAAAACTAACGGATCTAAGTTAGATCTAGGTGGTTTGTTTTGGTCAAAGGTTAGCTCAAGGTTCTAAGGAAAAAAAACTGACCAGCTAATGGTCGAGTTAGGGGATGTCTAAGGAAGTGGTTCGGGCGAGATGCTAAGGGATACTCGTCTCACAATGGGTCGAGATTGGTTTAGGGATAGTGAGTGATCTTAGGGGAAATCCTAAGGTAAGCTCTAGGGCAATGCTTGGCCAAAGGGTGGCCGAGCTTGGGCTGGTGTTGGGTGTTTGATCTCACGTGAGATCCTAAGGGAGTGGCTCGGCCAAAGGGTGGCCGAGCTGGGTAGGTTTAGGTTAGTTCTTTTGGTTAGGATCTAACTTAGGTAATGGATTTAGTTTAGGGAAAAACCTAAGATGAACTCAGCTAGCATGGGCCGAACTAGATGGGTGAAAATGGGTTCGTCCAAAGGAAGGAACCGAGTGTTTTAGACACTCGGTTTTGGCTAGGTCTCTAGGAGTAGTTTTGGTTTAGGAAATAGTTTAGGTGGTTTAGTGCTAGATGGTTTTGCTGGGAGGGATCTAAGGTGAGCTTGGCCAGCCAATGGCCGAGCTGGGTATGGTTCTAGATTAGAGTAGTCTTAGGTAGAACTAGGATCGTTCCTTTAGTGAAGTTCGGCCAGCATCTTGGCTGGACTTTTTGACGTTTTATGTTTTAGAGTTTAGGTGGTTTTGAGAGGTACGAAAAGAGGGGGCTTTGGGCAGGATTTGAGGGGCTTAGCTTGACAACCTATCAGCCCATTTGATCTCGTTTCCAACGCAGCCAATCTCCATTGAAGAAAGCCCATCCAATGCCGCCAAGTTTCTCTTCATTTCCAGCAACATACAAGGCGTGAAATGCTTCAACTTACACTTGAGTGCAGCCCACAAGATCAACCCACAATTTTACAAAACAAGAGGGGAAGGCCAGCCCCTTTTGTTGACCTTCCTCTCTCTCTCTCTCTCTCTTCCCCCCCAAACTACCAACGTGAAATGCTGGAAATTCGTCCCCTTCAAAGCCAGCCCACTCACGTCCTTTTATAGGCCCCTTGTGTGGATATGGATCCTTTGTTGGTTTCTAAAATCCGGATCCAATCCAATCCAAGTTTCGTTTGGATATGGATCTTGGATCTGGATCTGGATTTTTGGATCCAAATTTGATCCAAATTTTTCTCTTCTTCAGTCCTTTCTGGCGTTTCAAGCCGGATGCTTCGTGCGGGTCCTGAGTTCATCAAGATTCCGTCTTACGCTGGGTTTTTCCCATTTTCATCGTCCGAGCTTCTTTTCATCTTTCTGGACTCTATTTCGACTGTTTCTTCTTGCTTTTGACTTGGATTTTTCGTGATTTCAGAGATGCTTTTGGCTTGGCCTTTGATGCTTCAGGCTTGAAACGCGTTTGTGGCCTAGGCTTCTTTTTCGTCCTCGAAATTCACTTTTCATCGGGCTGGGCTTGACCTTTGAACTTTTTGAATCTTTTGCGACTGTTTTGAGCCAAGCTTCATCTGTTCGTCTGGTCTTTCGTAAAAATAGGACTTTCGTCCATTTTCAAGATTTTTCATGTTTCAAACAGGGTTGGAAAATAGAATTTTGAAATGTTTTGAGTTCCTGAGTTTTTTTTTCGAAAATTCCAAACTTAGCTTTTGAACTAGTTTTCGAACCAAGCATTTGGTTTTGAAAAGTATTTGGGTTTTTGGGGTGTTTACAAGGGGAAGAGGTGATTTAGAGAGGATCTAGGGACTAACCTTGGTGTCGATTCAAACCAGCTCCCATTCGGTTCCTTGTAGCCGATCTTCAAGCATCAAGTGACCCATCCAAGCTGCCGGATCTCCAAGTTGCAGCAGCTCCCATGCGTGAAACCTTGGCCCACAATGCTTCACGCCCACAATGCTTTATGCCCACAATAAAAAGGCCAAGTCAAGCCACCATTCTTGACTTGCTTTTCTCTCTCTCTCTCTCTCTCTCTCTCTCTCCACCCACCAAGATTTCACGTGAAAAAAAGATCTTAAGACCTCCCCCTCATGTCCTTTTATAGGCAAGGGGATTGGATATGGATCCTAGATTGGTTTTGAAATCCGGATCCAATCCAAATCTTATTTGGATCTGGATCTTGGATCTAGATCTGGATATTTGGATCTAGATTTGATCCAAATTTTTCTCTTCTTCAGTCCTTCCTGGCATTTCGAGCTGAACGTTTCGTGCGGGCCCTAACTTCATCAACGCTCCGTCTTTTGCTGGGTTTTTCCCAATTTCGTCGTCCGAGCTCCTTTTCACCTTTTTGGACTCCATTTTAACTGATTTTCACTACTTCAGATTTGGATTGCTTGTGATTTCAAGGGTGCTTTTGGCTTGGCCTTCGATGCTTCGGGCTTGAAGTCCGCTTGTGGCCTGGGCTCCTCTTTTGTCTTTGAAATTTGCTTTTCATCGGGCTAGGCTAACTTTCGAGCTTTTGAACCTCTTTTGAAGCTGCTTTGGGCCAATCTTTACCTGTTCGTCTGGGCTTTTGCAAAAATGGAACTTTCGTCCATCTTTGAGAAATTCATGTTTTAAACGGGGTTGGAAAAGAGAGGTTTGAAGTATTTAAGTCACCTGGGTTTTCGAAAATTCCAAACTTGGCCTTTTTAGCTGATTTTTGAACTAGGCGTTGCTTTTTGCAAAATTTTTGGATTTCGGGGTGTTTACAGATGTCCCTCTTTGGCATTATCCAAATTGATTTGGATAATGGCGAAGAAGATAACACCCCTATTTGTTTTCTCCCTGGATTTGATCTTGAGAATATGGGATCATCCCAAAATTTTGAGAAAAACATTTCCTTTTTAAGCTTGGTAGGAGGAGATTTTCACCAAAGGGGATTTTCCTATGGGTTCCAGTCTTAATTGAGATCATGTATGAAGTGTTCATGCTTGAATATGCAAGTGAATGGATGAGATATTAGGAAGGTCGACTTCCTAGAGACTCGATCAAATGGTCGAACCTTTGAGTCTTATGAAGACCTGCTGCTTCAAGTGAGCTGGCCTTATGTTGCTCGATGTTCGAGTTTTTGAAATTCATTTCAAGAGGGAAACTCCTTCGATCCTAAGGACCCTTAGCTCTTTGTATTTGCCTTTACTTGAGTCTTAACATTCGTTAATCTAGTGGAGGTTTTATAAGAAAACAAGCTAAATTTCAAAATTCCTATGCCTTACTCAAAACGTCGAATTCTCACACAAGATGAAATTCAAGTAAGTAAATCCTATTTTTACTTTAGGATTTCTTGAAATGAACCATGTTTTACTTGGGATAAGTCACAGGGATGGGGAAAGAGATATCACGGTCCCTTCTGAAGTGTCTCGTGGTTTGAGGCAAAGAAGCATAAAACTGCTCCTTTTGAGCTTTTTGGCCTTTTCTTTCTTTTTTTCATAGAGGGTCTCCCTTTGGGAGTATTTTTTTCTTTATTCCCTCTTTTCCATATAGGAATCGATTTTTCTATTTCTGATTCAGCTTTCTTTCTTTGGGAAAGAGATTAAGATAGGTGTAGACGCGCGAAAATCCCCGCCTCTTCGCCTCTTTCGGGGGCTTGGAGTGGATCTTCTCGTGCGTCTAAGGCCTATGTATACAAATAGGGCGTGCCAGCTAGCTTACTCAAGCTAGCGAAGATATTTTTAACACTGACTTCTAAACGTGGCGACTGTGAGCAAGTGAGCTCTTGTCGTCGCAGACCTTCTTGCACCGATGCGCAAGGGTCAGTCTGTACGCTTTGCAAAAATCGAGTTTTGGGGAGAAAGTCTACGAAGCGATTCGAGGTGTCTATTTCGGGTCTTTAAGATGCGACTTGCATATTTTAGATCACGTGGATTTGCACGTGCCTAAGTCTTTTCTTTTATCCCTCTTCGGGCCACCTAGTTTGTGTGTTATGAACACTCCACTACATGGGCGAATTCGAGCGGGGCTTGCGTTGATGCAATATGCGTCCTACCTCGTGGTATGGCGTAGATGCAATGCAAACTCATGCTACTCCAAAGGGAAAACCCGAAATGTAAAGACAATACTGAAGGGGAAATAACAGAAGGGAAATAACCGAAGGGAAATAACTGAAGGGAAATAACCGAAGGGAAATAACCGAAGGGAGATATGTATATAGTTTATGTATATGAGCCCTTACTCGGGTCTTGCAAATAAGAGCGAAGGCTCAATGTGGGTGCGTGCTTGAATTGAAAGACTTACACACACGACAAGAAATGAAACCCAAATATAAATTACAGTATGGCCTTGACTAAGGTCTTGGGAGTAAGAGCGAAGGCTCAATGTGTGTGAGAGTGCTTGAATTAAAAGACTACCCACACGACATAAATGAAACCCAAATATAACTGCAATAAGGCCTTTACTAAGGTCTTGGGAGTAAGAGCGAAGGCTCAATGTGTGTGAAAGTGCTTGAATTGAAAGACTTACTCACACGACATGAAATGAAACCCAAATAGTATAGGTCGGCCCTTACTTGGGTCTTTCAACTAAGAGCGAAAGCTCAATGTGTGTGAGAGTGCTTGAATTGAAAGACTTACTCACACGACATGAAATGAAACCCAAATAGTATAGGTCGGCCCTTACTTGGGTCTTTCAACTAAGAGCGAAGGCTCAATGTGTGTGAGTGTTTGAATTGAAAGACAACGCACCCAACTTAAACAAAAACCCTTCGAAAATGAAAGTATATGTACACTTATATATTAGGGGCTGATTAGGCCCGTGTGTGTTCAAAATCGTGCACGACTAAGAGAGTGCACGTGTGTGGTTGTGCCAAGCCACGTTATTACAAGCGGGGGGAGACTATGCTCCGTTATTACAACCCCGTATCAAATTGAATCTCAAGCAAGTATACAACTAAGGACCGAGTTTAGACACTTACGAGTAGCTGGTCCGTAGAGGTCTTGCTTGGGCGTGGACTTGGCTTTGAGCTGCAAACGGGAGCTCCGCAAAGGTAGGTGATCAAAGGTGTTGGCCGGCTGTAAGTGGGACGCGGGATAGGTGCCTCGAAGGTGGCCGGTGGCAAGTAGATGGCGCCTCAAAGTAGGGGGTTTAAAGGGGCTGAATGAGTGGGTTCTTAGGGTCACTAGGGAGTTTTGAGTTTAGGGAAACTGGACCTAAAAGGTGAGCTAGTGGGAAGGCCGAATAGGACACCTAGGGGAAGGCCGAATGGGAAAGGATGGCTAGGTAGTGGCCGGCAGTTTGGGCTATGCTGGGTTCGGCTAGGTTAAAGTGGTGGTGGCAAAAGGGCTGAGATGAAGGTAGGATGGGTGGCTAAGAGTGGAGAGGTGGTAGAGAGGGGCTTTGAGGGAGTTTGGGGTACTTACCGAATGGGGAGAGGTGGCGGATGAAGTGGGAAGCAGGCGGGCAGGTGGCTGTTGGCTGGTTCGGTTGGGTGGAGGTGATGGCGTCCAGCTAAGGGATGGTGGTGGTGGATGGAAGAGGGAAGGTGGCGGAGCAGGTGGCGGCTGGTGGAGCAGATGGAGCAGGCGGAGGTGGGGAGTGGTCCCGGCTGGGTGAGAGATGGGAGAAGGAGAGGGCCCGGCTGGGTGAGATGGTGGTTCCCA
This sequence comes from Brasenia schreberi, assembly GCA_036023115.1. Lineage (NCBI taxonomy): Eukaryota > Viridiplantae > Streptophyta > Magnoliopsida > Nymphaeales > Cabombaceae > Brasenia > Brasenia schreberi. The sequence continues at coordinate 809,114 of JAYKKT010000035.1, read as the reverse complement.
CTTGGAAAACCCGCCCACAAAGGGGAGGGGTTTAAATAGGGAATGGGTAGGTCGGTTGGGGCTGGGCTAAGGGTAGTGGTTAGGTGGTTTAGGTAGGGTGGTATGTAGATAAGGTGGGCTGGAAAAGGTTGGGCCAGATATTTTAAAACTAGGGGTTTGGGTAAATCGTGGGCTAAGGGTGGTTTAGGGGTTTAGGGCTAGGTTAGGTGGTTGGGTTTTGGGGTGAGGTTTAGTGAGCTAGGTTAGGTGATTAGGCTAGGTTTAGGCTAGGATTAGGGAAATTAATCTAGGTTTAGGGAAGGATTAGGGAAGTGGGTTAGGTGATTAGGTTGGGATTAGGACGGGATTAGAGAAGTGGGTTAGGTGATTAGGCTCAGATTAGGGGTGGATTAGGGGTTTAGGCTAGGATTAGGCATTTTGGGTTAGGTTTAGGTGAGGGAGCTCCCTTAGCATGGCCCATAGACCTTGATCACCCCATGTTGGTGCAGCCCTAGGTTAGGTTTTAGCTAATTACAAGCTTAAACCCACTCAATTAAGCTAACCCACATGATTAAACCCAAACTTGACACACAAGTCAAGCTTAATACAACACTCTTGATATTTTTCACCCCCACTCTCTCTCATGCCCAATATCCCACGTGAATTTCAAGTGGGCCCCACCTCCATTTATGAGAAGGTGATGTGGGCCATGGATATGGATATTGGATTGGATCTCTGGATCCAAATCCAAATCCAAGTCCACATATGGGTTTGGATTGGAATCTGGATATATATGGTCCAGATCCAATCCAAACTGAACTCTGACTCCTTCGAGCTGGGTTCGAAATGGATGATTCGTGCGGGGCCTGACAGCATCAGTACTCCGTCTGCGTTGGGTCTTCGCCAACATGGTCGTCCGCCTCCGTTTCTGCCTTCCGGAGATGACTTCAAACGCTATTTTGATAAGAACAGGGTCTTGGACGTTCGAGATCCTGGGATGTGAATCAGATACAAGAGTTGTTGCGCCGGGCTCGACATGTGCTCCGGTTCCGGGCTCTTCTTAGCTCTCCTGGTCCTGTCTTGATCGGGCCAACCCACTTCGGGGTTTCAAAAACGTGTTTTAAAAGGTTTTCAAAAGCGATATTATATGTTTTTGAAATATAAAGTTTAAAACATATATACAGGGTTGTCTGGAAGGCTCCTGGGTTTCCAGACTCAAAATGGCCCTTTGGGGCTGCTTGTATAAAACCATATGGATTTTGAGAAATTCGTGGGATTTCGGGGTGTTTACAGATGCCCCTCTTTGGCCTTGTCCAAATCGATTTGGATAAGGGCAAAGATGACAAACACCTCTTTTAATATCTCCCTAGATCTAGCCACGAAGAATATGGGATCGTCCCATTTTAGCAAAATCTCAATTTTACAAACTCTGGTAGGAGGAGATATCACGCCAAAGGGTTTACTTATGGAATCTGGTCCTAAATGGGATCATGTTCATGCAAGTACCATGCGTGGAATGCAGATGACATGGGTGTGGTGCCAAGGGTGGCGACCTCCCAGAGACCAGATGTGGTCGAACTCTAGAGACTTACAAGGTCTATTGCTCCAAGTGAGCAAATCCTATGCTGTTCGATGTTCGGTTTTCAAAACCTATTTACAAAAATTATTTACAAAAGGGACAACTGTCTTGAGCCTCGATCCTAAGGATCTCGAGCTCTTCATGCTTGCCCTTGTTTGAGCCTTAACACTTGCTTATCTGGCGGAGGTTTTATAAGAAAACAAGGCATATTTCAAATTCCTACGCATTACTCGAAACGTCGAATTCTCAAACAAGATGAAATTCAAGTAAGTAAATCCTATTTTTACTTTAGGATTCCTCGAAATGAACCATGCTTTAGCTTGGGATAAGCCAGGGATGGGAAAGAGATACCACGGTCCCTTCTGAAGCGTCCCGTGGTTTAAGGCATAGAAGGCGGAAAACTGCTCTTTTTGAGCTTTTTGGCCTCTTTTTCCTTTTTTTTCATAGAGGGTCTCCCTTTGGGAGTATTTTTTTCTTTAATCCCTCTTTTTTATAAGAGAATCGATTTTTCTTTTTGAAGTCTGGTTTCTTTCTTTTGGAAAGAGACTTTGAATGGGAAATTCCCTTTTGTTTTGGGCCTTTGTTTTCCTTTTGGAAGGAGAAGAGAAGAGGGGAGGACTTATCCCAAGCCTACACTCGATCCATTCCAGATTAGCCTATTTAGAAATAGCACATACTACTTGCAAGTATCTTGCTATGTTGAACTAGGCCTTTCTTTGTAAGATGAAGGATTTTGAAATGGAACCACGATTTTGAAAACTCCACTCTTTCACAAGTGCGAATCCTCTCACTCAGGGTCACACGAGTTTGCCTTTGCACCTTATTCACATGTCTCAGGGCAGCTATCCCTCTAAAATTTTCGAAAACTGGAATTTAATCCAGATCCTACACATGATACTTCTTTAAGTATTGAATATTGATAGGATCTGCTAAATTCCTACCTTCTACATCGATCAACCAATACGAATTGTTCGTAGTGGTTGCTCGTACAACATAGGGTCCATCCCAGTTGGGGCGCCACTTGCCTAGGGGGTGTGGGCCACGATGGTGGATGGTTTTCAAGACCAGATCTCCCACTTCAAAGTGGCGAGGTCTCATGTGTTTGCTATAATGTCGGGCTATCCTTTGCCGGTATGCACGATCCATGGCAAGGAGTCGCCTCTCATCTAGCAAATCTAGTTCGGCCATCCTAGCATGCTGAAGCGTCTCTAGGGGGAGGTCGAGTGCAATGGATGTATGGAATGAATGCAGTTGGGTATGAATGGGAAGAATGGCGTTTGTGCCATAGACCAATTCGAATGGTGTGGCATTCGTGGGAGTCCGGATGGAAGTCCTATAAGCCCATAAGGCTTCATCCAGCTTCTCGTGCTACATCCTACCCTTCTCTAAGGTTTTCTCAATGATACCAATGAGAGTCTTGTTTGTGGCTTCGGCTTGGCCGTTGCCTTGAGGGTAGTAGGGCGAGGAGAAGTGGTGAGTTATGCCATACGTGTTGCACAACTTAACCATCCGCTCATTCTTGAATGGGGTACCATTATCAGACACTAGGTCTCGTGGAACCCCAAATCGAGCCAAGATATTCCTCCGGATGAAAGCCACCACATGTTGCCCCATTACATTCGTTAGGGAAATGGCTTCCACCCACTTCGAGAAATACTCCGTGGCTGCTAAAATAAAACGATGCCCATTTGAGGCCTTTGGAAATATTGGGCCTACAATGTCAAACGCCCACATGGTAAATGGCCAGGGGTTGACCACGAAATGCAATGCAGATGAAGGGATATGAATGGCGTGCCCATGCACTTGACATGGATGACACTTCCTAACATGATCGTGACAATCCTTTTTGAGGATGGACCAAAAATAACCCCCTCTAAGTATTTTCATTGCCATCATATTGGCATTAACATGACCTCCACATTCTCCATCGTGGAACTCGTGCATCACTATCCTAGCCTCCTCTAGGTCGATACACCTAAGCAGAATGCCGGTAAAACTCTTTTTGTATAAGACCCCACCCAGAATGGTGTATCGGGTCGAAATCTTACGAATGAATGCCTTATCTTTGGGCGTGGCATCCTCGGTGAATCCCCCATTCTCTAAAAATTGTTTTATGTCATAGAACCAGGGTTTTTCAATAGACTCTGGGTTGTTTTGGCAAATATCCAAGTCGTGTGTGGATGGATGGGGCGCATGCCATATTTCCAAGGATCTGGTCCCTAAAATGGGATCGACCTTCAGGGCTGAACCCAAGGAAGAGAGGGCGTCGGCGATGCCATTGTCCTCTCTTCCTACGTGTGTGAGCTTACACGACTGGAAGGATTGGACCAATCGAGTGGCCAACTCGTGATATGGAAGTAGTTTCTCATTACGTACTTGCCAAATTTTTAAAACCAGGTTTATGACAAGGAGCGAATCTCCAAAAACCTCGATGCATGATGCCCCTAGAGTTTTCGAAATCTTTAAGCCTTGTATGAGTGCTTCATACTCAGCTACGTTGTTGGAACATTTGAAATCTAAGCGGACTGCTATGGGAATCTCACCCTTTTCAGGAGAGATCAGGATGATCCCGGCACCAGCCCCTCGTTGGTTTCGTGCCCCGTCGAAGTGCATCTTCCACACTTGGTTTTCGAAAGAATTTGCCAAAATGTGGTTTTGAAAATGGTTTTGCAATATGCCTTCATCAGGTATTTCAACAAGAGTGGGATATGAGTCCTCTAAAGGGAATTCAGCCACGTAATCTGCTAGGGCTTGCCCCTTAATGGAGATCTGGTGACGGTATTTCAGATCATACTCCATTAGAAGGAGTTGCCATTTGCCCAATCTACCCGTGAGAATGGGTTTTTCGAACAAGTGCTTGATTGGATCAAGCTTGGACACTATCCAGATCTCATGATCTAGGAAATAGTGTCTGAATTTCTGGCAGGCCCAGACTAGGGCCAAGCACGTCTTCTCCATGGCTTGATAATTTCGTTCATAAGCCAAGAGAGTTTTCGAAATATAGTAGATGGCATACTCCTTATGGGTGTCATCCTCGTATTGAGCCAACAGGGCTCCTAAAGCGTTTATATGCACGGAGATGTATAATAAAAGCGGTTTTCCTTGTTTTGGAGGATTCAAAACGGGGGGATTAACCAAGTATGCCTTCAGTCTCTCGAAGAACTTTTGGCATTCGTTATCCCATAAGAATTTCGTACCCTTCCTCAAAAGTTTGTTGAAGGGTTCGCATCTAGTTGCCAGATTCGATATGAATCGGCGCACAGATTGCAATCGACCCTGGAGGCTACGGACTTGGGTGAGATTGGAGGGTGGAGCCATGTCTATGATGGCTCGACACTTAGAAGGGTCGACTTCTATTCCCCTTTGGCTCACCATAAAGCCTAGAAGCTTCCCTGATTCTACCCCGAACACACATTTTTGAGGGTTTAGCTTTACTTTGTAAAGCCTAAGCCTTTCGAAAATCTTTTGTAAACATTCGATATGGGTGCATCGGGTTTTGGATTTCGCCAAGAGATCATCTACATACACTTCTACAAGCTCATGAATTTGATCGTGGAAGATCGTGTTCATGGCTCGTTGGTATGTTGCGCCGGCATTTTTCAAACCAAAGGGCATGACTGTATAGCAGTACGTGCCCCATGGGGTTGTGAAGGCGGTCTTACCCTGATCTCGTGGACTTAGTTTGATTTGATTATAGCCTGAATAGCCATCCATGAATGAAAACATTTCATGATTTGCAGTACTATCGACTATCAAATCTATGTTTGGTAAAGGATAATTATCCTTTGGAGTGGCTTTATTTAGGTTTCTGAAATCGATGCATATTCGAATTTTCCCATTGGTTTTTCGAACTACAACGATATTTGACAACCAATCAGAATACGCAATGGGTTTTATAAATCCGGCTTTTAGCAGATCTTCTAAACCCTCTTTGACTTGCATGTGTACATCCGGGTGTATTTTCCTAAGCTTCTGCTTTATGGGTTTTACACTTGTATCTAAGGGAAGACGATGCTCGACTATGCTGGGATCTATGCCCGGCATGTCTTCGTACGTCCATGCAAACACATCTAAATAGGTTCGTAGAAATGCAATGAATGCTAACTTTTCAGTTTCATGCAAGCATGCGCCTATTTTGATGGTTTTGGGATTGGAATCATCCCCTAGGTTCACTTCTACGAAATCTCCTCCTACTGATTGGGAAGGTCTTTCAAAATCGAGAATTCTATGAAATTCTGGGAGCTCAGAAGTGGGATCTTCCTCAAGGGGATCCACTTCTGGGCTTTGATCATTCTCGTGGGCTATAGACCCGAGGGAACTTGATGCGTGGTTTTCAAAATAACCTAGTTTTGTACTTGGATTTTCAAGTGACTTCGAAATTTTTGGTCTGGCTATGCAGACGACGCTTCTTTCGAAATCCTTTTCTTTTGCCAAAATCTTACCAGGAGCAGCTATGTACAAAATCTTTTTGGTATTTTCCAAATTTTTGATTTTTTTGGGTTTTTGTAAAACAAGAACTTTGGGAACTATACAAAGCACTCTTTTTTCGAGTTTTTGTTTTTCCATTGTTTTTGGTTTTTCTTGTTTTTCGATTTTTTTTCGATTTTAAGTTTTCAAATGTTTTTGGTATTTTTAGAAAAAGGGATCTTCCGTCATACCTACAAAGGGAAAACACTACGGGTTAGACTCGGAATAGGAGGTCTAAATCGTAGGTCTCTTCTAAGACAGGCTCCGGGGCACCCTTGACCCAGGTGGTCACAGGGGGTGGCTCCGGCGGTATTCGGGGAGTATAGCCGATCCCATATCAACTTGGGTTGGCCCTAGGAAGGATGGGCTCTAGGAGACCCTAGTTTTGTGCCCCTAGACTTTTATAGGGCGTGTAGCCCATGTTCAATAACATGTTCCACGACCTTTTGTTTTTTGAAAAGATGGGATATAAGTCGTGGTCCTGGAACATGCTATCGTCCATATTAGGCTCGTATGGCCTTTTGTCCAGGGGTTTTGGAAATAGGGAACGTTTGGGTTTTCCTAGGAGGATTAGAGTTGGGAGGGGGCCTGCTTTGGGCGGCCCCTTCACATATACAACCTTCCTAGGGTTGTTCAACACGAGCCGAGGTGGCTCAACCATAATTTGCCCCAGGTTAGCCTCATGCGCCTGGGAGCTCGATAAACAAGGGGAGTTTATGATCCCCTGAAGCTGTGGGTGACTCTCACCTAGGATCACTACGACCTGGTCCCTAAAAGGGATCTTAACACACCTGTGGAAGGTGGATGGCACAGCGCACAAGCTGTGTATCCAGGGCCTTCCCAGCAACAGGTTATAATGGGGGTGGATGTCCAAGACATGGAACACCCCCGTGTGTTCGATCCCTCCCGTTTCCATTAGGAGTTCGATGGATCCTAAAGGCCTAGACGCATTCCCATCGTATCCAATGATAACGATGGGGCTTGGGTTCACTGAAGTCAAGGTGACTCCGATTTTGTACGCCACGTGAAGTGGAAGGATGTTGAGCCCTCCTCCACCATCGACTAGGCACCTGTCCAGAGAGTGGTTGTTTAGAACCACCTCGATATGCAGGGCCTGGTTATGGGTTTCGTAGGGTCTATCTACATCATCTTCCGAAAAGGTGATGGGCGATTTCGCTCCTAATAAAGCCACTTGGGCAGACAAGGATTCCGGACTTATGTTCGAATCAACCTTGGCCCTTTCTAGAATTTTCTCTAGTACAAGTATATGCCTAGGCGAGGTTTTGATAAGCTCTAGGATAGACATGTGAATAGGAATCTTTGAAAGGTGGTTTTCGAAATCATAAGGATTTAGGATGACTTTGTCCTTATCTGCTTTTGGCAAACCACTAGGGATACATGCTTTTGAGGGGTCAGGCACACTGACCACCTTTTGAGCACCTTGAAGGTGCGGGGGTTGGTAGATCCTCCCGGATCTAGTGACTTCCCCCATGACCAGCATAGGGTTCGCGCTAAACTTGGCTCTAAGGATGAGCTGAGGAGAACCTTGGATTTTCAAAACTGGTTTTGTCGGGGTTTCCACTTTTGGTGGTCCCCGAATGACGACTTGGGCGGGCCTCTTATATAATACAAGGATGGGTGGACAAGCAGGTCGACCAGGTTCTGGCTTTTGCGCTAGTTCCTTGGAAATGGTGAGGGTACATACCTCCTTTCCTTTCCCACTGCCACTGGCGTGTTTGGGAAAGGGTTCCTTGAAGATAACTTGAGGTGGCTCAGGTTCCGCAGTGACCTGGAGCCGGCCTTCTGCTATCAAGTTCTCAATTTTATTTAAAAGAGAGAAGCAGCGTTTGGTATCATGGCCTTTGAGCCGATGATACTTACAAAATCGGTTTAAATACCCCCCTTTGGACGTGACTCCTTCGGGGATTTCAGGGAGTTCAATCATGCCCTGGGCAAGTAAGAGGTCTAGGACCTCCGACACAGGTTGCCCCAGCGGAGTGTACTCCCGTTTTTCAACCGGTTTTTGAAAATTACGTTCTCTCTTATTTTCTATTTTTTCAAAATTTTTAGAAGTGCCCGCCATGCCTGGATCCACCCGGACATTGGCGATTTTATGGGGCTTTGCCCCTTTGTCTGTCGTGGGCAGCCCATATGCGATGGGCTTTTCCAAACGGGTTTTTGGAACGGCACTTCCTTTCCATAAGTGATCATATGTCCCTTTTCGTAAGTTGGTTTCGAAAAGGGAGGCCTTTTTGATCAACTTATGGAAAGTTGAAATCTCATGGAGCGAGAGAAGGGTTTTTAACTCGCTTTTGAAATTATCTAGGATGAGCATTACTGCGCATCCTTCGGATATGGGCTCTCGCACTTGGCCTAAAAGCGACCTCCATCTTAAAATGAAGGCATGCACGTCTTCGTTCATGCCTTGCTTTGTATCCCTTAAGGTATTCAGGGTTGGCATGACTTCCACGTTGTGTGCAAATCTTTGCATGAAGCAGTTCGCTAACTCTTCAAAAGTAGCGAACTGGCTTAAGTCGTAGGAAGCCAGCCATTTGGCAGTTGTGCCTTTAAGGGATAGAGGGAACCAATACACCCATTTCATCGAGTCCTTTTTCTTCTTATGGGCTCGACGCGAAAAAAGCTGCAAGTGAGACCTAGGGTCTCCCATGCCATCATACCGATGGAAGTTCGGTATTTCATCGTCACTGTCTGTTTCGTAATCCATAGGAAGGAAATCAGACAGGGCGTAGCTTCTTTTCTCTTTATTCTGCCCTTTCAGCAGCTGCTGTAGGGCTTTACGGTCCTTTTGTGTGAAGGACTCGTGGTATTGGTTGCCTTCTATTACGGAGGCCTCTTTTTGCTTGCGAGGTTTTTCAGATTTCTTTTTGGGCCTTTGTTCACCGTTTGATGAACATGAATCGCCTACTTCAGCTTCAGCCTCTTGGCTGAGAGCATCGATTTTGGCCTCAAACTCCCTTCTCAAGTCCTCGATTTCATCTAGTTTTATTTTGTTTTTGAAAATCCTCCTAGAGTGAGAACTTGATGCGCATGAGCCTTGGCTCGACACTTCACTTGGATTGGATTTTGACATGCTTTCAAGCTTTTTCAAAATTTCCTAAGTACAAGCAAAGAAAACAAGTTAAAACGACACCTTTTTACAAAATTTTCGCAAGACTTCTACAAGTAAACTCGATTTTTGAAAAGGCTCATGTCCCACCGGGCGTGCCAATCTCTGTAGACGCGTGAAAATCCCCGCCTCTTCGCCTCTTTCGGGGGCTTGGAGTGGATCTTCTCGTGCGTCTAAGGCCTATGTATACAAATAGGGCGTGCCAGCTAGCTTACTCAAGCTAGCGAAGATATTTTTAACACTGACTTCTAAACGTGGAGACTGTGAGCAAGTGAGCTCTTGTCGTCGCAGACCTTCTTGCACCGATGCGCAAGGGTCAGTCTGTACGCTTTGCAAAAATCGAGTTTTGGGGAGAAAGTCTACGAAGCGATTCGAGGTGTCTATTTCGGGTCTTTAAGATGCGACTTGCATATTTTAGATCACGTGGATTTGCACGTGCCTAAGTCTTTTCTTTTATCCCTCTTCGGGCCACCTAGTTTGTGTGTTATGAACACTCCACTACATGGGCGAATTCGAGCGGGGCTTGCTTTGATGCAATATGCATCCTACCTCGTGGTATGGCGTAGATGCAATGCAAACTCACGCTACTCCAAAGGGAAAACCCGAAATGTAAAGACAATACTGAAGGGGAAATAACAGAAGGGAAATAACCGAAGGGAAATAACCGAAGGGAGATATGTATATAGCTTATGTATATGAGCCCTTACTCGGGTCTTGCAAATAAGAGCGAAGGCTCAATGTGGGTGCGTGCTTGAATTGAAAGACTTACACACACGACAAGAAATGAAACCCAAATATAAATTGCAGTATGGCCTTGACTAAGGTCTTGGGAGTAAGAGCGAAGGCTCAATGTGTGTGAGAGTGCTTGAATTAAAAGACTACCCACACGACATAAATGAAACCCAAATATAACAGCAATAAGGCCTTTACTAAGGTCTTGGGAATAAGAGCGAAGGCTTAATGTGTGTGAAAGTGCTTGAATTGAAAGACTTACTCACACGACATGAAATGAAACCCAAATAGTATAGGTCGGCCCTTACTTGGGTCTTTCAACTAAGAGCGAAGGCTCAATGTGTGTGAGTGTTTGAATTGAAAGACAACGCACCCAACTTAAACAAAAACCCTTCGAAAATGAAAGTATATGTACACTTATATATGAGGGGCTGATTAGGCCCGTGTGTGTTCAAAATCGTGCACGACTAAGAGAGTGCACGTGTGTGGTTGTGCCAAGCCACGTTATTACAAGCGGGGGGAGACTATGCTCCGTTATTACAACCCCGTATCAAATTGAATCTCAAGCAAGTATACAACTAAGGACCGAGTTTAGACACTTACGAGTAGCTGGTCCGTAGAGGTCTTGCTTGGGCGTGGACTTGGCTTTGGGCTGCAAACGGGAGCTCCGCAAAGGTAGGTGATCAAAGGTGCTGGCCGGCTGTAAGTGGGACGCGGGATAGGCGCCTCGAAGGTGGCCGGTGGCAAGTAGATGGCGCCTCAAAGCAGGGGGTTTAAAGGGGCAGAATGAGTGGGTTCTTAGGGTCACTAGGGAGTTTTGAGTTTAGGGAAACTGGACCTAAAAGGTGAGCTAGTGGGAAGGCCGAATAGGACACCTAGGGAAAGGCCGAATGGGAAAGGATGGCTAGGTAGTGGCCGGCAGTTTGGGCTATGCTGGGTTCGGCTAGGTTAAAGTGGTGGTGGCAAAAGGGCTGAGATGAAGGTAGGATGGGTGGCTAAGAGTGGAGAGGTGGTAGAGAGGGGCTTTGAGGGAGTTTGGGGTACTTACCGAATGGGGAGAGGTGGCGGATGAAGTGGGAAGCAGGCGGGCAGGTGGCTGTTGGCTGGTTCGGTTGGGTGGAGGTGATGGCGTCCGGCTGAGGGATGGTGGTGGTGGATGGAAGAGGGAAGGTGGCGGAGCAGGTGGCGGCTGGTGGAGCAGATGGAGCAGGCGGAGGTGGGGAGTGGTCCCGGCTGGGTGAGAGATGGGAGAAGGAGAGGGCCCGGCTGGGTGAGATGGTGGTTCCCACTTGGAAAACCCGCCCACAAAGGGGAGGGGTTTAAATAAGGAATGGGTAGGTCGGTTGGGGCTGGGCTAAGGGTAGTGGTTAGGTGGTTTAGGTAGGGTGGTATGTAGATAAGGTGGGCTGGAAAAGGTTGGGCCAGATATTTTAAAACTAGGGGTTTGGGTAAATCGTGGGCTAAGGGTGGTTTAGGGGTTTAGGGCTAGGTTAGGTGGTTGGGTTTTGGGGTGAGGTTTAGTGAGCTAGGTTAGGTGATTAGGCTAGGATTAGGGAAATTAATCTAGGTTTAGGGAAGGATTAGGGAAGTAGGTTAGGTGATTAGGTTGGGATTAGGACGGGATTAGGGAAGTGGGTTAGGTGATTAGGCTCAGATTAGGGGTGGATTAGGGGTTTAGGCTAGGATTAGGCATTTTGGGTTAGGTTTAGGTGAGGGAGCTCCCTTAGCATGGCCCATAGACCTTGATCACCCCATGTTGGTGCAGCCCTAGGTTAGGTTTTAGCTAATTACAAGCTTAAACCCACTCAATTAGGCTAACCCACATGATTAAACCCAAACTTGACACACAAGTCAAGCTTAATACAACACTCTTGATATTTTTCACCCCCACTCTCTCTCATGCCCAATATCCCACGTGAATTTCAAGTGGGCCCCACCTCCATTTATGAGAAGGTGATGTGTGCCATGGATATGGATATTGGATTGGATCTCTGGATCCAAATCCAAATCCAAGTCCACATATGGGTTTGGATTGGAATCTGGATATATATGGTCCAGATCCAATCCAAACTGAACTCTGACTCCTTCGAGTTGGGTTCGAAACGGATGATTCGTGCGGGGCCTGACAGCATCAGTACTCCGTCTGCGTTGGGTCTTCGCCAACATAGTCGTCCGCCTCCGTTTCTGCCTTCCGGAGATGACTTCAAACGCTATTTTGATAAGAACAGGGTCTTGGACGTTCGAGATCCTGGGATGTGAATCAGATACAAGAGTTGCTGCGCCGGGCTCGACATGTGCTCCGGTTCCGGGCTCTTCTTAGCTCTCCTGGTCTTGTCTTGATCGGGCCAAGCCACTTCGGGGTTTCAAAAACGTGTTTTAAAAGGTTTTCAAAAGCCATATTATATGTTTTTGAAATATAAAGTTTAAAACATATATACAGGGTTGTCTGGAAGGCTCCTGGGTTTCCAGACTCAAAATGGCCCTTTGGGGCTGCTTGTATAAAACCAGATGGATTTTGAGAAATTCGTGGGATTTCGGGGTGTTTACAATAGGGATTTCCCTTTGTTTTGGCCAAATTTTCCTTTTGGAAGGAGAAGAGAAGAGGGGAGGACTTATCCCAAGGTCATACTCGATCCATTTCAGATCAGCCTATTTAGAAATAGCACGTACTACTTACAAGTATCTTGCTATATTGAACTAGGCCTTTCTTTGTAAGAAGAAGGATTTTGAAATGTAACCATGTATTTGGAAAGCTCCACTTTTTCACAAATGTCGATTCTCTCATTCAGGGTCACACAATTCACCTTTGATCCTTGGTTTCGAAGTTTCAAAGCAGATTTCCCTAAAATATTTTCGCAAATGGGAATTTAACTCATACCCTATACATAATACTTTTTCAAATACTGAATATTGATAGGATCTGCTAAATTCCTACCTTCGACATCGGTTAACCAATAAGAATTGTTCGTGGTGGTTCCACGTACAACATAAGGGCCATCCCACTTGGGCCACCACTTTCCAAGTGGATGTGGGCCACGATGGTGGATGATTTTCAAAACGAGATCTCCCACTTCAAAGTGGCAAGGTTTCATATGTCTCTCATAGTGTCGGGCGATCCTTTGCCGGTATGCATGAGCATGATCCATAGCAAGGAGTCGCCTCTCATCTAATAGATCTAGTTCGGCCATCCTAGCATGCTGAAGTGTTTCTAGGGGAAGGTTGAGTGCAATGGATGTATGAAATGAATGCAGTTTTGTGTGAATGGGGAGAATGGCATTTGTGCCATAGACTAACTCAAATGGCATGGCATTTGTGGGAGTTCGGATGGAAGTCCTATAAGCCCATAAGGCTTCATCTAGCTTCACATGCCACATCCTATCCTTCTCTAAGGTTTTCTTAATAATGCTAATGAGAGTCTTGTTGGTGGCTTCGGCTTGGCCGTTGCCTTGAGGGTAGTAAGGCGATGAGAAGTGGTGAGTTATGCCATACGTGTTGCACAACTTGACCATCCGCTCATTTTTGAATGGGGTGCCATTATCGGACACTAGGTCTCTTGGAACTCCAAATCGACCCAAGATATTCTTTCTAATGAAATCCACCACATGTTGCCCCTGGACATTGGTTAGGGAGGTAGCTTCGACCCACTTGGAAAAGTACTCAGTGGCCACTAAAATGAACCTATGCCCATTCGATGCCTTTGGAAATATTGGTCCTACAATATCAAACGCCCACATGGTGAATGGCCAGGGGCTGACCACGGAATGCAATGATGATGAGGGGATATGAATGGCGTGCCCATGCACTTGACATGGATGACACTTCCTAACATGATCGTGGCAATCTTTTCTCAGGGTGGACCAAAAATAACCCGCTCTAAGTATTTTCATCGCCATCATGTTGGCATTGACATGACCTCCACATTCTCCATTGTGGAATTCGTGCATAATAGTCCTAGCCTCCTCTAGGTCGACGCATCTTAGTAAGATGCTGGCAAAACTCTTTTTGTACAGAACCCCACCCAAAATCGTGTATCGGGTAGAAATCTTTCGGATGAATGCCTTATCTTTAGATATGACATTTTCAGCAAGTCCCCCATTTTCTAGAAGACACTTTATGTCATAAAACCAAGGTTTTTCATCAGAATCAGGGTTATTTTGGCAAATTTGCAAATCGTGTATGGAAAGAGTGGGTGCGTGCCATATTTCAAGGGATCTGGTTCCTGAAGTGGGATCGACCCTTAGGGCTGAACCCAGGTATGAGAGGGCATCGACAATGCCATTATCCTCTCTTCCTACGTGTGTGAGTGTACACGATTGGAACGACTCGACTAGTCGAGTGGCCAACTCGTGATATGGAAGCAGTTTTTCATTCTGAACTTGCCAAATTTTTAAAACTTGGTTTATAACGAGTAGTGAATCTCCAAAGACCTTAATGCATGATGCCCCTAGGGTTTTCGAAACTTTTAAGCCTTGTATGAGTGCTTCATACTCAGCTATGTTGTTGGAACATTCGAAATCTAGGCGAATCGCTATGGGGATCTCACCCTTTTCAGGGGATACGAGGATGATACCTACCCCAACCCCTCGTTGGTTTCGTGCCCCATCAAAGTGCATCTTCCATACTTGGTTTTCGAAAGAGTTTGCCAAAATGTGGTTTTGAAATTGGTTTTGCAATATGCCTTTATTAGGCATTTCATTAAGTGTGGGATATGTGTCCTCTAGGGGGAACTCAGCCACATGGTCAGCGAGAGCTTCCCCTTAATGGAGATCTGATGGTGGTATTTCAGGTCATACTCCATTAGAAGGAGTTACCATTTGCCCAATCTACCAGTGAGAATGGGTTTTTCGAACAAATGCTTGATTGGATCAAGCTTGGACACTATCCAGATCTCATGACCTAGGAAATAGTGTCGAAATTTCTAACAGGCCCAAACTAGGGCAAGCATGTCTTCTCCATGGCTTGATAATTCCTTTCATAAGCCAAGAGAGTTTTCGAAATATAATAGATGGCATACTCCTTGTGGGTATCATCCTCATATTGAGCTAACAAGGCACAGAAATGTAAAGCAGAAGAGGTTTTCCTTGCTTTGGAGGATTTAAAATAGGGGGATTAACTAAGTATGCCTTTAGCCTTTCAAATGATTTTTGGCAATCGTCATCCCACAAAAATTTCGTACCCTTTCTCAACAACTTGTTGAAGGGTTCGCATCTAGTTGTCAGGTTTGAGATAATCCTGAGAATGGATTGTAATCGACCCTGGAGGCTACGAATCTGCCTGAGATTGGAGGGTGGAGCCATGTCTATGATGGCTCTACACTTAGAGGGATCGACTTCTATGCCCCTTTGGCTTACCATAAATCCTAAAAGCTTACCAGATTCTACCCCGAACACGCATTTTTGAGGGTTTAGCTTTACTTTGTAAAATCTAAGCCTTTCGGAAATCTTTTGCAAACATTCAAGATTAGTGCATCGAGTTTTTGACTTAGCCAGGAGATCATCTACATATACCTCTATGAGCTCATGAATCTGATCATGAAAGATCGAGGTCATAGCTCTCTAGTATGTGGCGCCAGCATTTTTCAAACCAAAGGGCATGACTGTATAGCAGTACGTGCCCCATGGGGTTGTGAAAGTGGTCTTAGCCTGATCTCGTGGGCTTAGTTTGATTTGGTTATACCCTAAATAGCTATCCATGAATGAAAATATCTCATGATTTGTAGTACTATCGACTATCAAATCAATGTTTGGTAAAGGGAAATTATCTTTGGGCATGGCTTTATTCAGGTTTCTGAAATTGATGCATATTCGAATTTTCCCACTGGTCTTTCGAACAACAACTATATTGCACAACCAATCAGAATACGCAATGGGTTTTATAAATCTGGCTTTTAACAGATCTTCTAAACCCTCTTTGACTTGTGAATGCACGTTCGGATGTATTTTCCTAAGCTTTGTTTTACGGGCTTTGTATCTAAATCTAAGGGAAAATGATGCTCTACAACATTCGGGTCTATACCCGGCATGTCTTCATACGTCCATGCAAACACATCAACGTAGGTTTTCAAAAATGCAATGAATGATGCTCTTTCATGCTCATGCAAACATGCGCCTACCTTAATGAGTTTTGGCTTGGAATCACTCCCTAAGTTTATCTCTATGAAATCTCCTCCTACTGATTTCAAAGGTTTTTCAAAATCGAGAATCTTATGAAATTCTGGGAGCTCAGAAGTGGGATCTTCCTCAAGGGGTCCACTTCCGAGCTTTGATCATTCTCGAGGATTCTAAATCCTAGGAAATTTGGACTTGATGCACAGTCTTCGCAAACGCCTGGTTTTTGTTTTCGATTTTCTGCAGGTTTTGAAGATTTTGGTCCTCTTATGAAGAGGACTTTCTTTTCGAAATCCTTGGCCTTTTCAAAACCTTTACCAGGAGCTGCTAAATACAAGACTTTGTTTTTGGTATTTTGCAAATTTTCAATTTTTTTGCATTTTTGTAAGTAAAGAACTTTGGGAACTATACAAACAACTCTTTTTTCAAGTTTTTCATCTTTTTCAAATGTTTTTGGTTTTTGAGATTTTTCAATTTTTTTACTTTTTGAGTTTTTCAAATGTTTTTGTGTTTTTGATTGAGGGGTCTTCCATCATACCTACAAAGGAAAACGCCATAGGTTAGACTCTAAATAAGAGGTCTAAATCGTTGGTTTCTACTTGGGTAGGCTCTAGGGCACCCTTGACCCAGGTGGTCACAGGGGGTGGTTCTGGTGGTATTTTGGGAGTATAGCCGATCCCATGTCGGCTTTGGTTGGCCTTGGGCAATATGGGTTCTACGAGACCCTGGTTTTGTGCCCCTAGACTCTTGTATGGCATATACCCCATGTTCAATAACATGTTCCATGATTTTTTGTTTTTGGAAAAGTTTTCATATAATTCGTGGTCCTGGAACTTGCTATCGTCCATGTTATGCACATAAGGCTTTCTGTCCAGGGGTTTTGGAAATAGTTGATGCTTGGATTTTTCTGGGATAGTTAATGTTTTGAGTGGGCCAGCCTTGGGCATCCCCTGGATATACACGACCTTCCTAGGTATCTGAAGTGTGAGCTTTGGTGGCTCGACCATGGTTTGCCCTGGGTTGGCCTCGTAGGCCTGGGAACTTGAAAAACTTGGGGAATTCTGGATTCCTTGAAGCTGTGAGTGACTCTCACCTAGGATCACAACTATTTGATTTTCAAAAGGGATTTTGACACACCTATGGAAGGTGGATGGCACAGCATGCAGGCTGTATATCCAAGGACTTCCCAGCAATAGGTTGTAGTGGGGGGTGGATGTCCAAAACATAGAATACCCCCACATGAGCTGTCCCTCCTGTTTCCATGGGTAGTTCAATGGATCCTAAGGGCCTAGACGCATTTCTATCGTATCCAATGATTACGATGGGGCTTGGATTCATGGAAGTCAAGGTGACTCTATAGACGCAGAAAGTTCCCGCTTCTGGTTCTTAGGCCTGAAGCGAATCTTTTCATGTGTCTAAGTTCTAATTAAGCAAAAGGGCGTGCCAGCTAGCTTACTTAAGCTAGCGAAGAGAAAAATTTTAAATCTGACTCCTAACGTGGCGACTGTGAGCAAGCAAGCTCTTTTCGTCGCAGACTTTCTTGCACCGACGTGCAAGGGTCATTCTATACGCTTAAAAATCGAGTTTTTGAAGTATGAGAATCTACAAAAACGTTTTGAGGTGTTTGACTCGGGTTGTTTTTGTATGATTTTTAGATTTTATTTTACGTGGATTTGCACGTGCCTATGTCTTTCTTTTTATCCCTTTTCGGGCCTAACTAGGTGTGTGTTATGAACACGTAACCTAAGTGGGGCGACTTTTGAACGGGAGTATGGGGTTTGCTTTGATGCAATATGCGTCCTAACTCGTGGTATGGCATATATGCAATGCAAACTCACGCAACTCCAAAGGGAAAACCCGAAATTGAAAGACAATGCTGAAGGGAAATGACTTGAAATATAAATTGCAAAAGGGAAATTGCGAAAGGGAAATATGGCTATATCTTAAGAGCGGAAAGGCTCAATAGTGCAAGTGTGTGCCATGTATATATGTAAAGACTACGCACACTGCTGAACCTTAAAACCCAAATCTTAAAGACATAGCCGAAAGGGAAATACTTATAATATATATGGGCCCGAAGGTCGCCAACGTGTTGCGTGGGTGTTGTGTATATATTGAAAGACAACTCACACGACTTAAATGAAACCCAAATATAAATTGCAATAGGGCCTTAACTAAGGTCTTGGGAGTAAGAGCGAAAGCTCAATGTGTGTGAGTGTATAATTGAAATACTACACACACGACATGAAATTAAACCCAAATATAAATTGCAATATGGCCTTAACTAAGGTCTTGGGAGTAAGAGCGAAAGCTCAATGTGTGTGAGTGTATAATTGAAATACTACACACACGACAGGAAATTAAACCCAAGGGAAAATATAACACGGCCCTTACTTGGGTCTTGCAAATAAGAGCAAAACCTCAATGTGTGTGACTGCGAGAATTGAAAGACAACACACACAACTTAAGCAAAACCCCACGCAACTTAAATTATATAAATAAATTTATATCTTAAGGGCTGATTAGGCCTGTGTGTGTTCAAAATTGTGCATGACTAAGAGCGAGATAGGCTCAAGTGCACATGTGTGTGGGTGTGCCAAGCCAGGTTATTACAAGCGGGGGGAGACAATGCTCTGTTATTACAACCCCGTATCAAATTTAATTTAACTTAAGCAAGTCTACAAATAAGGACCGAGTTAGGCACTTATGTATAGCTGGTCCGGAGGTGACTTGCTTGAGCTTGGGCTTGGGCGTCGCCTTGGGCTGCAAGAGGGAGCTCCTCGGAATGGCACAGCAAGGAGTGTGCTGGCCGGGTGACAAGGATGGCGGATGTGGCGCCTTGGGGGTAACCGGCTGATAGGAGGGTGCTACTGTGGTGTCTTGGGCTGAAGTGGTTAGGGAGTGTCACTAAGGTGTAGGGCAGGTACTAGGGAAGGTGGAGCTAAGGGGTGACTAGGGGGATGTGTAAGGAAGAGGGTGTAAGGCCGCGGGTGGTTGGGTGCAGTCGGCTATGGCTGGCCGACTGGTGGTAGGTTAAGTGGTGGCCGGCTGGGGTAGCTAGGGGTGTTTAGGAATGGCGAGGGGGAACTAGTTAGGGTGTTAACTAAGGGTTGGTTTAAGGGAAAGAAGGACAGGTCCTAGGGAAAAAGGTAAGGTGGCTGGGGTAGTTAGGGGGTGTCACTAATGGGAAGGTAGGGCACACAAGTCAAGCTTAATACATCTCCCTCATGCTTATCCTCCCCATTCTCTCTCATGCCCACAATCCCACGTGAATTTCAAGTGGGCCCCACCTCCATTTATGAGAAGGTGATGTGGGCCATGGATGTGGATATTGGATTGGATCTTTGAATCCAAATCCAAATCCAAATCCACACATACGTTTGGATTGGGATCTGGATATATATGGTCCAAATCCAATCCAAACTGAATTCTGACTCCTTCAGGGTATGTTCGAAACGAACGGTTTGTGCGGGGTCTAACAGCATCAGTACTCCGTCTTGCGTTGGGTCTTCGCCAACATGGTCGTCCGCTTCTGTTTTCACCTTCCGGAGATGATTTCATACGATTTTTGCTGATAATAGGGACTTGGACGTTCGAGATCCTGGGGATGGATCTAACACGAGAGTTGTTGTGCCGGGCTCGACATGTGCTCGGGTTTCGAGCTCTCTTTAGCTCTTCTGGTCCTACTTTCATCAGGCCAAGCCACTTTGTGGGGTTTCAAAATGTATTTTAAAAGGTTTCAAAAGCATATTATACATATTTTGAAACATATACAGATTAAACATATGTACAGGGTTTGTCTAGAAGGCTCCTGGGTTTCTAGACTCAAAATAGCCCTTTGGGGCTGCTTTTATAAAACCAGGTTTTATTTGAGAAGTTCGTGGGATTTTGGGGTATTTACAGACTCCAATTTGATATGCTATGTGAAGTGGAAGGATGTTGAGCCCTCCTCCTCCGTCAACTAGGCACCTATCGAGAGAGTGGTGATTCAATACCACCTCGATATGTAGGGCCTGATTATGGGATTCATAGGGTCTTTCGAGATCCTCTTCTGAAAACACAATAGGCATTTTTGCACCTATGCATGCCACACTATTGGACAAGGATTATAGGGTTATGTTCGAACTAACCTTTGCTCTTTCTAGAATTTTCTCTAACACGAGTCTATGCCTCGGCGAGGTTTGTATTAGCTCTAGGATGGAAATGTTAATGGGAATCTTTGAAAGATGGTTTTCGAAATCATACAAGTTTAAGACGACTTTTCCTTTGCCCGCTTTCGGCAGAACTCTAGGAATACATACTTTTGAAGGGACAGGCACACTGACCACTTTTTTAGCATTTTGCAGATGTGGGGGTTGATACATCCTCCCGGATCTTGTCACCTCCCCCACGATCAACCTAGGGTTCACACCTAACATGTCTTTAATCGAATGTTTTGGAGCACCTTGAATTTTCAAAACTGGTTTAACCGGGGATGGAGCTCTCGGTGGTCCCCGAATCACTACTTGGGTGGGTTTCCTATGAAGGATCAGAGTAGATGCATAAGTAGAAAAACTAAACTCATATGTATGTGCTAGACTCTTCGAAATCATGAGAGCACATACCTCTTTGCCCTTCCCATTGGTACTTGCATGATTGGGGAAGGGTTCTTTGAAAATATCTTGGGCAGGCTCTGGTTCCTCAGTGACCTGGAGCCGGCCCTCTGCTATCAAGTTCTCAATTAGGTTAAGGAGGGAAAAACACTACTTGGTATCGTGGCCTTTGAGCCGATGATACTTGCAGAATGGATTCAAAAACCTCCCTTTAGATGTGATTCCCTCAGGGATTTCAGGGAGTTCGATCATGCCTTGGGTGAGTAGGAGGTCTAGGACCTCCGACACAGGTTGCCCCAGTGGAGTGTACTCTCGTTTTCCAAAGGGTTTTTGCATTATTTTGTCTTTTCTATTTTCGACACTCTCAAAATTCTTTGAAGTGCTCACCAGTCTTGGATCTACCCAGACATTGGCGACCTTGTGGGGTTTTGCCCTTTTGTCCATGGTGGGTAGCCCGTAATTGCCGGGCTTCTCCAAGCGAGTCTTTGAAATCACGCTCCCTTTCCACAAATGATCGTAAATCCCTTTTTCCAAATTTGTTTCAAAGAGAGATGCTTTTTTAATCAGTTTGTGGAAAGTAGAGATTTCGTATAGAGAAAGAAGGGTTTTCAACTCAGTTTTAAAATTATACAGGATGAGCATTACTGCGCATCCTTCGGATATGGGTTCTCTCACTTGCCCAAGGAAGGACCTCCATCGAACGATAAATGTATGCACATCTTCGTTCATACGTTGCTTCGTATCCCTCAAAGTGTTTAAAGTAGGCGTGACTTCCACGTTATGCAAAAATCTTTGCATAAAACAGTTCGCTAACTCTTCAAAAGTTGCGAACTGGCTCAGATCGTAGGAAGCCAACCATTTGGAAGCTATGCCTTTGAGGGATAAAGGGAACCAATACACCCATTTCATCGAGTCCTTTTTCCTATGGGCACGACAAGAGAAAAGTTGCAAGTGAGACCTAGGGTCTCCCGTGCCATCATACCGATGGAAATTAGGTATTTCGTCGTCACTGTCTGTTTCATAGTCTAAAGAGAGAAAGTCAAACAGGGCATACGTTGTTTTCTCTTTGTTTTGCCCCTTCAGCAGCTGCTGTAGGGCTTTACGATCCTTGTGAGTGAAGGAGTCGTGGTATTGGTTGCCTTCCATCGCGGAGGTCTCCTTGTGTCTACGAGTTTTTTCAAACTTCTTTTTGGCCTTCATTGGTTCTCCATGTGACGAACATGAATCGCCTGCTTCAGCCTCTTGGCTAAGAGCAGCGATCTTGGCCTCGCACTCCCTTCTTATCTATTCCTCTCTTTGTTTTAGAGTTTTTGAAGATTTCCTAGAATGAGAACTTGAGGCGCATGAGGCACGGCTGGACACTTCATTGGAGTCTGAACTCGACATGACTCCGATGCTTTAAAATCCAACTATGAAATGCAAAAGACAAAGAGTTAAAACACTTTTCTTTGAAAACAAATTTTCAAGAGATCTGTTTGTTTGTATCGATTTTCCTTAAGACCCACCTCCCACCGGGCGTGCCAAATCTATAGACACAAAAAATTCTCACTTCTGGTTCGTAGGCCTGAAGTGAATCTTTTCGCAATCTATGTTCATTTTTAGGGAGTGCCAGCTAGCTTACTCAAGCTAGCGAAGTAAGTTTTAAAAATATCTGACTTTTGGGGCGACTGTGGACAAGTGGGCTCTTTTCGTCACAGACCTTCTTGCACCGACGCACAAGAGTCAGTCTGTACGCTTAGGGAAACTCGATTTTGAACAAATACGACCTTTTTGAAAAGTATGAAAGTGTTTTGATCAATTGGTTCTCGTCAAATTGCAGATTTTATTCATGGGATTTACACATTCCTATGTCTTTGGGTTTTAGCCAATTTAGGCATATAGTTGTGTGCATCAAGTGCTCGATTTTGGCAAGTTCTACACGATTTTGCTCAGGATGGTTTGATGCAAGTATGCTCCCTATCTCGAGTGTGGCTTATATGCAATGCAACTCGCACAACTTGAAGGGAAAACCCAAAATTTAAAGACATAGCAAAAGGGAAATTGCAGAAGGGAAAATATGACTATATCTTAGGTGCGGAAAGAAAATATATAGCTATATCTTAAGAGCGGAAAGGCTCAATGTGAGTGAGTGCTTTGAGTGTATAAATTTAAAGGCAACTCATGCAACTTGAATTTAAAACCCAGCTAAAAGGGAAATTTTATATATATACGTAAGAGCGGAAAGGCTCAATGTGAGTGAGTGCTTTGAGTGTGTAAAATGAAAGATAACTCACGCAACTTTAATGTAAACCCACACAACTGAATTTATATAAATACAGCTATATCTTAGGAGCTGTCAAGGCCCGTTTGTGTGCAAAAGTGTGCAACTAAGAGCGGAAAGGCTCAAGTGCACGTGTGTGTTCGTGTATCAAGCGCATATATTACATTCGGGGGGAGACAAGCTCCGTTATTACAACTGCATATGAATTTAATTGAACTTGAAGTAATGTAAAATACCAGATTCGAACACTTACACGTCATCTGCTTGGGATTTCTTTATCACTGAGATCCGACCTTGGGTACAGCTGTTGGATGGGCCTCTCGCTGCGAATCGATTGGCTGCAGTTGGTGTTAACTCTAATTTAGATCTAGGCTAGGTCGGTATATAGAGATTTTATCGTTTTGGGCAAAACATGGACAGATCTAAGGGAGATGCAAGGGATCTAGGCCAGGTTAAAAGGGATCGTCTTAGGTAAGGTTCAAGTGTGGCTCCTAAGGGGATGCTCGACCAGCTAATGGCTGATTTAGGTGCTATTTTATGGGTGGTCTTAGGCGAGATACTAAAGGGATGCTCGGCCAGCTAATGGCCGAGCTAGGGGGTGTCTTGTGGATGATTTTAGGCGGGATCCTAAAGGGATGTTCTAAGGGAGTGCTCGACCAAATGGTGGCCGAGCTGGGTAGGTTTTAAGGGATGCTTTAGGTAGGATCTAAGGTGGGATCCTAAGGAAAGAGCTCGGCCAGATGGTGGCTGAGCTGGGTAGTTTTAGGAGTTAGTTTGAGGTAGGATCTAAGGTGGGATCCTAAGGGAAAGGCTTGGCCAGATGGTGGCCGAGCTGGGTAGTTTTAGGAGTGGTTTGAGGTAAGACCTAGTGTAGATGCAGAAAGTTCCCGCTTTTGGTTCTTAGGCCTAAAGCGAATATTTTCATGTGTCTAAGTCCTATTTAAGCAAAAGGGCGTGCCAGCTAGCTTACTTAAGCTAGCGAAGAGATATTTTGAAATCTGACTCCTAACGTGGCGACTGTGAGCAAGCAAGCTCTTTTCATCGCAGACCTTCTTGCACCGATGCGCAAGGGTCAGTCTGTACGCTTAGAAAATCGAGTTTTGAATATGAGAACCTACGAAAATGTTTGAGGTGTTCAATTCGGGTTGTTTTTGTATGATTTTCAAGTTTTATTTCACGTGGATTTGCACGTGCCTATGTCTTTCTTTTCATCCCTTTTCGGGCTGTAGACGCGCGAAAATCCCCGCCTCTTTGCCTTTTTCAGGGCTCGGAGCGGATCCTCTCGTGTGTCTAAGGCCTATGTATGCAAACAGGGCGTGCCAGCTAGCTTACTTAAGCTAGCAAAGATATTTTTAACACTGACTTCTAAACGTGGCGACTGTGAGCAAGTAAGCTCTTGTCGTCGCAGACCTTCTTGCACCGATGCACAAGGGTCAGTCTGTACGCTTTGTAAAAATCGAGTTTTGGAGAGAAAGTCTACGAAGCGGTTCGAGGTGTTTATTTCGGGTCTTTAAAATGCGATTGCATGTTTTAGATCACGTGGATTTGCACGTGCCTAAGTCTTTTCTTTTATCCCTTTTCGGGCCACCTAGTTTGTGTGTTATGAACACTCCATTACATGGGCGAATTCGAGTGGGGCTTGCTTCGATGAAATATGCGTCCTACCTCGTGGTATGGCGTAGATGCAATGCAAACTCACGCTACTCCAAAGGGAAAACCCGAAATGTAAAGACAATACTGAAGGGAAATAACTGAAGGGAAATAACCGAAGGGAAATGACTTGAAATATAAATGCCGAAGGGAGATATGTATATATAATATGTATATGAGCCCTTACTCGGGTCTTGCAAATAAGAGCGAAGGCTCAATGTGGGTGCGTGCTTGAATTGAAAGACTTACACACACGACATGAAATTAAACCCAAGTATAAATTGCAGTATGGCCTTGACTAAGGTCTTGGGAGTAAGAGCGAAGGCTCAATGTGTGTGAAAGTGCTTGAATTGAAAGACTTACTCACACGACATGAAATGAAACCCAAATAGTATAGGTCGGCCCTTACTTGGGTCTTTCAAATAAGAGCGAAAGCTCAATGTGTGTGAGAGTGCTTGAATTGAAAGACTTACTCACACGACATGAAATGAAACCCAAATAGTATAGGTCGGCCCTTACTTGGGTCTTTCAAATAAGAGCGAAAGCTCAATGTGTGTGAAAGTGCTTGAATTGAAAGACTTACTCACACGACATGAAATGAAACCCAAATAGTATAGGTCGGCCCTTACTTGGGTCTTTCAAATAAGAGCGAAAGCTCAATGTGTGTGAGTGCTTGAATTGAAAGACAACGCACCCAACTTAAGCAAAACCCTTCGAAAATGAAAGTATATATACTTATGTATTAGGGGCTGATTAGGCCTGTGTGTGTTCAAAATCGTGCACAACTAAGAGAGTGCATGTGTGTGGGTGTGCCAAGCCACATTATTACAAGCGGGGGGAGACTACGCTCCGTTATTACAACCCCGTATCAAATTGAATCTCAAGCAAGTATACAACTAAAGACCCGGCTGGGAGATGGTGGTGGCGTCCGGCTGGGAGATGGTGGTGGATGGAAGAGAGAAGGTGGCGGTGCAGGTGGGGTAGGTGGAGCAGGAAGGAGATGATGGAACTCGGCTGGACTTGGGGAAGAAGGGGACCCGACTGGGATTGGTGAGGGCTGCTCGCTTGGAAAACCCGCCCCCAAGGGGGGGGGTTTAAATAGGGATGGGTAGGTCGGTTAGGGTTGGGCTTGGGGTAGTGGTTAGGTGGTTTAGGTAGGGTGGTATGTAGATAAGGTGGGCTGGAAAGGGTTGGGCCAGATATTTTGAAAACTAGGGGTTTGGGTAGATTGTGGGCTAGGGGTGGTTTAGGGGTTTAGGGCTAGGTTAGGTGGTTGGGTTTTAGGGTGAGGTTTAGTGAGCTAGGTTAGGTGATTAGGCTAGGTTTAGGCTTGGATTAGGGGAATTAACCTAGGTTTAGGGAAGGATTAGGGAAGTGGGTTAGGTGATTAGGCTCAGATTAGGGGTGGATTAGGGGGGTAGGCTTGGATTAGGTGTTTTGGGTTAGGTTTAGGTGAAGGAGCTCCCTTAGCATGGCCCATAGACCTTAACCACCTCATGTTGGTGCAGACCTAGGTTAGGTTTTAGCTAATTACAAGCTTAAACCCACTCAATTAGGCTAACCCACATGATTAACCCCAAACTTGACACACAAGTCAAGCTTAATTACAACCCTCTTGATATTTTCCATCCCCACTCTCTCTCATGCCCATGATCCCACGTGAATTTCAAGTGGGCCCCACCTCCATTTATGAGAAGGTGATGTGGGCCATGGATATGGATATTGGATTGGATCTCTGGATCCAAATCCAAATCCAAGTCCACATATGGGTTTGGATTGGGATCTGGATATATATGGTCCAGATCCAATCCAAACTGAACTCTGACTCCTTCGAGCTGGGTTCGAAACGGACGATTTGTGCGGGGTCTGACAGCATCAGTACTCCGTCTGCGTTGGGTCTTCGCCAACATGGTCGTCCGCATCCGTTTCTACCTTCCGGAGATGACTTCAAAGGATATTTTGATAAGAATAGGGTCTTGGAAGTTCGAGATCCTGGGGGTGTGAATCAGATACAAGAGTTGCTGTGCCGGGCTTGACATGTGCTCCGGTTCCGGGCTCTTCTTAGCTCTCCTGGTCCTGTCTTGATCGGGCCAAGCCGCTTCGGGGTTTCAAAACGTATTTTGAAAAGATTTTCAAAAGTTATATTATATATTTTTGAAATACAGAGTTTAAAACATATATACAGGGTTGTCTGGATGGCTCCTGGGTTTCCAGACTCAAAATGGCCCTTTGGGGCTGCTTGTATAAAACCAGATTTGTTTAAGAAATTCGTGGGATTTCGGGGTGTTTACAGATGCTTCTCTTTGGCCTTGTCCAAATCGATTTGGATAAGGGCAAAGATGACAAACACCCCTTTTAATGTCTCCCTAAATCTACCCACGAAGAATATGGGATCGTCCCAATTTTAGCAAAATCTCAATTTACAAACTCTGGTAGGAGGAGATATCACGCCAAAGGGTGTACTATGGAATCTGGTCCTAAAATGGGATCATGTTCATGCAAGTACCATGCGTGGAGTGCAAATGACATGGGTGTGGTGCCAAAAGTGGCGACCTCCCAGAGACCAGATGTGGTCGAACTCTAGAGACTTACAAGGCCTATTGCTCCAAGTGAGCAAATCCTATGCTGTTCGATGTTCGGTTTTCAAAACTTATTTACAAAAGCTATTTACAAAAGGGACAACTGTCTTGAGCCTCGATCCTAAGGATCTCGATCTCTTCGTGCTTGCCCTTGTTTGAGTCTTAACACTCGCTTATCTAGCAGAGGTTTTATAAGAAAACAAGGCATATTTCAAATTCCTATGCCTTACTCGAAACGTCAAATTCTCAAACAAGATGAAATTCAAGTAAGTAAATCCTATTTTTACTTTAGGATTCCTCGAAATGAACCATGCTTTAGCTTGGGATAAGCCAGGGATGGGAAAGAGATACCACGGTCCCTTCTGAAGCGTCCCGTGGTTTGAGGCACAGAAGGCGGAAAACTGCTCTTTTTGAGCTTTTTGGCCTCTTTTTTCTTTTTTTTTTCATCGAGGGTCTCCCTTTGGGAGTATTTTTTCTTTAATCCCTCTTTTTTATAAGAGAATCGATTTTTCTTTTAAATTCTGGTTTCTTTCTTTTGGAAAGAGACTTTGAATGGGAAATTCCCTTTTGTTTTGGGCCTTTGTTTTCCTTTTGGAAGGAGAAGAGAAGAGGGGAGGACTTATCCCAAGCCTACACTCGATCCATTCCAGATCAGCCTATTTAGAAATAGCATGTACCCCTTGCAAGTTGTAAACACCCCAAAATCCCACGAATTTCTTAAAACAAACCTGGTTTTGTACAAGCAGCCCCAAAGGGCCATTTTGAGTCTGGAAACCCAGGAGCCTTCCAGACAACCCTGTATATACGTTTTAAACTTCATACATCAAAAATATGTAATATAGCTTTTGAAAACCTGTTAAAACACGTTTTTGAAACCCCGAAGCGGCTTGGCCCGATCAAGACAGGACCAGGAGAGCCAAGAAGAGCCCGGAACCGGAGCACCTGTCGAGCCCGGCGCAGCAACTCTTGTATCTGATTCACACCCCAGGATCTCGAACGTCCAAGACCCTGTTCTTATCAAAATAGCATTTGAAGTCATCTCCGGAAGGCAGAAACGGAGGCGGACGACTATGTTGGCGAAGACCCAACGCAGACGGAGTACTGGCTGTCAGGCCCCGCACGAATCGTCCGTTTCGAACCCAGCTCGAAGGAGTCAGAGTTCAGTTTGGATTGGATCTGGACCATATATATCCAGATTCCAATCCAAACCCATATGTGGACTTGGATTTGGATTTGGATCCAGAGATCCAATCCAATATCCATATCCATGGCCCACATCACCTTCTCATAAAGGGAGGTGGGGCCCACTTGAAATTCACGTGGGATATTGGGCATGAGAGAGAGTGGGGTTGAAAAATATCAAGAGTGTTGTAATTAAGCTTGACTTGTGTGTCAAGTTTGGGGTTAATCATGTGGGTTAGCCTAATTGAGTGGGTTTAAGCTTGTAATTAGCCAAAACCTAATCTAGGGCTGCACCAACATGAGGTGGTTAAGGTCTATGGGCCATGCAAAGGGAGCTCCTTCACCTAAACCTAACCCAAAATGCCTAAACCTAGCCTAAACCCCTAATCCACCCCTAATCTGAGCCTAATCACCTAACCCACTTCCCTAATCCCGGCCTAATCCCAACCTAATCACCTAACCCACTCCCCTAATCCTTCCCTAAACCTAGATTAATTTCCCTAATCCTAGCCTAAACCTAGCCTAAACCACCTAACCTAGCTCACTAAACCTCACCCTAAAACCCAACCACCTAACCTAGCTCACTAAACCTCACCCTAAAACCCAACCACCTAACCTAGCCCTAAACCCCTAAACCACCCTTAGCCCACGATTTACCCAAACCCCTAGTTTTAAAATATCTGGCCCAACCCCATCCAGCCCACCTTATCTACATACCACCCTACCTAAACCACCTAACCACTACCCACAGCCCAGCCCTAACCGACCTACCCATCCCCTATTTAAACCCCCCTCATTGTGGGCGGGTTTTCTAAGTGGGAACCACCCTTCCATCCAGCCGGGCCCTCTCCTTCTCCCATCTCTCATCCAGCCGTGACCACTCCCCAGCAGCTCCACCAGCCGCCACCTGCTCCGCCACTTTCCCTCTTCCGTCCACCACCACCACCACTCAGCCGGACGCCATCATCTTCCCCCAACCGACAGCCACCTGCCCGCCACTCTCCCACTCCAGCCGCCACTTCTACCCATTCGGTAAGTACCCCAAACTCCCTCAAAGCCCCTCTCTACCACCTCTCCACTCTTAGCCACCCATCTTCCCTTCAGCTCAGCCCCTTTGCCGCCACCACCTAAACCTAGCCGAACCTAGGATAACCCAAGTTGCTGGCCACTACTTAGCCACCATCTCCCATTCGGCCAACCCCCCCCCCCCCTAGGTGTCCTATTTGGCCTTCCCACTAGCTCACCTTTTAGGTCCAGTTTCCCTAAGTACCCAACTTCCCTAGTGATCCTAATACCCATTTGTTTAGCCACTCTAAACTCCCTACTTGGAGGCGCCACCTACTTGCCACCGGCCCCCTTCGAGGCGTCTATCCCGCGCCCCATTTGCAGCCGGCCAGCACCCTTGATCTCCTACCTTCGCGGAGCTCCCACTTGCAGCCCAAGGCCAAGCCTACGCTCAAGCAAGACCTCTACGGACCAGCTACTCGTAAGTGTCTAAACTCGGTCTTTAGTCGTACACTTGCTTGAAATTCAATTTGATACGGGGTTGTAATAATGGAGCATAGTCTCCCCCCGCTTGTAATAACGTGGCTTGGCACAACCACACACGTGCACTCTCTTAGTCGTGCACAATTTTGAACACACACGGGCCTAATCAGCCCCTAATATATAAGTATACATATATATTTCATTTCCGAAGGGTTTTGTTTAAGTTGGGTGCATTGTCTTTCAATTCAAGCACTCTCACACACATTGAGCTTTCGCTCTTATTTGAAAGACCCAAGTAAGGGCCGACCTATACTATTTGGGTTTCATTTCTTGTCGTGTGAGTAAGTCTTTCAATTCAAGCACTCTCACACACATTGAGCTTTCGCTCTTATTTGAAAGACCCAAGTAAGGGCCGACCTATACTATTTGGGTTTCATTTCTTGTCGTGTGAGTAAGTCTTTCAATTCAAGCACTCTCACACACATTGAGCTTTCGCTCTTATTTGAAAGACCCAAGTAAGGGCCGACCTATACTATTTGGGTTTCATTTCTTGTCGTGTGAGTAAGTCTTTCAATTCAAGCACTCTCACACACATTGAGCTTTCACTCTTATTTGAAAGACCCAAGTAAGGGCCGACCTATACTATTTGGGTTTCATTTCTTGTCGTGTGAGTAAGTCTTTCAATTCAAGCACTTTCACACACATTGAGCCTTCGCTCTTACTCCCAAGACCTTAGTAAAGGCCTTATTGCAGTTATATTTGGGTTTCATTTATGTCGTGTGTGTAGTACTTCAATTCAAGCACTCTCACACACATTGAGCCTTCGCTCTTACTCCCAAGACCTTAGTCAAGGCCATACTGCAATTTATATTTGGGTTTAATTTCATGTCGTGTGTGTAAGTCTTTCAATTCAAGCACGCACCCACATTGAGCCTTCGCTCTTATTTGCAAGACCCGAGTAAGGGCTCATATACATAAGATATATACATATCTCCCTTCGGTTATTTCCCTTCGGTTATTTCCCTTCGGCTATTTCCCTTCGGTTATTTCCCTTCGGCTATTTCCCTTCTGTTATTTCCCTTCAGTATTGTCTTTACATTTCGGGTTTTTCCCTTTGGAGTAGCGTGAGTTTGCATTGCATCTACGCCATACCACGAGGTAGGACGCATATTGCATCAAAGCAAGCCCCGCTCGAATTCGCCCATGTAGTGGAGTGTTCATAACACACAAACTAGGCGACCCAAAAAGGGATAAAAGAAAAGACTTAGGCACGTGCAAATCCACGTGATCTAAAATATGCAATCGCATCTTAAAGGCCTGAAATAGACACCTCGAACCGCTTCGTGGACTTTCTCCCCAAAAACTCGATTTTTGCAAAAGCGTACAGACTGACCCTTGCGCATCGGTGCAAGAAGGTCTGCGACGACAAGAGCTCACTTGCTCACAGTCGCCACGTTTAGAAGTCAGTGTTAAATATATATCTTCGCTAGCTTAAGTAAGCTAGCTGGCACGCCCTATTTGTATACATAGGCCTTAGACGCACGATAAGATCCACTCCAAGCCACGAAAGAGGCGAGGAGGCGGGGATTTTCGCGCGTCTACAGAGATTGGCACGCCCGGTGGGACGTGAGCCTTTTCAAAAATCGAGTTTACTTGTAAAAGTCTTGCGAAAATTTTATAAAGGTGTCATTTTAACTTGTTTTCTTTGCTTTTACTTAGGAAATTTTGAAAAAAGCTTGAAAAGCATGTCAAAATCCAATCCAAGTGAAGTGTCGAGCCAAGGCTCATGCGCATCAAGTTCTCACTCTAGGAGGATTTTCAAAAACAAAATAAAACTAGATGAAATCGAGGACTTGAGAAGGGAATTTGAGGCCAAAATCGATGCTCTCAGCCAAGAGGCTGAAGTAGGCGATTCATGTTCATCAAACGGTGAACAAAGGCCTAAAAAGAAAATTGAAAAACCTCGCAAGCAAAAAGAGGCCTCCGTAATAGAAGGCAACCAATACCACGAGTCCTTCACACAAAAGGACCGTAAAGCCCTACAGCAACTGCTGAAAGGGCAAAATAAAGAGAAAAGAAGCTACGCCCTGTCTGATTTCCTTCCTATGGATTACGAAACAGACAGTGATGATGAAATACCGAACTTCCATCGGTATGATGGCATGGGAGACCCTAGGTCTCACTTGCAGCTTTTCTCACGTCGAGCCCATAAGAAGAAAAAGGACTCGATGAAATGGGTGTATTGGTTCCCCCTATCCCTTAAGGGCACAGCTGCCAAATGGCTGGCTTCCTACGACTTAAGCCAGTTCGCTACTTTTGAAGAATTAGCGAACTGCTTCATGCAAAGATTTGCACACAACGTGGAAGTCACGCCAACCCTGAATACCTTAAGGGATACAAAGCAAGGCATGAACGAAGACGTGCATGCCTTCATTATAAGGTGGAGGTCTCTTTTGGGCCAAGTGCGAGAGCCTATATCCGAAGGATGCGCAGTAATGCTCATCCTGGATAATTTCAAAAGCGAGTTAAAAACCCTTCTCTCGCTCCATGAGATTTCAACTTTCCATAAGTTGATCAAAAAGGCCTCCCTTTTCGAAACCAACTTGCGAAAAGGGACATACGACCACTTATGGAAAGGAAGTGCCGTTCCTAAAACACGTGTGGAAAAGCCCATCGCATATGGGCTGCCCACAACGGACAAAGGGGCAAAGCCCCATAAAATCGCCAATGTCCGGGTGGATCCAGGCATGGCGGGCACTTCTAAAAATTTTGAAAAAATAGAAAATAAGAGAGAACGCAATTTTTCAAAACCAATTGAAAAACGGGAGTACACTCCGCTGGGGCAACCTGTGTCGGAGGTCCTAGACCTCTTACTTGCCCAGGGCATGATCGAACTCCCTGAAATCCCCGAAGGAGTCACGTCCAAAAGGGGGTATTTAAACCGATTTTGCAAGTATCATCGGCTTAAAGGCCATGATACCAAACGGTGCTTCTCTCTTCTAAATAAAATTGAGAACTTGATAGCAGAGGGCCGGCTCCAGGTCACTGCGGAACCTGAGCCACCTCAAGCTATCTTCAAGGAACCCTTTCCCAAACACGCCAGTGGCAGTGGGAAAGGAAAGGAGGTATGTACCCTCACCATTTCCAAGGAACTAGCGCAAAAACCAGAGCCTGGTCGACCTGCTTGTGCGCCCATCCTTGTACTATACAAGAGGCCCGCCCAAGTCGTCATTCGGGGACTATCAAAAGTGGAAACCCCGGCAAAGCCAGTTTTTAAAATCCAAGGTTCTCCTCAGCTCATCCTTAGAGCCAAGTTTAGCGCGAACCCTAGGCTGGTCGTGGGGGAAGTCACTAGATCCGGGAGGATCTACCAACCCCCGCACCTTCAAGGTGCTCAAAAGGTGGTCAGTATGCCTGGCCCCTCAAAAGCATGTATCCCTAGTGGTCTGCCAAAAGCAGATAAGGACAAAATCATCCTAAATCCTTATGATTTCGAAAACCACCTTTCAAAGATTCCTATTCACATGTCTATTCTAGAGCTTATCAAAACCTCGCCTAGGCATAGACTTGTCTTAGAGAAAATTCTAGAAAGGGCCAAGGTTGATTCGAACATAAGTCCGGAATCCTTGTCTGCCCAAGTGGCTTTATTAGGAGCAAAATCGCCCATCACCTTTTCAGAAGATGATGTAGATAGACCCTACGAAACCCATAACCAGGCCCTGCATATCGAGGTGGTTCTAAACAACCACTCTCTGGACAGGTGCCTAGTCGATGGTGGAGGAGGGCTCAACATCCTTCCACTTCACGTGGCGTACAAAATCGGAGTCACCTTAACTTCAGTGAACCCAAGCCCCATCGTTATCACTGGATACGATGGGAATGCGTCTAGGCCTTTAGGATCCATCGAACTCCCAATGGAAACGGGAGGGATCGAACACACAGGGGTGTTCCATGTCTTGGACATCCACCCCCATTATAACCTGTTGCTGGGAAGACCCTGGATACACAGTTTGTGCGCTGTGCCATCCACCTTCCACAGGTGTGTTAAGATCCCTTTTAGGGACCAGGTCATAGTGATCCTAGGTGAGAGTCACCCACAGCTTCAGGGGATCATAAACTCCCCTTGTTTATCGAGCTCCCAGGCCCATGAGGCTAACCTGGGGCAAATTATGGTTGAGCCACCTCGGCTCGTGTTGAACAACCCTAGGAAGGTTGTATGTGTGAAGGGGCCGCCCAAAGCAGGCCCCCTCCCGACTCTAATCCTCCTAGGAAAACCCAAACGTTCCCTATTTCCAAAACCCCTGGACAAAAGGCCATACGAGCCTAATATGGACGATAGCATGTTCCAGGACCACGACTTGTATCCCATCTTTTCAAAAAACAAATGGTCGTGGAACATGTTATTAAACATGGGCTACACGCCCTACAAGAGTCTAGGGGCACAAAACCAGGGTCTCCTAGAGCCCATCCTTCCTAGGGCCAACCCAAGTCGATATGGGATCGGCTATACTCCCCGAATACCGCCGGAGCCACCCCCTGTGACCACCTGGGTCAAGGGTGCCCCGGAGCCTGTCTTAGAAGAGACCTATGGTTTAGACCTCCTATTCCGAGTCTAACCCATAGTGTTTTCCCTTTGTAGGTATGACAGAAGATCCCTTTTTCTAAAAAAATACCAAAAACATTGGAAAACCTAAAATCAAAAAAATCGAAAAAACAAGAAAAACCAAAACAATGGAAAAACAAAAACTCGAAAAAAGTGTGCTTTGTATAGTTCCCAAAGTTCTTGTTTTACAAAAACCCAAAAAAATCGAAAATTTGGAAAATACCAAAAAGATTCCGTACATAGCTGCTCCTGGTATGACTTTGGCGAAAGAAAAGGATTTCGAAAGAAACGTCGTCTGCATAGCCAGACCAAAAATTTCGAAATCACTTGAAAATCCAAGTACAAAACCAGGTTATTTTGAAAATCACGCATCAAGTTCCCTCGGGTCTATAGCCCACGAGAATGATCAAAGCCCAGAAGTGGATCCCCTCGAGGAAGATCCCACTTCTGAGCTCCCAGAATTTCATAGAATTCTCGATTTTGAAAGACCTTCCCAATCAGTAGGAGGAGATTTCGTAGAGGTGAACCTAGGGGATGATTCCAATCCCAAAACCATCAAAATAGGCGCATGCTTGCATGAAACTGAAAAGTTAGCATTCATTGCATTTCTACAAACCTATTTAGATGTGTTTGCATGGACGTATGAAGACATGCCGGGCATAGATCCCAGCATAGTCGAGCATCGTCTTCCCTTAGATGTAGGTGTAAAACCAATAAAGCAGAAGCTTAGGAAAATACACCCGAATGTACACACACAAGTCAAGGAGGGTTTAGAAGATCTGCTAAAAGCCGGATTTATAAAACCCATTGCGTATTCTGATTGGTTGTCAAATATCGTTGTGGTTCGAAAAACCAATGGGAAAATTCGAATATGCATCGATTTTAGAAACCTGAATAAAGCCACTCCAAAGGATAATTATCCTTTACCAAACATAGATTTGATAGTCGATAGTACTGCAAATCATGAAATGTTTTCATTCATGGATGGTTATTCAGGCTATAATCAAATCAAACTAAGCCCACGAGATCAGGGTAAGACCGCCTTCACAACCCCATGGGGCACGTACTGCTATACAGTCATGCCCTTTGGTTTGAAAAATACCGGCGCAACATACCAACGAGCCATGAACACGATCTTCCATGATCAAATTCACGAGCTTGTAGAAGTGTATGTAGATGATCTCTTGGCAAAATCCAAAACCCGATGCACCCATATCGAATGTTTACAAAAAATTTTCGAAAGGCTTAGGCTTTACAAAGTAAAGCTAAACCCTCAAAAATGTGTGTTCGGGGTAGAATCAGGAAAGCTTCTAGGCTTTATGGTGAGCCAAAGGGGAATAGAAGTCGACCCCTCTAAGTGTCGAGCCATCATAGACATGGCTCCACCCTCCAATCTCACCCAAGTCCGTAGCCTCCAAGGTCGATTACAATCTGTGCGCCGATTCATATCGAATCTGGCAACTAGATGCGAACCCTTCAACAAACTGTTGAGGAAGGGTACGAAATTCTTATGGGATGACGAATGCCAAAAGTCCTTCGAGAGACTAAAGGCATACTTGGTTAATCCCCCTGTTTTGAATCCTCCGAAACAAGGAAAACCGCTTTTATTATACATCTCCGTGCATGTAAACGCTTTAGGAGCCCTGTTGGCTCAATACGAGGATGACACCCATAAGGAGTATGCCATCTACTATATTTCAAAAACTCTCTTGGCTTATGAACGAAATTATCAAGCCATGGAGAAGACGTGCTTGGCCCTAGTTTGGGCCTGCCAGAAATTCAGACACTACTTCCTAGATCATGAGATCTGGATAGTGTCCAAGCTTGATCCAATCAAGCACTTGTTCGAAAAACCCATTCTCACGGGTAGATTGGGCAAATGGCAACTCCTTCTAATGGAGTATGATCTGAAATACCATCACCAGATCTCCGTTAAGGGGCAAGCCCTAGCAGATTACGTGGCTGACTTCCCCTTGGAGGACGCATATCCCACTCTTGTCGAAATGCCTGATGAAGGCATATTGCAAAACCATTTTCAAAACCACATTTTGGCAAATTCTTTCGAAAACCAAGTGTGGAAGATGCACTTCGACGGGGCACGAAACCAACGAGGGGCTGGTGCCGGGATCATCCTAATCTCCCCTGAAAAGGGCAAGATTCCCATAGCAGTCCGCTTAGATTTTGAATGTTCCAACAACGTAGCTGAGTATGAAGCACTCATACAAGGCTTGAGGATTTCGAAAACTCTAGGGGCATCATGCATCGAGGTCTTTGGAGATTCGCTCCTTGTCATAAACCAGGTTTTAAAAATTTGGCAAGTACGTAATGAGAAACTACTTCCATATCACGAGTTGGCCACTCGATTGGTCCAATCCTTCCAGTCGTGTAAGCTCACACACGTGGGAAGAGAGGACAATGGCATCGCCGATGCCCTCTCTTCCTTGGGTTCAGCCCTGAAGGTCGATCCCATTTCAGGGACCAGATCTTTGGAAATATGGCATGCGCCCCATCCATCCACACACGACTTGGAAATTTGCCAAAACAACCCAGAGTCTATTGAAAAACCCTGGTTCTATGACATAAAACAATTATTAGAAAATGGGGGATTCACCGAGGATGCCACATCCAAAGATAAGGCATTCATTCGTAAGATTTCGACCCGATACACCATTCTGGGTGGGGTCTTATACAAAAAGAGTTTTACCGGCATTCTGCTTAGATGTATCGACCTAGAGGAGGCTAGGATAGTGATGCACGAGTTCCACGACGGAGAATGTGGAGGTCATGTTAATGCCAACATGATGGCGATGAAAATACTTAGAGGGGGTTATTTTTGGTCCACCCTGAAAAAGGATTGTCACGATCATGTTAGAAAGTGTCATCCATGTCAAGTGCATGGGCACGCCATTCATATCCCTTCATCTACATTGCATTCCGTGGTCAGCCCCTAGCCATTTACCATGTGGGCGTTTGACATTGTTGGCCCCATATTTCCAAAGGCCTCGAATGGGCATCGTTTTATTTTAGCAGCCACGGAGTATTTCTCCAAGTGGGTGGAAGCCATTTCCCTAACGAATGTAATGGGACAACATGTGGTGGCTTTCATCCGGAGGAATATCTTGGCTCGATTTGGGGTTCCACGAGACCTTGTGTCTGATAATGGTACCCCATTCAAGAACGAGCGGATGGTTAAGTTGTGCAACACGTATGGCATAACTCACCACTTCTCCTCGCCCTACTACCCTCAAGGCAACGGCCAAGCCGAAGCCACAAACAAGACTCTCATTGGTATCATTGAGAAATACTTAGAGAAGGGTAGGAGGTGGCATGAGAAGCTGGATGAAGCCTTATGGGCTTATAGGACTTCCATCCGGACTCCCACGAACGCCACACCATTCGAATTGGTCTATGGCACAAACGCCATTCTTCCCATACATACCCAACTGCATTCATTCCATACATCCATTGCACTCGACCTCCCCCTAGAGACGCTTCAGCATGCTAGGATGGCCGAACTAGATTTGCTAGATGAGAGGCGACTCCTTGCCATGGATCATGCTCGTGCATACCGGCAAAGGATAGCCCGACATTATGGCAAACACATGAGACCTCGCCACTTTGAAGTGGGAGATCTGGTCTTGAAAACCATCCACCATCGTGGCCCACACCCCCTAGGCAAGTGGCGCCCCAACTGGGATGGACCCTATGTTGTACGAGCAACCACTACGAACAATTCGTATTGGTTGATCGATGTAGAAGGTAGGAATTTAGCAGATCCTATCAATATTCAATACTTAAAGAAGTATCATGTGTAGGATCTGGATTAAATTCCAGTTTTCGAAAATTTGAGAGGGATAGCTGCCCTGAGACGTGTGAATAAGGTGCAAAAGCAACTCATGTGACCCTAAGTAAGAGAATTCGCACTTGTGAAAGGGTGGAGTTTTCAAAATCGTGGTTGCATTTCAAAATCCTTCATCTTACAAAGAAGGGCCTAGTTCAACATAGCAAGATACTTGCAAGTAGTACGTGCTATTTCTAAATAGGCTTATCTGGAATGGATCGAGTGTAGGCTTGGGATAAGTCCTCCCCTCTTCTCTTCTCCTTCCAAAAGGAAAACAAAGGCCCAAATCAAAAGGGAATTTCCCATTTAAAATCTCTTTCCAAAAGAAAGAAACCAGACTTCAAAGAGAAAAATCGATTCTCTTATAAAAAAGAGGGATTAAAGAAAAAATACTCCCAAAGGGAGACCCTCTATGAAAAAAAAAAAAAAAAAAAAGGAAAAAGAGGCCAAAAAGCTCAAAAAGAGCAGTTTTCCGCCTTCTGTGCCTCAAACCACGGGACGCTTCAGAAGGGACCGTGGTATCTCTTTCCCATCCCTGGCTTATCCCAAGCTAAAGCATGGTTCATTTCGAGGAATCCTAAAGTAAAAATAGGATTTACTTACTTGAATTTCATCTTGTTTGAGAATTCGACGTTTCGAGTAAGGCGTAGGGATTTGAAATGAAGCTTGTTTTCTTATAAAACCTCCGCTAGATAAGCGAGTGTTAAGACTCAAACAAGGGCAAGCACGAAGAGCTCGAGATCCTTAGGATCGAGACTCAAGACAGTTGTCCCTTTTGTAAATAGCTTTTGTAAATAAGTTTTAAAAACCGAACATCAAACAGCATAGGGTTTTTGCTCACTTGGAGCAGTAGGCCTTGTAAGTCTCTAGAGTTCGACCACACCTGGTCTCTGGGAGGTCGCCACTCTTGGCACCACACCCATGTCATCTGCATTCCACGCATGGTACTTACATGAACATGATCCCATTTAGGATCAGATTCCATAAGTGAACCCTTTGGCGTGATATCTCCTCCTACCAGAGTTTGTAAAATTGAGATTTTGC
This sequence comes from Brasenia schreberi, assembly GCA_036023115.1. Lineage (NCBI taxonomy): Eukaryota > Viridiplantae > Streptophyta > Magnoliopsida > Nymphaeales > Cabombaceae > Brasenia > Brasenia schreberi. Next base: position 769,884 of record JAYKKT010000035.1, on the reverse strand, counting down.
TAAATGGGACGATCCCATATTCTTCGTGGCTAGATCTAGGGAGACATTAAAAGGGGTGTTTGTCATCTTTGCCCTTATCCAAATCTATTTGGACAAGGCCAAAGAGGGGCATCTGTAAACACCCCGAAATCCCACGAATTTCTTAAAACAAACCTGGTTTTGTACAAGCAGCCCCAAAGGGCCATTTTGAGTCTGGAAACCCAGGAGCCTTCCAGACAACCCTGTATATACGTTTTAAACTTCATACATCAAAAATATGTAATATAGCTTTTGAAAACCTGTTAAAACACGTTTTTGAAACCCCGAAGCGGCTTGGCCCGATCAAGACAGGACCAGGAGAGCCAAGAAGAGCCCGGAACCGGAGCACCTGTCGAGCCCGGCGCAGCAACTCTTGTATCTGATTCACACCCCAGGATCTCGAACGTCCAAGACCCTGTTCTTATCAAAATAGCATTTGAAGTCATCTCCGGAAGGCAGAAACGGAGGCGGACGACTATGTTGGCGAAGACCCAACGCAGACGGAGTACTGATGCTGTCAGGCCCCGCACGAATCGTCCGTTTCGAACCCAGCTCGAAGGAGTCAGAGTTCAGTTTGGATTGGATCTGGACCATATATATCCAGATTCCAATCCAAACCCATATGTGGACTTGGATTTGGATTTGGATCCAGAGATCCAATCCAATATCCATATCCATGGCCCACATCACCTTCTCATAAAGGGAGGTGGGGCCCACTTGAAATTCACGTGGGATATTGGGCATGAGAGAGAGTGGGGTTGAAAAATATCAAGAGTGTTGTAATTAAGCTTGACTTGTGTGTCAAGTTTGGGGTTAATCATGTGGGTTAGCCTAATTGAGTGGGTTTAAGCTTGTAATTAGCCAAAACCTAATCTAGGGCTGCACCAACATGAGGTGGTTAAGGTCTATGGGCCATGCAAAGGGAGCTCCTTCACCTAAACCTAACCCAAAATGCCTAAACCTAGCCTAAACCCCTAATCCACCCCTAATTTGAGCCTAATCACCTAACCCACTTCCCTAATCCCGGCCTAATCCCAACCTAATCACCTAACCCACTCCCCTAATCCTTCCCTAAACCTAGATTAATTTCCCTAATCCTAGCCTAAACCTAGCCTAAACCACCTAACCTAGCTCACTAAACCTCACCCTAAAACCCAACCACCTAACCTAGCCCTAAACCCCTAAACCACCCTTAGCCCACGATTTACCCAAACCCCTAGTTTTAAAATATCTGGCCCAACCCCATCCAGCCCACCTTATCTACATACCACCCTACCTAAACCACCTAACCACTACCCACAGCCCAGCCCTAACCGACCTACCCATCCCCTATTTAAACCCCCCTCATTGTGGGCGGGTTTTCTAAGTGGGAACCACCCTTCCATCCAGCCGGGCCCTCTCCTTCTCCCATCTCTCATCCAGCCGTGACCACTCCCCAGCAGCTCCACCAGCCGCCACCTGCTCCGCCACTTTCCCTCTTCCGTCCACCACCACCACCACTCAGCCGGACGCCATCATCTTCCCCCAACCGACAGCCACCCCTGCCCGCCACTCTCCCACTCCAGCCGCCACTTCTACCCATTCGGTAAGTACCCCAAACTCCCTCAAAGCCCCTCTCTACCACCTCTCCACTCTTAGCCACCCATCTTCCCTTCAGCTCAGCCCCTTTGCCGCCACCACCTAAACCTAGCCGAACCTAGGATAACCCAAGTTGCTGGCCACTACTTAGCCACCATCTCCCATTCGGCCAACCCCCCCCCCCCTAGGTGTCCTATTTGGCCTTCCCACTAGCTCACCTTTTAGGTCCAGTTTCCCTAAGTACCCAACTTCCCTAGTGATCCTAATACCCATTTGTTCAGCCACTCTAAACTCCCTACTTGGAGGCGCCACCTACTTGCCACCGGCCCCCTTCGAGGCGTCTATCCCGCGCCCCATTTGCAGCCGGCCAGCACCCTTGATCTCCTACCTTCGCGGAGCTCCCACTTGCAGCCCAAGGCCAAGCCTACGCTCAAGCAAGACCTCTACGGACCAGCTACTCGTAAGTGTCTAAACTCGGTCTTTAGTCGTACACTTGCTTGAAATTCAATTTGATACGGGGTTGTAATAATGGAGCATAGTCTCCCCCCGCTTGTAATAACGTGGCTTGGCACAACCACACACGTGCACTCTCTTAGTCGTGCACAATTTTGAACACACACGGGCCTAATCAGCCCCTAATATATAAGTATACATATATATTTCATTTCCGAAGGGTTTTGTTTAAGTTGGGTGCGTTGTCTTTCAATTCAAGCACTCTCACACACATTGAGCTTTCGCTCTTATTTGAAAGACCCAAGTAAGGGCCGACCTATACTATTTGGGTTTCATTTCTTGTCGTGTGAGTAAGTCTTTCAATTCAAGCACTCTCACACACATTGAGCTTTCGCTCTTATTTGAAAGACCCAAGTAAGGGCCGACCTATACTATTTGGGTTTCATTTCTTGTCGTGTGAGTAAGTCTTTCAATTCAAGCACTCTCACACACATTGAGCTTTCGCTCTTATTTGAAAGACCCAAGTAAGGGCCGACCTATACTATTTGGGTTTCATTTCTTGTCGTGTGAGTAAGTCTTTCAATTCAAGCACTCTCACACACATTGAGCTTTCGCTCTTATTTGAAAGACCCAAGTAAGGGCCGACCTATACTATTTGGGTTTCATTTCTTGTCGTGTGAGTAAGTCTTTCAATTCAAGCACTTTCACACACATTGAGCCTTCGCTCTTACTCCCAAGACCTTAGTAAAGGCCTTATTGCAGTTATATTTGGGTTTCATTTATGTCGTGTGTGTAGTACTTCAATTCAAGCACTCTCACACACATTGAGCCTTCGCTCTTACTCCCAAGACCTTAGTCAAGGCCATACTGCAATTTATATTTGGGTTTAATTTCATGTCGTGTGTGTAAGTCTTTCAATTCAAGCACGCACCCACATTGAGCCTTCGCTCTTATTTGCAAGACCCGAGTAAGGGCTCATATACATAAGATATATACATATCTCCCTTCGGTTATTTCCCTTCGGTTATTTCCCTTCGGCTATTTCCCTTCGGTTATTTCCCTTCGGCTATTTCCCTTCTGTTATTTCCCTTCAGTATTGTCTTTACATTTCGGGTTTTTCCCTTTGGTGTAGCGTGAGTTTGCATTGCATCTACGCCATACCACGAGGTAGGACGCATATTGCATCAAAGCAAGCCCCGCTCGAATTCGCCCATGTAGTGGAGTGTTCATAACACACAAACTAGGCGACCCAAAAAGGGATAAAAGAAAAGACTTAGGCACGTGCAAATCCACGTGATCTAAAATATGCAATCGCATCTTAAAGACCCGAAATAGACACCTCGAACCGCTTCGTGGACTTTCTCCCCAAAAACTCGATTTTTGCAAAAGCGTACAGACTGACCCTTGCGCATCGGTGCAAGAAGGTCTGCGACGACAAGAGCTCACTTGCTCACAGTCGCCACGTTTAGAAGTCAGTGTTAAATATATATCTTCGCTAGCTTAAGTAAGCTAGCTGGCACGCCCTATTTGTATACATAGGCCTTAGACGCACGATAAGATCCACTCCAAGCCACGAAAGAGGCGAGTGTAAACACCCCGAAATCCCACGAATTTCTTAAACAAATCTGGTTTTATACAAGCAGCCCCAAAGGGCCATTTTGAGTTTGGAAACCCAGGAGCCTTCCAAACAAACCCTGTATATATGTTTTAAACTTTATCTTTCAAAAACATATGATATAGCTTTTGAAAACCCTTTTAAAACATGTTTTGAAACCCCGAAGTGGCTTGGCTCGATCAAGACAGGACCAGGAGAGCCAAGAAGAGCCCGGAACCGGAGCACCTGTCAAGCCCGACACAGCATCTCTTGCATCTGATTCACATCCCAGGATCTCGAACGTCCAAGACCCTGTTCTTATCAAAAAAGCATTTGAAGTCATCTCCGGAAGGCAGAAACGGAGGCGGACGACCATGTTGGCGAAGACCCAACGCAGACGGAGTACTGATGCTGTCAGGCCCCGCACAAATCGTCCGTCTCGAACCCAGCTCGAAGGAGTCAGAGTTCAGTTTGGATTGGATCTGGACCATATATATCCAGATTCCAATCCAAACCCATATGTGGACTTGGATTTGGATTTGGATCCAGAGATCCAATCCAATATCCATATCCATGGCCCACATCACCTTCTCATAAATGGAGGTGGGGCCCACTTGAAATTCACGTGGGATATTGGGCATGAGAGAGAGTGGGGGTGATAAATATCAAGAGTGTTGTATTAAGCTTGACTTGTGTGTCAAGTTTGGGTTTAATCTTGTGGTTTAGCCTAATTGAGTGGGTTTAAGCTTGTAATTAGCTAAAACCTAACCTAGGGCTGCACCAACATGGGGTGATCAAGGTCTATGGGCCATGCTAAGGGAGCTCCATCACCTAAACCTAGCCAAAAATGCCTAAACCTAGCCTAAACCCCTAATCCACCCCTAATTTGAACCTAATCACCTAACCCACTTCCCTAATCCCGGCCTAATCCCGACCTAATCACCTAACCCACTCCCCTAATCCTTCCCTAAACCTAGATTAATTTCCCTAATCCTAGCCTAAACCTAGCCTAAACCACCTAACCTAGCTCACTAAACCTCACCCTAAAACCCAACCACCTAACCTAGCCCTAAACCACCCTTAGCCCACGATTTTCCCAAACACCTAGTTTTAAAATATCTGGCCCAATCCCATCCAGCCCACCTTATCTACATACTACCCTACCTAAACCACCTAACCACTACCCACAACCCAGCCCTAACCGACCTACCCATCCCCTATTTAAACCCCCCCCATTGTGGGCGGGTTTTCCAAGTGGGAACCACACTCCACCACCCAGCCGGGCCCTCTTCCTCTCCCATCTCTCACCCGTCTTCCCAGCAGCTCCAGCCCCACCAGCCGCCACCTGCTCCGCCACTCTCCCTCTTCCATCCACCATCACTGCCCCACCAGCCGGACACCACCACCTCACTCAGCCGGGCCCTCTCCTTCTCCCATCTTCCACCAGCCGACAGCCACCTTTGCCGCCACTCCTTCCCATTCGGTAAGTCCCCCTAACTCCCTCAAAACCACTCTCTACCACCTCTCCACTCTTAGCCACCCATCTTCCCCTTAGCTCAGCCTCTTTGCCGCCACCACCTAAGCCTAGCCGAACCTAGGATAACCCAAGTGGCTGGCCACTACTTAGCCACTCCTTCCCATTCGGCCAACCCCCCTAGGCGTCCTCTTTGGCCTTCCCACTAGCTCACCTTTTAGGTCCAGTTTCCCTAAGTCCCTAACTTACCTAGTGACCCTAAGACCCACTTAGTCAGCCACTCTAAACTCCCTACTTGGAGGAGCCGCCCACTTGCCACCGGTCCCCTTCGAGGCGTCCATCCCGCGCCCCATTTGCAGCCGGCCAGCACTCTTGGTCACACACCTTCGCGGAGCTCCCATTTGCAGCCCAAAGCCAAGGCCACGCTCAAGCAAGACCTCTACGGACCAGCTACTTGTAAGTGTCTAAACTCGGTCTTTAGTCGTACACTTGCTTGAAATTCAATTTGATACGGGGTTGTAATAACGGAGCATAGTCTCCCCCCGCTTGTAATAACGTGGCTTGGCACAACCACACACGTGCACCCTCTTAGTCGTGCACAATTTCAAACACACACGGGCCTAATCAGCCCCTAATATATAAGTGTACGTATATATTTCATTTCCGAAGGGTTTTGTTTAAGTTGGGTGCGTTGTCTTTCGATTAAAACACTCTCACACACATTGAGCTTTCGCTCTTATTTGAAAGACCCAAGTAAGGGCCGACCTATACTATTTGGGTTTCATTTCATGTCGTGTGAGTAAGTCTTTCAATTTAAACACTCTCACACACATTGAGCTTTCGCTCTTATTTGAAAGACCCAAGTAAGGGCCGACCTATACTATTTGGGTTTCATTGCTTGTCGTGTGAGTAGTCTTTCAATTCAAGCACTTTCACACACACATTGAGCCTTCGCTCTTACTCCCAAGACCTTAGTAAAGGCCTTATTGCAGTTATATTTGGGTTTCATTTATGTCGTGTGTGTAGTACTTCAATTCAAGCACTCTCACACACATTGAGCCTTCGCTCTTACTCCCAAGACCTTAGTCAAGGCCATACTGCAATTTATATTTGGGTTTAATTTCATGTCGTGTGTGTAAGTCTTTCAATTCAAGCACGCACCCACATTGAGCCTTCGCTCTTATTTGCAAGACCCGAGTAAGGGCTCATATACATAAGATATATACGTATCTCCCTTCGGTTATTTCCCTTCGGTTATTTCCCTTCGGTTATTTCCCTTCGGTTATTTCCCTTCTGTTATTTCCCTTCAGCATTGTCTTTACATTTCGGGTTTTCCCTTTGGAGTAGCGTGAGTTTGCATTGCATCTACGCCATACCACGAGGTAGGACGCATATTGCATCGAAGCAACCCCCGCTCGAATTCGCCCATGTAGTGGAGTGTTCATAACACACAAACTAGGCGACCCAAAAAGGGATAAAAGAAAAGACTTAGGCACGTGCAAATCCATGTGATCTAAAACATGCAATCGCATCTTAAAGACCCGAAATAGACACCTCGAACCGTTTCGTAGACTTTCTCCCCAAAAACTCGATTTTTGCAAAAGCGTACAGACTGACCCTTGCGCATCGGTGCAAGAAACCTGCGACGACAAGAGCTCACTTGCTCACAGTCGCCACGTTTAGAAGTCAGTGTTAATATATCTTCGCTAGCTTAAGTAAGCTAGCTGGCACGCCCTGTTTGTATATCTAGGCCTTAGACGCACGATAAAGATCCACTCCAAGCCACGAAAGGGGCGAAGAGGCGGGGATTTTCGCGCGTCTACAGAGATTGGCACGCCCGGTGGGACGTGAGCCTTTTCAAAAATCGAGTTTACTTGTAGGAGTCTTGCGAAAATTTTATAAAGGTGTCGTTTTAACTTGTTTTCTTTGCTTTTACTTAGGAAATTTTGAAAAAAGCTTGAAAAGCATGTCAAAATCCAATCCAAGTGAAGTGTCGAGCCAAGGCTCATGCGCATCAAGTTCTCACTCTAGGAGGATTTTCAAAAACAAAATAAAACTAGATGAAATCGAGGACTTGAGAAGGGAATTTGAGGCCAAAATCGATGCTCTCAGCCAAGAGGCTGAAGTAGGCGATTCGTGTTCATCAAACGGTGAACAAAGGCCTAAAAAGAAAATTGAAAAACCGCGCAAGCAAAAAGAAGCCTCCGTAATAGAAGGCAACCAATACCACGAGTCCTTCACACAAAAGGACCGTAAAGCCCTACAGCAACTGCTGAAAGGGCAAAATAAAGAGAAAAGAAGCTACGCCCTGTCTGATTTCCTTCCTATGGATTACGAAACAGACAGTGACGATGAAATACCGAACTTCCATCGGTATGATGGCATGGGAGACCCTAGGTCTCACTTGCAGCTTTTCTCACGTCGAGCCCATAAGAAGAAAAAGGACTCGATGAAATGGGTGTATTGGTTCCCTCTATCCCTTAAGGGCACAGCTGCCAAATGGCTGGCTTCCTACGACTTAAGCCAGTTCGCTACTTTTGAAGAGTTAGCGAACTGCTTCATGCAAAGGTTTGCACACAACGTGGAAGTCACGCCAACCCTGAATACCCTAAGGGATACAAAGCAAGGCATGAACGAAGACGTGCATGCCTTCATTATAAGATGGAGGTCTCTTTTAGGCCAAGTGCGAGAGCCTATATCCGAAGGATGCGCAGTAATGCTCATCCTGGATAATTTCAAAAGCGAGTTAAAAACCCTTCTCTCGCTCCATGAGATTTCAACTTTCCATAAGTTGATCAAAAAGGCTTCCCTTTTCGAAACCAACTTGCGAAAAGGGACATACGACCACTTATGGAAAGGAAGTGCCGCTCCCAAAACACGTGTGGAAAAGCCCATCGCATATGGGCTGCCCACAACAGACAAAGGGGCAAAGCCCCATAAAATCGCCAATGTCCGGGTGGATCCAGGCATGGCGGGCGCTTCTAAAAATTTTGAAAAAATAGAAAATAAGAGAGAACGCAATTTTTCAAAACCAATTGAAAAACGGGAGTACACTCCGCTGGGGCAACCTGTGTCGGAGGTCCTAGACCTCTTACTTGCCCAGGGCATGATCGAACTCCCTGAAATCCCCGAAGGAGTCACGTCCAAAGGGGGGTATTTAAACCGGTTTTGCAAGTATCATCGGCTCAAAGGCCATGATACCAAACGGTGCTTCTCTCTTCTAAATAAAATTGAGAACTTGATAGCGGAGGGCCGGCTCCAGGTCACTGCGGAATCTGAGCCACCTCAAGCTATCTTCAAGGAACCCTTTCCCAAACACGCCAGTGGCAGTGGGAAAGGAAAGGAGGTATGTACCCTCACCATTTCCAAGGAACTAGCGCGAAAGCCCGAACCTGGTCGACCCGCTTGTGCGCCCATCCTTGTACTATACAAGAGGCCCGCCCAAGTCGTCATTCGGGGACCATCAAAAGTGGAAACCCCGGCAAAACCAGTTTTGAAAATCCAAGGTTCTCCTCAGCTCATCCTTAGAGCCAAGTTTAGCGCGAACCCTAGGCTGGTCGTGGGGGAAGTCACTAGATCCGGGAGGATCTACCAACCCCCGCACCTTCAAGGTGCTCAAAAGGTGGTCAGTGTGTCTGGCCCCTCAAAAGCATGTATCCCTAGTGGTCTGCCAAAAGCAGATAAGGACAAAATCATCCTAAATCCTTATGATTTCGAAAACCACCTTTCAAAGATTCCTATTCACATGTCTATCCTAGAGCTTATCAAAACCTCGCCTAGGCATAGACTTGTCTTAGAGAAAATTCTAGAAAGGGCCAAGGTTGATTCGAACATAAGTCCGGAGTCCTTGTCTGCCCAAGTGGCTTTATTAGGAGCAAAATCGCCCATCACCTTTTCGGAAGATGATGTAGATAGACCCTACGAAACCCATAACCAGGCCCTGCATATCGAGGTGGTTCTAAACAACCACTCTCTGGACAGGTGCCTAGTCGATGGTGGAGGAGGGCTCAACATCCTTCCACTTCACGTGGCGTACAAAATCGGAGTCACCTTGACTTCAGTAAACCCAAGCCCCATCGTTATCACTGGATACGATGGGAATGCGTCTAGGCCTTTAGGATCCATCGAGCTCCCAATGGAAACGGGAGGGATCGAACACACGGGGGTGTTCCATGTCTTGGACATCCACCCCCATTATAACCTGTTGCTGGGAAGACCCTGGATACACAGTTTGTGCGCTGTGCCATCCACCTTCCACAAGTGTGTCAAAATCCCTTTTAGGGACCAAGTCGTAGTGATCCTAGGTGAGAGTCACCCACAGCTTCAGGGGATCATAAACTCCCCTTGTTTATCGAGCTCCTAGGCCCATGAGGCTAACCTGGGGCAAATTATGGTTGAGCCACCTCGGCTCGTGTTGAACAACCCTAGGAAGGTTGTATGTGTGAAGGGGCCGCCCAAAGCAGGCCCCCTCCCGACTCTAATCCTCCTAGGAAAACCCAAGCGTTCCCTATTTCCAAAACCCCTGGACAAAAGGCCCTACGAGCCTAATATGGACGATAGCATGTTCCAGGACCACGACTTATATCCCATCTTTTCAAAAAACAAAAGGTCGTGGAACATGTTATTGAACATGGGCTACACGCCCTACAAAAGTCTAGGGGCACAAAACCAGGGTCTCCTAGAGCCCATCCTTCCTAGGGCCAACCCAAGCCGATATGGGATCGGCTATACTCCCCGAATACCGCCGGAGCCACCCCCTGTGACCACCTGGGTCAAGGGTGCCCCGGAGCCTGTCTTAGAAGAGACCTATGGTTTAGATCTCCTATTCCGAGTCTAACCCATAGTGTTTTCCCTTTGTAGGTATGACGGAAGATCCCTTTTTCTAAAAATACCAAAAAACATTTGAAAACTTAAAATCCAAAAAATCGAAAAACAAGAAAAACCAAAACAATGGAAAAGCAAAAACTCGAAAAAAGTGTGCTTTGTATAGTTCCCAAAGTTCTTGTTTTACAAAAACCCAAAAAAATCGAAAATTTGGAAAATACCAAAAAGATTTTGTACATAGCTGCTCCTGGTCTAACTTTGGCGAAAGAAAAGAATTTCGAAAGAAACGTCGTCTGCATAGCCAGACCAAAAATTTCGAAATCACTTGAAAATCCAAGTACAAAACCAGGTTATTTTGAAAACCACGCATCAAGTTCCCTCGGGTCTAAAGTCCACGAGAATGATCGAAGCCCAGAAGTGGATCCCCTTGAGGAAGATCCCACTTCTGAGCTCCCAGAATTTCATAGAATTCTCGATTTTGAAAGACCTTCCCAATCAGTAGGAGGAGATTTCGTAGAGGTGAACCTAGGGGATGATTCCAATCCCAAAACCATCAAAATAGGTGCATGCTTGCATGAAACTGAAAAGTTAGCATTCATTGCATTTTTACGGACCTATTTAGATGTGTTTGCATGGACGTATGAAGACATGCCAGGCATAGATCCCAGCATAGTCGAGCATCGTCTTCCCTTAGATGTAGGTGTAAAACCAATAAAGCAAAAGCTTAGGAAAATACACCCGAATGTACACACGCAAGTCAAAGAGGGTTTAGAAGATCTGCTAAAAGCCGGATTTATAAAACCCATTGCGTATTCTGACTGGTTATCAAATATCGTTGTAGTTCGAAAAACCAATGGGAAAATTCGAATATGCATCGATTTCAGAAACCTGAATAAAGCCACTCCAAAGGATAATTATCCTTTACCAAACATAGATTTGATAGTCGATAGTACTGCAAATCATGAAATGTTTTCATTTATGGATGGCTATTCAGGCTATAATCAAATCAAACTAAGTCCACGAGATCAGGGTAAGACCGCCTTCACAACCCCATGGGGCACGTACTGCTATACAGTCATGCCCTTTGGTTTGAAAAATGCCGGCGCAACATACCAACGAGCCATGAACACGATCTTCCATGATCAAATTCACGAGCTTGTAGAAGTGTATGTAGATGATCTCTTGGCGAAATCCAAAACCCGATGCACCCATATCGAATGTTTACAAAAGATTTTCGAAAGGCTTAGGCTTTACAAAGTAAAGCTAAACCCTCAAAAATGTGTGTTCGGGGTAGAATCAGGAAAGCTTCTAGGCTTTATGGTGAGCCAAAGGGGAATAGAAGTCGACCCCTCTAAGTGTCGAGCCATCATAGACATGGCTCCACCCTCCAATCTCACCCAAGTCCGTAGCCTCCAGGGTCGATTACAATCTGTGCGCCGATTCATATCGAATCTGGCAACTAGATGCGAACCCTTCAACAAACTGTTGAGGAAGGGTACGAAATTCTTATGGGATGACGAATGCCAAAAGTCCTTCGAGAGACTAAAGGCATACTTGGTTAATCCCCCGTTTTGAATCCTCCAAAACAAGGAAAACCGCTTTTATTGTACATCTCCGTGCATGTAAACGCTTTAGGAGCCCTGTTGGCTCAATACGAGGATGACACCCATAAGGAGTATGCCATCTACTATATTTCGAAAACTCTCTTGGCTTATGAACGAAATTATCAAGCCATGGAGAAGACGTGCTTGGCCCTAGTCTGGGCCTGCCAGAAATTCAGACACTACTTCCTAGATCATGAGATCTGGATAGTGTCCAAGCTTGATCCAATCAAGCACTTGTTCGAAAAACCCATTCTCACGGGTAGATTGGGGAAATGGCAACTCCTTCTAATGGAGTATGATCTAAAATACCATCACCAGATCTCCGTTAAGGGGCAAGCCCTAGCAGATTACGTGGCTGACTTCCCCTTGGAGGACGCATATCCCACTCTTGTCGAAATGCCTGATGAAGGCATATTGCAAAACCATTTTCAAAACCACATTTTGGCAAATTCTTTCGAAAACCAAGTGTGGACGATGCACTTCGATGGGGCACGAAACCAACGAGGGGCTGGTGCCGGGATCATCCTAATCTCTCCTGAAAAGGGCGAGATTCCCATAGCAGTTCGCTTAGATTTCGAATTTTCCAACAACGTAGCTGAGTATGAAGCACTCATACAAGGCTTAAGGATTTCGAAAACTCTAGGGGCATCATGCATTGAGGTCTTTGGAGATTCGCTCCTTGTCATAAACCAGGTTTTAAAAGTTTGGCAAGTACGTAATGAAAAACTACTTCCATATCACGAGTTGGCCACTCGATTGGTCCAATCCTTCCAGTCGTGTAAGCTCACACACGTGGGAAGAGAGGACAATGGCATCGCCGATGCCCTCTCTTCCTTGGGTTCAGCCCTGAAGGTCGATCCCATTTCAGGGACCAGATCTTTGGAAATATGGCATGCGCCCCATCCATCCACACACGACTTGGATATTTGCCAAAACAACCCAGAGTCTATTGAAAAACCCTGGTTCTATGACATAAAACAATTTTTAGAAAATGGGGGATTCACTGAGGATGCCACATCCAAAGATAGGGCATTCATTCGTAAGATTTCGACCCGATACACCATTCTGGGTGGGGTCTTATACAAAAAGAGTTTTACCGGCATTCTGCTTAGGTGTATCGACCTAGAGGAGGCTAGGATAGTAATGCACGAGTTCCACGACGGAGAATGTGGAGGTCATGTTAATGCCAACATGATGGCAATGAAAATACTTAGAGGGGGTTATTTTTGGTCCACCCTGAAAAAGGATTGTCACGATCATGTTAGGAAGTGTCATCCATGTCAAGTGCATGGGCACGCCATTCATATCCCTTCATCTGCATTGCATTCCGTGGTCAGCCCCTGGCCATTTACCATGTGGGCGTTTGACATTGTAGGCCCCATATTCCCAAAGGCCTCGAATGGGCATCGTTTTATATTAGCAGCCACGGAGTATTTCTCCAAGTGGGTGGAAGCCATTTCCCTAACGAATGTAATGGGGCAACATGTGGTGGCTTTCATCCGGAGGAATATCTTGGCTCGATTTGGGGTTCCACGAGACCTTGTGTCTGATAATGGTACCCCATTCAAGAACGAGCGGATGGTTAAGTTGTGCAACACGTATGGCATAACTCACCACTTCTCCTCGCCCTACTACCCGCAAGGCAACGGCCAAGCCGAAGCCACAAACAAGACTCTCATTGGTATCATTGAGAAAACCTTAGAGAAGGGTAGGAGGTGGCATGAGAAGCTGGATGAAGCCTTATGGGCTTATAGGACTTCCATCCGGACTCCCACGAATGCCACACCATTCGAATTGGTCTATGGCACAAACGCCATTCTTCCCATTCATACCCAACTGCATTCATTCCATACATCCATTGCACTCGACCTCCCCCTAGAGACGCTTCAGCATGCTAGGATGGCCGAACTAGATTTGCTAGATGAAAGGCGACTCCTTGCCATGGATCATGCCCGTGCATACCGGCAAAGGATAGCCCGACATTATAGCAAACACATGAGACCTCGCCACTTTGAAGTGGGAGATCTGGTCTTGAAAACCATCCACCATCGTGGCCCACACCCCCTAGGCAAGTGGCGCCCCAACTGGGATGGACCCTATGTTGTGCGAGCAACCACTACGAACAATTCGTATTGGTTGATCGATGTAGAAGGTAGGAATTTAGCAGATCCTATCAATATTCAATACTTAAAGAAGTATCATGTGTAGGATCTGGATTAAATTCCAGTTTTCGAAAATTTTAGAGGGATAGCTGCCCTGAGACGTGTGAATAAGGTGTAAGGGCAACTCGTGTGACCCTAAGTGAGAGAATTCGCACTTGTGAAAGAGTGGAGTTTTCAAAATCGTGGTTACATTTCAAAATCCTTCATCTTACAAAGAAAGGCCTAGTTCAACATAGCAAGATACTTGCAAGTAGTACGTGCTATTTCTAAATAGGCTGATCTGGAATGGATCGAGTGTAAGCTTGGGATAAGTCCTCCCCTCTTCTCTTCTCCTTCCAAAAGGAAAACAAAGGCCCAAATCAAAAAGGAATTTCCCATTTAGAGTCTCTTTCCAAAAGAAAGAAACCAGACTTGAAAAAGAAAAATCGATTCTCTTATGAAAAAGAGGGATTAAAGAAAAAATACTCCCAAAGGGAGACCCTCTAGGAAAAAAAGGAAAAAGAGGCCCAAAAAAGCTCAAAAAGAGCAGTTTTCCGCCTTCTGTGCCTCAAACCACGGGACGCTCCAGAAGGGACCGTGGTATCTCTTTCCCATCCCTGGCTTATCCCAAGCTAAAGCATGGTTCATTTCGAGGAATCCTAAAGTAAAAATAGGATTTACTTACTTGAATTTCATCTTGTTTGAGAATTCGACCTTTCGAGTAAGACGTAGGAATTTGAAATGAAGCTTGTTTTCTTATAAAACCTCCGCTAGATAAGCGAGTGTTAAGACTCAAACAAGGGCAAGCACAAAGAGCTCGAGATCCTTAGGATCGAGGCTCAAGACAGTTGTCCCTTTTGTAAATAGCTTTTGTAAATAAGTTTTGAAAACCGAACATCGAACAGCATAGGGTTTTTGCTCACTTTGAGCAGTAGGCCTTGTAAGTCTCTAGAGTTCGACCACATCTGGTCTCTGGGAGGTCGCCACTCTTGGCACCACACCCATGTCATCTGCATTCCACGCATGGTACTTGCATGAACATGATCCCATTTAGGACCAGATTCCATAGTATAACCCTTTGGCGTGATATCTCCTCCTACCAGAGTTTGTAAAATTGAGATTTTGCTAAAATGGGACGATCCCATATTCTTCGTGGCTAGATCTAGGGAGACATTAAAAGGGGTGTTCGTCATCTTTGCCCTTATCCAAATCTATTTGGACAAGGCCAAAGAGGGGCATCTGTAAACACCCCGAAATCCCACGAATTTCTTAAACAAATCTGGTTTTATACAAGCAGCCCCAAAGGGCCATTTTGAGTTTGGAAACCCAGGAGCCTTCCAAACAAACCCTGTATATATGTTTTAAACTTTATCTTTCAAAAACATATGATATAGCTTTTGAAAACCTTTTAAAAATACGTTTTTGAAACCCCGAAGCATCTTGGCCCGATCAAGACAGGACCAGGAGAGCTAAGAAGAGCCCGGAACCGGAGCACATGTCAAGTCCGGCACAGCAACTCTTGTATCACATCCACACCCCCAGGATCTCGAACGTCCAAGACCCTGTTCTTATCAAAATATCATTTGAAGTCATCTCCGGAAGGCAAAAACGGAGGCGGACGACCATGTTGGCGAAGACCCAACGCAGACGGAGTACTGATGCTGTCAGGCCCCGCACGAATCGTCCGTTTCGAACCCAGCTCGAAGGAGTCAGAGTTCAGTTTGGATTGGATCTGGACCATATATATCCAGATTCCAATCCAAACCCATATGTGGACTTGGATTTGGATTTGGATCCAGAGATCCAATCCAATATCCATATCCATGGCCCACATCACCTTCTCATAAATGGAGGTGGGGCCCACTTGAAATTCACGTGGGATATTGGGCATGAGAGAGAGTGGGGGTGATAAATATCAAGAGTGTTGTATTAAGCTTGACTTGTGTGTCAAGTTTGGGTTTAATCTTGTGGTTTAGCCTAATTGAGTGGGTTTAAGCTTGTAATTAGCTAAAACCTAACCTAGGGCTGCACCAACATGGGGTGATCAAGGTCTATGGGCCATGCTAAGGGAGCTCCATCACCTAAACCTAGCCAAAAATGCCTAAACCTAGCCTAAACCCCTAATCCACCCCTAATTTGAACCTAATCACCTAACCCACTTCCCTAATCCCGGCCTAATCCCGACCTAATCACCTAACCCACTCCCCTAATCCTTCCCTAAACCTAGATTAATTTCCCTAATCCTAGCCTAAACCTAGCCTAAACCACCTAACCTAGCTCACTAAACCTCACCCTAAAACCCAACCACCTAACCTAGCCCTAAACCACCCTTAGCCCACGATTTTCCCAAACACCTAGTTTTAAAATATCTGGCCCAATCCCATCCAGCCCACCTTATCTACATACTACCCTACCTAAACCACCTAACCACTACCCACAACCCAGCCCTAACCGACCTACCCATCCCCTATTTAAACCCCCCCCATTGTGGGCGGGTTTTCCAAGTGGGAACCACACTCCACCACCCAGCCGGGCCCTCTTCCTCTCCCATCTCTCACCCGTCTTCCCAGCAGCTCCAGCCCCACCAGCCGCCACCTGCTCCGCCACTCTCCCTCTTCCATCCACCATCACTGCCCCACCAGCCGGACACCACCACCTCACTCAGCCGGGCCCTCTCCTTCTCCCATCTTCCACCAGCCGACAGCCACCTTTGCCGCCACTCCTTCCCATTCGGTAAGTCCCCCTAACTCCCTCAAAACCACTCTCTACCACCTCTCCACTCTTAGCCACCCATCTTCCCCTTAGCTCAGCCTCTTTGCCGCCACCACCTAAGCCTAGCCGAACCTAGGATAACCCAAGTGGCTGGCCACTACTTAGCCACTCCTTCCCATTCGGCCAACCCCCCTAGGCGTCCTCTTTGGCCTTCCCACTAGCTCACCTTTTAGGTCCAGTTTCCCTAAGTCCCTAACTTACCTAGTGACCCTAAGACCCACTTAGTCAGCCACTCTAAACTCCCTACTTGGAGGCGCCGCCCACTTGCCACCGGTCCCCTTCGAGGCGTCCATCCCGCGCCCCATTTGCAGCCGGCCAGCACTCTTGGTCACACACCTTCGCGGAGCTCCCATTTGCAGCCCAAAGCCAAGGCCACGCTCAAGCAAGACCTCTACGGACCAGCTACTTGTAAGTGTCTAAACTCGGTCTTTAGTCGTACACTTGCTTGAAATTCAATTTGATACGGGGTTGTAATAACGGAGCATAGTCTCCCCCTGCTTGTAATAACGTGGCTTGGCACAACCACACACGTGCACCCTCTTAGTCGTGCACAATTTCAAACACACACGGGCCTAATCAGCCCCTAATATATAAGTGTACGTATATATTTCATTTCCGAAGGGTTTTGTTTAAGTTGGGTGCGTTGTCTTTCGATTAAAACACTCTCACACACATTGAGCTTTCGCTCTTATTTGAAAGACCCAAGTAAGGGCCGACCTATACTATTTGGGTTTCATTTCATGTCGTGTGAGTAAGTCTTTCAATTTAAACACTCTCACACACATTGAGCTTTCGCTCTTATTTGAAAGACCCAAGTAAGGGCCGACCTATACTATTTGGGTTTCATTGCTTGTCGTGTGAGTAGTCTTTCAATTCAAGCACTTTCACACACATTGAGCCTTCGCTCTTACTCCCAAGACCTTAGTAAAGGCCTTATTGCAGTTATATTTGGGTTTCATTTATGTCGTGTGTGTAGTACTTCAATTCAAGCACTCTCACACACATTGAGCCTTCGCTCTTACTCCCAAGACCTTAGTCAAGGCCATACTGCAATTTATATTTGGGTTTAATTTCATGTCGTGTGTGTAAGTCTTTCAATTCAAGCACGCACCCACATTGAGCCTTCGCTCTTATTTGCAAGACCCGAGTAAGGGCTCATATACATAAGATATATACGTATCTCCCTTCGGTTATTTCCCTTCGGTTATTTCCCTTCGGTTATTTCCCTTCGGTTATTTCCCTTCTGTTATTTCCCTTCAGCATTGTCTTTACATTTCGGGTTTTCCCTTTGGAGTAGCGTGAGTTTGCATTGCATCTACGCCATACCACGAGGTAGGACGCATATTGCATCGAAGCAACCCCCGCTCGAATTCGCCCATGTAGTGGAGTGTTCATAACACACAAACTAGGCGACCCAAAAAGGGATAAAAGAAAAGACTTAGGCACGTGCAAATCCACGTGATCTAAAACATGCAATCGCATCTTAAAGACCCGAAATAGACACCTCGAACCGTTTCGTAGACTTTCTCCCCAAAAACTCGATTTTTGCAAAAGCGTACAGACTGACCCTTGCGCATCGGTGCAAGAAAGTCTGCGACGACAAGAGCTCACTTGCTCACAGTCGCCACGTTTAGAAGTCAGTGTTAATATATCTTCGCTAGCTTAAGTAAGCTAGCTGGCACGCCCTGTTTGTATATCTAGGCCTTAGACGCACGATAAAGATCCACTCCAAGCCACGAAAGGGGCGAAGAGGCGGGGATTTTCGCGCGTCTACAGCGAGGAGGCGGGGATTTTCGCGCGTCTACACAAGTATCTTGCTATGTTGAACTAGGCCTTTCTTTGTAAGAAGAAGGATTTTGAAATGTAACCACGATTTTGAAAACTCCACTCTTTCACAAGTGCGAATTCTCTCACTCAGGGTCACACGAGTTGCCTTTGCACCTTATTCACATGTCTCAGGGCAGCTATCCCTACAAATTTTCGAAAAATGGAATTTAATCCAGATCCTACACATGATACTTCTTTAAGTATTGAATATTGATAGGATCTGCTAAATTCCTACCTTCTACATCGATCAACCAATACGAATTGTTCGTAGTGGTTACTCGTACAACATAGGGTCCATCCCAGTTGGGGCGCCACTTGCCTAGGGGGTGTGGGCCACGATGGTGGATGGTTTTTAAGACCAGATCTCCCACTTCAAAGTGGCGAGGTCTCATGTGTTTGCTATAATGTCGGGCTATCCTTTGCCGGTATGCACGAGCATGATCCATGGCAAGGAGTCGCCTCTCATCTAGCAAATCTAGTTCGGCCATCCTAGCAAGCTGAAGCGTCTCTAGGGGAAGGTCGAGTGCTATGGATGTATGGAATGAATGTAGTTGGGTATGAATGGGAAGAATGGAGTTTGTGCCATAGACCAACTCGAATGGTGTGGCATTCATGGGAGTCCGGATGGAAGTCCTATAAGCCCATAAGGCTTCATCCAGCTTCTCGTGCCACGTCCTACCCTTCTCTAAGGTTTTCTCAATAATACTAATGAGAGTCTTGTTTGTGGCTTCGGCTTGGCCGTTGCCTTGAGGGTAGTAGGGCGAGGAGAAGTGGTGAGTTATGCCATACGTGTTGCACAACTTAACCATCCGCTCGTTCTTGAATGGGGTACCATTATCAAACACAAGGTCTCGTGGAACCCCAAATCGAGCCAAGATATTCCTCCGGATGAAAGCCACCACATGTTGCCCCATTACATTGGTTAGGGAAATGGCTTCCACCCACTTGGAGAAATACTCCGTGGTTGCTAAAATAAATCGATGCCCATTCGAGGCCTTTGGAAATAGTGGGCCTACAATGTCAAACGCCCACATGGTAGATGGCCAGGGGCTGACCACGGAATGCAATGCAGATGAAGGGATATGAATGGCGTGCCCATGCACTTGACATGGATGACACTTCCTAACATGATCGTGACAATCCTTTTTCAGGGTGGACCAAAAATAGCCCCCTCTAAGTATTTTCATCGCCATCATGTTGGTGTAAACACCCCGACATCCCACGAATTCCTTAAACAAACCTGGTTTTATAAAAGCAGCCCCAAAGGGCCATTTTTGAGTCTGGAAACCCAGGAGCCTTCCAGACAACCCTGTATATTTGTCTTACACTCTGCATTTCAAAAATATATAATATAGCTTTTGAAAACCTTTTAAAAATACGTTTTTGAAACCCCGAAGCATCTTGGCCCGATCAAGACAGGACCAGGAGAGCTAAGAAGAGCCCGGAACCGGAGCACATGTCAAGTCCGGCACAGCAACTCTTGTATCACATCCACACCCCCAGGATCTCGAACGTCCAAGACCCTGTTCTTATCAAAATATCATTTGAAGTCATCTCCGGAAGGCAAAAACGGAGGCGGACGACCATGTTGGCGAAGACCCAACGCAGACGGAGTACTGATGCTGTCAGGCCCCGCACGAATCGTCCGTTTCGAACCCAGCTCGAAGGAGTCAGAGTTCAGTTTGGATTGGATCTGGACCATATATATCCAGATCCCAATCCAAACCCATATGTGGACTTGGATTTGGATTTGGATCTAGAGATCCAATCCAATATCCATATCCATGGCCCACATCACCTTCTCATAAATGGAGGTGGGGCCCACTTGAAATTCACGTGGGATATTGGGGCATGAGAGAGAGTGGGGATGGAAAATATCAAGAATGTTGTAATTAAGCTTGACTTGTGTGTCAAGTTTGGGGTTAATCATGTGGGTTAGCCTAATTGAGTGGGTTTAAGCTTGTAATTAGCCAAAACCCAACCTAGGGCTGCACCAACATGAGGTGGTTAAGGTCTATGGGCCATGCTAAGGGAGCTCCTTCACCTAAACCTAACCCAAAACACCTAATCCAAGCCTACCCCCCTAATCCACCCCTAATCTGAGCCTAATCACCTAACCCACTTCCCTAATCCCGGCCTAATCCCAACCTAATCACGTAACCCACTTCCCTAATCCTTCCCTAAATCTAGGTTAATTCCCCTAATCCTAGCCTAAACCTAGCCTAATCACCTGACCTAGCTCACTAAACCTCACCCTAAAACCCAACCACCTAACCTAGCCCTAAACCCCTAAACCATCCTTAGCCCACAATCTACCCAAACCCCTAGTTTTCAAAATATCTGGCCCAACCCTTTTCAGCCCACCTTATCTACATACCACCCTACCTAAACCACCTAACCACTACCCCAAGCCCAGCCCTAACCGACCTACCCATCCCTATTTAAACCCCCCCCCCTTGGGGGCGGGTTTTCCTATCTAGAAGGACCCTTTCCAGCCCAGCCGGGACCACTCTTCCCAGCCCAGCCGAACCTGCTCCACTTGCTCCACCTGCTCCACCTACTCCACCTGCGCCACTACCATCCCTCCATCCCACCACCGCTTGCACCGCCATCTCCACCTCCTCCCGACCGAGTCTCACAACCTGCCCATCTTCCCAGCCCAGCCGAACGCCATCTTCATTCCATTCGGTTAGTACCCCTTACTTCGTCTCGCCTTCTCTACTCCCTCTCCACTCTCAGCCACCTAAACCCTACCACAACACCCTACCACAACATCCTACCACCAGCCGTTCCTCTTTGCTGCCACCCTTCTCACCCAGTCGAACCTAGTCCTCCTAGCAGCCCGCTACCACCACATTCCCTTAAGACTCCCATTCGGCCTACCCCTAAACTCCCCTTAGGTCCATATTCCCTTACACTCTATACTCCCCATTCGTGACCCCACATATTCACTTGGCCCAGCCCTTTAATCCCCCATTATGAAGGCGACACCCCTTTGCAGCCGGCCACCTTCGAGGCGCCTATCCCGCGCCCCACTTGCAGCCGGCCAGCACCCTTTGTCATCCCCCCTCGCGGAGCTCCCGTTTGCAGCCCAAGGCGAAGCCCAAGCCCACGCTCAAGCAAGGCCTCTACGGACCAGCTACTTGTAAGTGCCTAAACTCGGTTTTTAGTTGTATACTTGCTTGAGATTCAATTTGATACGGGGTTGTAATAACGGAGCATCGTCTCCCCACACTTGTAATAACGTGGCTTGGCACACCCACACACGTGCACTCTCTTAGTCGTGCACGATTTTGAACACACACGGGCCTAATCAGCCCCTAATACATAAGTATATATATTTTCATTTTTGAAGGGTTTTGCTTAAGTTGGGTGCGTTGTCTTTCAATTCAAGCACTCACACACATTGAGCTTTCGCTCTTATTTGAAAGACCCAAGTAAGGGCCGACCTATACTATTTGGGTTTCATTTCATGTCGTGTGAGTAAGTCTTTCAATTCAAGCACTCTCACACACATTGAGCTTTCGCTCTTATTTGAAAGACCCAAGTAAGGGCCGACCTATACTATTTGGGTTTCATTTCATGTCGTGTGAGTAAGTCTTTCAATTCAAGCACTTTCACACACATTGAGCCTTCGCTCTTACTCCCAAGACCTTAGTAAAGGCCTTACTGCAGTTATATTTGGGTTTCATTTATGTCGTGTGTGTAGTACTTCAATTCAAGCACTCTCACACACATTGAGCCTTCGCTCTTACTCCCAAGACCTTAGTCAAGGCCATACTGCAATTTATATTTGGGTTTAATTTCATGTTGTGTGTGTAAGTCTTTCAATTCCAGCACACACCCACATTGAGCCTTCGCTCTTATTTTCAAGACCCGAGTAAGGGCTCATATACATAATCTATATACATATCTCCCTTCGGTTATTTCCCTTTGGTTATTTCCCTTCGGTTATTTCCCTTCGGTTATTTCCCTTCAGTTATTTCCCTTCAGTATTATCTTTACATTTCGGGTTTTCCATTTGGAGTAGCGTGAGTTTGCATTGCATCTACGCCATACCACGAGGTAGGACGCATATTGCATCAAAGCAAGCCCCGCTTGAATTCGCCCACGTAGTGGAGTGTTCATAACACACAAACTAGGTGGCCCGAAAAGGGATAAAAGAAAAGACTTAGGCACGTGCAAATCCACGTGATCTAAAACATGCAATCGCATTTTAAAGACCCGAAATAGACACCTCGAACCGCTTCGTAGACTTTCTTGTGAAAAACTCGATTTTTGCAAAGCGTACAGACTGACCCTTGCGCATCGGTGCAAGAAGGTCTGCGACGACAAGAGCTTACTTGCTCACAGTCGCCACGTTTAGAAGTCAGTATTAAAAATATCTTCGCTAGCTTAGGTAAGCTAGCTGGCACGCCCTGTTTGCATACATAGGCCTTAGACACACGAGAGGATCCGCTCCAAGCCCTGAAAAAGGCAAAGAGGCGGGGATTTTCGCGCGTCTACAATTGGCATTAACATGACCTCCACATTCTCCATTGTGGAACTCATGCATCACTATCCTAGCCTCCTCTAGGTCAATACACCTAAGCAGAATGCCGGTAAAACTTTTTTTGTATAAGACCCCACCCAGAATTCTGTATCGGGTCGAAATCTTACGAATGAATGCCTTATCTTTGGATGTGGCATCCTCGGTGAATCCCCCATTTTCTAAAAATTGTTTTATGTCATAGAACCAGGGTTTTTCAATAGACTCTGGGTTGTTTTGGCAAATATCCAAGTCGTGTGTGGATGGATGGGGCGCATGCCATATTTCCAAAGATCTGGTCCCTGAAATGGGATCGACCTTCAGGGTTCAGCCCAAGGAGGAGAGGGCATCGGCGATGCCATTATCCTCTCTTCCTATGTGTGTGAGTTTACACGACTGGAAGGATTGGACCAATCGAGTGGCCAACTCGTGATATGGAAGTAGTTTCTCATTACGTACTTGCCAAATTTTTAAAACTTGGTTTATGACAAGGAGCGAATCTCCAAAGACCTCAATGCACGATGCCCCTAGAGTTTTCGAAATCCTTAAGCCTTGTATGAGTGCTTCATACTCAGCTACGTTGTTGGAACATTCGAAATCTAAGCGGACTGCTATGGGAATCTCGCCCTTTTTAGGGGAGATTAGGATGACCCCAGCACCAGCCCCTCGTTGGTTTCGTGCCCCTTCGAAGTGCATCTTCCACACTTGGTTTTCGAAAGAATTTGCCAAAATGTGGTTTTGAAAATGGTTTTGCAATATGCCTTCATCAGGCATTTCGACAAGAGTGGGATATGCGTCCTCTAAGGGGAATTCAGCCATGTAATCTGCTAGGGCTTGCCCCTTAGTGGAGATCTGGTGATGGTATTTCAGATCATACTCCATTAGAAGGAGTTGCCATTTACCCAATCTACCCGTGAGAATGGGTTTTTCGAACAAGTGCTTGATTGGATCAAGCTTGGACACTATCCAGTTCTCATGATCTAGGAAATAGTGTCTGAACTTCTGGCAGGCCCAGACTAGGGCCAAGCACGTCTTCTCCATGGCTTAATAATTTCGTTCATAAGCCAAGAGAGTTTTCGAAATATAGTAGATGGCATACTCCTTATGGGTGCCATCCTCGTATTGAGCCAACAGGGCTCCTAAAGCATTTACATGCACGGAGATGTATAATAAAAGCGGTTTTCCTTGCTTTGGAGGATTCAAAACGGGGGGATTAACCAAGTATGCCTTCAGTCTCTCGAAGGACTTTTGGCATTCGTCATCCCATAAGAATTTCGTACCCTTCCTCAACAGTTTGTTGAAGGGTTCGCATCTAGTTGCCAGATTCGATATGAATCAGCGAACGGATTGTAATCGACCCTGGAGGCTACGGATTTGGGTGAGATTGGAGGGTGGAGCCATGTCTATGATGGCTCGACACTTAGAGGGGTCGACTTCTATTCCCCTTTGGCTCACCATAAAGCCTAGAAGCTTCCCTGATTCTACCCCGAACACACATTTTTGAGGGTTTAGCTTTACTTTGTAAAGCCTAAGCCTTTCGAAAATCTTTTGTAAACATTCGATATAGGTGCATCGGGTTTTGGATTTTGCCAAGAGATCATCTACATACACTTCTACAAGCTCATGAATTTGATCATGGAAGATCGTGTTCATGGTTCGTTGGTATGTTGCACCGGCATTTTTCAAACCAAAGGGCATGACTGTATAGCAGTACGTGCCCCATGGAGTTGTGAAGGAAGTCTTACCCTGATCTCGTGGACTTAGTTTGATTTGATTATAGCCTGAATAGCCATCCATGAATGAAAACATTTCATGATTTGCAGTACTATCGACTATCAAATCTATGTTTGGTAAAGGATAATTATCCTTTGGAGTGGCTTTATTCAGGTTTCTGAAATCGATGCATATTCGAATTTTCCCATTGGTTTTTCGAACCACAACGATATTTGACAACCAATCAGAATAAGCAATGGGTTTTATAAATCCGGCTTTTAGCAGATCTTCTAAACCCTCTTTGACTTGCGTGTGTACATTCGGGTGTATTTTCCTAAGCTTCTGCTTTATGGGTTTTACACCTGCATCTAAGGGAAGACGATGCTCGACAATGCTGGGATCTATGCCCGACATGTCTTCATACGTCCATGCAAACACATCTAAATAGGTTCGTAGAAATGCAATGAATGCTAACTTTTCAGTTTCATGCAAGCATGCACCTATTTTGATGGTTTTGGGATTGGAATCATCCCCTAGGTTCACCTCTATGAAATCTCCTCCTACTGATTGGGAAGGTCTTTCAAAATCGAGAATTCTATGAAATTCTAGGAGCTCAGAAGTGGGATCTTCCTCAAGGGGATCCACTTCTGGGCTTTGATCATTCTCGTGGGCTATAGACCCGAGGGAACTTGATGCGTGGTTTTCAAAATGACCTGGTTTTGTACTTGGATTTTCAAGTGATTTCGAAATTTTTGGTCTGGCTATCCAGACGACGTTTCTTTCGAAATCCTTTTCTTTTGCCAAAGTCCTACTAGGAGCAGCTATGTACAAAATCTTTTTGGTATTTTCCAAATTTTCGATTTTTTTGGGTTTTTGTAAAACAAGAACTTTGGGAACTATACAAAGCACTCTTTTTTGAGTTTTTATTTTTCCATTGTTTTTGGTTTTTCTTGTTTTTCGATTTTTTTGATTTTAAGTTTTTCAAATGTTTTTGGTATTTTTAGAAAAGGGATCTTCCGTCATACCTACAAAGGGAAAACACTATGGGTTAGACTCGAAATAGGAGGTCTAAATCGTAGGTCTCTTCTAAGACAGGCTCCGGGGCACCCTTGACCCAGGTGGTCACAGGGGGTGGCTCCGGCGGTATTCAGGGAGTATAGCCGATCCCATATTGGCTTGGGTTGGCCCTAGGCAGGATGGGCTCTAGGAGACCCTGGTTTTGTGCCCCTAGACTCTTGTAGGGCGTGTAGCCCATGTTCAACAACATGTTCCACGACTTTTTGTTTTTTGAAAAAGTTGGATACAAGCCGTGGTCCTGGAACATGCTATCGTCCATATTAGGCTCGTATGGCCTCTTGTCCAAGGGCTTTGGAAATAGGGAACGCTTGGGTTTTCCTAAGAGGATTAAAGTCGGGAGGGGGCCTACTTTGGGCGGCCCCTTCACACATACAACCTTCCTAGGGTTGTTCAACACGAGCCGAGGTGGCTCAACCATAATTTGCCCCAGGTTAGCCTCATGGGCCTGGGAGCTTGATAAACAAGGGGAGTTTATGATCCCCTGAAGCTGTGGGTGACTCTCACCTAGGATCACTACGACCTGGTCCCTAAAAGGGATCTTAACACACCTGTGGAAGGTGGATGGCACAGCGCACAAACTGTGTATCCAGGGCCTTCCCAGCAACAGGTTATAATGGGGGTGGATGTCCAAGACATGGAACACCCCCGTGTGTTCGATCCCTCCCGTTTCCATTGGGAGTTCGATGGATCCTAAAGGTCTAGACGCATTCCCATCGTATCCAGTGATAACGATGGGGCTTGGGTTCACTGAAGTCAAGGTGACTCCGATTTTGTACGCCACATGAAGTGGAAGGATGTTGAGCCCTCCTCCACCATCGACTAGGCACCTGTCCAGAGAGTGGTTGTTTAGAACCACCTCGATATGTAGGGCCTGGTTATGGGTTTCGTAGGGTCTATCTACATCATCTTCCGAAAAAGTGATGGGCGATTTTGCTCCTAATAAAGCCACTTGGGCAGACAAGGATTCCGGACTTATGTTCGAATCTACCTTGGCCCTTTCTAGAATTTTCTCTAATACAAGTCTATGTCTAGGCGAGGTTTTTATAAGCTCTAGGATAGACATGTGAATAGGAATCTTTGAAAGGTGGTTTTCGAAATCATAAGGATTTAGGATGACTTTGTTTTTATCTGCTTTTGGCAGACCTCTAGGGATACATGCTTTTGAGGGGCCAGGCACACTGACCACCTTTTGAGCACCTTAAAGGTGCGGGGGTTGATAGATCCAACCGGATCTAGTGACTTCCCCCACGACCAGCCTAGGGTTCGCGCTAAACTTGGCTGTAAGGATGAGCTGAGGAGAACCTTGGATTTTTAAAACTGGTTTTACCGGGGTTTCCACTTTTGGTGGTCCCCGAATGACGACTTGGGCGGGCCTCTTGTATAGTACAAGGATGGGCGCACAAGTAGGTCGACCAGGTTCTGGCTTTTGCGCTAGTTCCTTGGAAATGGTGAGGGTACATACCTCCTTTCCTTTCCCACTGCCACTGGCATGTTTGGGAAAGGGTTCCTTGAAGATAGCTTGAGGTGGCTCAGGTTCCGCAGTGACTTGGAGCCAGCCTTCTGCTATCAAGTTCTCAATTTTATTTAAAAGAGAGAAGCAGCGTTTGGTATCATGGCCTTTGAGCCGATGATACTTACAAAATCGGTTTAAATACCCCCCTTTGGAAGTGACTCCTTCGGGGATTTCAGGGAGTTCTATCATGCCCTGGGCAAGTAGGAGGTCTAGGACCTCCGACACAGGTTGCCCCAGCGGAGTATACTCCCGTTTTTCAACCGGTTTTTGAAAATTGCGTTCCCTCTTTTTTTCTAATTTTTCAAAATTTTTGGAAGTGCCAGCCATGCCTGGATCCACCCGGACATTGGCGATTTTATGAGGCTTTGCCCCTTTGTCCGTCGTGGGCAGCCCATATGTGATGGGCTTTTCCAAACGGGTTTTTGGAACGGCACTTCCTTTCCATAAGTGGTCGTATGTCCCTTTTCGCAAGTTGGTTTCGAAAAGGGAGGCCTTTTTGATCAACTTATGGAAAGTTGAAATCTCATGGAGCGAGAGAAGGGTTTTTAACTCGCTTTTAAAATTATCCAGGATGAGCATTGGCATCCTTCGGATATGGGCTCTCGCACTTGGCCCAAAAGCGACCTCCATCTTATAATGAAGGTATATACGTCTTCGTTCATGCCTTGCTTTGTATCCCTTAAGGTATTCAAGGTTGGCGTGACTTCTACGTTGTGTGCAAATCTTTGCATGAAGCAGTTCGCTAACTCTTCAAAAGTAGCGAACTGGCTTAAGTCGTAGGAAGCCAGCCATTTGGCAGCTGTGCCTTTAAGGGATAAAGGGAACCAATACACCCATTTCATCGAGTCCTTTTTCTTCTTATGGGCTCGACGTGAGAAAAGCTGCAAGTGAGACCTAGGGTCTCCCATGCCATCATACCGATGGAAGTTCGGTATTTCATCGTCACTGTCTGTTTCGTAATCCATAGGAAGGAAATCAGACAGGGCGTAGCTTCTTTTCTCTTTATTCTGCCCTTTTAGCAACTGTTGTAGGGCTTTATAGTCCTTTTGTGTGAAGGACTCGTGGTATTGGTTGCCTTCCATTACGGAGGCCCCTTTTTGCTTGCGAGGTTTTTTAGATTTCTTTTTAGGCCTTTGTTCACCGTTCGATGAACATGAATCGCCTACTTCAGCCTCTTGGCTGAGAGCATCGATTTTGGCCTCAAACTCCCTTCTCAAATCCTCGATTTCATCTAGTTTTATTTTGTTTTTGAAAATCCTCCTAGAGTGAGAACTTGATGCGCATGAGCCTTGGCTCGACACTTCACTTGGATTGGATTTTGACATGCTTTTCAAGCTTTTTCAAAATATCCTAAGTACAAGTAAAGAAAATTAAGTTTAAAACGACACCTTTTTACAAAATTTTCACAAGACTTCTACTTACAAACTCGATTTTTGAAAGGCTCACGTCCCACCGGGCGTGCCAATCTCTGTAGACGCACGAAAATCCCCGCCTCTTTGCCTTTTTCAGGGCTCGGAGCAGATCCTCTCGTGTGTCTAAGGCCTATGTATGCAAACAGGGCGTGCCAGCTAGCTTACTTAAGCTAGCGAAGATATTTTTAACACTGACTTCTAAACGTGGCGACTGTGAGCAAGTAAGCTCTTGTCGTCGCAGACCTTCTTGCACTGATGCACAAGGGTCAGTCTGTACGCCTTGCAAAAATCGAGTTTTGGAGAGAAAGTCTACGAAGCGGTTCGAGGTGTTTATTTCGGCTCTTTAAAATGCGATTGCATGTTTTAGATCACGTGGATTTGCACGTGCCTAAGTCTTTTCTTTTATCCCTTTTCGGGCCACCTAGTTTGTGTGTTATGAACACTCCACTACATGGGCGAATTCGAGCGGGGCTTGCTTCGATGCAATATGCGTCCTACCTCGTGGTATGGCGTAGATGCAATGCAAACTCACGCTACTCCAAAGGGAAAACCCGAAATGTAAAGACAATACTGAAGGGAAATAACTGAAGGGAAATAACCGAAGGGAAATAACCGAAGGGAAATGACTTGAAATATAAATGCCGAAGGGAGATATGTATATATAATATGTATATGAGCCCTTACTCGGGTCTTGCAAATAAGAGCGAAGGCTCAATGTGGGTGCGTGCTTGAATTGAAAGACTTACACACACGACATGAAATTAAACCCAAGTATAAATTGCAGTATGGCCTTGACTAAGGTCTTGGGAGTAAGAGCGAAGGCTCAATGTGTGTGAAAGTGCTTGAATTGAAAGACTTACACACACGACATGAAATGAAACCCAAATAGTATAGGTCGGCCCTTACTTGGGTCTTTCAAATAAGAGCTAAAGCTCAATGTGTGTGAGAGTGCTTGAATTGAAAGACTTTACTCACACGACATGAAATGAAACCCAAATAGTATAGGTTGGCCCTTACTTGGGTCTTTCAAATAAGAGCGAAAGCTCAATGTGTGTGAAAGTGCTTGAATTGAAAGACTTACTCACACGACATGAAATGAAACCCAAATAGTATAGGTCGGCCCTTACTTGGGTCTTTCAAATAAGAGCGAAAGCTCAATGTGTGTGAGTGCTTGAATTGAAAGACAACGCACCCAACTTAAGCAAAACCCTTCGAAAATGAAAGTATATATACTTATGTATTAGGGGCTGATTAGGCCTATGTGTGTTCAAAATCGTGCACAACTAAGAGAGTGCACGTGTGTGGGTGTGCCAAGCCACATTATTACAAGCGGGGGGAGACTACGCTCCGTTATTACAACTCCGTATCAAATTGAATCTCAAGCAAGTATACAACTAAAGACCGAGTTTAGGCACTTACGAGTAGCTGGTCCGTAGAGGCCTTGCTTGAGCGTGGGCTTGGCCTTCGCCTTGGGCTGCAAACGGGAGCTCCGCGAGGGTGGATGACAAAGGGTGCTAGCCGGCTGCAAATGGGGTGCGGGGTAGGCGCCTCGAAGGTGGCCGGCTACAAATGGGTGTCGCCTCGATGTGGGGGATTAAAGGGGCTGGACCAAGTGAGTGTTTAGGGTCACTAGGAGAGTCGAGTGTTTAGGGAATGTGGACCTAAGGGGAGTTTAAGGGAAGGCCGAATGGGAGTCCTATAGGGTGGTCGGATGTAGATAGGATGGTTAGGTAGTGGCCGGTAGTTTAGGTTGTGCTAGGTTCGGCTAAGTGAAAATGGTGGCAGCAAAGGGGTTGATGTGTAGATGAGATGATGATATGGTGGGTGGCTAGGAGTGGAGAGGGAGGAAAGAAGGATTTAGGTAGAGTTGGGGAATGCTTACCGAATGGGGAGAGGCGGTGGAAGGAAAAGAGAAGCCGGGTGTAGATGGGATGGAGAGCAAGTGTGGCGTCCAGCTGGGAGATGGTGGTGGCGTCCGGCTGGGAGATGGTGGTGGATGGAAGAGAGAAGGTGGCGGTGCAGGTGGGGTAGGTGGAGCAGGAAGGAGATGATGGGACTCGGCTGGACTTGGGGAAGAAGGGGACCCGGCTGGACTTGGGGAAGAAGGGTTTAAATAGGGATGGGTAGGTCGGTTAGGGCTGGGCTTGGGGTAGTGGTTAGGTGGTTTAGGTAGGGTGGTATGTAGATAAGGTGGGCTGGAAAGGGTTGGGCCAGATATTTTGAAAACTAGGGGTTTGGGTAGATTGTGGGCTAGGGGTGGTTTAGGGGTTTAGGGCTAGGTTAGGTGGTTGGGTTTTAGGGTGAGGTTTAGTGAGCTAGGTTAGGTGATTAGGCTAGGTTTAGGGGAATTAACCTAGGTTTAGGGAAGGATTAGGGAAGTGGGTTAGGTGATTAGGTTGGGATTAGGCTGGGATTAGGGAAGTGGGTTAGGTGATTAGGCTCAGATTAGGGGTGGATTAGGGGGGTAGGCTTGGATTAGGTGTTTTGGGTTAGGTTTAGGTGAAGGAGCTCCCTTAGCATGGCCCATAGACCTTAACCACCTCATGTTGGCGCAGCCCTAGGTTAGGTTTTAGCTAATTACAAGCTTAAACCCACTCAATTAGGCTAACCCACATGATTAACCCCAAACTTGACACACAAGTCAAGCTTAATTACAACCCTCTTGATATTTTCCATCCCCACTCTCTCTCATGCCCATGTTCCCACGTGAATTTCAAGTGGGCCCCACCTCCATTTATGAGAAGGTGATGTGGGCCATGGATATGGATATTGGATTGGATCTCTGGATCCAAATCCAAATCCAAGTCCACATATGGGTTTGGATTGGGATCTGGATATATATGGTCCAGATCCAATCCAAACTGAACTCTGACTCCTTCGAGCTGGGTTCGAAACGGACGATTTGTGCGGGGTCTGACAGCATCAGTACTCCGTCTGCGTTGGGTCTTCGCCAACATGGTCGTCCGCCTCCGTTTCTGCCTTCCGGAGATGACTTCAAAGGATATTTTGATAAGAATAGGGTCTTGGACGTTCGAGATTCTGGGGGTGTGAATCAGATACAAGAGTTGTTGTGCCGGGCTTGACATGTGCTCCGGTTCTGGGCTCTTCTTAGCTCTCCTGGTCCTGTCTTGATCAGGCCAAGCCGCTTCGGGGTTTCAAAACATATTTTTAAAAGATTTTCAAAAGTTATATTATATACTTTTGAAATACAGAGTTTAAAACATATATACAGGGTTGTCTGGAAGGCTCCTGGGTTTCCAGACTCAAAATGGCCCTTTGGGGCTGCTTGTATAAAACCAGATTTGTTTAAGAAATTCGTGGGATTTCGGGGTGTTTACACGGGCCAACTAGGTATGTGTTATGAACAGGTGACCTAAGTGGTGTGACTTTGAGCGGGAGTATGGGGTTTGCTTTGCTGCACTATGCGTCCTAACTCATGGTATGGCGTATATGCAATGCAAACTCACGCAACTCCAAAGGGAAAACCCGAATTGAAAGACAATGCCGAAGGGAAATTGTAGAAAGGAAAATATGACTATATCTTAGGTGCGGAAAGAAAATATATAGCTATATCTTAAGAGCGGAAAGACTCAATGTGAGTGAGTGCTTTGAGTGTATAAATTTAAAGGCAACTCATGCAACTTGAATTTAAAACCTAGCTGAAAGGGAAATTTTATATATATACATAAGAGCGGAAAGGCTCAATGTGAGTGAGTGCTTTGAGTGTGTAAAATGAAAGACAACTCACGCAACTTTAATGTAAACCCACACAACTGAATTTATATAAATACAGCTATATCTTAGGAGCTGTTGTAAACACCCCGAAATCCCACGAATTCCTTAAACGAATCTGGTTTTATACAAGCAGCCCCCAAAGTGCCATTTTGAGTTTGGAAACCCAGGAGCCTTCCAAACAACCCTGTATATATGTTTTAAACTTTATTTTTCAAAAACATATAGCTTTTGAAAACCCTTTTAAAACATGTTTTGAAACCCCAAAGTGGCTTGGCCCGATCAAGACAGGACCAGGAGAGCCAAGAAGAGCCCGGAACCGGAGCACCTGTCGAGCCCGGCGCAGCAACTCTTGTATCTGATTCACACCCCAGGATCTCGAACGTCCAAGACCCTGTTCTTACCAAAATATCATTTGAAGTCATCTCCGGAAGGCAGAAACGGAGGCGGACGACCATGTTGGCGAAGACCCAACGCAGACGGAGTACTGATGCTGTCAGGCCCCGCACGAATCGTCCGTTTCGAACCCAGCTCGAAGGAGTCAGAGTTCAGTTTGGATTGGATCTGGACCATATATATCCAGATTCCAATCCAAACCCATATGTGGACTTGGATTTGGATTTGGATCCAGAGATCCAATCCAATATCCATATCCATGGCCCACATCACCTTCTCATAAATGGAGGTGGGGCCCACTTGAAATTCACGTGGGATATTGGGCATGAGAGAGAGTGGGGGTGAAAAATATCAAGAGTGTTGTATTAAGCTTGACTTGTGTGTCAAGTTTGGGTTAATCATGTGGGTTAGCCTAATTGAGTGGGTTTAAGCTTGTAATTAGCTAAAACCTAACCTAGGGCTGCACCAACATGGGGTGATCAAGGTCTATGGGCCATGCTAAGGGAGCTCCTTCACCTAAACCTAGCCAAAAATGCCTAAACCTAGCCTAAACCCCTAATCCACCCCTAATCTGAACCTAATCACCTAACCCACTTCCCTAATCCCGGCCTAATCCCAACCTAATCACCTAACCCACTTTCCTAATCCTTCCCTAAACCTAGATTAATTTCCCTAATCCTAGCCTAAACCTAGTGTAGACGCGCGAAAATCCCCGCCTCTTCGCCCCTTTCGTGGCTTGGAGTGGATCTTATCGTGCGTCTAAGGCCTATGTATACAAACAGGGCGTGCCAGCTAGCTTACTTAAGCTAGCGAAGATATATTAATACTGACTTCTAAACGTGGCGACTGTGAGCAAGTGAGCTCTTGTCGTCGCAGACCTTCTTGCACCGATGCGCAAGGGTCAGTCTGTACGCTTTTGCAAAGATCGAGTTTTTGGGGAGAAAGTCTACGAAACGGTTCGAGATGTCTATTTCGGGTCTTTAAGATGCGATTGCATGTTTTAGATCACGTGGATTTGCACGTGCCTAAGTCTTTTCTTTTATCCCTTTTTGGGTCGCCTAGTTTGTGTGTTATGAACACTCCACTACATGGGCGAATTCGAGCGGGGGTTGCTTCGATGCAATATGCGTCCTACCTCGTGGTATGGCGTAGATGCAATGCAAACTCACGCTACTCCAAAGGGAAAACCCGAAATGTAAAGACAATGCTGAAGGGAAATAACAGAAGGGAAATAACCGAAGGGAAATAACCGAAGGGAAATAACCGAAGGGAAATAACCGAAGGGAAATAACCGAAGGGAGATACGTATATATCTTATGTATATGAGCCCTTACTCGGGTCTTGCAAATAAGAACGAAGGCTCAATGTGGGTGCGTGCTTGAATTGAAAGACTTACACACACGACATGAAATTAAACCCAAATATAAATTGCAGTATGGCCTTGACTAAGGTCTTGGGAGTAAGAGCGAAGGCTCAATGTGTGTGAGAGTGCTTGAATTGAAGTACTACACACACGACATAAATGAAACCCAAATATAACTGCAATAAGGCCTTTACTAAGGTCTTGGGAGTAAGAGCGAAGGCTCAATGTGTGTGAAAGTGCTTGAATTGAAAGACTTACTCACACGACAAGAAATGAAACCCAAATAGTATAGGTCGGCCCTTACTTGGGTCTTTCAAATAAGAGCGAAAGCTCAATGTGTGTGAGAGTGTTCGAATTGAAAGACAATGCACCCAACTTAAACAAAACCCTTCGGAAATGAAATATATACGTACACTTATATATTAGGGGCTGATTAGGCCCGTGTGTGTTCAAAATTGTGCACGACTAAGAGAGTGCACGTGTGTGGTTGTGCCAAGCCACGTTATTACAAGCGGGGGGAGACTATGCTCCGTTATTACAACCCCGTATCAAATTGAATTTTAAGCAAGTGTACGACTAGAGACCGAGTTTAGACACTTACGAGTAGCTGGTCCGTAGAGGTCTTGCTTGAGCGTGGCCTTGGCTTTGGGCTGCAAACGGGAGCTCCGCGAAGGTATGTGCTCAAGGGTGCTGGCCGGCTGCAAATGGGGCGCGGGATGGACGCCTCGAAGGGGACCGGTGGCAAGTGGGCGGCGCCTCCAAGTAGGGAGTTTAGAGTGGCTGACTAAGTGGGTCTTAGGGTCACTAGGGAAGTTAGGGACTTAGGGAAACTGGACCTAAAAGGTGAGCTAGTGGGAAGGCCAAAGGGGACACCTAGGGGGGGGTTGGCCGAATGGGAGATGGTGGCTAAGTAGTGGCCAGCCACTTGGGTTATCCTAGGTTCGGCTAGGCTTAGGGGGTGGCGGCAAAGAGGTGGAGCTAAGGGGAAGATGGGTGGCTAAGAGTGGAGAGGTGGTAGAGAGTGGTTTTGAGGGAGTTAGGGGGACTTACCGAATGGGAAGGAGTGGCGGATGGAGTGGGAGAGTGGCGGGCAGGTAGCTGTCGGCTAGTGGAGTTGGGGGGAAGGTGGTGACGTCCAGCTGGGGGGGCAGTGGTGGTGGAGTGGGAGAAGGAAGGTGGCGGAGCAGGTGGCGGCTGGTGGAGGAGCTGGAGCTACTGGGAAGACGGATGAGAGATGGGAGAATGAGAGGGCCCGGCTGGGTGGTGGAGTGGTTCCCACTTGGAAAACCCGCCCACAATGAGGGGGCTTTAAATAGGGGATGGGTAGGTCGGTTAGGGCTGGGTTGTGGGTAGTGGTTAGGTGGTTTAGGTAGGGTAGTATGTAGATAAGGTGGGCTGGATGGGGTTGGGCCAGATATTTTAAAACTAGGGGTTTGGGAAAATCGTGGGCTAAGGGTGGTTTAGGGGTTTAGGGCTAGGTTAGGTGGTTGGGTTTTAGGGTGAGGTTTAGTGAGCTAGGTTAGGTGGTTTAGGCTAGGTTTAGGCTAGGATTAGGGAAATTAATCTAGGTTTAGGGAAGGATTAGGGGAGTGGGTTAGGTGATTAGGTCGGGATTAGGCCGGGATTAGGGAAGTGGGTTAGGTGATTAGGTTCAGATTAGGGGTGGATTAGGGGTTTAGGCTAGGTTTAGGCATTTTTGGCTAGGTTTAGGTGAAGGAGCTCCCTTAGCATGGCCCATAGACCTTGATCACCCCATGTTGGTGCAGCCCTAGGTTAGGTTTTAGCTAATTACAAGCTTAAACCCACTCAATTAGGCTAAACCACAAGATTAAACCCAAACTTGACACACAAGTCAAGCTTAATACAACACTCTTGATATTTATCACCCCCACTCTCTCTCATGCCCAACATCCCACGTGAATTTCAAGTGGGCCCTACCTCCATTTATGAGGAGGTGATGTGGGCCATGGATATGGATATTGGATTGGATCTCTGGATCCAAATCCAAATCTAAGTCCACATATGGGTTTGGATTGGAATCTGGATATATATGGTCCAGATCCAATTCAAACTGAACTCTGACTCCTTCGAGCTGGGTTCGAAACGGACGATTCGTGCGGGGCCTGACAGCATCAGTACTCCGTCTGCGTTGGGTCTTCGCCAACATAGTCGTCCGCCTCCGTTTCTGCCTTCCGGAGATGACTTCAAATGCTTTTTTTGATAAGAACAGGGTCTTGGACGTTCGAGATCCTGGGGTGTGAATCAGATGCAAGAGTTGCTGTGCCGGGCTTGACGGGTGCTCCGGTTCCGGGCTCTTCTTGGCTCTCCTGGTCCTGTCTCGATCGGGCCAAGCTACTTTGGGGTTTCAAAACATGTTTTAAAAGGGTTTTCAAAAGCTATATTATATGTTTTTAAAAGATAAAGTTTAAAACACATATACAGGGTTTGTTTGGAAGGCTCCTGGGTTTCCAAACTCAAAAATGGCCCTTTGGGGCTGCTTGTATAAAACCAGATTTGTTTAAGAAATTTGTGGGATTTCGGGGTGTTTACAGATGCCCCTCTTTGGCCTTGTCCAAATAGATTTGGATAAGGGCAAAGATGACAAACACCCCTTTTAATGTCTCCCTAGATCTAGCCACGAAGAATATGGGATCGTCCCATTTTAACAAAATCTCAATTTTACAAACTCTGGTAGGAGGAGATATCACGCCAAAGGGTTTAATTATGGAATCTGGTCCTAAATGGGATCATGTTCATACAAGTACCATGCGTGGAATGCAGATGACATGGGTGTGGTGCCCAGAGTGGCGACCTCCCAGAGACCAGATGTAGTCGAACTCTAGAGACTTACAAGGTCTCTTGCTCCAAGTGAGCAAATCCTATGCTGTTCGATGTTCGGTTTTCAAAACTTATTTACCAAACTATTTACAAAAGGGACAACTGTCTTGAGCCTCGATCCTAAGGATCTCGAGCTCTTCGTGCTTGCCTTTGTTTGAGTCTTAACACTCGCTTATCTAGCGGAGGTTTTATAAGAAAACAAGCTTCATTTCAAATTCCTACGCCTTACTCGAAAGGTCGAATTCTCAAACAAGATGAAATTCAAGTAAGTAAATCCTATTTTTTACTTTAGGATTCCTCGAAATGAACCATGCTTTAGCTTGGGATAAGCCAGGGATGGGAAAGACATACCACGGTCCCTTCTGAAGCGTCCCGTGGTTTAAGGCATAGAAGGCGGAAAACTGCTCTTTTTGAGCTTTTTGGCCTCTTTTCCTTTTTTATAGAGGGTCTCCCTTTGGGAGTATTTTTTCTTTAATCCCTCTTTTTCATAAGAGAATCGATTTTTCTTTTTCAAGTCTGGTTTCTTTCTTTTGGAAAGAGACTCTAAATGGGAAATTCCTTTTTGATTTGGGCCTTTGTTTTCCTTTTGGAAGGAGAAGAGAAGAGGGGAGGACTTATCCCAAGCATACACTCGATCCATTCCAGATCAGCCTATTTAGAAATAGCACGCACTACTTGCAAGTATCTTGCTATGTTGAACTAGGCCTTTCTTTGTAAGAAGAAGGATTTTGAAATGTAACCACGATTTTGAAAACTCCACTCTTTCACAAGTGCGAATTCTCTCACTCAGGGTCACACGAATTGCTTTTGCACCTTATTCACACGTCTCAGGGCAGCTATCCCTCTAAAGTTTTCAAAACTGGAATTTAATCCAGATCCTACATATGATACTTCTTTAAGTATTGAATATTGATAGGATCTGCTAAATTCCTACCTTCTACATCGATCAACCAATACGAATTGTTCGTAGTGGTTGCTCGCACAACATAGGGTCCATCCCAGTTGGGGCGCCACTTGCCTAGGGGGTGTGGGCCACGATGGTGGATGGTTTTCAAGACCAGATCTCCCACTTCAAAGTGGCGAGGTCTCATGTGTTTGCTATAATGTCGGGCTATCCTTTGCCGGTATGCACGAGCATGATCAATAGCAAGGAGTCGCCTCTCATCTAGCAAATCTAGTTCGGCCATCCTAGCATGCTGAAGCGTCTCTAGGGGGAGGTCGAGTGCAATGGATGTATGGAATGAATGCAGTTGGGTATGAATGGGAAGAATGGCGTTTGTGCCATAGACCAATTCGAATGGTGTGGCATTCGTGGGAGTCCGGATGGAAGTCCTATAAGCCCATAAGGCTTCATCCAGCTTCTCATGCCACCTCCTACCCTTCTCTAAGGTCTTCTCAATGATACCAATGAGAGTCTTGTTTGTGGCTTCGGCTTGGCCGTTGCCTTGAGGGTAGTAGGGCGAGGAGAAGTGGTGAGTTATGCCATACGTGTTGCACAACTTAACCATCCGCTCGTTCTTGAATGGGGTACCATTATCAGACACCAGGTCTCGTGGAACCCCAAATCGAGCCAAGATATTCCTCCGGATGAAAGCCACCACATGTTGCCCCATTACATTCGTTAGGGAAATGGCTTCCACCCACTTGGAGAAATACTCCGTGGCTGCTAAGATAAAACGATGCCCATTCGAGGCCTTTGGGAATATGGGGCCTACAATGTCAAACGCCCACATGGTAAATGGCCAGGGGCTGACCACGGAATGCAATGCAGATGAAGGGATATGAATGGCGTGCCCATGCACTTGACATGGATGACACTTTCTAACATGATCGTGACAATCCCTTTTCAGGGTGGACCAAAAATAACCCCCTCTAAGTATTTTCATTGCCATCATGTTGGCATTAACATGACCTCCACATTCTCCATCGTGGAACTCGTGCATCACTATCCTAGCCTCCTCTAGGTCGATACACCTAAGCAGAATGCCGGTAAAACTCTTTTTGTATAAGACCCCACCCAGAATGGTGTATCGGGTCGAAATCTTACGAATGAATGCCCTATCTTTGGATGTGGCATCCTCGGTGAATCCCCATTTTCTAAAAATTGTTTTATGTCATAGAACCAGGGTTTTTCAATAGATTCTGGGTTGTTTTGGCAAATATCCAAGTCGTGTGTGGATGGATGGGGCGCATGCCATATTTCCAAAGATCTGGTCCCTGAAATGGGATCGACCTTCAGGGCTGAACCCAAGGAAGAGAGGGCATCGGCGATGCCATTGTCCTCTCTTCCCACGTGTGTGAGCTTACACGACTGGAAGGATTGGACCAATCGAGTGGCCAACTCGTGATATGGAAGTAGTTTCTCATTACGTACTTGCCAAATTTTTAAAACCTGGTTTATGACAAGGAGCGAATCTCCAAAGACCTCGATGCATGATGCCCCTAGAGTTTTCGAAATCCTTAAGCCTTGTATGAGTGCTTCATACTCAGCTACGTTGTTGGAACATTCGAAATCTAAGCGGACTGCTATGGGAATCTCGCCCTTTTCAGGGGAGATTAGGATGATCCCGGCACCAGCCCCTCGTTGGTTTCGTGCCCCGTCGAAGTGCATCTTCCACACTTGGTTTTCGAAAGAATTTGCCAAAATGTGGTTTTGAAAATGGTTTTGCAATATGCCTTCATCAGGCATTTCGACAAGAGTGGGATATGCGTCCTCCAAGGGGAAGTCAGCCACGTAATCTGCTAGGGCTTGCCCCTTAACGGAGATCTGGTGATGGTATTTTAGATCATACTCCATTAGAAGGAGTTGCCATTTGCCCAATCTACCTGTGAGAATGGGTTTTTCGAACAAGTGCTTGATTGGATCAAGCTTGGACACTATCCAAATCTCATGATCTAGGAAGTAGTGTCTGAATTTCTGGCAGGCCCAGACTAGGGCCAAGCACGTCTTCTCCATGGCTTGATAATTTCGTTCATAAGCCAAGAGAGTTTTCGAAATATAGTAGATGGCATACTCCTTATGGGTGTCGTCCTCGTATTGAGCCAACAGGGCTCCTAAAGCGTTTACATGCACGGAGATGTATAATAAAAGCGGTTTTCCTTGTTTTGGAGGATTCAAAACGGGGGGATTAACCAAGTATGCCT
Organism: Brasenia schreberi; assembly: GCA_036023115.1. Classification (NCBI taxonomy): domain Eukaryota; kingdom Viridiplantae; phylum Streptophyta; class Magnoliopsida; order Nymphaeales; family Cabombaceae; genus Brasenia; species Brasenia schreberi. Next base: position 729,883 of record JAYKKT010000035.1, on the reverse strand, counting down.
TTAGTCTCTCGAAGGACTTTTGGCATTCGTCATCCCATAAGAATTTCGTACCCTTCCTTAACAGTTTGTTGAAGGGTTCGCATCTAGTTGCCAGATTCGATATGAATCGGCGCACAGATTGTAATCGACCCTGGAGGCTACGGACTTGGGTGAGATTGGAGGGTGGAGCCATGTCTATGATGGCTCGACACTTAGAGGGGTCGACTTCTATTCCCCTTTGGCTCACCATAAAGCCTAGAAGCTTTCCTGATTCTACCCCGAACACACATTTTTGAGGGTTTAGCTTTACTTTGTAAAGCCTAAGCCTTTCGAAAATCTTTTGTAAACATTCGATATGGGTGCATCGGGTTTTTGGATTTCGCCAAGAGATCATCTACATACACTTCTACAAGCTCGTGAATTTGATCATGGAAGATCGTGTTCATGGCTCGTTGGTATGTTGCGCCGGCATTTTTCAAACCAAAGGGCATGACTGTATAGCAGTACGTGCCCCATGGGGTTGTGAAGGCGGTCTTACCCTGATCTCGTGGACTTAGTTTGATTTGATTATAGCCTGAATAGCCATCCATAAATGAAAACATTTCATGATTTGCAGTACTATCGACTATCAAATCTATGTTCGGTAAAGGATAATTATCCTTTGGAGTGGCCTTATTCAGGTTTCTGAAATCGATGCATATTCGAATTTTCCCATTGGTTTTTCGAACTACAACGATATTTGACAACCAATCAGAATACGCAATGGGTTTTATAAATCCGGCTTTTAGCAGATCTTCTAAACCCTCTTTGACTTGCGTGTGTACATTCGGGTGTATTTTCCTAAGCTTCTGCTTTATTGGTTTTACACCTACATCTAAGAGAAGACGATGCTCGACTATGCTGGGATCTATGCCCGGCATGTCTTCATACGTCCATGCAAACACATCTAAATAGGTTCGTAGAAATGCAATGAATGCTAACTTTTCAGTTTCATGCAAGCATGTGCCTATTTTGATGGTTTTTGGATTGGAATCATCCCCTAGGTTCACCTCTACGAAATCTCCTCCTACTGATTGGGAAGGTCTTTCAAAATCGAGAATTCTATGAAATTCTGGGAGCTCAGAAGTGGGATCTTCCTCAAGGGGATCCACTTCTGGGCTTTGATCATTCTCGTGGGCTTTAGACCCGAGGGAACTTGATGCGTGGTTTTCAAAATAACCTGGTTTTGTACTTGGATTTTCAAGTGATTTCGAAATTTTTGGTCTGGCTATGCAGACAACGTTTCTTTCGAAATCCTTTTCTTTCGCCAAAGTCATACCAGGAGCAGCTATGTACAAAATCTTTTTGGTATTTTCCAAATTTTCGATTTTTTTGGGTTTTTGTAAAACAAGAACTTTAGGAACTATACAAAGCACACTTTTTTCGAGTTTTTGTTTTTCCATTGTTTGGTTTTTCTTGTTTTTTTCGATTTTTTTTTTTTTTTTTTTTTTTTGATTTTAAGTTTTCAAATGTTTTTGGTATTTTTAGAAAAAGGGATCTTCCGTCATACCTACAAAGGGAAAACACTATGGGTTAGACTCGGAATAGGAGGTCTAAACCATAGGTCTCTTCTAAGACAGGCTCCGGGGCACCCTTGACCCAGGTGGTCACAGGGGGTGGCTCCGGCGGTATTTGGGGAGTATAGCCGATCCCATATCGGCTTGGATTGGCCCTAGGAAGGATGGGCTCTAGGAGACCCTGGTTTTGTGCCCCTAGACTTTTGTAGGGCGTGTAGCCCATGTTCAATAACATGTTCCACGACCTTTTGTTTTTTGAAAAGATGGGATATAAGTCGTGGTCCTGGAACATGCTATCGTCGATATTAGGCTCGTAGGGCCTTTTGTCCAGGGGTTTTGGAAATAGGGAACGTTTGGGTTTTCCTAGGAGGATTAGAGTCGGGAGGGGGCCTGCTTTGGGCGGCCCCTTCACACATACAACCTTCCTAGGGTTGTTCAACACGAGCCGAGGTGGCTCAACCATAATTTGCCCCAGGTTAGCCTCGTGGGCCTGGGAGCTCGATAAACAAGGGGAGTTTATGATCCCCTGAAGCTGTGGGTGACTCTCACCTAGGATCACTACGACTTGGTCCCTAAAAGGGATCTTGACACATTTGTGGAAGGTGGATGGCACAGCGCACAAACTGTGTATCCAGGGTCTTCCCAGCAACAGGTTATAATGGGGGTGGATGTCCAAGACATGGAACACCCCCGTGTGTTCGATCCCTCCCGTTTCCATTGGGAGTTCGATGGATCCTAAAGGCCTAGACGCATTCCCATCGTATCCAGTGATAACGATGGGGCTTGGGTTCACTGAAGTCAAGGTGACTCCGATTTTGTACGCCACGTGAAGTGGAAGGATGTTGAGCCCTCCTCCACCATCGACTAGGCACCTGTCCAGAGAGTGGTTGTTTAGAACCACCTCGATATGCAGGGCCTGGTTATGGGTTTCGTAGGGTCTATCTACATCATCTTCCGAAAAGGTGATGGGCGATTTTGCTCCTAATAAAGCCACTTGGGCAGACAAGGACTCCGGACTTATGTTCGAATCAACCTTGGCCCTTTCTAGAATTTTCTCTAAGACAAGTCTATGCCTAGGCGAGGTTTTGATAAGCTCTAGGATAGACATGTGAATAGGAATCTTTGAAAGGTGGTTTTCGAAATCATAAGGATTTAGGATGATTTTGTCCTTATCTGCTTTTGGCAGACCACTAGGGATACATGCTTTTGAGGGGCCAGGCACACTGACCACCTTTTGAGCACCTTGAAGGTGCGGGGGTTGGTAGATCCTCCCTGATCTAGTGACTTCCCCCACGACCAACCTAGGGTTCGCGCTAAACTTGGCTCTAAGAATGAGCTGAGGAGAACCTTGGATTTTCAAAACTGGTTTTGCCGGGGTTTCCACTTTTGATGGTCCCCGAATGACGACTTGGGCGGGCCTCTTGTATAGTACAAGGATGGGCGCACAAGCGGGTCGACCAGGTTTAGGCTTTTGCGCTAGTTCCTTGGAAATGGTGAGGGTACATACCTCCTTTCCTTTCCCACTGCCACTGGCGTGTTTGGGAAAGGGTTCCTTGAAGATAGCTTGAGGTGGCTCAGGTTCCGCAGTGATCTGGAGCCGGCCCTCCGCTATCAAGTTCTCAATTTTATTTAGAAGAGAGAAGCACTGTTTGGTATCATGGCCTTTGAGCCGATGATACTTGCAAAATCGGTTTAAATACCCCCCTTTGGACGTGACTCCTTCGGGGATTTCAGGGAGTTCGATCATGCCCTGGGCAAGTAAGAGGTCTAGGACCTCCGACACAGGTTGCCCCAGCGGAGTGTACTCCCGTTTTTCAATTGGTTTTGAAAAATTACGTTCTCTCTTATTTTCTATTTTTTCAAAATTTTTAGAAGTGCCCGCCATGCCTGGATCCACCCGGACATTGGCGATTTTATGGGGCTTTGCCCCTTTGTCCGTTGTGGGCAGCCCATATGCGATGGGCTTTTCCACACGTGTTTTGGGAACGGCACTTCCTTTCCATAAGTGGTCGTATGTCCCTTTTCGCAAGTTGGTTTCGAAAAGGGAGGCCTTTTGATCAACTTATGGAAAGTTGAAATCTCATGGAGCGAGAGAAGGGTTTTTAACTCGCTTTTGAAATTATCCAGGATGAGCATTACTGCGCATCCTTCGGATATAGGCTCTCGCACTTGGCCTAAAAGAGACCTCCATCTTATAATGAAGGCATGCACGTCTTCGTTCATGCCTTGCTTTGTATCCCTTAAGGTATTCAGGGTTGGCGTGACTTCCACGTTGTGTGCAAATCTTTGCATGAAGCAGTTCGCTAACTCTTCAAAAGTAGCGAACTGGCTTAAGTCGTAGGAAGCCAGCCATTTGGCAGCTGTGCCCTTAAGGGATAGAGGGAACCAATACACCCATTTCATCGAGTCCTTTTTCTTCTTATGGGCTCGACGTGAGAAAAGCTGCAAGTGAGACCTAGGGTCTCCCATGCCATCATACCGATGGAAGTTCGGTATTTCATCGTCACTGTCTGTTTCGTAATCCATAGGAAGGAAATCAGACAGGGCGTAGCTTCTTTTCTCTTTATTTTGCCCTTTCAGCAGTTGTTGTAGGGCTTTACGGTCCTTTTGTGTGAAGGACTCGTGGTATTGGTTGCCTTCCATTACGGAGGCTTCTTTTTGCTTGCGAGGTTTTTCAATTTTCTTTTTAGGCCTTTGTTCACCGTTTGATGAACACGAATCGCCTACTTCAGCCTCTTGGCTGAGAGCATCGATTTTGGCCTCAAATTCCCTTCTCAAGTCCTCGATTTCATCTAGTTTTATTTTGTTTTTGAAAATCCTCCTAGAGTGAGAACTTGATGCGCATGAGCCTTGGCTCGACACTTCACTTGGATTGGATTTTGACATGCTTTTCAAGCTTTTTCAAAATTTCCTAAGTAAAAGCAAAGAAAACAAGTTAAAACGACACCTTTATAAAATTTTCGCAAGACTCCTACAAGTAAACTCGATTTTTGAAAAGGCTCACGTCCCACCGGGCGTGCCAATCTCTGTAGACGCGCGAAAATCCCCGCCTCTTCGCCCCTTTCGTGGCTTGGAGTGGATCTTATCGTGCGTCTAAGGCCTATGTATACAAACAGGGCGTGCCAGCTAGCTTACTTAAGCTAGCGAAGATATATTAATACTGACTTCTAAACGTGGCGACTGTGAGCAAGTGAGCTCTTGTCGTCGCAGACCTTCTTGCACCGATGCGCAAGGGTCAGTCTGTACGCTTTTGCAAAGATCGAGTTTTTGGGGAGAAAGTCTACGAAACGGTTCGAGATGTCTATTTCGGGTCTTTAAGATGCGATTGCATGTTTTAGATCACGTGGATTTGCACGTGCCTAAGTCTTTTCTTTTATCCCTTTTTGGGTCGCCTAGTTTGTGTGTTATGAACACTCCACTACATGGGCGAATTCGAGCGGGGGTTGCTTCGATGCAATATGCGTCCTACCTCGTGGTATGGCGTAGATGCAATGCAAACTCACGCTACTCCAAAGGGAAAACCCGAAATGTAAAGACAATGTTGAAGGGAAATAACAGAAGGGAAATAACCGAAGGGAAATAACCGAAGGGAAATAACCGAAGGGAAATAACCGAAGGGAGATACGTATATATCTTATGTATATGAGCCCTTACTCGGGTCTTGCAAATAAGAGCGAAGGCTCAATGTGGGTGCGTGCTTGAATTGAAAGACTTACACACACGACATGAAATTAAACCCAAATATAAATTGCAGTATGGCCTTGACTAAGGTCTTGGGAGTAAGAGCGAAGGCTCAATGTGTGTGAGAGTGCTTGAATTGAAGTACTACACACACGACATAAATGAAACCCAAATATAACTGCAATAAGGCCTTTACTAAGGTCTTGGGAGTAAGAGCGAAGGCTCAATGTGTGTGAAAGTGCTTGAATTGAAAGACTTACTCACACGACAAGAAATGAAACCCAAATAGTATAGGTCGGCCCTTACTTGGGTCTTTCAAATAAGAGCGAAAGCTCAATGTGTGTGAGAGTGTTCGAATTGAAAGACAACGCACCCAACTTAAACAAAACCCTTCGGAAATGAAATATATACGTACACTTATATATTAGGGGCTGATTAGGCCCGTGTGTGTTCAAAATTGTGCACGACTAAGAGAGTGCACGTGTGTGGTTGTGCCAAGCCACGTTATTACAAGCGGGGGGAGACTATGCTCCGTTATTACAACCCCGTATCAAATTGAATTTTAAGCAAGTGTACGACTAGAGACCGAGTTTAGACACTTACGAGTAGCTGGTCCGTAGAGGTCTTGCTTGAGCGTGGCCTTGGCTTTGGGCTGCAAACGGGAGCTCCGCGAAGGTATGTGCTCAAGGGTGCTGGCCGGCTGCAAATGGGGCGCGGGATGGACGCCTCGAAGGGGACCGGTGGCAAGTGGGCGGCGCCTCCAAGTAGGGAGTTTAGAGTGGCTGACTAAGTGGGTCTTAGGGTCACTAGGGAAGTTAGGGACTTAGGGAAACTGGACCTAAAAGGTGAGCTAGTGGGAAGGCCAAAGGGGACACCTAGGGGGGGGTTGGCCGAATGGGAGATGGTGGCTAAGTAGTGGCCAGCCACTTGGGTTATCCTAGGTTCGGCTAGGCTTAGGGGGTGGCGTTAAAGAGGTGGAGCTAAGGGGAAGATGGGTGGCTAAGAGTGGAGAGGTGGTAGAGAGTGGTTTTGAGGGAGTTAGGGGGACTTACCGAATGGGAAGGAGTGGCGGATGGAGTGGGAGAGTGGCGGGCAGGTAGCTGTCGGCTAGTGGAGTTGGGGGGAAGGTGGTGACGTCCAGCTGGGGGGGCAGTGGTGGTGGAGTGGGAGAAGGAAGGTGGCGGAGCAGGTGGCGGCTGGTGGAGGAGCTGGAGCTGCTGGGAAGACGGATGAGAGATGGGAGAATGAGAGGGCCCGGCTGGGTGGTGGAGTGGTTCCCACTTGGAAAACCCGCCCACAATGAGGGGGGTTTAAATAGGGGATGGGTAGGTCGGTTAGGGCTGGTTGTGGGTAGTGGTTAGGTGGTTTAGGTAGGGTAGTATGTAGATAAGGTGGGCTGGATGGGGTTGGGCCAGATATTTTAAAACTAGGGGTTTGGGAAAATCGTGGGCTAAGGGTGGTTTAGGGGTTTAGGGCTAGGTTAGGTGGTTGGGTTTTAGGGTGAGGTTTAGTGAGCTAGGTTAGGTGGTTTAGGCTAGGTTTAGGCTAGGATTAGGGAAATTAATCTAGGTTTAGGGAAGGATTAGGGGAGTGGGTTAGGTGATTAGGTCGGGATTAGGCCGGGATTAGGGAAGTGGGTTAGGTGATTAGGTTCAGATTAGGGGTGGATTAGGGGTTTAGGCTAGGTTTAGGCATTTTTGGCTAGGTTTAGGTGAAGGAGCTCCCTTAGCATGGCCCATAGACCTTGATCACCCCATGTTGGTGCAGCCCTAGGTTAGGTTTTAGCTAATTACAAGCTTAAACCCACTCAATTAGGCTAAACCACAAGATTAAACCCAAACTTGACACACAAGTCAAGCTTAATACAACACTCTTGATATTTATCACCCCCACTCTCTCTCATGCCCAATATCCCACGTGAATTTCAAGTGGGCCCTACCTCCATTTATGAGGAGGTGATGTGGGCCATGGATATGGATATTGGATTGGATCTCTGGATCCAAATCCAAATCTAAGTCCACATATGGGTTTGGATTGGAATCTGGATATATATGGTCCAGATCCAATTCAAACTGAACTCTGACTCCTTCGAGCTGGGTTCGAAACGGACGATTCGTGCGGGGCCTGACAGCATCAGTACTCCGTCTGCGTTGGGTCTTCGCCAACATAGTCGTCCGCCTCCGTTTCTGCCTTCCGGAGATGACTTCAAATGCTTTTTTTGATAAGAACAGGGTCTTGGACGTTCGAGATCCTGGGGTGTGAATCAGATGCAAGAGTTGCTGTGCCGGGCTTGACGGGTGCTCCGGTTCCGGGCTCTTCTTGGCTCTCCTGGTCCTGTCTCGATCGGGCCAAGCTACTTTGGGGTTTCAAAACATGTTTTAAAAGGGTTTTCAAAAGCTATATTATATGTTTTTAAAAGATAAAGTTTAAAACACATATACAGGGTTTGTTTGGAAGGCTCCTGGGTTTCCAAACTCAAAAATGGCCCTTTGGGGCTGCTTGTATAAAACCAGATTTGTTTAAGAAATTTGTGGGATTTCGGGGTGTTTACACCTAGCCTAATCACCTAACCTAGCTCACTAAACCTCACCCTAAAACCCAACCACCTAACCTAGCCCTAAACCCCTAAACCACCCTTAGCCCACGATTTATCCAAACACCTAGTTTTAAAATATCTGGCCCAACCCCATCCAGCCCACCTTATCTACATACCACCCTACCTAAACCACCTAACCACTACCCACAGCCCAGCCCTAACCGACCTACCCATCCCCTATTTAAACCCCCCCCATTGTGGGCGGGTTTTCCAAGTGGGAACCACCTTTCCATCCAGCCGGGCCATCTCCTTCTCCCATCTTCCATCCAGCCGTGACCACTCCCCAGCAGCTCCACCTGCTCCACCAGCCGCCACCTGCTCCGCCACCTTCCCTCTTCCGTCCACCACCACTGCCCCCCATCCGGACGCCACCATCTTCCCCCAACTCCACCAGCCGACAGCCACCTGCCCGCCACTCTCCCACTCCATCCGCCACTTCTCCCCATTCGGTAAGTACCCTAAACTCCCTCAAAACCCCTCTCTACCACCTCTTCACTCTTAGCCACCCATCTTCCCTTCAGCTCAGCCCCTTTGCCGCCACCACCTAAGCCTAGCCGAACCTAGGATAACCCAAGTGGCTGGCCACTACTTAGCCACCATCTCCCATTCGGCCAACCCCCCCCCCCCCCCTAGGTGTCCTCTTTGGCCTTCCCACTAGCTCACCTTTTAGGTCCAGTTTCCCTAAGTACCTAACTTCCCTAGTGACCCTAAGACCCACTTATTAAGCCACTCTAAACTCCCTACTTGGAGGCGCCACCTACTTGCTACCGGCCCCCTTCGAGGCGTATATCCCGCGCCCCATTTGCAGCCGGCCAGCACCCTTGATCACATACCTTCGCGGAGCTCCCGTTTGCAGCCCAAAGCCAAGGCCACGCTCAAGCAAGACCTCTACGGACCAACTACTCGTAAGTGTCTAAACTCGGTCTTTAGTCATACACTTGCTTGAAATTCAATTTGATACGGGGTTGTAATAACGGAGCATAGTCTCCCCCCGCTTGTAATAACGTGGCTTGGCACAACCACACACGTGCACTCTCTTAGTCGTGCACAATTTTGAACACACACGGGCCTAATCAGCCCCTAATATATAAGTGTACATATATATTTCATTTCCGAAGGGTTTTGTTTAAGTTGGGTGCGTTGTCTTTCAATTCAAACACTCTCACACACATTGAGCTTTCGCTCTTATTTGAAAGACCCAAGTAAGGGCCGACCTATACTATTTGGGTTTCATTTCTTGTCGTGTGAGTAAGTCTTTCAATTCAAGCACTTTCACACACATTGAGCCTTCGCTCTTACTCCCAAGACCTTAGTAAAGGCCTTATTGCAGTTATATTTGGGTTTCATTTATGTCGTGTGTGTAGTACTTCAATTCAAGCACTCTCACACACATTGAGCCTTCGCTCTTACTCCCAAGACCTTAGTCAAGGCCATACTGCAATTTATATTTGGGTTTAATTTCTTGTCGTGTGTGTAAGTCTTTCAATTCAAGCACGCACCCACATTGAGCCTTCGCTCTTATTTGCAAGACCCGAGTAAGGGCTCATATACATAAGATATATACATATTTCCCTTCGGTTATTTCCCTTCTGTTATTTCCCTTCGGTTATTTCCCTTCGGTTATTTCCCTTCTGTTATTTCCCTTCAGTATTGTCCTTACATTTCGGGTTTTCCCTTTGGAGTAGCGTGAGTTTGCATTGCATCTACGCCATACCACGAGGTAGGACGCATATTGCATCGAAGCAACCTCCGCTCGAATTCGCTCATGTAGTGGAGTGTTCATACCACACAAACTAGGCGACCCAAAAAGGGATAAAAGAAAAAACTTAGGCACGTGCAAATCCACGTGATCTAAAACATGCAATCGCATCTTAAAGACCCGAAATAAGACACCTCGAACCGTTTCGTAGACTTTCTCCCCAAAACTCGATTTTTGCAAAAGCGTACAGACTGACCCTTGCGCATCGGTGCAAGAAGGTTTGCGACGACAAGAGCTCACTTGCTCACAGTCGCCACGTTTAGAAGTCAGTGTTAAATATATCTTCGCTAGCTTAAGTAAGCTAGCTGGCACGCCCTATTTGTATACATAGGCCTTAGACGCACGATAAGATCCACTCCAAGCCACGAAAGAGGCAAAGAGGCGGGGATTTTCGCGCGTCTACAGAGATTGGCACGCCCAGTGGGACGTGAGCCTTTTCAAAAAGTCGAGTTTACTTGTAGAAGTCTTGTGAAAATTTTATAAAGGTGTCGTTTTAACTTGTTTTCTTTGCTTTTACTTAGGAAATTTTGAAAAAGCTTGAAAAGCATGTCAAAATCCAATCCAAGTGAAGTGTCGAGCCAAGGCTCATGCGCATAAGGTTCTCACTCTATGAGGATTTTCAAAAACAAAATAAAACTAGATGAAATCGAGGACTTGAGAAGGGAATTTGAGGCCAAAATCGATGCTCTCAGCCAAGAGGCTGAAGTAGGCGATTCATGTTCATCAAACGGTGAACAAAGGCCTAAAAAGAAAATGGAAAAACCTCGCAAGCAAAAAGAGGCCTCCATAATGGAAGGCAACCAATACCACGAGTCCTTCACACAAAAGGATCGTAAAGCCCTACAGCAACTGCTGAAAGGGCAAAATAAAGAGAAAAGAAGCTACGCCCTGTCTGATTTCCTTCCTATGGATTACGAAACAGACAGTGACGATGAAATACCGAACTTCCATCGGTATGATGGCATGGGAGACCCTAGGTCTCACTTGCAGCTTTCTCACGTCGAGCCCATAAGAAGAAAAAGGACTCGATGAAATGGGTGTATTGGTTCCCCCTATCCCTTAAAGGCACAGCTGCCAAATGGCTGGCTTCCTACGACTTAAGCCAGTTCGCTACTTTTGAAGAGTTAGCGAACTGCTTCATGCAAAGATTTGCACACAACGTGGAAGTCACGCCAACCCTAAATACCTTAAGGGATACAAAGCAAGGCATGAACGAAGACGTGCATGCCTTCATTATAAGATGGAGGTCTCTTTTGGGCCAAGTGCGAGAGCCTATATCCGAAGGATGCGCAGTGATGCTCATCCTGGATAATTTCAAAAGCGAGTTAAAAACCCTTCTCTCGCTCCATGAGATTTCAACTTTCCATAAGTTGATCAAAAAGGCCTCCCTTTTCGAAACCAACTTACGAAAAGGGACATATGACCACTTATGGAAAGGAAGTGCCGTTCCCAAAACACGTGTGGAAAAACCCATCGCATATGGGCTGCCCACAACGGACAAAGGGGCAAAGCCCCATAAAATCGCCAATGTCCGGGTGGATCCAGGCATGGCGGGCACTTCTAAAAATTTTGAAAAAATAGAAAATAAGAGAGAACGCAATTTTTCAAAACCAATTGAAAAACGGGAGTACACTCCGCTGGGGCAACCTGTGTCGGAGGTCCTAGACCTCTTACTTGCCCAGGGCATGATCGAACTCCCTGAAATCCCCGAAGGAGTCACGTCCAAAGGGGGGTATTTAAACCGATTTTGCAAGTATCATCGGCTCAAAGGCCATGATACCAAACGGTGCTTCTCTCTTCTAAATAAAATTGAGAACTTGATAGCGGAGGGCCGGCTCCAGGTCACTGCGGAACCTGAGCCACCTCAAGCTATCTTCAAGGAACCCTTTCCCAAACACGCCAGTGGCAGTGGGAAAGGAAAGGAGGTATGTACCCTCACCATTTCCAAGGAACTAGCGCGAAAGCCCGAACCTGGTCGACCTGCTTGTGCGCCCCTCCTTGTATTATACAAGAGGCCCGCCCAAGTCGTCATTCGGGGACCACCAAAAGTGGAAACCCCGACAAGACCAGTTTTGAAAATCCAAGGTTCTCCTCAGCTCATCCTTAGAGCCAAGTTTAGCTCGAACCCTAGGCTGGTCGTGGGGGAAGTCACTAGATCCGGGAGGATCTACCAACCCCCGCACCTTCAAGGTGCTCAAAGGTGGTCAGTGTGCCTGGCCCCTCAAAAGCATGTATCCCTAGTGGTCTGCCAAAAGCAGATAAGGACAAAATCATCCTAAATCCTTATGATTTCGAAAACCACCTTTCAAAGATTCCTATTCACATGTCTATCCTAGAGCTTATCAAAACCTCGCCTAGGCATAGACTTGTCTTAGAGAAAATTCTAGAAAGGGCCAAGGTTGATTCGAACATAAGTCCGGAATCCTTGTCTGCCCAAGTGGCTTTATTAGGAGCAAAATCGCCCATCACCTTTTCGGAAGATGATGTAGATAGACCCTACGAAACCCATAACCAGGCCCTGCATATCGAGGTGGTTCTAAACAACCACTCTCTGGACAGGTGCCTAGTCGATGGTGGAGGAGGGCTCAACATCCTTCCACTTCACGTGGCGTACAAAATCGGAGTCACCTTGACTTCAGTGAACCCAAGCCCCATCGTTATCACTGGATACGATGGGAATGCGTCTAGGCCTTTAGGATCCATCGAACTCCCAATGGAAACGGGAGGGATCGAACACACGGGGGTGTTCCATGTCTTGGACATTCACCCCCATTATAACCTGTTGCTGGGAAGACCCTGGATACACAGTTTGTGCGCTGTGCCATCCACCTTCCACAGGTGTGTCAAGATCCCTTTTAGGGACCAGGTCGTAGTGATCCTAGGTGAGAGTCACCCACAGCTTCAGGGGATCATAAACTCCCCTTGTTTATCGAGCTCCCAGGCCCATGAGGCTAACCTGGGGAAAATTATGGTTGAGCCACCTCGGCTCGTGTTGAACAACCCTAGGAAGGTTGTATGTGTGAAGGGGCCGCCCAAAGCAGGCCCCCTCCCGACTCTAATCCTCCTAGGAAAACCCAAACGTTCCCTATTTCCAAAACCCCTGGACAAAAGGCCATACGAGCCTAATATGGACGATAGCATGTTCCAGGACCACGACTTGTATCCCATCTTTTCAAAAAACAAAAGGTCGTGGAACATGTTATTAAACATGGGCTACACGCCCTACAAAAGTCTAGGGGCACAAAACCAGGGTCTCCTAGAGCCCATCCTGCCTAGGGCCAACCCAAGCCGATATGGGATCGGCTATACTCCCCGAATACCGCCGGAGCCACCCCCTGTGACCACCTGGGTCAAGGGTGCCCCGGAGCCTGTCTTAGAAGAGACCTATGGTTTAGACCTCCTGTTCCGAGTCTAACCCATAGTGTTTTCCCTTTGTAGGTATGACGGAAGATCCCTTTTTCTAAAAATACCAAAAACATTTGAAAACTTAAAATAAAAAAAAATCGAAAAACAAGAAAAACCAAAAACAATGGAAAAACAAAAACTCGAAAAAAGTGTGCTTTGTATAGTTCCCAAAGTTCTTATTTTACAAAAACCCAAAAAAATCGAAAATTTGGAAAATACCAAAAAGATTTTGTACATAGCCGCTCCTGGTAGGACTTTGGCGAAAGAAAAGGATTTCGAAAGAAACGTCGTCTTTATAGCCAGACCAAAAATTTCGAAATCACTTGAAAATCCAAGTACAAAACCAGGTTATTTTGAAAATCACGCATCAAGTTCCCTCGGGTCTATAGCCCACGAGAATGATCAAAGCCCAGAAGTGGATCCCCTTGAGGAAGATCCCACTTCTGAGCTCCCAGAATTTCATAGAATTCTCGATTTTGAAAGACCTTCCCAATCAGTAGGAGGAGATTTCGTAGAGGTGAACCTAGGGGATGATTCCAATCCCAAAACCATCAAAATAGGCGCATGCTTGCATGAAACTGAAAAGTTAGCATTCATTGCATTTCTACGAACCTATTTAGATGTGTTTGCATGGACGTATGAAGACATGCCGGGCATAGATCCCAGCATAGTCGAGCATCGTCTTCCCTTAGATGTAGGTGTAAAACCAATAAAGCAGAAGCTTAGGAAAATACACCCGAATGTACACACGCAAGTCAAAGAGGGTTTAGAAGATCTGCTAAAAGCCGGATTTATAAAACCCATTGCGTATTCTGATTGGTTGTCAAATATCGTTGTAGTTCGAAAAACCAATGGGAAAATTCGAATATGCATCGATTTCAGAAACCTGAATAAAGCCACTCCAAAGGATAATTATCCTTTACCAAACATAGATTTGATAGTCGATAGTACTGCAAATCATGAAATGTTTTCATTCATGGATGGTTATTCAGGCTATAATCAAATCAAACTAAGACCACGAGATCAGGGTAAGACCGCCTTCACAACCCCATGGGGCACGTACTGCTATACAGTCATGCCCTTTGGTTTGAAAAATGCCGGCGCAACATACCAACGAGCCATGAACACGATCTTCCATGATCAAATTCACGAGCTTGTAGAAGTGTATGTAGATGATCTCTTGGCGAAATCCAAAACCCGATGCACCCATATCGAATGTTTACAAAAGATTTTCGAAAGGCTTAGGCTTTACAAAGTAAAGCTAAACCCTCAAAAATGTGTGTTCGGGGTAGAATCAGGGAAGCTTCTAGGCTTTATGGTGAGCCAAAGGGGAATAGAAGTCGACCCCTCTAAGTGTCGAGCCATCATAGACATGGCTCCACCCTCCAATCTCACCCAAGTCCGTAGCCTTCAGGGTCGATTACAATCTGTGCGCCGATTCATATCAAATCTGGCAACTAGATGCGAACCCTTCAACAAACTGTTGAGAAAGGGTACGAAATTCTTATGGGATGACGAATGCCAAAAGTCCTTCGAGAGACTAAAGGCATACTTGGTTAATCCCCCCGTTTTGAATCCTCCAAAACAAGGAAAACCGCTTTTATTATACATCTCCGTGCATGTAAACGCTTTAGGAGCCCTGTTGGCTCAATACGAGGATGACACCCATAAGGAGTATGCCATCTACTATATTTCGAAAACTCTCTTGGCTTATGAACGAAATTATCAAGCCATGGAGAAGACGTGCTTGGCCCTAGTCTGGGCCTGCCAGAAATTCAGACACTACTTCCTAGATCATGAGATCTGGATAGTGTCCAAGCTTGATCCAATCAAGCACTTGTTCGAAAAACCCATTCTCACAGGTAGATTGGGCAAATGGCAACTCCTTCTAATGGAGTATGATCTGAAATACCATCACCAGATCTCCGTTAAGGGGCAAGCCCTAGCAGATTACGTGGCTGACTTCCCATTGGAGGACGCATATCCCACTCTTGTCGAAATGCCTGATGAAGGCATATTGCAAAACCATTTTCAAAACCACATTTTGGCAAATTCTTTCGAAAACCAAGTGTGGAAGATGCACTTCGACGGGGCACGAAACCAACGAGGGGCTGGTGCCGGGATCATCCTAATCTCCCCTGAAAAGGGCGAGATTCCCATAGCAGTCCGCTTAGATTTCGAATGTTCCAACAACGTAGCTGAGTATGAAGCACTCATACAAGGCTTAAGGATTTCGAAAACTCTAGGGGCATCATGCATCGAGGTCTTTGGAGATTCGCTCCTCGTCATAAACCAGGTTTTAAAAATTTGGCAAGTACGTAATGAGAAACTACTTCCATATCACGAGTTGGCCACTCGATTGGTCCAATCCTTCCAGTCGTGTAAGCTCACACACGTGGGAAGAGAGGACAATGGCATCGCCGATGCCCTCTCTTCCTTGGGTTCAGCCCTGAAGGTCGATCCCATTTCAGGGACCAGATCTTTGGAAATATGGCATGCACCCCAGCCATCCACACACGACTTGGATATTTGCCAAAACAACCCAGAGTCTATTGAAAAACCCTGGTTCTATGACATAAAACAATTTTTAGAAAATGAGGGATTCACCGAGGATGCCACAGCCAAAGATAGGGCATTCATTCGTAAGATTTCGACCCGATACACCATTCTGGGTGGGGTCTTATACAAAAAGAGTTTTACCGGCATTCTGCTTAGGTGTATCGACCTAGAGGAGGCTAGGATAGTGATGCACGAGTTCCACGACGGAGAATGTGGAGGTCATGTTAATGCCAACATGATGGCGATGAAAATACTTAGAGGGGGTTATTTTTGGTCCACCCTGAAAAAGGATTGTCACGATCATGTTAGAAAGTGTCATCCATGTCAAGTGCATGGGCACGCCATTCATATCCCTTCATCTGCATTGCATTCCGTGGTCAGCCCCTGGCCATTTACCATGTGGGCGTTTGACATTGTAGGCCCCATATTTCCAAAGGCCTCGAATGGGCATCCTTTTATTTTAGCAGCCACGGAGTATTTCTCCAAGTGGGTGGAAGCCATTTCCCTAACGAATGTAATGGGGCAACATGTGGTGGCTTTCATCCGGAGGAATATCTTGGCTCGATTTGGGGTTCCACGAGACCTTGTGTCTGATAATGGTACCCCATTCAAGAACGAGCGGATGGTTAAGTTGTGCAACACGTATGGCATAACTCACCACTTCTCCTCGCCCTACTACCCTCAAGGCAACGGCCAAGCCGAAGCCACAAACAAGACTCTCATTGGTATCATTGAGAAAACCTTAGAGAAGGGTAGGAGGTGGCATGAGAAGATGGATGAAGCCTTATGGGCTTATAGGACTTCCATCCGGGCTCCCACGAATGCCACACCATTCGAATTGGTCTATGGCACAAACGCCATTCTTCCCATTCATACCCAACTGCATTCATTTCATACATCCATTGCACTCGACCTCCCCCTAGAGACGCTTCAGCATGCTAGGATGGCCGAACTAGATTTGCTAGATGAGAGGCGACTCCTTGCCATGGATCATGCTCGTGCATACCGGCAAAGGATAGCCCGACATTATAGCAAACACATAAGACCTCGCCACTTTGAAGTGGGAGATCTGGTTTTGAAAACCATCCACCATCGTGGCCCACACCCCCTAGGCAAGTGGCGCCCCAACTGGGATGGACCCTATGTTGTACGAGCAACCACTACGAATAATTCATATTGGTTGATCGATGTAGAAGGTAGGAATTTAGCAGATCCTATCAATATTCAATACTTAAAGAAGTATCATGTGTAGGATCTGGATTAAATTCCAGTTTTTGAAAATTTTATAGGGATAGCTGCCCTGAGACGTGTGAATAAGGTGCAAAAGCAACTCGTGTGACCCTAAGTGAGAGAATTCACACTTGTGAAAGAGTGGAGTTTTCAAAATCGTGGTTACATTTCAAAATCCTTCTTCTTACAAAGAAAGGCCTAGTTCAACATAGCAAGATACTTGCAAGTAGTACGTGCTATTTCTAAATAGGCTGATCTGGAATGGATCGAGTGTATGCTTGGGATAAGTCCTCCCCTCTTCTCTTCTCCTTCCAAAAGGAAAACAAAGGCCCAAATCAAAAAGGAATTTCCCATTTAGAGTCTCTTTCCAAAAGAAAGAAACCAGACTTGAAAAAGAAAAATCGATTCTCTTATGAAAAAGAGGGATTAAAGAAAAAATACTCCCAAAGGGAGACCCTCTATAAAAAAGGAAAAGAGGCCAAAAAGCTCAAAAAGAGCAGTTTTCCGCCTTCTATGCCTTAAACCACGGGACGCTTCAGAAGGGACCGTGGTATCTCTTTCCCATCCCTGGCTTATCCCAAGCTAAAGCATGGTTCATTTCGAGGAATCCTAAAGTAAAAATAGGATTTACTTACTTGAATTTCATCTTGTTTGAGAATTCGACCTTTCGAGTAAGACGTAGGAATTTGAAATGAAGCTTGTTTTCTTATAAAACCTCCGCTAGATAAGCGAGTGTTAAGACTCAAACAAGGGCAAGCACGAAGAGCTCGAGATCCTTAGGATCGAGGCTCAAGACAGTTGTCCCTTTTTGTAAATAACTTTTGTAAATAGGTTTTGAAAACCAAACATCGAACAGCATAGGATTTGCTCACTTGGAGCAATAGACCTTGTAAGTCTCTAAGAGTTCGACCACACCTGGTCTCTGGGAGGTCGCCACTCTTGGCACCACACCCATGTCATCTGCATTCCACGCATGATACTGGCATGAACATGACCCCATTTTAGGACCAGATTCCATAGTATAACCCTTTGGCGTGATATCTCCTCCTACCAGAGTTTGTAAAATTGAGATTTTGTTAAAATGGGACGATCCCATATTCTTCGTGGCTAGATCTAGGGAGACATTAAAAGGGGTGTTTGTCATCTTTGCCCTTATCCAAATCTATTTGGACAAGGCCAAAGAGGGGCATCTGTAAACACCCCGAAATCCCACGAATTCCTTAAACGAATCTGGTTTTATACAAGCAGCCCCCAAAGGGCCATTTTGAGTTTGGAAACCCAGGAGCCTTCCAAACAACCCTGTATATATGTTTTAAACTTTATTTTTCAAAAACATATAGCTTTTGAAAACCCTTTTAAAACATGTTTTGAAACCCCAAAGTGGCTTGGCCCGATCAAGACAGGACCAGGAGAGCCAAGAAGAGCCCGGAACCGGAGCACCTGTCGAGCCCGGCGCAGCAACTCTTGTATCTGATTCACACCCCAGGATCTCGAACGTCCAAAACCCAACCACCTAACCTAGCCCTAAACCCCTAAACCACCCTTAGCCCACGATTTATCCAAACACCTAGTTTTAAAATATCTGGCCCAACCCCATCCAGCCCACCTTATCTACATACCACCCTACCTAAACCACCTAACCACTACCCACAACCCAGCCCTAACCGACCTACCCATCCCCTATTTAAACCCCCCCATTGTGGGCGGGTTTTCCAAGTGGGAACCACCTTTCCATCCAGCCGGGCCCTCTCCTTCTCCCATCTTCCATCCAGCCGTGACCACTCCCCAGCAGCTCCACCTGCTCCACCAGCCGCCACCTGCTCCGCCACCTTCCCTCTTCCGTCCACCACCACTGCCCCCCAGCCGGACGCCACCATCTTCCCCCAACTCCACCAGCCGACAGCCACCTGCCCGCCACTCTCCCACTCCATCCGCCACTTCTCCCCATTCGGTAAGTACCCTAAACTCCCTCAAAACCCCTCTCTACCACCTCTTCACTCTTAGCCACCCATCTTCCCTTCAGCTCAGCCCCTTTGCCGCCACCACCTAAGCCTAGCCGAACCTAGGATAACCCAAGTGGCTGGCCACTACTTAGCCACCATCTCCCATTCGGCCAACCCCCCCCCCCTAGGTGTCCTCTTTGGCCTTCCCACTAGCTCACCTTTTAGGTCCAGTTTCCCTAAGTACCTAACTTCCCTAGTGACCCTAAGACCCACTTATTAAGCCACTCTAAACTCCCTACTTGGAGGCGCCACCTACTTGCTACCGGCCCCCTTCGAGGCGTATATCCCGCGCCCCATTTGCAGCCGGCCAGCACCCTTGATCACATACCTTCGCGGAGCTCCCGTTTGCAGCCCAAAGCCAAGGCCACGCTCAAGCAAGACCTCTACGGACCAGCTACTCGTAAGTGTCTAAACTCGGTCTTTAGTCATACACTTGCTTGAAATTCAATTTGATACGGGGTTGTAATAACGGAGCATAGTCTCCCCCCGCTTGTAATAACGTGGCTTGGCACAACCACACATGTGCACTCTCTTAGTCGTGCACAATTTTGAACACACACGGGCCTAATCAGCCCCTAATATATAAGTGTACATATATATTTCTTTTCCGAAGGGTTTTGTTTAAGTTGGGTGCATTGTCTTTCAATTCAAACACTCTCACACACATTGAGCTTTCGCTCTTATTTGAAAGACCCAAGTAAGGGCCGACCTATACTATTTGGGTTTCATTTCTTGTCGTGTGAGTAAGTCTTTCAATTCAAGCACTTTCACACACATTGAGCCTTCGCTCTTACTCCCAAGACCTTAGTAAAGGCCTTATTGCAGTTATATTTGGGTTTCATTTATGTCGTGTGTGTAGTACTTCAATTCAAGCACTCTCACACACATTGAGTCTTCGCTCTTACTCCCAAGACCTTAGTCAAGGCCATACTGCAATTTATATTTGGGTTTAATTTCTTGTCGTGTGTGTAAGTCTTTCAATTCAAGCACGCACCCACATTGAGCCTTCGCTCTTATTTGCAAGACCCGAGTAAGGGCTCATATACATAAGATATATACATATTTCCCTTCGGTTATTTCCCTTCGGTTATTTCCCTTCTGTTATTTCCCTTCAATATTGTCCTTACATTTCGGGTTTTCCCTTTGGAGTAGCGTGAGTTTGCATTGCATCTACGCCATACCACGAGGTAGGACGCATATTGCATCGAAGCAACCCCCGCTCGAATTCGCTCATGTAGTGGAGTGTTCATACCACACAAACTAGGCGACCCAAAAAGGGATAAAAGAAAAAACTTAGGCACGTGCAAATCCACGTGATCTAAAACATGCAATCGCATCTTAAAGACCCGAAATAAGACACCTCGAACCGTTTCGTAGACTTTCTCCCCAAAACTCGATTTTTGCAAAAGCGTATAGACTGACCCTTGCGCATCGGTGCAAGAAGGTCTGCGACGACAAGAGCTCACTTGCTCACAGTCGCCACGTTTAGAAGTCAGTGTTAAATATATCTTCGCTAGCTTAAGTAAGCTAGCTGGCACGCCCTATTTGTATACATAGGCCTTAGACGCACGATAAGATCCACTCCAAGCCACGAAAGAGGCAAAGAGGCGGGGATTTTCACGCGTCTACAGCTGTCAAGGCCCGTTTGTGTGCAAAAGTGTGCAACTAAGAGCGGAAAGGCTCAAGTGCATGTGTGTGTTCGTGTATCAAGCGCATATATTACATTCGGGGGGAGACAAGCTCCGTTATTACAACTGCATATGAATTTAATTGAACTTGAAGTAATGTAAAATTCCAGATTCGAACACTTACACGTCATCTGCTTGGGATTTCTTTATCACTGAGATCCGACCTTGGGTACAGCTATTGGATGGGCCTCTCGCTGCGAATCGATTGGCTGCAGTTGGTGTTAACTCTAATTTAGATTTAGGCTAGGTCGGTATATAGAGATTTTATGGTTTTGGGCAAAACATGGACAGATCTAAGGGAGATGCAAGGGATCTAGGCCAGGTTAAAAGGGATCGTCTTAGGTAAGGTTCAAGTGTGGCTCCTAAGGGGATGCTCGACCAGCTAATGGCTGATTTAGGTGGTATTTTATGGGTGGTCTTAGGCGAGATACTAAAGGGATGCTCGGCCAGCTAATGGCCGAGCTAGGGGGTGTCTTGTGGATGATTTTAGGCGGGATCCTAAAGGGATGTTCTAAGGGAGTGCTCGACCAAATGGTGGCCGAGCTAGGTAGGTTTTAGGGGATGCTTTAGGTAGGATCTAAGGTGGGATCCTAAGGAAAGAGCTCGGCCAGATGGTGGCTGAGCTGGGTAGTTTTAGGAGTTAGTTTGAGGTAGGATCTAAGGTGGGATCCTAAGGGAAAGGCTCAGCTAGATGGTGGCCGAGCTGGGTAGTTTTAGGAGTGGTTTGAGGTAAGACCTAGTGTAGATGCAGAAAGTTCCCGCTTCTGGTTCTTAGGCCTAAAGTGAATATTTTCGTGTGTCTAAGTCCTATTTAAGCAAAAGGGCGTGCCAGCTAGCTTACTTAAGCTAGCGAAGAGATATTTTGAAATCTGACTCCTAACGTGGCGACTGTGAGCAAGCAAGCTCTTTTCGTCGCAGACCTTCTTGCACCGATGCACAAGGGTCAGTCTGTACACTTAGAAAATCGAGTTTTGAATATGAGAACCTACGAAAACGTTTGAGGTGTTCAATTCGGGTTGTTTTTGTATGATTTTCAAGTTTTATTTCACGTGGATTTGCACGTGCCTATGTCTTTCTTTTTATCCCTTTTCGGGCCAACTAGGTGTGTGTTATGAACAGGTGACCTAAGTGGGGTGACTTTGAGCGGGAGTATGGGGTTTGCTTTGATGCAATATGCGTCCTAACTCATGGTATGGTGCATATGCAAAGCAAACTCACGCAACTCCAAAGGGAAAATCCGAATTGAAAGACAATGCAGAAGGGAAATGACTTGAATGTAAATTGCAAAAGGGAAATTGCAAAAGGGAAATATGGCTATATCTTAAGAGCGGAAAGGCTCAATTGTGCAAGTGTGTGCCGTGTATATTTGAAAAGACTACTCACACTGCTGAACCTTTAAACCCAAATCATAAAGACATAGCCGAAAGGGAAATACTTATAATATATATGGGCCCGAAGGTCGCCAACGTGTTGCGTGGGTGTTGTGTATATATTGAAAGACAACTCACATGACTTAAATGAAACCCAAATATAAATTGCAATATGGCCTTAACTAAGGTCTTGGGAGTAAGAGCGAAAGCTCAATGTGTGTGAGTGTAGAATTGAAGTACTACGCACACGACATGAAATTAAACCCAAATATAAATTGCAATAGGCCTTGACTAAGGTCTTGGGAGTAAGAGCGAAAGCTCAATGTGTGTGAGTGTAGAATTGAAGTACTACGCACACGACATGAAATTAAACCCAAGGGAAATAATAGCACGGCCCTTACTGGGGTCTTACAAATAAGAGTGAAAGCTCAATGTGTGTGAGTGCGAGAATTGAAAGACAACACACACAACTCAAGCAAAACCTCACGCAACTTAAATTATATAAATAAGTCTATATCTTAAGGGTTGATTAGACCCATGTGTGTGTTCAAAATCGTGTACAACTAAGAGCGAGATAGGCTCAAGTGCACGTGTTTGTGGGTGTGCCAAGCCACGTTATTACAAGCGGGGGGAGACAATGCTCCATTATTACAACCCCGTATCAAATTTAATTAAGCTTAAGCAAGTCTATAAACAAGGACCGAGTTAGGCACTTACGTATAGCTGGTCCAGAGGTGACTTGCTTGAGCTTGGGCTTGAGCGTCGCCTTGGGCTGCAAGAGGGAGCTCCTCGAAAGAGTGCGGCAAAGGGGTGCTGGCCGGGTGACAAGGATGTAGCGGGTGTGGCGCCTTGGCGCTAGCTGGGTGACAAGGGTGCAGCGGGTGTTGCTGCTTTGGTTGGGGTAGTTAGGGGGTGCTTAGGAAAGGAAGGGGAGCTAGGGTGTGTCACTAAGGAGTGGGGGTTGTCTAAGGGAAAGGAGGTAAGGCTGTGGATGTTGCGGTTGGTGGTGGCTGAATGGTGGCAAGTAGTTAGGTGGTGGCCGGCTGGATGTAGTGGAGGTTAGACTAGGGAAGGGTGGCGTGTGGTGGCTGAGAGTGGAGGGGGAGTGAAGAGAGGGTAGTGTTAGGATGGGGTACTAATCGGAGAGGAAGGTGAAGGTGGCGGGTATCCAAGGGAGGCAGCCGGGTGGAAGGTGGGTGCAGTCGGGTGGCGTGGAGTGGAGCTGGCCGGGAGGTGATGGTGGCATGGAGTGTAGTTGGCTGGAGGTCCAAGGTGGAGCCGGTGAGAGAGGAGAGCAAGGGATGAGAGAGGAGAGGAAGGGATGAGAGAGGAGAGGAAGGGCTCGGCTGGCCCAAAAGGAGTTGAAAAACCCGCCCACTAGGGGGGGGGGGGTTTATAGGGCTTGGGTGGGTTGGTTGGGCTTGGTTTTGGGAAGATGGTTTAGTGGTTAGGTGGTGATGGTTTGGGGATAAGGTGAGCCAGATATTTAGGGGGGGGCAGATATTTAGGGTGGGTGGTTTTAGGGATATGGTGTGCTAGGGTTTTAGGTGGGGTGATTCAGAGGTTTAGGGCTTAGCTAGGCAGGTTGGTTTTAGGGTGAGGTTTAGTGAGGTGGGTTAGGTGTTTAGGCTAGGATTAGGTTAGGATTAGGGGAATTAGGCTAGGTTTACGGAAGGATTAGGGAGGTGGGTTAGGTGATTAGGTTGGGATTAGGGAAGTAGGTTAGGTGATTAGGTTAGGATTAGGCCAGGATTAGGGTAAATGGCTAGGATTAGGGGTTTTTGCTTAGGATTGGGTTAAGAGCATCCCTTTCCATGGCCCATGAACTTCATTGCATCATGTTAGTGCAGCCCTAGGTTAGGTGTAGGTTCATACAAGCTTAAACCCACGCTAATTAGGCTAACCCAAATGATTAACCCAAAACTTGACACACAAGTGTAAACACCCCAAATCTTCTATTTTTCAAAAACTCTCAAAACACCAAAAAAGCTCGTTTTAGCCAAAACGACGACCTATTTTGAAATATGAAAACAGGTACAGAAGGCAAAAGAAGACCCTAGGCCCAAAGAGGATTCAAGCCCAGAGCTTCAGAAGCCACTCCCTGATAAAAAAACAAAAGAAAGCAAAGCCCGTTTGATGAAAAGCTCAACGGAGTCCAGAACGGCGAGACGGAGTCCAGACGACAAAGTTGGGGAAAACCCAGCACCAGACGGAGCGCTGATGAAGCCAGTGCCCGCACAGATCGTTCGCCTCGAGAAGCCAAGAAGGACTGTCCGAAGAAATTTTGATTTGGATCTGGACCATATATATCCAGATCCAAATCCATGTAATGAATAGTGTTTGGATTTGGGCCAATCCAAATAGTGTTTGGATTTGGATTGGATCCAAATAGTGTTTGGATTGGATTGGATCTGGATAAAAATATCCAGATCCATATCCATAAAAATATTGGGTTTGGATCGGATATGGATCTCAAAATATCCGAGATCCAATATCCAGATCCAAATAGTGTTTGGATTTGGGTATGGATCCAAACCCAAACCCAAACCCAAATCCAAGACCCACCTCAAATCTCTATAAATAGAGGTGAGGGGGTCCATGTAAAGGGTTCATGCAAATATTTGGGAGGAGAGAGAGGGAGTGATAGACCTAGCCATGTGGGCTCATTGGGTGAGGTGGGTTCAAGCCATGTGGGCTATGTGGGTCTAGACCAAGGGGCTGCAACCAAGGTGGGCTGGACCAAGTGGCTGCAACCGTGGAGACGTGGGCTCAAGCCTTGAAGGATCGGCTCCAAGAGGTAAGCCTAACCTAACCTAGCCATTCTCTCTACACCCCTCTAAACCTAACCCCAACCTAGCCTAGGTTCGAACCTACCTAACCCTAACTAAACCTAGCCCTAACCCAACCTAGGTTCGACCAAACCTAACCCTAGACTTGAACCAACCTAAATCTAACCAGATCGCACCTGCCATGTGCCCCGCGCCCTGACGCCATCCCGCGCCCTGACGCCATCCCGCGCCCTGACGCCATCCCACGCCCTGACGCCATCCTAGCGCCAGACGCCCCTTAGCGCCCTGCCATCCCTCTAGTGCCAGGACCCCTCCTAGCGCGAGACGCCCACCAGCGCCCAATGCCCAGCGCCAGGCGCCCGTCTGCTGCCCCAGGCGCCAGACGCCTCCCTGCCGACCCGACTGCCTCCCTGCCGCCCTGTCCACCTCCCTGCCGACTTGTCCACCCCCCTGGCCGTGACCTGCACCTCTTCCAGCCACCTAGGACAGACCCTAGACAGCCCCATCTTTGCCGAACCTTAGTCCCCCTAAGGCCCTAACCGTGCCCCATAGAACCTCCCTCAAAGCCACCTAGGATAACCCCCTCTTGGCTGCCCAAGGTGAACCGTGAGCTCACGTGCAAGCAAGTTGAACATGGACCAGCTATTTGTAAGTGTCTAAACTTGGTCTATTACATTAACTTGCTTTATATTCAATTAAATTTTGATACGGGGTTGTAGTAAAGGAGCTTCGTCTCCCCCCGATTGTAATAATGTGGTTTGACACACCCACACACACGTGCACTTGAGCCTTTCCGCTCTTAGTCGTACACTTTTTGCACACACACGGGCCTAACAAGCCCTTAATATATAGTTATATTTATATATTTTAAGTCAAGGGGGTTTTTAATTAAGTCGTGTGTGTTGTCTTTCCATTTTCCACATGCACACACATTGAGCCTTCGCTCTTACTCCCAAGACCTTAGTAAAGGCCTTATTGCAGTTATATTTGGGTTTCATTTATGTCGTGTGCGTAGTACTTCAATTCTACACTCACACACATTGAGCTTTCGCTCTTACTCCCAAGACCTTAGTCAAGGCATACTGCAATTTATATTTGGGTTTCATTTCATGTCGTGTGTGTAAGTCTTTCAATTCAAGCACGCACACACATTGAGCCTTCACTCTTATTTATAAGACCCAAGTAAGGGCCCCTACATGTACTCTATATAAAGTATTTCTTTCGGCTACGTCTTTAAGATTCGAGTTTTAAGGTTCAAGTCGTGTGCGTTGTCTTTCAATATATACACGACACACACTTACACAATTGAGCCTTTCCGCTCTTAAGATATAGCCATATTTCCCCTTTCGCTATTTACTTTACAAGTCATTTCCCTTCGGTTATTTCCCTTCGGCAATTTCCCTTCGGCATTGTCTTTTAATTTCGGATTTTCCCTTTGGAGTAGCGTGAGTTTGCATTGCATCTACGCCATACCACGAGGTAGGACGCATATTGTATCGAAGCAAGCCCCGTACTCCCGCTCAAATTCGCCCCATGTAGTGGAGTGTTCATAACACACACCTAGGTGGCCCATAAAGGGATAAAAAGAAAGACTTAGGCACGTGCAAATCCATGTGATCTAAAATCTGAAAACAACCCGAATCAATCGTGCAAACACGCCAAAACTTAGGCTATTTCGATGCACGCCCATCGTGCCTAAGTAGATTAAAATTTGAAAGACTTAGGATCGTCCAACCCTTACAAAGTCGAAATCGCCCAAATGCATGGTTTTCAAAAGGTTCTAAAACACTTCTTCATTCAAAATATATTTTGAGTTAAACTTGTTTCAAAACGAAGTCTCTAAGCGTACAGACTAACCCTTGCGCATCGGTGCAAGAAGGTTTGCGACGTAAAAATCCCGCTTGCCTACAATCGCCTTTCAAAAGTCAGATTATTTTCAAAACATACTTTGCTAGTTAAAGTAAACTAGCTGGCACGCCCATAAAGCGAAGTAGATTGCGAAAAGGTTCACTTCAGGCCTAAGAACCCGTAAGTGAAAATTTTCGGTGTCTACACATTGGCACGCCCGGTGGGACCTGGGACTTAAGCAGACTTGAAACAAACGAGTTATACTCAAATTTTCGAAAAAAGTGTTTTTTCAAAAATCGTGCATACTTAGGAAAATTGCATGAAAATGGATAGAAAGCTACAAAAATCTTCGTTGAGTAAACTAAAAGAGGTTTTCAAATCAGATAAAGCCCAAAGAGAGCTCGATGAGATTGAAAAAATATTTCAAAAGATGGATGCTTTAAGCAGGGAGCTTAAAGCCCATCGATCACATAGCAGCTCTTCGAGGGCACATACAGATCGTGAATTAAAAACCGATCTCAAACTCAACGAAGGATTGGAGATTAGAGACAAATCCCGGCAAAGGGATAAGTCGTCCACTCCTACAACTTCAAGCTTTTCAAAATCCATAGAAAAACCAAAAAAAGATTTTTCTATTTCAAAAAACCAAAAAAATCTTGAAAATTTGGAAAAAGACCAAAAAATTGAAAAACAAAATTTTGGAATTTCGAAAACTTCAAGTAAAAGTCCTAAGTCTAGGCACACACATACAGTGGGACATGAAGTCCACACCCTACAAAGGAACGAGAGTGAAAAACAGGAAGGTTTCGAAAGAAAACGCCTCGTTAAACCCCGGGGGCTCAAAACAGAGTTACCCGAGAAATCGGCTTGCTCTCACCCTGAAAAGGTAGACAAGCCACAAAGAGGTATGCCTGAAACCCATCCTTCTCAAGACTCTCTTCTTCATGTAGGGTCATCAGATGCATTGGATAACCCCTTTGCACACACAAACCCACAAACTGTGCCAAAACTTGAGGATTTTCAAGGTGCGCCAACTATTGCACACCATTCAAAGGAATTTCAAAAACAAAAAGAAGTTCCGAAAATGGTAGACATGGAGACCCCTAATGCATGCATCGACATCTTAGGAGCTCATAACCCTACCATAGAAAAACCCACTTCTTCGAGCCTAGTCTTGTGCCCTGGAACCAAGGCTACGGCTTTGAAACAAAAAAAGCAATCCGTAGGGGCACCACGAGTTGAACCTAGGGACCAAGTCAAAAACTTCAAGGGACCTTGCATGGCTCCCCTTGAAGTAAATTTTTCCCAAAATGGGGTATGGAACCATAAGTTTTCCATAACCCTGCTATGTCCAAAACTCCTCAAGGAACCAAGCTTGGCTTTCCTTGAGGGCAAAGTCTCCCAAACTAGGTTTGTATGGAAGCCCAAGTCTTCCATCACCCCGGAATCCAAACTCCCGATATCCAAAAGGGTATATGTCCCCAACATGGAAGATTCCATGTTCCAAGACCATGATTTATACCAAAACTTTTCGAAAAGCAAAAAGTCTTGGAACATGATTCTGAATATGGGATATAAACCCTACGCGGGCTTGGGAACCCGAAACCAAGGTAGGCTTGAGCCTGTCCTACCTAAAACCAATAGGGAACGATATGGACTGGGCTACAGCCCACCCATACCCCCAGAGCCGCCACCTAAGACCATCTAGGTCAAGGGTGCCCTGTAGAACCTCTAAAACCGAAACCCATGTCTTAGACCTATCTGATTAGAGTCTGATTCATGAATGTTTTCTTTGAAGGTTCAATGGAAGATCCCTACTTTTGAAAAAGACAAAAAAAATTGAAAACTCTCAAAATCTCAAAAACATTTGGAAAAACGAAAATTCCAAAAAGAAATTTTGTTTCAAAAGCCTTTGGCCATGTACAAAGCCCATTTTCGAAAAATTGTAAAAATGCTTTCGAAAAAATGTATATACTCCCTGAAACCAAGTATCCAAAAAGCTGGTCCTATCCACCCTTTTGCCTAGAGCTTTTTCAAAAATGAAGAGCTCGAGAATCACCAAAGCAAGGAGGAATAAACACCTCCAAGCTTCCTGAACTTCGCAAAAATCCTTAACTTATGGAAAATTGGGGATTTTTAGAAATAAGTTAACCCATAGTGTGTGCATAAGCATCATGCATTACACTTTGAAATCATTCATATGCATCGAGTCTAGACATCATTCTAGAAATCGAATTCAGGGTTTTGCAAAACCAAAGGGGCAATAAGAGTCGACCCCCTAAGTATCGAGCCTTCATAGGCATGTCTCCATACAAATCAAAACCAACACCTTCGAGGCAAATTTTAAAAGGAAATGAGAATCTCGAAAAGGGGTTAGCATTTCACAAAAACCTTTCATGGCTTTGAAAAGAAAGATTTTCTTCAACTTCTGGTTTATATAAAAACCTTGATTGTGTTAGGATAAAGAACATGAATCTCACGATGAAATATGGAGACCATGTCAAAACTAAAACCTGATGGCCATGACGATCACTTAGGGCTGGTTATGTTTCCCATCCTTGAGCAAAAAGTATCA
Organism: Brasenia schreberi; assembly: GCA_036023115.1. Taxonomy (NCBI): domain Eukaryota; kingdom Viridiplantae; phylum Streptophyta; class Magnoliopsida; order Nymphaeales; family Cabombaceae; genus Brasenia; species Brasenia schreberi. The sequence continues at coordinate 700,845 of JAYKKT010000035.1, read as the reverse complement.
TGATCATGTTAGAAAAACCATGGAAGTGCATGGACATGAACATACCATTGTCCATCCAAAATCCCTTTGAAAAGCCATGGCCCTTCACCATATGGCCATGCGAAATTCCCATCAAGCTAGGGGCATTTTTAAACACAGCCCCTAGACACTTTCCATGGATAAGCGAATGCATCTCCTTCATGATTTGTGAGATACATTTCATGTGTTCATCGTTGCATAAAAACATGTATTTCCATTTTAAATCACATGGAGTGCATAGCATGCATCATATCACCCCGAAGAAAGCCCAAAAGGGTGGCAAACTCGAGTAGGAATGCCCCCATGTCTTCAAAAGGGCAACAAAAATTAGAAATTTGTTGATATTGTGGGTAGAAATTAGCAAAACCCCGAAAATGCCCGAATATTCAAAAGGGTTTATGTTGAATTCTTTTTCAAAAAGATTTTGAAAAAAATCAAACTCCTTTGAAACTTCTTGAAAGAAGGATCGAAGTAGATTGTATAACCCCGAATGGAGGAATCTATACTTTTCGAAAAGTAGAGTCTTCCAAAAATGAATTGGCGATATTTCAAAGAACCCTGGCTTACAAGATTAAGCCTTGTTCAAAATATCAAAATATTTTCGAATAGCAGATGCTATTAAGAAATAGGACGATCTCGTTTGAATCGAGTAACTAAAGGGATAAGCCCTCCCCCATCCTACTTTCTCTCCGAAAAGGAAAATTGGCTATTTTCAAAAGCAAAACAAAAAAACGAGAATGCAAAAACTCCTCCGAAAGTGGTCTTCCCTTCATAAACAGGGAATACAAAAACTCCTCCAAAAGAGGTCTTCTCGTTTCAAAAGAAAAAGGAGATATAAAAACACTCCTCCCAAAGAGGTCTTCCCTTCATAAACAGGGAATACAAAAACTCCTCCAAAGAGCTGCTCTCCTTTAAAAGAAAAGAGGGATTAATGAAAAAATACTCCCAAAGGGAGACCCTCTATGAAAAAAAAAAACAAAAAGCCAAAGCTCCAAAGAGCGATTTTTCGATTCTTTGCCTAAAACCACGAGACGCTTCAGAAGGGACCGTGGTATCTCTTTCCCATATCCCTACGGCTTATCCCCGAGGAAAAAGATTCAAATTTGCGAAAATCCTAAAGTACGAATAAAATCGGCTTATTTGGATTTCATTTTGTTTGAGAACTCGACTCTGTTTTGTAGGAAATGGAACTTTGAAATGTTTTCCAAGTTTTCCTACCCAAAAACCTCTACTGAGTAGCAGGTATTGAAACCCGAATGAAGGGAAGTATGAAAAATGGAAGTCCTTTTCGATACAAGTTAAAAGGCGTTCCTTTTCAAAAAGAAATTTTCGAAAAACCCATGAATGTCAAAAAGACATGGGTAAAAACCTGCTCGAAGCAACCAGCCTCAAAAGGCTCTCTTCGGGCTCAAAAACCAAAAATAAAATTTTTCTCATGCATGCATTCAAAGAGTCATTCGTGCATGATCTTACATATAGGGAAATAGCTAGGAAAAGCCCCCTTTTGCTAAAAATCCCCACCTGTGGAAAAGAAAACAGGGTTTTTGCGAAATAAATGGTGCATTCTCGAGAAAATTTGAGAGAAAAACCAAAATGGGGTGTTTCTTCTTTGCCATTATCCAAATATATTTGGATAATGCCAAAGAGGGGCATCTGTAAACACCCCAAATCTTCTATTTTTCAAAAACTCTCAAAACACCAAAAAGCTCATTTTAGCCAAAACGACGACCTATTTTGAAATGTGAAAATAGGTACAGAAGGCAAAAGAAGACCCTAGGCCCGAAGAGGATTCAAGCCCAGAGCTTCAGAAGCCACTCCCTGATAAAAAAAAAAGAAAGAAGAGCCCGTTTGATGAAAAGCTCAACAGAGTCCAGAACGGCGAGACGGAGTCTGGACGACAAAGTTGGGGAAAACCCAGCACCAGACGGAGCGCTGATGAAGCCAATGCCCGCACAGATCGTTCGCCTCGAGAAGCCAAGAAGGACTGTCCAAAGAAATTTTGATTTGGATCTGGACCATATATATCCAGATCCAAATCCATGTAATGAATAGTGTTTGGATTTGGGCCAATCCAAATAGTGTTTGGATTGGATCGGATCTGGATAAAAATATCCAGATCCATATCCATAAAAATATTGGGTTTGGATCGGATACGGATCTCAAAATATCCGAGATCCAATATCCAGATCCAAATAGTGTTTGGATTTGGGTATGGATCCAAACCCAACCCAAACCCAAATCCAAGACCCACTTCAAATCTCTATAAATAGAGGTGAGGGGGTCCATGTAAAGGGTTCATGCAAATATTTAGGAGGAGAGAGAGGGAGTGAAAGACCTAGCCATGTGGGCTCATTGGGTGAGGTGGGTTCAAGCCATGTGGGCTATGTGGGTCTAGACCAAGGGGCTGCAACCAAGGTGGGCTGGACCAAGTGGCTGCAACCGTGGAGACGTGGGCTCAAGCCATGAAGGATCGGCTCCAAGAGGTAAGCCTAACCTAACCTAGCCATTCTCTCTACACCCCTCTAAACCTAACCCCAACCTAGCCTAGGTTCGAACCTACATAACCCCAACTGAACCTAACCTTAACTAAACCTAGCCCTAACCCAACCTAGGTTCGACCAAACCTAACCCTACACTTGAACCAACCTAAATCTAACCGGACCGCGCCTACCGTGCGCCCCGCGCCTACCGTGCGCCCCGCGCCCTGTCCGTGCGCCCCGCGCCCTGTCCGCGCGCCCTGACGCCATCCCGCGCCCTGACGCCATCCCGCGCCCTGACGCCATCCTAGCGCCAGACGACCCTTAGCGCACTGTCGTCCCTCTAGTGCCAGGACCCCTCCTAGCGCCAGACGCCCGCCAGCGCCAGGCGCCAAACGCCTCCCTACCGACCCGACTGCCTCCTTGCCGCCCTGTCCACCTCCCTGCCGACCTGTCCACCCCCCTGGCCGTGACCTGCACCTCTTCCAGCCACCTAGGACAGACCCTAGACAGCCCCATCTTTGCCGAACCTTAGTCCCCCTAAGGCCCTAACCGTGCCCCATAGAACCTCCCTCAAAGCCACCTAGGATAACCCCCTCTTGGCTGCCCAAGGTGAACCGTGAGCCCATGTGCAAGCAAGTTGAACATGGACCAGCTATTTGTAAGTGTCTAAACTTGGTCTATTACATTAACTTGCTTTATATTCAATTAAATTTTGATACGGGGTTGTAGTAAAGGAGCTTCGTCTCCCCCCGATTGTAATAACGTGGTTTGACACACCCACACACACGTGCACTTGAGCCTTTCCGCTCTTAGTCGTACACTTTTTGCACACACACGGGCCTAACAAGCCCTTAATATATAGTTATATTTATATATTTTAAGTCAAGGGGGTTTTTAATTAAGTCGTGTGTGTTGTCTTTCCATTTTCCACACGCACACACATTGAGCCTTCGCTCTTACTCCCAAGACCTTAGTAAAGGCCTTATTGCAGTTATATTTGGGTTTCATTTATGTCGTGTGCGTAGTACTTCAATTCTACACTCACACACATTGAGCTTTCGCTCTTACTCCCAAGACCTTAGTCAAGGCAAACTGCAATTTATATTTGGGTTTCATTTCATGTCGTGTGTGTAAGTCTTTCAATTCAAGCACGCACACACATTGAGCCTTCGCTCTTATTTACAAGACCCAAGTAAGGGCCCCTACATGTACTCTATATAAAGTATTTCTTTCGGCTACGTCTTTAAGATTCGGGTTTTAAGGTTCAAGTCGTGTGCGTTGTCTTTCAATATATACACGACACACACTTACACAATTGAGCCTTTCCGCTCTTAAGATATAGCCATATTTCCCCTTTCGCTATTTACTTTACAAGTCATTTCCCTTCGGCTATTTACTTTACAAGTCATTTCCCTTCGGTTATTTCCCTTCGGCAATTTCCCTTCGGCATTGTCTTTTAATTTCGGGTTTTCCCTTTGGAGTAGTGTGAGTTTGCATTGCATCTACGCCATACCACGAGGTAGGACGCATATTGCATCGAAGCAAGCCCCGTACTCCCGCTCAAATTCGCCCCATGTAGTGGAGTATTCATAACACACACCTAGGTGGCCCATAAAGGGATAAAAAGAAAGACTTAGGCACGTGCAAATCCACGTGATCTAAAATCTGAAAACAACTCGAATCAATCGTGCAAACACGCCAAAACTTAGGCTATTTCGATGCATGCCCATCGTGCCTAAGTAGATTAAAATTTGAAAGACTTAGGGTCATCCAACCCTTACAAAGTCGAAATCGCCCAAATGCATGGTTTTCAAAAGGTTCTAAAACACTTCTTCATTCAAAATATATTTTGAGTTAAACTTGTTTCAAAACGAAGTCTCTAAGCGTACAGATTAACCCTTGCGCATCGGTGCAAGAAGGTTTGCGACGTAAAAATCCCGCTTGCCTACAATCGCCTTTCAAAAGTCAGATTATTTTCAAAACATACTTTGCTAGTTAAAGTAAACTAGCTGGCACGCCCATAAAGCGAAGTAGATTGCGAAAAGGTTCACTTCAGGCCTAAGAACCCGTAAGTGAAAATTTTCGGTGTCTACAACAAGTCAAGCTTAATACATTTCCCTCAAATCTTATCCTCCCCATTCTCTCTCATGCCCAAGATCCCACGTGAATTTCAAGTGGGCCCCACCTCCATTTATGAGAAGGTGATGTGGGCCATGGATGTGGATATTGGATTGGATCTTTGCATCCAAATCCAAATCCAAATCCACATATACGTTTGGATTGGGATCTGGATATATATGGTCCAGATCCAATACAAAACTGAATTCTGACTCCTTCAGGGTATGTTCAAAACGAACGGTTTGTGCAGGGTCTGACAGCATCAGTACTCCGTCTTGCATTGGGTCTTCGCCAACATGGTCGTCCACTTCTGTTTTCACCTTCCGGAGATGATTTCGAATGATTTGTTTGACAATAGGGGCTTGGACGTTCGAGATCTTGGGGATGAATCTAACATGAGAGTTGATGTGCTGGGCTTGACATGTGCTCCGGTTTTGGGCTCTCTTTTGCTCTTCTGGTCCTACTTTCATCAGGCCAAGTCACTTTGTGGGGTTTTAAAATGTATTTTAAAAGGTTTTAAAACTATATTATACATATTTTAAAACATATAGGGTTTAAACATATGTATATTGTTTGTCTGGAAGGCTCCTGGGTTTCCAGACTCAAAATAGCCCTTTGGGGCTGCTTTTACAAAACCAGGTTTATTTGAGAAGTTCGTGGGATTTCGGGGTGTTTACAGATGCCCCTCTTTGGCATTGTCCAAATTGATTTGGATAATGACAAAGACGACAAACACCCCTTTCAATGTCTCCCTAGATCTAACCACGAAAGTATGGGATCGTCCCAATCTTTAGCAAAATCTCTCTTTTAAACCCTGGTAGGAGGAGATATCATGCCAAAGGGATATACAAAACGGTTTCTGGTCCTAAAATGGGATCATGTTATGCAAATGTCCATACGTGGGTATGCAGATGCATGACATGGATGGGGTGCCAAGAATGGCGACCTCCCAGAGACCAGATATGGTCGAACTCTTGAGACTTACGAAGGCCTGTTGCTCCAAGTGAGCAGACCCTATGCTGTTCGATGTTCGATTTTCAAAATTTATTTACAAAAGCTATTTACAAAAAGGGACAATTGTCTTGAGTCTCAATCCTAAGGATCTTGAGCTCTTCATGTTTGCCTTTGCTTGATCTTAACACTCGCTTATTGTAGACGCGCGAAAATCCCCGCCTCCTCGCCTCTTTCGTGGCTTGGAGTGGATCTTATCGTGCGTCTAAGGCCTATGTATACAAACAGGGCGTGCCAGCTAGCTTACTTAAGCTAGCGAAGATATATTTAACACTGACTTCTAAACGTGGCGACTGTGAGCAAGTGAGCTCTTGTCGTCGCAGACCTTCTTGCACCGATGCGCAAGGGTCAGTCTGTACGCTTTTGCAAAAAATCGAGTTTTGGGGAGAAAGTCTACGAAACGGTTCGAGGTGTTTATTTCGGGTCTTTAAGATGCGATTGCATGTTTTAGATCACGTGGATTTGCACGTGCCTAAGTCTTTTCTTTTATCCCTTTTTGGGTCGCCTATTTTGTGTGTTATGAACACTCCACTACATGGGCGAATTTCGAGCGGGGGTTGCTTCGATGCAATATGCGTCCTACCTCGTGGTATGGCGTAGATGCAATGCAAACTCACGCTACTCCAAAGGGAAAACCCGAAATGTAAAGACAATACTGAAGGGAAATAACAGAAGGGAAATAACCGAAGGGAAATAACCGAAGGGAAATAACCGAAGGGAAATAACCGAAGGGAGATATGTATATATCTTATGTATATGAGCCCTTACTCGGGTCTTGCAAATAAGAGCGAAGGCTCAATGTGGGTGCGTGCTTGAATTGAAAGACTTACACACACGACATGAAATTAAACCCAAATATAAATTGCAGTATGGCCTTGACTAAGGTCTTGGGAGTAAGAGCGAAGGCTCAATGTGTGTGAGAGTGCTTGAATTGAAGTACTACACACACGACATAAATGAAACCCAAATATAACTGCAATAAGGCCTTTACTAAGGTCTTGGGAGTAAGAGCGAAGGCTCAATGTGTGTGAAAGTGCTTGAATTGAAAGACTGACTCACACGACAAGAAATGAAACCCAAATAGTATAGGTCGGCCCTTGCTTGGGTCTTTCAAATAAGAGCGAAAGCTCAATGTGTGTGAGAGTGTTTAAATTGAAAGACTTACTCACACGACATGAAATGAAACCCAAATAGTATAGGTCGGCCCTTACTTGGGTCTTTCAAATAAGAGCGAAAGCTCAATGTGTGTGAGAGTGTTTAAATTGAAAGACTTACTCACACGACATGAAATGAAACCCAAATAGTATAGGTCGGCCCTTACTTGGGTCTTTCAAATAAGAGCGAAAGCTCAATGTGTGTGAGAGTGTTCGAATTGAAAGACAACGCACCCAACTTAAACAAAACCCTTCGGAAATGAAATATATACGTACACTTATATATTAGGGGCTGATTAGGCCCGTGTGTGTTCAAAATTGTGCACGACTAAGAGAGTGCACGTGTGTGGTTGTGCCAAGCCACGTTATTACAAGCGGGGGAGACTATGCTCCGTTATTACAACCCCGTATCAAATTGAATTTCAAGCAAGTGTATGACTAAAGACCGAGTTTAGACACTTACGAGTAGCTGGTCCGTAGAGGTCTTGCTTGAGCGTGGCCTTGGCTTTGGGCTGCAAACGGGAGCTCCGCGAAGGTATGTGACCAAGGGTGCTGGCCAGCTGCAAATGGGGCGCGGGATGGACGCCTCGAAGGGGGCCGGTGGCAAGTAGGCGGCGCCTCCAAGTAGGGAGTTTAGAGTGGCTGAATAAGTGGGTCTTAGGGTCACTAGGGAAGCTAGGTACTTAGGGAAACTGGACCTAAAAGGTGAGCTAGTGGGAAGGCCAAAGAGGACACCTAGGGGGATTGGCCGAATGGGAGATGGTGGCTAAGTAGTGGCCAGCCACTTGGGTTATCCTAGGTTCGGCTAGGCTTAGGTGGTGACGGCAAAGGGGCTGAGCTGAAGGGAAGATGGGTGGCTAAGAGTGGAGAGGTGGTAGAGAGTGGCTTTGAGGGAGTTAGGGGGACTTACCGAATGGGAAGAAGAGGCGGATGGAGTGGGAGAGTGGCGGGCAGGTGGCTGTCGGCTGGTGGAGTTGGGGGAAGATGGTAGCGTCCGGCTGGGGGGCAGTGGTGGTGGACGGAAGAGGGAAGGTGGCGGAGCAGGTGGCGGCTGGTGGAGGAGCTGGAGCTGCTGGGGAGTGGTCACGGCTGGATGGAAGATGGGAGAAGGAGAGGGCCCGGCTGGAAGGATGGGGTGGTTCCCACTTGGAAAACCCGCCCACAATGAGGGGGGTTTAAATAGGGGATGGGTAGGTCGGTTAGGGCTGGGTTATGGGTAGTGGTTAGGTGGTTTAGGTAGGGTAGTATGTAGATAAGGTGGGCTGGATGGGGTTGGGCCAGATATTTTAAAACTAGGGGTTTGGGAAAATCGTGGGCTAAGGGTGGTTTAGGGGTTTAGGGCTAGGTTAGGTGGTTGGGTTTTAGGGTGAGGTTTAGTGAGCTAGGTTAGGTGGTTTAGGCTAGGTTTAGGCTAGGATTAGGGAAATTAATCTAGGTTTAGGGAAGGATTAGGGGAGTGGGTTAGGTGATTAGGTCGGGATTAGGCCGGGATTAGGGAAGTGGGTTAGGTGATTAGGTTCAGATTAGGGGTGGATTAGGGGTTTAGGCTAGGTTTAGGCATTTTTGGCTAGGTTTAGGTGAAGGAGCTCCCTTAGCATGGCCCATAGACCTTGATCACCCCATGTTGGTGCAGCCCTAGGTTAGGTTTTAGCTAATTACAAGCTTAAACCCACTCAATTAGGCTAACCCACATGATTAACCCAAACTTGACACACAAGTCAAGCTTAATACAACACTTGATATTTTTCACCCCCACTCTCTCTCATGCCCAATATCCCATGTGAATTTCAAGTGGGCCCCACCTCCATTTATGAGAAGGTGATGTGGGCCATGGATATGGATATTGGATTGGATCTCTGGATCCAAATCCAAATCCAAGTCCACATATGGGTTTGGATTGGAATCTGGATATATATGGTCCAGATCCAATCCAAACTGAACTCTGACTCCTTCGAGCTGGGTTCGAGACGGACGATTTGTGCGGGGCCTGACAGCATCAGTACTCCGTCTGCGTTGGGTCTTCGCCAACATAGTCGTCCGCCTCCGTTTCTGCCTTCCGGAGATGACTTCAAATGCTTTTTTGATAAGAACAGGGTCTTGGACGTTCGAGATCCTGGGATGTGAATCAGATGCAAGAGTTGCTGTGCCGGGCTCGACAGGTGCTCCGGTTCCGGGCTCTTCTTGGCTCTCCTGGTCCTGTCTCGATCGGGCCAAGCCACTTTGGGGTTTCAAAACATGTCTTAAAAGGGTTTTCAAAAGCTATATCATATGTTTTTGAAAGATAAAGTTTTAAACATATATAAAGGGTTGTTTGGAAGGCTCCTGGGTTTCCAAACTCAAAATGGCCCTTTGGGGTTGCTTGTATAAAACCAGATTCGTTTAAGAAATTCGTGGGATTTCGGGGTGTTTACACTTATCTAGCGGAGGTTTTATAAGAAAACAAGCTGTATTTCAAATTCCTACGTCTTACTCGAAACATCAAATTCTCAAACAAAATGAAATTCAAGTAAGTAAATCCTATTTTTACTTTAGGATTCCTCGAAATGAACCATGTTCATACTTGAGATAAGCCAGGGATGGGAAAAGAGATACCACGGTCCCTTCTGAAGCGTCCCGTGGTTTAAGGCATAGAAGGCGGAAAGCTGCTCTTTTTGAGCTTTTTGGCCTCTTTTTCCTTTTTTTCATAGAGGGTCTCCCTTTGGGAGTATTTTTTCTTTAATCCCTCTTTTTCACAAGAGAATTGATTTTTCTTTTGGATTCTGGTTTCTTTCTTTTGGAAAGAGACTTTGGATGGGAAAATTCCCTTTATTTGGGCCACATTTTCCTTTTAGAAGGAGAAGAGAAATAGCAAGTACTACTTGCAAGGTCACACTCGATCCATTCCAGATCAGCCTATTTAGAAATAGCACGTACTACTTGCAAGTATCTAGCTATATTGAACTAGGCCTTTCTTTGTAAGAAGAAGGATTTTTAAATATAACCATGATTTGGAAGACTCCACTCTTTAACAAGTGCGAATTCTCTCACTCAAGGTCACACGATTTTGCCTTTGAACCTTATTTCCTAAGTCTCAAAGCAGCTATCCCTAAAGGTTTTCGAAAATGGGAATTTAACCCAAATCCTACACATAATACTTCTTTAAGTATTGAATATTGATAGGATCTGCTAAATTCCTACCTTCTACATCGATCAACCAATACGAGTTGTTCGTGGTGGTTGCACGTACAACATAGGGTCCATCCCACTTGGGGCACCACTTTCTTTGGGGATGTGGGCCACGATAGTGGATGATTTTCAAAACGAGATCCCCCACTTCAAAGTGGCGAGGTCTCATGTGTTTGCCATAATGTCGGGCTATCCTTTGCCGGTATGCACGAGCATGATCCATAGCAAGGAGTCGCCTCTCATCTAGCAAATCTAGTTCGGCCATCCTAGCATGCTGAAGCGTCTCTAAGGGGAGGTTGAGTGCTATGGATGTATGGAATGAATGCAATTGAGTATGAATGGGAAGAATGGTGTTTGTGCCATAGACCAATTTGAATGGTGTGGCATTCGTGGGAGTCCGGATGGAAGTCCTATAAGCCCATACGGCTTCATCTAGCTTCTCGTGCCACGTCCTACCCTTCTCTAAAGTCTTCTCAATTATACTAATGAGAGTCTTGTTTGTGGCTTCGGCTTCGCCGTTGCCTTGAGGGTAGTAGGGCGAAGAGAAGTGGTGAGTTATGCCATATGTGTTGCACAACTTAACCATCCGCTCATTTTTGAATGGGGTGTTGTAAACATCCAGAAATCCCACGAACTTCTCAAATAAACCTGGTTTTATAAAAGCAGCCCCAAAGGGCTATTTTGAGTCTGGAAACCCGGGAGCCTTCCAGACAAACCCTGTACATATGTTTAAACTATATATGTTTTAAAATATGTATAATATAGTTTTAAAATCTTTTTAAAATACGTTTTGAAACCCCACAAAGCGGCTTGGCCTGATGAAAGCAGGACCAGAAGAGCAAAAGAGAGCCCAGAACCGGAGCACATGTCGAGCCTCGCACAGCAACTCTCGTGTTAGATTCATCCCCAGGATCTCGAATGTCCAAGCCCCTGTTATCAAACAAATCATTTGAAATCATCTCCGAAAGGTGAAAATAGAAGCGGACGACCATGTTGGCGAAGACCCAACGCAAGATGGAGTACTAATGCTGTCGGACCCCACACAAACCGTTCGTTTCGAACATACCCTGAAGGAGTCAGAATTCAGTTTTGGATTGGATCTGGACCATATATATCCAGATCCCAATCCAAATGTATATGTGGATTTGGATTTGGATTTGGATCCAAAGATCCAATCCAATATCCACATCCATGGCCCACATCACCTTCTCATAAATGGAGGTGGGGCCCACTTGAAATTCACGTGGGATTTTGGGCATGAGAGAGAATGGGGAGGATAAGATTTGAGAGAAATGTATTAAGCTTGACTTGTGTGTCAAGTTTGGGTTAATCATGTGGGTTAGGCTAATTAGTTTGGGTTTAAGCTTATATGAACCTACACCTAACCTAGGGCTGCACCAACATGATGCAATGAAGTCCATGGGCTATGCAAAGGGATGCTCCTAACCCAATCCTAAGCCAAAACCCTTAATCCTAGCCATTTGCCCTAATCCCGGCCTAATCCTAGCCTAATCACCTAACCCACTTCCCTAATCACCTAACCCACCTCCCTAATCCTTCCCTAAACCTAGCCTAATTCCCTTAATCCTAACCTAATCCTAGCCTAAACACCTAACCCACCTCACTAAACCTCACCCTAAAACCAACCCACCTAGCTAAGCCCTAAACCACTAAACCACCCCACCTAAACCCTAGCACACCATATCCCTAAAACCACCTAAACTAAATATCCCCCCTAAATATCTAGCCCACCTTATTCCTAAACCACCACCACCTAACAACTAAACCACCCCTTCAAAACCAGCCCAACCGACCTCTTAAAATCCTATAAACCCCCCCCCTAGTGGGCAGGTTTTTCAGATTTTGATCACCACCTTGGGCCAGCCGAGCCCTTCCTCTCCTCTCTCACCCCTTGCTCTCTTCTCTCACCTGCTCCACCTTGGACTCTCGGCCTGCACCACTCCACGCCACCACAACCTCCCGGCCTGCACCACTCCATGCCACCACCACCTCCCGGCTAGCTCCACTCTTTCCACCCGGCTGCCTTCCTTGGACACCCGCCACCTTCCTCTTCTTCTCGGTTAGTACCCTATCCTAACTCCACCCTTTCTTCACTCCCCCTCCACTCCCCCTCCACTCTCAGCCACCACACCACCACAACCTCCCGGCCACCATCTGCCACCCCTCTCCATTCGGCCAACCTCTGCCCGACTACATCACACCCGCCACCTTACCTCTCCCCTAGACAACCCCTAGTTAGTCACCCTTAACCTTACCTCTTCCCTTAAACCAGTCCTTAGCCAACAACCTAGCTAGCTCCCCTTTGCCATTCCTAAGCACCCCTAGTTACCCCAGTCGGCCACCACCTAACTACCTGCCACTAGTCAGCCAGCCACAACCGACTGCACCTTGCCACACCCGCAGCCTTACATCCCCTTCCTTAGACAGCCCCTAGTCAAGACCCTTAGCTCTACCTTCCCTAGGACCTGCCCTACATCTTAGTGACACCCCCTAACTATCCCAGCCAAGGCGCCACAGTAGCACCCCCTCTCCATTCGGCCAACCTCTACCCGACTGCATCACATCCGCCACTCTTGTCACCCGGCCAACACACCTTTACCGCACCCTTCCGAGGAGCTCCCTCTTGCAGCCCAAGGCGACGCACAAGCCCAAGCTCAAGCAAGTCACCTCCGGACCAGCTATACGTAAGTGCCTAACTCAGTCCTTGTTTATAGACTTGCTTAAGCTCAATTAAATTTGATACGGGGTTGTAATAACGGAGCATTGTCTCCCCCCTCTTGTAATAACGTGGCTTGGCACACCCACACACACGTGCACTTGAGCCTATCTCGCTCTTAGTTGTACACGATTTTGAACACACACATGAGCCTAATCAGCCCATAAGATATAGACTTATTTATATAATTTAAGTTGCGTGGGTTTTGCTTAAGTTGTGTGTGTTGTCTTTCAATTCTCGCACTCACACACATTGAGCTTTTGCTCTTATTTGTAAGACCCTAGTAAGGGCCGTGCTATTATTTCCCTTGGGTTTAATTTCATGTCGTGTGCGTAGTACTTCAATTCTACACCCACACACATTGAGCTTTCACTCTTACTCCCAAGACCTTAGTCAAGGCCTATTGCAATTTATATATGGGTTTAATTTCATGTCGTGTGCGTAGTACTTCAATTCTACACTCACATACATTGAGCTTTCGCTCTTACTCCCAAGACCTTAGTGTAAACACCCTGAAATCCCACGAATTCCTTAAACGAATCTGGTTTTATACAAGCAGCCCCCAAAGGGCCATTTTGAGTTTGGAAACCCAGGAGCCTTCCAAACAACCCTGTATATATGTTTTAAACTTTATTTTTCAAAAACATATAGCTTTTGAAAACCCTTTTAAAACATGTTTTGAAACCCCAAAGTGGCTTGGCCCGATCAAGACAGGACCAGGAGAGCCAAGAAGAGCCCGGAACCGGAGCACCTGTCGAGCCCGGCGCAGCAACTCTTGTATCTGATTCACACCCCAGGATCTCGAACGTCCAAGACCCTGTTCTTACCAAAATATCATTTGAAGTCATCTCCGGAAGGCAGAAACGGAGGCGGACGACCATGTTGGCGAAGACCCAACGCAGACGGAGTACTGATGCTGTCAGGCCCCGCACGAATCGTCCGTTTCGAACCCAGCTCGAAGGAGTCAGAGTTCAGTTTGGATTGGATTTGGACCATATATATCCAGATTCCAATCCAAACCCATATGTGGACTTGGATTTGGATTTGGATCCAGAGATCCAAAACAATATCCATATCCATGGCCCACATCACCTTCTCATAAATGGAGGTGGGGCCCACTTGAAATTCACGTGGGATATTGGGCATGAGAGAGAGTGGGGGTGAAAAATATCAAGAGTGTTGTATTAAGCTTGACTTGTGTGTCAAGTTTGGGTTAATCATGTGGGTTAGCCTAATTGAGTGGGTTTAAGCTTGTAATTAGCTAAAACCTAACCTAGGGCTGCACCAACATGGGGTGATCAAGGTCTATGGGCCATGCTAAGGGAGCTCCTTCACCTAAACCTAGCCAAAAATGCCTAAACCTAGCCTAAACCCCTAATCCACCCCTAATCTGAACCTAATCACCTAACCCACTTCCCTAATCCCGGCCTAATCCCAACCTAATCACCTAACCCACTTCCCTAATCCTTCCCTAAACCTAGATTAATTTCCCTAATCCTAGCCTAAACCTAGCCTAATCACCTAACCTAGCTCACTAAACCTCACCCTAAAACCCAACCACCTAACCTAGCCCTAAACCCCTAAACCACCCTTAGCCCACGATTTATCCAAACACCTAGTTTTAAAATATCTGGCCCAACCCCATCCAGCCCACCTTATCTACATACCACCCTACCTAAACCACCTAACCACTACCCACAGCCCAGCCCTAACCGACCTACCCATCCCCTATTTAAACCCCCCCCATTGTGGGCGGGTTTTCCAAGTGGGAACCACCTTTCCATCCAGCCGGGCCCTCTCCTTCTCCCATCTTCCATCCAGCCGTGACCACTCCCCAGCAGCTCCACTTGCTCCACCAGCCGCCACCTGCTCCGCCACCTTCCCTCTTCCGTCCACCACCACTGCCCCCCAGCCGGACGCCACCATCTTCCCCCAACTCCACCAACCGACAGCCACCTGCCCGCCACTCTCCCACTCCATCCGCCACTTCTCCCCATTCGGTAAGTACCCTAAACTCCCTCAAAACCCCTCTCTACCACCTCTTCACTCTTAGCCACCCATCTTCCCTTCAGCTCAGCCCCTTTGCCGCCACCACCTAAGCCTAGCCGAACCTAGGATAACCCAAGTGGCTGGCCACTACTTAGCCACCATCTCCCATTCGGTAACCCCCCCCCCCTAGGTGTCCTCTTTGGCCTTCCCACTAGCTCACCTTTTAGGTCCAGTTTCCCTAAGTACCTAACTTCCCTAGTGACCCTAAGACCCACTTATTCAGCCACTCTAAACTCCCTACTTGGAGGCGCCACCTACTTGCTACCGGCCCCCTTCGAGGCGTATATCCCGCGCCCCATTTGCAGCCGGCCAGCACCCTTGATCACATACCTTCGCGGAGCTCCCGTTTGCAGCCCAAAGCCAAGGCCACGCTCAAGCAAGACCTCTACGGACCAGCTACTCGTAAGTGTCTAAACTCGGTCTTTAGTCATACACTTGCTTGAAATTCAATTTGATACGGGGTTGTAATAACGGAGCATAGTCTCCCCCCGCTTGTAATAACGTGGCTTGGCACAACCACACACGTGCACTCTCTTAGTCGTGCACAATTTTGAACACACACGGGCCTAATCAGCCCCTAATATATAAGTGTACATATATATTTCATTTCCGAAGGGTTTTGTTTAAGTTGGGTGCGTTGTCTTTCAATTCAAACACTCTCACACACATTGAGCTTTCGCTCTTATTTGAAAGACCCAAGTAAGGGCCGACCTATACTATTTGGGTTTCATTTCTTGTCGTGTGAGTAAGTCTTTCAATTCAAGCACTTTCACACACATTGAGCCTTCGCTCTTACTCCCAAGACCTTAGTAAAGGCCTTATTGCAGTTATATTTGGGTTTCATTTATGTCGTGTGTGTAGTACTTCAATTCAAGCACTCTCACACACATTGAGCCTTCGCTCTTACTCCCAAGACCTTAGTCAAGGCCATACTGCAATTTATATTTGGGTTTAATTTCTTGTCGTGTGTGTAAGTCTTTCAATTCAAGCACGCACCCACATTGAGCCTTCGCTCTTATTTGCAAGACCCGAGTAAGGGCTCATATACATAAGATATATACATATTTCCCTTCGGTTATTTCCCTTCGGTTATTTCCCTTCGGTTATTTCCCTTCTGTTATTTCCCTTCAGTATTGTCCTTACATTTCGGGTTTTCCCTTTGGAGTAGCGTGAGTTTGCATCGCATCTACGCCATACCACGAGGTAGGACGCATATTGCATCGAAGCAACCCCCGCTCGAATTCGCCCATGTAGTGGAGTGTTCATAACACACAAAATAGGCGACCCAAAAAGGGATAAAAGAAAAGACTTAGGCACGTGCAAATCCACGTGATCTAAAACATGCAATCGCATCTTAAAGACCCGAAATAAGACACCTCGAACCGTTCCGTAGACTTTCTCCCCAAAACTCGATTTTTACAAAAGCGTACAGACTGACCCTTGCGCATCGGTGCAAGAAGGTCTGCGACGACAAGAGCTCACTTGCTCACAGTCGCCACGTTTAGAAGTCAGTGTTAAATATATCTTCGCTAGCTTAAGTAAGCTAGCTGGCACGCCCTATTTGTATACATAGGCCTTAGACGCACGATAAGATCCACTCCAAGCCACGAAAGAGGCAAAGAGGCGGGGATTTTCGCGCGTCTACACTTAGTTAAGGCCATATTGCAATTTATATTTGGGTTTCATTTAAGTCGTGTGAGTTGTCTTTCAATATACACACAACACCCACGCAACACGTTGGCGACCTTTGGGCCCATATATATTATAAGTATTTCCCTTTCGGCTATGTCTTTTAGATTTGGGTTTTAAGGTTCAGCAGTGTGCGTAGTCTTTACATATATATAGGGCACACACTTGCACTATTGAGCCTTTCCGCTCTTAAGATATAGCCATATTTCCCTTTCGCAATTTCCCTTTTGCAATTACATTTCAAGTCATTTCCCTTCCGCATTGTCTTTCAATTTCAGGTTTTCCCTTTGGAGTTGCGTGAGTTTGCATTGCATATACGCCATACCACTAGTTAGGACGCATATTGCATCAAAGCAAACCCCATACTCCCGCTCAAAGTCACCCCACTTAGGTCACGTGTTCATAACACACACCTAGTTGGCCCGAAAAGGGATAAAAAGAAAGACATAGGCACGTGCAAATCCACGTGAAATAAAACTTGAAAATCATACAAAAACAACCCGAATCAAACACCTCAAACGTTTTCGTAGGTTCTCATATTCAAAAACTCGCTTTTTAAAGCGTACAGACTAACCCTTGCGCATCGGTGCAAGAAGGTCTGCGACGAAAAGAGCTTGCTTGCTCATAGTCGCCACGTTAGGAGTCAGATTTAAAAATATCTCTTCGCTAGCTTAAGTAAGCTAGCTGGCACGCCCTCTTGCTTAAATAGAACTTAGACACATGAAAAGATTCACTTCAGGCCTAAAAACCAGAAGCGGGAACTTTTTGCGTCTACAGGTGCCATTATCAGACACAAGGTCTCGTGGAACCCCAAATCGAGCCAAGATATTCCTCCTAATGAAAGCCACTACATGTTGCCCCTGTACGTTGGTCAGGGAGATGTCTTCCACCCACTTGGAGAAATACTCAGTGGCTACTAAGATGAATCGATGCCCATTCAAGGCTTTTGGAAAGATCGGGCCTACGATAACAAACGCCCACATGGTAAATGGCCAGGGGCTGACCACGGAATGCAATGTAGATGATGGGATATGAATGGCGTGCCCATGCACTTGACATGGATGACACTTCCTAACATGATCGTGACAATCCTTTTTCAGGGTGGACCAAAAATAGCCCGCTCTAAGTATTTTCATTGCTATCATGTTGGCATTAACATGACCTCCACATTCTCCATCATGGAACTCATGCATCACAGTCCTAGCCTCCTCTAGATCGACACATCTAAGTAGGATGCCGGTAAAACTTTTCTTATATAGAACCCCACCCAGAATGGTGTATCTGGTCGAAATTTTACGGATGAATGCCTTATCTTTGGATGTGGCATCCTCGGCGAATCCCCCATTTTCTAGAAAATGTTTGATGTCATAAAACCAAGGTTTTTCAACAGAATCTGGGTTATTTTTGCAAATATCCAAATCGTGTGTGGATGGGTTGGGTGCATGCCATATTTCTAAAGATCGAGTCCCCGAAATGGGATTGACCTTTAGGGCTGAACCCAAGGAGGAGAGGGCATCGGCAATGCCATTATCCTCTCTTCCTACGTGTGTGAGTTTACACGATTGGAATGACTCAACCAATCGAGTGGCTAACTCGTGATATGGAAGTAGTTTTTTGTTATGTACTTGCCAATTTTTCAAAACCTGGTTTATAACAAGGAGCGAATCTCCAAAAACCTCGATGCATGATGCCCCTAGAGTTTTCGAAATTCTTAAGCCTTGTATGACTGCTTCATACTCACCTATGTTGTTGGAACATTCGAAATCTAGGCGGATTGCAATGGGAATCTCGCCCTTTTTAGGGGAGATGAGGATGACCCCAGCACCAGCCCCTCATTAGTTTCGTGCCCCATCGAAGTGCATTTTCCACACTTGGTTTTCGAAAGAGTTTGCCAAAATGTGGTTTTGAAAGTGGTTTTGTAATATGCCTTCATCAGGCATTTCACTACATGTGGGATATGCGTCCTCTAGGGGGAACTCAACCACGTAGTCTGCTAATACACATTTTTGAGGGTTTAGCTTTACTTTGTAAAGCCTAAGCCTTTCGAAAATCTTTTACAAACATTCGATATGAGTGCATCGGATTTTGGATTTTGCCAAGAGATCATCTACATACACTTCTACAAGATCATGAATATGATCATGGAAGATCGTGGTCATGGAAATTGCCAAAGGGAAATGACTTGTAAATGTAAATTGCCGAAGGGAAATTGCAAAAGGGAAATATGGCTATATCTTAAGAGCGGAAAAGCTCAATTGTGCAAGTGTGTGTCGTGTATATATGGAAAGATTACGCACACAGCTGAACCTTAAAACCCAAATTGAAAAGACAGCCAAAAGGGAAATACGTATATATTGTATATGGGCCCTTACTTGGGTCTTGCAAATAAGAGCGAAGGCTCAATGTGGGTGCGTGTGAAAATGTAAAGACAACACACACGACTTCAAATGAAACCCAAATATAAATTGCAATATGGCCTTAACTAAGGTCTTGGGAATAAGAGCGAAAGCTCAATGTGTGTGAGTGCTAGAATTGAAGTACTACGCACACAACATGAAATTAAACCCAAATATAAATTGCAATATGGCCTTAACTAAGGTCTTGGGAGTAAGAGCGAAAGCTCAATGTGTGTGAGTGCTAGAATTGAAGTACTACACACACGACATGAAATTACATCCAAGGAAAGTATAACATGGCCCTTACTTGGGTCTTGCAAATAAGAGCGAAAGCTCAATGTGTGTGAGTGCGAGAATTGAAAGACAACACACACAACTCAAGCAAAACCCTATGCAACTTAAAGTATATACATAAACTTATATCTAAAAGGCTGATTAGGCCCGTGTGTGTTCAAAATCGTGCACAACTAAGAGCGAGGTAGGCTCAAGTACATGTGTGTGTGGGTGTGCCAAGCCACGTTATTACAAGCGGGGGGAGACAATGCTCCGTTATTACAACCCTGTATCAAATTTAATTTAACTTAAGCAAGTCTACAACTAAGGACCGAGTTAGGCACTTACTTATAGCTGGTCTGGAGGTGACTTGCTTGAGCATGGGCTTGGGCTTCGCCTTGGGCTACAAGAGGGAGCCCCTCGGAATGGCACGGCAAGGATGTGTGGCCGGGTGACAAAGGGTCGCGGGTGTGGCACCTTGGAGCTTGCCGGCTGCTAGGGGGGTGCTGTCATGATGCTTTGGGCTGAAGTGATTAAGGAGGGTCACTAAGGTATAGGGTTGGTGCTAGGGAAGGTGGTGCTAAGGGGAGCCTAAAGGGGGATGTCTAAGGAGAAAGGAGTAAGGCCACGGCTGACTTGGGTGCAGTCGGTTGTGACTGGCTGACTAGGAGCAATTTTAGTGGTGGCCGGCGGGGTTGTCTAGGGGTAGTTGGGAATGGCGAGGGAGCTAGCTAGGGTGCTGTGGAAGGTGGAGGTATAGGTTGGTTGAAAGTGGGAAGGGCAGGTCCTAGGGAGTTAAAAAGCGAGTTAAAAACCCTTCTCTCACTCCATGAGATTTCAACTTTCCATAAGTTGATCAAAAAGGCCTCCCTTTTCGAAACCAACTTACGAAAAGGGACATATGACCACTTATGGAAAGGAAGTGCCGTTCCCAAAACACGTGTGGAAAAGCCCATCGCATATGGGCTGCCCACAACGGACAAAGGGGCAAAGCCCCATAAAATCGCCAATGTCCGGGTGGATCCAGGCATGGCGGGCACTTCTAAAAATTTTGAAAAAATAGAAAATAAGAGAGAACGCAATTTTTCAAAACCAATTGAAAAACGGGAGTACACTCCGCTGGGGCAACCTGTGTCGGAGGTCCTAGACCTCTTACTTGCCCAGGGCATGATCGAACTCCCTGAAATCCCCGAAGGAGTCACGTCCAAAGGGGGGTATTTAAACCGATTTTGCAAGTATCATCGGCTCAAAGGCCATGATACCAAACGGTGCTTCTCTCTTCTAAATAAAATTGAGAACTTGATAGCGGAGGGCCGGCTCCAGGTCACTGCGGAACCTGAGCCACCTCAAGCTATCTTCAAGGAACCCTTTCCCAAACACGCCAGTGGCAGTGGGAAAGGAAAGGAGGTATGTACCCTCACCATTTCCAAGGAACTAGCGCGAAAGCCCGAACCTGGTCGACCTGCTTGTGCGCCCCTCCTTGTATTATACAAGAGGCCCGCCCAAGTCGTCATTAGGGGACCACCAAAAGTGGAAACCCCGACAAGACCAGTTTTGAAAATCCAAGGTTCTCCTCAGCTCATCCTTAGAGCCAAGTTTAGCGCGAACCCTAGGTTGGTCGTGGGGGAAGTCACTAGATCCGGGAGGATCTACCAACCCCCGCACCTTCAAGGTGCTCAAAAGGTGGTCAGTGTGCCTGGCCCCTCAAAAGCATGTATCCCTAGTGGTCTACCAAAAGCAGATAAGGACAAAATCATCCTAAATCCTTATGATTTCGAAAACCACCTTTCAAAGATTCCTATTCACATGTCTATCCTAGAGCTTATCAAAACCTCGCCTAGGCATAGACTTGTCTTAGAGAAAATTCTAGAAAGGGCCAAGGTTGATTCGAACATAAGTCCGGAATCCTTGTCTGCCCAAGTGGCTTTATTAGGAGCAAAATCGCCCATCACCTTTTCGGAAGATGATGTAGATAGACCCTACGAAACCCATAACCAGGCCCTGCATATCGAGGTGGTTCTAAACAACCACTCTCTGGACAGGTGCCTAGTCGATGGTGGAGGAGGGCTCAACATCCTTCCACTTCACGTGGCGTACAAAATCGAAGTCACCTTGACTTCAGTGAACCCAAGCCCCATCGTTATCACTGGATACGATGGGAATGCGTCTAGGCCTTTAGGATCCATCGAACTCCCAATGGAAACGGGAGGGATCGAACACACGGGGGTGTTCCATGTCTTGGACATTCACCCCCATTATAACCTGTTGCTGGGAAGACCCTGGATACACAGTTTGTGCGCTGTGCCATCCACCTTCCACAGGTGTGTCAAGATCCCTTTTAGGGACCAGGTCGTAGTGATCCTAGGTGAGAGTCACCCACAGCTTCAGGGGATCATAAACTCCCCTTGTTTATCGAGCTCCCAGGCCCATGAGGCTAACCTGGGGCAAATTATGGTTGAGCCACCTCGGCTCGTGTTGAACAACCCTAGGAAGGTTGTATGTGTGAAGGGGCCGCCCAAAGCAGGCCCCCTCCCGACTCTAATCCTCCTAGGAAAACCCAAACGTTCCCTATTTCCAAAACCCCTGGACAAAAGGCCATACGAGCCTAATATGGACGATAGCATGTTCCAGGACCACGACTTGTATCCCATCTTTTCAAAAAACAAAAGGTCGTGGAACATGTTATTAAACATGGGCTACACGCCCTACAAAAGTCTAGGGGCACAAAACCAGGGTCTCCTAGAGCCCATCCTGCCTAGGGCCAACCCAAGCCGATATGGGATCGGCTATACTCCCCGAATACCGCCGGAGCCACCCCCTGTGACCACCTGGGTCAAGGGTGCCCCGGAGCCTGTCTTAGAAGAGACCTATGGTTTAGACCTCCTGTTTCGAGTCTAACCCATAGTGTTTTCCCTTTGTAGGTATGACGGAAGATCCCTTTTTCTAAAAATACCAAAAACATTTGAAAACTTAAAATCAAAAAAAATCAAAAAACAAGAAAAACCAAAAACAATGGAAAAACAAAAACTCGAAAAAAGTGTGCTTTGTATAGTTCCCAAAGTTCTTATTTTACAAAAACCCAAAAAAATCGAAAATTTGGAAAATACCAAAAAGATTTTGTACATAGCCGCTCCTGGTAGGACTTTGGCGAAAGAAAAGGATTTCGAAAGAAACGTCGTCTTTATAGCCAGACCAAAAATTTCGAAATCACTTGAAAATCCAAGTACAAAACCAGGTTATTTTGAAAATCACGCATCAAGTTCCCTCGGGTCTATAGCCCACGAGAATGATCAAAGCCCAGAAGTGGATCCCCTTGAGGAAGATCCCACTTCTGAGCTCCCAGAATTTCATAGAATTCTCGATTTTGAAAGACCTTCCCAATCAGTAGGAGGAGATTTCGTAGAGGTGAACCTAGGGGATGATTCCAATCCCAAAACCATCAAAATAGGCGCATGCTTGCATGAAACTGAAAAGTTAGCATTCATTGCATTTCTACGAACCTATTTAGATGTGTTTGCATGGACGTATGAAGACATGCCGGGCATAGATCCCAGCATAGTCGAGCATTGTCTTCCCTTAGATGTAGGTGTAAAACCAATAAAGCAGAAGCTTAGGAAAATACACCCGAATGTACACACGCAAGTCAAAGAGGGTTTAGAAGATCTGCTAAAAGCCGGATTTATAAAACCCATTGCGTATTCTGATTGGTTGTCAAATATCGTTGTAGTTCGAAAAACCAATGGGAAAATTCGAATATGCATCGATTTCAGAAACCTGAATAAAGCCACTCCAAAGGATAATTATCCTTTACCAAACATAGATTTGATAGTCGATAGTACTGCAAATCATGAAATGTTTTCATTCATGGATGGTTATTCAGGCTATAATCAAATCAAACTAAGTCCACGAGATCAGGGTAAGACCGCCTTCACAACCCCATGGGGCACGTACTGCTATACAGTCATGCCCTTTGGTTTGAAAAATGCCGGCGCAACATACCAACGAGCCATGAACACGATCTTCCATGATCAAATTCACGAGCTTGTAGAAGTGTATGTAGATGATCTCTTGGCGAAATCCAAAACCCGATGCACCCATATCGAATGTTTACAAAAGATTTTCGAAAGGCTTAGGCTTTACAAAGTAAAGCTAAACCCTCAAAAATGTGTGTTCGGGGTAGAATCAGGGAAGCTTCTAGGCTTTATGGTGAGCCAAAGGGGAATAGAAGTCGACCCCTCTAAGTGTCGAGCCATCATAGACATGGCTCCACCCTCCAATCTCACCCAAGTCTGTAGCCTTCAGGGTCGATTACAATCTGTGCGCCGATTCATATCAAATCTGGCAACTAGATGCGAACCCTTCAACAAACTGTTGAGGAAGGGTACGAAATTCTTATGGGATGACGAATGCCAAAAGTCCTTCGAGAGACTAAAGGCATACTTGGTTAATCCCCCCGTTTTGAATCCTCCAAAACAAGGAAAACCGCTTTTATTATACATCTCCGTGCATGTAAACGCTTTAGGAGCCCTGTTGGCTCAATACGAGGATGACACCCATAAGGAGTATGCCATCTACTATATTTCGAAAACTCTCTTGGCTTATGAACGAAATTATCAAGCCATGGAGAAGACGTGCTTGGCCCTAGTCTGGGCCTGCCAGAAATTCAGACACTACTTCCTAGATCATGAGATCTGGATAGTGTCCAAGCTTGATCCAATCAAGCACTTGTTCGAAAAACCCATTCTCACAGGTAGATTGGGGAAATGGCAACTCCTTCTAATGGAGTATGATCTGAAATACCATCACCAGATCTCCATTAAGGGGCAAGCCCTAGCAGATTACGTGGCTGACTTCCCATTGGAGGACGCATATCCCACTCTTGTCGAAATGCCTGATGAAGGCATATTGCAAAACCATTTTCAAAACCACATTTTGGCAAATTCTTTCGAAAACCAAGTGTGGAAGATGCACTTCGACGGGGCACGAAACCAACGAGGGGCTGGTGCCGGGATCATCCTAATCTCCCCTGAAAAGGGCGAGATTCCCATAGCAGTCCGCTTAGATTTCGAATGTTCCAACAACGTAGCTGAGTATGAAGCACTCATACAAGGCTTAAGGATTTCGAAAACTCTAGGGGCATCATGCATCGAGGTCTTTGGAGATTCGCTCCTCGTCATAAACCAGGTTTTAAAAATTTGGCAAGTACGTAATGAGAAACTACTTCCATATCACGAGTTGGCCACTCGATTGGTCCAATCCTTCTAGTCGTGTAAGCTCACACACGTGGGAAGAGAGGACAATGGCATCGCCGATGCCCTCTCTTCCTTGGGTTCAGCCCTGAAGGTCGATCCCATTTCAGGGACCAGATCTTTGGAAATATGGCATGCACCCCAGCCATCCACACACGACTTGGATATTTGCCAAAACAACCCAGAGTCTATTGAAAAACCCTGGTTCTATGACATAAAACAATTTTTAGAAAATGAGGGATTCACCGAGGATGCCACAGCCAAAGATAGGGCATTCATTCGTAAGATTTCGACCCGATACACCATTCTGGGTGGGGTCTTATACAAAAAGAGTTTTACCGGCATTCTGCTTAGGTGTATCGACCTAGAGGAGGCTAGGATAGTGATGCACGAGTTCCACGACGGAGAATGTGGAGGTCATGTTAATGCCAACATGATGGCGATGAAAATACTTAGAGGGGGTTATTTTTGGTCCACCCTGAAAAAGGATTGTCACGATCATGTTAGAAAGTGTCATCCATGTCAAGTGCATGGGCACGCCATTCATATCCCTTCATCTGCATTGCATTCCGTGGTCAGCCCCTGGCCATTTACCATGTGGGCGTTTGACATTGTAGGCCCCATATTTCCAAAGGCCTCGAATGGGCATCCTTTTATTTTAGCAGCCACGGAGTATTTCTCCAAGTGGGTGGAAGCCATTTCCCTAACGAATGTAATGGGGCAACATGTGGTGGCTTTCATCCGGAGGAATATCTTGGCTCGATTTGGGGTTCCACGAGACCTTGTGTCTGATAATGGTACCCCATTCAAGAACGAGCGGATGGTTAAGTTGTGCAACACGTATGGCATAACTCACCACTTCTCCTCGCCCTACTACCCTCAAGGCAACGGCCAAGCCGAAGCCACAAACAAGACTCTCATTGGTATCATTGAGAAAACCTTAGAGAAGGGTAGGAGGTGGCATGAGAAGATGGATGAAGCCTTATGGGCTTATAGGACTTCCATCCGGGCTCCCACGAATGCCACACCATTCGAATTGGTCTATGGCACAAACGCCATTCTTCCCATTCATACCCAACTGCATTCATTTCATACATCCATTGCACTCGACCTCCCCCTAGAGACGCTTCAGCATGCTAGGATGGCCGAACTAGATTTGCTAGATGAGAGGCGACTCCTTGCCATGGATCATGCTCGTGCATACCGGCAAAGGATAGCCCGACATTATAGCAAACACATAAGACCTCGCCACTTTGAAGTGGGAGATCTGGTTTTGAAAACCATCCACCATCGTGGCCCACACCCCCTAGGCAAGTGGCGCCCCAACTGGGATGGACCCTATGTTGTACGAGCAACCACTACGAATAATTCATATTGGTTGATCGATGTAGAAGGTAGGAATTTAGCAGATCCTATCAATATTCAATACTTAAAGAAGTATCATGTGTAGGATCTGGATTAAATTCCAGTTTTCGAAAATTTTATAGGGATAGCTGCCCTGAGACGTGTGAATAAGGTGCAAAAGCAACTCGTGTGACCCTAAGTGAGAGAATTCACACTTGTGAAAGAGTGGAGTTTTCAAAATCGTGGTTACATTTCAAAATCCTTCTTCTTACAAAGAAAGGCCTAGTTCAACATAGCAAGATACTTGCAAGTAGTACGTGCTATTTCTAAATAGGCTGATCTGGAATGGATCGAGTGTATGCTTGGGATAAGTCCTCCCCTCTTCTCTTCTCCTTCCAAAAGGAAAACAAAGGCCCAAATCAAAAAGGAATTTCCCATTTAGAGTCTCTTTCCAAAAGAAAGAAACCAGACTTGAAAAAGAAAAATCGATTCTCTTATGAAAAAGAGGGATTAAAGAAAAAATACTCCCAAAGGGAGACCCTCTATAAAAAAGGAAAAGAGGCCAAAAAGCTCAAAAAGAGCAGTTTTCCGCCTTCTATGCCTTAAACCACGGGACGCTTCAGAAGGGACCGTGGTATCTCTTTCCCATCCCTGGCTTATCCCAAGCTAAAGCATGGTTCATTTCGAGGAATCCTAAAGTAAAAATAGGATTTACTTACTTGAATTTCATCTTGTTTGAGAATTCGACCTTTCGAGTAAGACGTAGGAATTTGAAATGAAGCTTGTTTTCTTATAAAACCTCCGCTAGATAAGCGAGTGTTAAGACTCAAACAAGGGCAAGCACGAAGAGCTCGAGATCCTTAGGATCGAGGCTCAAGACAGTTGTCCCTTTTTGTAAATAACTTTTGTAAATAGGTTTTGAAAACCAAACATCGAACAGCATAGGATTTGCTCACTTGGAGCAATAGACCTTGTAAGTCTCTAAGAGTTCGACCACACCTGGTCTCTGGGAGGTCGCCACTCTTGGCACCACACCCATGTCATCTGCATTCCACGCATGATACTGGCATGAACATGACCCCATTTTAGGACCAGATTCCATAGTATAACCCTTTGGCGTGATATCTCCTCCTACCAGAGTTTGTAAAATTGAGATTTTGTTAAAATGGGACGATCCCATATTCTTCGTGGCTAGATCTAGGGAGACATTAAAAGGGGTGTTTGTCATCTTTGCCCTTATCCAAATCTATTTGGACAAGGCCAAAGAGGGGCATCTGTAAACACCCCGAAATCCCACGAATTCCTTAAACGAATCTGGTTTTATACAAGCAGCCCCCAAAGGGCCATTTTGAGTTTGGAAACCCAGGAGCCTTCCAAACAACCCTGTATATATGTTTTAAACTTTATTTTTCAAAAACATATAGCTTTTGAAAACCCTTTTAAAACATGTTTTGAAACCCCAAAGTGGCTTGGCCCGATCAAGACAGGACCAGGAGAGCCAAGAAGAGCCCGGAACCGGAGCACCTGTCGAGCCCGGCGCAGCAACTCTTGTATCTGATTCACACCCCAGGATCTCGAACGTCCAAGACCCTGTTCTTACCAAAATATCATTTGAAGTCATCTCCGGAAGGCAGAAACGGAGGCGGACGACCATGTTGGCGAAGACCCAACGCAGACGGAGTACTGATGCTGTCAGGCCCCGCACGAATCGTCCGTTTCGAACCCAGCTCGAAGGAGTCAGAGTTCAGTTTGGATTGGATCTGGACCATATATATCCAGATTCCAATCCAAACCCATATGTGGACTTGGATTTGGATTTGGATCCAGAGATCCAATCCAATATCCATATCCATGGCCCACATCACCTTCTCATAAATGGAGGTGGGGCCCACTTGAAATTCACGTGGGATATTGGGCATGAGAGAGAGTGGGGGTGAAAAATATCAAGAGTGTTGTATTAAGCTTGACTTGTGTGTCAAGTTTGGGTTAATCATGTGGGTTAGCCTAATTGAGTGGGTTTAAGCTTGTAATTAGCTAAAACCTAACCTAGGGCTGCACCAACATGGGGTGATCAAGGTCTATGGGCCATGCTAAGGGAGCTCCTTCACCTAAACCTAGCCAAAAATGCCTAAACCTAGCCTAAACCCCTAATCCACCCCTAATCTGAACCTAATCACCTAACCCACTTCCCTAATCCCGGCCTAATCCCAACCTAATCACCTAACCCACTTCCCTAATCCTTCCCTAAACCTAGATTAATTTCCCTAATCCTAGCCTAAACCTAGCCTAATCACCTAACCTAGCTCACTAAACCTCACCCTAAAACCCAACCACCTAACCTAGCCCTAAACCCCTAAACCACCCTTAGCCCACGATTTATCCAAACACCTAGTTTTAAAATATCTGGCCCAACCCCATCCAGCCCACCTTATCTACATACCACCCTACCTAAACCACCTAACCACTACCCACAGCCCAGCCCTAACCGACCTACCCATCCCCTATTTAAACCCCCCCCATTGTGGGCGGGTTTTCCAAGTGGGAACCACCTTTCCATCCAGCCGGGCCCTCTCCTTCTCCCATCTTCCATCCAGCCGTGACCACTCCCCAGCAGCTCCACCTGCTCCACCAGCCGCCACCTGCTCCGCCACCTTCCCTCTTCCGTCCACCACCACTGCCCCCCAGCCGGACGCCACCATCTTCCCCCAACTCCACCAACCGACAGCCACCTGCCCGCCACTCTCCCACTCCATCCGCCACTTCTCCCCATTCGGTAAGTACCCTAAACTCCCTCAAAACCCCTCTCTACCACCTCTTCACTCTTAGCCACCCATCTTCCCTTCAGCTAGCCCCTTTGCCGCCACCACCTAAGCCTAGCCGAACCTAGGATAACCCAAGTGGCTGGCCACTACTTAGCCACCATCTCCCATTCGGCCAACCCCCCCCCCCCTAGGTGTCCTCTTTGGCCTTCCCACTAGCTCACCTTTTAGGTCCAGTTTCCCTAAGTACCTAACTTCCCTAGTGACCCTAAGACCCACTTATTCAGCCACTCTAAACTCCCTACTTGGAGGCGCCACCTACTTGCTACCGGCCCCCTTCGAGGCGTATATCCCACGCCCCATTTGCAGCCGGCCAGCACCCTTGATCACATACCTTCGCGGAGCTCCCGTTTGCAGCCCAAAGCCAAGGCCACGCTCAAGCAAGACCTCTACGGACCAGCTACTCGTAAGTGTCTAAACTCGGTCTTTAGTCATACACTTGCTTGAAATTCAATTTGATACGGGGTTGTAATAACGGAGCATAGTCTCCCCCCGCTTGTAATAACGTGGCTTGGCACAACCACACACGTGCACTCTCTTAGTCGTGCACAATTTTGAACACACACGGGCCTAATCAGCCCCTAATATATAAGTGTACATATATATTTCATTTCCGAAGGGTTTTGTTTAAGTTGGGTGCGTTGTCTTTCAATTCAAACACTCTCACACACATTGAGCTTTCGCTCTTATTTGAAAGACCCAAGTAAGGGCCGACCTATACTATTTGGGTTTCATTTCTTGTCATGTGAGTAAGTCTTTCAATTCAAGCACTTTCACACACATTGAGCCTTCGCTCTTACTCCCAAGACCTTAGTAAAGGCCTTATTGCAGTTATATTTGGGTTTCATTTATGTCGTGTGTGTAGTACTTCAATTCAAGCACTCTCACACACATTGAGCCTTCGCTCTTACTCCCAAGACCTTAGTCAAGGCCATACTGCAATTTATATTTGGGTTTAATTTCTTGTCGTGTGTGTAAGTCTTTCAATTCAAGCACGCACCCACATTGAGCCTTCGCTCTTATTTGCAAGACCCGAGTAAGGGCTCATATACATAAGATATATACATATTTCCCTTCGGTTATTTCCCTTCGGTTATTTCCCTTCGGTTATTTCCCTTCTGTTATTTCCCTTCAGTATTGTCCTTACATTTCGGGTTTTCCCTTTGGAGTAGCGTGAGTTTGCATCGCATCTACGCCATACCACGAGGTAGGACGCATATTGCATCGAAGCAACCCCCGCTCGAATTCGCCCATGTAGTGGAGTGTTCATAACACACAAAATAGGCGACCCAAAAAGGGATAAAAGAAAAGACTTAGGCACGTGCAAATCCACGTGATCTAAAACATGCAATCGCATCTTAAAGACCCGAAATAAGACACCTCGAACTGTTCCGTAGACTTTCTCCCCAAAACTCGATTTTTACAAAAGCGTACAGACTGACCCTTGCGCATCGGTGCAAGAAGGTCTGCGACGACAAGAGCTCACTTGCTCACAGTCGCCACGTTTAGAAGTCAGTGTTAAATATATCTTCGCCAGCTTAAGTAAGCTAGCTGGCACGCCCTATTTGTATACATAGGCCTTAGACGCACGATAAGATCCACTCCAAGCCACGAAAGAGGCAAAGAGGCGGGGATTTTCGCGCGTCTACACTTAGTTAAGGCCATATTGCAATTTATATTTGGGTTTCATTTAAGTCGTGTGAGTTGTCTTTCAATATACACACAACACCCACGCAACACGTTGGCGACCTTTGGGCCCATATATATTATAAGTATTTCCCTTTCGGCTATGTCTTTTAGATTTGGGTTTTAAGGTTCAGCAGTGTGCGTAGTCTTTACATATATATAGGGCACACACTTGCACTATTGAGCCTTTCCGCTCTTAAGATATAGCCATATTTCCCTTTCGCAATTTCCCTTTTGCAATTACATTTCAAGTCATTTCCCTTCGCATTGTCTTTCAATTTCAGGTTTTCCCTTTGGAGTTGCGTGAGTTTGCATTGCATATACGCCATACCACTAGTTAGGACGCATATTGCATCAAAGCAAACCCCATACTCCCGCTCAAAGTCACCCCACTTAGGTCACGTGTTCATAACACACACCTAGTTGGCCCGAAAAGGGATAAAAAGAAAGACATAGGCACGTGCAAATCCACGTGAAATAAAACTTGAAAATCATACAAAAACAACCCGAATCAAACACCTCAAACGTTTTCGTAGGTTCTCATATTCAAAAACTCGCTTTTTAAAGCGTACAGACTAACCCTTGCGCATCGGTGCAAGAAGGTCTGCGACGAAAAGAGCTTGCTTGCTCATAGTCGCCACGTTAGGAGTCAGATTTAAAAATATCTCTTCGCTAGCTTAAGTAAGCTAGCTGGCACGCCCTCTTGCTTAAATAGAACTTAGACACATGAAAAGATTCACTTCAGGCCTAAAAACCAGAAGCGGGAACTTTTTGCGTCTACAGGTGCCATTATCAGACACAAGGTCTCGTGGAACCCCAAATCGAGCCAAGATATTCCTCCTAATGAAAGCCACTACATGTTGCCCCTGTACGTTGGTCAGGGAGATGTCTTCCACCCACTTGGAGAAATACTCAGTGGCTACTAAGATGAATCGATGCCCATTCAAGGCTTTTGGAAAGATCGGGCCTACGATAACAAACGCCCACATGGTAAATGGCCAGGGGCTGACCACGAAATGCAATGTAGATGATGGGATATGAATGGCGTGCCCATGCACTTGACATGGATGACACTTCCTAACATGATCGTGACAATCCTTTTTCAGGGTGGACCAAAAATAGCCCGCTCTAAGTATTTTCATTGCTATCATGTTGGCATTAACATGACCTCCACATTCTCCATCATGGAACTCATGCATCACAGTCCTAGCCTCCTCTAGATCGACACATCTAAGTAGGATGCCGGTAAAACTTTTCTTATATAGAACCCCACCCAGAATGGTGTATCTGGTCGAAATTTTACGGATGAATGCCTTATCTTTGGATGTGGCATCCTCGGCGAATCCCCCATTTTCTAGAAAATGTTTGATGTCATAAAACCAAGGTTTTTCAACAGAATCTGGGTTATTTTTGCAAATATCCAAATCGTGTGTGGATGGGTTGGGTGCATGCCATATTTCTAAAGATCGAGTCCCCGAAATGGGATTGACCTTTAGGGCTGAACCCAAGGAGGAGAGGGCATCGGCAATGCCATTATCCTCTCTTCCTACGTGTGTGAGTTTACACGATTGGAATGACTCAACCAATCGAGTGGCTAACTCGTGATATGGAAGTAGTTTTTTGTTATGTACTTGCCAATTTTTCAAAACTTGGTTTATAACAAGGAGCGAATCTCCAAAAACCTCGATGCATGATGCCCCTAGAGTTTTCGAAATTCTTAAGCCTTGTATGACTGCTTCATACTCACCTATGTTGTTGGAACATTCGAAATCTAGGCGGATTGCAATGGGAATCTCGCCCTTTTTAGGGGAGATGAGGATGACCCCAGCACCAGCCCCTCATTAGTTTCGTGCCCCATCGAAGTGCATTTTCCACACTTGGTTTTCGAAAGAGTTTGCCAAAATGTGGTTTTGAAAGTGGTTTTGTAATATGCCTTCATCAGGCATTTCACTACATGTGGGATATGCGTCCTCTAGGGGGAACTCAACCACGTAGTCTGCTAATACACATTTTTGAGGGTTTAGCTTTACTTTGTAAAGCCTAAGCCTTTCGAAAATCTTTTACAAACATTCGATATGAGTGCATCGGATTTTGGATTTTGCCAAGAGATCATCTACATACACTTCTACAAGATCATGAATATGATCATGGAAGATCGTGGTCATGGAAATTGCCAAAGGGAAATGACTTGTAAATGTAAATTGTCGAAGGGAAATTGCAAAAGGGAAATATGGCTATATCTTAAGAGCGGAAAAGCTCAATTGTGCAAGTGTGTGTCGTGTATATATGGAAAGATTACGCACACAGCTGAACCTTAAAACCCAAATTGAAAAGACAGCCAAAAGGGAAATATGTATATACTGTATATGGGCCCTTACTTGGGTCTTGCAAATAAGAGCGAAGGCTCAATGTGGGTGCGTGTGAAAATGTAAAGACAACACACACGACTTCAAATGAAACCCAAATATAAATTGCAATATGGCCTTAACTAAGGTCTTGGGAATAAGAGCGAAAGCTCAATGTGTGTGAGTGCTAGAATTGAAGTACTACGCACACAACATGAAATTAAACCCAAATATAAATTGCAATATGGCCTTAACTAAGGTCTTGGGAGTAAGAGCGAAAGCTCAATGTGTGTGAGTGCTAGAATTGAAGTACTACACACACGACATGAAATTACATCCAAGGAAAGTATAACATGGCCCTTACTTGGGTCTTGCAAATAAGAGCGAAAGCTCAATGTGTGTGAGTGCGAGAATTGAAAGACAACACACACAACTCAAGCAAAACCCTATGCAACTTAAAGTATATACATAAACTTATATCTAAAAGGCTGATTAGGCCCGTGTGTGTTCAGAATCGTGCACAACTAAGAGCGAGGTAGGCTCAAGTACATGTGTGTGTGGGTGTGCCAAGCCACGTTATTACAAGCGGGGGGAGACAATGCTCCGTTATTACAACCCTGTATCAAATTTAATTTAACTTAAGCAAGTCTACAACTAAGGACCGAGTTAGGCACTTACTTATAGCTGGTCTGGAGGTGACTTGCTTGAGCATGGGCTTGGGCTTCGCCTTGGGCTACAAGAGGGAGCCCCTCGGAATGGCACGGCAAGGATGTGTGGCCGGGTGACAAAGGGTCGCGGGTGTGGCACCTTGGAGCTTGCCGGCTGCTAGGGGGGTGCTGTCGTGATGCTTTGGGCTGAAGTGATTAAGGAGGGTCACTAAGGTATAGGGTTGGTGCTAGGGAAGGTGGTGCTAAGGGGAGCCTAAAGGGGGATGTCTAAGGAGAAAGGAGTAAGGCCACGGCTGACTTGGGTGCAGTCGGTTGTGACTGGCTGACTAGGAGCAATTTTAGTGGTGGCCGGCTGGGTTGTCTAGGGGTAGTTGGGAATGGCGAGGGAGCTAGCTAGGGTGCTGTGGAAGGTGGAGGTATAGGTTGGTTGAAAGTGGGAAGGGCAGGTCCTAGGGAGCAAGGTAGGGTGGCCGAGTGTCACTAAAGGGAAAGGTAGTGGATCGGGTGGTGTATGGTTGGGGTGTCTGGCCGAATGGGGAAGGGTGGTGGGAAGGGTGTGTTGGCGAGGTGTTGTGCTGATACGGGTGGTTGAGAGTGGAGGGGGAGTGAAGAGGAGGTGGAGTTGGGTTGAAGTACTAACCGGATGGGTGAAGGAGGTCCGTGTGTGGAAGAAGGGTAGCCGGGTGATGAAGGTGGATGGAGCTCGGCCGGGAGGTGATGGCGACGTGGAGTGGAGCAGGCCGGATGGAAGTGGTGGCACGAGGTGGAGTTGGCCGGGGGTAGTGGTGGTGCAAGTGGAAGAAGAGAGCAAGGTGGAAGGGGGCTCGGTTGGCCCAAGGGTTGGAAGGGAGAAGATGAAAAACCCGCCCACTAGGGGGGGTTTATATAGATTTTTGAAAGTCGGTTGGAGGCGGTTTTTAGAGGGTGGTTAGGTGGTTTAGGTGGTGGTGGTGTGGTGATAAGGTGGGCTGGTTTTGAGGAGGGGCCAGATATTTTGCTTTAAGGGGTTTTAGGGATATGGTGTGCTAGGTTTAGGTGGGGTGGTTTAGGGGTTTAGGGCTTAGCTAGGTGGGTTGGTTTTGGGGTGAGGTTTAGTGAGGTGGGTTAGGTGATTAGGCTAGGATTAGGTTAGGATTAAGAGAATTAGGCTAGGTTTAGGGAAGGATTAGGGAGGTGGGTTAGGTGAATAGGTTGGGATTAGGCCGGGATTAGGGAGGTGGGTTAGGTGATTAGGCAAGGATTAGGCCGGGATTAGGGTAAAAGGCTAGGATTAGGGGTTTTGGCTTAGGATTGGGTTAGGGAGCTCCCTTTGCATAACCCATAGACTTCATTGCATCATGTTGGTGCAACCCTAGGTTAGGTTTTGGCTAATACATGCTTAAACCCACACTAATTAGGCTAACCCACATGATTAACCCCAAACTTGACACACAAGTCAAGCTTAATTACAATTCCCCTCATGCTTATCATCCCCATTCTCTCTCATGCCCATAATCCCACGTGAATTTCAAGTGGGCCCCACCTCCATTTATGAGAAGGTGATGTGGGCCATGGATGTGGATATTGGATTGGATCTTTGGATCCAAATCCAAATCCAAATCCACACATAGGTTTGGATCAGGATCTAGATATATATGGTCCAGACCCAATCCAAACTGAATTCTGACTCCTTCAGGTTGTGTTTGAAACAAACGGTTTGTGCGGGGTCTGACAGCATCAGTACTCTGTCTCGTTGGGTCTTCGCCAACATGATCGTTCGCTTCTATTTTCACCTTCCGGAGATGATTTCATACGATTTTTGAGGATAACAGGGTCTTGGACGTTCGAGATCCTGGGGTTGGATTCAACACCAGAGTTGTTGTACCGGGCTCGACATGTGCTCCGGTTCCGAGCTCTTTTTGGCTCTTTTGGTCCTACTTTCATCAGGCCAAGCTGCTTCGTGGGGTTTCAAAACGTATTTTAAAAGGTTTTAAAAGTATATTATACATATTTTAAAGCATATACAATTTAAAACATATGTACAGGGTTTGTTTGGAAGGCTCGTGGGTTTCCAGACTCAAAATAGCCCTTTGGGGCTACTTTTACAAAACCAGGTTTTATTTGAGAAGTTCATGGGATTTCGGGGTGTTTACAGATGCCCCTCTTTGGCATTGTCCAAATCGATTTGGATAATGGCAAAGATGACAAACACCCCTTTCAATGTCTCCCTAGATCTATCCACGAAAATATGGGATCGTCCCAATCTTTAGCAAAATCTCACTTTTAAAACCCTGGTAGGAGGAGATATCACGCCAAAGGGATATAAAACGGTTTCTGGTCCTAAAATGGGATCAGGTTTATGCAAGTGCCATGCGTGGAATGCAGATGCATGACATGGGTGTGGTGCCAAGAGTGGTGACCTCCTAGAGACCAGATATGGTCGAACTTTCGAGACTTACAAGGCCTGCTTCTCCAAGTGAGCAAATCCGATGTTGTTCGATGTTCGATTTTTCAAAATCTATTTACAAAAGCTATTTACAAAAGGGACAACTGTCTTGAGTCTCAATCCTAAGGATCTCGAGCTCTTCGTGTTTGCCCTTTGCTTGAGACTTGACACTCGCTTATCTAGCGGAGGTTTTATAAGAAAACAAGCCATATTTCAAATTCCTACGTCTTACTCAAAACGTCGAATTCTCAAACAAAATGAAATTCAAGTAAGTAAATCCTATTTTACTTTAGGATTCCTCGAAATGAACCATGTTTTAGCTTGGGATAAGCCAGGGATGGGAAAGAGATACCACGGTCCCTTCTGAAGCGTCCCGTGGTTTAAGGCATAGAAGGCGGAAAACTGCTCTTTTTGAGCTTTTTGGCCTCTTTTTTCTTTTTTTTCATAGAGGGTCTCCCTTTGGGAGTAATTTTTCTTTAATCCCTCTCTTTTTTTCACAAGAGAATCGATTTTTCTTTTGGATTCTGGTTTCTTTCTTTTGGAAAGAGACTTTGGATGGGAAAATTCCCTTTATTTGGGCCACATTTTCCTTTTGGAAGGAGAAGAGAAGAGGGGAGGACTTATCCCAAGCTCACACTCGATCCATTCCAGATCAGCCTATTTAGAAATAGCACGTACTACTTGCAAGTATCTTGATATGTTGAACTAGGCCTTTCTTTGTAAGAAGAAGGATTTTGAAATGTAACCACGATTTTGAAGACTCCACTCTTTCACAAGTGCGAATTCTCTCACTCAGGGTCACACGATTTTGCCTTTGCACCTTATTTTCAGGTCTCAGGTTAGCTATCCCTAAAATTTTCGAAAATGGGGAATTTAATCCAAATCCTACACATAATACTTCTTTAAGTATTGAATATTGATAGGATCTGCTAAATTCCTACCTTCTATATCGATCAACCAATACGAGTTGTTCGTGGTGGTTGCACGTACAACATAGGGTCCATCCCACTTGGGGCGCCACTTTCTAAGAGGATGTGGGCCATGATAGTGGATGATTTTCAAGACCAGATCCCCCACCTCAAAGTGGCGAGGTCTCATGTGTTTGCCATAGTGTCGGGCTATCCTTTGCCGGTATGCATGAGCATGATCCATAGCACGGAGTCGCCTCTCATCTAGCAAATCTAGTTCGGCCATCCTAGCATGCTGAAGCGTCTCTAGGGGGAGGTCAAGTGCTATGGATGTGTGAAATGAATGCAGTTGAGTATGAATGGGAAGAATGGCGTTTATGCCATAGACCAATTCGAATGGTGTGGCATTCGTGGGAGTCCGGATGGAAGTCCTATAAGCCCATACGGCTTCATCCAGCTTCTCGTGCCACGTCCTACCCTTCTCTAAGGTTTTCTCAATTATACTAATGAGAGTCTTGATTGTGGCTTCGGCTTGGCCGTTGCCTTGAGGGTAGTAGGGCGAAGAGAAGTAGTGAGTTATGCCAAACGTGTTGCACAACTTAACCATCCGCTCGTTCTTGAATGGGATGCCGTGATCAGATACAAGGTCTCGTGGAACCCCAAATCGAGCCAAGATATTCCTCCTAATGAAAGCCACCACATGTTGCCCCAATACGTTGGTTAGGGAAATGGCTTCCACCCACTTGGAGAAATACTCAGTGGCTGCTAAAATGAATCGATGCCCATTCGAGGCTTTTGGAAATATAGGGCCTACGATGTCAAACGCCCACATGGTCAATGGCCAGGGGCTGACCACGGAATGCAATGCAGATGAGGGGATATGAATGGCGTGCCCATGCACTTGACATGGATGACACTTCCTAACATGATGGTGACAATCCTTTTTCAGGGTGGACCAAAAATAGCCCCCTCTAAGTATTTTCATTGCCATCAGGTTGGCATTAACATGACCTCCACATTCTCCATCGTGGAATTCATGCATCACTATCCTAGCCTCCTCTAGATTGATACACCTAAGTAGGATGCCGGTAAAACTTTTCTTGTATAGAACCCCACCCAGAATGGTGTATCGGGTCGAAATCTTACGGATGAATGCCTTATCTTTGGATGTGTAATCCACGGTGAATCCCCCATTTTCTAAAAATTGCTTGATGTCATAAAACTAAGGTTTTACAACGGAATCTGGGTTATTTTGGCAAATATCCAAATCGTGTGTGGATGGGTTGGGCACATGCCATATTTCTAAAGACTGGGTCCCTAAGATGGAATCGACCTTTAGGGCTGAACCCAAGGAGGAGAGGGCATCGGCAATGCCATTGTCCTCTCTTCCTACGTGTGTGAGTTTACACGATTGGAAGGACTCAACCAATCGAGTGACCAACTCGTGATATGGAAGTAGTTTTTCGTTACGTACTTGCCAAATTTTCAAAACCTGGTTTATAACAAGGAGCGAATCTCCAAAGACCTCGATGCATGATGCCCCTAGAGTTTTTGAAATCTTTAAGCCTTGTATGAGTGCTTCATACTCGGCTATGTTGTTGGAACATTCGAAATCTAAGCGGATTGCTATGGGAATCTCGCCCTTTTGAGGGGAGATGAGGATGACCCCAACACCAGCCCCTCGTTGGTTTCGTTCCCCATCGAAGTGCATCTTCCACACTTGGTTTTCAAAATTGTTTGCCAAAATGTGCTTTTGGAAATGGTTTTGCAATATGCCTTCGTCGGGCATTTCATCAAATGTGGGATATGCGTCCTCTAGAGGGAACTCAGCCACGTAGTCTGCTAGGGCTTGCCCCTTAATGGAGATCTGGTGATGGTATTTCAGGTCATACTCCATTAGAAGGAGTTGCCATTTGCCCAATCTACCCGTGAGAATGGGTTTTTCGAACAAGTGCTTGATTGGATCAAGCTTGGACACTATCCAGATCTCATGATCGAGGAAATAGTGTCTGAATTTCTGGCAGGCCCAAACTAGGGCCAAGCACGTCTTCTCCAAGGCTTGATAATTTCATTCATAAGCCAAGAGAGTTTTTGAAATATAGTAGATGGCATACTCCTTATGGGTGTCATCCTCGTATTGAGCCAATAGGGCTCCCAAAGCATTCGTATGCACAGAAATGTAAAGTAAAAGTGGTTTTCCTTGCTTCGGAGGATTCCAGATGGGGGGATAAACCAGGTATGCCTTTAGTCTCCCGAAGGACTTCTGGCAGTCGTCATCCCATAAGAATTTCATGCCCTTCCTCAATAGCTTGTTGAAGGGTTCGCATCTAGTCGCTAGATTTGATATAAATCGGCGAACGGACTGTAATAGACCCTGGAGGCTACGAATTTGGGTGAGATTGGAGGGTGGAGCCATGTCTATGATGGCTCGACACTTAGAGGGGTCGACTTCTATACCCCTTTGGCTCACCATAAAGCCTAGAAGCTTCCCAGATTCTACCCCGAATACACATTTTTGAGGGTTTAGCTTTACTTTGTAAAGCCTAAGCCTTTCGAAAATCTTTTGCAAACATTTGATATGAGTGCATCGGGTTTTGGATTTTGCCAAGAGATCATCTACATACACTTCTACGAGCTCATGAATCTGATCATGGAAGATCGTGGTCATGGCTCTCTGGTATGTCGCGTCGGCATTTTTCAAACCAAAGGGCATGACTGTATAGCAGTACGTGCCCCATGGGGTTGTGAAGGCGGTCTTACCCTAATCTCGTGGACTTAGTTTGATTTGATTATAGCCTGAATAGCCATCCATAAACGAAAACATTTCGTGATTTGTAGTACTATCGACTATCAAATCTATGTTTGGTAAAGGATAATTATCCTTTGGAGTGGCTTTATTCAAGTTTCTGAAATCGATGCATATTCGAATTTTCCCATTGGTTTTTCGAACTACAACGATGTTTGACAACCAATCAGAATACGCAATGGGTTTTATAAATCCGGCTTTTAACAGATCTTCTAAACCCTCTTTGACTTGCGTGTGTACATTCGGGTGTATTTTTCTAAGCTTCTGCTTTTTGGGTTTTACATCCGCATCTAAGGGAAGATGATGTTCGACAATGCTGGGGTCTATGCCCGGCATGTCTTCATACGTCCATGCAAACACATCTAAATAGGTTCGTAGAAATGCAATGAATGCTGATCTTTCATATTCATGCAAACATGTGCCTATCTTAATGGTTTTGGGATTGGAATCACTCCCTAAGTTCACCTCTATGAAATCTCCTCCTATTGAATTGGAAGGTCTTTCCAAATTGAGAATTTTATGAAATTCTGGGAGCTCAGAAGTGGGATCTTCCTCAAAGGGATCCACTTTTGGGCTTTGATCATTCTCGTGGGTAATAGACCCGAGGGAATTTCATGCGTGATTTTTGAAAAGACCTTGTTTTGTACTTGGATTTTCAATCGATTTCGAAATTTTTGGTCTGGCTATGCAGACGACGTTCTTTTCGAAATCTTTTTCCAAATTCCTACTAGGAACAGCTATATACAAAATCTTTTTGGTATTTTGTAGATTTTCAATTTTTTTGGGTTTTTGCAAAACAAGAACCTTAGGAACTATACAAACTACCCTATTTTTGGGTTTTTGGTTTTCCATTGTTTTTGGTCTTTCCTCTTTTTTGATTTTTTTTATTTTAAGTTTTCCAAATGTTTTTGTGTTTTTATGAAAGGGATCTTCCATCATACCTACAAAGGAAAAACACTACGGATTAGACTCGGAATAAGAGGTCTAAATCGTAGGTCTCTTCTAGGATAGGTTCTAGGGCACCCTTGACCCAGGTGGTCACAAGGGGTGGCTCTGGCAGTATTTTGGGAGTATAGCCGATCCCGTATCGGCTTGGGTTGGCCCTAGGAAGGATGCGCTCTAGGAGACCCTGGTTTTGTGCCCCTAGACTTTTGTAGGGCGTATAGCCCATATTCAACAACATGTTCCACGATTTTTTGTTTTTTGAGAAATTTTGATACAAACCGTGGTCCTGGAACTTGTTGTCGTCCATATTGTGCTCGTATGGCTTCTTGTCCAGGAGTTTTGGAAATAAGGGATGCTTGGGTCTTCCTAGAAGGGTTAGGATCGAGAGGGGGCCTGCTTTGGGCGGCCCCTTCACATACATAACCTTCTTAGGGTTGTTTAACACGAGCCTCGGTGGCTAGACCATGGTCTGCCCTAGGTTAGCCTCATGGGCCTGGGAACTTGACAAACAAGGGGAGTTTATGATCCCCTAAAGCTGAGGGTGACTCTCACCTAGGATCACCACGACTTGGTCCCTGAAAGGGATCTTGACACACCTGTGGAAGGTGGATGGCACAGCGCACAAGATGTGTATCCAGGGCCTTCCCAGCAATAGGTTATAATGAGGGTGGATGTCCAACACATGGAACACCCCCGTGTGTGTGATCCCTCCCGTTTCCATCAGGAGTTCGATCAATCCTAAAGGCCTAGACGCATTCCCATCGTATCCAGTGATAACAATGGGGCTTGGGTTTACAGAAGTCAAGGTGACTCCGATTTGATACGCTACATGAAGTGGAAGGATGTTGAGCCCTCCTCCCCCATCAACTAGGCACCTGTCCAGAGAGTGGTTATTCAGAACCACCTCGATATGCAGGGCCTGGTTGTGGGACTCGTAGGGTCTATCTACATCATCTTCCGAGAAAGTGATGGGCGATTTTGCTCCTATTAATGCCACTTGGTCAGACAGGGATTCTGGACTTATGTTTGAACTAACCTTGGCTCTTTCTAGAATTTTCTCTAGCATGAGTCTATGCCTAGGCGAAGTTTGTATAAGCTCTAGGATGGACATGTGGATAGGAATCTTTGAAAGATGGTTTTCGAAATAATAAGGGTTTAGGACGTCTTTCCCATTGTCTGCTTTTGGCAGAACTCTAGGAATACATGCTTTTGAGGGGTCAGGCACACTCACTACCTTTTTAGCACTTTGTAGGTGCGGGGGTTGATAGATCCTCCCGGATCTAGTCACTTCCCCCACGACCAACCTAGGATTCGCACTAAAATTAGCTCTAATTATGAGTTGAAGAGCACCTTGAAGTTTTAAAACTGGTTTATCCGGAGATTCAGCTCTTGGTGGTCCCCGAATGACGACTTGGGCGGGCTTCTTGTAAAGTACAAGAGTGGGCGCATAAGTGGGTCGACCAAACTCAGATGTTTGCACTAGTTCTTTTCAAAAGGTGAGGGTACATACCTCCTTTCCTTTCCCACTGCTACCGGCATGCTCGGGAAAGGGTTCTTTGAAGATAGCTTGAGTTGGCTCAGGTTCCACAATGACCTAGAGCCGGCCCTCCGCTATCAAGTTCTCGATTTTGTTCAAAAGGGAGAAACAACGCTTTGTATCATGGCCTTTGAGCCGATGATACTTGCAAAAATGAATTAAATATCTCCCTTTGGAAGTGACTGCCTCGGGGATTTCGGGAAGTTCAATCATGCCTTGGGCAAGTAGGAGGTCTAGGACCTCCGACACAGGTTGCCCCAGCGGTGTGTATTCCCGTTTTTCAATTGGTTTTTGAAAATTCCTCTCCCTTTTGTTTTCTAGCTTTTCAAAATTTTTGGAAGTGCCCGCCAAACCTGGATCCCCTGGACATTGGCGATTTTATAGGGCTTTGCCCCTTTGTCCATCGTGGGTAGCCCATAAGTGATGGGCTTCTCCAAGCGGGTTTTGGAAACGGCACTTCCTTTCCATAAGTGATCGTATATCCCCTTTTTCAAGTTTGTTTCAAAAATGGATGCTTTTTTCATCAACTTATGGAAAGTTGAGATCTCATGGAGCGAGAGAAGGCTTTTTAACTCGCTTTTAAAATTATCCAGGATGAGCATGACTGCGCATCCTTCGGATATGGGCTCTCGCACTTGGCCCAAAAGGGACCTCCATCGAATAATGAAGGCATGTACGTCTTCATTCATGCCTTGCTTTGTATCCCTTAAAGTGTTTAAAGTTGGCGTGACTTTTACGTTATATGCAAATCTTTGCATGAAGCAGTTCGCTAACTCTTCAAAAGTAGCAAACTGGCTTAAATCGTAGGAAGCCAGCCATTTGGCAGCTGTGCCTTTAAGGGATAAAGGGAACCAATACACCCATTTCATCGAGTCCTTTTTCTTCTTATGGGCTCGACGCGAGAAAAGTTGCAAATGAGACCTAGGGTCTCCCATGCCATCATACCGATGGAAGTTCGGTATTTCATCGTCACTGTCTGTTTCATAATCCATAGGAAGGAAATCAGACAGGGCGTAACTCCTTTTCTCTTTATTTTCCCTTTCAGCAGCTGTTGTAGGGCTTTACGGTCCTTTTGTGTGAAGGACTCGTGGTATTGGTTGCCTTCCATTACGGAGGCCTCTTTGTGAGTTTTTTTCTTTGCCCTTTGTTCACCATTCGATGAACTGGAATCGCCTACTTCAGCCTCTTGGTTGAGAGCATCGATTTTGGCCTCGAATTCCCTTCTCAAGTCCTCTATCTCGTCTAGTTTGATCTTGTTTTTCAAAATCCTCCTAGAGTGAGAACTTGATGCGCATGAGCCTTGGCTCGACACTTCACTTGGGTTGGATTTTGACATGCTTTCAAGCTTTTCAAAATTCCTAAGTACAAGTAAAGAAAAGAGTTAAAACAACACCTTTTTGAAAAAATTTCGCAAGGTTCCTAGAGTAACTTGATTTTTAAAAGACTCATGTCCCACCGGGCGTGCCAAATAACTGTAGACGCAGAAAATTCCCGCTCCTGGTTCTTAGGCCTAAAGCGAACCTTTTCGTGTGCCTAAATCCTATTTAAACAAACAGGGCGTGCCAGCTAGCTTATTTAAGCTAGCGAAGATATATTTTTAACCTGACTTCTAACGTAACGACTGTGAGTAAGCAAGCTCTTGTCGTCGCAGACCTTCTTGCACCGATGCGCAAGGGTGTAGACGCGCGAAAAATCCCCGCCTCTTCGCCCCTTTCGTGGCTTGGAGTGGATCTTATCGTGCGTCTAAGGCCTAGATATACAAACAGGGCGTGCCAGCTAGCTTACTTAAGCTAGCGAAGATATATCAATACTGACTTCTAAACGTGGCGACTGTGAGCAAGTGAGCTCTTGTCGTCGCAGACCTTCTTGCACCGATGCGCAAGGGTCAGTCTGTACGCTTTTACAAAAAATCGAGTTTTAGGGAGAAAGTCTACGAAACGGTTCGAGGTGTCTATTTCGGGTCTTTAAGATGCGATTGCATGTTTTAGATCACGTGGATTTGCACGTGCCTAAGTCTTTTCTTTTATCCCTTTTTGGGTCGCCTAGTTTGTGTGTTATGAACACTCCACTACATGGGCGAATTCGAGCGGGGGTTGCTTTGATGCAATATGCGTCCTACCTCGTGGTATGGCGTAGATGCAATGCAAACTCACGCTACTCCAAAGGGAAAACCCGAAATGTAAAGACAATGCTGAAGGGAAATAACAGAAGGGAAATAACCGAAGGGAAATAACCGAAGGGAAATAACCGAAGGGAGATACGTATATATCTTATGTATATGAGCCCTTACTCGGGTCTTGCAAATAAGAGCGAAGGCTCAATGTGGGTGCGTGCTTGAATTGAAAGACTTACACACACGACATGAAATTAAACCCAAATATAAATTGCAGTATGGCCTTGACTAAGGTCTTGGGAGTAAGAGCGAAGGCTATATGTGTGTGAGAGTGCTTGAATTGAAGTACTACACACACGACATAAATGAAACCCAAATATAACTGCAATAAGGCCTTTACTAAGGTCTTGGGAGTAAGAGCGAAGGCTCAATGTGTGTGAGAGTGTTTAATTTGAAAGACTTACTCACACGACAAGAAATAAAACCCAAATAGTATAGGTCGGCCCTTACTTGGGTCTTTCAAATAAGAGCGAAAGCTCAATGTGTGTGAGAGTGTTTAAATTGAAAGACAACACACCCAACTTAAACAAAACCCTTCGGGAATGAAATATATACGTATACTTATATATTAGGGGCTGATTAGGCCCGTGTGTGTTCAAAGTTGTGCACGACTAAGAGAGTGCACGTGTGTGGTTGTGCCAAGCCACGTTATTACAAGCGGGGGGAGACTAGGCTCCGTTATTACAACCCCGTATCAAATTGAATTTCAAGCAAGCGTATGACTAAAGACTGAGTTTAGAAACTTACAAGTAGCTGGTCCGTAGAGGTCTTGCTTGAGCGTGGCCTTGGCTTTGGGCTGCGAATGGGAGCTCCGCGAAGGTGTGTGACCAAGAGTGCTGGCCGGCTGCAAATGGGGCGCGGGATGGACGCCTCGAAAGGGGACCGGTGGCAAGTGGGCGGCGCCTCCAAGTAGGG
Source organism: Brasenia schreberi (assembly GCA_036023115.1). Taxonomy (NCBI): domain Eukaryota; kingdom Viridiplantae; phylum Streptophyta; class Magnoliopsida; order Nymphaeales; family Cabombaceae; genus Brasenia; species Brasenia schreberi. Next base: position 655,935 of record JAYKKT010000035.1, on the reverse strand, counting down.
AGTTTAGAGTGGCTGACTAAGTGGATCTTAGGGTCACTAGGGAAGTTAGGGACTTAGGGAAACTGGACCTAAAAGGTGAGCTAGTGGGAAGGCCAAATAGGGCACCTAGGGGAGTCGGCCGAATGGGAGATAGTGGCTAAGTAGTGGCCAGCCACTTGGGTTATCCTAGGTTCGGCTAGGCTTAGATGGTGGCGGCGAAGAGGTGGAGCTAAGGGGAAGATGGGTGGCTAAGAGTGGAGAGGTGGTAGAGAGTGGTTTTGAGGGAGTTAGGGGGACTTACCGAATGGGAAGGAGTGGCGGCCAAGGTGGCTGTCGGCTGGTGGAAGATGGGAGAAGGAGAGGGCCCGGCTGAGTGAGGTGGTGGCGTCCGGCTGGTGGGGCAATGATGGTGGATGGAAGAGGGAGAGTGGCGGAGCAGGTGGCGGCTGGTGGGGCTGGAGTTGCTGGGAAGACGGGTGAGAGATGGGAGAGGAAGAGGGCCCGGCTGGGAGTGGAAAGTGGTTCCCACTTGGAAAACCCGCCCACAATGGGGGGGGTTTAAATAGGGGATGGGTAGGTCGGTTAGGGCTGGGTTGTGGGTAGTGGTTAGGTGGTTTAGGTAGGGTAGTATGTAGATAAGGTGGGCTGGATGGGGTTGGGCCAGATATTTTAAAACTAGGGGTTTGGGAAAATCGTGGGCTAAGGGTGGTTTAGGGCTAGGTTAGGTGGTTGGGTTTTAGGGTGAGGTTTAGTGAGCTAGGTTAGGTGGTTTAGGCTAGGTTTAGGCTAGGATTAGGGAAATTAATCTAGGTTTAGGGGAGGATTAGGGGAGTGGGTTAGGTGATTAGGTCGGGATTAGGCCGGGATTAGGGAAGTGGGTTAGGTGATTAGGTTCAGATTAGGGGTGGATTAGGGGTTTAGGCTAGGTTTAGGCATTTTGGGTTAGGTTTAGGTGATGGAGCTCCCTTAGCATGGCCCATAGACCTTGATCACCCCATGTTGGTGCAGCCCTAGGTTAGGTTTTAGCTAATTACAAGCTTAAACCCACTCAATTAGGCTAAACCACAAGATTAAACCCCAAACTTGACACACAAGTCAAGCTTAATACAACACTCTTGATATTTTTCACCCCCACTCTCTCTCATGCCCAATATCCCACGTGAATTTCAAGTGGGCCCCACCTCCATTTATGAGAAGGTGATGTGGGCCATGGATATGGATATTGGATTGGATCTCTGGATCCAAATCCAAATCCAAATCCACATATGGGTTTGGATTGGGATCTGGATATATATGGTCCAGATCCAATCCAAACTGAACTCTGACTCCTTCGAGCTGGGTTCGAAACAGACGATTCGTGCGGGGCCTGACAGCATCAGTACTCCGTCTGCGTTGGGTCTTCGCCAACATAGTCGTCCGCCTCCGTTTCTGCCTTCCGGAGATGACTTCAAATGCTATTTTGATAAGAACAGGGTCTTGGACGTTCGAGATCCTGGGGTGTGAATCAGATGCAAGAGTTGCTGCGCCGGGCTCGACAGGTGCTCCGGTTCCGGGCTCTTCTTGGCTCTCCTGGTCCTGTCTTGATCAGGCCAAGCCACTTCGGGGTTTAAAAACATGTTTTAAAAAGGGTTTTCAAAAGCTATATTATATGTTTTTGAAAGATAAAGTTTAAAACATATATACAGGGTTTGTTTGGAAGGCTCCTGGGTTTCCAAACTCAAAAATGGCCCTTTGGGGCTGTTTGTATAAAACCAGATTCGTTTAAGAAATTCGTGGGATTTCGGGGTGTTTACAGATGCCCCTCTTTGGCCTTGTCCAAATAGATTTGGATAAGGGCAAAGATGACAAACACCCCTTTTAATGTCTCCCTAGATCTAGCCACGAAGAATATGGGATCGTCCCATTTTAACAAAATCTCAATTTTACAAACTCTGGTAGGAGGAGATATCACGCCAAAGGGTTTACTTATGGAATCTGGTCCTAAATGGGGTCATGTTCATGCAAGTACCATGCGTGGAATGCAGATGACATGGGTGTGGTGCCAAGAGTGGCGACCTCCCAGAGACCAGGTGTGGTCGAACTCTAGAGACTTACAAGGCCTACTGCTCAAAGTGAGCCAAAAACCCTATGCTGTTCGATGTTCGGTTTTCAAAACTTATTTACAAAAGCTATTTACAAAAGGGACAACTGTCTTGAGTCTCGATCCTAAGGATCTCGAGCTCTTCGTGCTTGCCCTTGTTTGAGTCTTAACACTCGCTTATCTAGCGGAGGTTTTATAAGAAAACAAGCCTCATTTCAAATTCCTACGCCTTACTCGAAAGGTCGAATTCTCAAACAAGATGAAATTCAAGTAAGTAAATCCTATTTTTACTTTAGGATTCCTCGAAATGAACCATGCTTTAGCTTGGGATAAGCCAGGGATGGGAAAGAGATACCACGGTCCCTTCTGAAGCGTCCCGTGGTTTAAGGCATAGAAGGCGGAAAACTGCTCTTTTTGAGCTTTTTGGCCTCTTTTTCCTTTTTTCCATAGAGGGTCTCCCTTTGGGAGTATTTTTTTTTTTTTAATCCCTCTTTTTATAAGAGAATCGATTTTCTTTTTCAAGTCTGGTTTCTTTCTTTTGGAAAGAGACTTTAAATGGGAAATTCCCTTTTGATTTGGGCCTTTGTTTTCCTTTTGGAAGGAGAAAAGAAGAGGGGAGGACTTATCCCAAGCCTACACTCGATCCATTCCAGATCAGCCTATTTAGAAATAGCACGTGCTACTTGCAAGTATCTTGCTATGTTGAACTAGGCCTTCCTTTGTAAGAAGAAGGATTTTAAAATGTAACCACGATTTTGAAAACTCCACTCTTTCACAAGTGCGAATTCTCTCACTCAGGGTCACACGTATTGCTTTTGCACCTTATTCACACGTCTCAGGGCAGCTATCCCTTTAAAATTTTCGAAAACTGGAATTTAATCCAGATCCTACACATGATACTTCTTTAAGTATTGAATATTGATAGGATCTGCTAAATTCCTACCTTCTACATCGATCAACCAATACGAATTGTTCGTAGTGGTTGCTCGTACAACATAGGGTCCATCCCAGTTGGGGCGCCACTTGCCTAGGGGGTGTGGGCCACGATGATGGATGGTTTTTAAGACCAGATCTCCCACTTCAAAGTGGCGAGGTCTCATGTGTTTGCTATAATGTCGGGCTATCCTTTGCCGGTATGCACGAGCATGATCCATGGCAAGGAGTCGCCTCTCATCTAACAAATCTAGTTCGGCCATCCTAGCATGCTGAAGCGTCTCTAGGGGGAGGTCGAGTGCAATGGATGTATGGAATGAATGCAGTTGGGTATGAATGGGAAGAATGGCGTTTGTGCCATAGACCAATTCGAATGGTGTGGCATTCGTGGGAGTCCGGATGGAAGTCCTATAAGCCCATAAGGCTTCATCCAGCTTCTCATGCCACCTCCTACCCTTCTCTAAGGTCTTCTCAATGATACCAATGAGAGTCTTGTTTGTGGCTTCGGCTTGGCCGTTGCCTTGAGGGTAGTAGGGCGAGGAGAAGTGGTGAGTTATGCCATACGTGTTGCACAACTTAACCATCCGCTCGTTCTTGAATGGGGTACCATTATCAGACACAAGGTCTCGTGGAACCCCAAATCGAGCCAAGATATTCCTCCGGATGAAAGCCACCACATGTTGCCCCATCACATTCGTTAGGGAAATGGCTTCCACCCACTTGGAGAAATACTCCGTGGCTGCTAAAATAAAACGATGCCCATTCGAGGCCTTTGGAAATATGGGGCCTACAATGTCAAACGCCCACATGGTAAATGGCCAGGGGCTGACCACGGAATGCAATGCAGATGAAGGGATATGAATGGCGTGCCCATGCACTTGACATGGATGACACTTCCTAACATGATCGTGACAATCCTTTTTCAGGGTGGACCAAAAATAACCCCCTCTAAGTATTTTCATTGCCATCATGTTGGCATTAACATGACCTCCACATTCTCCATCGTGGAACTCGTGCATCACTATCCTAGCCTCCTCTAGGTCGATACACCTAAGCAGAATGCCGGTAAAACTCTTTTTGTATAAGACCCCACCCAGAATGGTGTATCGGGTCGAAATCTTACGAATGAATGCCCTATCTTTGGATGTGGCATCCTCGGTGAATCCCCCATTTTTTTTTAAAAAATTGTTTTATGTCATAGAACCAGGGTTTTTCAATAGACTCTGAGTTGTTTTGGCAAATATCCAAGTCGTGTGTGGATGGATGGGGCGCATGCCATATTTCCAAAGATCTGGTCCCTGAAATGGGATCGACCTTCAGGGCTGAACCCAAGGAAGAGAGGGCATCGGCGATGCCATTGTCCTCTCTTCCCACGTGTATGAGCTTACACGACTGGAAGGTTTGGACCAATCGAGTGGCCAACTCGTGATATGGAAGTAGTTTTTCATTACGTACTTGCCAAATTTTTAAAACCTGGTTTATGACAAGGAGCGAATCTCCAAAGACCTCGATGCATGATGCCCCTAGAGTTTTCGAAATCCTTAAGCCTTGTATGAGTGCTTCGTACTCAGCTACGTTGTTGGAACATTCGAAATCTAAGCGGACTGCTATGGGAATCTCGCCCTTTTCAGGGGAGATTAGGATGATCCCGGCACCAGCCCCTCGTTGGTTTCGTGCCCCGTCGAAGTGCATCGTCCACACTTGGTTTTCGAAGGAATTTGCCAAAATGTGGTTTTGAAAATGGTTTTGCAATATGCCTTCATCAGGCATTTCGACAAGAGTGGGATATGCGTCCTCCAAGGGGAAGTCAGCCACGTAATCTGCTAGGGCTTGCCCCTTAACGGAGATCTGGTGATGGTATTTCAGATCATACTCCATTAGAAGGAGTTGCCATTTGCCCAATCTACCCGTGAGAATGGGTTTTTCGAACAAGTGCTTGATTGGATCAAGCTTGGACACTATCCAGATCTCATGATCTAGGAAGTAGTGTCTGAATTTCTGGCAGGCCCAGACTAGGGCCAAGCACGTCTTCTCCATGGCTTGATAATTTCGTTCATAAGCCAAGAGAGTTTTCGAAATATAGTAGATGGCATACTCCTTATGGGTGTCATCCTCGTATTGAGCCAACAGGGCTCCTAAAGCGTTTACATGCACGGAGATGTATAATAAAAGCGGTTTTCCTTGTTTTGGAGGATTTAAAACGGGGGGATTAACCAAGTATGCCTTCAGTCTCTCGAAGGACTTTTGGCATTCGTCATCTCATAAGAATTTCGTACCCTTCCTCAACAGTTTGTTGAAGGGTTCGCATCTAGTTGCCAGATTCGATATGAATCGGCGCACAGATTGTAATCGACCCTGGAGGCTACGGACTTGGGTGAGATTGGAGGGTGGAGCCATGTCTATGATGGCTCGACACTTAGAGGGGTCAACTTCTATTCCCCTTTGGCTTACCATAAAGCCTAGAAGCTTTCCTGATTCTACCCCGAACACACATTTTTGAGGGTTTAGCTTTACTTTGTAAAGCCTAAGCCTTTCGAAGATTTTTTGTAAACATTCGATATGGGTGCATCGGGTTTTGGATTTTGCCAAGAGATCATCTACATACACTTCTACAAGCTCATGAATTTGATCATGGAAGATCGTGTTCATGGCTCGTTGGTATGTTGCGCCGGCATTTTTCAAACCAAAGGGCATGACTGTATAGCAGTACGTGCCCCATGGGGTTGTGAAGGCGGTCTTACCCTGATCTCGTGGGCTTAGTTTGATTTGATTATAGCCTGAATAGCCATCCATGAATGAAAACATTTCATGATTTGCAGTACTATCGACTATCAAATCTATGTTTGGTAAAGGATAATTATCCTTTGGAGTGGCTTTATTCAGGTTTCTGAAATCGATGCATATTCGAATTTTCCCATTGGTTTTTCGAACTACAACGATATTTGATAACCAATCAGAATACGCAATGGGTTTTATAAATCCGGCTTTTAGCAGATCTTCTAAACCCTCTTTGACTTGCGTGTGTACATTCGGGTGTATTTTCCTAAGCTTCTGCTTTATTGGCTTTACACCTATATCTAAGGGAAGACGATGCTCGACTATGCTGGGATCTATGCCTGGCATGTCTTCATACGTCCATGCAAACACATCTAAATAGGTTCGTAAAAATGCAATGAATGCTAACTTTTCAGTTTCATGCAAGCACGCGCCTATTTTGATGGTTTTGGGATTGGAATTATCCCCTAGGTTCACCTCTACGAAATCTCCTCCTACTGATTGGGAAGGTTTTTCAAAATCGAGAATTCTATGAAATTCTGGGAGCTCAGAAGTGGGATCTTCCTCAAGGGGATCCACTTCTGGGCTTCGATCATTCTCGTGGACTTTAGACCTGAGGGAACTTGATGCGTGGTTTTCAAAATAACCTGGTTTTGTACTTGGATTTTCAAGTGATTTCGAAATTTTTGGTCTGGCTATGCAGACGACGTTTCTTTCGAAATTCTTTTCTTTTGCCAAAGTTAAACCAGGAGCAGCTATGTACAAAATCTTTTTGGTATTTTCCAAATTTTCGATTTTTTTGGGTTTTTGTAAAACAAGAACTTTGGGAACTATACAAAGCACACTTTTTTCGAGTTTTTGCTTTTCCATTGTTTTTGGTTTTCCTTGTTTTTCGATTTTTTTGGCTTTTAAGTTTTCAAATGTTTTTGGTATTTTTAGAAAAAGGGATCTTCCGTCATACCTACAAAGGGAAAACACTATGGGTTAGACTCGGAATAGGAGGTCTAAACCATAGGTCTCTTCTAAGACAGGCTCCGGGGCACCCTTGACCCAGGTGGTCACAGGGGGTGGCTCCGGCGGTATTCGGGGAGTATAGCCGATCCCATATCGGCTTGGGTTGGCCCTAGGAAGGATGGGCTCTAGGAGACCCTGGTTTTGTGCCCCTAGACTCTTGTAGGGTGTGTAGCCCATGTTCAATAACATGTTCCACGACCTTTTGTTTTTTGAAAAGATGGGATATAAGTCGTGGTCCTGGAACATGCTATCGTCCATATTAGGCTCGTAGGGCCTTTTGTCCAGGGGCTTTGGAAATAGGGAACGCTTGGGTTTTCCTAGGAGGATTAGAGTCGGGAGGGGGCCTGCTTTGCGGCCCCTTCACACATACAACCTTCCTAGGGTTGTTTAACACGAGCCGAGGTGGCTCAACCATAATTTGCCCCAGGTTAGCCTCTTGGGCCTGGGAGCTCGATAAACAAGGGGAGTTTATGATCCCCTGAAGTTGTGGGTGACTCTCACCTAGGATCACTACGACTTGGTCCCTAAAAGGGATCTTGACACACTTGTGGAAGGTGGATGGCACAGCGCACAAACTGTGTATCCAGGGTCTTCCCAGCAACAGGTTATAATGGGGGTGGATGTCCAAGACATGGAACACCCCCGTGTGTTCGATCCCTCCCGTTTCCATTGGGAGTTCGATGGATCCTAAAGGCCTAGACGCATTCCCATCGTATCCAGTGATAACGATGGGGCTTGGGTTCACTGAAGTCAAGGTGACTCCGATTTTGTACGCCACGTGAAGTGGAAGGATGTTGAGCCCTCCTCCACCATCGACTAGGCACCTGCCCAGAGAGTGGTTGTTTAGAACCACCTCGATATGCAGGGCCTGGTTATGGGTTTCGTAGGGTCTATCTACATCATCTTTCGAAAAGGTGATGGGCGATTTTGCTCCTAACAAAGCCACTTGGGCAGACAAGGACTCCGGACTTATGTTCGAATCAACCTTGGCCCTTTCTAGAATTTTCTCTAAGACAAGTCTATGCCTAGGCGAGGTTTTGATAAGCTCTAGGATAGACATGTGAATAGGAATCTTTGAAAGGTGGTTTTCGAAATCATAAGGATTTAGGATGATTTTGTCCTTATCTGCTTTTGGCAGACCACTAGGGATACATGCTTTTGAGGGGCCAGGCACACTGACCACCTTTTGAGCACCTTGAAGGTGCGGGGGTTGGTAGATCCTCCCGGATCTAGTGACTTCCCCCACGACCAGCCTAGGGTTCGCGCTAAACTTGGCTCTAAGGATGAGCTGAGGAGAACCTTGGATTTTCAAAACTGGTTTTACCGGGGTTTCCACTTTTGATGGTCCCCGAATGACGACTTGGGCGGGCTTCTTGTATAGTACAAGGATGGGCGCACAAGCAGGTCGACCAGGTTCGGGTTTTCGCGCTAGTTCTTTGGAAATGGTGAGGGTACATACCTCCTTTCCTTTCCCACTGCCACTGGCGTGTTTGGGAAAGGGTTCTTTGAGGATAGCTTGAGGTGGCTCAGATTCCGCAGTGACCTAGAGCCGGCCCTCCGCTATCAAGTTCTCAATTTTATTTAGAAGAGAGAAGCACCGTTTGGTATCATGGCCTTTGAGCCGATGATACTTGCAAAACCGGTTTAAATACCCCCCTTTGGACGTGACTCCTTCGGGGATTTCAGGGAGTTCGATCATGCCCTGGGCAAGTAGGAGGTCTAGGACCTCCGACACAGGTTGCCCCAGCGGAGTGTACTCCCGTTTTTCAATTGGTTTTGAAAAATTGCGTTCTCTCTTATTTTCTATTTTTTCAAAATTTTTAGAAGTGCCCGCCATGCCTGGATCCACCCGGACATTGGCGATTTTATGGGGCTTTGCCCCTTTGTCCGTTGTGGGCAGCCCATATGCGATGGGCTTTTCCACACGTGTTTTGGGAACGGCACTTCCTTTCCATAAGTGGTCGTATGTCCCTTTTCGCAAGTTGGTTTCGAAAAGGGAGGCCTTTTTGATCAACTTATGGAAAGTTGAAATCTCATGGAGCGAGAGAAGGGTTTTTAACTCGCTTTTGAAATTATCCAGGATGAGCATTACTGCGCATCCTTCGGATATAGGCTCTCGCACTTGGCCTAAAAGAGACCTCCATCTTATAATGAAGGCATGCACGTCTTCGTTCATGCCTTGCTTTGTATCCCTTAAAGTATTCAGGGTTGGCGTGACTTCCACGTTGTGTGCAAATCTTTGCATGAAGCAGTTCGCTAACTCTTCAAAAGTAGCGAACTGGCTTAAGTCGTAGGAAGCCAGCCATTTGGCAGCTGTGCCTTTAAGGGATAGAGGGAACCAATACACCCATTTCATCGAGTCCTTTTTCTTCTTATGGGCTCGACGTGAGAAAAGCTGCAAGTGAGACCTAGGGTCTCCCATGCCATCATACCGATGGAAGTTCGGTATTTCATCGTCACTGTCTGTTTCGTAATCCATAGGAAGGAAATCAGACAGGGCGTAGCTTCTTTTCTCTTTATTTTGCCCTTTCAGCAGCTGCTGTAGGGCTTTACGGTCCTTTTGTGTGAAGGACTCGTGGTATTGGTTGCCTTCCATTACGGAGGCCTCTTTTTGCTTGCGAGGTTTTTCAATTTTCTTTTTAGGCCTTTGTTCACCGTTTGATGAACACGAATCGCCTACTTCAGCCTCTTGGCTGAGAGCATCGATTTTGGCCTCAAATTCCCTTCTCAAGTCCTCGATTTCATCTAGTTTTATTTTGTTTTTGAAAATCCTCCTAGAGTGAGAACTTGATGCGCATGAGCCTTGGCTCAACACTTCACTTGGATTGGATTTTGACATGCTTTTCAAGCTTTTTCAAAATTTCCTAAGTAAAAGCAAAGAAAACAAGTTAAAACGACACCTTTATAAAATTTTCGCAAGACTCCTACAAGTAAACTCGATTTTTTTGAAAAGGCTCACGTCCCACCGGGCGTGCCAATCTCTGTAGACGCGCGAAAAATCCCCGCCTCTTCGCCCCTTTCGTGGCTTGGAGTGGATCTTATCGTGCGTCTAAGGCCTAGATATACAAACAGGGCGTGCCAGCTAGCTTACTTAAGCTAGCGAAGATATATCAATACTGACTTCTAAACGTGGCGACTGTGAGCAAGTGAGCTCTTGTCGTCGCAGACCTTCTTGCACCGATGCGCAAGGGTCAGTCTGTACGCTTTTACAAAAAATCGAGTTTTAGGGAGAAAGTCTACGAAACGGTTCGAGGTGTCTATTTCGGGTCTTTAAGATGCGATTGCATGTTTTAGATCACGTGGATTTGCACGTGCCTAAGTCTTTTCTTTTATCCCTTTTTGGGTCGCCTAGTTTGTGTGTTATGAACACTCCACTACATGGGCGAATTCGAGCGGGGGTTGCTTTGATGCAATATGCGTCCTACCTCGTGGTATGGCGTAGATGCAATGCAAACTCACGCTACTCCAAAGGGAAAACCCGAAATGTAAAGACAATGCTGAAGGGAAATAACAGAAGGGAAATAACCGAAGGGAAATAACCGAAGGGAAATAACCGAAGGGAGATACGTATATATCTTATGTATATGAGCCCTTACTCGGGTCTTGCAAATAAGAGCGAAGGCTCAATGTGGGTGCGTGCTTGAATTGAAAGACTTACACACACGACATGAAATTAAACCCAAATATAAATTGCAGTATGGCCTTGACTAAGGTCTTGGGAGTAAGAGCGAAGGCTCAATGTGTGTGAGAGTGCTTGAATTGAAGTACTACACACACGACATAAATGAAACCCAAATATAACTGCAATAAGGCCTTTACTAAGGTCTTGGGAGTAAGAGCGAAGGCTCAATGTGTGTGAGAGTGTTTAATTTGAAAGACTTACTCACACGACAAGAAATAAAACCCAAATAGTATAGGTCGGCCCTTACTTGGGTCTTTCAAATAAGAGCGAAAGCTCAATGTGTGTGAGAGTGTTTAAATTGAAAGACAACACACCCAACTTAAACAAAACCCTTCGGGAATGAAATATATACGTATACTTATATATTAGGGGCTGATTAGGCCCGTGTGTGTTCAAAGTTGTGCACGACTAAGAGAGTGCACGTGTGTGGTTGTGCCAAGCCACGTTATTACAAGCGGGGGGAGACTAGGCTCCGTTATTACAACCCCGTATCAAATTGAATTTCAAGCAAGCGTATGACTAAAGACCGAGTTTAGAAACTTACAAGTAGCTGGTCCGTAGAGGTCTTGCTTGAGCGTGGCCTTGGCTTTGGGCTGCGAATGGGAGCTCCGCGAAGGTGTGTGACCAAGAGTGCTGGCCGGCTGCAAATGGGGCGCGGGATGGACGCCTCGAAAGGGGACCGGTGGCAAGTGGGCGGCGCCTCCAAGTAGGGAGTTTAGAGTGGCTGACTAAGTGGATCTTAGGGTCACTAGGGAAGTTAGGGACTTAGGGAAACTGGACCTAAAAGGTGAGCTAGTGGGAAGGCCAAATAGGGCACCTAGGGGAGTCGGCCGAATGGGAGATAGTGGCTAAGTAGTGGCCAGCCACTTGGGTTATCCTAGGTTCGGCTAGGCTTAGATGGTGGCGGCGAAGAGGTGGAGCTAAGGGGAAGATGGGTGGCTAAGAGTGGAGAGGTGGTAGAGAGTGGTTTTGAGGGAGTTAGGGGGACTTACCGAATGGGAAGGAGTGGCGGCCAAGGTGGCTGTCGGCTGGTGGAAGATGGGAGAAGGAGAGGGCCCGGCTGAGTGAGGTGGTGGCGTCCGGCTGGTGGGGCAATGATGGTGGATGGAAGAGGGAGAGTGGCGGAGCAGGTGGCGGCTGGTGGGGCTGGAGTTGCTGGGAAGACGGGTGAGAGATGGGAGAGGAAGAGGGCCCGGCTGGGAGTGGAAAGTGGTTCCCACTTGGAAAACCCGCCCACAATGGGGGGGGTTTAAATAGGGGATGGGTAGGTCGGTTAGGGCTGGGTTGTGGGTAGTGGTTAGGTGGTTTAGGTAGGGTAGTATGTAGATAAGGTGGGCTGGATGGGGTTGGGCCAGATATTTTAAAACTAGGGGTTTGGGAAAATCGTGGGCTAAGGGTGGTTTAGGGCTAGGTTAGGTGGTTGGGTTTTAGGGTGAGGTTTAGTGAGCTAGGTTAGGTGGTTTAGGCTAGGTTTAGGCTAGGATTAGGGAAATTAATCTAGGTTTAGGGGAGGATTAGGGGAGTGGGTTAGGTGATTAGGTCGGGATTAGGCCGGGATTAGGGAAGTGGGTTAGGTGATTAGGTTCAGATTAGGGGTGGATTAGGGGTTTAGGCTAGGTTTAGGCATTTTGGGTTAGGTTTAGGTGATGGAGCTCCCTTAGCATGGCCCATAGACCTTGATCACCCCATGTTGGTGCAGCCCTAGGTTAGGTTTTAGCTAATTACAAGCTTAAACCCACTCAATTAGGCTAAACCACAAGATTAAACCCCAAACTTGACACACAAGTCAAGCTTAATACAACACTCTTGATATTTTTCACCCCCACTCTCTCTCATGCCCAATATCCCACGTGAATTTCAAGTGGGCCCCACCTCCATTTATGAGAAGGTGATGTGGGCCATGGATATGGATATTGGATTGGATCTCTGGATCCAAATCCAAATCCAAATCCACATATGGGTTTGGATTGGGATCTGGATATATATGGTCCAGATCCAATCCAAACTGAACTCTGACTCCTTCGAGCTGGGTTCGAAACAGACGATTCGTGCGGGGCCTGACAGCATCAGTACTCCGTCTGCGTTGGGTCTTCGCCAACATAGTCGTCCGCCTCCGTTTCTGCCTTCCGGAGATGACTTCAAATGCTATTTTGATAAGAACAGGGTCTTGGACGTTCGAGATCCTGGGGTGTGAATCAGATGCAAGAGTTGCTGCGCCGGGCTCGACAGGTGCTCCGGTTCCGGGCTCTTCTTGGCTCTCCTGGTCCTGTCTTGATCAGGCCAAGCCACTTCGGGGTTTAAAAACATGTTTTAAAAAGGGTTTTCAAAAGCTATATTATATGTTTTTGAAAGATAAAGTTTAAAACATATATACAGGGTTTGTTTGGAAGGCTCCTGGGTTTCCAAACTCAAAAATGGCCCTTTGGGGCTGTTTGTATAAAACCAGATTCGTTTAAGAAATTCGTGGGATTTCGGGGTGTTTACAAAGGGTCAGTCTGTAGGCTTTTAAAATCGAGTTTTGAGTGTAAGAACCTACGAAAGCAGTTTGAGGTGTTTGATTCGAGTTGTTTTGTATGACTTTCAGATTTTATTTCACGTGGATTTGTACGTGCCTAAGTCTTTCTTTCTATCCCTTTTTGGGCCACCTAGGTGTGTGTTATGAACACTCAACTAAAATGTGACGACTTTGAGCGGGAGTATGGGGTTTGCTTTGATGCAATATGCGTCCTAACTCGTGGTATGGCGTATATGCAATGCAAACTCATGCAACTCCAAAGGGAAAACCCGAATTTAAAAGACAATGCCGAAGGGAAATGACTTGTAATGGAAATTGCCAAAGGGAAATGACTTGTAAATGTAAATTGCCGAAGGGAAATTGCAAAAGGGAAATATGGCTATATCTTAAGAGCGGAAAGACTCAATTGTGCAAGTGTGTGACGTGTATATATAGAAAGATTACACACACAGCTGAACCTTAAAACCCAAATTAAAAAGACATAGCCAAAAGGTGTAGACACGGAAAACCTCCGCCTCCCTGGTTTCTTAGGCCTGGGGTGAACCTTTTTGTGTGTCTAAGTCCTATTTGTATAAACAGAGCGTGCCAGCTAGCTTACCTAAGCTAGCGAAGATATATTTTAACCTGACTTCTAACGTGGTGACTGTGAGCAAGCAAGCTCTTGTCGTCGCAGACCTTCTTGCACCGATGCGCAAGGGTCAGTCTGTACGCTTTAAAAATCGAGTTTTGAGTGGAAAAAGCCTACGAAAGCGGTTTGAGGTGTTTGATTCGGGTCTTTTTGATACGATTTCCAGATTTTAGATCATGTGGATTTGCACGTGCCAAAGTCTTTCTTTTTATCCCTTTATGGGCCACCTAGGTGTGTGTTATGAACACTCCACTACATGGGGCGAATTTGAGCGGGAGTATGGGGTTTGCTTTGATGCAATTATGTGCCCTAACTCGTGGTATGGCGTAGATGCAATGCAAACTCACGCTACTCCAAAGGGAAAACCCGAATGTAAAGACAAAACCGAAGGGAAATGACTTGTAATGTAAATGCCGAAGGGAAATAACCGAAGGGAAATTGCTGAAGGAAAATACGTATATAAGGTATATATGGGCCCTTACTCGGGTCTTGCCAATAAGAGCGAAGGCTCAATGTGGGTGCGTGCTTGAATTGAAAGACTACACACACGACATGAAATAAAACCCAAATATAACTTGCAATGTGGCCTTAACTAAGGTCTTGGGAATAAGAGCGAAAGCTCAATGTGTGTGAGTGCTTGAATTGAAGTACTACGCACACAACATGAAATTAAACCCAAATATAAATTGCAGTATGGCCTTAACTAAGGTCTTGGGAATAACAGCGAAAGCTCAATGTGTGTGAGTGCTTGAATTGAAGTACTACGCACACAATATGGAATTAAACCCAAATAGTATAACACGGCCCTTACTTGGGTCTTACAAATAAGAGCGAAGGCTCAATGTGTGTGCGTGTTTGAATTGAAAGACAACACACACAACATGAAATTAAACCCAAATAGTATAACACGGCCCTTACTTGGGTCTTACAAATAAGAGCGAAGGCTCAATGTGTGTGAGTGCTTGAATTGAAAGACAACACACCCAACTTAAGCAAAACCCTACGTAATTTAAAGTATATACATAAATTTATATATTAGGGGCTGATTAGGCCCGTGTGTGTTCAAAATCGTGCACGACTAAGAGAGTGCACGTGTGGGTGGGTGTGCCAAGCCACGTTATTACAAGCGGGGGGAGACAATGCTCTGTTATTACAACCTCGTATCAAATTGAATTCAAGCAAGTCTACAACTAAGGACCGAGTTAGGCACTTACTTATAGCTGGTCCGAAGTTGCCTTGCTTGAGCGTAGGCTTGGCTTCGCTTTGGGCTGCAAGAGGGAGCTCCTCGGAGTTAAACGGCAAGGGGAGGTGCTGGCCGGATGCCTTGGGTCCGCGGGAAGGGCGCCTTGAAGGTGGTCGGCTGTTATAAAGGGGGTTGCCTTGGCGTGTTGGGCTAAAGTGACTAAGTAGGGTCACTAAGGGAGGGTGTAGTATTAGGAAAGATGGCACTAAGTGGGAGCCTAAGGGAGTGTCTAAGGGAGTGCCTAAGGCTGGCGGGTGGCTGGCCGAGTGGTTTAGGTACAGTCGGTTGGAGTGGTCGACTAAGGGAAACTTATTGGTGGCCGGCTGCTAGGGTGGCTAGGGATGTGGTGGATGGGAAGGGAGCTAGCTAGGGTATGGGGTAAGGTGGAGTTAGGGGCTGATGGGAGGTAATAGGGGCAGGTCTTAGGGAGCTAAGTGAGTGGCTGGGTGTTGCTAGGGGAAGTGGTTCAAGACAGGTGTTTGAAGTGGCTAAGGTTTGGCCGAATGGGTTGAATGGCGGGTAGGTGGTGTTGGGGTGATGTGGTGGTGGTGTAGGAGGTTGAGAGTAGAGGGGAAGTGAAGAAGAGGTGGAGTTTAAGGAGAGGGTACCAACTGAAAGGGGAAGAAGGCGGTGGATGGAAGAGGGGCAGCCGGGCGATTGGAGTGGATGTGGTTCGGCCGGATGGTGGTGGCGATGGGGAGCTTGGCTGGAGCAGTGGTGGTGGTGGTGGTGCTTGGCTGGGAGGCAGTGGCACAGGTGGAGCAAGGTGGTGGCCGGCTGTGGTGCAGGTGGAAGACTCGGCTGGGAGAGATGGCTGAGGTTGGCTGGGCCAAGGAGGACTTGAAGAACTTGAAAAACCCACCCCTTGGGGGGGGGTTTATATAGGGCTGAAGAGGGCGGTTGGGGCTGGTATTAGGAGGGTGGTAAGGTGGTCTAGGGGTGGTGGTGTGGTGATAAGGTGGGCTGGTTTTGGGGAGGGGCCAGATATTTTAATACAAGAGGTTTTGGGTAGATGGTGTGCTAGGTTTAGGTGGGGTGGTTTAGGGGTTTAGGGTTTAGCTAGGTGGGTTGGTTTTGGGGTGAGGTTTAGTGAGGTGGGCTAAGTGATTAGGCTAGGATTAGGTTATAGGGAAATTAAACTAGGTTTAGGGAAGGATTAAGGAAATGGGTTAGGTGATTAGGTTGGGATTAGGTCGGGATTAGGGAAGTGGGTTTGGTGATTAGGCTAGGTTTAGGACAGGATTAGGATAAAAGGCTAGGATTAGGGCTTTTTGATTAGGGTTGGGTTAAGGAGCTCCCTTTGCATGACCCATAGGCCTTGTTGCATCATGTTGGTGCAGCCCTAGGTTAGGTTTTGGCTAATTACAAGCTTAAACCCACTTTAATTAGGCTAACCATATGATTAACCCCAAACTTGACACACAAGTCAAGCTTAATTACAACCACACTCTAATCTTATCCTCCCCCACTCTCTCTCATGCCCATAATCCCACGCGAAATTCAAGTGGGCCCCACCTCCATTTATGAGAAGGTGATGTGGGCCATGGATATGGATATTGGATTGGATCTCTGGATCCAAATCCAAATCCAAGTCCACACATGGGTTTGGATTGGGATCTGGATATATATGGTCCAGATCCAATCCAAACTGAATTCTGACTCCTTCAGGCTATGTTTAAGACGAACGGTTTGTGCGGGGTCTGACAGCATCAGTACTCCGTTTGCGTTGGGTCTTCGCCAACATGATCGTCCGCTTCTGTTTTCGCCTTTCGAAGCTGATTTCAAGTAATGTTTTGCTGATAACAGGGTCTTGGATGTTCGAGATCCTGGGGGTGAATTTAACACGAGAGTTGTTGTGCCGGGCTCAACTTGTGCTCCGGTTCCAGGCTCTCTTTAGCCTTCTGGTCCTGTCTTGATTCGGCCAAGCTGCTTCGGGGTTTCAAAAATGTGTTTTAAAAGGTTTTTAAACCATATTATACATTTTTAAAATATATAAAGTTTAAAACATATGTATAGGGTTGCCTGGAAGGCTCTTGGGTTTCCAGACTCAAAATGGCCCTTTGGGGCCGCTTTTATAAAACCAGGTTTGTTTTGAGAAATTTGTGGGATTTCGGGGTGTTTACAAAAGGGAAATACGTATATACTGTATATGGGCCCTTACTTGGGTCTTGCAAATAAGAGCGAAGGCTCAATGTGGGTGCGTGTGAAAATATAAAGACAACACACACGACTTCAAATGAAACCCAAATATAAATTGCAATATGGCCTTAACTAAGGTCTTGGGAATAAGAGCGAAAGCTCAATGTGTGTGAGTCATAGAATTGAAGTACTACGCACACAACATGAAATTAAATCCAAATATAAATTGCAATATGGCCTTAACTAAGGTCTTGGGAGTAAGAGGGAAAGCTCAATGTGTGTGAGTGCTAGAATTGAAGTACTACACACACGACATGAAATTACATCCAAGGAAAGTATAACACGGCCCTTACTTGGGTCTTGCAAATAAGAGCGAAAGCTCAATGTGTGTGAGTGCGAAAATTGAAAGACAACACACACAACTCAAGCAAAACCCTACGCAACTTAAAGTATATACATAAACTTATATCTAAAGGGCTGATTAGGCCCGTGTGTGTTCAAAATTGTGCACAACTAAGAGCGAGGTAGGCTCAAGGGCACGTGTGTGTGGGTGTGTCAAGCCACGTTATTACAAGCGGGGGGAGACAATGCTCCATTATTACAACCCTGTATCAAATTTAATTTAACTTAAGCAAGTCTACAACTAAGGACCGAGTTAGGCACTTACTTATAGCTGGTCTAGAGGTGACTTGCTTGAGCGTGGGCTTGGGCTTCGCCTTGGGCTGGAAGAGGGAGCTCCTCGAAATGGCACGGCAAGGATGTGTTGCCGGGTGACAAAGGGGGGTGCTACCGTGATGCTTTGGGCTGAAGTGATTAAGGAGGGTCACTAAGGTATAGGGTTGGTGCTAGGGAAGGTGGCGCTAAGGGGAACCTAAAGGGGCATGTCTAAGGAGAAAGGAGTAAGGCCGCGGCTGACTTGGGTGCAGTCGGCTATGACTGGCCAACTAGGGGTTGTTTTAGTGGTGGCCGACTGGGGTGTCTAGGGGTAGTTGGGAATGGCGAGGGAGCTAGCAAGGGTGCTGTGGAAGGTGGAGGTATAGGTTGGTTGAAAGTGGGAAGGGCAGGTCCTAGGGAGCAAGGTAGGGTGGCCGAGTGTCACTAAAGGGAAAGGTAGTGGATCGGGTGGTGTATGGTTGGGGTGTCTGGCCGAATGGGGAAGGGTGGCGGGAAGGCTGTGTTGGCGAGGTGTTGTGGTGATACGGGTGGTTGAGAGTGGAGGGGGAGTGAAGAGGAGGTGGAGTTGGGTTGAAGTACTAATCGGATGGGTGAAGGAGGTCGGTGTGTGGAAGAAGGGCAGCCGAGTGATGAAGGTGGATGGAGCTCGGCCGGGAGGTGATGGCGACGTGGAGTGGAGCAGGCCGGATGGAAGTGGTGGCGCGAGGTGGAGCTGGCCGGGGGTAGTGGTGGTGCAAGTGGAAGAAGAGAGCAAGGTGGAAGGGGGCTCGGCTGGCCCAAGGATTGAAAGGGAGAAGATGAAAAACCCGCCCACTAGGGGGGGTTTATATAGATTTTTGAAAGTCGGTTGGGGGCGGTATTTAGAGGGTGGTTAGGTGGATTAGGTGGTGGTGGTGTGGTGATAAGGTGGGCTGGTTTTGAGGAGGGGCCAGATATTTTGCTTTAAGGGGTTTTAGGGATATGGTGTGCTAGGTTTAGGTGGGGTGGTTTAGGGGTTTAGGGCCTAGCTAGGTGGGTTGGTTTTGGGGTGAGGTTTAGTGAGGTGGGTTAGGTGATTAGGCTAGGATTAGGTTAGGATTAAGGGAATTAGGCTAGGTTTAGGGAAGGATTAGGGAGGTGGGTTAGGTGATTAGGTTGGGATTAGGCCGGGATTAGGGAGGTGGGTTAGGTGATTAGGCTAGGATTAGGCCAGGATTAGGGTAAAAGGCTAGGATTAGGGGTTTTGGCTTAGGATTGGGTTAGGGAGCTCCCTTTGCATAACCCATAGACTTCATTACATCATGTTGGTGCAGCCCTATGTTAGGTTTTGGCTAATACAAGCTTTAACCCACACTAATTAGGCTAACCCACATGATTAACCCCAAACTTGACACACGAGTCAAGCTTAATTACAATTCCCCTCATGCTTATCCTCCCCATTCTCTCTCATGCCCATAATCCCACGTGAATTTCAAGTGGGCCCCACCTCCATTTATGAGAAGGTGATGTAGGCCATGGATGTGGATATTGGATTGGATCTCTAGATCCAAATCCAAATCCACACATAGGTTTCGATCAGGATCTGGATATATATGGTCCAGATCCAATCCAAACTGAATTCTGACTCCTTCAGGTTGTGTTCGAAACAAACGGTTTGTGCGGGGTCTGACAACATCAATACTCCGTCTGCGTTGGGTCTTTGCCAACATGGTCGTCCGCTTCTGTTTTCACCTTCCGAAGATGATTTCATACGATTTTTGAGGATAACAGGGTCTTGGACGTTCGAGATCCTGGGGGTGGATTCAACATGAGAGTTGTTGTGCCGGGCTCGACATGTGCTCCGGTTCCGGGCTCTTTTTGGCTCTTCTGGTCCTGCTTTCATCAGGCCAGGCTGCTTCGTGGGGTTTCAAAACGTATTTTAAAAGGTTTTAAAAGTATATTATACATATTTTAAAGCATATACAATTTAAAACATATGTACAGGGTTTGTTTGGAAGGCTCCTGGGTTTCTAGACTCAAAATAGCCCTTTGGGGCTGCTTTTATAAAACCAGGTTTTATTTGAGAAGTTTGTGGGATTTCGGGGTATTTACAGGTGCCACTTGGTCAGACAGGGATTCAAGACTTATGTTCGAACTAACCTTAGTTCTTTCTAGAATTTTTTCTAGCATGAGTCTATGCCTAGGTGAAGTTTGTATAAGCTCTAGGATGGACATGTGGATAGGAATCTTTGAAAGATGGTTTTTGAAATCATATGGGTTTAAAACGATTTTCCCATTGTCTGCATTCGGCAGAACTCTAGGAATACATGCTTTTAAGGGGCCAAGCACACTGACCACCTTTTTAGCACTTTGTAGGTGCGGGGGTTGATAGATCCTCCTGGATCTTGTCACTTCCCCCACGACCAACCTAGGGTTCGCACTTAAACTGGCTTTAATCTTGAGTTTTGGAGCACCTTGGATCTTTAAAACTGGTTTAGCCGGGGATTCAGCTCTTGGTGGTCCCCAGATGATCACTTGGGCGGGCTTCTTATAAAGTACAAGGGTAGACGCACAAGTGGATCAACCTGACTCAGACGAATGCGCTAGATCTTTTAAAAAGGTGAGGGTACATACCTCCTTTCCTTTCCCACTGCTACTAGCATGCTTGGGAAAGGGTTCATTAAAGATAGCTTGAGTTGGCTCGAGTTCTGTAGTGACCTGGAGCCAGCCCTCCGCTATCAAGTTCTTGATTTTGTTTAAAAGGGAGAAACAACGCTTTGTATCATGGCCTTTGAGCCGATGATACTTACAAAAGCGGTTTAAATATACCCCTTTGGAAGTGACTCTCTGGGGGATTTCGGGGAGTTCAATCATGACTTGGGCAAGTTGGAGGTCTAGGACCTCCGACACACTAGTGGAGTGTACTCCCGTTTTTCAATAGGTTTTTGGAAGTTTCTCTCCCTCTTGTTTTCGAATTTTCAAAATTTTTTGAAGTGCTCGCCGGACCTGGATCCACCCGGACATTGGTGATTTTATGGGGCTTTGCCCCTTTGTCCATCGTGGGTAGCCCATAAGTGATGGGCTTCTCCAAGCAGGTCTTGGAAATGGCACTTCCTTTCCCTAAGTAATCGTATACCCCTTTTTTCAAATTGATTTCGAAAAGGGATGCTTTTTTTATCAACTTATAGAAAGTTGAGATTTCATGAAGTGAGAGAAGGGTTTTCAGGATGAGCATGACTGTGCATCCTTCGGATATTGCCTCTTGCACTTGCCCTAAAAGGGACCTCCATCGAATAATGAAGGCATGCACGTCTTCGTTCATGCCTTGCTTTGTATCCCTTAAAGTGTTTAAAGTCAGCGTGACTTCTACGTTATGTGCAAATCTTTGCATAAAGTAGTTCGCTAACTCTTCAAAAGTAGCGAACTGGCTTAGATCATAGGAAGCCAGCCATTTGGCAGCTATGCCTTTAAGGGACAGAGGGAACCAATACACCCATTTCATCGAGTCCTTTTTCTTCTTAT
Organism: Brasenia schreberi; assembly: GCA_036023115.1. Classification (NCBI taxonomy): domain Eukaryota; kingdom Viridiplantae; phylum Streptophyta; class Magnoliopsida; order Nymphaeales; family Cabombaceae; genus Brasenia; species Brasenia schreberi. The sequence continues at coordinate 634,792 of JAYKKT010000035.1, read as the reverse complement.
AGGCTCGATGCGAGAAAAGTTGCAAGTGAGACCTAGGGTCTCCCATGCCATCATACCGATGGAAGTTCGGTATTTCATTATCACTGTCTGTTTCGTAATCCATGGGTAGGAAATCAGATAGGGCGTAACTCCTTTTCTCTTTATTTTGCCCTTTCAGCAGCTGCTGTAGGGCTTTACGGTCCTTTTGTGTGAAGGACTCGTGGTATTGGTTGCCTTCCATTACGGAGGCCTCTTTATGTTTGCGAGGTTTTTCAGGTCTTTTCTTGGCCTTTTGTTCACCATTTGATGAACATGAATCGCCTACTTCACCCTCTTGGCTAAGAGCATCGATTTTGGCCTCGAATTCCCTTCTCAAGTCTTCTATCTCTTCTAGCTTGATTTTATTTTTCAAAACCCTTCTAGAGTGAGAACTTGATGCGCATGAGCCTTGGCTCGACACTTCACTTGGGTTGGATTTTGACATGCTTTCAAGCTTTCAAAATTCTACACCTGAAATACAAAAAAAGTTTAAAAGAAAACACCTTTGGAAAATATTTTCGCAAGGTTTACTATGACTCGATTTTAAAAAGACTCACGTCCCACCGGGCGTGCCAAATCCTGTAGATGCAGAAAGTTCCCGCTTCTGGTTCTTAGGCCTGAAGCGAATCTTTTCATGTGTCTAAGTCCTATTTAAGCAAAAGGGCGTGCCAGCTAGCTTACTTAAGCTAGCGAAGAGATATTTTGAAATCTGACTCCTAACGTGGCGATTGTGAGCAAGCAAGCTCTTTTCGTCACAGACCTTCTTGCACCGATGCGCAAGGGTCAGTTTGTACGCTTAGAAAATCGAGTTTTGAATATGAGAACCTATAAAAACATTTGAGGTGTTCGATTCGGGTTGTTTTTGTATGATTTTCAAGTTTTATTTCACGTGGATTTGCACGTGCCTATGTCTTTCTTTTTATCCCTTTTCGGGCCAACTAGGTGTGTGTTATGAACACGTGACCTAAGTGGGGCGACTTTGAGCGGGAGTATGGGGTTTGCTTTGATGCAATATGCGTCCTAACCCATGGTATGGCATATATACAATGCAAACTCACGCAACTCCAAAGGGAAAACCCGAATTGAAAGACAATGCGGAAGGGAAATGACTTGAATGTAAATTGCAAAAGGGAAATATGGCTATATCTTAAGAGCGGAAAGGCTCAATTGTGCAAGTGTGTGCCGTGTATATATGTAAAGACTACGCACACTACTGAACCTTAAAACCCAAATCTTAAAGACATAGCCGAAAGGGAAATACTTATAATATATATGGGCCCGAAGGTCGCCAACGTGTTGTGTGGGTGTTGTGTATATATTGAAAGACAACTCACACGACTTAAATGAAACCCAAATATAAATTGCAATATGGCCTTAACTAAGGTCTTGGGAGTAAGAGCGAAAGCTCAATGTGTGTGAGTGTAGAATTGAAGTACTACGCACACGACATGAAATTAAACCCAAATATAAATTGCAATAGGCCTTGACTAAGGTCTTGGGAGTAAGAGCGAAAGCTCAATGTATGTGAGTGTAGAATTGAAGTACTACGCACATGACATGAAATTAAACCCAAGGGAAATAATAGCACGGCCCTTACTAGGGTCTTACAAATAAGAGCGAAAGCTCAATGTGTGTGAGTGCGAGAATTGAAAGACAACACACACGACTCAAGCAAAACCCCATGCAACTTAAATTATATAAATAAGTCTATATCTTAAGGGCTGATTAGACTCATGTGTGTGTTCAAAATCGTGTACAACTAAGAGCGAGATAGGCTCAAGTGCACGTGTGTGTGGGTGTGCCAAGCCACGTTATTACAAGCGGGGGGAGACAATTCTCCGTTATTACAACCCCGTATCAAATTTAATTAAGCTTAAGCAAGTCTATAAACAAGGACTGAGTTAGGCACTTACGTATAGCTGGTTCGGAGGTGACTTGCTTGAGCTTGGGCTTGAGCGTCGCCTTGGGCTGCAAGAGGGAGCTCCTCGGAAGGGTGCGGCAAAGGGGTGCTGGCTGGGTGACAAGGATGCAGCGGGTGTGGCGCCTTGGCGCTAGCCGGGTGACAAGGGTGCAGCGGGTGTTGCTGCCTTGGTTGGGGTAGTTAGGGGGTGCTTAGGAAAGGAAGGGGAGCTAGGGTGTGTCACTAAGGAGTGGGGGTTGTCTAAGGGAAAGGAGGTAAGGCTGCGGATGTTGCGGTTGGTTGTGGCTGAATGGTGGCAGGTAGTTAGGTGGTGGCCGACTGGATGTAGTGGAGGTTAGACTAGGGAAGGGTGGCGTGTGGTGGATGAGAGTGGAGGGGGAGTGAAGAGAGGGTAGTGTTAGGATGGGGTACTAACCGGAGAGGAAGGTGAAGGTGGCGAGTGTCCAAGGGAGGCAGTCGGGTGGAAGGTGCGTGCAGTCGGGTGGCGTGGAATGGAGCTGGCCGGGAGGTGATGGTGGCATGGAGTGGAGTTGGCCGGAGGTCCAAGGTGGAGCAGGTGAGAGAGGTGAGGAAGGGCTCGGCTGGCCCAAAAGGAGTTGAGAAACCCGCCCACTAGGGGGGGGGTTTATAGGGCTTGGGTGGGTCGGTTGGGGCTGGTTTTGGAAAGATGGTTTAGTGGTTAGGTAGTGATGGTTTGGAGATAAGGTGGGCCAGATATTTAGGGGGGGGGGGCAGATATTTAGGGTAGGTGGTTTTAGGGATATGGTGTGCTAGGGTTTTAGGTGGGGTGGTTTAGAGGTTTAGGGCTTAGCTAGGTGGGTTGGTTTTAGGGTGAGGTTTAGTGAGGTGGGTTAGGTGTTTAGGCTAGGATTAGGTTAGGATTAGGGGAATTAGGCTAGGTTTAGTGAAGGATTAGGGAGGTGGGTTAGATGATTAGGTTGGGATTAGGGAAGGATTAGAGAAGTAGGTTAGGATTAGGCCAGGATTAGGGTAAATGGCTAGGATTAGGGGTTTTGGCTTAGGATTGGGTTAGGAGCATCCCTTTGCATGGCCCATTGACTTCATTGCATCATGTTGGTGCAGCCCTAGGTTAGGTGTAGGTTCATACAAGCTTAAACCCATACTAATTAGGCTAACCCACATGATTAACCCAAAACTTGACACACAAGTCAAGCTTAATACATTTCCCTCAAATCTTATCCTCCCCATTCTCTCTCATGCCCAAGATCCCACGTGAATTTCAAGTGGGCCCCACCTCCATTTATGAGAAGGTGATGTGGGCCATGGATGTGGATATTAGATTGGATCTTTGGATCCAAATCCAAATCCACATATACGTTTGGATTGAGATCTGGATATATATGGTTCAGATCCAATCCAAAACTAAATTCTGACTCCTTTAGGGTATGTTCAAAACGAACGGTTTATGCTGGGCCTGACAGCATCACTACTCTGTCTTGCGTTGGGTCTTCGCCAACATGGTCGTCCGCTTCTGTTTTCACCTTCTGGAGATGATTTCAAATGATTTGTTTGATAACAGGGGCTTGGACGTTCGAGATCCTGGGGATGAATCTAACACGAGAGTTGCTATGCCGGGCTCGACATGTGCTCCGGTTCTGGGCTCTCTTTTGCTCTTCTGGTCCTTCTTTCATCAGGCCAAGCCGCTTTGTGGGGTTTCAAAACATATTTTAAAAAGGTTTTAAAACTATGTTATACATATTTTAAAACATATATTGTTTAAACATATATACAGGGTTTGTCTGGAAGGCTCTTGGGTTTCCAGACTCAAAATAGCCCTTTGAGGCTGCTTTTACAAAACCAAGTTATTTGAGAAGTTCGTGGGATTTCGGGGTGTTTACACCTAGCTAAGGTAGATGGTTAGGATTTAGGATCTAAATGGTAGGTTCAAGTGGGGCTCGGCCAGCACTTTGGCCGAGCTTAACAAGTTTCGAAAAGGACAGATTTTTCAGCAAGGTTCGGCCAGTATTTTGGCCGAACTTGGGGTGGGATTAAGGGTGGTTTTGGGTAGGCTAGAGGGTTAGGGGAAGAGGTGGTTTAGAGAGGATCTAGGGACTAACCTTGGTGTCGATTCAAACCAGCTCCCTTTCGGTTCCTTGCAGCTGATCTTCAAGCATCAAGTGACCCATCCAAGTTGCAGAATTTCCAAGTTGCAGCAGCTCCCATGCGTGAAACCTTGGCCCACAATGCTTTATGTCCACAATAAAAAGGCCAAGTCAAGCCACCATTCTTGACTTGCTTTTCTCTCTCTCTCTCTCTCTCCACCCACCAAGATTTCACGTGAAAAAAAAGATCTCGAGACCCCCCCCTCATGTCCTTTTATAGGCAAGGGTATTGGATATGGATCCTGGATTGGTTCTTGTAAACACCCCGAATCTCCATAATTTTCGAAAACATGCCTGGTTTTAGAATCCCCATTTCGAGACCAAATTTTTCATTTTCGAAAGCCCGGGAGTTGTAAAAACTCCAAATTTTTTATAAAACCCCATATTTATGTAAAATATGTTATATTTGGGGCCAAGTCCCAATTTTGTAAGAGCTAAGTCCAACAGGTGCAACCTGGTGAAAAGCAGCCACCAAAACGATGAAAAAAACCCCAAACAGCCTCTTGGCCTGATGAAAGTAGGACCAAAGAAGTGAAAGAGAGCCCGGAACCGGAGCACATGTCGAGCCCGGCACATCAACTCTCGTATCAAATTCACCCCCAGAATCTCGAATATCCAAGTCCCTATTATCAACAAATTGCTCAAAATGAACTCCAAAAGGTGAAAAGAAGATCGGACGACAATGTTGGCGAAGACCCAACGCAAGATGGGGTACTGATGAACTCAGGCCTCGCACAAACCGTCCATCTTGAAATACCATGAAGGAGTCAAAAAAATCAAGTTTGGATTGGATCTGGACCATATATATCCAGATCCAAATCCAAACATGTATATGGATTTGGATTTGGATCCAAAGATCCAATCCAAACATCCACATCCATGGCCCACATCACCTTCTCATAAATGGAGGTGGGGCCCACAAGAAATTCACGTGGAAAGCTTGGGCATGAGAGAGAATGGGGGGATTAAATATGAGTGAACATGTATTAAGCTTGATTTGTGTGTCAAGTTTTGGGTTAATCATGTGGGTTATCCTAATTAGTGTGGGTTTAAGCTTGTATGCACCTACACCTAACCTAGGGTTGCACCAACTTGTTGCAACTAGGTCCATGAGTTATGCCAAGGGATGCTCCTAACCCAATCCTAAGCCAAAACCCTTAATCCTAGCCATTTGTCCTAATCCCGGCCTAATCCTAGCCTAATCACCTAACCCACTTCCCTAATCCTTCCCTAATCCCAACCTAATCACCTAACCCACCTCCCTAATCCTTCCCTAAACCTAGCCTAATTCCCTTAATCTTAACCTAATCCTAGCCTAAACACCTAACCCACCTCACTAAACCTCACCCTAAAACCAACCCACCTAGCTAAGCCCTAAACCACTAAACCACCCCACCTAAACCCTAGCACACCATATCCCTAAAACCACCTAAACTAAATATCTGGCCCCAATAAATATCTAGCCCACAACCCACCTAACTAGACTCCCATCCTAACTAGACCCAACCACCCTTTGACTAAACTAAGTAGCTCCTTTTTATTCCCAGCCACCCATCACCTAACCATGACCTAACTAGAACCCCAACTGCCCCAACTGTCCCCACACTCCCAGCCGACCTTCCCCATTCCCTCATCATTACCTATCCCAGCCGACTCTACCCAATCCCATTCATTAATCACTCCCAACTGTCCCCACTCTCTCACCATTCACAATCCCACGCAGCCACAAGACTCCAGCAGCCCCTCTCTCTCCCATCCCCATTCACTCACCTAGGGACAGCCGGCCAAGATTTTCCCAGCCGGCTACCTGCGCCTCCTCCTCTTGCACTCCACCACCGGCCACTTGCTCCACCATTTCACCTCCATCTCCACTTCACATCCAGCCAGCCACCTGCGCCTCCTCCTCTTGCACTCCACCACCGGCCACCTGCTCCACCCTTCCACCTCCATCTCCACTTCACATCCAGCCGGCCACCTGCGCTTCCTCCCCTTGCACTCCACCACCGGCCACCTGCTCCACTCTTCCACCCTTCTTCACTTCACAACCGGCTGCACCAACCAACCTTCCACCCTTCTCCACTTCACACCCGGCTGCACCACCTGCCACTCCAACCTTTCACCACTTCCCTTAGCTCCCCTACACCAACCGTCCAGCCCCTACCTGTCCCTAACCACTCACACCCTCTCCTTTGCCCAAATCACCCAAGGAACCCTCTCTTGGCTGCTCAAATCGACACATGAAGCAAATTTTCAGCAAGTTGATCATGGACCGGCTACATGTAAGTGTCTTAACTTGGTCCCTTATTTAAACTTGCTATTTGGTTTGATACACACCCACACACACGTGCACTTGAGCCTATCTCGCTCTTAGTCGTACACCTCTTGCACATACACGGGCCTAACCATCCCCTAAGATATAGTTGTATTTATATATTTTAAGTGGCGGGGGTTTTTAATTAAGTCGTGTGTGTTGTCTTTACATTCTCCACACTCACACACATTGAGCTTTCGCTATTACTCCCAAAACCTTAGTTAAGGCCATACTGCAATTTATATTTGGGTTTCATTTCAAGTCGTGTGTGTTGTCTTTACATTTTCACACACACACACATTGAGCCTTCGCTCTTACTCCCAAGACCCAAGTAAGGGCCCATATATATTATATAAGTATTTTCCTTCGGCTATGTTTTTAAGATTTGGGTTTTAAGGTTCAGCTGTGTGCGTTGTCTTCCAATATATATACAACACACTCTTGCACTATTGATCCTTTCCGCTCTTAAGATATAGCCATATTTCCCTTTCACAATTTCCCTTTGGCAATTTACATTCAAGTCATTTCCCTTCCGCATTGTCTTTCAATTCGGGTTTTCCCTTTGGAGTTGCGTGAGTTTGCATTGCATATACGCCATACCACGAGTTAGGACTCATATTGCATCAAAGCAAACCCCATACTCCCGCTCAAAGTCGCCCCACTTAGGTCACGTGTTCATAACACACACTTAGTTGGCCCGAAAAGGGATAAAAAGAAAGACATAGGCACGTACAAATCCACATGAAATAAAATTTGAAAATCATACAAAAACAACCCGAATCAATCGTGCAAACACACCAAGACTTAGGCTATTTCGATGCATGCACATCGTGCCTAAGTAGATTAAAATTTGAAAGACTTAGGGTCGTCCAACCCTTATAAAATCAAAATCGCCCAAATGCATGGGTTTCAAAAGGTTTTAAAACACTTCTTCATTCAAAATATATTTTGAGTTAAACTTGTTTCAAAACGAAGTCTCTAAGCGTACAGACTGACCCTTGCGCATCGATGCAAGAAGGTCTGCGACGTAAAAATCCCGCTTGCCTACAATCACCTTTCAAAAGTCAGATTATTTTCAAAACATACTTTGCTAGTTAAAGTAAACTAGCTGGCACGCCCATAAAGCGAAGTAGATACGAAAAGGTTCACTTTAGGCCAAAAAACCCAAAGTGAGAATTTTCGCACGTCTACAGTTCTGAAATCCAGATCCAATCCAAATCTTATTTGGATCTGGATCTTGGATCTGGATCTGGATATTTGGATCCATATTTTATCCAAATTTTTCTCTTCTTCAGTCCTTCCTAGCGTTTCGAGCCGGACATTTCGTGCGGGCCCTGACTTCATCAACGCTCCATCTTATGCTGGGTTTTTCCCAATTTCATCGTCCGAGCTCCTTTTCACCTTTCTGGACTCCGTTTTAACTGATTTTCACTACTTCGGAATTGGATTGCTTGTGATTTCAAGGGTGCTTTTGGATTGGCCTTCGATGCTTCGGGCTTGAAGTCCGCTTGTGGCCTGGGCTCCTCTTTTGTCTTTGAAATTTGCTTTTCATCGGGCTAGGCTGACTTTCGAGCTTTTGAACCTCTTTGAAGTAGTTGCTTTGGGCCAGGCTTTACCTGTTCGTTTGGGCTTTTGCAAAAATGGGACTTTCGTCCATCTTTGAGAAATTAATGTTTTAAACGGGGTTGGAAAACAGAGGTTTGAAGTATTTGAGTCTCGTGAGTTTTCGAAAATCCCAAACTTGGCCTTTTTAGCTGATTTTTGAACTAGGCATTGGTTTTTGCAAAATTTTTGGATTTCGGGGTGTTTACACCAGTAAAACTTTTTTTGTAAAGAACCCCTCCCAAAATCAGATATCAGGTTGAAATTCTTCATATAAAAGCTTTGTCTTTGGACGAAGCATATTCTGAAAATCCTCTGTTTTATGCATGCACAAAACCTTTGGAGGTTGCGAAAGTGCACACCTCTTTTCCCTTCCCACTAGTACTTGTGTGGTTAGGGAGGGGTTCTTTGAGCACAGCTTGGGAAGGCTCAGGTTCTTCAGTGACCTGGAGAAGGCCTTGCTCAATCAAGTTTTCAATTTTGTTGAAAAGGGAAAAACATATGTTCGTATCATGGCCTTTGAGCCGATGATACTTACAAAATCAGTTCAAAACCTCCCTTTTGGCGAGTTCCCCTCGGGAATTTCTGGGAGTACTATCAAGTGTTCAGCGAGTAGGAGGTCTAGGACCTCCGAGACAGGTTGCCCCAGTGGGGTATACTCCCATTTTTCAAAGTTTTTTTGAAAATTTTCAATTTTTCAATTTTTTTGGTGTTCGAGCTTTTTCGAAGTGCCCGCTGGGCTCCGACTCCACTCAGACATTTGCAATCTTTTGGGGTTTTGCCCCTTTGTCCGTCATAGGTGGCTCATAAGTTTCGGGTTTTTCAAATCTCATGTTTGGAAGGATTTTTCCCTTCCATAAGTCGTCATAGACTCCCTTCTTCAGATTAGTTTCAAATAAGGAAGCCTTCTTTATTAAATTATGGAAGGTAGAAATTTCATGTAAAGAGAGAAGAGTCTTGATCTCCGTTTGAAATTTTTGAGGATGAGCATGACTGCGCATCCTACAGAGATGGGCTCTTTTATTTGCCCAAGGAGAGACCTCCATTGAACGATGAACGCATGTACGTCCTCGTTCGCAACTTGTTTGGTATCTCTCAAAGTGTTTAAAGTGGGCGTTACTTCCACATTATGCGAAAATCTTTGTATAAAGCAGTTTGCTAACTCTTCAAAGGTAGCAAACTGACTTAAATCGTAGGAAGCAAACCATTTTGAAGCAGTCCCCTTGAGGGAAAGGGGGAACCAATAAATCCATTTTGCAGAGTCCCTCTTTTTCTTGTGGGCTCTACGCGAAAAGAGTTGCAAGTGGGATCTAGGATCCCCCGTGCCATCATACCGATAGAAATTCGATACGTCATCGTCGTTATCTGTTTCATAATCATATGGAAAGAAGTCAGACAGGGCATACGATTTCTTTTCTTTATTTTGCCCTCTCAACAGTTGTTGAAGGGCTTTACGATCCTTCAGTATGAAGGAATCATGGTATTGGTCCCCCTCCATTGCGGAGGTTTCCTTGGGTTTTCTTATTTTTGTAGTTCTTTTCTTGGCTTTGGCAGGTTCGCCATGTGACGAACAAGAGTTAGTTGCCTCAGCCTCTTGGGTAAGGGTGTCGATTCTTGCATCTATCTTAGCCTCGAATTCCCTACGCAAGCTTTCTAACTCCTCTTTTTTACACTTTATTTGAGATTTTGAAATCTTTTTAGAAAGGGAACTTGACGAGCACGAGGGACGGCTAGTTACTTCGTTAGAGCCTGAACTAGACATGACTCAACAAATGGTTTTAAAATCCTACAAATGCAATTTTAGGCAAAAATTTTAACACTTTTGGAAAATTTTTGCAGAGTTCTGCTTGTTTTATCAACTTTTCAAGTCCTGGGTCCCACCGGGCGTGCCAATCTGTAAACAACAAAAATTCTCACTTCTGGTTTTGAAGCCGGAAATGAACCTTTTTGTGTCTACATCGTTTCTATGGGCATGCCAACTAGCTTACTCAAGCTAGCGAAGTTTTTGAAATATCTAACGTTTTAAAGGCAATTATGAGCAAGCGGGATCTTTTCGCTTTAAACCTTCTTGAACTGGTACTCAAGGGTCAGTTTAAGTGCTTATAAATGTTGATAAAACAAATTTTGACTCTTTGAAAGAATGCAAGTGTTTTGAAAACTCGAGTTTGCCTAAGTTTGCAAGTTTTTATGTACGGGGCTGGACGATTCCAAGTCTTTGAGCTTTTAAGCTATTTAGGCCGGATGTGTGTGCATAAGTGGCCTATTTTCAGCGAGTTTGAGCGTAGATTCGGGGTTTCCTTTTGAAAACACGTGAATGCAAGGATGCATCAAATGTTTTTCGGGTTTGATATGATGATATGAGCTAGGCTCGAATTGAAAGCAACTCACACACACAATTGAATGTAAATACCTGAATGGAAGTGCACCTCACGCAGCTTAAGGGAAATACCCGAACTTGAAAGCAACTCACACGACTTGAATGTAAATTGCAGAATTGAAATATATTTATATCTTAAGAGCGAAAAGGCTCAATGCATGCGTGTGTGTAGTGTGGAATTTAAATGACAAACTCACACGACTTGAATTGAACTTGCCGAAATTGAAATATAAGTATATAGTAAGAGCAGAAAGGCTCAATTGTGAGTGAGTGCTCTTGGTGTGTAAATGTAAGGACAACTCACACAACTTGAATTGAACCACCCGGAAATGTAAGTGCGTACACGACTTAATGTAAAACTCATGCAGCTGGAAATTATATAAGTATGCTATATCTTATGAGCAACAAAGGCTCAAAATATGTGTGAGAGTGTGGAGCAAGTACTCGAGTACTTCGTGTGTGCGAGTGTGAAATTTAAATGACAAACTCACATGACGTGAATGTAACAACCTGAATTGAATTGCAACTCACACAGCTTTCACTAAAGTAAATACCCAAAGGAAAATATATACTTTAGCTTAAGAGTGGAAAGGCTCAATGTGTGTGCAATCGTGTGCAATTAAGAGCGGAAAGGCTCAAGTGCACATGGGTGTTTTTTGTACGTCTAAGAGCAATATGGCTCAAGTGTACATGTGTGCTTCGTGTATCAAGCACGAATATTACATTTTGGGGGGAGACTACACTCCATTATTACAACCCCGTATCGAATTGAATTAAATTTGAAATGAGTAAGGTAAAAACCGAATTTAAACACTTACAAGTGGTTGGCTTTTCCTCTCAACATGCTTGGGTTCGTCCACCTTGGCGGCCAAGAGATGGGTCTCCCTAGGTGGGCTTAGACGTGAGTTTAGGGTATGCTTGGGGGCAGCCGGGTGTTTGAGTTTAGGAGGGACTTAGGTTTGGCCAAGGTGGGTATTGGCTAAGGCAGGTCATGGCCTAAGTGGGGCAGGTCCTAATCGGCACTAGGGAGAAAGGATCCAGCAGGCTAGGGTAAGGTTGGGGTGTTAGGTTGGCACTAGGTAAAGGGGCGCAGGCAGCAGATGAGGTAGGGAGTGATGGGGCGCGGTGCGGCAAGTGTTGAGATGCGGGGGTTATGGCAAGGATGGTAGGGACGGCAGGCGCAGTGTGAGGCTGGGTGTGGCGCGGGAGCGGTAGGGGGATGGCAACTGGGTGTTAGGGAGTGAGGTGTGGGTGCTGGGGCGATGCTAGGGTGCGGTTGGGAGAGGGTGCAGGCGGGTGTTGGGACGTGGGCTAACAGAGTGCAGTGCTAGGAAAGTGTACAAGGGGTTCGACTGGGAGAGGGTGCAGGCGGTAGGTCACGGTTGGCAAGGTGAGGTAGCTAGGTGCTGTTTAGGGGGATGGTGCTAGGATGGCCAGATGCTAGGTAGGGTGTCGGATAGGGTTTGAAGTAGGTTCAAACCGAGTGCAGCTGCACTCGATTGGGCTTAGATTTAGGTCGTTTAGGGGGAGTTTGGGTAGGTTTAGGTGAAAGGGGCTAGGTCTAGGCTAGTTTTGGGTTAGGTTTAGTGGGGTTGATTAGGTGGTTTAGGCTAGGTTAGGGTGAGGTTGAGAAACCTACCTCTTGGAGCCGGTCCACTATGCATTGCCCATGCCTCCACACCTTTGTGCAGCCCTTCTTCAAGTCGGTGCAACCCTTTGGTTTGAGCCTAGGTTTATACAAGGTTTGAACTCATGCCCTTGATCAAGCCCATATGGCTATGGCCCACCAAATCTACTTTATGCCCTCCACTCATTCTCTCTCTTCCCAAGCCTCCCAATTTTGATTTCACGTGAACTTATGGCACCCCCTCACCTCTATTTTTAGGCAAATGAGGTGGGTCTTGGGTATGGATCTTGGATTTGGATTTTGAGATCCAAATCCGATGCAAACACTATTTGGGTCTGGATCTGGATATTTAGGTCCAGATCCAATCCAAATTTTCATTTCTTCAGTCCTTCTTGGCGTTTCGAGATGAACAGTTTCTGCGGGCCCTAGCTTAATCAGTGCTCCGTCTTGGGCTGGGTCTTCCCCAACCTTTTCGTCCAAACTCCTTCTCACCTTTTTGGACTCCGTTTTAGTTTATTTTTGTTGTTTCAGGCTTGGATTTCTGCTATTTTGGTGGATGTTCTTGGCTTGGCATTTGATGCTTCGGGCTTGAAGTCTGCTTCTGGCTTGGGCTCTCCTTTCGCCTTTTTATCCTACTTTTATCAGGCTAGGATGCATTCTGGGCTTTTGAGGCTGCTTTTGATCAGGCTCCACCTCTTTGTTTTGGGCTTTTACAAAATTTAGGACTTGGCCTGGGTTTGAGAAATTCATATTTCGAACGGGGTTTTAAAACAGAAGTTTAAAGCTTTTGTAACTCTTGGGTTTTCAAAAACTCAAAATCTGGTTTTGAAATAGATTTTCAAACCAGGTGTTTGTTTTGGAAAATCGTTTGATTTTGGAGTGTTTACAGATTTCAAATCCACTTTAAGAAAATCCAAGAGACTTAACCAAATTCGTGAACTAGGTGTTTTGAAGACAAATTTAACTAAGTTCTGAAAAACATAAACTAGTTCTGTTTTCAGACCTTGTTTCCTGATTTTTTTCAATAGCTTACCATCATACATATCTCTTATAAATTGATATATGTAAATGAGGACTCGAACATGTTTGTACACCATCATACACATCTCTTATAAATTGATATATGTCTCTTTCCCAAAGTTCTCCAAAGAATATCTTACCCCAACAAAAGCTTTTTTTAGATTAATAATATCATGTGAAGGTTCTTTTTGCTCTAAAATATTTCAGAACATGTCTCAATACTAGATATCCCTCACATGAATCCAAATTAGTTCTCTATTGTACTCGATACTTACCTCAACAAAAATTCTTTCTCATAATTTCATTATATAACTCACCACCAATAATTTGGTCCTCTCTCATTCTTGCATATGTATAACTATATCTTTCCTCCATTCCTTAGACATTGTTTAGTTTCTCCACATTTCATTAAATAATATTATAAGCCAAATGAAACTCGTCTTCCCTAGAATTTTACATGTATGTGTGTATATATATATGAGAGGTGTTTCATTACTGAACACAATCATGAAAAGAAGCATGCGTATGCATTAGGGAACCAATCAATAGTATTCAAAACTAAAACAAAGTAAACTAAAGAAATAGATCCACTTTTTAGATACAGTCTCCAAAATCATGAAAACTTTATAGTGAACAGACACGAATGTGAAGATTCTGAAACTATTTTTAATTTATTTTTGGGTGTTGTGATTATTCAGAATTAAATCTAGGAAGTGCCTTTGCTCAGGCACTCGAAGTTGTTCTATTACAGAAATACACAGACTTAAAGAAAGGTTTGTATCTCGATGCACAGAGTTTCGATTTTTATAAACTTAGTCTTGTTGGAAAGATATGGATGTCAGGTTTCCAATGAATCAAGTTTTACTGAAATTGGACCACACAAATAGAGTATGGGATAATTACCCAAACTCTATTGCAGAAAATACAGTTTTGATAGAATTGGTTCTGGATTTTTCCAATCTTTCCCACTTTTAATTACGTGATTGCACGACCCTAAAATTCATGAACATTTTATCATATGTGGTCTTGTGTGTGAAGATTCGGTGCAAATTTCAGGTCAATCAGAGCAAAGATATGGAAATTAAAAATAAAGCATCAGACATATGCAGAAATGCTGAAAATAGATTTTCTATGTTTACAACATACATGATTCATTCATCCAAAATTAAATGGCTAATCACCGCAAATTTAAAGTAAATGATTGAAGAAAAATGAATTGAAATATCTTTATAGCTTAAGCATAGAGGGGATTAGGAGATATAAGAGGATATAACATATATAGAGGTAGAGAAACTTGAAATCAAACAAGTAGAATGCATAAGCATTGCTACTCTATTACATCATGAGGGGAGACGAAAGCTCCATTAATACAACCCCTTTTGAATTGAACAATAAGAAGAAGAGATTTAGATCGGCAAAGGAGAAGAATCACACTTACAATAGCCTCCAAGGGACGATGGCTCAAGGAGGGGTCGGATTTCCCCTTTGCTCTTCTTCTCTCTTTCTCTCTTTCTTTCTCTCTTTCTCTCTTCTCTCTCTCTCTCTTTTTACAACACTCCCTCTCTCTCTTAGGCTCCCTCTACACGTCCTCCAATGCTCTTGAATTCCCTCCAATGCAGGAAACAATCCCCCAAGGCCTCTATTTATAAGCCAAGGGGGGCTCCTAGAGCCTTCCTTGATGTGGATCGGTGGGCTCTTTCTTGGCCCAAACTTGATCCAACTTCATTGTTGGTCACATGGGCACACGTGGGCCTTAGAGTGGTCCCTCTTGGGTCAAGGTGGGTGGATTAAGTTGGTAATGGTATGTGTGTCCAACCAAGTGGGTTCGGTCACAAGGAGGTTCAATCAAGGTATGTATGTTCAAAGTTTATTTGGTTAGGTAAGGCCAAAGTGGTTTGATCAAGATATGTTTGATCAATTAAAGGGAGGATGGATTGGTCATGGTGGGTTTGGTTGGCCAGGTGTACTTGGGCATGGTCGATCGGACTTGGTGCAAATCGTTGGCTCGATGATGGGGTCTTAGTTCTCTTGCATTGGCTGAATTGTTGCTCACCTTTGTATGTCATGATCAACCCACCATTTGCTTGGTTCCATTTGAGATTCAATTGACTTACATTTAAACTTGATATGAACCTCCTTTGTCCCACTTTAGTCGTGATTTGCTTCATGCTTTTCTTGGCCATTCGGTTAGAACTTGAGGCTTTGAATGAGTTCTAACCTTATTTGAATCCACCTTGTATGCTCGAGCCAAGTCCCCATCTTCATGGAGCTTTGCCTAGATGAGTCCCATTGGTCCGATCGAGGTATGTGAGCTTAGATCAACTGTTGTCTTGATCTTTGTTCCCATCCTGATTTGTTCTTATCCTTGTTTGACCTAGGCTTCATCTCTTTTCATTTATGGTTTCTAATATTTTCTTTTTTATTATTTAAAACCATTTCATTTTGAAATGTATTTCCAAACATCAGGTTTTATCGAAATCTTTAAATATTATTTTCTTTGAAAACAACTGAGTTCCATTTGTAGACGCAAAAAGTTCTCGCTTCTGGTTCTTAGGCCTGAAGCGAATCTTTTCGTGTGTCTAAGTTCTAATTAAGCAAAAGGGCGTGCCAGCTAGCTTACTTAAGCTAGCGAAGAGATATTTTTAAATCAGACTCCTAACATGGCAACTATGAGCAAGCAAGCTCTTTTCGTCGCAAACCTTCTTGTACTGATGCGCAAGGGTCAGTCTGTACGCTTAAAAATCGAGTTTTTAAATATGAGAACCTACGAAAGTGTTTGAGGTGTTCGATTCGGGTTGTTTTTGTATGATTTTCAAATTTTATTTCACGGGGATTTGCACGTGCCTATGTCTTTCTTTTTATCCCTTTTTGGGCCAACTAGGTGTGTGTTATGAACACGTAGCCTAAGTGGGGTGATTTTGAACGGGAGTATGGGGTTTGCTTTGATGCAATATGCGTCCTAACTCGTGGTATGGTGTATATGCAATGCAAACTCACGCAACTCCAAAGGAAAAACCCGAAATTGAAAGACAATGCGGAAGGGAAATGACTTGTAATGTAAATTGCAAAAGGGAAATTGCGGAAGAGAAATATGGCTATATCTTAAGAGCGGAAAGGCTCAATAGTGCAAGTGTGTGCCATGTATATATGTAAAGACTACGTACACTGCTGAACCTTAAAACCTAAATCTAAAAGACATAGCAGAAAGGGAAATACTTATAATATATATGGGCCCGAAGGTCGCCAACGTATTGCGTGGGTGTTGTGTATATATTGAAAGACAACTCACACGACTTAGATGAAACCCAAATATAAATTGCAATATGGCCTTAACTAAGGTCTTGGGAGTAAGAGCGAAAGCTCAATGTGTGTGAGTGTATAATTGAAATACTACACACACGACATGAAATTAAACCCAAATATAAATTGCAATATAGCCTTAACTAAGGTCTTGGGAGTAAGAGCGAAAGCTCAATGTGTGTGAGTGTATAATTGAAATACTACACATACGACATGAAATTAAACCCAAGGAAAAATATAACACGGCCCTTACTTGGGTCTTGCAAATAAGAGCGAAAGCTCAATGTGTGTGAGTGCGAGAATTGAAAGACAACACACACAACTTAAGCAAAACCCCACGCAACTTAAATTATATAAATAAGTCTATATCTTAAGGGCTGATTAGGCCCGCGTGTGTTGAAAATCGTGCACGACTAAGAGCGAGATAGGCTCAAGTGCACGTGTGTGTGGGTGTGCCAAGCCACGTTATTACAAGCGGGGGGAGACAATGCTCCGTTATTACAACCCCGTATCAAATTTAATTAAGCTTAAGCAAGTCTATAAACAAGGACCAAGTTAGGCACTTACGTATAGCTGGTCCGGAGGTGACTTGCTTGAGCTTGGGCTTAGGCGTCGCCTTGGGCTGCAAGAGGGAGCTCCTCGGAAAGGCACGGCAAAGGAGGGCTGGCCGGTTGATGCAAGATGCCATGGGTGTGGCGCCATGGCGCTAGTCGGGTGATGAAAGGGGGGGGTGCTGCTGTGGTGTCTTGGGCTGAGGTAGTTAGGGAGTGTCACTAAGGTGTAGGGCAGGTTCTAGGGAAGGTGGAGCTAAGGGGTGACTAGGGGGGATGTCTAAGGAAGAAGATGAAAGGCTGCGGGTGGTTAGATGCAATCGGCTATGGCTGGCCGATTAGTGGCAAGTTAAGTGGTGGTCGGCTGAGGTAACTAGGGGTGATTAGGAATGGCAAAGGGGAGCTGGCTAGGGTATTAACTAAGGGCTGGTTCAAAGGAAAGGAGGGGCAGGTCCTAGGGAAAAAGGTAAGGTGGTTGGGGTAGTTAGGGGGTGTCATGAATGAGAAGGTAGGGCATCGGGTGGTGTGGTCGGGTAGCTAGGTGGTGTGGTGGCTGAGAGTGGAGGGGGAGTGAAGAGAGGGTGGAGTTAGGATAGTGTACTAACCAGATAGGACAGGGAAGGTGGCGGTTGTCCAAGGAAGGCAGCCGAGTGGAAGGTGGATGCAATCGGGTGGAAGGAGTGGAGCTGGCCGGGCAGTTGTGGTGGCATGGAATGGTGCAGGCCGGGAGGTGGTGGCGGCATGGAGTGGTGCAGGTCGGGAGGTGGTGGTGGAGCAGGTGAGAGAAGAGAGCAAGAGGAGAGGAAGGGCTCGACTGGCCCAAGGTGCTGGGAAAATTCCTTGCAAAACCCGCCCACTAGGGGGGGGTTTTATAGGATTTTCAAAAGGTCGGTTGGGCTGGTTTTGAAGGGGTGGTTTAGTGGTTAGGTGGTGGTGGTTTAGTGATAAGGTGGGATAGATATTTAGGGGGGGGCAGATATTTAGTTTAGGTGGTTTTAGGGATATGGTGTGCTAGGGTTTAGGTGGGGTGGTTTAGTGGTTTAGGGCTTAGCTAGGTGAGTTGGTTTTGGGGTGAGGTTTAGTGAGGTGGGTTAGGTGTTTAGGTTAGGATTAAGGGAATTAGGCTAGGTTTAGGGAAGGATTAGGGAGGTGGGTTAGGTGGTTAGGTTGGGATTAGGGCAGGATTAGGGAAGTGGGTTAGGTGATTAGGCTAGGATTAGGCCGGGATTATGGCAAATGGCTAGGATTAAGGGTTTTGGCTTAGGATTGGGTTTGGAGTCTCCCTTTGCATAGCCCATGGACTTCATTGCATCATGTTGGTGCAGCCCTAGGTTAGGTGTAGGTTCATACAAGCTTAAACCCACACTAATTAGGCTAACCCACATGATTAACCCAAACTTGACACACAAGTCAAGCTTAATACATTTCCCTCATGCTTATCCTCTCCATTCTCTCTCATGCCCACAATCCCACGTGAATTTCAAGTGGGCCCCACCTCCATTTATGAGAAGGTGATGTGGGCCATGGATTGTGGATATTGGATTAGATCTTTGGATCCAAATCCAAATCCAAATTCACACATACGTTCGGATTGGGATCTGGATATATATGGTCCAGATCCAATCCAAACTGAATTCTGACTCCTTCAGGGTATGTTTGAAACAAACGGTTTGTGCGGGGTCTGACAACATCAGTACTCCGTCTCGCGTTGGGTCTTCGCCAACATGGTTGTCCGCTTCTGTTTTCACCTTCTGGAGATGATTTCACATGATTTTTGCTGATAACAGGGACTTCGACGTTCGAGATCCTGGGGATAGATCTAACACGAGAGTTGTTGTGTCGGGCTCGACATGTGCTCCGGTTCTGGGCTCTCTTTAGCTCTTCTGGTCCTGCTTTCATCAGGCCAAGCTGCTTCGTGGGGTTTCAGAACGTATTTTAAAAGGTTCTAAAAGTATATTATACATATTTTAAAGCATATACAGTTTAAACATATGTACAGGATTTGTTTGGAAGGCTCCTGGGTTTCTAGACTCAAAATAGCCCTTTGGGGCTGCTTTTACAAAACCAGGTTTATTTGAGAAGTTCGTGGGATTTCGGGGTGTTAAAACCATTCCTAGTGTTTGTTTGCACGGGCGACTTGCTTTCGCTCCATGAGTTGGTCTTTATCGTTTCAAATACTTTAACTCCTTGTTGGGTGTAGGGTGTCAAACTACTTTAACCCTTAATTGGTTTAGGGTGTCGGACCACTTTAACCCTTGATGGGTATAGGGTCTCGGAGTAGGACTATCCTCAATCGGGTGAGTTTTTGAGGCTTGATTTGGTTTGAATTTTAAGGTTTTTGGTAAATTTATCATTTTGGAAACATTTTTGAGTTTGGTTCCCAATGTCCCATTTTCAATTGTTTCTTTGAAGAAAATTGTTTAAAACCATCATTTCTTTGAATGAAATCATTTGAAAAGGCAAAATCCTACCAATTTGGGCTTGAGGTTAAAGAAGTCATTTTTTTGGCTCTTTGTCAAAATAAGATTTTTTTGAGAGAGGTGCAATTTAAATGTATTTTGAGGTTGTCACAAAATTTTGGTGCAAAAATGAGTTCGTTTAAGGTGTCTTTATTTGAAAACCTTTAAAAGACCCAAAATCATAATCTTTTCTTGAAAAGGCAAAATTTCTAAAAGATCAAATTATTTTGAGAAAATTTTTGGGTGTTTACACCTCTGAGCCATCCCTTCAACCTTCTATAACTGTCAAGATTAAATGGGAGAACCAAGTAGTGGTAGTATTTGGACAAACACCTCAAACCTTAAGGGAATTCAAACATTCCCTTGTCTATCAAGTGACCCAACTCCAAAATCGTGCATATACTAGGGAATCCAAAGTCATTCCCTCCAAAAATTGTCCAAGCCTTCGGCACACCCAAGAAGCCCAAGGTGTATGATCACACCATGGATGATACATTGTTCCAAGGACACCTTCTTTATCAAAAAATTTCAAAACTCAAGAAGTCTTGGAACATGATATTGAATATGGAATATTATAAACACCCCAAAAATTTCATGTTTTTTTAAAACTCCCAAACTTCAAAAGCAACTCAAGATCGGGTCAAAAAGTAAAGGAGAGGCTCAGCCCATTTAGATAAAAACAGAAACAGACGGATCAAATCAAACATCTAGAAACCCTCAAAACAGAACATCGGCTGGTAAAAGAATATGGGAAAAACCTATATTGAAATCGGGTCACCGAGGAACCGAAGCCTGCACAAAAACCGTCCGTTGCATGCACCAAAAGGGACTCAACAAAGAATGAAAAGTTTGATTGGATCTGGACTGAAAGATCCAGATCCAATAGAAGGATCCAAATCTGGATCCAAATAACCCCCGGCCTATAAAAGGGCCCAAGGGGGGTTCACGTAGGAGGTTGGTTTTTCGGTTTCCTGGGTCTTCTTGAGCACCCTGCAAGCAAACGAACAAAGGGCGGAAGAATGTGAAGGCCCTGTAGCTGCTCGAAGCCCGCCACCGCCACCAGCGACGGACAAGCCAGCCACCACCAACACCCAGTCTCTCTCTCAAGGTTGGTGGGTCGATTTCCCGGGTCTTCTTCTGCAACCGGCAAGCAAACGAACAAAAATCGCAGAGGACCGCCACCAGCCACGGACCGCCGTCCTCTGCATTTACCGGAGCGTCTACCAGCCACCGCTCGCCTCCCTTTCCATTACCCCTCTCTGTACGTCTACTGCAACTGCTCGAAGCCTGCCACCGCCACCGGCGACGGAGAAGCCCACCATCTCCCTGTTTCTCTCGAACCTTCCATCCATCGTCTGCAGCTGCTCGAAGCCTGCCACCGCCACCGGCGACGGACAAGCCTGCCATCTCCTTGTTTTTCTCGAGCCTTCCATCCATCGTCTGCAGTTGCTTGAAGCCATCGACTGAAGCAAATACCTCATAGCCGATTTTTCTTTGGCGCAAAGTGGTTGCTTGAGAAAATTTCGGAGACAGAGGAGGCTTCTACGGAAATCCTGCATTTCTGTTCAGACGCCCGACCAAATAAGAAGAATCTGGCCCCATCTAGCTAGGTTTGTGGATGAAGGTGGGAATTTTCTTTTGTTCTATGGCAATCCTTCCTTCGCTTGATCAAGCGACGGCTAGAAAGAAGAGTTGGGGCGAGGTGTGTATCCTGCTCTGCTCCTGTTTGTTTTTCCTTGTTTGAGTTGTGGTTCGTCAAGGTAGGGCTTGAAGGTCGGAGATTTTCCCTATGAAGCTCTTCTGGCAGTCGGATTCTTCGGTTTGCAGGGGGTTCTCTTGTTAGTCTTTTTCCGCTCAAGTAAAAAATCCTTGCTTCTCTTCCTTTTGTGTACATCCGTTGCGGGTTTGCTGTTTTGTGGTGGAATCTTGTTGTTGTGGCCCTAGTTTTGGTAGAATAAGGCTCGTGAGTGGGTGATCTTTGCGCTGTTGCCGTCACTCTCAGTGATTTTCCGTCACGTCTTTTGGCTTGCCTGTGAATTAGTTGGCAAGGAGTTGAAGCGAAAGGGATCACGCACAAGAGCATGAATCAAACGAAAAAAATGTGTAAGTATGTTTAACTTAGGTTTTAAATCGCTTTTTTTCGTTTAATTTAATTCGTAACGGGGTTGTATTAATGGAGCAAAGTCTCTTCCCGGGTTGTACACGATCACACACGAGTGTACGAGCTTTTTCGTTCTTTACACCCACAAGCACTTGCCTTTTCCCTCTTAAACTGGTGGATGGACACGATCACACGCGAGTGCACTGCCTTTTCGCTCTTTACACCCACAAACACTTGCCTTTCCACTCTTTATTTGTTGAATTGAAGATGAGTACACCCAAGAGCGCTCGAGCTTTTTTGCTTTTTACACTCACGCGCACTCGAGCCTTTTTGCTCTTTATATAATATATATATTTAAATTCGGGTAGATTTACTTTCAAGTCACGTGAGTTGCATTTAAATTTAGGTGGATTTACTTTCAAGTCACGTGAGTTGCAA
Source organism: Brasenia schreberi (assembly GCA_036023115.1). NCBI lineage: Eukaryota > Viridiplantae > Streptophyta > Magnoliopsida > Nymphaeales > Cabombaceae > Brasenia > Brasenia schreberi. The sequence goes on along the minus strand of JAYKKT010000035.1, from coordinate 612,944 downwards.
TTAAATTCGGGTGGATTTACTTTCAAGTCATGTGAGTTGCAATTAAATTCGGGTGGATTTACTTTCAAGTCGCGTGAGTTGCACTTACATTCGGGTAAATTTACTTTCGTGAAAGCAGTGTGAGTTGCAATTTCAATCTGGTTTAGTTCACATCATCGCTTTCAAAATCCCCAAAAAGATTTTTAGCATCCCTACATTCGCTCGCTTCCAAAAGCCTTCGAATAAATTGCTCAAACCATGCTGAAATTAGGCCACATATTTCGCACACACATCAGGCCTAAACAGATAAAACTTATAAGAAAAGTAGGGACGTTCATCCCCGTAAATAAAAATTGCAAAGAGTGCACGAACCGAAATCGTCAAAACACTTATCGTTCGAAGTAAATATTTGTTTGAAAAATTGAAGTTTCTAAGCGCTTAAACTGACCCTTGAGCATTGGTTAAAGAAGGTTTAAAGCGAAAAGAGTCTGCTTTCCTACAATCGCCAAAAAGTCAGAACTATTTCAAAAACCTTCTCTAGTTTGAGTAAGCTAGCTGACATGCTCGCAAAAGCATAGGCACGAAAAGATTCGCTTCAAGTTCCATAAACTAGGAGTGAAAATTTTCATGTTTACAGATTTGGCACGCCCGGTCAGACCCGGGTCTTAAGTGAACTTCAAATCAAACAAGTTAAGCTTCAAATCTTTTAAAAAAGTGTTTTCAAAACTCGTGCATTCAAAATTGCAAGAAATGGATGAAAAGCCAAGAAAATCCTTGTCGAGTAACTCAAAGCAGTTTTTCAAATCATCTAAAGCCCAAGAAGAATTAGCTGTTATCAAAATTTTTTTCAAAAAGATGAATGCTTTAAGTTATGAGTTTAAAGCACATAAATCACATAGCAGCTCATCTCGGGCACGTAGAGATCACGAAAGGAAAATTGATCCTAAAATTGACGAAGGATATGAGGTTAAAGATGAAACCCAAAGGCGGATCAAAACATCCAAGCCTCCAAGCTCTCAAACCTCCAAAGAAAAATCAAAAAAAGATTTTCCTATTTCAAAAAATAAAAAAAATCTGGAAAATTTTCAAAAAGACAAAAAAATTGAAAAGCAAAACTTTGAAATTCTGAAAACAAATGAAATCCCTGATTCAGGGCACACACACAAGGTGGGACACAAAATCCACCTCCCACAAAAGGATGAGAGCCACACAAAGGCAGGATTCAAAAAGAAATGCCTCAAAAAGTCACGGGAGCTTAAAATAGAGTCACCCGAGAACATGACCTGCTCTCACCATGAAAAGGTAGACAAGCCAAAAAGAGGTATGCCTGAAACCCATCCTCCCCTAAACTCTCTTCTTGAAATAGGGTCATCAGATGCATTGGATCACACCCATGTACACACAAACCAAAAAGAGGATTTTCAAGGTGCGCCAAATATCCCGCATCGCAAAAAGGAATTTCAAAAACAAAAAGTTCAAAATATGGTAGACATGGAAACTCCTAAGGCATGCATCGACATCCTAGGAACTCATAACCCTATCATAAAAGAACCCACTTCTTCAAGCCTAGTCTTGTACCTTTAACCCATGACATGGATGATTCCATGTTCTAGGGGCATGAACTTTACAAAACATTTTCGAAAACAAAAAAAACTTGGAACATGATCCTAAACATGGGATATAAACCCTACAAGGGCTTAGGAGCCAAAGATCAAGGTAGGCTACAACCTATCCTACCTAAAGCCAACCCAAATCTATATGGATTGGGCTACAACCCACCCATACCCCCTAAGCCACCATCTAAGACCACTTGGGTCAAGGGTGCCCTGTAGAACCTCCTAAAACCGAGACCCATGGCTTAAACCTATTAATTAGAGTCTAATTCATGAAGTTTTCTTTGTAGGTTTGATGGAAGATCCTTGCTTTTCAAAAATCCAAAAAAATATATATTACCAAAAACCAAAAAAATTGAAAACCTTCAAAATCCCAAAAACATTTTAAAATCTGAAAATTCCAAAAAGAAATTTATTTCAAAAACTTTTCAAAAAGAAAGTCTTTATATTTGATCATTGAATTTATATTTTGAAAAAGACAAAAAAATGGAAAAAATTCAAAAAACAATGGTCATATACAAAATCAAGTTTCAAAATACTTTCCAAAATTGTATATACTCCCAAAAACCCAAAAATCGTCCAAATACTGGTCATGTACACCTTTCACTTGCCTAAAACTTCCTCAAGATTAAAATGCTTGAGAACCATCAAAGCAAGGAGGAAGATCACCTTCGAGCTTTCCTAAATTTCGTAAAATCCTTGACTTGGAAAATTTGGGGATTTTTAGATTGAGTTTAAACCATAGTATGTGTGCATGCATACATAAGCATCATGCATTGCATTTTGAAATCATACATGTGCATAAACAATATCGGGTCTAGACATCATCCTAGAACTCGAGTTTAGGGTTTATGTCAAGCCAAAGGGGCATCAGAGTCGACCCCCTAAGTATCGAGCCATCATAGGCATATCTCCATATGGATCAAATCCAGAACCTTCAAGGTTGATTTCAAAAAGGCCAAAAAGAGGCTAAAAACTCTTAAGAAGACTCTCGAAAAGGGTTAATATTTGAAACGATAATTTACAAAAAGATTTTTCAAAAGATTTTGATAAATCCTTCAAATTTCAAAAACCTCCGAAGCATTACAATTCATGTGAATGCATTGGGTGTTTTACTTGATCAATATGAAGACGATATCCATAAAAAGTGTGCCATTTGTTACATTTCGAAAACTCTATTGGCATGTGAAAGAAATTATCGAGCCAATAGAGAAATCGTGCTTGGCCTTGGTATAGGCCTCCAAATTCGAGACATTATTTCCCATGTCATGAAAAGGGAATAATGTTGATTCATTTAAGCACTTATTTGAAAAACCTATCTTAATAGGTAGGCAAGATAAATGGCAGCCCCTTTCAATGGAGTATGAGTTCATCCTTAAGACTCCATTAAGAGACAAGCCCCACATCGTGTGGCTGAAGTGCCTCTTCGAGACACATTCCCCACACTTGGTCAAATGCCCCATGAAGGCATATTTTCCAAACAAATTTAAAAAAAATCATGCTTGGACAAATTGTTTCAAAGAAAATCAAGCATGGGAGAAGGCATATTTTCCAAACAAATTTAAAAAAAATCATGCTTGGACAAATTGTTTCAAAGAAAATCAAGCATGGGAAACATATTTTGATCAAGGGGCAGTTATCGAAATCATCTTCATATCTCCCGAGAAAGAAGAAAATCCCAATGGCCATTCGGTTAGATTTCGCATGTTCAAATGATGTTGCCGAGTATGAAGCACTCGTATAAGGCCTAAAAATTTTGAAAATCTAGGAACTCATACATTGAAGTCTTTGGAGACGCTTTTTAAACTAAGCTTTCGAAAAACTTGGCAAGACAAAAATGAAAGATTCATGAAGAATTGGCCATTAGAGTGGTCAGTTCTTTCAAAACATGCACAATTGGCACTCACGATTTGGATGGCTTGCCAAAATGACCAAAATTTAAAATACTTGGGTTTCAAGACATCGAAAATTTTAAGAAAGGGAGGATTTCCCGAATTTGCTTCTTCAAAAAGATCAAGTTTTAAACAAATTTAACCCTACATAGGACTTTGAAAAGAAAGATTTTCAGCATCTTGTCGATATGAAAACCTTGATAAGGTTAGGATAAAAACATGAGTCCCACGATGAAAAATGTGGAGACCATGTCAAATCAAATATGATGGCCATGAAGATCACTTAGGGCTGGTTATGTTTTCCATCCTTAAGCAAAAAGTGTCATGATCATGTTAGAAATACCATAAATGTCAAAGGCATGGGCATGTTATCCCATCGTCCCATAGAATTCCTTTTGAAAATCTATGGCCCTTCACCATATGGTCGTGTGAATCATTCATCTCCATCAAACTAGGGGCATTTAAAAATGCATCCCCTAGACACCTGCCATGGAGAATCAATTTCATGAAAAATGTATCTCCATCATGACATGTGAAATACATTTCATATTATCATCATTCATAAAGCATGTATTTTCATCGAATCACATGGAAACCATATCATTCATCTCCATCACACTAGGGGCATTTAAAAATGCATCCCTTAGACACCTTCCATGGAGAATCAATTTCATGAAAAATGTATCTCCATCATGACATGTGAAATACATTTCATATTTTCATCATTCATAAAGCATGTCTTTCCATTAAATCACATGGAATGCATATTATACATCACATACATATCATTCACCCCAAAGAAGCCCAAAAAGGTGGCTTCCCAAGTAGGAAGTTCCCCATGTCATAAAAAGGGGGCAATAAAAATCGATAATACATGTTGATATTATGGGTAAAAATTTAGTAGACCCCAAAAACGCCCAATACTCGAAAGGGTCTATGTTAAATTCTTTCGAAAAGATTCTTAAAATTGAGCTCCTTTGAAACTTCTTGAAAGAAGGATCAAGGTTGATTGTATGACCCTAAATGAAGGAATTTATGCTTTACGAAAAGTAGTCTTCAAAAACAAATGGGAGACATTTCAAAAATCCTTGGCTTACAAAATGGAGCCTTATTCAAAATATCAAAATATCTTGAAATGGCAGATGCTATTAAGAAATGGGACGATCTTGGTTGAATCGAGTAACCAAAGGGATAAGCTTTCTCCCATTTTACTTCTCTCTCCAAAAAGGAAAATTGGCAATGTTCAAAAGAAAAAGAAAAAAACAAAGAGAATACAAAAACTTCTTGAAAAGGTAGTCTTCCCCAAAAAAGGGAATACAAAAACTTCTTAAAAAGGAGTATTCTTTTTGAAAGAAAAAAGGAAAAAAAAAAGAAAAGAGAATGCAAAAACTCCTCGAAAAAGAAGTCTTCCTCGAAAAAAAAAAGAAAATACAAAAACTTGTTTCAAAAGAGGTATTCTCCTAAAAAAGAAAAAAAAAAGAAAAAGCTCAAAAGAGCAATTTTCCAACTCTTTGCCTAAAACCACGGGACGCTTCGGAAGGGATAGTGGTAGCTCTTTCCCATATCCCTGTAGCTTACCCCAAAGGAAAAAGGTTCAATTGTGAAAATCCTAAAGTAGGAATAGAATCTACTTATTTGGATTTCATTTTGTTTGAGAATTAGACTTTGTTTTGTGGGAAATGGAACTTTGAAATGTTTTCCAAAATTTCTTACCGAAAACCTCTACCTATTAGTAGGTATCGAAACCCGAATAAAGGGAAGTATGAAAAATTGGAAGTCCTTTCGATAAAAGATAAAAAGAGTTCCTTTTGAAAAAGAAATTTTCAAAACCCAAAAATGTCAAAAAGACAAAGGGTAAAACCTGCTTGGAGTAGTCTGCCTCAAAAGGCTTTCTCCAGGCTCGAAAACCCAATAATGTCAAAAGACATGGGATAAAACCTACTTGGAGCAGTCAGCCTCAAAAGGCTTTCTTCGTGCTCGAAAAACCAAGAATGTCAAAAGACATGGAATAAAACCTACTTAGAGCAGTCAGCCTCAAAAGGCTCTCTCGGAGCTCAAAAACCCCAAAATAAAGCTCAACCCGAGTCACTCACTCATGCATAAATTCAAGATTCATTCATGCATGGTCATACCTGGGAAAAGTAGTCCATCTAGGAAAAGTCTCCTTTAGGCTGGAAATTCCCTTTAAATCATAAAGGAAAGCAGGGTTTTATGAAACAAAGGATGGTGCATTCTCAAAAAAATTTGGGAGAAAATGAAAGAGTGTTTCTTCTTTGCCATTATCCAAATTAATTTGGATTAATGCCAAAGAGGGGCATTTGTAATACCCAAAAAATTCCATGTTTTTTTAAAACTCCTGAACTTCAAAAGTCAGCTCAAGATCGGGTCAAAAAGTGAAGGAGAGGTTCAGCTCGTTCGGATAAAAACAGAAACAGATAGATTAAATCAAACATCCAGAAACCCTCAAAAGCAGAACATCGACCGGTAAAAGAAATTGGGAAAAACCCATATTGAAATTGGGAGGAACCGGAGCCTGCACAAAAATCGTTCGCTGCATGCACCAAAAGGGACTCAACAAAGAAGGAAAAGTTTGATTGGATCTAGACCGAAAGATCCAGATCGAGATCCAATAGAAAATTGGATCACAGTTGGATCTAAGGATCCAAATAACCCCCTGGCCTATAAAAGGGCCCAAGGGGGGTTCACGCAGGAGGTTGGGTTTTCGGTTTCCCGGGTCTTCTTGAGCATCCTTCAAGCAAACGAACAAAGGGCGGAAAAACGTGAAGGCGCTGCAGTTGCTTGAAGCCCGCCACCGCCACCGGCGATGGACAAGCCAGCCACCACCAACACCCTATCTCTCTCTTTCGAGGTTGGTGGGTCAATTTCGCGGGTCTTCTTCTGCAACCGGCAAGCAAACGAACAAAAATTTCAGAGGACCGCCACCAGCCACGGACCGCCGTCCTCTCCGTCTCTCTGCATCTACCGAAGCGTCTGCCAGCCACCGCCCGCCTCCCTTTCCATTACCCCTCTCTGTACGTCTACTACAGCTGCTCGAAGCCTGCCACCGCCACCGGCGATGGACAAGCTTGCCATCTCCTTGTTTCTCTCGAACCTTCCATCCATTGTCTGCAGCTGCTCGAAGCCTGTCACCGCCACCGACGACGGACAAGCCCGCCATCTCCCTATTTTTCTCTAGCCTTCCATCCATCGTCTGCAGATGCTCGAAGCCATCGACTGAAGCAACTACCTCGCAACCGGTTTTTCTTTGGCGGAAAGCGGTTGCCTGAGAAAATTTCGAAGACAGAGAAGGCTTCTGCGGAAATCTTGCGTTTCTGTTGAGACGCCTGACCAAATAAGAAGAATCTGGCCCCATCTAGCTGGGTTTGTGGATGAAGGTGGGGATTTTTTTTTTGTTCTGTGGCAATCCTTCCTTCGCTTGATCAAGTGGCGGCTAGAAAGAAGAGTTGGGGCGAAGTGTGTATCCTGCTCTGCTCCTGTTTTTTTTCCTTGTTCGAGTTGTGGTTCATCAGGGTAGGGCTTGAAGGTCAGAGATTTTCCCTATGAAGCTCTTCCGGCAACTGGATTCTTCGGTTTCAGGGGGTTCTCTTGTCAGTCTTTTTCCGCTCAAGTAAAAAATCCTTGCTTCTCTTCCTTTTGTGCACATCCGTTGCGGGTTTGCTGTTTTGTGGCAGAATCTTGTTGCTGTGGCCCTAGTTTTGGCAGAATAAGGCTCGTGGTTGGGAAGGAGTTAAAGCGAAAGGGATCAAGCGTAAGAGTCTGAATCAAACGAAAAAAATGCGTAAGTACATTTAACTTAGGTTTTAAATCGCTTTCTTTCATTCAATTCAATTCGTAATGGTGTTGTATTAATGGAGCAAAGTCTCTCCGTGGGTTGTAATATTTGTGCATGAACACGATCGCACCCACGAGCACTCTGCTCTTAAACTGGTGAATGGACATGATCACACACGAGTGCACTTGCCTTTTTGCTCTTTACACCCACAAGCACTTGAGCCTTTCCGCTCTTAAACTGGTGGATGGACACGATCACACACGAGTGCACTTGAGCCTTTTCGCTCTTTACACTCACGCGCACTCGAGCCTTTTTGCTCTTAAGATAATATATATATTTAAATTCGGGTGGATTTACTTTCAAGTCGCGTGAGTTGCATTTAAATTCGGGTGGATTTACTTTCAAGTCGCGTGAGTTGCAATTAAATTTGGGTGGATTTACTTTCAAGTAATGTGAGTTGCAATTAAATTCGGGTGGATTTACTTTCAAGTCGCGTGAGTTGCACTTACATTCGGGTAAATTTACTTTCGTGAAAGCAGTGTGAGTTGCAATTTCAATCTGGTTTAGTTCACATTATCGCTTTCAAAATCCCCAAAAAGATTTTTAGCATCCCTACATTCGCTCACTTCCAAAAGCCTTCGAATAAATTGCTCAAACCATGCTGAAATTAGGCCACACATTTCACACACACATCAGGCCTAAACAGATAAAACTTATAAGAAAAGTAGGGACGTTCATCCCCGTAAATAAAAATTGCAAAGAGTGCACGAACCGAAATCGTCAAAACACTTATCGTTCGAAGTAAATATTTGTTTGAAAAATTGAAGTTTCTAAGCGCTTAAACTGACCTTTGAGCATTGGTTAAAGAAGGTTTAAAGCGAAAAGAGTCTGCTTTCCTACAATCGCCAAAAAGTCAGAAATATTTCAAAAACCTTCTCTAGTTTGAGTAAGCTAGCTGACATGCTCGCAAAAGCATAGGCACGAAAAGGTTCGCTTCAAGTTCCATAAACTAGGAGTAGAAATTTTCATCTTTACATATATGCACCCTATCAAGGCCTAGGAGACAAAAACTAAGGGAGGTTGAAACCTCTCCTACCTTCCCCAAACCTGGGTCGACATTTAGGGTACAATCCATTCATACCCCTTGAATCACCACCTAAGACCACTTGCGTTATGGTTGCCCTAGAGCCCACTAAAACTGAAACCTATAGCTTACACCTCCTTTTTGGGATCTAATTAATGGTGTTTTATTTGTAGGTTTCAAGAAAAAACCCCATTTTCAAAAAAATCCAAAAAAGTATATATTTGGAAAAACCAAAAATCTTGAAAACTCCCAAAATCCAAAAACATTATAAAAACCTGAAAATATCAAAAAGAAAGTCTTTTACATTTCTTCTTTAGTATTTGTCTAGAAAAAAAAAGATTGAAAAAGCCAAAAATTCAAAAAAAATTAGGTTTTCAAAATCATGTACAAATTCAAAAATTGATTTTACCAAAACCTGAGTATATTCTCAAATCCAAGTTGAACCTTTCTCTTGTAAATAATCCTTCTCTTGTGAATAATTCTTCCCTAGAAACCAAGACACTTGAGAGTGATCAATGCAAGGAGGAAGATTTCCTCATTCATGAGGATGATCAAGCTTCCGAGCTTCCCTAATTCCATAAAATTAAGGGGGAAGGGATTGGCAGTAGGGCAGCCACCAAGAGCACGTACATGCTAGGGCAGTTGGACCTTGGGTGGGCCATAAAGGGGGGGGGGGGGATGCAAGGGCACAACCAGATAGAGGCATGGGATGTACATGGAGCACAAACCAAAAACCGGAGGTGCAGGGGCAGATGGAGCATGATGCGGGCAAGGTAGGCCACCGAGTGGATGGTATGGGTTCAGTCGGGAGAGCAGTTGTGGCGAATCTCGACTACCTTTCTCGGAACCTCGAGGATGGGGAGGGTTCTCACCAACTTCACTTTGTGCCAAGACCGATTCACACATGCGCCATCATGGTGTGTGTCGTAGCTAACCTCTAGATATGTTAGACTTATAAGCACCTTACACGCACACTTAAGCAAATAAGGCCCCATGGTTGTATAGGTTCAGGTTGCCCTTAGATGGATTGAAGTCTTTTTGTAACCCAAAATTGAGTATGGATCCGATTGGGAGTCTTGTTGGTCTTGGGTCATGTAGCAGGTGTTGTACCGTATTGTGGATCTTGTATGTGGGTTTGTGTCAACATAGGTAAATATCTATAGAAATTTCTTAGGGCTTCCATAGAAACAAGTTACATGGACCCGATAAATGCCTAACTTATGCATACTGTAAACACAAACGAGTCTGCAATAAAGAGTTTCCTTCTTGTAAATTTAGACATGAAATTTTCACTCCAATCCTATGAAGAGACTTGAAATAAAAGTTTCAACTCTACTTTATGCGTGAGCGTGCCAGCTAGTTTCCAAAACTAGCAAAGTGTATGAAAATCTGACTCAATTGGCGATTTGTGGCTAAGCGGGCTCTTTTCGCTTTAGGCCTTCTTGAACCAATGCTCAAGGGTCAGCCTAAGCGCTTAGAGATTTCAAATACATAGGTGATATTTCCAAATTCACGTGAATATAAGGTGTTTGCCAAGAACAAATGGGTGCACTTGGTTTCAAGTTTGTAAAATCAGCAAGTTCTGAAAAACAGAAACTGGTTCTATTTTCAGAGCTTGTTCCCGAAATTTTTTTGATAACCTAGGGATCTCCAAAATTCACAACGCTTTTACAGGCTATATCCTGAAATGTTGAGATCTTAAGGCACTTTTTGTTTTGAATTTTGGGATAAGAAATCTACAGAATTAAATCGGAGATTGGACTCAACTCAACAGCTTCAGGGCGTTCTGTGACAGAATCACAAGGGCTTAAAGAATCCTCTGTATCTCGGTGTACAAAATTCCAAATGTTATGATCTTAGTCTTTTCGGAAAGCTATGGATGTCAGCTTTTTGATGAGACGAATTTTATCAAATTTGGTTTCCTACAAATAGAGAAATGAGACTTTTACCCAACCTCTGTTGTAGGAAAACTAACTGTGCAGAAAACAGAACTGAGTTTGTCTAATTTTGCTCTTGCCAATTTTATTTCTAATGTCTGTGTGTAGATGTTGTGCCTAAAATTTCAGAGCATTCGGATCACAGATTAGAAAATAAAAATTGTGGCAATCAAGGTATGCAGATGCTAGAAAATCAGAATTTTGTTTTTAGAACATACATGAATGCAAACTCACCCGAATTTAAATTGCAACAACCCAGCAATATAAACCAAATTGCTAAAGGGAAATGAATGAAAATATATATCTTAGCTTAAGCATAGAGGAGATTAGAGAATATAGAGTGTTTATAGAATATATTGGGGTAGAATCACGAAATCAAACACATAGAGTGTGTAAGTAAGAATAAAAAATTCACAGCACAGCTACTTCTTATTACATCATGGGGGGAGATAAAGCTCCATAATACAACCCCTTTTAAATTGAATATGAAGAAGAGATATGGAAGAACGAGGAAGGAGAAATACTTACAAAGATTTCCCCAAGATTCGGTTCCAAAGGATGAAGCTCGGCCCACATTCTCCCTTCTTCTTTTCTCACTCACGGTTTTCCCCCAAATGTTTGCATCACTTAGCCTCGAATCTCCCACTTTTACCCTCTCTCCACTCTTCCCTAGAAGACCACGGATTCTCTAGGTGCAACCCTTCCTTGCTAAACACCCAAGACTCCTTGATGCAACCCTTCCTTCAATCCCTCTCTTGATGAGTCTCGCCCCCCCTCCCTTGGCCCTATACCAAGGGGGGCCTCTTCTAGGCCCTTCCTTGGGGCAGGCCTTCCATGGCCCAAATCTAGCCCCAAGGTTTGGTCTTCATGTGGTCTCCCTTTAGGGAATATGGACCAGCCCCATGTGGGCTGGTTCTTGGCTCCAATTAAGCACTTCTAGCCCTAGCCAATTGAACCCAAGTGCACCCGGCTAGGCTCGAGCGAGTGTCTTGATCAATCTCCGGTATGGCTCGCCTTGACCTTGTATGCTTTTGTCTTGATATATGGGTTGAATAAGATCTTGATAAGTCTTTGGAATCAACCCTAAAATGTCTATCCTCTTTAAATTTGAAATGAACTAGCTTATCCTTATCCCAAGGTCACATTTGATCCAAACGACTCCTTGCTTTTCATAACTAATTCGAGATGCTTTGTTGATGGACCATGTACCTTGATTTGTTTGAGGAAGATATGCCTTTGACCTAGTCCATTCCTTTGCTTTCGGGCTTGATCTCGATCCTGGATTGAATTGGATCCCACCTGTTCGCTTGATTTATTCGAATCATATGGGCTTTTTAACTTGAATTTAAAATCTTTACTTTGAAGTATTTATAAAAGATTTGAACCTTTAAAAAAGGTTTTAAATCATTTGAAATTTCGAAATTGGGAGTTTAGGAAAAATTTTGATTTTGGGTGTTTATAGTAAACACCCCAAATAATTTTTGTTAAAAACACACTCAATTTCTAAAGCCGGCTTGTTTTAAAACCTTTGCTTTGAAATGAAAATTTTAAATCTTTTGAATAAAGATTTTAAAGATAAAGATGTTCAAATTAAAGTTAAAAGGATAAGGCCTAGAAGATTTGAGCAAATGAGGCGAAAATTAAGGCAACGACAGGAGCTCGCTTCAAGCCAGGATCGAGTTCACGAAGGTCAAGCCGTGGAGCAAGGGAGTAGATCATGTCGAATCAAGGCACGTCTTCATCTAAGATCAAGTCAAGTGGATAGCCTCATCAAAATTAAACCTAACTGAACTTGACTAAGTTCTAAGCTTGAGTCACTTGAGTTAAACATGAAGCATGACCTAGTGTAAATCAAATACCTTAACATGATCAAACTGAATTTTTCTAGCCTTATCTCCTTGGGCTAAACATCAAATAACACCCCTACCTAGCCTTCATTAAATGGGATGAGCTAACAAGGGAAGCCACGTCAACTTGAAGAACAAGTCCAACTGGTTGCACTTGGAGACATTCATGGCCTAGCCGACCATGGATAGGTGCACATGGTTTGGACCAACAACCAACCCATATGGGGCTGGTCCATCTTTGACTAAAGGGGACCACATGTCCACGTGAAGACCCAAAACAAGGGGCTGAAGCTCGACCAAGGAGAACCTGCCCCAAAGAAGGGCCCAAATGGGGCTCCCTTGGCCTATAAATAGAGGCCAAGGGAGGGGGGGATGGCATCTTGCATGAAAAGGGAGCTTGGGGGTGTTGGAGAACAGTTGCATCCCAAGGATTTTCATGAGTTTCCTCTAGGGAAGAGTGGAGAGAGAGGAAGAGAGTGTAGAAAAGAGGCCAAGTGCTATAAGTTGGAGTGTGAGAGTGAGAAGAAAAGAGGGGATGGTGAGGGTCTCCTAGTTCCTATTTGGAGTTGATTCTTGAGGATTTCACGTGAGTCATCCTCCCCCAACGTCCCTCTCCCTTCTCTTCTTGTTATTTCAGTTAAAAGGGGTTGTATTAATGGAGCTTTGTCTTCCCCCATGATGTAATAAGAAGTAGATGTGCTGCAAATTTTCAATTCTTGCTTATGCACTCTAACTGTTTACGTTATTGATTCTACCTATCTATACGTTATAAACATTCTATATCTTCTAATCCCCTCTATGCTTAAGATAAGATATATATTTTCATTAATTTTCCTTCAGTAATTTACTTTGGGACGTTGTGTTGCAATTTAAATTCGGGTGAGTTTTGCATCATGTATGTTCTAAAAACGAATTTCTGGTTTTTCAACATCTGCATACCTTGATTGTTGCAATTTTGATTTCCAAACCCTTGGTCCGAATGCTCTAAAATTTTAGGCACAACATATACACGCATAAACACGCTAGAAATAAAATTGGCAAGAATTTTAGGGTCGTATAACAGTGTGAATAAAATTGATAAAGATCGAACAGACTTAGTTTTGATTTCTACATGGTCGGTTTTTTTGCGACAGGGGTTGGGTTAAAGTCCCATATCTCTGTCCATAGTAAACCAAATTTGATAAACTTAGTCTTATCTGAAATCCGACATCCATAGCTTTTCGAAAAGACTAAAATCATAATATTTGGAATTCGGTACACCAAGATACAGGGGATTCTTGGAACCTTTGAGTTTCTGTCATGAAACTGTTTCAAAATAAAAAATGGTTTAGGATCTCCACATTCTAGGCTATGTCTTGTAAAATTTTCAGGAATTTTGAAGATCCTTCGGTTACCCAAAAAAAATCCGAGAACAAGCTTTGAAAACATAACTAGTTTCTGTTTTTAAGAACTTCCTGATTTTCAAACTTGAAACCAAAGTGAACGAATTTGTTTTTGACCAACACCTTATTTTCAACGTGGATTTTGAACTTCACCTATACATTTGAAATCCTCAAAGTGCTTAGGTTGACCCTTGAGCATTGGTTCAAGAAGGCCTAGAGCGAAAAGATCTCGCTTAGCTGCAATCACCAAATAAGTCAAATTTCTAAAAACTTTGCTAGTTTTTTGGAAACTAGCTGGCACACTCACATAATGAAGTAGCATTAAAAAGTCTTCTTCAAGTCTCTACATAGATTTGGAGTGAAATTTCCACATCTATACTTCTCCATTCTTGAGCCATCGCCTTCCCCATTGAGAGAGTTTTCTGTTATCAGAGACAAACCCCTGCTAACCAAGTGGGTCTGCTGGTAGGAGAACCTATTGCAATAGGGAATAATTGATACAAACCACTAGGTATTGTTCAAGACTCTAAGGATGAAAATTGTAAGATGCTCATAAATAGTAACTCGCCACACTCCAGTGAGCAGCTAGAATGGTAAGAGTGCACTCACCACACTAAGGAAACTCTGGGTGATAAGAGCTATCAAATCTATGCATCTCGGATGATAGAAAATAAGAGCAAAAACTAGTTGCATATTTTTTAAATGGAGCCCTATTTATGCTCAAGACAACCCCTTGAGCTAGGTTAGTGCACCAAACAGACTTAAATGCAAAATAAATAACATAGAAAAACAAAACACCAGATTGGGCATCACCTAGGGATGAGTAATGAGCTTAAGTGCCTTTTAAGGATGATTGATGAGGAGATTAATGTTTAGTTAAATCAATAGTTGATAAAATGGTAGGTATTAATTAAAGTTGGTAGTTGATCAGTTGGAGGTGAGAGGTACCAACTGAGGTTTCTAGATGATCCTGGATGCTTCCAATTGGTGAGTCCTCAAGATGCTGGCTTAGACCAATCCTATCAGTGTTGTTAACTATTTCGTCATGGACCTAGTAATCCGCTGTGTGGTTGGAGGATCTTGGAACTTGATGTTTGCATCATCACCTCGGGATAACAAAAAATTCGTCCTTGAATATGAATTGTTGAGGTCCTCTAGGTAGGGACTTAGGTCCCACACATTGAAAGAGGGAGATATTGTAACCCCTGGGTAGATCCAACTGATAGGCGGGTCAGGACTTTGAAGGGTCCTGCGGCATAAGGTGAGAGCTTAGAAGTGTGTAGGTGTGGGAAGCATTCTTTGCGCAAGTGCACTTGCACCCAGTCTCTTGGTTGAAACTAAACAATCTTCCTCTTGTGGTTGGCAACACGGGCATAGGAGTGTGTGTTGTTCGATGTGACGTTGTACCTATTCATGTAATTGCTGAAAGTTCATGGCATCCTTTTCACCCACTGAATTGGTGGTAATGGACATCGGTAGTGTGGCCAGATCTAACAGTATAAGTGGATTATAACAGTAGGCGATCTTGAAAGGGGTAGTCCCAATGGTACGATATACAACTCGATTATAGGCGAATTCAACCCAAGCAAGACGGTCCTCCCACTTTTTTGGGTTATGTAGTATGACAGCACGGAGAAGAGCCTGTAGGGTATAGTTGACCACTTTCGTTTGGGGATGACAAGTGGTGCTAAAAAGAAGTTTGGTGTTGATCGGCTTCCACAAGGTGCGACAGAAATGGCTTAAGAATTTGGAAACTCGATTAGATACGATGAACTTGGGAACCCCATGGAGTCGAACAATCTCTTTGAAGAACAATCATATGTTTTTCTACATGGGACGAAATGGGCCATTTTTTAGAAATGATCAACAACTATGAAAATTGAGTCTTTACCTCGGGTAGTATGTGATAAGCCAAGAACAAAATCCATAGTGATATCCTCCCATGGACCATTGGAAATTGGAAGGGGGGGTATGAGCCTTGTTGTACCACTTTGTGGTTCTTAGCTTGCTTGCAGTTGGAGCAACGACTGACCACTAGTAAAAGTGTTCTTTTAGGGCATCTAAGGTCTTTTATTCTCCAAGGTAAGCGGCTATTCATCCAGCGTGAGCCTCTCTTATTAGTAGTTCTCGTATAGAGCTTTTGGGAATACATTGCTTCCCATATCGAAACAAGAAACCATCATCAATGTGATAGCCCAAGGTGAAGTTCGGGATGTTTAAGACATGAGGAGCAAACTCGGAGTCAGCTAAATAACGTGGGGAAACAAAACAGCATAATGGGTATCACCCAAGGCTAATGAGGTTAGGCGCCTTTGAAGGATGATTGTTGAGGAGATTAATGCTTAATTAAACTGATAATTGAGAAAATGGCAGGTGTTAATTAAAACTGGTAGTTGATCAGTTGGACTTGGGAGGTGGCAGATCAAGTTTTTAGATGATCCTGGATGCTTCCAATTGGTGGGTCCTCAAGCTGGCTTGGACTGATCCAGTGTTGGCAATCATTTCGTCATCGACCTAGTGATCCGTCATGTGGTTGGAAGATCCTGGAACTTGATGTCTGTATCGACAGTGACCAAGACGCTTTAAGGGTGGAGTGTGCTGGTGACTTGGGTCAGAGAGAAAGATTGGCATAAGCAGGCATAAGCAAGCCGAAGCAAACCCTAGATCACTGTTTGAAATCAATATTAATCGAACTTTTTGGCACCGCTTGCATACCTCCCCGTCTCCCCCTAATATGGGGTTCAAGTTTTTTGCACGCAAGTAACAGGGGGCAGATGGTAAAAGGATTGAGGTTTGGAAATAAGGCCCGGTATCTATTCCCGACCCAGACCTACCCCATTCACATCCCCAGAATGAGTGAGGTGATTCTCAAAAAATTCAAACTGCTAGAATATTATTTTTAAGATTTTTTGGTTTTCCGGTGAGGAAACCACCTTACCCCGCCATCCAATGCATGAAAGCAGCAGATTCAAAGTCGGAAAGAGAGCTTCATTTACCTTAAAAGGAACCAAGCAACAGGTGCTTCAAGGTGATACAGAAGAAAAGTATCTCATGCAACTTTACATCAATCTCACATCAAAAGATTAGAATAGGAGCGTGGTTTTTGGCCCAAGAAAAGTTAAGGATCTTTCATTCCTAGAAAGCCACGCATACTATATACATTCCACCCTCTCTGCTCCTTCACAATACATTAAGGAATTTTATTGACTGTCAACTGCATTCTCAAGTTGTTGATAGAAATGGAAAAAGTCGGATGGAGAACATACCAACCCGTTCAACGACTTGATCCTGCCATTACTTATGAAGATTTCTATCCAACGTATGATTGGGCTCAAGATAGTGATGGCCATATCCTCCTCATTGAGCTTCCAGGTATGCTTGTTAATGGCCTTCTCTCCTAAGACCCCATATCTCACAACTTTTTACTGTTTCGATCTGAACCATTTGATTCTTCTGTCCAAACGGTTCAGATGAAGTTTGAATATACCAGCTTCAGCTTTTTTTGTATTCGTGTCAAAATCATGTCCAGCCAAACACCTGACCTTTTCCCCCTTCTGTCACTGTTGGTGGGTAGCCGTTACAATGCTGAATTTTTTATGTCGTATCTCAAAATGTGAGGAAAATAATATTTGGGGTTGTGTTCGCGTGTGCCATATCATTTTGTGCTTGTGTCAAAAACAGCTCAACCCAAGGGTGATCAGATCTTTCTCATGACGCTTCGAGTGGACGAACGCCCAGCCCTTTCAGCTCGTGCTTGCGTTGGGTTTGCGTGTCAGAAATCGTCACCCTTAAATTTAATATCCAAACATGACTTTTACTGGTATATGGATAGCTTCCATACGGGCTCATAGCCATTAGCAGAATACAGAAATTTGTCTTACCGTCGTCACTCGAAGAAGAGGTGAAGGATAAATTTCCATTTTACTATATCTGAAAACCCATGAAAAAAATTATCAATTCAAAGTTGATGTCCTTTTTTTTCTGAAACAATCAATTGTTTGCACGATATTATGGGATTATGGATAATAAAGTAACTTTAGCCTTCTCTCTCTCTCTCTCTCTGAGCCAGGGTTCGTTAAGGAAGATGTGAGGGTGCAGCTTGACAACTTCGGCAATGTAACAGTCAGTGGGGGAAGGAGAGTGGGTGATAGCAGATACAGGCGCTTCATACAAGTCTTCAACATCCCGGGAGATGCAAATTTTGAGAGCATCTCGGCCAGATTCGACAATGGCCTCCTTTACATCATCATGCCTAAGGTTTTGGACCCAATCAACCAACAACAAACTGGTGGCCATGATGAAAGCAGCAGCAGCAGCAGAGAGAAAACAGAAGCACAAGAGGAACTGAAAGGCGATTATAAGAAGCATGGTCCTCAAGAAAATAACGAAACCAGCAACATGAAGAAAATGGTTGACCAAGAAATAGCGAAGGAAGAGGGGAGAGAGAAACTTAGTGATGCTGAAAAGCAAAGAGAGAGAAAACAGATTGAGGAGCAAGGAAGAACCACCGAAGATAGGAGAGAGAAAGCTGATGGTGAAGGGAAGAATGAGAAAGTTGGCGGGCAGGAAAGGGCAAAGGAGGGGATGATCGAGAAAGCTGATTGGGAAGGGTGGAAAGAGAAGAGAGAGAAGTTTGGTGGGAAGGGAGAGAAGAGGGTGAAATTTGGTGAGAAAAGTGCGTTTGGAGATGAGAGTAGAGAGAGAATCCAAGAGAAGGAAACAGAGCAAGAAACGGTGAAGGTTGACGAGAAGGAGCTTAGGCAAATGGAGGGAGAGAAAACAGCAGGCGAAGAGAGGAAAGAGAAAGCCGGAATAGAGGAAAAAAGAGACGAACCGGGTGGTAGAGAGAGATTGAAGGAAGAGAAGAGAGCGGAAGGAGAAGAGAACAAGGATTTAGTAAGGGAAAGAATTCAGAGAGCCGAGGCAGGGAAATGTGAGGAGAGAGGAGAGAGAAAGGGAGAGAATTCTGAAAAAGATATAGATTATGAAGGGTTGGATGAAGGAATAGAAGTGAGAAGGATTTGGGAACGGGTTGGTTGGAAGCATACAATTGGAAGCAATATGGTTCAGGAAATAATTACAAATATGAAGAGAAACAAAATGACTGTTGCATCAGCTTTGGTAGCTCTCTCTGTTGGTTTGTACATCGCCCAAAAGTTCAAGTCAGCCAGTGATTCAACGTAAAACAATAAATCAAGAATCTTTTAATGTGTATCACTCAATTAATCTTGGGTTCCTAGTTGTCATTATACTCTTGTATCAATTAGCACTTAATAAAATATCTTGAGGCATTCATCTACGTCTTTGCATCTCAGGAAGCTCCATGTAACCGACTCCCCAAATGCTCAAGCCACCTATTTGTGTCTTTCACGGTAACCTTTTCTTTTCTTAATAACCTTATTATGGATTCAGTTTTGTTTTTGTGGTGATATATATTCGCCTATCTTTATTTGTCATTGTCATTTTGTATAGACGTCGATGAGTGTCTGACCAACACTCCGTATCATAGTCTGAATTTTCTATTCATCAACTGTACATAACTAGCATAAACAATGTGATCTACAACAATTGCATTTGCAGCCTATCTATACTGAATGCTATATTATATTCATTACTTATAATGCCTCCCATATTTGATAATCTTTCCCTTGAAGGCTCAAAACCCAGCTCTGCTCTTCTCACCCCTTGGAGGCTCGTGATAACCTGGTCCAATTTTCATCACCACTTTGTCATCGATGGTTGCTGCATATACATCCGTTTCTGCTCTATTAATTTAAACCTGCAACGAGACAAAACAAGTATATTATCAACATATCGCCTATATATAACATATACAATATCAAATTATAGGTATATTAATTACATTGAAGCATTTTTAGTCAAATTTAAGCACTAAGTCAATGCATTATAAAATTAATCAAGTGACACGACCAACAAGCTTTACAAGTATAATTTACACTTTTTTTTTGTTGCAATGAGAGGCCGAAGCCTAACACACACAACATGCATGCATACCCCGGGAATTGAACTCACCACCTGCAAGTGGGTATCAGAGACTTTACCCGTGACCTAACGCTAATGTGTATAAAGGAGAAGGTGAGAAAGATATGGTTAAAGAGAAGTATTTTGTTGTTGTTTTAAATCTACAAATGTTTTACTACCTTCATTAATTTATGTCAAGAGAAAAGGCTTCCGGAAAGCAAAACACTATCATCACGTATTGTAATTGTATAATTTCTAACTTTAATTGCTTTGAAAATATTTATGAGCTTTTAAGTTGCATGACAACAAGCTGCATAGAAACGAATAGTTCCCATGCTTGCAAAAAGCAAATGAAGACGGAAAATACATGCGATTGTACTGCTAAGATTAGTTGGCACCAGAGACTCAACGTTTACTTACAGTGCTTCGGCAATGGATTTGGGCACGATTCCTCAATGATATTAGAACTGCAATTTCTTCCCTTAGGTGTGAAAAAATGTGATCATAGATGTAAACACCCCAAAATAAGATTATTTTCAAACAAACACTTGGTTTTCAAAAATCATTTTAAAACCAATTTTGAACTTTTAAAATCCGGAGTTGCAAAGTTTTAAACTTTTATCTGAAAATCCTTCCAAATAAAGGTTATTAAACCCAGGCCAAAATCCAAATTTTGTTAAGCAGCTAAATCAAGCAGGTGAAGCTTGATCGAAAAGCAGCTCCAAAATAGGTCAAAAGCCGAGGTTCAGCCTGGCCGGATGAAAACAGGGTTGAAAAGCAAAAGAAGCATCTAGGTCAGAAGCAGACTTCAACCCCGGAATGTTGAATACAAAGCCAAAGCACTGATAAAGATGTCAGAAATCCAACCCCAAGCTCGAAAAATTAGAAATCAAATAAAACGAAGTTCGAAAGGTGAGAAGATGGTCGGACAAGAAGGCTGGGAAAAACCCAGCCCAAAACGGAGCACTAAGGAAGCTAAGGCCCGTGAAAAACCGCCCGTCTCAAAACACCAAGAAGGACTGAAGAAAGAAGATTTTGGATTGGATCTGGACATAAATATCTAGATCGAGACCCAAATAGTGTTTGGATCGGATTTGGATATCAAAAACCAAATCCAAGATCCAAACCCAAGACACACCCCTTGGCCTATAAATAAGACCAAGGGGGGGTGAAAAAGTTCACGTGAACTTGCTTGGGAGCCTTGGTGAGAGAGAGAGTGAGTGGGTGCAAAAGTCAACATTGGTGGGCTATAGCCGTGTGGGCTCAACCAAGGGTGAGGTGGGTTCAAGCCTTGTTGATCAAGACCTAGCTTGGGGCTGCAACAACATGGCTGCAAATGACGTGGATATGGCTGCACAAGGTGGACTCGGCTCCAAGAGGTAGGTCCCTAAACCTAACCCTGACCTAGCCAATAAACCTAACCCAAACCTAGCCTAGACTTAGCCCACTTGCCCCAACCGACTCCATTAAATCCCACCTAGACCTAGCCCAGTTACCTCAACCGACTCCATTAAATCTCACCTAGACCTAGCCCACTTGCCCCAACTGACACCACTAAATCGCACCCTAACCTAGCCATAACCGGCCCATCTAAGCCTAACCCAACCCGCCAACTGCCTCACTTAACCCAACCACCCTTCCACCGACTCCACCCATAACCCGCCAACCGACTCCACTCAGCCATCCCCTAAAACCTAACTGACTCAATCCTAACTAGCCTAAACCGACCTCACCTAAATCCCAAACTGACTCCACCGACTTAACCCCAGCCAACTCTACAGCCTGCACACCCTGCTACGCCTCACCCGCGCCACGGCCTGCACTCCCGGCCTCACCTCACCTCACCTGCACCACTACCTGCCGCGTGCCTGTTGCGCCCCAACCAGCTTGCACACCCTATCGTGCCTCACCTCAGCCTCACCCGCAAGCCAGTAGTGCCTCACCCGCGCCCTTGCTGCACCTTACCTGTGCCACGACCTGCGCCCTGCCGGCCTACACACCCTGCTATGCCCCAGTCGCACCTTTGCCGTGCCCCTGCTATGCCCCAACCGTACCTTGTCGTGCCCCACCTAAGTCCCGCACCCTAACCTGCACCTTAGGACCTACCTTGGTTCGAGCCACCTTTGGCTCAACCTACCCCCTCTAAATCCTAACCAAGCTAGGTGCTGGCCGCACCTAGCTCATGCCCATTTTCCTAAACCAAAGCCTCGATCTATCTAGGACCATACCCACCATATCCTAAACCTAGACACCTTGGCCGAACCCAGCACATACTAAGCCACACCCACATGGCTGCACCCAAGTGAACCCGCACCCAAGTCTCACGTTGGAACCCACCTAAAGGGACTTACCTCGTGGTTGCCAAGAAGGATGGACCTGAGCGACTCGAGAGGCAAAATCGACCACTTATAAGTGTTATTTACATTCGGTTTTACATTACTCGTTTAAAGTAAATTCAATTCGAT
Organism: Brasenia schreberi; assembly: GCA_036023115.1. Lineage (NCBI taxonomy): Eukaryota > Viridiplantae > Streptophyta > Magnoliopsida > Nymphaeales > Cabombaceae > Brasenia > Brasenia schreberi. Next base: position 590,970 of record JAYKKT010000035.1, on the reverse strand, counting down.
ACGGGGTTGTAATAATGGAGTGAAGTCTCCCCCCGAAATATAATATTTGTGTATGATACACAACCATACACGTGCACTTGAGCCTTCTCGCTCTTAACTGCACACAAAGGACACACGTGCACTTGAGCCTTTCCGCTCTTATAATGCACATGATTGCACACACATTGAGCCTTTTCGCTCTTAAGCTAAACGTATATACTTCAATTCGGGTATTTACTTTAGTGAAAGCTGTGTGAGTTGCAATTTAATTTTGGGTGGATTTATATTCAAGTCGTGTGAGTTACAATTTCAATTTCACACAAAGACACCCACGCCCATTCGAGCCTTTCCGCTCTTCACACTTACACACATTGAGCCTTTCCGCTCTTAAGCTAAACGTATATACTTCAATTTGGGTATTTACTTTAGTGAAAGTCGTGTGAGTTGCAATTTAATTTCGGGTGGATTTACTTTAAGTTGTGTGAGTTGTCATTTCAATTTCACACGAGAAACACACACAAGCACTCGAGCCTTTCCGCTCTTTACACTCACACACATTGAGCCTTTTCGCTCTTACGATACAACATATTTATATATTTTCAAGTCGTGTGAGTTTACTTTAAGTCGAGTTGCATTTCCCTTTGTGTGGATTTACATTAAAGTCGCTTGAGTTGCTTTACATTTCGGGTATTTTCATTGGTGAAAGTTGCGTGAGTTGCACTTCAATTTCGGGTATTTACATTAGTGAAAGTTGTGTGAGTTGCCCTTTCAATTAGAGTCTAGCTCACATCATCACTTTCAAAAACCTAAAAAGATTTTGCATCCTTGCATTCGCTCGCTTTCAAAGAAGCCCCGAATCCCTACACAAACTATGTTGAAAATAGGCCACATATTCATACACATATCAGGCCTAAATAGCTAAAACTCAAGAGACTTAGGCTTGTCCAAAAGTCGTAATAAAACTTGCAAACAAGGCATACATCGAATTCATAAAACACAAATATTTCAAAGTTTTGTAAAAACTAAGTTTCTAAGAGTTTAAACTGACCCTTGAGCATCGGATCAAGAAGGTTTAAACGAAAACATCCCGCTTTCCCACAATCGCCAGAAAGACAGAAAATTTCAAAAACCTTCGCTAGCTTGAGTAAGCTAGCTGGCACACTCGCAGAAACGACTTAGGTATGAAAAGGTTCATTTCCGGTCTCAAAAACGAGGAGTGAAAATTTTCACGCTTACAATTTTTTGGTTTGCCCGGTGGGACTCAGGTCTTAAGCAAACTTCGATAAAACAAACAAAACTCTGATTTTTTTTTCAAAAAGTGTTTAAAACTTTTGCCTATTTGCATTTGTAGGATTTCAAAAATTTGTGAGTCATGCCTAGTTCAGGCTCCAATGAAGTGACTAGCTAAGCCTCGCACTCGTCAAGTTCCCTTTCAAAGAAAATTTCAAAAACTCAACTCAAATGCAAAAAAGAAGAGTTAGAAAACTTGCGCAGGGAATTCGAGGCAAAAATCGATGCAAGCATCGACACCCTTAGCGAAGAGGCTAAGGCGGCCGACTCTTGCTCGTCTCATGGCGAACCCGCCAAAGCTAAGAAAAGACCTGGCAAGTCCAAAAAACCCAAGGAAACCTCCGCAATGGAGGGGGACCAATATCACGATTAATTCACACTGAAGGATCGCAAAGCCCTTCAACAACTGTTGAAGGGACAAAACAAGGAAAAGAGATTGTACGCCCTGTCTGACTTCCTTCCTTTAGATTATGAAACAGACAGAGATGACGATATACCGAATTTCCATCGGTATGATGGCACGGGGGATCCTAGATCCCACCTGCAACTCTTTTCCCGCAGAGCCCATAAAAAGAAAAAGGACTCTGCAAAATGGATATATTGGTTCACCCTATCCCTCAAGGAGACTGCTTCAAAATGGCTTGCTTCCTACGATTTAAGCCAGTTCGCTACTTTTGAAGAGTTAGCGAACAGCTTTATGCAAAGATTTTTGTACAACGTGGAAGTAACACCCACTTTAAACACCTTGAGGGACACAAAAATAAGCTTCGAACGAGGATGTACACGCATTCATCGTTCGATGGAGGTCCCTCCTTGGGCAAGTGAGATAGCCCATCTCTGAAGGATGCGCAGTAATGCTCATCCTTAAAAATTTTAAAATGGAGATAAAAACTCTTTCATTACATGAAATTTCCACCTTTCACAAGTTAATTAAAAAGGCTTCCCTATTTGAAACCAATCTGAAAAAGGGAGTCTACGATGACTTGTGGAAGGAAAAAATTCTTCCAAAAACGAGATTTGAAAACCCTAGAACTTACGGGCTACCCACGGCAAAACTCCAAAAGATTGCAAATGTCTGAGTGGAGTCAAACCCAACGGGCACTTCAAAGAAGTATGAACAAAAAGATGAGAAAAGTTTTCAAAAAATGTTTGAAAAAAGGAGTATACCCCACTGGGGCAGCCTGTCTCGGAGGTCCTTGACCTCCTACTCGCCCAAGGGTTGGTAATACTCCCTGAAATTCCTGAGGGGACCCCTCCAAAAGGGAGGTTTTTGAACAAGTTTTGCAAGTATCATCAGCTCAAAGGCCATGATATGAACAAATGTTTCTCCCTTTTGAATAAAATTGAAAACTTGATAGAGCAGGGCTGGCTCCAGGTCACTAAGGAACTAGAGCCTGCCCAAGCTGTGCTTAAGGAACCCTTTCCCAATCACGCAAGTACCAGTGGCAAGGGAAAAGAGGTATGTGCTTTCTCAACTTCGAAAGGTTTAGTGCATGCATCATATAGTGGCTTCACTACTTGTCACACACCACATTCTATCATCATATACAAAAAAGCCGCACAAGTAGTGATCCGGGGAGCGCTTAGAGTCCTGCCCCCAGCTAGATCTATCTTAGAAATTCCGGGTGCTTCAAAGCACAAAAATAGAGCCAATATAGGAGCGAGCCTTAGACAAAGTGTGGGGGAGGTGACCCGGTCCGAAAGGATCTATCAACCCCCACATCTGAAAAAAATGCTGAAAAAGTGGTCAGTGTTCCTGGCCCTTCAAAAGCATGCATTCCTAGGGCATTGCAAAGAATGGATAAAGGTAAAAACGTTTTAACCCCATATGATTTTGAAAATCATCTTTTCAAGATCCCGATAAACATGTTTATCCTAGAGTTAATCCAAACTTCTCCTAGGCATAGACAAGTTTCAGAAAAAATCTTAGAAAGGGCCATGGTTAACTCGACCATAACTCCTGAGTCCTTGTCCTTCCTAGTGGCACCCATCTGTGCAAAAACGCCAATCGTGTTCTCGGAAGACGAAATAGAAAGACCATATGAAACCCACAACCAAGCCCTGCATATCGAGGTGGTATTGAATCACCATCCTCTAGACAAGTGTTTGGTTGATGGGGGAGGAGGTCTCAACATTCTTCCGCTACATGTGGTTTATCAAATTGGAGTTACCTTGACTTCTGTAAACCCAAGCCCCATCGTTATCACTGGATACGATGAGAATGCATCAAAACCTTTAGGAGCCATAGAGTTACACATGGAAATAAGGGGCATAACCCACACAGGGGTATTTCATGTCTTAGACATACACCCCCATTACAACCTACTGTTGGGAAGACCATAGATACATAGCCTTCGGGCTGTGCCATCCACCTTCCATAGGTGTGTAAAAATCCCCCATGAAAACCAAATCATGGTAATTCCAGGCGAAAGCCATCCACAATTGAGGGGAGTTCAAAACTTCCCTTGCTTGTCAAGTCAAAAGGCCTACGGGGCCAACCCCGTGAAATCCTTGGACGAATCATACGAATTCGTCCTCCAAAGACCTAGAAAAGTCGTGTACATCAAAGGGCAGCCCAAAGCTGACCCGCTGTAAACACCCCAAATCTTCTATATTTCAAAAACTCTCAAAACACCAAAAAGCTCGTTTGAGCCAAAACGACGACCTGTTTTGAAATGTGAAAACAGGTACAGAAGGCAAAAGAAGACCCTAGGCCCGAAGAGGATTCAAGCCCAGAGCTTCAGAAGCCACTCCCTGATAAAAAAAACGAAAGAAAGCAGAGCCCATTTGATGAAAAGCTCAACGGAGTCCAGAACGGCGAGACGGAGTCCGGACGACAAAGTTGGGGAAAACCCAGCACCAGACGGAGCGCTGATGAAGCCAGTGCCCGCACAGATCGTTCGCCTCGAGAAGCCAAGAAGGACTGTCCGAAGAAATTTTGATTTGGATCTGGACCATATATATCCAGATCCAAATCCATGTAATGAATAGTGTTTGGATTTGGGCCAATCCAAATAGTGTTTGGGTCGATCCAAATAGTGTTTGGATTTGGATTGGATCCAAATAGTGTTTGGATTGGATCGGATCTGGATCAAAATATCCATATCCGTATCCATAAAAATATTGGGTTTGGATTGGATACAGATCTCAAAATATCCGAGATCCAATATCCAGATCCAAATAGTGTTTGGATTTGGGTATGGATCCAAACCCCAAACCCAAACCCAAATCCAAGACCCACCTCAAATCTCTATAAATAGAGGTGAGGGGGTCCATGTAAAGGGTTCATGCAAATATTTGGGAGGAGAGAGAGGGAGTGATAGACCTAGCCATGTGGGCTCATTGGGTGAGGTGGGTTCAAGCCATGTGGGCTAAGTGGGTCTAGACCAAGGGGCTGCAACCAAGGTGGGCTGGACCAAGAGGCTGCAACCATGGAGACGTGGGCTCAAGCCAAGAAGGACCGGCTCCAAGAGGTAAACCTAACCCCAACCTAGCCTAGGTTCGAACCTACCTAACCCTAACTGAACCTAACCCTAACTGAACCAACCTAACCCTAACTGAACCCTAACTAGACCTAACCTAACCCCAACCGCCTCAAACCATCCCTAACAAACCCCAACAACTTCAACCCGGCCGGCCGTGAGCAACCAGCGCCTGCCACGCGCCCTGAGTCCTGCCGCGCGCCCCTTCTGCTGCCGCGCGCCCTGCTTCCTGCCGCGCGCCCCTCTGTCACCTGCACGCCCCGTGCCGCAGCCGTCCCGCGCGCCAGACGCCTCCCTGCGTCCCGCGCGCCAGACGCCTCCCTGCGCCCCAGCGCGCCCAGCGCCAGGCGCCCGTCTGCTGCGCCAGGCGCCAGACGCCTCCCTGCCGCCCTGTCCACCTTCCTGCCGCCCTGTCCACCCTCCTGCCGACCCAACCTGCACCCTGGCCGTGACCTGTACCCTAGGACAGACCCTAGGACATACCTTACACAGCCCCCGTCTTGGCCGAACCTTAGTTCCCCTAAGACCCTAATCGTGCCCCATAGAACCTCCCTCAAAGCCCCCTAGGATAACCCCCTCTTGGCTGCCCAAGGTGAACCGTGAGCCCACGTACAAGCAAGTTGAACATGGACCAGCTATTTGTAAGTGTCTAAACTTGGTCTATTACATTAACTTGCTTTATATTCAATTAAATTTTGATACGGGGTTGTAGTAAAGGAGCTTCGTCTCCCCCCGATTGTAATAACGTGGTTTGACACACCCACACACACACGCACTTGAGCCTTTCCGCTCTTAGTCGTACACTTCTTGCACACACACGGGCCTAACAAGCCCTTAATATATAGTTATATTTATATATTTTAAGTCAAGGGGGTTTTTAATTAAGTCGTGTGTGTTGTCTTTCCATTTTCCACACGCACACACATTGAGCCTTCGCTCTTACTCCCAAGACCTTAGTAAAGGCCTTATTGCAGTTATATTTGGGTTTCATTTATGTCGTGTGCGTAGTACTTCAATTCTACACTCACACACATTGAGCTTTCGCTCTTACTCCCAAGACCTTAGTCAAGGCATACTGCAATTATATTTGGGTTTCATTTATGTCGTGTGCGTAGTACTTCAATTCTACACTCACACACATTGAGCTTTCGCTCTTACTCCCAAGACCTTAGTCAAGGCATACTGCAATTTATATTTGGGTTTCATTTCATGTCGTGTGTGTAAGTCTTTCAATTCAAGCACGCACACACATTGAGCCTTCGCTCTTATTTACAAGACCCAAGTAAGGGCCCCTACATATACTCTATATAAAGTATTTCTTTCGGCTACGTCTTTAAGATTCGGGTTTTAAGGTTCAAGTTGTGTGCGTTGTCTTTCAATATATACACGACACACACTTACACAATTGAGCCTTTCCGCTCTTAAGATATAGCCATATTTCCCCTTCCGCTATTTACTTTACAAGTCATTTCCCTTCGGCTATTTACTTTACAAGTCATTTCCCTTCGGCAATTTCCCTTCGGCATTGTCTTTTAATTTTGGGTTTTCCCTTTGGAGTAGCGTGAGTTTGCATTGCATCTACGCCATACCACGAGGTAGGACGCATATTGCATCGAAGCAAGCCCCGTACTCCCGCTCAAATTCGCCCCATGTAGTGGAGTGTTCATAACACACACCTAGGTGGCCCATAAAGGGATAAAAAGAAAGACTTAGGCACGTGCAAATCCACGTGATCTAAAATCTGAGAATCGTACAAACCCGAATCAAATCGTGCAAGACTTAGGGTCGTCCAACCCTTACAAAGTCAAAATCGCCCAAATGCATGGTTTTCAAAAGGTTTTAAAACACTTCTTCATTCAAAATATATTTTGAGTTAAACTTGTTTCAAAACGAAGTCTCTAAGCGTACAGACTGACCCTTGCGCATCGGTGCAAGAAGGTCTGCGACGTAAAAATCCCGCTTGCCTACAATCGCCTTTCAAAAGTCAGATTATTTTCAAAACATACTTTGCTAGTTAAAGTAAACTAGCTGGCACGCCCATAAAGCGAAGTAGATTGCGAAAAGGTTCACTTCAGGCCTAAGAACCCGCAAGTGAAAATTTTCGGTGTCTACAATTTGGCACGCCCGGTGGGACCCGGGACTTAAGCAGACTTCAAACAAACGAGTTATACTCAATTTTTCAAAAAAGAGAGTGTTTTTTCAAAAATCGTGCATACTTAGTAAAATTGCATGAAAATGGATAGAAAGATACAAAAATCTTCGTTGAGTAAACTAAAAGAGGTTTTCAAATCAGATAAAGCCCAAAGAGAGCTCGATGAGATTGAAAAAATATTTCAAAAGATGGATGCTTTAAGCAAGGAGCTTAAAGCCCATCGAACACATAGCAGCTCTTCGAGGGCACATACAGATCGTGAATTGAAAACCGATCTCAAACTCAACGAAGGATTGGAGATTAGAGACAAATCCCAGCAAAGGGATAAGTCATCCACTCCTACAACTTCAAGCTTTTCAAAATCCATAGAAAAACCAAAAAAAGATTTTTCTATTTCAAAAAACCAAAAAAATCTTGAAAATTTGGAAAAAGACCAAAAAATTGAAAAACAAAATTTTGGAATTTCGAAAACTTCAAGTCCTAAGTCTAGGCACACACATACAGTGGGACATGAATTCCACACCCTACAAAGGAACGAGAGTGAAAAACAGAAAGGTTTCGAAAGGAAACGCCTCGTTAAACCCCGGGGGCTCAAAACAGAGTTACCCGGGAAATCGGCTTGCTCTCACCCTGAAAAGGTAGACAAGCCACAAAGAGGTATGCCTGAAACCCATCCTTCTCAAGACTCTCTTCTTCATGTAGGGTCATCAGATGCATTGGATAACCCCTTTGCACACACAAACCCACAAACTGTGCCAAAACTTGAGGATTTTCAAGGTGCGCCAACTATCGCGCACCATTCAAAGGAATTTCAAAAACAAAAAGAAGTTTCGAAAATGGTAGACATGGAGACCCCTAATGCATGCATCGACATCTTAGGAGCTCATAACCCTACCATAGAAAAACCCACTTCTTCGAGCCTAGTCCTGTGCCCTGGAGCCAAGGCTATGGCTTTGAAACAAAAAAATCAATCCCTAGGGGCACCACGAGTTGAACCTAGGGACCAAGTCAAAAACTTCAAGGGACCTTGCATGGCTCCCCTTGAAGTAAATCTTTCCCAAAATAGGGTATGGAACCATAAGTTTTCCATAACCCTGCTATGTCCAAAACTCTCAAGGAACCAAGCTTGGCTTTCCTTGAGGGCAAAGTCTCCCAAACCAGGTTTGTATGGAAGCCCAAGTCTTCCATCACCCCGGAATCCAAACTCCCGATATCCAAAAGGGTATATGTCCCCAACATGGACGATTCCATGTTCCAAGACCATGATTTATACCAAAACTTTTCGAAAAGCAAAAAGTCTTGGAACATGATTCTGAATATGGGATATAAACCCTACGCGGGCCTGGGAACCCGAAACCAAGGTAGGCTTGAGCCTGTCCTACCTAAAACCAATAGGGAACGATATGGACTGGGCTACAGCCCACCCATACCACCAGAGCCACCACCTAAGACCATCTGGGTCAAGGGTGCCTTGTAGAACCTCTAAAACCGAAACCCATGTCTTAGACCTATCTGATTAGAGTATGATTCATGAATGTTTTCTTTGAAGGTTCAATGGAAGATCCCTACTTTTGAAAAAGACAAAAAAAGTTGAAAACTCTCAAAATCTCAAAAACATTTGGAAAAATGAAAATTACAAAAAGAAATTTATTTCCAAAAGCCTTTGGCCATGTACAAAGCCCATTTTCGAAAAATTGTAAAAATGCTTTCAGAAACCAAGTGTGCAAAAAGCTGGTCCTATCTACCCTTTTGCCTAGAGCTTTTTCAAAAAATGAAAAGCTCGAGAATCACCAAAGCAAGGAGGAATAAACACCTCCAAGCTTCCTGAACTTCGCAAAAATCCTTAACTTATGGAAAATTGGGGATTTTTAGAAATAAGTTAACCCATAGTGTGTTTATAAGCATCATGCATTACACTTTGAAATCATTCATATGCATCGAGTCTAGAGATCATTCTAGAAATCGAATTCAGGGTTTTGCAAAATCAAAGGGGCAATAAGAGTCGACCCCCTAAGTATCGAGCCTTCATAGGCATGTCTCCATACAAATCAAAACCAACACCTTCGAGGCAAATTTTAAAAAAAAAGGAAATGAGAATCTTGAAAAAGGGTTACACATTTCACAAAAACCTTTCATGGCTTTGAAAAGAAAGATTTTCTTCAACTTCTGGTTTATATAAAAACCTTGATTGTGTTAGGATAAAGAACATGAATCTCACGATGAAATATGGAGACCATGTCAAAACTAAAACCTGATGGCCATGACGATCACTTAGGGCTGGTTATGTTTCCCATCCTTGAGCAAAAAGTATCATGATCATGTTAGAAAAACCATGGAAGTGCATGGACATGAACATACCATTGTCCATCCAAAATCCCTTTGAAAAACCATGGCCCTTCACCATATGGCCATGCGAAATTCCCATCAAGCTAGGGCATTTTTAAACACAGCCCCTAGACACTTTCCATGGATAAGTGAACGCATCTCCTTCATGATTTGTGAGATACATTTCATGTGTTCATCATTGCATAAAAACATGTATTTCCATTTTAAATCACATGGAGTGCATAGCATGCATCATATCACCCCGAAGAAAGCCCAAAAGGGTGGCAAACTCGAGTAGAAATGTCCCCATGTCTTCGAAAGGGCAACAAAAATTAGAAATTTGTTGATATTGTGGATAGAAATTAGCAAAACCCCGAAAATGCCCGAATATTCAAAAGGGTTTATGCTGAATTCTTTTTCAAAAAGATTTTGAAAAATCGAACTCCTTTGAAACTTCTTGAAAGAAGGATCGAAGTAGATTGTATAACCCCGAATGGAGGAATCTATACTTTTCGAAAAGTAGAGTCTTCCAAAAATGAATTGGCTATATTTCAAAGAACCCTGGCTTACAAGATTAAGCCTTGTTCAAAATATCAAAATATTTTCGAATAGCAGATGCTATTAAGAAATAGGACGATCTCGTTTGAATCAAGTAACCAAAGGGATAAGCCCTCCCCCATCCTACTTTCTCTCCAAAAAGGAAAATTGGCTATTTTCAAAAGAAAGAAAAAAAAATCGAGAATACAAAAACTCCTCCGAAAGTGGTCTTCCCTTCATAAACAGGGAATACAAAAACTCCTCCGAAAGAGGTCTTCTCGTTTCAAAAGAAAAAGGAGATATAAAAACACTCCTCCCAAAGAGGTCATCCCTTCATAAACAGGGAATACAAAAACTCCTCCAAAGAGCTGCTCTCCTTTAAAGAAAAGAGGGATTAATGAAAAAATACTCCCAAAGGGAGACCCTCTGTGAAAAAAGAAACAAAAAGCCAAAGCTCCAAAGAGCGATTTTCCGATTCTTTGCCTAAAACCACGGGACGCTTCAGAAGGGACCGTGGTATCTCTTTCCCATATCCCTACGGCTTATCCCCGAGGAAAAAGATTCAAATTTGCGAAAATCCTAAAGTACGAATAAAATCGGCTTATTTGGATTTCATTTTGTTTGAGAACTCGACTCTATTTTGTAGGAAATGGAACTTTGAAATGTTTTCCAAGTTTTCCTACCCAAAAACCTCTACTGAGTAGCAGGTATTGAAACCCGAATGAAGGGAAGTATGAAAAATGGAAGTCCTTTTCGATACAAGTTAAAAGGAGTTCCTTTTCAAAAAGAAATTTTCGAAAAACCCACGAATGTCAAAAAGACATGGGTAAAAACCTGCTCGGAGCAACCAGCCTCAAAAGGCTCTCTTCGGGCTCAAAAACAAAAAATAAAATTTTTCTCATGCATGCATTCAAAGAGTCATTCGTGCATGATCATACATATAGGGAAATAGCTAGGAAAAGCCCCCTTTTGCTGAAAATCCCCACTTGTGGAAAAAGAAAACAGGGTTTTTGCAAAATAAATGGTGTATTCTCGAGAAAATTTGAGAGAACGGGGTGTTTCTTCTTTGCCATTATCCAAATACATTTGGATAATGCCAAAGAGGGGCATCTGTAAACACCCCAAATCTTCTATATTTCAAAAACTCTCAAAACACCAAAAAGCTCGTTTGAGCCAAAACGACGACCTGTTTTAAAATGTGAAAACAGGTACAGAAGGCAAAAGAAGACCCTAGGCCCGAAGAGGATTCAAGCCCAGAGCTTCAGAAGCCACTCCCTGATAAAAAAAACGAAAGAAAGCAGAGCCCATTTGATGAAAAGCTCAACGGAGTCCAGAACGGCGAGACGGAGTCCGGACGACAAAGTTGGGGAAAACCCAGCACCAGACGGAGCGCTGATGAAGCCAGTGCCCGCACAGATCGTTCGCCTCGAGAAGCCAAGAAGGACTGTCCGAAGAAATTTTGATTTGGATCTGGACCATATATATCCAGATCCAAATCCATGTAATGAATAGTGTTTGGATTTGGGCCAATCCAAATAGTGTTTGGGTCGATCCAAATAGTGTTTGGATTTGGATTGGATCCAAATAGTGTTTGGATTGGATCGGATCTGGATCAAAATATCCATATCCGTATCCATAAAAATATTGGGTTTGGATCGGATACAGATTCAAAATATCCGAGATCCAATATCCAGATCCAAATAGTGTTTGGATTTGGGTATGGATCCAAACCCCAAACCCAAACCCAAATCCAAGACCCACCTCAAATCTCTATAAATAGAGGTGAGGGGGTCCATGTAAAGGGTTCATGCAAATATTTGGGAGGAGAGAGAGGGAGTGATAGACCTAGCCATGTGGGCTCATTGGGTGAGGTGGGTTCAAGCCATGTGGGCTAAGTGGGTCTAGACCAAGGGGCTGCAACCAAGGTGGGCTGGACCAAGAGGCTGCAACCATGGAGACGTGGGCTCAAGCCAAGAAGGACCGGCTCCAAGAGGTAAACCTAACCCCAACCTAGCCTAGGTTCGAACCTACCTAACCCTAACTGAACCTAACCCTAACTGAACCAACCTAACCCTAACTGAACCCTAACTAGACCTAACCTAACCCCAACCGCCTCAAACCATCCCTAACAAACCCCAACAACTTCAACCCGGCCGGCCGTGAGCAACCAGCGCCTGCCGCGCGCCCTGAGTCCTGCTGCGCGCCCCTTCTGCTGCCGCGCGCCCTGCTTCCTGCCGCGCGCCCCTCTGTCGCCTGCACGCCCCGTGCCGCAGCCGTCCCGCGCGCCAGACGCCTCCCTGCGTCCCGCGCGCCAGACGCCTCCCTGTGCCCCAGCGCGCCCAGCGCCAGGCGCCCGTCTGCTACGCCAGGCGCCAGACGCCTCCCTGCCGCCCTGTCCACCTTCCTGCCGCCCTGTCCACCCTCCTGCCGACCCAACCTGCACCCTGGCCGTGACCTGTACCCTAGGACAAACCCTAGGACATACCTTACACAGCCCCCGTCTTGGCCGAACCTTAGTTCCCCTAAGACCCTAATCGTGCCCCATAGAACCTCCCTCAAAGCCCCCTAGGATAACCCCCTCTTGGCTGCCCAAGGTGAACCGTGAGCCCACGTACAAGCAAGTTGAACATGGACCAGCTATTTGTAAGTGTCTAAACTTGGTCTATTACATTAACTTGCTTTATATTCAATTAAATTTTGATACGGGGTTGTAGTAAAGGAGCTTCGTCTCCCCCCGATTGTAATAACGTGGTTTGACACACCCACACACACACGCACTTGAGCCTTTCCGCTCTTAGTCGTACACTTCTTGCACACACACGGGCCTAACAAGCCCTTAATATATAGTTATATTTATATATTTTAAGTCAAGGGGGTTTTTAATTAAGTCGTGTGTGTTGTCTTTCCATTTTCCACACGCACACACATTGAGCCTTCGCTCTTACTCCCAAGACCTTAGTAAAGGCCTTATTGCAGTTATATTTGGGTTTCATTTATGTCGTGTGCGTAGTACTTCAATTCTACACTCACACACATTGAGCTTTCGCTCTTACTCCCAAGACCTTAGTCAAGGCATACTGCAATTATATTTGGGTTTCATTTATGTCGTGTGCGTAGTACTTCAATTCTACACTCACACACATTGAGCTTTCGCTCTTACTCCCAAGACCTTAGTCAAGGCATACTGCAATTTATATTTGGGTTTCATTTCATGTCGTGTGTGTAAGTCTTTCAATTCAAGCACGCACACACATTGAGCCTTCGCTCTTATTTACAAGACCCAAGTAAGGGCCCCTACATATACTCTATATAAAGTATTTCTTTCGGCTACGTCTTTAAGATTCGGGTTTTAAGGTTCAAGTTGTGTGCGTTGTCTTTCAATATATACACGACACACACTTACACAATTGAGCCTTTCCGCTCTTAAGATATAGCCATATTTCCCCTTCCGCTATTTACTTTACAAGTCATTTCCCTTCGGCTATTTACTTTACAAGTCATTTCCCTTCGGCAATTTCCCTTCGGCATTGTCTTTTAATTTTGGGTTTTCCCTTTGGAGTAGCGTGAGTTTGCATTGCATCTACGCCATACCACGAGGTAGGACGCATATTGCATCGAAGCAAGCCCCGTACTCCCGCTCAAATTCGCCCCATGTAGTGGAGTGTTCATAACACACACCTAGGTGGCCCATAAAGGGATAAAAAGAAAGACTTAGGCACGTGCAAATCCACGTGATCTAAAATCTGAGAATCGTACAAACCCGAATCAAATCGTGCAAGACTTAGGGTCGTCCAACCCTTACAAAGTCAAAATCGCCCAAATGCATGGTTTTCAAAAGGTTTTAAAACACTTCTTCATTCAAAATATATTTTGAGTTAAACTTGTTTCAAAACGAAGTCTCTAAGCGTACAGACTGACCCTTGCGCATCGGTGCAAGAAGGTCTGCGACGTAAAAATCCCGCTTGCCTACAATCGCCTTTCAAAAGTCAGATTATTTTCAAAACATACTTTGCTAGTTAAAGTAAACTAGCTGGCACGCCCATAAAGCGAAGTAGATTGCGAAAAGGTTCACTTCAGGCCTAAGAACCCGCAAGTGAAAATTTTCGGTGTCTACACCCGCCAAAAGTTGTGACCGTCCTAGGCAAATCCAAACTCCCAATATTTCCAAAATCCCTAAACAAAAAGCCATTTGAGCATGCCATGAATGACAACAAGTTCCAAGGTCATCTGTTGTACAAAGAATTTTCAAAAACCAAAAAACCTTGGAACATGCTGCTAAACATGGGTTATATGCCCTACCAAAGTTTAGGGAACAAAAACTGAGGTTGTCTAGAGCCTATATTTCCAAACCCAAATCCAAATAAGTATGGAATAGGCTACATTCCAAGCATACCCCCAAAACCACCACCTACGACCACTTGGGTCAAGGGTGCCTTGGAACCTACTAAAACCAAGACATATGGCTTAGATCTCTTATTTAGAGACTAATTCATGACGTTTTCTTTGTAGGTATGATGGAAGACCCCTCCTTAACCAAAAAGCCAAAAAAATTACAAATTTTCAAAATTCAAAAACAATTGGAAAAACCTCAAAACCCAAAAACATTGGAAAATTATGAAAAATCCAAAAAAAATATAATTTGCATTTCCCCCAATGTCTTTTCTTTACAAAAAACTAAAAAAATGGAAAAACCAAAAAATACCAAAAACAAAGTTATGTACATACCAGCTCATAGTGAAAATTTGGAAAAAGTCAAGAAATTTAAAGAGAAAATCATCTTTATAAAAGGCTCAAAATCTTCAAAACTTGCAAAAATTTCAAAATCAAAACCAGGTGTGTATGAAAAGCATGCATCAACTCCAACTTCCCTAGGATTCAAAATTCTCGAGAATGATCAAAGCACGGAGGAGGATCCCCTTTTCCCTGAGGAGGATCAAACCTCCGAGCTTCCCGAGTTTCACAAAATCCTCGACTTAGAAAAACCTTCAAATTCTGTAGGAGGGGATTTTATAGAAATCCACCTAGGGAGTGAGTCAAAACCAAAAAGTGTTAAGATATGCACATGTCTCATGAGCATGAAAAAGCATCATTCATTGCATTCCTGAAAGCCTACGTAGATGTGTTTGCATGGATGTAAACACCCCTAAATCCCACGAATTTCTAAAATAAAACCTGGTTTTGTAAAAGCAGACCCAAAGGGCTATTTTGAGTCTGGAAACCCAGGACCCTTCCAGGCAACCCTGTACAGATGTTTTAAACTCGTTTATGTTTTAAATATGTATAATATGTTTTAAAAAACTATTAAAATATGTTTTAAAACCCCACAAAGCAAGCTTGGCCTGATCAAGACAGGACCAGAAGAGCTAAAGAGAGCCCGGAACCGGGCACAAGTCGAGCCCGGCACAACAACTCTCGTGTTGAATCCATCCCCAGGATCTCGAACGTCCAAGACCCTGTTATAATCAAACATCACTTGAAATCATCTCTAGAAGGTGAAAACAGAAGCGGACGATCATGTTGGCGAAGACCCAACGCAGACGGAGTACTGATGTTGTCAGACCCCGCACAAACCGTTCATTTCAAACACAGCCTAAAGGAGTTAGAATTCAGTTTGGATTGGATCTGGACCATATATATCCAGATCCCAATCCAAACCCATGTGTGGATTTGGATTTGGATTTGGATGCAGAAATCCAATCCAATATCCACATCCATGGCCCACATCACCTTCTCATAAATGAAGGTGGGGCCCACTTGAAGTTCACGTGGGATTATGGGCATGAGAGAGAGTGGGGGAGGATAAGATTAGGGAGTGATTGTAATTAAGCTTGACTTGTGTGTCAAGTTTGGGGTTAATCATGTGGGTTAGCCTAATTAACATGGGTTTAAGCTTGTATTAGCTAAAACCTAACCTAGGACTGCACCAACATGATGCAACAAGGTCTATGGGTTATGCAAAGGGAGCTCCCTAACCCAATCCTAATAAAAAACCCCTAATCCTAGCCTTTTACCCTAATCCTGGCCTAAACCTAGCCTAATCACCTAACCCACTTCCCTAATCTCGGCCTAATCCCAACGTAATCACCTAACCCACTTCCCTAATCCTTCCCTAAACCTAGCCTAATTTCCTTAAACCTAACCTAATCCTAGCCTAATCACCTAACCCATCTCACTAAACCTCACCCCAGGACCAACCCACTTAGCTAAGCACTAAACCCCTAAACCACCCCACCTAAACCTAGCACACCATATACCTAAAACCCCTTGTATTAAAATATCTGGCCCCTCCTCAAAACCAGCCCACCTTATCACCACACCACCACCACCTAAACCACCTTACCACCTCCTCAAAACCAGCCCCAACCGCCCTTCACCAACCTATATAAACCCCCCCTAAGGGGCGGGTTTTTCAATCACTTCCAGCCCACCTTGGCCCAACCGACCTTGGCCAACCTCCCAGCCGAGCCTTCCACCTCGTTGCCCTCTTTCCACCTGCACCACCACCACTCCAGCCAAGCTCCACCTCGCGCCACCTTCATCCCCCGATCGAACTCCACTCCACGCTGCAACCTTCACCACCCGGCTGCCCTTCTTCCGTCCATCGCTCCTCTTCATCAGCCAGTTAGTACCCTACACTTAACTCCACCTCTTCTTCACTCCCCCTCCACTCTCAACCACCCACACCACCACAACCTCCCGCCAACACCACCTACCCGTCATCCCTACCCATTCGGCCAGACCTCAACCATTTCCATCACCGGACACTCTACCTTCGCCTAGTGACACCCGGCCACCCTACTTGGTTCCCTAGGACCTGCCCCTTCCACTCTCCACCAGCCCTTAGTCCCACCTTCCACAACACCCTAGCTAACTCCCTTCCCATCCATAACATCCCTAGCTACCCTAGCAGTCGGCCACCCCTAAGCTCCCCTTAGTCGGCCACTCCAACCGACTGTACCAAATCCATTCGGCCAGCCATACATTTCCCTTAGGCATTCCCTTAGGCTCCCCTTTAGAACTACCTTCCTTAATACCAGCCCATCCTTTAGTGACCTTCCTTAGTCACCTTAGCCCAAAGCATCAAGGCAGCACCTTCCTAATAGCCGGTCACCTTCAAGGCGCCCTTCCAACGCACCGAAGTCACCCGGCCAGCATCTCCCCATGCCCTTCCATTTTGAGGAGCTCCCTCTTGCAGCCCAAGGCGAAGCCAAACCCACGCTCAAGCAAGTCACCTCCGGACCAGCTATAAGTAAGTGCCTAACTCAGTCCTTAGTTGTAGACTTGCTTAAATTAAATTTGATACAGGGTTGTAATAATGGAGCGTTGTCTCCCCCCGCTTGTAATAACGTGGTTTGGCACACCCACACACACGTGCACTTGAGCCTACCTCGCTCTTAGTTGTGCACGATTTTGAACACACACGGGCCTAATCAGCCCCTAAGATATAAATTTATTTATATAGTTTATGTTGCGTAGGGTTTTGCTTGAGTTGCGTGTGTTGTCTTTAAATTCTCACACTCACACACATTGAGCCTTCGCTCTTATTTGTAAGACCCAAGTAAGGGCCGTGTTATACTATCCTTGGGTTTATTTCATGTTGTGTGCGTAGTACTTCAATTCAAGCACTCACACACATTGAGCTTTCGCTCTTATTTCCAAGACCTTAGTTAAGGCCATACTGCAATTTATATTTGGGTTTAATTTCATGTTGTGTGCGTAGTACTTCAATTCAAGCACTCACATACATTGAGCTTTCGCTCTTATTCCCAAGACCTTAGTTAAGGCCATATTGCATTTTATATTTGGGTTTAATTTCATGTTGTGTGCGTAGTACTTCAATTCAAGCACTCACACACATTGAGCTTTCGCTCTTATTCCCATGACCTTAGTTAAGGTCATATTGCAAGTTATATTTGGGTTTCATTTCCCTTCGACAATTTCCATTACAAGTCATTTCCCTTCGGCAATTTCCATTACAAGTCATTTCCCTTCGGTCATTTCCCTTCGACATTGTCTTTAAATTCGGGTTTTCCCTTTGGAGTAGAGTGAGTTTGCATTGCATATACGCCATACTACGAGTTAGGATGCATATTGTATCAAAGCAAAACCCCATACTCCCGCTCAAAGTCGCCACATTTAGTGGAGTGTTCATAACACACACCTAGGTGGCCCGTAAAGGGATAAAAAGAAAGACTTAGGCACGTGCAAATCCACGTTATCTAAAATCTGAAAATTGAACAAACAAGACCCGAATCAAACACCTCGAACCGCTTTCGTAGGTCCTTATATCCAAAACTCGATCTTTAAAAGCGTACAGTCTGACCCTTGTGCATCGGTGCAAGAAGGTCTGTGACGACAAGAGCTTGCTTGCTCACAGTCGCCACGTTAGAAGTCAGGTTCTAGAATATGTCTTCGCTAGCTTAGGTAAGCTAGTTGGCACGCCCTGTTTATTTAAATAGGACTTAGAGACACGAAAAGGTTCGCTCCAGGCCTAAGAACCAGGAGGCGGAGATTTTCTGCGTCTACAGAAGATTGGCACGCCCAGTGGGACGTGAGTCTTTTAAAAGTCAAGTCATTCTAGAAACTTGCGAAAAGATTTTGAAAGAGGTGTTGTTTTAACTCTGTTTTCTTTACTTGTACTTAGGAAATTTTGAAAAAGGCTTGAAAGCATGTCAAAATCCAACCCAAGTGAAGTGTCGAGCCAAGGCTCATGTGCATCAAGTTCTCACTCTAGGAGGATTTTGAAAAACAAGATCAAACTAGACGAGATAGAGGACCTAAGAAGGGAATTCGAGGCCAAAATCGATGCTCTCAGCCAAGAGGCTGAAGTAGGCGATTCGTGTTCATCGAATGGTGAACAAAAGGCCAAAAGAAAATCTAAAAAACCTCGCAAGCACAAAGAGGCCTCCGTAATAGAAGGCAACCAATACCACGAGTCCTTCACACAAAAGGACCGTAAAGCCCTACAGCAGCTGCTGAAAGGGCAAAATAAAAAGAAAAGAAGTTACGCCCTGTCTGATTTCCTTCCTATGGATTACGAAACAGACAGTGACGATGAAATACTGAACTTCCATCGGTATGATGGCATGGGAGACCCTAGGTCTCACTTGCAACTTTTCTCGCGTCGAGCCCATAAGAAGAAAAAGGACTCAATGAAATGGGTGTATTGGTTCCCTTTATCCCTTAAAGGCACAGCTGCCAAATGGCTGGCTTTCTACGATTTAAGCCAGTTCGCTACTTTTGAAGAGTTAGCGAACTACTTCATGCAAAGATTTGCACATAACGTAGAAGTCATGCCAACTTTAAACACTTAAAGGGATACAAAGCAAGGCATGAACGAAGACGTACATGCCTTCATTATTCGATGGAGGTCCCTTTTGGGCCAAGTGCGAGAGCCCATATCCGAAGGATGCACAGTCATGCTCATCCTGGATAATTTTAAAAGCGAGTTAAAAACCCTTCTCTCGCTCCATGAGATCTCAACTTTCTATAAGTTGATCAAAAAAGCATCCCTTTTCGAAACAAACTTGAAAAAGGGGATATACGATCACTTATGGAAAGGAAGTGCCTTTTCGAAAACCCGCTTGGAGAAGCCCATCACTTATGGACTACCCACGATGGACAAAGGGGCAAAGCCCCACAAAATAGCCAATGTTTGGGGGGATCCAGGTTGGCAGGCACTTCCAAAAATTTTGAAAAGCTAGAAAACAAAAGGGAGAGGAATTTTCAAAAACCAATTGAAAAACGGGAATACACACCGCTGGGGCAACCTGTGTCGGAGGTCCTAGACCTCCTACTTGCCCAAGGCATGATTGAACTTCCTGAAATCCCCGAGGGAGTCACTTCCAAAGGGGGATATTTAAATCGTTTTTGCAAGTATCATTGGCTCAAAGGCCATGATACAAAGCGTTGTTTCTCTCTTTTGAATAAAATCGAGAACTTGATAGCGGAGGGCCGGCTCCAAGTCACTGCGGAACCTGAGCCAACTCAAGCTATCTTCAAAGAACCCTTTCCCAAGCATGCCGGTAGCAGTGGGAAAGTAAAGGAGGTATGTACCCTCACCTTTTCAAAAGAACTAGAGCAAACATCCGAGTCTGGTAGACCCACTTATGTGCATGTATTCCTGGAGTTCTGCAAAAAGCAGACAAGGATAAAGTCATCCTAAATCTTTATGACTTCGAAAACTACCTTTCAAAGATTCCTATCCACATGTCTATCCTAGAGCTTATACAAACCTCGCCTAGGCATAGGCTCGTGCTAGAGAAAATTCTAGAAAGAGCTAAGGTTGATTCGAACATAAGTCTAGAATCTCTGTCTACCCAAGTGGCTTTAATAGGAGCAAAATCGCCCATCACTTTCTCGGAAGATGATGTAGATAGACCCTACGAGTCCCACAACCAGGCCCTGCATATCGAGGTGGTTCTGAATAATCACTCTCGGGACAGGTGCCTAGTCGATGGGGGAGGAGGGCTCAACATCCTTCCACTTCATGTGGCGTACCAAATCGGAGTCACCTTGACTTCTGTGAACCCAAGCCCCATCGTTATCACTGGATACGATGGGAATGCGTCTAGGCCTTTAGGATCAATCTAACTCCCGATGAAAACGGGAGGGATCACGCACACGGGAGTGTTCCATGTCTTGGACATCCACCCCCATTATAACCTGTTGCTGGGAAGGCCCTGGATACATAGCTTGTGCGCTGTGCCATCCACCTTCTACAGGTGTGTAAAGATCCCTTTTAGGGACCAAGTCGTAGTGATCCTAGGTGAGAGTCACCCACAGCTTCAGGGGATCATAAACTCCCCTTGTTTATCAAGCTCCCAGGCCCATGAGGCTAACCTAGGGTAGATTGTGATTGAGCCGCCAAGGCTCGTGTTAAACAACCCTAGGAAGGTTGTGTGTGTAAAGGGGCCGCCCAAAGTAGGCCCCCTCCTGATCTTAACCCTTCTAGGAAGACCCAAGCGTTCCCTATTTCCAAAGCCCCTGAACAAGAAGCCATACGAGCACGATATGTACGACAGCAAGTTCCAGGACCACGATCTTTATCAAAAATTTTCAAAAAATAAGAAATCGTGGAACATGTTGTTAAATATAGGCTATACGCCCTACAAAAGTCTAGGGGCACAAAACCAGGGTCTCCTAGAGCCCATCCTTCTTAGGGCCAACCCAAGCCGATATGGGATCGGCTATACTCCCAGAATACCGCCAGAGCCACCCGCTGTGACCACCTAGGTCAAGGGTGCCTTGGAACCTGCCTTAGAAGAGACCTACGATTTAGATCTCCTATTTCGAGTCTAATCCGTAGTGTTTTCCTTTTGTAGGTATGACGGAAGATCTCTTTCATAAAAATACAAAAACATTTGGAAAACTTAAAATCAAAAAAATCGAAAAAGAGGAAAAACCAAAAACAATAGAAAAACAAAAACTCGAAAATAGAGTGCTTTGTATAGTTCCTAAAGTTCTTGTTTTGCAAAAACCCAAAAAAATCGAAAAGCTAGAAAATACCAAAAAGATTTTGTATATAGCTGCTCCAAGCAGGACTTTGGAAAAAGATTTCAAAAGGAACGTCGTCTGCATAGCCAGACCAAAAATTTCGAAATCAATTGAAAATCTGAGTACAAAACCAGGTCTCTTTGAAAAACACGCATCAAATTCGCTCGGGTCTATAACCCACGAGAATGATCGAAGCCCAGAAGTGGATCCCCTTGAGGAAGATCCCACTTCTGAGCTCCTAGAATTTCATAAAATTCTTGATTTTGAAAGACCTTCCAATTCAGTAGGAGGAGATTTTATAGAGATAAACCTAGGGAGTAATTCCAATCCCAAATCCATCAAAATAGGCGCATGCTTGCATGAACATGAAAGATCATCATTCATTGCATTTCTACGAACCTATTTAGATGTGTTTGCATGGACATATGAAGACATGCCGGGCATAGACCCTAGCATTGTCGAGCATCATCTTCCCTTAGATGCGGATGTAAAACCCATAAAGCACAAGCTTAGGAAAATACACCCGAACGTACACACGCAAGTCAAAGAGGGTTTAGAAGATCTGCTAAAAGCCGGATTTAAAGAACCCATTGCGTATTCTGATTGGTTATCAAACATCGTTGTAGTTTGAAAAACCAATGGGAAAATTCGAATATGCATCGATTTCAGAAACCTGAATAAAGCCACTCTAAAGGATAACTATCCTTTACCGAACATAGATTTGATAGTCGATAGTACTGCAAATCATGAAATGTTTTCGTTTATGGATGGCTATTCAGGCTATAATTAAATCAAACTAAGTCCACGAGATCAGGGTAAGACCGCCTTCACAACCCCATGGGGCACGTACTGCTATACAGTCATGCCCTTTGGTTTAAAAAATGCCGGCGCAACATACCGGAGAGCCATGACCACGATCTTCCATGATCAGATTCATGAGCTCGTAGAAGTGTATGTAGATGATCTCTTGGCAAAATCCAAAACCCGATGCACTCATATCGAATGTTTGCAAAAGATTTTCGAAAGGCTTAGGCTTTACAAAGTAAAGCTAAACCCTCAAAAATGTGTATTCGAGGTAGAATCAGGGAAGCTTCTAGGCTTTATGGTAAGCCAAAGGGGTATAGAAGTCGACCCCTCTAAGTGTCGAGCCATCATAGACATGGCTCCACCCTCCAATCTCACTCAAATTCGTAGCCTCCAGGGTCGATTACAGTCCGTTCGCCGGTTCATATCAAATCTGGCGACTAGATGCGAACCCTTCAACAAACTGTTGAGGAAGGGCACGAAATTCTTATGGGATGACGAATGCCAGAAGTCCTTCGAGAGACTAAAGGCATACCTGGTAAATCCCCCTGTTTTGAATCCTTCGAAGCAAGGAAAACCACTTTTACTCTACATCACTGTACATGCGAATGCTTTAGGAGCCCTATTGGCTCAATACGAGGATGACACCCATAAGGAGTATGCCATCTACTATATTTCAAAAACTCTCTTGGCTTATGAACAAAATTATCAAGCCATGGAGAAGACGTGCTTGGCCCTAGTTTGGGCCTGCCAGAAATTCATACACTATTTCCTAGATCATGAGATCTGGATAGTGTCCAAGCTTGATCCAATCAAGCACTTGTTCGAAAAAACCATTCTCACGGGTAGATTGGGCAAATGGCAACTCCTTCTAATGGAGTATGACCTGAAATACCATCACCAGATCTCCATTAAGGGGCAAGCCCTGGCAGATTACGTGGCTGAGTTCCCCTTGGAGGATGCATATCCCACACTTGATGAAATGCTTGATGAAGGCATATTACAAAACCATTTCCAAAACTACATTTTGGCAAACAATTTTGAAAACCAAGTGTGGAAGATGCACTTCGACCGGGCACGAAACCAACGAGGGGCTGGTGCTGGGGTCATCCTCATCTCCCCTGAAAAGGGCGAGATTCCTATAGCAGTCCACCTAGATTTCGAATGTTCCAACAACGTAGATGAGTATGAAGCACTCATACAAGTCTTAAGAATTTTGAAAACTCTAGGGGCATCATGCATCGAGGTCTTTGGAGATTCGCTCCTTATCATAAACCAGGTTTTGAAAATTTGGCAAGTACGTAACGAGAAACTACTTCCATATCACGAGTTGGCCACTCGATTGGTTGAGTCCTTCCAATCGTGTAAACTCACACATGTAGGAAGAGAGGACAATGGCATTGCCGATGCCCTCTCCTCCTTGGGTTCAGCCCTAAAGGTCGATCCCATTTCAGGGACTTGATCTTTAGAAATATGGCATGCACCCAACTCATCCACACATGATCTGGATATTTACCAAAATAACCCAGACTCTATTGAAAAACCCTGGTTTTACGACATAAAACAATTTCTAGAAAATGGGGGATTCGCCGAGGATGCCACATCCAAAGATAAGGCATTCATCCGTAAGATTTCGACCCAGTGGGGTTTTATACAAAAAAAGCTTTACCAGCATTCTGCTTAGGTGTATCGATCTAGAGGAGGCTAGAATAGTGATGCATGAGTTCCACGATGGAGAATGTGGAGGTCATGTTAATGCCAACATGATGGCAATGAAAATACTTAGAGGGGGCTATTTTTGGTCCACCCTAGAAAAGGATTGTCACGATCATGTTAGGAAGTGTCATCCATGTCAAGTGCATGGGCACGCCATTCATATCCCATCATCTGCATTGCATTCCGTGGTCAGCCCCTGGCCATTCACCATGTGGGCATTTGACATCGTAGGCCCCATATTTCCAAAAGCCTCGAATGGGCATAGATTCATTTTAGCAGCCACAGAGTATTTCTCCAAATGGGTGGAAGCCATTTCCCTAACCAACGTGCTGGGGCAACATGTGGTGGCCTTCATTAGGAGGAATATCCTGGCTCGATTTGGGGTTCCACGAGACCTTGTGTCTGATAATGGCACCCCATTCAAGAACGAACGGATGGTTAAGTTGTGCAACACGTATGGCATAACTCACCACTTCTCTTCGCCCTACTACCCTCAAGGCAACGGCCAAGCCGAAGCCACAAACAAGACTCTCATTAATATAATTGAGAAGACTTTAGAGAAGGGTAGGACGTAGTACGAGAAGCTGGATGAAGCTTTATGGGCTTATAGGACTTCCATCCGGACTCCCACGAATGCCACACTATTTGAATTGGTCTATGGCACAAATGCCATTCTTCCCATTCATACTCAACTGCATTCATTCCATACATCCATTGCACTCGACCTCCCCCTAGAGACGCTTCAGCATGCTAGGATGGCCGAACTAGATTTGCTAGATGAGAGGCGACTCCTTGCTATGGATCATGCTCGTGCATATCGGCAAAGGATAGCCCGACACTATGGCAAACACATAAGACCTCGCCACTTTGAAGTAGGGGATCTAGTTTTGAAAATCATTCACTATCGTGGCCCACATCCCCTCGGAAAGTGGCGCCCCAAGTGGGATGGACCCTATGTTGTATGGGCAACCACTACGAAAAACTCGTATTGGTTGATCGATGTAGAAGGTAGGAATCTAGCAGATCCTATCAATATCCAATACTTAAAGAAGTATTATGTGTAAGATTTGGATTAAATTTCCCATTTTCAAAAATTTTAGGGATAGCTGCCTTGAGACCTGAAAATAAGGTGCAAAGGCAAAATCATGTGACCCTGAGTGAGAGAATTCACACTTGTGAAAGAGTGGAGTCTTCAAAATCGTGGTTACATTTCAAAATCTTTCTTCTTACAAAGAAAGGCCTAGTTCAATATAGCAAGATACTTGCAAGTAGTATGTGCTATTTCTAAATAGGCTGATCTGGAATGGATCAAGTGTGAGCTTGGGATAAGCCCTCCCCTCTTCTCTTCTCCTTCCAAAAGGAAAACAAAGGCCCAAACAAAGGGAATTTCCCATTCAAAGTCTCTTTCCAAAAGAAAGAAACCAGAATTCAAAAGAAAACACTTGTGAAAAAGAGGGATTAAAGAAAAAATACTCCCAAAGGGAGACCCTCTACGAAAAAAAGGAAAAGAGGCCAAAAAGCTCAAAAAGAGCAGTTTTTCCGCCTTCAATGCCTTAAACCACAGGACGCTTCAGAAGGGACCGTGGTATCTCTTTCCCATCCCTAGCTTATCCCAAGCTAAAACATGGTTCATTTCGAGGAATCCTAAAGTAAAAATAAGATTTACTTACTTGAATTTCATCTTGTTTGAGAATTCGACGTTTCGAGTAAGGCATAGGAATTCGAAATATAACTCGTTTTCTTATAAAACCTCCGCTAGATAAGTGAGTGTTAAAACTCAAACAAGGGCAAACATGAAGAGCTCGAGATCCTTAGGATCGAGACTCAAGACAGTTGTCCCTTTTGTAAATAGCTTTTGTAAATAGATTTTGAAAAGTCGAACATCGAACAGCATAGGATCTGCTCACTTGGAGCAACAGGCCTTGTAAGTCTCTAGAGTTCGACCACATCTGGTCTCTGGGAGGTCGCCACTCTTGGCACCACACCCATGTCATGCATCTGCATCCCACGCATGACACTTGCATAAACCTGATCCCATTTTTAGGACCAGATTCCATACATATCCCTTTGGCGTGATATCTCCTCCTATCTGGGTTCTAAAAGTGAGATTTTGCTAAAGATTGGGATGATCCCATATTCTTCGTGGTTAGATTTAGGGAGACAATGAAAGGGGTGTTTGTCATCTTTGCCCTTATCCAAATCAATTTGGACAAGGCCAAAGAGGGGCATCTGTAAACACCCCGAAATCTCACGAATTTCTCAAATAAAACCTGGTTTTGTAAAAGCAGCCTCAAAGGGCTATTTTGAGTCTGGAAACCCAAGAGCCTTCCAGGCAACCCTGTACAGATGTTTTAAACTCGTATATGTTTTAAATATGTATAATATGTTTTAAAAAATTGTTAAAATATGTTTTAAAACCCCACAAAGCAAGCTTGGCCTGATCAAGACAGGACCAGAAGAGCTAAAGAGAGCCCGGAACTGGAGCACAAGTCGAGCCCGGCACAACAACTCTCGTGTTGAATCCATCCCCAGGATCTCGAACGTCCAAGACCCTGTTATAATCAAACATCACTTGAAATCATCTCTAGAAGGTGAAAACAGAAGCGGACGATCATGTTGGCGAAGACCCAACGCAGACGGAGTACTGATGTTGTCAGACCCCGCACAAACCGTTCGTTTCGAACACAGCCTAAAGGAGTTAGAATTCAGTTTGGATTGGATCTGGACCATATATATCCAGATCCCAATCCAAACCCATGTGTGGATTTGGATCCAGAAATCCAATCAAATATCCACATCCATGGCCCACATCACCTTCTCATAAATGAAGGTGGGGCCCACTTGAAGTTCACGTGGGATTATGGGCATGAGAGAGAGTGGGGGAGGATAAGATTAGGGAGTGATTGTAATTAAGCTTGACTTGTGTGTCAAGTTTGGGGTTAATCATGTGGGTTAGCCTAATTAACATGGGTTTAAGCTTGTATTAGCCAAAACCTAACCTAGGGCTGCACCAACATGATGCAACAAGGTCTATGGGTTATGCAAAGGGAGCTCCCTAACCCAATCCTAATAAAAAAACCCTAATCCTAGCCTTTTACCCTAATCTTGGCCTAAACCTAGCCTAATCACCTAACCCACTTCCCTAATCCCGGCCTAATCCCAACCTAATTACCTAACCCACTTCCCTAATCCTTCCCTAAACCTAGCCTAATTTCCTTAAACCTAACCTAATCCTAGCCTAATCACCTAACCCATCTCACTAAACCTCACCCCAAGACCAACCCACCTAGCTAAGCCCTAAACCCCTAAATCACCCCACCTAAACCTAGCACACCATATACCTAAAACCCCTTGTATTAAAATATCTGGCCCCTCCTCAAAACCAGCCCACCTTATCACCACACCACCACTACCTAAACCACCTTACCACCTCCTCAAAACCAGCCCCAACCGCCCTTCACCAACCTATATAAACCCCCCCCTAAGGGGCGGGTTTTTCTATCACTTCCAGCCCACCTTGGCCCAGCCGACCTTGGCCAACCTCCCAACCGAGCCTTCCACCTTGCTGCCCTCCTTCCACCTGCACCACCACCACTCCAGCCAAGCTCCACCTCGCGCCACCTTCATCCCCCGGCCGAACTCCACTCCACGCTG
Organism: Brasenia schreberi; assembly: GCA_036023115.1. Classification (NCBI taxonomy): domain Eukaryota; kingdom Viridiplantae; phylum Streptophyta; class Magnoliopsida; order Nymphaeales; family Cabombaceae; genus Brasenia; species Brasenia schreberi. The sequence goes on along the minus strand of JAYKKT010000035.1, from coordinate 563,535 downwards.
CAACCTTCACCACCCGGCTGCCCTTCTTCCGTCCATCGCTCCTCTTCATCAGCCGGTTAGTACCCTACACTTAGCTCCACCTCTTCTTCACTCCCCCTCCACTCTCAACCACCCACACCACCACAACCTCCCGCCAACACCACCTACCCGTCATCCCTACCCATTCGGCCAGACCTCAACCATTTCCATCACCCGACACTCTACCTTTGCCTAGTGACACCCGGCCACCCTACTTGGTTCCCTAGGACCTGCCCCTTCCACTCTCCACCAGTCCTTAGTCCCACTTTCCACAACACCCTAGCTAACTCCCTTCCCATCCATAACATCCCTAGCTACCCTAGCAGTCGGCCACCCCTAAGCTCCCCTTAGTCGGCCACTCCAACCGACTGTACCAAATCCATTCGGCCAGCCATACATTTCCCTTAGGCATTCCCTTAGGCTCCCCTTTAGCACTACCTTCCTTAATAGCTGCCCATCCTTTAGTGACCTTCCTTAGTCACCTTAGCCCAAAGCATCAAGGCAGCACCTTCCTAGCAGCCGGCCACCTTCAAGGCGCCCTTCCCACACACCCAAGTCACCCGGCCAACATCTCCCCTTATCATTCCATTTCGAGGAGCTCCCTCTTATAGCCCAAGGCGAAGCCAAACCCACACTCAAGCAAGTCACCTCCAGACCAGCTATAAGTAAGTGCCTAACTCGGTCCTTAGTTGTAGACTTGCTTAAATTAAATTTGATACAGGGTTGTAATAACAGAGCGTTGTCTACCCCCCGCTTGTAATAACGTGGTTTGGCACACCCACACACACGTGCACTTGAGCCTACCTCGCTCTTAGTTGTGCATGATTTTGAACACACACGGGCCTAATCAGCCCCTAAGATATAAATTTATTTATATAGTTTATGTTGCGTAGGGTTTTGCTTGAGTTGCGTGTGTTGTCTTTAAATTCTCGCACTCACACACATTGAGCCTTCGTTCTTATTTGTAAGACCCAAGTAAGGGCCGTGTTATACTATCCTTGGGTTTATTTCATGTTGTGTGCGTAGTACTTCAATTCAAGCACTCACACACATTGAGCTTTCACTCTTATTCCCAAGACCTTAGTTAAGGCCATACTGCAATTTATATTTGGGTTTAATTTCATGTTGTGTGCATAGTACTTCAATTCAAGCACTCACACACATTGAGCTTTCGCTCTTATTCCCAAGACCTTAGTTAAGGCCATATTGCAATTTATATTTGGGTTTAATTTCATGTTGTGTGCGTAGTACTTCAATTCAAGCACTCACACACATTGAGCTTTCGCTCTTATTCCCAAGACCTTAGTTAAGGCCATATTGCAAGTTATATTTGGGTTTCATTTCATGTCATGTGTGTAGTACTTCAATTCTCGCATGCACCCACATTGAGCCTTCGCTCTTATTTGCAAGACCCAAGTAAGGGCCCATATATACATTATATACATATTTCCCTTTTGGCAATTTCCCTTCGGCAATTTCCATTACAAGTCATTTCCCTTCGGCAATTTCTATTACAAGTCATTTTCCTTCGGCATTGTCTTTAAATTCGGGTTTTCCCTTTGGAGTAGCGTGAGTTTGCATTGCATATATGCCATACTACGAGTTAGGACGCATATTGCATCAAAGCAAAACCCCATACTCCCGCTCAAAGTTGCCACATTTAGTGGAGTGTTCATAACACACACCTAGGTGGCCCGTAAAGGGATAAAAAGAAAGACTTAGGCACGTGCAAATCCACGTGATCTAAAATCTGAATATCATACAAATAAGACCCGAATCAAACACCTCGAACCGCTTTCGTAGGTCCTTATATCCAAAACTCGATCTTTAAAAGCGTACAGACTGACCCTTCCGCATCGGTGCAAGAAGGTCTGCGACGACAAGAGCTTGCTTGCTCACAGTCGCCACGTTAGAAGTCAGGTTCTAGAATATATCTTTGCTAGCTTAGGTAAGCTAGCTGGCACGCCCTGCTTATTTAAATAGGACTTAGACACACGAAAAGGTTCGCTCCAGGCCTAAGAACTAAGAGGCGGAGATTTTCTGCGTCTACAATGGACCTACGAAGACATGCCGACTCTAGACCCAAAAATTGTAGAGCATTGTCTTTCCCTAGAATCATATGCAAAACCTAGAAAGCAAAAGCTTAGGAAAATCCATCCGAATGTACACTCTCAAGTGAAAGAGGGTTTAGAAGATCTTCTAAAAGCTGGATTTATAAAACCCATTGCATCGATTTCAGAAATCTGAACAAAGCCACTCCAAAAGATAACTTCCATTTGCCAAACATTGATTTGATAGTGGACAACACTGCAAATCATGAGATGTTTTCTTTTATGGATGGCTACTCGGGTTATAATCAAATCAAGTTAGCCCCAAGAGATCAGGCTAAAACTGTTTTTAACACACCTTGGGGCACATACTGCTACACAGTTATATCCTTTGGATTGAAAAATGCCGGTGCCACATACCAAAGAGCCATGACTACCATTTTTCATGATCAAATTCATGAGCTCTTAGAAGTGTATGTGGATGATCTCTTGGTAAAATAAAAAACCCGATGCACACACGTCGAATCTTTGCAAAAAGTTTTTGAAAGACTGAGGCTTTACAAAGTTAAAGTAAACCCTCAAAAGTGTGTCTTCAGAGTGGAATCAGATAAGCTTTTAGGTTTTATGGTAAGCCAAAGGGGCATTGAAGTCGACCCCTCTAAGTGTCGAGCCATCATAGACATGTCTCCACCCTCCAACTTAACCCAAATCCGAAGCCTCCAAGGTCGCCTCCAATCGATTAGAAGGTTTATTTCAAACCTCGCAACGAGATGCGAACCTTTCAACAAGCTTTTGAGAAAAGGGGTGAAGTTTGTATGGGACGACGATTGCCAAAAAGCTTTCAAAAGATTAAAAGTGTATTTGGTTAATCCTCCAGTTTTAAAACCTCCAAAGCAAGGAAAACCACTTTTACTTTACATTTTTGTGCATATGAATGCATTGGGTGCTTTATTAGCTCAATATGAGGACAATACCCATAAAGAGTATGCTATTTCGAAAACTCTATTGGCATATGAAAGAAATTATCAAGCCATGGAGAAAACGTGCTTGGCCTTGGTATGGGCCTGCCAGAAATTTAGACACTACTTCCTAGATTATGAGATCTGGATAGTGTCTAGGCTTGATCCGATCAAGCACTTGTTTGAAAAACCTATCCTCATAGGTAGGCTGGGTAAATGACAGCTCCTCTTAATGGAGTATGACTTAAAATTCCATCATCAAACCTCCATTAAGGGGCAAGCCCTAGCTGATTATGTGGCTGAATTCCCCTTGAAAGATTCATATCCCAAACTTGATGAAATGGCCGACGAGGGCATCTTTACAAACAATTTTCAAAACCATGTTTTAGCAAATTTTTTAAATGAAAACCAAGTATGGAAAATGCACTTCGATGGGGCAAGAAACCAAATAGGGGCAAGTGCGGGAGTCATCCTTATATCCCCTAAAAAGGGAGAAATCCCCATTGCTATTCGCCTAGATTTCGAATGTTCCAATAATACAATCGAATATGAAGCACTCATACAAGGCTTGAAAATTTCAAAAAATCTAGGGGCATCATGCATCGAAGTCTTTGGAGACTCTTTACTGGTCATAAACCAAGTCTTGAAAATTTGGCAAGTCAAAAATGAAAAACTCCTTCCATACCACGAATTGGCCACCAAACTGGTCGATTCCTTCAAATCATGTACACTCACACATGCAGGAAGAGTGGACAACGGCAAAGCAGATGCCCTCTCATCCTTAGGATCAGCCCTAAGGGTCGATCCCACCTTGGGAACCCGATAATTAGAAATATAGCACTCACCCACTCTATCGATCCACAATTTGGAGATTTGCGAAAACAACCAAAATTCCACTGAAAACCCCTGGTTTCAAGACATCAAAAACTTCTTAGAAAATGGAGGATTTTCAGAATTAGCTTCTTCTAAAGACAAAGCTTTCATTCGAAAGATTTCAACCTGATACGTGATTTTGGGAGGGATTCTTTACAAAAAGAGTTTTACCGGCATCTTATTGAGGTGTGTAGACCTTGAGAAGGCTAGGATTATAATGCATGAATTCCACGATGGGGAATGTGGAGGGCATGTCAATGTGTAAACACCCCAAAAATGCCATATTTTGAAATTCCCAAACTTAAAAAGTCATCTCAAGGCCAAAACCAGAAAAGAAGGAAAATCGAAGCCCGTTCGAAGAAAAGCTCGACAGAAGGTCAAAATTGTAATTCGAGACCAAAAAGCAAAGCCCATGCCAGAAGCAGATTTCAATCCCGGGGTATGAAATGCAAAGTCAAGGAGGAGTTCGGACGACAAAGCTCAGAATCCCAAGATTTAGACAAAACGAAGTCGAGAAGGTGAGAAGGAGTTCGGACGACAAAGCTGGGGAAAACCCAGCACAAGATGGAGCACTGATGAAGCTAGGGCTCACACAAAATGTCCGTCTCGAAACTCCAAGAAGGACTGAAGAAATAAAAAATTGGATTAGATTTGGACCCAAATATCCAAATCCAAACCCAAATAGTGTTTGGATCGGATTTGGATCTCAAAATCCAAATCCAAGATCCATATCCAAGACCCACCTCATTTGCCTATAAATAGAGGTAAGGGGGTGCCCACAAGTTCATGTGAAATTCAAGGAGGCTTGGGGAGAGCTTGCATAAAGTAGGAGAGAGAAATGGTGGGCTAGATATTTTCAAGTGGGCTAGCCATGTGGGCTTGATCAAAGGGTATGGGTTCAAGCCATGTATGGACCTAGACCTAACCAAAGGGCTGCACCAACATATGGCGTGGATTTGAAGCTGCAAGTGGGTGGACCGACTCCAAGAGGTAGGTGCCTAAACCTAAACCTAACCTAGCCCATCTCCACCTAGCCGACCCACTAAAAACCTAACCCATTCCCACCTAGCCGACCTAACCTTCACCTACATCCCACCTACCCAACCGCCTCACCTTGTGCTTGAACTAAACCACGCCCTAGCTCGGCCACCTTGCTGGTCGAGCCTTGCTTAGACCCACCTAGGCTTCCCCCTTTCTTCCCCACTTAGCTAGGTGCAGGCCGCACCTAGCAAGAAACCACACGGCCTGCCCTTTTTGGCAGGCCGTTTCCCTTAGAAAACCCCATGGCCTGCTAGTGCAGGCCGTGTCCCTTTTACAGCATCGTCCCTCTTTACGCGCCACCTACCTGCCACAACCTGTCCCAAGCCACCCTTACCCAACAGCGTGCCTCACGCCCCGCTGCACTCCGCCTTGCACGCCCTGAACCCCGGCCGCACACATCCCTTGCTAACCCCTCGCTGGCTGAACCCAGCCAAGGACTAAACCCAAACACACAAGGCCACCCTTGGCTCGAGTCACATCCAAGTCCCCATACCCAAAACGGAGCCCACCTTGGACGAACCAAGGTAGCTGGCTCACTAAACCTAACCTAGTTTAGGACTAAACTCGATCATAACCTAACCTAACTAGGACCCGGCCACCTAAACCAAAATCAGCCAAGTCCATTGGCCGAACACCTCAAACCAAGCCCACTCGAACCACCCTTGGCTCGAGTCACCCTAAACAAAACCTACCTAGTTAGGTTAAGCCCACATCAACCTCAAATCAGCCCAATAAAACCCAAGCAAATTCATACTCCTCAAGCTAAACACCCAAGTATACCCCAACTCTAATCTCACGTCGCCCCACTCCCAATCGACTTGACTTAGCTCTCCTTAGCTGAAAACTTGCACCCATCTTGAACTTGGCCGAACTCCAAGACTTGAGCCGACTGCACCATAGTAACCTACCTCGGCTGCAACAACTTGATCACGGCACAAGGGGCTGAACAACCTCAAGGTAGACTTGAACAAATTGAACCCGGGCTCGGCACAAAGAAGGTGGACACGACCTAGCTAAGATCCCGACTTCAAAAGTGTAAGTCTTTCAAAATATATATCAAGTTGCTTTTTCCCATTCCAAGTAAATTCAATTTGATACGAGGTTGTAATAACGGAGCGTAGTCTCCCCCCGAAATGTAATATTCGTGCTTGATACATGAAACACACACGTACACTTGAGCCATATTGCTCTTAAACGTACACAAAACACCCATGTGCACTTGAGCCTTTCCACTCTTAATTGTACACTATTGCACACACATTGAGCCTTCGCTCTTAAACTAAAGACTTTAGTGAAAGTCGTGTGAGTTGCAATTCAATTTGGGTTGTTACATTCACGTCGTGTGAGTTTGTCATTTAAATTCCACACTCGCACACAAGAAGTACTTGAGCACTTGCTCCACACTTTCACGCACCTTTTGAGCCTTTGCTGCTCATAAGATATAGCATATCTATATACTTTCCAGCTGCGTGAGTTTTACATTAATGTCGTGTAAGCACTTACATTTCTGGGTGGTTCAATTCATGTCATGTGAGTTTGTCATTTAAATTTCACACTACACACACGCGTGCATTGAGCCTTTCCGCTCTTACTATTTACTTATATTTCAATTTCAGCAAGTTCAATTCAAGTTGTGTGAGTTGTCTTTCCATTTATACACGACAACACACACTCACATTGAGCTTTTCCGCTCTTAAGGTATAAGTATATTTCAAATTCTGCAATTTACATTCAGGTCGTGTGAGTTGCTTTCAAGTTAGGGTATTTACCTTTAAGCTGCGTGAGTTGCACTTCCATTCGAGTATTTACATTAAGTTGTGTGTGTGAGTTGCTTTCAATTTCGAGCCTAGCTCACATCATCATATCAAACCCGAAAAACTTTTGTGCATCCTTGCATTCGTATGCTTTCGAAAAAGCCCCAAATCTACGCTCAAACTCACTGAAATTAGGCCACTTGTGCACACACATATCCAGCCTAATTAGCTAAAACTCAAAGACTTGGAATCGTACAGCCCCCGTACATAAAATTTGCAACGTAGGCACGAATTGAATCCGTATTTCAAACACTTATATTTTTAAAGTTAAAATTGTTTTTATCGAAGTCTATAAGTGCTTAAACGGACCCTTGAGCATCGGTTCAAGAAGGTTTAAAGTGAAAAGATCTTGCTTTTTCACAGTCGCCTTTCAAAACGTCAGATATCTCAAAAACTTTGCTAGCTTGAGCAAGCTAGTTGGTATGCCCCTAAAAGCGATGTAAACTCGAAAAGGTTCATTTCCGACCTCAAAAGCTAGAAGTGAAAATTTTTGTGGCTTACAATTTGGCACGCCCGGGTCTTAAAACTTCGATAAAACAAGCAAAACTCTTGAAATTTTTTTCTAAAAAGTGTTTCCAAAAGTCGTGCATTCAAAAATTTGCAGAAAAATGGAGCAAAAGCCAAAAAAATCCTTGTCGAGTAAGCTAAAGCAGGTTTTCAAAATAGCTAAAGCCCAAGAAGAGCTAGCTAATATTTGGAAAAAATTTCAAAAGATGGATGCTTTAAGCAAAGAGCTTAAAGCCCATCGATCGCATAGCAACTCATCTCGGGCACATAAAGATCGTGAAAAGAAAACCGATCTTAAACTTGACGAAGGATTGGAAGTTAAAGACAAAGTCCAAGAAAGGAACAAGTCAGCCACTCCCAAGTCTCCAAACTCTCAAAAATCCAAAGAAAAATGGAAAAAGACTTTTCTATTTCAAAAACTCAAAAAAATCTTGAAAACCTTCAAAAAGACCAAAAAATTGAAAAACCAAACTTTGAAATTCCAAAAACTGAAAATGAAATCTCTAAACTTAAGCACACACACAGTGGGATACAAAATCCACACCCCACAAAAAGACGAGAGTCACAAACAGGTAAGGTTCGAAAAGGAACGCCTCAGGAAGCCACGGGAGCTTGAAACAGAGTCACCCTGGAAAACGACCTGTTCTCACCTTGAAAAGGTAGACAAGCTAAAAAGAGGTACACCTGAAACCTATCCTCCTCAAAACTTTCTTCCCTAAATAGGGTCATTAGATGTATTGGATCACATCCATGCACACTGTAGACGCGCGAAAATCCCCGCCTCTTCGCCTTTTTCAGGGCTTTGGAGCGGATCCTCTCGTGTGTCTAAGGCCTATGTATGCAAACAGGGCGTGCCAGCTAGCTTACCTAAGCTAGCGAAGATATTTTTAACACTGACTTCTAAACGTGGCGACTGTGAGCAAGTAAGCTCTTGTCGTCGCAGACCTTCTTGCACCGATGCGCAAGGGTCAGTCTGTACACTTTGTAAAAATCGAGTTTTTGTAGAGAAAGTCTACGAAGCGGTTCGAGGTGTCTATTTCGGGTCTTTAAGATGCGATTGCATGTTTTAGATCACGTGGATTTGCACGTGCCTAAGTCTTTTCTTTTATCCCTTTTCGGGCCACCTAGTTTGTGTGTTATGAACACTCCACTACATGGGCGAATTCGAGCGAGGCTTGCTTCGATGCAATATGCGTCCTACCTCATGGTATGGCGTAGATGCAATGCAAACTCACGCTACTCCAAAGGGAAAACCCGAAATGTAAAGACAATACTGAAGGGAAATAACTGAAGGGAAATAACCGAAGGGAAATAACCGAAGGGAAATAACTGAAGGGAAATAACCGAAGGGAGATATGTATATAGATTATGTATATGAGCCCTTACTCGGGTCTTGCAAATAAGAGCGAAGGCTCAATGTGGGTGCGTGCTTGAATTGAAAGACTTACACACACGACATGAAATTAAACCCAAATATAAATTGCAGTATGGCCTTGACTAAGGTCTTGGGAGTAAGAGCGAAGGCTCAATGTGTGTGAAAATGCTTGAATTGAAAGACTTACTCACACGACACGAAATAAAACCCAAATAGTATAGGTCGGCCCTTACTTGGGTCTTTCAAATAAGAGCGAAAGCTCAATGTATGTGAGAGTGCTTGAATTGAAAGACTTACACACACGACATGAAATGAAACCCAAATAGTATAGGTCGGCCCTTACTTGGGTCTTACAAATAAGAGCGAAAGCTCAATGTGTGTGAGAGTGCTCGAATTGAAAGACTACGGACCCAACTTAAGCAAAACCCTTCAAAAATGAAAGTATATATATACACTTATGTATTAGGGGCTGATCAGGCCCGTGTGTGTTCAAAATCATGCACGACTAAGAGAGTGCACGTGTGTGGTTGTGCCAAGCCACGTTATTACAAGCGGGGGGAGACTATGCTCCGTTATTACAACCCCGTATCAAATTGAATCTCAAGCAAGTATACAACTAAAGACCGAGTTTAGGCACTTACGAGTAGCTGGTCCGTAGAGGCCTTGCTTGAGCGTGGGCTTGGGCTTCGCCTTGGGCTGCAAACGGGAGCTCCGCGAGAATAGGTGACCAAAGGTGCTGACCGGCTGCAAGTGGGGCGCGGGATAGGCGACCAAAGGCGCTGGCCGGCTGCAAGTGGGTGTAGCCTCGATGTGGGGGGTTAAAGGGGCTGGACCAAGTGAGTGCTTAGGGTCACTAGGATAGTCGAGTGTTTAGGGAAGATGGACCTAAAGGGGAGTTTATGGGAAGGCCGAATGGGACACCTAGGGGAAGGCCGAATGGGATAGGACGGTTAGGTGGTGGCCGGTAGTTTAGGTTGTGCTAGGTTCGGCTAAGTTAAAGTGGTGGTGACAAAAGCTGAGATGATGATAGGGTGGGTGGCTAGGAGTGGAGAGGTAGTAGAGAAGGGTTTAGGTAGAGTTAGAGAAGGCTTACCGAATGGGGAGAGGCGGTGGATGAAGAGAGAAGCAGTCGGATGTGGGAGCTCGGCTGGTTCGGTTGGGTGAAGGTGGTGGCGTCCGGCTGGGTGAGGTGGTGGTGGATGGAAGAGGGAAGGTGGCGGTGCAGGTAGAGCTGGTGGAGCAGATGGAGCAGGCGGGTAGGTGGAGAGTGGTCCTGGCTGGGTTGGAAAAGGGTGGTCCCGACTGGGTGAGGTGAGGGCTCCAACTTGCAAAACCCGCCCCCAAGGGGGGGGTTTAAATAGGGGATGGGTAGGTCGGTTAGGGCTGGGCTTGGGGTAGTGGTTAGGTGGTTTAGGTAGGGTGGTATGTAGATAAGGTGGGCTGGAAAGGGTTGGGCCAGATATTTTGAAAACTAGGGGTTTGGGTAGATTGTGGGCCAGGGGTGGTTTAGGGGTTTAGGGCTAGGTTAGGTGGTTGGGTTTTAGGGTGAGGTTTAGTGAACTAGGTTAGGTGATTAGGCTAGGTTTAGGCTAGGATTAGGGAAATTAATCTAGGTTTAGGGAAGGATTAGGGAAGTGGGTTAGGTGATTAGGTTGGGATTAGGCCGAGATTAGGGAAGTGGGTTAGGTGATTAGGTTCAGATTAGGGGTGGATTAGGGGTTTAGGCTAGGATTAGGCATTTTGGGTTAGGTTTAGGTGAAGGAGCTCCCTTAGCATGGCCCATAGACCTTGACCACCTCATGTTGGTGCAGCCCTAGGTTAGGTTTTAGCTAATTACAAGCTTAAACCCACTCAATTAGGCTAACCCACATGATTAAGCCCAAACTTGACACACAAGTCAAGCTTAATTACAACACTCTTGATATTTTCCATCCCCACTCTCTCTCATGCCCAATATCCCACGTGAATTTCAAGTGGGCCCCACCTCCATTTATGAGAAGGTGATGTGGGCCATGGATATGGATATTGGATTGGATTTCTAGATCCAAATCCAAATCCAAGTCCACATATGGGTTTGGATTGGGATCTGGATATATATGGTCCAGATCCAATCCAAACTGAACTCTGACTCCTTCGAGCTGGGTTCGAAACGGACGATTTGTGCGGGGCCTGACAGCATCAGTACTCCGTCTGCGTTGGGTCTTCGCCAACATGGTCGTCCGCCTCCGTTTCTGCCTTCTGGAGATGACTTCAAATGATATTTTGATAAGAACAGGGTCTTGGATGTTCGAGATCCTGGGGGTGTGAATCAGATACAAGAGTTGCTATGCCGGGCTCGACGTGTGCTCCGGTTCCGGGCTCTTCTTAGCTCTCCTGGTCCTGTCTTGATCGGGCCAAGCCACTTCGGGGTTTCAAAACATGTTTTAAAAGGTTTTCAAAAGCCATATCATATGTTTTTGAAAGATAAAGTTTAAAACATATATACAGGGTTGTCTGGAAGGCTCCTAGGTTTCCAAACTCAAAAATGGCCCTTTGGGGCTGCTTGTATAAAACCAGGTTGTTTTTGAAGAAATTCGTGGGATTTCGGGGTGTTTACAGATGCCCCTCTTTGGCCTTGTCCAAATAGATTTGGATAAGGGCAAAGATGACAAACACCCCATTTAATGTCTCCCTAGATCTAGCCATGAAGAATATGGGATCGTCCCATTTTTAGCAAAATCTCAATTTATAAACTCTGGTAGGAGGAGATATCACGACAAAGGGTTATACTATGGAATCTGGTCCTAAATGGGATCATGTTCATGCAAGTACCATGCGTGGAATGCAAATGACATGGGTGTGGCACCAAAAGTGGCGACCTCCCAGAAACCAGATGTGGTCGAACTCTAGAGACTTACAAGTCCTACTGCTCCAAGTGAGCAAATCCTATGTTGTTCGATGTTCGGTTTTCAAAACTTATTTACAAAAGCTATTTACAAAAAGGACAACTGTCTTGAGCCTCGATCCTAAGGATCTCGAGCTCTTCGTGCTTGCCCTTGTTTGAGTCTTAACACTCGCTTATCTAGCGGAGGTTTTATAAGAAAACAAGCTTCATTTCAAATTCCTACGCCTTACTCGAAACGTCGAATTCTCAAACAAGACGAAATTCAAGTAAGTAAATCCTATTTTTACTTTAGGATTCCTCGAAATGAACCATGCTTTGGCTTGGGATAAGCCAGGGATGCGAAAGAGATACCACGGTCCCTTCTGAAGCGTCCCGTGGTTTAAGGCATAGAAGGCGGAAAACTGCTCTTTTTGAGCTTTTTGGCCTCTTTTTCCTTTTTTTCATAGAGGGTCTCCCTTTGGGAGTATTTTTTCTTTAATCCCTCTTTTTCATAAGAGAATCGATTTTTCTTTTTGAAGTCTGGTTTCTTTCTTTTGGAAGGAGACTTTAAATGGAAAATTCCCTTTTGTTTGGGCCTTTGTTTTCCTTTTGGAAATAGAAGAGAAGAGGGGAGGACTTATCCCAAGCCTACACTCGATCCATCTCAGATCAGCCTATTTAGAAATAGCACGTACTACTTGCAAGTATCTTGCTATGTTGAACTAGGCCTTTCTTTGTAAGAAGAAGGATTTTGAAATGTAACCACGATTTTGAAAACTCCACTCTTTCACAAGTGCGAATTCTCTCACTTAGGGTCACACGAGTTTGCCTTTGCACCTTATTCATATGTCTCAGGGCAGCTATCCCTTTAAAATTTTCGAAAATTGGAATTTAATCCAGATCCTACACATGATACTTCTTCAAGTATTGAATGGGACACCTAGGGGAAGGTAGTGGCCGGCGGTTTGGGTTGTGCTAGGTTCGGCTAAGTTAAAATGGTGGTGGCGGGCTGCTAGGGTGACTAAGGCTGGAGTATGGGAAGGTGGCCAGTTAGGGGATGGGACTAGGTAATAGTGGGAATAGTGGGTTTAAGGTAGTGCCACGGGCAAGTCTTAGGAAATCTAATAGGGTGGCCGGGTATAGTTGATGTGAATTAGGTAGGAAGCAAACGGTTGAGGCGGCTAAGGTTTGGCCGAGTGGGAGTGGTGGCGGTGAGGGGCTGTTGGGTGAGTAAGGTGATGGTGTGGTGGGTGGCTGGGAGTGGAGAGGAAGCAGAGAAGGGTTTAGGTAGGGTTAAAGAAGGCTTACCGGATGGGGAGAAGTGGCGAGTGGATGAAGAGAGAAGCCGGGTGTTGATGGGAGTTCGGCTGGTTCGGCTGGATGAAGGTGGTGGCGTCCGGCTGGGTGAGGTGGTGGTGGATGAGAGGGGGAAGGTGGCGGTGCAGGTGGAGCTGATGGAGCAGGTGGAGCAGGCGAAGGTGATGGAGAGTGGTCCCGGCTAGGTGAGATATGGGAGATGGAGAGGGCCCGGCTGGGTGAGATGGTGGTTCCCACTTGCAAAACCCGCCCCCAAGGGGGGGGGGGGGTTAAATAGGGGATGGGTGGGTCGGTTAGGGCTGAGCTGAGGGTAGTGGTTAGGTGGTTTAGGTAGGTGGTATGTAGATAAGGTGGGCTGGAAAGGGTTGGGCCAGATATTTTAAAACTAGGGGTTTGGGTAGATTGTGGGCTAAGGGTGGTTTAGGGGTTTAGGGCTAGGTTAGGTGGTTGGGTTTTAGGGTGAGGTTTAGTGAGCTAGGTTAGGTGATTAGGCTAGGTTTAGGCTAGGATTAGGGAAATTAATCTAGGTTTAGGGAAGGATTAGGGAAGTGGGTTAGGTGATTAGGTTGGGATTAGGGAAGTGGGTTAGGTGATTAGGTTCAGATTAGGGGTGGATTAGGGATTTAGGCTAGGATTAGTCATTTTGGGTTAGGTTTAGGTGAGGGAGCTCCCTTAGCATGGCCCATAGACCTTGATCACCCCATGTTGGTGCAACCCTAGGTTAGGTTTTAGCTAATTACAAGCTTAAACCCACTCAATTAGGCTAACCCACATGATTAAACCCAAACTTGACACACAAGTCAAGCTTAATACAACACTCTTGATATTTTTCACCCCCACTCTCTCTCATGCCCAATATCCCACGTGAATTTCAAGTGGGCCCCACCTCCATTTATGAGAAGGTGATGTGGGCCATGGATATGAATATTGGATTGGATCTCTGGATCCAAATCCAAATCCAAATCCACATATGGGTTTGGATTGGGATCTGGATATATATGGTCCAGATCCACTCCAAACTGAACTCTGACTCCTTCGAGCTGGGTTCGAAACGGATGATTCGTGCGGGGCCTGACAGCATCAGTACTCCGTCTGCGTTGGGTCTTCGCCAACATGGTCGTCCGCCTCCGTTTCTGCCTTTCGGAGATGACTTCAAATGCTATTTTGGTAAGAACAGGGTCTTGGACGTTCGAGATCCTGGGGTGTGAATCAGATACAAGAGTTGCTGCGCCGGGCTCGACATGTGCTCCGGTTCCGGGCTCTTCTTAGCTCTCCTGGTCCTGTCTTGATCAGGCCAAGCCACTTTGGGGTTTCAAAACATGTTTTAAAAGGGTTTTCAAAAGCCATATCATATGTTTTTGAAAGATGTAGTTTAAAACAGATATACAGGGTTGTCTGGGATTTCGGGGTGTTTACAGATGCCCCTCTTTGGCCTTGTCCAAATAGATTTGGATAAGGGCAAAGATGACAAACACCCCTTTCAATGTCTCCCTAGATCTAGCCACGAAGAATATGGGATCGTCTCATTTTTAGCAAAATCTCAATTTACAAACTCTGGTAGGAGGAGATATCATGCCAAAGGGTTTACTTATGGAATCTGGTCCTAAATGGGATCATGTTCATGCAAGTACCATGCGTGGAATGCAGATGACATGGGTGTGGTGCCAAGAGTGGCGACCTCCCAGAGACCAGATGTGGTCGAACTCTAGAGACTTACAAGGTCTATTGCTCCAAGTGAGCAAATCCTATGCTGTTCGATGTTCGGTTTTCAAAACTTATTTACAAAAACTATTTACAAAAGGGACAACTGTCTTGAGCCTTGATCCTAAGGATCTCGAGCTCTTCGTGCTTGCCCTTGTTTGAGTCTTAACACTCGCTTATCTAGCGGAGATTTTATAAGGAAACAAGCTTTATTTCAAATTCCTACGCCTTACTCGAAACGTCGAATTCTCAAACAAGACGAAATTCAAGTAAGTAAATCCTATTTTTACTTTAGGATTCCTCGAAATGAACCATGCTTTAGCTTGGGATAAGCCAGGGATGGGAAAGAGATACCACGGTCCCTTCTGAAGCGTCCCGTGGTTTAAGGCACAGAAGGTGGAAAACTGCTCTTTTTGAGCTTTTTGGCCTCTTTTTCCTTTTTTCCATAGAGGGTCTCCCTTTGGGAGTATTTTTTCTTTAATCCCTATTTTTTATAAGAGAATCGATTTTTCTTTTTGAAGTCTGGTTTCTTTCTTTTGGAAAGAGACTTTGAATGGGAAATTCCCTTTTGTTTGGGCCTTTGTTTTCCTTTTGGAAGGAGAAGAGAAGAGGGGAGGACTTATCCCAAGCCTACACTCGATCCATTCCAGATCAGCCTATTTAGAAGTAGCACGTACCACTTGCAAGTATCTTGCTATGTTGAACTAGGCCTTTCTTTGTAAGATGAAGGATTTTGAAATGTAACCTCGATTTTGAAAACTCCACTCTTTCACAAGTGCGAATTCTCACTTAGGGTCACACGAGTTCGCCTTTGCACCTTATTCACATGTCTCAGGGCAGCTATCCCTATAAAATTTTCGAAAACTGGAATTTAGTCCAAATCCTACACATGATACTTCTTTAAGTATTGAATATTGATAGGATCTGCTAAATTCCTACCTTCTACATCGATCAACCAATATGAATTGTTCGTAGTGGTTGCTCGTACAACATAGGGTCCATCCCAATTGGGGCGCCACTTGCCTAGGGGGTGTGGGCCACGATGGTGGATGGTTTTCAAGACCAGATCTCCCACTTCAAAGTGGCGAGGTCTCATGTGTTTGCTATAATGTCGGGCTATCCTTTGCCGGTATGCACGAGCATGATCCATGGTAAGGAGTCGCCTCTCATCTAGCAAATCTAGTTCGGCCATCCTAGCATGCTGAAGCGTCTCTAGGGGGAGGTCGAGTGCTATGGATGTATGAAATGAATGCAGTTGAGTATGAATGGGAAGAATGGCGTTTGTGCCATAGACCAACTCGAATGGTGTGGCATTCGTGGGAGTCCGGATGGAAGTCCTATAAGCCCATAAGGCTTCATCCAGCTTCTCGTGCCACGTCCTACCCTTCTCTAAGGTTTTCTCAATAATACTAATGAGAGTCTTGTTTGTGGCTTCGGCTTGTTCGTTGCCTTGAGGGTAGTAGGGCGAGGAGAAGTGGTGAGTTATGCCATACGTGTTGCACAACTTAACCATCCGCTCGTTCTTGAATGGGTACCATTATCGGACACAAGGTCTCGTGGAACCCCAAATCGAGCCAAGATATTCCTCCGAATGAAAGCCACCACATGTTGCCCCATTACATTCGTTAGGGAAACGACTTCCACCCACTTGGAGAAATACTCCGTGGCTGCTAAAATAAATCGATGCCCATTCGAAGCCTTTGGAAATATTGGGCCTACAATGTCAAACGCCCACATGGTAAATGGCCAGGGGCTGACCACGGAATGCAATGCAGATGAAGGGATATGAATGGCGTGCCCATGCACTTGACACGGATGACACTTCTTAACATGATCGTGACAATCCTTTTTCAGGGTGGACCAAAAATAGCCCCCTCTAAGTATTTTCATCGCCATCATGTTGGCATTAACATGACCTCCACATTCTTCATCATGGAACTCATGCATCACTATCCTAGCCTCCTCTAGGTCGATACACCTAAGCAGAATGTCGGTAAAACTCTTTTTGTATAAGACCCCACCCAGAATGGTGTATCGGGTCGAAATCTTACGAATGAATGCCTTATCTTTGGATGTGGCATCCTCGGTGAATCCCCCATTTTCTAAAAATTGTTTTATGTCATAGAACCAAGGTTTTTCAATAGACTCTGGGTTGTTTTGGCAAATATCCAAGTCGTGTGTGGATGGGTGGGGCGCATGCCATATTTCCAAAGATCTGGTCCCTGAAATGGGATCGACCTTCAGGGCTGAACCCAAGGAGGAGAGGGCATCGGCGATGCCATTGTCCTCTCTTCCTACGTGTGTGAGCTTACACGACTGGAAGGATTGGACCAATCGAGTGGCCAACTCGTGATATGGAAGTAGTTTCTCATTACGTACTTGCCAAATTTTTAAAACCTGGTTTATGACAAGGAGCGAATCTCCAAAGACCTCGATGCACGATGCCCCTAGAGTTTTCGAAATCCTTAAGCCTTGTACGAGTGCTTCATACTCAGCTACGTTGTTAGAACATTCGAAATCTAAGCGGACTGCTATGGGAATCTCACCCTTTTCAGGGGAGATTAGGATGACCCCAGCACCAGCCCCTCGTTGGTTTCGTGCCCCGTCGAAGTGCATTTTCCACACTTGGTTTTCGAAAGAATTTGCCAAAATGTGGTTTTGAACATGGTTTTGCAATATGCCTTCATCAGGCATTTCGACAAGAGTGGGATATGCGTCCTCTAAGGGGAATTCAGCCACGTAATCTGCTAGGGCTTGCCCCTTAATGGAGATCTGGTGATGGTATTTCAGATCATACTCCATTAGAAGGAGCTGCCATTTGCCCAATCTACCCGTGAGAATGGGTTTTTCGAACAAGTGCTTGATTGGATCAAGCTTGGACACTATCCAGATCTCATGATCTAGGAAATAGTGTCTGAACTTTTGGCAGGCCCAGACTAGGGCCAAGCACGTCTTCTCCATGGCTTGATAATTTCGTTCATAAGCCAAGAGAGTTTTCGAAATATAGTAGATGGCATACTCCTTATGGGTGTCATCCTCGTATTGAGCCAACAGGGCTCCAAAAGCATTTACATGCACGGAGATGTATAATAAAAGCGGTTTTCCTTGTTTTGGAGGATTCAAAACGGGGGGATTAACCAAGTATGCCTTCAGTCTCTCGAAGGACTTTTGGCATTCGTCATCCCATAAGAATTTCGTACCCTTCCTCAACAGTTTGTTGAAGGGTTCGCATCTACTTGCCAGATTCGATATGAATCGGCGCACGGATTGTAATCGACCTTGGAGGCTACGGATTTGGGTGAGATTGGAGGGTGGAGCCATGTCTATGATGGCTCGACACTTAGAGGGGTCGACTTCTATTCCCCTTTGGCTCACCATAAAGCCTAGAAGCTTCCCTGATTCTACCCCGAACACACATTTTTGAGGGTTTAGCTTTACTTTGTAAAGCCTAAGCCTTTCGAAAATCTTTTGTAAACATTCGATATGGGTGCATCGGGTTTTGGATTTCGCCAAGAGATCATCTACATACACTTCTACAAGCTCATGAATTTGATCATGGAAGATCGTGTTCATGGCTCGTTGGTATGTTGCGCCGGCATTTTTCAAACCAAAGGGCATGATTGTATAGTAGTACGTGCCCCATGGGGTTGTGAAGGCGGTCTTACCCTGATCTCGTGGACTTAGTTTGATTTGATTATAGCCTGAATAGCCATCCATGAATGAAAATATTTCATGATTTGCAGTACTATCGACTATCAAATCTATGTTTGGTAAAGGATAATTATCCTTTGGAGTGGCTTTATTCAGGTTTCTGAAATCGATGCATATTCGAATTTTCCCATTGGTTTTTCGAACCACAACGATATTTGACAACCAATCAGAATACGCAATGGGTTTTATAAATCCAGCTTTTAGCAGATCTTCTAAACCCTCTTTGACTTGCGTGTGCATATTCGGGTGTATTTTCCGAAGCTTCTGTTTTATGGGTTTTACACCTGCATCTAGGGGAAGACGATGCTCGACTATGCTGGGATCTATGCCCGGCATGTCTTCATACGTCCATGCAAACACATCTAAATAGGTTCATAGAAATGCAATGAATGCTAACTTTTCAGTTTCATGCAAGCATGCGCCTATTTTAATGGTTTTGGGATTGGAATCATCCCCTAGGTTCACCTCTATGAAATCTCCTCCTACTGATTGGGAAGGTCTTTCAAAATCGAGAATTCTATGAAATTCTGGGAGATCAAAAGTGGGATCTTCCTCAAGGGGATCCACTTCTGGGCTTTGATCATTCTCGTGGGCTATAGACCCGAGGGAACTTGATGCGTGGTTTTCAAAATGACCTGGTTTTGTACTTGGATTTTCAAGTGATTTCGAAATTTTTGGTTTGGCTATGCAGACGACGTTTCTTTCGAAATCCTTTTCTTTTGCCAAAGTCCTACCAGGAGCAGCTATGTACAAAATCTTTTTGGTATTTTCCAAATTTTCGATTTTTTTTGGCTTTTGTAAAACAAGAACTTTGGGAACTATACAAAGCACTCTTTTTTCGAGTTTTTGTTTTTCCATTGTTTTTTGGTTTTTCTTGTTTTTCGATTTGTTTTGATTTTAAGTTTTTCAAATGTTTTTGGTATTTTTAGAAAAGGGATCTTCCGTCATACCTACAAAGGGAAAACACTACGGGTTAGACTCGGAATAGGAGGTCTAAATCGTAGGTCTCTTCTAAGACAGGCTTCGGGGCACCCTTGACCCAAGTGGTCACAGGGGGTGGCTCCGGCGGTATTCTGGGAGTATAGCCGATCCCATATTGGCTTGGGTTGGCCCTAGGCAGGATGGGCTCTAGGAGACCCTGGTTTTGTGTCCCTAGACTCTTGTAGGGCGTGTAGCCCATGTTCAATAACATGTTCCACGACCTTTTATTTTTTGAAAAGATGGGGTACAAGTCGTGGTCCTGGAACATGCTATCGTCCATATTAGGCTCGTATGGCCTTTTGTCCAGGGGTTTTGGAAATAGGGAACGCTTGGGTTTTCCTAGGAGGATTAGAGTCGGGAGGGGGCCTGCTTTGGGCGGCCCCTTCACACATACAACCTTCCTAGGGTTGTTCAACACGAGCCGAGGTGGCTCAACCATAATTTGCCCCAGGTTAGCCTCATGGGCCTGGGAGCTTGATAATCAAGGGGAGTTTATGATCCCCTGAAGCTGTGGGTGACTCTCACCTAGGATCACTACGACCTGGTCCCTAAAAGAGATCTTGACACACCTGTCGAAGGTGGATGGCACAGCGCACAAATTGTGTATCCAGGGCCTTCCCAGCAACAGGTTATAATAGGGGTGGATATCCAAGACATGGAACACCCCCGTGTGTTCGATCCCTCCCGTTTCCATTGGGAGTTCGATGGATCCTAAAGGTCTAGACGCATTCCCATCGTATCCAGTGATAACGATGGGGCTTGGGTTCACTGAAGTCAAGGTGACTCCGATTTTGTACGCCACATGAAGTGGAAGGATGTTGAGCCCTCCTCCACCATCGACTAGGCACCTGTCCAGAGAGTGGTTGTTTAGAACCACCTCGATATGCAGGGCCTAGTTATGGGTTTCGTAGGGTCTATCTACATCATCTTTCAAAAAAGTGATGGGCGATTTTGCTCCTAATAAAGCCACTTGGGCAGGCAAGAATTCCGGACTTATGTTCGAATCAACCTTGGCCCTTTCTAGAATTTTCTCTAATACAAGTCTATGCCTAGGCGAGGTTTTTATAAGCTCTAGGATAGATATGTGAATAGGAATCTTTGAAAGGTGGTTTTCGAAATCATAAGGATTTAGGATGACTTTGTCCTTATCTGCTTTTGGCAGACCACTAGGGATACAAGCTTTTGAGGGGCCAGGCACACTGACCACCTTTTGAGCACCTTGAAGGTGCGGGGGTTGATAGATCCTCCCGGATCTAGTGACTTCCCCCACGACCAGCCTAGGGTTCGCGCTAAACTTGGCTCTAAGGATGAGCTGAGGAGAACCTTGGATTTTCAAAACTGGTTTTACTGGGGTTTCTACTTTTGGTGGTCCCCGAATGATGACTTGGGCGGGCCTCTTGTATAGTACAAGGATGGGTGCACAAGTAGGTCGACTAGGTTCTGGCTTTTGCGCTAGTTCCTTGGAAATGGTGAGGGTACATACCTCCTTTCCTTTCCCACTTCCACTGGTGTGTTTGGGAAAGGGTTCCTTGAAGATAGCTTGAGGTGGCTCAGGTTCCGCAGTGACCTAGAGCTGGCCTTCTGCTATCAAGTTCTCAATTTTATTTAAAAGAGAGAAGCAGTGTTTGGTATTATGGCCTTTGAGCCGATGATACTTACAAAATCGGTTTAAATACCCCCCTTTGGAAGTGACTCCTTCGGGGATTTCAGGGAGTTCGATCATGCCCTGGGCAAGTAAGAGGTCTAGGACCTCCGACACAGGTTGCCCCAGCGGAGTATACTCCCGTTTTTCAATCGGTTTTTGAAAATTGCGTTCCCTCTTTTTTCTAATTTTTCAAAATTTTTAGAAGTGCCCGCCATGCCTGGATCCACCCGGACATTGGCGATTTTATGGGGCTTTGCCCCTTTGTCCGTCGTGGGCAGCCCATATGCGATGGGCTTTTCCAAACGGGTTTTTGGAATGGCACTTCCTTTCCATAAGTGATCGTATGTCCCTTTTCGCAAGTTGGTTTCGAAAAGGGAGGCCTTTTTGATCAACTTATGGAAAGTTGAAATCTCATGGAGCGAGAGAAGGGTTTTTAACTCGCTTTTAAAATTATCCAAGATGAGCATTACTGTGCATCCTTCGGATATGGGCTCTCGCACTTGGCCCAAAAGCGACCTCCATCTTATAATGAAGGCATGTACGTCTTCGTTCATGCCTTGCTTTGTATCCCTTAAGGTATTCAGGGTTGGCGTGACTTCTACGTTGTGTGCAAATCTTTGCATGAAGCAGTTCGCTAACTCTTCAAAAGTAGCGAACTGGCTTAAGTCGTAGGAAGCCAACCATTTGGCAGCTGTGCCTTTAAGGGATAAAGGGAACCAATACACCCATTTCATCGAGTCCTTTTTCTTCTTATGGGCTCGACGTGAGAAAAGCTGCAAGTGAGACCTAGGGTCTCCCATGCCATCATACCGATGGAAGTTCGGTATTTCATCGTCACTGTCTATTTCGTAGTCCATAGGAAGGAAATCAGACAGGGCGTAGCTTCTTTTCTCTTTATTCTGCCCTTTTAGCAACTGCTGTAGGGCAGTAAACACCCCGAAATCCCACGAATTCCTTAAAACAAATCTGGTTTTGTAAAAGCAGCCCCAAAGGGCTATTTTGAGTCTGAAAACCCAGGAGCCTTCCAGACAACCCTGTATATCTGTTTTAAACTACATCTTTCAAAAACATATGATATGACTTTTGAAAACCCTTTTAAAACATGTTTTGAAACCCCAAAGTGGCTTGGCCTGATCAAGACAGGACCAGGAGAGCTAAGAAGAGCCCGGAACCGGAGCACATGTTGAGCCCGGCGCAGCAACTCTTATATCTGATTCACACCCCAGGATCTCGAACGTCCAAGACCCTGTTCTTACCAAAATAGCATTTGAAGTCATCTCCGGAAGGCAGAAACGGAGGCGGACGACCATGTTGGCGAAGACCCAACGTAGACGGAGTATTGATGCTGTCAGGCCCCGCACGAATCGTCCGTTTCAAACCCAGCTCGAAGGAGTCAGAGTTCAGTTTGGAGTGGATCTGGACCATATATATCCAGATCCCAATCCAAACCCATATGTGGATTTGGATTTGGATCCAGAGATCCAATCCAATATCCATATCCATGGCCCACATCACCTTCTCATAAATGGAGGTGGGGCCCACTTGAAATTCACGTGGGATATTGGGCATGAGAGAGAGTGGGGGTGAAAAATATCAAGAGTGTTGTATTAAGCTTGACTTGTGTGTCAAGTTTGGGTTTAATCATGTGGGTTAGCCTAATTGAGTGGGTTTAAGCTTGTAATTAGCTAAAACCTAACCTAGGGCTGCACCAACATGGGGTGATCAAGGTCTATGGGCCATGCTAAGGGAGCTCCCTCACCTAAACCTAACCCAAAATGACTAATCCTAGCCTAAACCCCTAATCCACCCCTAATCTGAACCTAATCACCTAACCCACTTCCCTAATCCCGTCCTAATCGCAACCTAATCACCTAACCCACTTCCCTAATCCTTCCCTAAACCTAGATTAATTTCCCTAATCCTAGCCTAAACCTAGCTCACTAAACCTCACCCTAAAACCCAACCACCTAACCTAGCCCTAAACCCCTAAACCACCCTTAGCCCACAATCTACCCAAACCCCTAGTTTTAAAATATCTGGCCCAACCCTTTCCAGCCCACCTTATCTACATACCACCCTACCTAAACCACCTAACCACTACCCTCAGCCCAGCCCTAACCGACCTACCCATCCCCTATTTAAACCCCCCCCCCTTGGGGGCGGGTTTGCAAGTGGGAACCACCATCTCACCCAGCCGGGCCCTCTCCATCTCCCATATCTCACCCAGCCGGGACCACTCTCCATCACCTTCGCCTGCTCCACCTGCTCCATCAGCTCCACCTGCACCGCCACCTTCCCTCTCTCATCCACCACCACCTCACCCAGCCGGACGCCACCACCTTCATCCAGCCGAACCAGCCGAACTCCCATCAACACCCGGCTTCTCTCTTCATCCACTCGCCACTTCTCCCCATCCGGTAAGCCTTCTTTAACCCTACCTAAACCCTTCTCCACTACCTCTCCACTCCCAGCCACCCACCACACCATCACCTTACTCACCCAACAGCCCCTCACCGCCACCACTCCCACTCGGCCAAACCTTAGCCGCCTCAACCGTTTGCTTCCTACCTAATTCACATCAACTATACCCGGCCACCCTATTAGATTTCCTAAGACTTGCCCGTGGCACTACCTTAAACCCACTATTCCCACTATTACCTAGTCCCATCCCCTAACTGGCCACCTTCCCATACTCCAGCCTTAGTCACCCTAGCAGCCCGCCACCACCATTTTAACTTAGCCGAACCTACCACAACCCAAACCGCCGGCCACTACCTTCCCCTAGGTGTCCCATTCGGCCTTCTCACAAACTCTCCCCTAGGGCCAGTTTTCCATAAGTACTCAACTCCCCTAGTGATCCTAAGACCCCACTTATTTAGCCCCTTTGAACCCCCTACCTTGAGGCGACATCTACTTGCCACCGGCCACCTTCGAGGTGCCTATCCCGCGCCCCACTTGTAGCCGGCCAGCACTTTGGTTCATCCATCTTTGAGGAGCTCCCGTTTGCAGCCCAAGGCCAAGTCCACGCTCAAGCAAGACCTCTATGGACCAGCTACTCGTAAGTGTCTAAACCCGGTCTTTAGTTGTATACTTGCTTGAGATTCAATTTGATACGGGGTTGTAATAACGGAGCATAGTCTCCCCCCGCTTGTAATAACGTGGCTTGGCACAACCACACACGTGCACTCTCTTAGTCGTGCACGATTTTGAACACACACGGGCCTAATCAGCCCCTAATATATAAGTGTACATATACTTTCATTTTTGAAGGGTTTTGTTTAAGTTGGGTGCGTTGTCTTTCAATTCAAGCACTCTCACACACATTGAGCTTTCGCTCTTATTTGAAAGACCCAAGTAAGGGCCGACCTATACTATTTGGGTTTCATTTCATGTCGTGTGTGTAGTACTTCAATTCAAGCACTCTCACACACATTGAGCTTTCGCTCTTACTCCCAAGACCTTAGTAAAGGCCTTATTGCAGTTATATTTGGGTTTCATTTATGTCGTGTGTGTAGTACTTCAATTCAAGCACTCTCACACACATTGAGCTTTCGCTCTTACTCCCAAGACCTTAGTCAAGGCCATACTGCAATTTATATTTGGGTTTAATTTCATGTCGTGTGTGTAAGTCTTTCAATTCAAGCATGCACCCACATTGAGCCTTCGCTCTTATTTGCAAGACCCGAGTAAGGGCTCATATACATAAGCTATATACATATCTCCCTTCGGTTATTTCCCTTCGGTTATTTCCCTTCGGTTATTTCCCTTCGGTTATTTCCCTTCTTTTCCCCTTCAGTATTGTCTTTACATTTCGGGTTTTCCCTTTGGAGTAGCGTGAGTTTGCATTGCATCTACGCCATACCACGAGGTAGGACGCATATTGCATCAAAGCAAGCCCCGCTCGAATTCGCCCATGTAGTGGAGTGTTCATAACACACAAACTAGGTGGCCCAAAAAGGGATAAAAGAAAAGACTTAGGCACGTGCAAATCCACGTGATCTAAAATATGCAATCGCATCCTAAAGACCCGAAATAAACACCTCGAACCGCTTCGTAGACTTTCTCTCCAAAACTCGATTTTTGCAAAAGCGTACAGACTGACCCTTGCGCATCGGTGCAAGAAGGTCTGCGACGACAAGAGCTTACTTGCTCACAATCGCCACGTTTAGAAGTCAGTGATAAAAATATCTTCGCTAGCTTAAGTAAACTAGCTGGCACGCCCTATTTGTATACATAGGCCTTAGACACACGAGAAGATCCACTCCAAGCCCCGAAAGAGGCGAAGAGGCGGGGATTTTCACGCGTCTACAGGGATTGGCACGCCCGGTGGGACGTGAGCCTTTTCAGAAATCGAGTTTACTTGTAGAAATCTTGTGAAAATTTTGTAAAAAGGTGTCGTTTTAACTTGTTTTCTTTGCTTGTACTTAGGAAATTTTGAAAAAGCTTGAAAAGCATGTCAAAATCCAATCCAAGTGAAGTGTCGAGCCAAGGCTCATGCGCATCAAGTTCTCACTCTAGGACGATTTTCAAAAACAAAATAAAACTAGATGAAATCGAGGACTTGAGAAGGGAGTTTGAGGCCAAAATCGATGCTCTCAGCCAAGAGGCTGAAGTAGGCGATTCATGTTCATCAAACGGTGAACAAAGGCCCAAAAAGAAATCTGAAAAACCTCGCAAGCAAAAAGAGGCCTCCGTAATGGAAGGCAACCAATACCACGAGTCCTTCACACAAAAGGACCGTAAAGCCCTACAGCAGCTGCTGAAAGGGCTGAATAAAGAGAAAAGAAGCTACGCCCTATCTGATTTCCTTCCTATGGATTACGAAACAGACAGTGACGATGAAATACCGAACTTCCATCGGTATGATGGCATGGGAGACCCTAGGTCTCACTTGCAGCTTTTCTCGTGTCGAGCCCATAAAAAGAAAAAGGACTCGATGAAATGGGTGTATTGGTTCCCTCTATCCCTTAAAGGCACAGCTGCCAAATGGCTGGCTTCCTACGACTTAAGCCAGTTCGCTACTTTTGAAGAGTTAGCGAACTGCTTCATGCAAAGATTTGCACACAACGTGGAAGTCACGCCAACCCTGAATACCTTAAGGGAAACAAAGCAAGGCATGAACGAAGACGTGCATGCCTTCATTATAAGATGGAGGTCGCTTTTAGGCCAAGTGCGAGAGCCCATATCCGAAGGATGCGCAGTAATGCTCATCCTGGATAATTTTAAAAGCGAGTTAAAAACCCTTCTCTCGCTCCATGAGATCTCAACTTTCCATAAGTTGATCAAAAAGGCCTCCCTTTTCGAAACCAACTTGCGAAAAGGGACGTACGACCACATATGGAAAGGAAGTGTTGTTCCAAAAACCCGTTTGGAAAAGCCCATCGCATATGGGCTGCCCACGACGGACAAAGGGGCAAAGCCCCATAAAATCGCCAATGTCCGGGTGGATCCGGGCATGGCGGGCACTTCCAAGAATTTTGAAAAACTAGAAAATAAGAGAGAACGTAATTTTCAAAAACCGGTTGAAAAACGGGAGTATACTCCGCTGGGGCAACCTGTGTCGGAGGTCCTAGACCTCTTACTTGCCCAGGGCATGATTGAACTCCCTGAAATCCCCGAAGGAGTCACTTCCAAAGGGGGGTATTTAAACCGATATTGCAAGTATCATCGGCTCAAAGGCCATGATACGAAACGCTGCTTCTCTCTTTTAAATAAAATTGAGAACTTAATAGCAGAAGGCCGGCTCCAGGTCACTGTGGAACCTGAGCCACCTCAAGCTATCTTCAAGGAACCCTTTCCCAAACACGCCAGTGGCAGTGGGAAAGGAAAGGAGGTATGTACCCTCACCATTTCCAAGGAACTAGTGCAAAAGCCAGAACCTGGTCGACCCGACCTACTTGTGCGCCCATCCTTGTATTATACAAGAGGCCCGCCCAAGTCGTCATTCGGGGACCACCAAAAGTGGAAACCCCGGTAAAACCAGTTTTAAAAATCCAAGGTTCTCCTCAGCTCATCGTTAGAGTCAAGTTTAGCGCGAACCCTAGGCTGGTCGTGGGGGAAGTCACTAGATCCGAGAGGATCTACCAACCCCCGCACCTTCAAGGTGCTCAAAAGGTGGTCAGTGTGCCTGGCCCCTCAAAAGCATGTATCCCTAGTGGTCTGCCAAAAGCAGATAAGGATAAAGTCATCCTAAATCCTTATGATTTCGAAAACCACCTTTCAAAGATTCCTATTCACATGTCTATCCTAAAGCTTATCAAAACCTCGCCTAGGCATAGACTTGTCTTAGAGAAAATTCTAGAAAGGGCCAAGGTTGATTCGAACATAAGTCCGGAATCCTTGTCTGCCCAAGTGGCTTTATTAGGAGCGAAATCGCCCATCACCTTTTCGGAAGATGATGTAGATAGACCCTACGAAACCCATAACCAGGCCCTGCATATCGAGGTGGTTCTAAACAACCACTCTCTGGACTGGTGCCTAGTAGATGGTGGAGGAGGGCTCAACATCCTTCCACTTCACGTGGCGTACAAAATCGGAGTCACCTTGACTTCAGTGAACCCAAGCCCCATCGTTATCACTGGATACGATGAGAATGCGTCTAGACCTTTAGGATCCATCGAACTCCCAATGGAAACGGGAGGGATCGAACACACGGGGGTGTTCCATGTCTTGGACAT
Organism: Brasenia schreberi; assembly: GCA_036023115.1. NCBI lineage: Eukaryota > Viridiplantae > Streptophyta > Magnoliopsida > Nymphaeales > Cabombaceae > Brasenia > Brasenia schreberi. The sequence goes on along the minus strand of JAYKKT010000035.1, from coordinate 536,005 downwards.
CCACCCCCATTATAACCTGTTGCTGGGAAGACCCTAGATACACAGTCTGTGCGCTGTGCCATCCACCTTCCAAAGGTGTGTCAAGATCCCTTTTAGGGACCAGGTCATAGTGATCCTAGGTGAGAGTCACCCACAGCTTCAGGGGATCATAAATTCCCCTTGTTTATCAAGCTCCCAGGCCCATGAGGCTAACCTGGGGCAAATTATGGTTGAGCCACCTCGGCTCGTGTTGAACAACCCTAGGAAGGTTGTATGTGTGAAGGGGCCGCCCAAAGCAGGCCCCCTCCCGACTCTAATCCTCCTAGGAAAACCCAAGCGTTCCCTATTTCCAAAACCCCTAGACAAAAGGCCATACGAGCCTAATATGGACGATAGCATGTTCCAGGACCACGACTTATATCCCATCTTTTCAAAAAACAAAAGGTCGTGGAACATGTTATTGAACATGGGCTACACGCCCTACAAGAGTCTAGGGGCACAAAACCAGGGTCTCCTAGAGCCCATCCTCCCTAGGGCCAACCCAAGCCGATATGGGATCGGCTATACTCCCCGAATACCGCCGGAGCCACCCCCTGTGACCACCTGGGTCAAGGGTGCCCCGGAGCCTGTCTTAGAAGAGACCTATGGTTTAGACCTCCTATTCCGAGCCTAACCCGTAGTGTTTTCCCTTTGTAGGTATGACGGAAGATCCCTCTTTCTAAAAAATACCAAAAACATTTGAAAACTTAAAATGAAAAAAATCGAAAAACAAGAAAAACCAAAAACAATGGAAAAACAAAAACTCGAAAAAAGAAAACATTTGTATAGTTCCCAAAGTTCTTGTTTTACAAAAACCCAAAAAAATCGAAAATTTGGAAAATACCAAAAAGATTTTGTACATAGCTGCTCCTAGGAAGACTTTGGCAAAAGAAAAGGATTTCGAAAAAAGTGTCGTCTGCATAGCCAGACCAAAAATTTCAAAATCACTTGAAAATCCAAGTACAAAACCAGGTTATTTTGAAAATCACGCATCAAGTTCCCTCGGGTCTATAGCCCACGAGAATGATCAAAGCCCAGAAGTGGATCCCCTTGAGGAAGATCCCACTTCTGAGCTCCCAGAATTTCATAGAATTCTCGATTTTGAAAGACCTTCCCAATCAGTAGGAGGAGATTTCGTAGAGGTGAACCTAGGGGATGATTCCAATCCCAAAACCATCAAAATACGCGCATGCTTGCATGAAACTGAAAAGTTAGCATTCATTGCATTTCTACGAACCTATTTAGATGTGTTTGCATGGACGTATGAAGACATGCCGGGCATACATCCCAGCATAGTCGAGCATCGTCTTCCCTTAGATGCAGGTGTAAAACCCATAAAGCAGAAGCTTAGGAAAATACACCCGAATGTACACACGCAAGTCAAAGAGGGTTTAGAAGATCTGCTAAAAGTCGGATTTATAAAACCCATTGCATATTCTGATTGGTTGTCAAATATCGTTGTAGTTCGAAAAACCAAAGGGAAAATTCGAATATGCATCGATTTCAGAAACCTGAATAAAGCCACTCCAAAGGATAATTATCCTTTACCAAACATAGATTTGATAGTCGATAGTACTGCAAGTCATGAAATGTTTTCATTCATGGATGGCTATTCAGGCTATAATCAAATCAAACTAAGTCCACGAGATCAGGGTAAGACCGCCTTCACAACCCCATGGGGCACGTACTGCTATACAGTCATGCCCTTCGGTTTGAAAAATGCCGGCGCAACATACCAACGAGCCATGAACACGATCTTCCATGATCAAATTCATGAGCTTGTAGAAGTGTATGTAGATGATCTCTTGGCGAAATCCAAAACCCGATGCACTCATATCGAATGTTTACAAAAGATTTTCGAAAGGCTTAGGCTTTACAAAGTAAAGCTGAACCCTCAAAAATGTGTGTTCGGGGTAGAATCAGGGAAGCTTCTAGGCTTTATGGTGAGCCAAAGGGGAATAGAAGTCGACCCCTCTAAGTGTCGAGCCATCATAGACATGGCTCCACCCTCCAATCTCACCCAAGTCCGTAGCCTCCAGGGTCGATTACAATCTGTGCGCCGATTCATATCGAATCTGGCAACTAGATGCGAACCCTTCAACAAACTGTTGAGGAAGGGTACGAAATTCTTATGGGATGACGAATGCCAAAAGTCCTTCAAGAGACTGAAGGCATACTTGGTTAATCCCCCCGTTTTGAATCCTCCAAAACAAGGAAAACCGCTTTTATTATACATCTCCGTGCATCTAAACGCTTTAGGAGCCCTGTTGGCTCAATACGAGGATGACACCAATAAGGAGTATGCCATCTACTATATTTCGAAAACTCTCTTGGCTTATGAACGAAATTATCAAGCCATGGAGAAGACGTGCTTGGCCCTAGTCTAGGCCTGCCAGAAGTTCAGACACTATTTCCTAGATCATGAGATCTGGATAGTGTCCAAGCTTGATCGAATCAAGCACTTGTTCGAAAAACCCATTCTCACGGGTAGATTGGGCAAATGGCAACTCCTTCTAATGGAGTATGACCTGAAATACCATCACCAGATCTCCATTAAGGGGCAAGCCCTAGCAGATTACGTTGCTGAATTCCCCTTGGAGGACGCATATCCCACTCTTGTCGAAATGCCTGATGAAGGCATATTGCAAAACCATTTTCAAAACCACATTTTGGCAAATTCTTTCGAAAACCAAGTGTGGAAGATGCACTTCGACGGGGCACGAAACCAACGAGGGGCTGGTGCTGGGATCATCCTAATCTCCCCTGAAAAGGGTGAGATTCCCATAGCAGTCCGCTTAGATTTCGAATGTTCCAACAACGTAGCTGAGTATGAAGCACTCATACAAGGCTTAAGGATTTTGAAAACTCTAGGGGCATCGTGCATCGAGGTCTTTGGAGATTCGCTCCTTGTCATAAACCAGGTTTTAAAAATTTGGCAAGTACGTAATAAGAAACTACTTCCATATCACGAGTTGGCCACTCGATTGGTCCAATCCTTCCAGTCGTGTAAACTCACACACGTGGGAAGGGAGGACAATGGCATCGCCGATGCCCTCTCCTCCTTGGGTTCAACCCTGAAGGTCGATCCCATTTCAGGGACCAGATCTTTGGAAATATGGCATGCGCCCCATCCATCCACACACGACTTGGATATTTGCCAAAACAACCCAGAGTCTATTGAAAAACCCTGGTTCTATGACATAAAACAATTTTTAGAAAATGGGGGATTCACCGAGGATGCCACGTCCAAAGATAAGGCATTCATTCGTAAGATTGCGACCCGATACACCATTCTGGGTAGGGTCTTATATAAAAAGAGTTTTACCGGCATTCTGCTTAGGTGTATCGACCTAGAGGAGGCTAGGATAGTGATGCACGAGTTCCACGATGGAGAATGTGGAGGTCATGTTAATGCCAACATGATGGCAATGAAAATACTTAGAGGGGGTTATTTTTGGTCCACCCTGAAAAAGGATTGTCACGATCATGTTAGGAATTGTCATCCATGTCAAGTGCATGGACACGCCATTCATATCCCTTCATCTACATTGCATTCCGTGGTCAGCCCCTGGCCATTTACCATGTGGGCGTTTGACATAGTAGGCCCAATATTTCCAAAGGCCTCGAATGGGCATCGTTTTATTTTAGCAGCCACGGAGTATTTCTCCAAGTGGGTGGAAGCCATTTCCCTAACGAATGTAATGGGGCAGCATGTGGTGGCTTTCATCCGGAGGAATATCTTGTCTCGATTTGGGGTTCCACGAGACCTTGTGTCTGATAATGGTACCCCATTCAAGAATGAGCGGATGGTTAAGTTGTGCAACACGTATGGCATAACTCACCACTTCTCCTCGCCCTACTACCCTCAAGGCAACGGCCCAACCGAAGCCACAAACAAGACTCTCATTAGTATTATTGAGAAAACCTTAGAGAAGGGTAGGACGTGGCACGAGAAGTTGGATGAAGCCTTATGGGCTTATAGGACTTCCATCCGGACTCCCACGAATGCCACACCATTCGAATTGGTCTATGGCACAAACGCCATTCTTCCCATTCATACCCAACTGCATTCATTTCATACATCTATAGCACTCGACCTCCCCCTAGAGACGCTTCAGCATGCTAGGATGGCCGAACTAGATTTGCTAGATGAGAGGCGACTCCTTGCCATGGATCATGCTCGCGCATACCGGCAAAGGATAGCCCGACATTATAGCAAACACATGAGACCTCGCCACTTTGAAGTGGGAGATCTGGTCTTGAAAACCATCCACCATCGTGGCCCACACCCCCTAGGCAAGTGGCGCCCCAATTGGGATGGACCCTATATTGTACGAGCAACCACTACGAACAATTCGTATTGGTTGATCGATGTAGAAGGTAGGAATTTAGCAGATCCTATCAATATTCAATACTTAAAGAAGTATCATGTGTAGGATTTGGACTAAATTCCAGTTTTCGAAAATTTTATAGGGATAGCTGCCCTGAGACATGTGAATAAGGTGCAAAGGCGAACTCGTGTGACCCTAAGTGAGAGAATTCGCACTTGTGAAAGAGTGGAGTTTTCAAAATCGAGGTTACATTTCAAAATCCTTCATCTTACAAAGAAAGGCCTAGTTCAACATAGCAAGATACTTGCAAGTGGTACGTGCTACTTCTAAATAGGCTGATCTGGAATGGATCGAGTGTAGGCTTGGGATAAGTCCTCCCCTCTTCTCTTCTCCTTCCAAAAGGAAAACAAAGGCCCAAACAAAAGGGAATTTTCCATTCAAAGTCTCTTTCCAAAAGAAAGAAACCAGACTTCAAAAAGAAAAATCGATTCTCTTATAAAAAAGAGGGATTAAAGAAAAAATACTCCCAAAGGGAGACCCTCTATGGAAAAAAGGAAAAAGAGGCCAAAAAGCTCAAAAAGAGCAGTTTTCCACCTTCTGTGCCTTAAACCACGGGACGCTTCAGAAGGGACCGTGGTATCTCTTTCCCATCCCTGGCTTATCCCAAGCTAAAGCATGGTTCATTTCGAGGAATCCTAAAGTAAAAATAGGATTTACTTACTTGAATTTCGTCTTGTTTGAGAATTCGACGTTTCGAGTAAGGCGTAGGAATTTGAAATAAAGCTTGTTTCCTTATAAAATCTCCACTAGATAAGCGAGTGTTAAGACTCAAACAAGGGCAAGCACGAAGAGCTCGAGATCCTTAGGATCAAGGCTCAAGACAGTTGTCCCTTTTGTAAATAGTTTTTGTAAATAAGTTTTGAAAACCGAACATCGAACAGCATAGGATTTGCTCACTTGGAGCAATAGACCTTGTAAGTCTCTAGAGTTCGACCACATCTGGTCTCTGGGAGGTCGCCACTCTTGGCACCACACCCATGTCATCTGCATTCCACTCATGGTACTTGCATGAACATGATCCCATTTAGGACCAGATTCCATAAGTAAACCCTTTGGCATGATATCTCCTCCTACCAGAGTTTGTAAATTGAGATTTTGCTAAAAATGGGACGATCCCATATTCTTCGTGGCTAGATCTAGGGAGACATTGAAAGGGGTGTTTGTCATCTTTGCCCTTATCCAAATCTATTTGGACAAGGCCAAAGAGGGGCATCTGTAAACACCCCGAAATCCCACGAATTCCTTAAAACAAATCTGGTTTTGTAAAAGCAGCCCCAAAGGGCTATTTTGAGTCTGAAAACCCAGGAGCCTTCCAGACAACCCTGTATATCTGTTTTAAACTACATCTTTCAAAAACATATGATATGGCTTTTGAAAACCCTTTTAAAACATGTTTTGAAACCCCAAAGTGGCTTGGCCTAATCAAGACAGGACCAGGAGAGCTAAGAAGAGCCCGGAACCGGAGCACATGCCGAGCCCGGCGCAGCAACTCTTGTATCTGATTCACACCCCAGGATCTCGAACGTCCAAGACCCTGTTCTTACCAAAATAGCATTTGAAGTCATCTCCGGAAGGCAGAAACGGAGGCGGACGACCATGTTGGCGAAGACCCAACGCAGACGGAGTACTGATGCTGTCAGGCCCCGCACGAATCGTCCGTTTCGAACCCAGCTCGAAGGAGTCAGAGTTCATTTTGGAGTGGATCTGGACCATATATATCCAGATCCCAATCCAAACCCATATGTGGATTTGGATTTGGATTTGGATCCAGAGATCCAATCCAATATCCATATCCATGGCCCACATCACCTTCTCATAAATGGAGGTGGGGCCCACTTGAAATTCACGTGGGATATTGGGCATGAGAGAGAGTGGGGGTGAAAAATATCAAGAGTGTTGTATTAAGCTTGACTTGTGTGTCAAGTTTGGGTTTAATCATGTGGGTTAGCCTAATTGAGTGGGTTTAAGCTTGTAATTAGCTAAAACCTAACCTAGGGCTGCACCAACATGGGGTGATCAAGGTCTATGGGCCATGCTAAGGGAGCTCCCTCACCTAAACCTAACCCAAAATGACTAATCCTAGCCTAAATCCCTAATCCACCCCTAATCTGAACCTAATCACCTAACCCACTTCCCTAATCCCGTCCTAATCCCAACCTAATCACCTAGCCCACTTCCCTAATCCTTCCCTAAACCTAGATTAATTTCCCTAATCCTAGCCTAAACCTAGCCTAATCACCTAACCTAGCTCACTAAACCTCACCCTAAAACCCAACCACCTAACCTAGCCCTAAACCCCTAAACCACCCTTAGCCCACAATCTACCCAAACCCCTAGTTTTAAAATATCTGGCCCAACCCTTTCCAGCCCACCTTATCTACATACCACCCTACCTAAACCACCTAACCACTACCCTCAGCCCAGCCCTAACCGACCCACCCATCCCCTATTTAAACCCCCCCCCCTTGGGGGCGGGTTTTGCAAGTGGGAACCACCATCTCACCCAGTCGGGCCCTCTCCATCTCCCATATCTCACCTAGCCGGGACCACTCTCCATCACCTTCGCCTGCTCCACCTGCTCCATCAGCTCCACCTGCACCGCCACCTTTCCCCTCTCATCCACCACCACCTCACCCAGCCGGACGCCACCACCTTCATCCAGCCGAACCAGCCGAACTCCCATCAACACCCGGCTTCTCTCTTCATCCACTCGCCACTTCTCCCCATCCGGTAAGCCTTCTTTAACCCTACCTAAACCCTTCTCCACTACCTCTCCACTCCCAACCACCCACCACACCATCACCTTACTAACCCAACAGCCCCTCACCGCCACCACCCCCACTCGGCCAAACCTTAGCCGCCTCAATCGTTTGCTTCCTACCTAATTCACATCAACTATACCTGGCCACCCTATTAGATTTCCTAAGACTTGCCCGTGGCACTACCTTAAACCCACTATTCCCACTATTACCTAGTCCCATCCCCTAACTGGCCACCTTCCCATACTCCAGCCTTAGTCACCCTAGCAGCCCGCCACCACCATTTTAACTTAGCCGAACCTAGCACAACCCAAACCGCCGGCCACTACCTTCCCCTAGGTGTCCCATTCGGCCTTCTCACAAACTCTCCCCTAGGGCCAGTTTTCCATAAGTACTCAACTCCCCTAGTGATCCTAAGACCCCACTTATTTAGCCCCTTTGAACCCCCTACCTTGAGGCGACATCTACTTGCCACCGGCCACCTTCGAGGCGCCTATCCCGCGCCCCACTTGTAGCCGGCCAGCACTTTGGTTCATCCATCTTTGAGGAGCTCCCGTTTGCAGCCCAAGGCCAAGTCCACGCTCAAGCAAGACCTCTACGGACCAGCTACTCGTAAGTGTCTAAACCCGGTCTTTAGTTGTATACTTGCTTGAGATTCAATTTGATACGGGGTTGTAATAACGGAGCATAGTCTCCCCCTGCTTGTAATAACGTGGCTTGGCACAACCACACACGTGCACTCTCTTAGTCGTGCACGATTTTGAACACACACGGGCCTAATCAGCCCCTAATATATAAGTGTACATATACTTTCATTTTCGAAGGGTTTTGTTTAAGTTGGGTGCGTTGTCTTTCAATTCAAGCACTCTCACACACATTGAGCTTTCACTCTTATTTGAAAGACCCAAGTAAGGGCCGACCTATACTATTTGGGTTTCATTTCATGTCGTGTGTGTAGTACTTCAATTCAAGCACTCTCACACACATTGAGCTTTCGCTCTTACTCCCAAGACCTTAGTAAAGGCCTTATTGCAGTTATATTTGGGTTTCATTTATGTCGTGTGTGTAGTACTTCAATTCAAGCACTCTCACACACATTGAGCTTTCGCTCTTACTCCCAAGACCTTAGTCAAGGCCATACTGCAATTTATATTTGGGTTTAATTTCATGTCGTGTGTGTAAGTCTTTCAATTCAAGCACGCACCCACATTGAGCCTTCGCTCTTATTTGCAAGACCCGAGTAAGGGCTCATATACATAAGCTATATACATATCTCCCTTCGGTTATTTCCCTTCGGTTATTTCCCTTCTGTTATTTCCCCTTCAGTATTGTCTTTACATTTCGGGTTTTCCCTTTGGAGTAGCGTGAGTTTGCATTGCATCTACGCCATACCACGAGGTAGGACGCATATTGCATCAAAGCAAGCCCCGCTCGAATTCGCCCATGTAGTGGAGTGTTCATAACACACAAACTAGGTGGCCCGAAAAGGGATAAAAGAAAAGACTTAGGCACGTGCAAATCCACGTGATCTAAAATATGCAATCGCATCCTAAAGACCCGAAATAAACACCTCGAACCGCTTCGTAGACTTTCTCTCCAAAACTCGATTTTTGCAAAAGCGTACAGACTGACCCTTGCGCATCGGTGCAAGAAGGTCTGCGACGACAAGAGCTTACTTGCTCACAATCGCCACGTTTAGAAGTCAGTGATAAAAATATCTTCGCTAGCTTAAGTAAGCTAGCTGGCACGCCCTATTTGTATACATAGGCCTTAGACACACGAGAAGATCCACTCCAAGCCCCGAAAGAGGCGAAGAGGCGGGGATTTTCGCGCGTCTACAAGGGCTTTACGGTCCTTTTGTGTGAAGGACTCGTGGTATTGGTTGCCTTCCATTACGGAGGCCTCTTTTTGTTTGCGAGGTTTTTTAGATTTCTTTTTAGGCCTTTGTTCACCGTTCGATGAACATGAATCGCCTACTTCAGTCTCTTGGCTGAGAGCATCGATTTTGGCCTCAAACTCCCTTCTCAAGTCCTCGATTTCATCTAGTTTTATTTTGTTTTTGAAAATCCTCCTAGAGTGAGAACTTGATGCGCATGAGCCTTGGCACGACACTTCACTTGGATAGGATTTTGACATGCTTTTCAAGCTTTTTCAAAATGTCCTAAGTACAAGCAAAGAAAAACAAGTTAAAACGACACCTTTTTACAAAATTTTCGCAAGACTTCTACTTAAAACTCGATTTTTGAAAGGCTCACGTCCCACCGGGCGTGCCAATCTCTGTAGACGCGCGAAAATCCCCGCCTCTTCGCCTTTTTTAGGGCTTTGGAGCGGATCCTTTCGTGTGTCTAAGGCCTATGTATGCAAACAGGGCGTGCCAGCTAGCTTACCTAAGCTAGCGAAGATATTTTTAACACTGACTTCTAAACGTGGCGACTGTGAGCAAGTAAGCTCTTGTCGTCGCAGACCTTCTTGCACCGATGCGCAAGGGTCAGTCTGTACGCTTTGCAAAAATCGAGTTTTTGTAGAGAAAGTCTACGAAGCGGTTCGAGGTGTCTATTTCGGGTCTTTAAGATGCGATTGCATGTTTTAGATCACGTGGATTTGCACGTGCCTAAGTCTTTTCTTTTATCCCTTTTCGGGCCACCTAGTTTGTGTGTTATGAACACTCCACTACATGGGCGAATTCGAGCGAGGCTTGCTTCGATGCAATATGCGTCCTACCTCGTGGTATGGCGTAGATGCAATGCAAACTCACGCTACTCCAAAGGGAAAACCCAAAATGTAAAGACAATGAAGGGAAATAACTGAAGGGAAATAACCGAAGGGAAATAATCGAAGGGAAATAACTGAAGGGAAATAACCGAAGGGAGATATGTATATAGATTATGTATATGAGCCCTTACTCGGGTCTTGCAAATAAGAGCGAAGGCTCAATGTGGGTGCGTGCTTGAATTGAAAGACTTACACACACGACATGAAATTAAACCCAAATATAAATTGCAGTATGGCCTTGACTAAGGTCTTGGGAGTAAGAGCGAAGGCTCAATGTGTGTGAAAATGCTTGAATTGAAAGACTTACTCACACGACACGAAATAAAACCCAAATAGTATAGGTCGACCCTTACTTGGGTCTTTCAAATAAGAGCGAAAGCTCAATGTGTGTGAGAGTGCTTGAATTGAAAGACTTACTCACACGACATGAAATGAAACCCAAATAGTATAGGTCGGCCCTTACTTGGGTCTTACAAATAAGAGCGAAAGCTTAATGTGTGTGAGAGTGCTCGAATTGAAAGACTACGCACCCAACTTAAGCAAAACCCTTCGAAAATGAAAGTATATATATACACTTATGTATTAGGGGCTGATCAGGCCCGTGTGTGTTCAAAATCGTGCACGACTAAGAGAGTGCACATGTGTGGTTGTGCCAAGCCACGTTATTACAAGCGGGGGGAGACTATGCTCCGTTATTACAACCCCGTATCAAATTGAATGTCAAGCAAGTATACAACTAAAGACCGAGTTTAGGCACTTACGAGTAGCTGGTCCATAGAGGCCTTGCTTGAGCGTGGGCTTGGGCTTCGCCTTGGGCTGCAAACGGGAGCTCCGCGAGAATAGGTGACCAAAGGTGCTGACCGGCTGCAAGTGGGGCGCGGGATAGGCGACCAAAGGTGCTGGCCGGCTGCAAGTGGGTGTAGCCTCGATGTGGGGGGTTAAAGGGGCTGGACCAAGTGAGTGCTTAGGGTCACTAGGATAGTCGAGTGTTTAGGGAAGATGGACCTAAAGGGGAGTTTATGGAAAGGCCGAATGGGACACCTAGGGGAAGGCCGAATGGGATAGGACGGTTAGGTGGTGGCCGGTAGTTTAGGTTGTGCTAGGTTCGGCTAAGTTAAAGTGGTGGTGACAAAAGCTGAGATGATGATAGGGTGGGTGGCTAGGAGTGGAGAGGTAGTAGAGAAGGGTTTAGGTAGAGTTAGAGAAGGCTTACCGAATGGGGAGAGGCGGTGGATGAAGAGAGAAGCAGCTGGATGTGGGAGCTCGGCTGGTTCGGTTGGGTGAAGGTGGTGGCGTCCGGCTGGGTGAGGTGGTGGTGGATGGATGAGGGAAGGTGGCGGTGCAGGTAGAGCTGGTGGAGCAAATGGAGCAGGCGGGCAGGTGGAGAGTGGTCCCGGCTGGGTTGGAAAAGGGTGGTCCCGGCTGGGTGAAGTGAGGGCTCCAACTTGCAAAACCCGCCCCCAAGGGGGGGGGTTTAAATAGGGGATGGGTAGGTTGGTTAGGGCTGGGCTTGGGGTAGTGGTTAGGTGGTTTAGGTAGGGTGGTATGTAGATAAGGTGGGCTGGAAAGGGTTGGGCCAGATATTTTGAAAACTAGGGGTTTGGGTAGATTGTGGGTTAGGGGTGGTTTAGGGGTTTAGGGCTAGGTTAGGTGGTTGGGTTTTAGGGTGAGGTTTAGTGAACTAGGTTAGGTGATTAGGGGGGGATTTTTAGCAAAAGGGGGCTTTTCCTAGCTATTTCCCTATATGTATGATCATGCATGAACGACTCTTTGAATGCATGCATGAGAAAAATTTTATTTTTGGTTTTTGAGCCCGAAGAGAGCCTTTTGAGGCTGGTTGCTCCGAGCAGGTTTTTACCCATGTCTTTTTGACATTCGTGGGTTTTTCGAAAATTTCTTTTTGAAAAGGAACTCCTTTTAACTTGTATCGAAAAGGACTTCCATTTTTCATACTTCCCTTCATTCGGGTTTCAATACCTGCTACTCAGTAGAGGTTTTTGGGTAGGAAAACTTGGAAAACATTTCAAAGTTCCATTTCCTACAAAACAGAGTCGAGTTCTCAAACAAAATGAAATCCAAATAAGCCGATTTTATTCGTACTTTAGGATTTTCGCAAATTTGCATCTTTTTCCTCAGGGATAAGCCGTAGGGATATGGGAAAGAGATACCACGGTCCCTTCTGAAGCGTCCCGTGGTTTTAGGCAAAGAATCGGAAAATCGCTCTTTGGAGCTTTGGCTTTTTGTTTCTTTTTCATAGAGGGTCTCCCTTTGGGAGTATTTTTTCATTAATCCCTCTTTTCTTTAAAGGAGAGCAGCTCTTTGGAGGAGTTTTTGTATTCCCTGTTTATGAAGGGAAGACCTCTTTGGGAGGAGTGTTTTTATATCTCCTTTTTCTTTTGAAACGAGAAGACCTCTTTCGGAGGAGTTTTTGTATTCCCTGTTTATGAAGGGAAGACCACTTTCGGAGGAGTTTTTGCATTCTCGTTTTTTTGTTTTTCTTTTGAAAACAGCCAATTTTCCTTTTCGGAGAGAAAGTAGGATGGGGGAGGGCTTATCCCTTTGGTTACTCGATTCAAACGAGATCGTCCTATTTCTTAATAGCATCTGCTATTCGAAAATATTTTGATATTTTGAACAAGGCTTAATCTTGTAAGCCAGGGTTCTTTGAAATATAGCCAATTCATTTTTGGAAGACTCTACTTTTCGAAAAGTATAGATTCCTCCATTCGGGGTTATACAATCTACTTCGATCCTTCTTTCAAGAAGTTTCAAAGGAGTTCGATTTTTCAAAATCTTTTTGAAAAAGGATTCAGCATAAACCCTTTTGAATATTCGGGCATTTTTGGGGTTTTGCTAATTTCTATCCACAATATCAACAAATTTCTAATTTTTGTTGCCCTTTCGAAGACATGGGGACATTTCTACTCGAGTTTGCCACCCTTTTGGGCTTTCTTCGGGGTGATATGATGCATGCTATGCACTCCATGTGATTTAAAATGGAAATACATGTTTTTATGCAATGATGAACACATGAAATGTATCTCACAAATCATGAAGGAGATGCGTTCACTTATCCATGGAAAGTGTCTAGGGGCTGTGTTTAAAAATGCCCCTAGCTTGATGGGAATTTCGCATGGCCATATGGTGAAGGGCCATGGTTTTTCAAAGGGATTTTGGATGGACAATGGTATGTTCATGTCCATGCACTTCCATGGTTTTTCTAACATGATCATGATACTTTTTGCTCAAGGATGGGAAACATGACCAGCCCTAAGTGATTGTCATGGCCATCAGGTTTTAGTTTTGACATGGTCTCCATATTTCATCGTGAGATTCATGTTCTTTATCCTAACACAATCAAGGTTTTCATATAAACCAGAAGTTTGAAGAAAATCTTTCTTTTCACAGCCATGAAAGGTTTTTGTGAAATGCTAACCCTTTTTCGAGATTCTCATTTCCTTTTTAAAATTTGCCTCGAAGGTGTTGGTTTTGATTTGTATGGAGACATGCCTATGAAGGCTCGATACTTAGGGGGTCGACTCCTATTGCCCCTTTGATTTTGCAAAACCCTGAATTCGATTTCTAGAATGATGTCTAGACTCGATGCATATGAATGATTTCAAAGTGTAATGCATGATGCTTATGCACACACTATGGGTTAACTTATTTCTAAAAATCCCCAATTTTCCATAAGTTAAGGATTTTGCGAAGTTCAGGAAGCTTGGAGGTGTTTATTCCTCCTTGCTTTAGTGATTCTCGAGCTTTTCATTTTTGAAAAAGCTCTAGGCAAAAGGGTGGATGGGACCAACTTTTCGGATACTTGGTTTCAGGGAGTATATACATTTTTTCGAAAGCATTTTTACAATTTTTCGAAAATGGGCTTTGTACATGGCCAAAGGCTTTTGAAACAAAATTTCTTTTTGGAATTTTCGTTTTTCCAAATGTTTTTGAGATTTTGAGAGTTTTCAATTTTTTTTGTCTTTTTCAAAAGTAGGGATCTTCTATTGAACCTTCAAAGAAAATATTCATGAATCAGACTCTAATCAGATAGGTCTAAGACATGGGTTTCGGTTTTAGAGGTTCTACAAGGCACCCTTGACCCAGATGGTCTTAGGTGGCGGCTCTGGTGGTATGGGTGGGCTGTAGCCCAGTCCATATCGTTCCCTATTGGTTTTAGGTAGGACAGGCTCAAGCCTACCTTGGTTTCGGGTTCCCAGGCCCGCGTAGGGTTTATATCCCATATTCAGAATCATGTTCCAAGACTTTTTGCTTTTCGAAAAGTTTTGGTATAAATCATGATCTTGGAACATGGAATCATCCATGTTGGGGATATATACCCTTTTGGATATCGGGAGTTTGGATTCCGGGGTGATGGAAGACTTGGGCTTCCATACAAACCTGGTTTGGGAGACTTTGCCCTCAAGGAAAGCCAAGCTTGGTTCCTTGAGGAGTTTTGGACATAGTAGGGTTATGGAAAACTTATGGTTCCATACCCTGTTTTGGGAAAAATTTACTTCAAGGGGAGCCATGCAAGGTCCCTTGAAGTCTTTGACTTGGTCCCTAGGTTCAACTCGTGGTGCCCCTAGGGATTGATTTTTTTGTTTTAAAGCCATAGCCTTGGCTCCAGGGCACAAGACTAGGCTCGAAGAAGTGGGTTTTTCTATGGTAGGGTTATGAGCTCCTAAGATGTCGATGCATGCATTAGGGGTCTCCATGTCTACCATTTTCGAAACTTCTTTTTGTTTTTGAAATTCCTTTGAATGGTGCGCGATAGTTGGCGCACCTTGAAAATCCTCAAGTTTTGGCACAGTTTGTGGGTTTGTGTGTGCAAAGGGGTTATCCAATGCATCTGATGACCCTACATGAAGAAGAGAGTCTTGAGAAGGATGGGTTTCAGGCATACCTCTTTGTGGCTTGTCTACCTTTTCAGGGTGAGAGCAAGCCGATTTCCCGGGTAACTCTGTTTTGAGCCCCCGGGGTTTAACGAGGCGTTTCCTTTCGAAACCTTCCTGTTTTTCACTCTCGTTCCTTTGTAGGGTGTGGACTTCATGTCCCACTGTATGTGTGTGCCTAGACTTAGGACTTGAAGTTTTCAAAATTCCAAAATTTTGTTTTTCAATTTTTTGGTCTTTTTCCAAATTTTCAAGATTTTTTTGGTTTTTTGAAATAGAAAAATCTTTTTTTGGTTTTTCTATGGATTTTGAAAAGCTTGAAGTTGTAGGAGTGGACGACTTATCCCTTTGCCGGAATTTGTCTCTAATCTCCAATCCTTCGTTGAGTTTGAGATCGGTTTTCAATTCACGATCCGTATGTGCCCTCGAAGAGCTGCTATGTGTTCGATGGGCTTTAAGCTCCTTGCTTAAAGCATCCATCTTTTGAAATATTTTTTCAATCTCATCGAGCTCTCTTTGGGCTTTATCTGATTTGAAAACCTCTTTTAGTTTACTCAACGAAGATTTTTGTAGCTTTCTATCCATTTTCATGCAATTTTCCTAAGTATGCACGATTTTTGAAAAACACTCTTTTTTTTCGAAAATTTGAGTATAACTCGTTTGTTTGAAGTCTGCTTAAGTCCCGGGTCCCACCGGGCGTGCCAAATCTGTAGACACCGAAAATTTTCACTTGCGGGTTCTTAGGCCTGAAGTGAACCTTTTCGCAATCTACTTCGCTTTATGGGCGTGCCAGCTAGTTTACTTTAACTAGCAAAGTATGTTTTGAAAACAATCTGACTTTTGAAAGGCGATTGTAGGCAAGCGGGATTTTTACGTCGCAGACCTTCTTGCACCGATGCGCAAGGGTCAGTCTGTACGCTTAGAGACTTCGTTTTGAAACAAGTTTAACTCAAAATATATTTTGAATGAAGAAGTGTTTTAAAACCTTTTGAAAACCATGCATTTGGGCGATTTTGACTTTGTAAGGGTTGGACGACCCTAAGTCTTGCACGATTTGATTCGGGTTTGTACGATTCTCAGATTTTAGATCACGTGGATTTGCACGTGCCTAAGTTTTTCTTTTTATCCCTTTATGGGCCACCTAGGTGTGTGTTATGAACACTCCACTACATGGGGCGAATTTGAGCGGGAGTACGGGGCTTGCTTCGATGCAATATGCGTCCTACCTCGTGGTATGGCGTAGATGCAATGCAAACTCACGCTACTCCAAAGGGAAAACCCGAAATTAAAAGACAATGCCGAAGGGAAATGACTTGTAAAGTAAATAGCCGAAGGGAAATGACTTGTAAAGTAAATAGCGGAAGGGGAAATATGGCTATATCTTAAGAGCGGAAAGGCTCAATTGTGTAAGTGTGTGTCGTGTATATATTGAAAGACAACGCACACGACTTGAACCTTAAAACCCGAATCTTAAAGACGTAGCCGAAAGAAATACTTTATATAGAGTATATGTAGGGGCCCTTACTTGGGTCTTGTAAATAAGAGCGAAGGCTCAATGTGTGTGCGTGCTTGAATTGAAAGACTTACACACACGACATGAAATGAAACCCAAATATAAATTGCAGTATGCCTTGACTAAGGTCTTGGGAGTAAGAGCGAAAGCTCAATGTGTGTGAGTGTAGAGTTGAAGTACTACGCACACGACATAAATGAAACCCAAATATAACTGCAATAAGGCCTTTACTAAGGTCTTGGGAGTAAGAGCGAAGGCTCAATGTGTGTGCGTGTGGAAAATGGAAAGACAACACACACGACTTAATTAAAAACCCCCTTGACTTAAAATATATAAATATAACTATATATTAAGGGCTGGTTAGGCCCGTGTGTGTGCAAGAAGTGTACGACTAAGAGCGGAAAGGCTCAAGTGCACGTGTGTGTGGGTGTGTCAAACCACGTTATTACAATCGGGGGGAGACGAAGCTCCTTTACTACAACCCCGTATCAAAATTTAATTGAATATAAAGCAAGTTAATGTAATAGACCAAGTTTAGACACTTACAAATAGCCGGTCCATGTTCAACTTGCCTGCACGTGGGCTCACGGTTCACCTTGGGCAGCCAAGAGGGGGTTATCCTAGGTGGCTTTGAGAGAGGTTCTATGAGGCACGGTTAGGGTCTTAGGGGAACTAAGGTTCGGCCAAGACGGGGGCTGTGTAGGGTCTGTCCTAGGGTCTGTCCTAGGGTGCAGGTCACGGCCAGGGTGCAGGTTAGGTCAGCAGGGGGGTGATCAAATCAGTAGGGAGGTGGTCGGGTGGCTGGCGCGGCTGTTGGGCGCCTGGCGCAGCAGACGGGCGCCTGACGCGGCTGCAGTGGCGCGGGGCGCGCTGTGGCGCAGGACGCGCTGCGGCTCGGGGCGTGCAGGCAGGCGAGGGGGCGCGCGGCAGGCAGCAGGGCGCGGTGTGCTGCGGGGAGCGCTGTGGCGCGGCAGGCAACAGGGGCGCGCGACAGCAGAAGGGGTGCGCGGTAGGCGCTATTTGCTCACGGCCGGCCGGGGTGAAGTTGTTGGGGTTTGTTAGGGATGGTTTGAGGCGGTTGGGGTTAGGTTAGGTCTAGTTAGGGTTCAGTTAGGGTTAGGTTGGTTCAGTTAGGGTTAGGTTCAGTTAGGGTTAGGTAGGTTCGAACCTAGGCTAGGTTGGGGTTAGGTTTACCTCTTGGAGCCGGTCCTTCTTGGCTTGAGCCCACGTCTCCACGGTTGCAGCCACTTGGTCCAGCCCACCTTGGTTGCAGCCCCTTGGTCTAGACCCACTTAGCCCACATGGCTTGAACCCACCTCACCCAATGAGCCCACATGGCTAGGTCTATCACTCCCTCTCTCTCCTCCCAAATGTTTGCATGAACCCTTTACATGGACCCCCTCACCTCTATTTATAGAGATTTGAGGTGGGTCTTGGATTTGGGTTTGGGGTTTGGATCCATACCCAAATCCAAACACTATTTGGATCTGGATATTGGATCTCGGATATTTTGAGATCTGTATCCGATCCAAACCCAATATTTTTATGGATACGGATCTGGATATTTTGATCCAGATCCGATCCAATCCAAACACTATTTGGATCCAATCCAAACACTATTTGGATCCAATCCAAATCCAAACACTATTTGGATCGACCCAAACACTATTTGGATTGGCCCAAATCCAAACACTATTCATTACATGGATTTGGATCTAGATATATATGGTCCAGATCCAAATCAAAATTTCTTCGGACAGTCCTTCTTGGCTTCTCGAGGCGAACGATCTGTGCGGGCACTGGCTTCATCAACGCTCCGTCTGGTGCTGGGTTTTCCCCAACTTTGTCGTCCGGACTCCGTCTCGCCGTTCTGGACTCCGTTGAGCTTTTCATCAAATGGGCTCTGCTTTCTTTTGTTTTTTTTTTATCAGGGAGTGGCTTCTGAAGCTCTGGGCTTGAATCCTCTTCGGGCCTAGGGTCTTCTTTTGCCTTCTGTACCTGTTTTCACATTTCAAAACAGGTCGTCGTTTTGGCTCAAATGAGCTTTTTGGTGTTTCGAGAGTTTTTGAAAAATAGAAGATTTGGGGTGTTTACACCCACCCATACCTCCTAAGCCACCACCTAAGACCATCTGGGTCAAGGGTGCCCTGTAGAACCTCTAAAAACTGAAACCCATGTCTTAGACCTATTTTATTAGAGTCTGATTCATGAAGTTTTCTTTGTAGGTTCAATGGAAGATCCCTACCTTTTCAAAAATCCAAAAAAAAAAGATATTGCCAAAAACCAAAAAAAAAAATTGAAAACCTTCGAAATCTCAAAAACATTTAAAAAACTAAAAATTCCAAAAAGAAGTTTTTCTCAAAAATCTTTGTCAAAAGAAAGCCTTAATACAAATCCTCGAATTTGTATTTCGAAAAAGACAAAAAAATGAAAAAAAATTCAAAAACAATGGCCATGTACAAAGCCCATTCTCAAAAGTTTCAAAATACTTTCAAAATCGTATATACTCCCAAAAACCCAAAAGTGTCCAAATGCTGGTCATGTATACCTTTTGCCCAGAGCTTCCTCAAAACTGAGAAGCTCGAGAATCATCAAAGTAAGGAGGAATAATCACCTCCAAGCTTCCTGAACTTCGTAAAATCCTTGACTTATAGGAAAATTGGGGTTTTTTAGAAGTGAGTCTAACCCATAGTGTGTGCATAAGCATCATGCATTACATTATGAAATCATACATATGCATAAACAACATCGGGTCTAGACATCATCTTAGAACTCAAATTTAGGGTTTATGTAAAACCAAAGGGGCAATGAGAATCGACCCCCTAAGTATCGAGCCATCATAGGCATGTCTCCATATGAATCAAATCCGAAATCTTCAATGTGGATTGCGAAAAATGAGAATCTCAAAAAAGGGTTAGAATTTTACAAAAAGCCTTTCAAAAATATTTTGATAAAAGCCTCCAAAACATTACAATTCATGCAGTGGGTGCTTGACTCGATTAAAATGAAGATGATATTCATACAAAGTGTGCCATACATTTCAAAAAATTCTATTGGCATGTGAAAGAAATCACCAAGCCAAGAGAGAAATTGTGCTTAGCCTTGGTATAGGCCTCCAAATTCGAGACATCATCTCCCCTATCATGAAAAGGGAATGATGTTCATTAAAGCACTCATTTGAAAAACCTATCTTAAACAGATAGGCAAGATAAATGGCAAACCCTTTCAACAGAGTATGAGTTCAAACTAAAGACTCCATTAAGGGACAAGCCTTGCATTGTGTGGCTGAAGTGTCTCTTCGAAACACATTCCCCATGCTTGATCAAAATGTCCCATGAAGGCATGAAGTTTCAAAATGAATTCCAAAAACCATGCTTGACCAATTATTTCAAAGGAAATCAAGCATAGGAAACATATTTCGATCAAGGGGCAGGTATAGAAATCATCTTCATATACAAAGGAAGGATTTCCCGAAATTGCTTCTTCAAAAGAACCAAGTTTTAAACAAAAATTAACCCTACATATGACTCTGAAAAGAAAGATTTCCAGCATCTGGTTAATATGAAAACCTTGATGGTTTTAGGATAAGCACATGAATTCCACGAAGAAGAATGTGGAAATCATGTCAAATTCAAATATGATGGCCATGACGATCACTTAGGGCTGGTTATATTTTCCATCCCTAAACCAAAAAGTATCATGATCATGTTAGAAATACTGAAAAATACCAAAATGTATGGATATCCCCTCGTCCACCCTGAATCCCCTTTTTGAAAAACCATGGCCCTTCACCATGTGGCCGTGTGCATCATACATCTCCAACAAGCTAGGGGCATTTAAATGTATCCCCTAGACACCCTCCATGGAGAACCAATTTCATAAAGAATGTATCTCCATCATAACATGTGAGATACATTTCAGGTTTTCATCATTGCAAAAAGCATGTATTTCCATTGAGTCACATGGAGTGCATATCATGCATTACATTCATATCATATCACCCAATAGGCCTAAAAAGGTGGCAGCCAGAGTAGGAATGTCCCCATGTCTTAAAAAGGGAAACAAAAATCGAAAAATATGTTGATATTGTGGGTAGAAATTTAGCAGACCCTGAAAATGCCCGAATATTCGAAAGGGTCTATGTTAAATTCTTTCGAAAAGATTTTTAAAATCAAACTCCTTTGAAACTTCTTGAAAGAAGGATCAAGGTTGATTATATAACCCTGAATGAAGGAATTTATGCTTTACGAAAAGTAGAGTCTTCAAAAACAAAATTGGCGACATTTTAAATATCCTTGGCTTACAAGATTGAGCCTTGTTCAAAATATCAAAATATTTTCAAATAGCAGATGCTATTAAGAAATAGGACGATCTCGGTTGAATCGAGTAACCAAAGGGATAAGCTTCCCCCATTTTACTTCTCTCCAAAAAGGAAAATTGGCGAAATCCAAAAGAAAAAAGAAAAAGGAGAATACAAAAACTCCTCCAAGAAGAGGTCTGTAAACACCCTAAAAATCCCACGATTTTAGAAAACAAACCCCTGGTTTGCAAATCAACCCAAAAGGCCATTTTGCATTTTCGAAAACCCAGGAGCTTCCCAAAAAGTTTATAAATACTGTTTTGAACCCCCATATCCAGTATAAATTTCCTAAACTCAGGCTAAGTTTCATTTTGCCCAAGACGAACAGGTGAAGCAGAGAAGACGACACCTGATCGAGAAGCAGCCCAGAAACCAGCCCATGAAGGCCAAATCCAAAGTAGCCTCAAGAATGAGTGCAGAGGCCCGAAAGCAGCACCCTGACTTGATAAAAGCTAGGGTCAAAAGGCGAAAGGAAGGCCCAGGCCAGATGCAGAACGCAAGCCCGTCACACCCAGAAGCCAAATTGAATACGTCCACCCAAGTAGAATGAATTCGAGCCAGAAGTGGCGAAATTAAGCAGAAGCGGAGTCCAGAATGGCGAGATGGAGTTCGGACAACAAAGTTGGGGAAAACCCAACACCAGACGGAGCGCTGATGAAGCCAGTGCCCGCACAAAACGTCCGCCTCAAAAAGCCAAGAAGGACCATCTAGAGAAAATTTGGATTGGATCTGGACCATAAATATCCAAATCCATATCCAAATAGTGTTTGGATTTGGGTCGATCCAAATAGTGTTTGGATTTGGATTGGATCCAAATAGTGTTTGGATTGGATCAGATCTTGACCAAAATATCCAGATCCATATGCATAAAAATGTTGGATTTGGGTCGGATATGGATCTCAAAATATCCGAGATCCAAGATCCAGATCCAAATAGTGTTTGGATCAGACATGGATTCCATGATCCAAACCCAAGACCCATATCCAAGACCCACCTCATTTGCCTATAAATAGGAGTAAGGGGGTCTCCAAAAGCTCACGTGAAATCCACATGGAGGAGCTTGGAGGAGAGAGAGAGGGTATTAAGGTGAGTGCTTAGTGCTTTCTTAATTTTGTTTAGTGGGTTAATTGTGGGCTTAAAGAGGGGTTAGTGTGGGTTGCACCACCTTGATTAAGGGCTGGATTTGCTTAAACAAGAAGGCTTTGGAGTGGCTAGTTTGAAGCTTGAGCACACCCCAACCGACCCTAAGAGGTAAGCTCGATTAACTCCCTAAACCCTTCTATCTCTAACCCTCTAAACCACCTTAAACCTACCCTAAATCAACACTACCTAATCCCCTACAACACCCCTAATCCCCAACTAAACCAACCTAACACCCTAACCGACTTAAACCCCTCACTCCCGTGCGCCCCTAACACTACCCAAACTGCCTCCCATCCCCTCTACTGTCCCGCGCGCACCGCACGCGCCCCGCCCGTGCCCTACTCCCACTCTGCGTATGCGCCGCACGCCCACCTAGCACCTAGCGGCTGTCACCCCGACTAGCTCCCGGCCACCCTGCTACACCTCCACCTTAGCTGACCTTCACCCCACCAACTCCACCGACCCCAGCCACTACCTGCTACACCACCACCTCAGCCTAAACTACCCCATACACTGCCCTACACTGCCACACCATCTATCCCCAACACCACTGCCTTACACTCCCCACTCCATACCATACCCCACCCCTTTGTCGTGACCTCTAGCCTAGCACCGCCCACATCACGACCTCCTTTGTCATAACCCCATACCAGCCACCAACACCCACAGCTCTGTAGACACAGAAAATCTTCGACTCTAGATTTCTTAGGCCTGGAGTGAATCCTTTCGCAATCTATGTTCGCTTTTAGGGCGTGTCATCTAGCTTACTCAAACTAGCGAAGTATGTTTTGAAATATCTGACTTTTGAAAGGCAATTGTAGGCAAGTGGGATCTTTTCGTCGCAGACCTTCAATGCGCAAGGGTCAGTCTATACGCTTAGAGACTTCGTTTGAAACAAGTTAAACTCAAAATCGATTTTTGAATAAAGAAGTGTTTGAAAATCCTTTTGAAATCATGCACTTGGCGAGTTTTTGATTTGGGCGACCCTAAGTCTTTCAGTTTCAACCACTTAGGCATGGAGTGTGTGCAAAGTGGCCTAAGACGGGTGTTTTTGCATGATTTGCTCGGGTTTGTTCGATGCAGGAATGCACTCTAGCTCGAGTGTGGCGAGTATGCAATGCAACTCACACAACTTGAATGTAAAACCCGAAATTTAAAGACTTAGCAGAAGGGAAAACCCAAATTGAATGCAACTCACACGACTTGAATGTAAATTGCAGAAATTTAAATATATCTATATCTTAAGAGCGGAAAGGCTCAATATGTGCATGGGTATTGTGTATAAATTGAAATGCAACACATGCAACTAAACCGTAAAACGCAGAAGAAGGGAGATATAGATATATATAAAGCGGAAAGGCTCAATTGTGGCGTGTGTGTATGTATGAATTGAAGGACAACACACACGACTGAATTTAAAAACTGGAATTGAAATGCGTACACAACTGAACTGGGAAAACTCACGCAACAGAAAATATATAGATATGGCTATATCTTAGTGGCTTCTGAGGCTAAAATGTGTGTGAGGTGTTTGAGCAATCGCTCGATTGTTTCTTGGGTGCGAGTGTGTAATTGAAAGACAAACTCACATGACTTAATGTAACAACCCAGTTGAATTAAAATACGTATGTATATGATAAGAGCGAAAAGTCTCAATTGTGTACGTGGTGCTTGTGTACGAGATAAGAGCAAAAAGGCTCAAGTGTACGTGTGTGTCTCGTGTGTCCAGCACTGTTATTACATTCCGGGGGGAGACGACACTCTGTTATTACAACCCCGTATCACGAATTGAATTGAATGAAAAAGAGACTTGATATATATCAAATGACTTACACTTTTCCAGATTCTTGAGTTAGGATTGTACAAGGGATGAGTCCAACATCTTCTTATGGCATTCGTGGCATGTGGGAGCGAAGCCGGAGAGCTTGAGAGCTTGGAGAGACTTGGAGTTCTAGGAGCTGCAAGCTATAATGGGTTTGGGGCTACTTGGGGTCGGTTTGGGCAAGGTAAGACTCGAGCCACCTTGGCTCGAGTGATAGGGTTTAGGTTTAGGATTCGGCCAGCATTTGGCCTTGGGTTTAGTGAGGTTTTCACTTGGTATTAGGCCAGCACTTGGCCTTGGTTTAGGTGTGGTTTAGACTTGGTATGAGGCCAGCATTTGGCCTTGGTTTAGGTCTTGTGAAACTCGAGCCAAGGTGGCTCTAGAAGGCGTGACTTTAGGGTGTGGTTGGGGCTGATCCTAGGCAAACCACGACTAAGTTAAGGGCTGGTTAACTAAGATGGGCCAAGGTGAGCTTAGGGGTTCAAGGCACACACGGTTAAGCTAGGTGAATAACCTGCCGGATGGTAGGTCTTGTCTTGGGTCTTTGTGTAGACACGGAAAATTCCCACTTCTGGTTCTTAGACCCGAAGTGAACCTTTTCGTGTGTCTAAGTCATTTTTAACAAAAAGGGGCGTGCCAGCTAGCTTGATTAAGCTAGCGAAGAAAGTTTTTGAAATCTGACTCTATCGGGGCGACTGTGAGCAAGTGAGCTCTTTTCGTCGCAGACCTTCTTGCACCGATATGCAAGGGTCAGTTTGTACGCTTGGCAAAGTCTTAAAAATCAAACCTCTTTGAAAAATACCCGAAGTGTTTGGGTTTTGTTTGTATGATTGCAAGTTTTATTACACGTGGGATTTGCACATGCCTATGTCTTTCTTTTTAAGCTTTTTAGGGCCAACTAGGTGTGTGCACAAGTGACCTAAGTTGGGCGATTTTTGCACGGGAGTGTGGGGTTTGCTTTGATGCAATATGCGTCCTAACTCGTGGTATGGCATATATGCAATGCAAACTCACACAACTCCAAAGGGAAAACCCGAATTGAAAGACAATGCGGAAGGGAAATGACTTAATGTAAATTGCAAAAGGGAATTTGCAAAAGGGAAATATGGCTATATCTTAAGAGCGGAAAGGCTCAATTGTGTAAGTGTGTGTAGTGTATATATGGAAAGACTATGCACATTTTCACACTCACACGACTTGTAATGTAAACCCAAATATAATTGCAATATGGCCTTGACTAAGGTCTTGGGAATAAGAGCGAAAGCTCAATGTGTGTGAGTGTGGAAATTGAAAGACCATGCACACAACTTGAATTAAAACACCCAAGGGAAATTGCAATACGGCCCTTACTAGGGTCTTGGGAATAAGAGCGAAAGCTCAATGTGTGTGAGTGTGAAAATTGAAAGACCACGCACACAACTTGAATTAAAGCCCATGCAGTACATAATTATAACTATATCTTAAGGGCTGATTAGGCCCGTGTGTGTGCCAAAATCGTGTGCAGCTAAGAGCGGAATGGCTCAAGTACACATGTGTGTGTGGGTGTGCCAAACCACATTATTACAAGCGGGGGGAGACAACGCTCCATTATTACAACCCCGTATCAACTTTAATTAAATGTAAGCAAGTTCATAATAAGGACCGAGTTAGGCACTTACGTGTAGCTGGTCCGGGTTTAACTTACTTGGCTTTGGCCTAGTGAGTCGCCTTGGACAGCCGAAGGGGAGCTCCTTAGGTGCGGATTGGCGACAGGTAGGGTCTTAGCCGAATGAAGACTTGAGGATGGCCGAGTGGTGGGCGCAGCAAGTAGGGATGTTAGGTGGGGTTGTGGTAGGTTAGTGTGCTAGCTAGGTGGTTGCAGGTTGAAGGGTGAAGGTTTAGCTAGGGGCTGAGAAATGGGTGACTAAGGGAAGGTGGTGAGGTGGGGTGTGAAGTGGCCGGGTGTAAGGGAGAAGGCTGTGGTGGCGGGTGATGGAGTGTGTAGCCCCAGGTTAGGTATAGGTGCAGCCCCAGGTTAGGTATAGGTGCATACAAGCTTAAACCCACACTCATTAGGCTAAACCCACATGGTTAACCCAACCTTGACTAAAAGTCAAGCTCACCAACTTTCTCACTCATACTTTATCATCCCATTCTCTCTCTATACCCAAGCTTTTCACATGAATTCTTTGTGGGCCTCACCTCCATTTATGAGAAGGTGATGTGGGCAATGAATGTGGATAGCGAATTGGATCTTTGGATCCAAATCCAAATCCAAATCCAAATGCATGTTTGGGTCTGGATTTGGATATATATGGTCCAGATCCGACCCAAATCTGATTTTCTGACTACTTCATGGCGCTTCGAAACAGATGGTTTGTGCGGGGCTGTAAACACCCCGAAATCCCACGAATTTCTCAAATCCATCTGGTTTTGTAAAAGCAGCCCCAAAGGGCCATTTTGAGTCTGGAAACCTAGGAGCCTTCCAAGCACCCCTGTACATATGTTTTGAACTTTATATTTCAAAAATATATAATATAGCTTCGAAAACCTTTTTAAAACATGTTTTGAAACCCCGAAGCAGCTTGGCCTGATCAAGACAGGACCAAAAAAGCCAAAGAGAGCCCGGAACCGGAGCACATGTCAAACCCGGCACAGCAACTCTCGTATCCAATCCACACCCCTAGGATCTCGAACGTCCAAGACCCTATTATCATCAAAACATCCTTTGAAGTCATCTCCGGAAGGCGAAAACAGAGGCGGACGATCATGTTGGCGAAGACCCAACGCAGACGGAGTACTGATGTTGTCAGACCCTGCACAAACCGTTCGTTTCGAACACAGCTCGAAGGAGTCAGAATTCAATTTGGATTGGATCTGGACCATATATATCCAGATCCCAATCCAAACCCATGTGTGGACTTAGATTTGGATTTGGATCCAGAGATCCAATCCAATATCCATATCCATGGCCCACATCACCTTCTCATAAATGGAGGTGGGGCCCACTTGAATTTCACGTGGGATTATGGGCATGAGAGAGAGTGGGGGAGGATAAGATCAAGTGTGTATTGTAATTAAGCTTGACTTGTGTGTCAAGTTTGGGGTTAATCATGTGGGTTAGCCTAATTAAGTGGGTTTAAACTTGTAATTAGCCAAAACCTAACCTAGGGCTGCACCAACATGATGTGGTTAAGGTCCATGGGTCATGCAAAGGTAGCTTCTTCATCTAATCCTAGCCAAAAACACCTAATCCTAGCCTTCAACCCTAATCCAGTCCTAATCCTAGCCTAATCACCTAACCCACTTCCCTAATCCCGGCCTAATCCTAGCCTAATCACCTAACCCACTTCTCTAATCCTTCCCTAAACCTAGGTTAATTTCCCTAAACCTAACCCAATCCTAGCCTAATCACCTAACCTACCTCACTAAACCTCACCCTAAAACCAACCCACCTAGCTAAACCCTAAACCTCTAAACCACCCCTAGCACACAACCTACCCAAACCCCTTGTATTTAAAATATCTGGCCCTACCCTTTCCAGCCCACCTTATCACCACACCACCCTACCTAAACCACCTAACCACTACCCCAAAACCAGCCCCAACCGCCTCTTGCAGCCCTATATAAACCCCCCCCCCCTTTGGGGCGGGTTTTTTGCTATCTCCAAGCTCCATCTTCCACCAGCCGGGTCCTCCACTCTCCATCCCAGCCGACTCCCATCCTGCTCTACCTGCCCCACAGCCAACCACCACCTGCGCCACTACCTCCCAGCCAAGCACCACCACCACCACCACTCTAGCCGAGGTCCACTTCGCCATCCTCTTCATCCGGCCGAACCTTAACCTGCGCATCCTCTTCACCCGGCTACTCCCCTTCCATCCGCCACCGCCTCCCATCATCCGGTTAGTATCCTCCACCTTACTCCTTCTCCACTCCCTCTCTACTCTCAGCCACCTAACCCACTACCATATCACCCTAGTACTAGCCACTTGCCGCCACCATTCCCTCTTGGCCAGGCCATAACCACCCTAACTACCCGCCACTACCTAGACACCTTAGCTCCATTCGGCCACCCTATCCGACTCCCTAAGACCTGCCCATATCACCCCACTACACCCACTACACCCACTACCACCTGACCCCATCTCCTAGCTAGTTCCCTTCCCTTACACCACTCCTAGCCACCCTAGCAACCCGCCACCATCAAGTCCTCCTAGTCGGCTACTCCAACCGACTGTCATTCCATTCGGCCACCCTAGCAACCCGCCAACCCTAGGTGCTCCGTTAGACCATTCCCTTAGTCACCCTTAGTGTCATATTCTCTAAACTCCACCTTCCTTAGTGACCTTACGTAGTCACCTTAGCCCTACATACGAAACCAGCCCATCCCAAGTAGCCGGCCACCTTCAAGGCTCCTCTTCCATGCACCAAGGCACCCGACCAGCAACCCCCTGCCGTTCAATTTCAAGGAGCTCCCGCTTGCAGCCTGTAGACGCGCGAAAAATCCCCGCCTCTCACCTTTTCAGGGCTTGGAGCGGATCCTCTCGTGTGTCTAAGGCCTATTTATGTAAACAGGGTGTGCCAGCTAGCTTACCTAAGCTAGCGAAGATATATTCTAAACTGACTTCTAATGTGGCGACTGCGAGCAAGTGAGCTCTTGTCGTCGCAGACCTTCTTGCACCGATGCGCAAGGGTCAGTCTGTACGCTTTGCAAAAATCGAGTTTTTGGGACAGAAAGCTTACGAAGCGGTTCGAGGTGTCTAATTCGGGTTTTTTTAGATACGATTGCAGATTTTAGATCACGTGGATTTGCACGTGCCTAAGTCTTTCCTTTTATCCCTTTATGGGCCACCTAGTTTGTGTGTTATGAACACTCCACTACATGGGCGAATTCGAGCGGGGCATGCTTTGATGCAATATGCGTCCAACCTCGTGGTATGGCGTGGATGCAATGCAAACTCACGCTACTCCAAAGGGAAAACCCGAATGTAAAGACAATACTGAAGGGAAATAACCGAAGGGAAATAACCGAAGGGAAATGACTTGTAAAGTAAATGCCGAAGGGAGATATGTATATAGAGTAGGTATATGGGCCCTTACTCGGGTCTTGCAAATAAGAGCGAAGGCTCACTGTGGGTGCGTGCTTGAATTGAAAGACAACACGCACGACATGAAATTAAACCCAAATATAACTTGCAGTATGGCCTTGACTAAGGTCTTGGGAATAAGAGCGAAAGCTCAATGTGTGTGAGTGCTTGAATTGAAGTACTACGCACACAACATGAAATTAAACCCAAATAGTATAGGTCGGCCCTTACTTGGGTCTTTCAAATAAGAGCGAAGGCTCAATGTGTGTGAGTGCTTGAATTGAAAGACAACACACACGACATGAAATGAAAGCCCAAATAGTATAACACGGCCCTTACTTGGGTCTTTCAAATAAGAGCGAAGGCTCAATGTGTGTGAGTGCTCGAATTGAAAGACAACACACTCAACTTAAGCAAAACCCTACAAAATTAAAGTATATGTATATACTTATGTATTAGGGGCTGATTAGGCCCGTGTGTGTTCAAAATCATGCACAACTACGAGAGTGCACGTGTGTGGGTGTGCCAAGCCACGTTATTACAAGCGGGGGGAGACTATGCTCCATTATTACAACCCCGTATCGAATTGAATCTCAAGCAAGTATACAACTAAAGACCGAGTTAGGCACTTACTAATAGCTGGTCCGAAGATGCCTTGCTTGAGCGTGGGCTTGGCCTTCGCCTTGGGCTACAAAAGGGAGCTCCGCGAGATTGAACGGCAAGGGGAGGTGTTGGCCGGATGTTCTTGGTGCACGGAAGAGCGCCTTGAAGATGGCCGGTTGTTAAGGAGGGGCTCTTTTTGGCGTGTTGGGCTAAAGGGCCTAAGTAGGGTCACTAAGGAATAGGGTTTAGTTTTAAGGTAGGTTGTGCAAAGGGTGAACCTATGGGAAGGTCTAACGAATCACCTAGGGTTGGCGGGTTACTAGGGTGGCTGGGAGTGATGTAAGGGAAGGGAGTGGCCGACTAAGGGAGTTTGGTGGTGGCGGGCTGCTAGGGCGGCTAGGAGTGATGTAAGGGAAGGGAGCTAGCTAGGAGATGGGACCAGGTGGTAGTGGGTATGGTAAGTGTCTTGGGGTGATGTGGGCAGGTTTTAGGGAGTCAGATAGGGTGGCCGAATGGGACTAAAAGAGCTAGGTGGTGACGGGTAGTTAGGGAGCTATGGGTTCGGCTGAGTGAGAAGGGTGGCAGCGAGTGGAAGGGTTGATGTTAGGGTGGTAGGGGAGTGGATTAGGTGGCTGAGAGTGGAGAGGGAGTGAAGATGTAGTAAGGTAGGATGTAGGGTACTCACCGAGTGAAGAAGTGGTGGCAGGTGGAAGGGAATCAACCGGATGATGGTGGCGTTCGACTGAAAGGCAGTGGTGTAGGTGGTGGCGGGATGTGGAGCAGGCGGTGGTGGGATGTGGAGCAGGTGGGATTCGGCTAGACTTGGGGAAGTAGAGGACCCGGCTGGGAATGGTTTGGTTAGGTGGGTTGGTTGTAGGGTGAGGTTTAGTGGGCTAGGTTAGGTGATTAGGCTAGGATTAGGCTAGGTTTAGGGAAGGATTAGGGAAGTGGGTTAGGTGATTAGGTTGGGATTAGGCCGGGATTTGGGAAGTAGGTTAGGTGATTAGGTTCAGATTAGGGGTGGATTAGGGTGAAAGGCTAGGATTAGGTATTTTTGGTTAGGTTTAGGTGAAGGAGCTCCCTTTGCATGGCCCATAGACTTTAACCACATCATGTTGGTGCAGCCCTAGGTTAGGTTTTGGCTAATTACAAGCTTAAACCCACTTAATTAGGCTAAAGCACATGACTAACCCCAAACTTGACACACAAGTCAAGCTTAATTACAACACACACTTGATCTTATCCATCCCCACTCTCTCTCATGCCCATAATCCCACGTGAAATTCAAGTGGGCCCCACCTCCATTTATGAGAAGGTGATGTGGGCCATGGATATGGATATTGGATTGGATTTTTGAATCCAAATCCAAATCCAAGTCCATACATGAGTTTGGATTGGGATTTGGATATATATGGTCCAGATCCGATCCAAACTGAACTCTGACTATTTCGAGCTGTGTTCTGTAGACGCGCGAAAATCCCCGCCTCTTTGCCTCTTTCGTGGCTTGGAGTGGATCTTATCGTGCGTCTAAGGCCTATGTATACAAATACGGCGTGCCAGCTAGCTTACTTAAGCTAGCGAAGATATATTTAACACTGACTTCTAAACGTGGCGACTGTGAGCAAGTGAGCTCTTGTCATCGCAGACCTTCTTGCACCGATGCGCAAGGGTCAGTCTGTACGCTTTTGCAAAAATCGAGTTTTGGGGAGAAAGTCTACGAAACGGTTCGAGGTGTCTTATTTCGGGTCTTTAAGATGCGATTGCATGTTTTAGATCACGTGGATTTGCACGTGCCTAAGTTTTTTCTTTTATCCCTTTTTGGGTCGCCTAGTTTGTGTGGTATGAACACTCCACTACATGAGCGAATTCGAGCGGGGGTTGCTTCGATGCAATATGCGTCCTACCTCGTGGTATGGCGTAGATGCAATGCAAACTCACGCTACTCCAAAGGGAAAACCCGAAATGTAAGGACAATACTGAAGGGAAATAACAGAAGGGAAATAACCGAAGGGAAATAACCGAAGGGAAATAACCGAAGGGAAATAACCGAAGGGAAATATGTATATATCTTATGTATATGAGCCCTTACTCGGGTCTTGCAAATAAGAGCGAAGGCTCAATGTGGGTGCATGCTTGAATTGAAAGACTTACACACACGACAAGAAATTAAACCCAAATATAAATTGCAGTATGGCCTTGACTAAGGTCTTGGGAGTAAGAGCGAAGGCTCAATGTGTGTGAGAGTGCTTGAATTGAAGTACTACACACACGACATAAATGAAACCCAAATATAACTGCAATAAGGCCTTTACTAAGGTCTTGGGAGTAAGAGCGAAGGCTCAATGTGTGTGAAAGTGCTTGAATTGAAAGACTTACTCACACGACAAGAAATGAAACCCAAATAGTATAGGTCGGCCCTTACTTGGGTCTTTCAAATAAGAGCGAAAGCTCAATGTGTGTGAGAGTGTTTGAATTGAAAGACAACGCACCCAACTTAAACAAAACCCTTCGGAAATGAAATATATATGTACACTTATATATTAGGGGCTGATTAGGCCCGTGTGTGTTCAAAATTGTGCACGACTAAGAGAGTGCACGTGTGTGGTTGTGCCAAGCCACGTTATTACAAGCGGGGGGAGACTATGCTCCGTTATTACAACCCCGTATCAAATTGAATTTCAAGCAAGTGTATGACTAAAGACCGAGTTTAGACACTTACGAGTAGCTGGTCCGTAGAGGTCTTGCTTGAGCGTGGCCTTAGCTTTGGGCTGCAAACGGGAGCTCCGCGAAGGTATGTGATCAAGGGTGCTGGCCGGCTGCAAATGGGGCGCGGGATATACGCCTCGAAGGGGGCCGGTAGCAAGTAGGTGGCGCCTCCAAGTAGGGAGTTTAGAGTGGCTTAATAAGTGGGTCTTAGGGTCACTAGGGAAGTTAGGTACTTAGGGAAACTGGACCTAAAAGGTGAGCTAGTGGGAAGGCCAAAGAGGACACCTAGGGGGGGGGGGTTGGCCGAATGGGAGATGGTGGCTAAGTAGTGGCCAGCCACTTGGGTTATCCTAGGTTCGGCTAGGCTTAGGTGGTGGTGGCAAAGGGGCTGAGCTGAAGGGAAGATGGGTGGCTAAGAGTGAAGAGGTGGTAGAGAGGGGTTTTGAGGGAGTTTAGGGTACTTACCGAATGGGGAGAAGTGGCGGATGGAGTGGGAGAGTGGCGGGCAGGTGGCTGTCGGCTGGTGGAGTTGGGGGAAGATGGTGGCGTCCGGCTGGGGGGCAGTGGTGGTGGATGGAAGAGGGAAGGTGGCAGAGCAGGTGGCGGCTGGTGGAGCAGGTGGAGCTGCTGGGGAGTGGTCACGGCTGGATGGAAGATGGGAGAAGGAGAGGGCCCGGCTGGATGGAAAGGTGGTTCCCACTTGGAAAACCCGCCCACAATGGGGGGGGTTTAAATAGGGGATGGGTAGGTCGGTTAGGGCTGGGCTGTGGGTAGTGGTTAGGTGGTTTAGGTAGGGTGGTATGTAGATAAGGTGGGCTGGATGGGGTTGGGCCAGATATTTTAAAACTAGGTGTTTGGATAAATCGTGGGCTAAGGGTGGTTTAGGGGTTTAGGGCTAGGTTAGGTGGTTGGGTTTTAGGGTGAGGTTTAGTGAGCTAGGTTAGGTGATTAGGCTAGGTTTAGACTAGGATTAGGGAAATTAATCTAGGTTTAGGGAAGGATTAGGGAAGTGGGTTAGGTGATTAGGTTGGGATTAGGCTGGGATTAGGGAAGTGGGTTAGGTGATTAGGTTCAGATTAGGGGTGGATTAGGGGTTTAGGCTAGGTTTAGGCATTTTTGGCTAGGTTTAGGTGAAGGAGCTCCCTTAGCATGGCCCATAGACCTTGATCACCCCATGTTGGTGCAGCCCTAGGTTAGGTTTTAGCTAATTACAAGCTTAAACCCACTCAATTAGGCTAACCCACATGATTAACCCAAACTTGACACACAAGTCAAGCTTAATACAACACTCTTGATATTTTTCACCCCCACTCTCTCTCATGCCCAATATCCCACGTGAATTTCAAGTGGGCCCCACCTCCATTTATGAGAAGGTGATGTGGGCCATGGATATGGATATTGGATTGGATCTCTGGATCCAAATCCAAATCCAAGTCCACATATGGGTTTGGATTGGAATCTGGATATATATGGTCCAGATCCAATCCAAACTGAACTCTGACTCCTTCGAGCTGGGTTCGAAACGGACGATTCGTGCGGGGCCTGACAGCATCAGTACTCCGTCTGCGTTGGGTCTTCGCCAACATGGTCGTCCGCCTCCGTTTCTGCCTTCCGGAGATGACTTCAAATGATATTTTGGTAAGAACAGGGTCTTGGACGTTCGAGATCCTGGGGTGTGAATCAGATACAAGAGTTGCTGCGCCGGGCTCGACAGGTGCTCCGGTTCCGGGCTCTTCTTGGCTCTCCTGGTCCTGTCTTGATCGGGCCAAGCCACTTTGGGGTTTCAAAACATGTTTTAAAAGGGTTTTCAAAAGCTATATGTTTTTGAAAAATAAAGTTTAAAACATATATACAGGGTTGTTTGGAAGGCTCCTGGGTTTCCAAACTCAAAATGGCCCTTTGGGGGCTGCTTGTATAAAACCAGATTCGTTTAAGGAATTCGTGGGATTTCGGGGTGTTTACAGATGCCCCTCTTTGGCCTTGTCCAAATAGATTTGGATAAGGGCAAAGATGACAAACACCCCTTTTAATGTCTCCCTAGATCTAGCCACGAAGAATATGGGATCGTCCCATTTTAACAAAATCTCAATTTTACAAACTCTGGTAGGAGGAGATATCACGCCAAAGGGTTATACTATGGAATCTGGTCCTAAAATGGGGTCATGTTCATGCCAGTATCATGCGTGGAATGCAGATGACATGGGTGTGGTGCCAAGAGTGGCGACCTCCCAGAGACCAGGTGTGGTCGAACTCTTAGAGACTTACAAGGTCTATTGCTCCAAGTGAGCAAATCCTATGTTGTTCGATGTTTGGTTTTCAAAACCTATTTACAAAAGTTATTTACAAAAAGGGACAACTGTCTTGAGCCTCGATCCTAAGGATCTCGAGCTCTTCGTGCTTGCCCTTGTTTGAGTCTTAACACTCGCTTATCTAGCGGAGGTTTTATAAGAAAACAAGCTTCATTTCAAATTCCTACATCTTACTCGAAAGGTCGAATTCTCAAACAAGATGAAATTCAAGTAAGTAAATCCTATTTTTACTTTAGGATTCCTCGAAATGAACCATGCTTTAGCTTGGGATAAGCCAGGGATGGGAAAGAGATACCACGGTCCCTTCTGAAGCGTCCCGTGGTTTAAGGCATAGAAGGCGGAAAACTGCTCTTTTTGAGCTTTTTGGCCTCTTTTTCCTTTTTTATAGAGGGTCTCCCTTTGGGAGTATTTTTTCTTTAATCCCTCTTTTTCATAAGAGAATCGATTTTTCTTTTTCAAGTCTGGTTTCTTTCTTTTGGAAAGAGACTCTAAATGGGAAATTCCTTTTTGATTTGGGCCTTTGTTTTCCTTTTGGAAGGAGAAGAGAAGAGGGGAGGACTTATCCCAAGCATACACTCGATCCATTCCAGATCAGCCTATTTAGAAATAGCACGTACTACTTGCAAGTATCTTGCTATGTTGAACTAGGCCTTTCTTTGTAAGAAGAAGGATTTTGAAATGTAACCACGATTTTGAAAACTCCACTCTTTCACAAGTGTGAATTCTCTCACTTAGGGTCACACGAGTTGCTTTTGCACCTTATTCACACGTCTCAAGGCAGCTATCCCTATAAAATTTTCGAAAACTGGAATTTAATCCAGATCCTACACATGATACTTCTTTAAGTATTGAATATTGATAGGATCTGCTAAATTCCTACCTTCTACATCGATCAACCAATATGAATTATTCGTAGTGGTTGCTCGTACAACATAGGGTCCATCCCAGTTGGGGCGCCACTTGCCTAGGGGGTGTGGGCCACGATGGTGGATGGTTTTCAAAACCAGATCTCCCACTTCAAAGTGGCGAGGTCTTATGTGTTTGCTATAATGTCGGGCTATCCTTTGCCGGTATGCACGAGCATGATCCATGGCAAGGAGTCGCCTCTCATCTAGCAAATCTAGTTCGGCCATCCTAGCATGCTGAAGCGTCTCTAGGGGGAGGTCGAGTGCAATGGATGTATGAAATGAATGCAGTTGGGTATGAATGGGAAGAATGGCGTTTGTGCCATAGACCAATTCGAATGGTGTGGCATTCGTGGGAGCCCGGATGGAAGTCCTATAAGCCCATAAGGCTTCATCCATCTTCTCATGCCACCTCCTACCCTTCTCTAAGGTTTTCTCAATGATACCAATGAGAGTCTTGTTTGTGGCTGGCTTGGCCGTTGCCTTGAGGGTAGTAGGGCGAGGAGAAGTGGTGAGTTATGCCATACGTGTTGCACAACTTAACCATCCGCTCGTTCTTGAATGGGGTACCATTATCAGACACAAGGTCTCGTGGAACCCCAAATCGAGCCAAGATATTCCTCCGGATGAAAGCCACCACATGTTGCCCCATTACATTCGTTAGGGAAATGGCTTCCACCCACTTGGAGAAATACTCCGTGGCTGCTAAAATAAAACGATGCCCATTCGAGGCCTTTGGAAATATGGGGCCTACAATGTCAAACGCCCACATGGTAAATGGCCAGGGGCTGACCACGGAATGCAATGCAGATGAAGGGATATGAATGGCGTGCCCATGCACTTGACATGGATGACACTTTCTAACATGATCGTGATAATCCTTTTTCAGGGTGGACCAAAAATAACCCCCTCTAAGTATTTTCATCGCCATCATGTTGGCATTAACATGACCTCCACATTCTCCGTCGTGGAACTCGTGCATCACTATCCTAGCCTCCTCTAGGTCGATACACCTAAGCAGAATGCCGGTAAAACTCTTTTTGTATAAGACCCCACCCAGAATGGTGTATCGGGTCGAAATCTTACGAATGAATGCCCTATCTTTGGCTGTGGCATCCTCGGTGAATCCCCCATTTTCTAAAAATTGTTTTATGTCATAGAACCAGGGTTTTTCAATAGACTCTGGGTTGTTTTGGCAAATATCCAAGTCGTGTGTGGATGGCTGGGGCGCATGCCATATTTCCAAAGATCTGGTCCCTGAAATGGGATCGACCTTCAGGGCTGAACCCAAGGAAGAGAGGGCATCGGCGATGCCATTGTCCTCTCTTCCCACGTGTGTGAGCTTACACGACTGGAAGGATTGGACCAATCGAGTGGCCAACTCGTGATATGGAAGTAGTTTCTCATTACGTACTTGCCAAATTTTTAAAACCTGGTTTATGACGAGGAGCGAATCTCCAAAGACCTCGATGCATGATGCCCCTAGAGTTTTCGAAATCCTTAAGCCTTGTATGAGTGCTTCATACTCAGCTACGTTGTTGGAACATTCGAAATCTAAGCGGACTGCTATGGGAATCTCACCCTTTTCAGGGGAGATTAGGATGATCCCGGCACCAGCCCCTCGTTGGTTTCGTGCCCCGTCGAAGTGCATCTTCCACACTTGGTTTTTGAAAGAATTTGCCAAAATGTGGTTTTGAAAATGGTTTTGCAATATGCCTTCATCAAGCATTTCGACAAGAGTGGGATATGCGTCCTCCAATGGGAAGTCAGCCACGTAATCTGCTAGGGCTTGCCCCTTAACGGAGATCTGGTGATGGTATTTCAGATCATACTCCATTAGAAGGAGTTGCCATTTGCCCAATCTACCTGTGAGAATGGGTTTTTCGAACAAGTGCTTGATTGGATCAAGCTTGGACACTATCCAGATCTCATGATCTAGGAAGTAGTGTCTGAATTTCTGGCAGGCCCAGACTAGGGCCAAGCACGTCTTCTCCATGGCTTGATAATTTCGTTCATAAGCCAAGAGAGTTTTCGAAATATAGTAGATGGCATACTCCTTATGGGTGTCATCCTCGTATTGAGCCAACAGGGCTCCTAAAGCGTTTACATGCACGGAGATGTATAATAAAAGCGGTTTTCCTTGTTTTGGAGGATTCAAAACGGGGGATTAACCAAGTATGCCTTTAGTCTCTCGAAGGACTTTTGGCATTCGTCATCCCATAAGAATTTCGTACCCTTCCTCAACAGTTTGTTGAAGGGTTCGCATCTAGTTGCCAGATTTGATATGAATCGGCGCACAGATTGTAATCGACCCTGAAGGCTACGGACTTGGGTGAGATTGGAGGGTGGAGCCATGTCTATGATGGCTCGACACTTAGAGGGGTTGACTTCTATTCCCCTTTGGCTCACCATAAAGCCTAGAAGCTTCCCTGATTCTACCCCGAACACACATTTTTGAGGGTTTAGCTTACTTTGTAAAGCCTAAGCCTTTCGAAAATCTTTTGTAAACATTCGATATGGGTGCATCGGGTTTTGGATTTCGCCAAGAGATCATCTACATACACTTCTACAAGCTCGTGAATTTGATCATGGAAGATCGTGTTCATGGCTCGTTGGTATGTTGCGCCGGCATTTTTCAAACCAAAGGGCATGACTGTATAGCAGTACGTGCCCCATGGGGTTGTGAAGGCGGTCTTACCCTGATCTCGTGGACTTAGTTTGATTTGATTATAGCCTGAATAACCATCCATGAATGAAAACATTTCATGATTTGCAGTACTATCGACTATCAAATCTATGTTTGGTAAAGGATAATTATCCTTTGGAGTGGCTTTATTCAGGTTTCTGAAATCGATGCATATTCGAATTTTCCCATTGGTTTTTCGAACTACAATGATATTTGACAACCAATCAGAATACGCAATGGGTTTTATAAATCCGGCTTTTAGCAGATCTTCTAAACCCTCTTTGACTTGCGTGTGTACATTCGGGTGTATTTTCCTAAGCTTCTGCTTTATTGGTTTTACACCTACATCTAAGGGAAGACGATGCTCGACTATGCTGGGATCTATGCCCGGCATGTCTTCATACGTCCATGCAAACACATCTAAATAGGTTCGTAGAAATGCAATGAATGCTAACTTTTCAGTTTCATGCAAGCATGCGCCTATTTTGATGGTTTTGGGATTGGAATCATCCCCTAGGTTCACCTCTACGAAATCTCCTCCTACTGATTGGGAAGGTCTTTCAAAATCGAGAATTCTATGAAATTCTGGGAGCTCAGAAGTGGGATCTTCCTCAAGGGGATCCACTTCTGGGCTTTGATCATTCTCGTGGGCTATAGACCCGAGGGAACTTGATGCGTGATTTTCAAAATAACCTGGTTTTGTACTTGGATTTTCAAGTGATTTCGAAATTTTTGGTCTGGCTATAAAGACGACGTTTCTTTCGAAATCCTTTTCTTTCGCCAAAGTCCTACCAGGAGCGGCTATGTACAAAATCTTTTTGGTATTTTCCAAATTTTCGATTTTTTTGGGTTTTTGTAAAATAAGAACTTTGGGAACTATACAAAGCACACTTTTTTCGAGTTTTTGTTTTTCCATTGTTTTTGGTTTTTCTTGTTTTTCGATTTTTTTTTATTTTAAGTTTTCAAATGTTTTTGGTATTTTTAGAAAAAGGGATCTTCCGTCATACCTACAAAGGTAAAACACTATGGGTTAGACTCGGAACAGGAGGTCTAAACCATAGGTCTCTTCTAAGACAGGCTCCGGGGCACCCTTGACCCAGGTGGTCACAGGGGGTGGCTCCGGCGGTATTCGGGGAGTATAGCCGATCCCATATCGGCTTGGGTTGGCCCTAGGCAGGATGGGCTCTAGGAGACCCTGGTTTTGTGCCCCTAGACTTTTGTAGGGCGTGTAGCCCATGTTTAATAACATGTTCCACGACCTTTTGTTTTTTGAAAAGATGGGATACAAGTCGTGGTCCTGGAACATGCTATCGTCCATATTAGGCTCGTATGGCCTTTTGTCCAGGGGTTTTGGAAATAGGGAACGTTTGGGTTTTCCTAGGAGGATTAGAGTCGGGAGGGGGCCTGCTTTGGGCGGCCCCTTCACACATACAACCTTCCTAGGGTTGTTCAACACGAGCCGAGGTGGCTCAACCATAATTTGCCCCAGGTTAGCCTCATGGGCCTGGGAGCTCGATAAACAAGGGGAGTTTATGATCCCCTGAAGCTGTGGGTGACTCTCACCTAGGATCACTACGACCTGGTCCCTAAAAGGGATCTTGACACACCTGTGGAAGGTGGATGGCACAGCGCACAAACTGTGTATCCAGGGTCTTCCCAGCAACAGGTTATAATGGGGGTGAATGTCCAAGACATGGAACACCCCCGTGTGTTCGATCCCTCCCGTTTCCATTGGGAGTTCGATGGATCCTAAAGGCCTAGACGCATTCCCATCGTATCCAGTGATAACGATGGGGCTTGGGTTCACTGAAGTCAAGGTGACTCCGATTTTGTACGCCACGTGAAGTGGAAGGATGTTGAGCCCTCCTCCACCATCGACTAGGCACCTGTCCAGAGAGTGGTTGTTTAGAACCACCTCGATATGCAGGGCCTGGTTATGGGTTTCGTAGGGTCTATCTACATCATCTTTCGAAAAGGTGATGGGCGATTTTGCTCCTAATAAAGCCACTTGGGCAGACAAGGATTCCGGACTTATGTTCGAATCAACCTTGGCCCTTTCTAGAATTTTCTCTAAGACAAGTCTATGCCTAGGCGAGGTTTTGATAAGCTCTAGGATAGACATGTGAATAGGAATCTTTCAAAGGTGGTTTTCGAAATCATAAGGATTTAGGATGATTTTGTCCTTATCTGCTTTTGGCAGACCACTAGGGATACATGCTTTTGAGGGGCCAGGCACACTGACCACCTTTTGAGCACCTTGAAGGTGCGGGGGTTGGTAGATCCTCCCGGATCTAGTGACTTCCCCCACGACCAGCCTAGGGTTCGAGCTAAACTTGGCTCTAAGGATGAGCTGAGGAGAACCTTGGATTTTCAAAACTGGTCTTGTCGGGGTTTCCACTTTTGGTGGTCCCCGAATGACGACTTGGGCGGGCCTCTTGTATAATACAAGGAGGGGCGCACAAGCAGGTCGACCAGGTTCGGGCTTTCGCGCTAGTTCCTTGGAAATGGTGAGGGTACATACCTCCTTTCCTTTCCCACTGCCACTGGCGTGTTTGGGAAAGGGTTCCTTGAAGATAGCTTGAGGTGGCTCAGGTTCCGCAGTGACCTGGAGCCGGCCCTCCGCTATCAAGTTCTCAATTTTATTTAGAAGAGAGAAGCACCGTTTGGTATCATGGCCTTTGAGCCGATGATACTTGCAAAATCGGTTTAAATACCCCCCTTTGGACGTGACTCCTTCGGGGATTTCAGGGAGTTCGATCATGCCCTGGGCAAGTAAGAGGTCTAGGACCTCCGACACAGGTTGCCCCAGCGGAGTGTACTCCCGTTTTTCAATTGGTTTTGAAAAATTGCGTTCTCTCTTATTTTCTATTTTTTCAAAATTTTTAGAAGTGCCCGCCATGCCTGGATCCACCCGGACATTGGCGATTTTATGGGGCTTTGCCCCTTTGTCCGTTGTGGGCAGCTCATGTGCGATGGGCTTTTCCACACGTGTTTTGGGAACGGCACTTCCTTTCCATAAGTGGTCATATGTCCCTTTTCGTAAGTTGGTTTCGAAAAGGGAGGCCTTTTTTATCAACTTATGAAAAGTTGAAATCTCATGGAGCGAGAGAAGGGTTTTTAACTCGCTTTTGAAATTATCCAGGATGAGCATCACTGCGCATCCTTCGGATATAGGCTCTCGCACTTGGCCCAAAAGAGACCTCCATCTTATAATGAAGGCATGCACGTCTTCGTTCATGCCTTGCTTTGTATCCCTTAAGGTATTTAGGGTTGGCGTGACTTCCACGTTGTGTGCAAATCTTTGCATGAAGCAGTTCGCTAACTCTTCAAAAGTAGCGAACTGGCTTAAGTCGTAGGAAGCCAGCCATTTGGCAGTTGTGCCTTTAAGGGATAGGGGGAACCAATACACCCATTTCATCGAGTCCTTTTTCTTCTTATGGGCTCGACGTGAGAAAAGCTGCAAGTGAGACCTAGGGTCTCCCATGCCATCATACCGATGGAAGTTCGGTATTTCATCGTCACTGTCTGTTTCGTAATCCATAGGAAGGAAATCAGACAGGGCGTAGCTTCTTTTCTCTTTATTTTGCCCTTTCAGCAGTTGCTGTAGGGCTTTATGGTCCTTTTGTGTGAAGGACTCGTGGTATTGGTTGCCTTCCATTACGGAGGCCTCTTTTTGCTTGCGAGGTTTTTCAATTTTCTTTTTAGGCCTTTGTTCACCGTTTGATGAACATGAATCGCCTACTTCAGCCTCTTGGCTGATAGCATCGATTTTGGCCTCAAATTCCCTTCTCAAGTCCTCGATTTCATCTAGTTTTATTTTGTTTTTGAAAATCCTCCTAGAGTGAGAACTTGATGCGCATGAGCCTTGGCTCGACACTTCACTTGGATTGGATTTTGACATGCTTTTCAAGCTTTTTCAAAATTTCCTAAGTAAAAGCAAAGAAAACAAGTTAAAACGACACCTTTATAAAATTTTCGCAAGACTTCTACAAGTAAACTCGACTTTTTGAAAAGGCTCACGTCCCACCGGGCGTGCCAATCTCTGTAGACGCGCGAAAATCCCCGCCTCTTTGCCTCTTTCGTGGCTTGGAGTGGATCTTATCGTGCGTCTAAGGCCTATGTATACAAATAGGGCGTGCCAGCTAGCTTACTTAAGCTAGCGAAGATATATTTAACACTGACTTCTAAACGTGGCGACTGTGAGCAAGTGAGCTCTTGTCGTCGCAGACCTTCTTGCACCGATGCGCAAGGGTCAGTCTGTACGCTTTTGCAAAAATCGAGTTTTGGGGAGAAAGTCTACGAAACGGTTCGAGGTGTCTTATTTCGGGTCTTTAAGATGCGATTGCATGTTTTAGATCACGTGGATTTGCACGTGCCTAAGTTTTTTCTTTTATCCCTTTTTGGGTCGCCTAGTTTGTGTGGTATGAACACTCCACTACATGAGCGAATTCGAGCGGGGGTTGCTTCGATGCAATATGCGTCCTACCTCGTGGTATGGCGTAGATGCAATGCAAACTCATGCTACTCCAAAGGGAAAACCCGAAATGTAAGGACAATACTGAAGGGAAATAACAGAAGGGAAATAACCGAAGGGAAATAACCGAAGGGAAATAACCGAAGGGAAATATGTATATATCTTATGTATATGAGCCCTTACTCGGGTCTTGCAAATAAGAGCGAAGGCTCAATGTGGGTGCGTGCTTGAATTGAAAGACTTACACACACGA
Organism: Brasenia schreberi; assembly: GCA_036023115.1. NCBI lineage: Eukaryota > Viridiplantae > Streptophyta > Magnoliopsida > Nymphaeales > Cabombaceae > Brasenia > Brasenia schreberi. The sequence goes on along the minus strand of JAYKKT010000035.1, from coordinate 493,330 downwards.
CAAGAAATTAAACCCAAATATAAATTGCAGTATGGCCTTGACTAAGGTCTTGGGAGTAAGAGCGAAGGCTCAATGTGTGTGAGAGTGCTTGAATTGAAGTACTACACACACGACATAAATGAAACCCAAATATAACTGCAATAAGGCCTTTACTAAGGTCTTGGGAGTAAGAGCGAAGGCTCAATGTGTGTGAAAGTGCTTGAATTGAAAGACTTACTCACACGACAAGAAATGAAACCCAAATAGTATAGGTCGGCCCTTACTTGGGTCTTTCAAATAAGAGCGAAAGCTCAATGTGTGTGAGAGTGTTTGAATTGAAAGACAACGCACCCAACTTAAACAAAACCCTTCGGAAATGAAATATATATGTACACTTATATATTAGGGGCTGATTAGGCCCGTGTGTGTTCAAAATTGTGCACGACTAAGAGAGTGCACGTGTGTGGTTGTGCCAAGCCACGTTATTACAAGCGGGGGGAGACTATGCTCCGTTATTACAACCCCGTATCAAATTGAATTTCAAGCAAGTGTATGACTAAAGACCGAGTTTAGACACTTACGAGTAGCTGGTCCGTAGAGGTCTTGCTTGAGCGTGGCCTTAGCTTTGGGCTGCAAACGGGAGCTCCGCGAAGGTATGTGATCAAGGGTGCTGGCCGGCTGCAAATGGGGCGCGGGATATACGCCTCGAAGGGGGCCGGTAGCAAGTAGGTGCCGACTCCAAGTAGGGAGTTTAGAGTGGCTTAATAAGTGGGTCTTAGGGTCACTAGGGAAGTTAAGTACTTAGGGAAACTGGACCTAAAAGGTGAGCTAGTGGGAAGGCCAAAGAGGACACCTAGGGGGGGGGGGTTGGCCGAATGGGAGATGGTGGCTAAGTAGTGGCCAGCCACTTGGGTTATCCTAGGTTCGGCTAGGCTTAGGTGGTGGCGGCAAAGGGGCTGAGCTGAAGGGAAGATGGGTGGCTAAGAGTGAAGAGGTGGTAGAGAGGGGTTTTGAGGGAGTTTAGGGTACTTACCGAATGGGGAGAAGTGGCGGATGGAGTGGGAGAGTGGCGGGCAGGTGGCTGTCGGCTGGTGGAGTTGGGGGAAGATGGTGGCGTCCGGCTGGGGGGCAGTGGTGGTGGATGGAAGAGGGAAGGTGGCAGAGCAGGTGGCGGCTGGTGGAGCAGGTGGAGCTGCTGGGGAGTGGTCACGGCTGGATGGAAGATGGGAGAAGGAGAGGGCCCGGCTGGATGGAAAGGTGGTTCCCACTTGGAAAACCCGCCCACAATGGGGGGGGTTTAAATAGGGGATGGGTAGGTCGGTTAGGGCTGGGCTGTGGGTAGTGGTTAGGTGGTTTAGGTAGGGTGGTATGTAGATAAGGTGGGCTGGATGGGGTTGGGCCAGATATTTTAAAACTAGGTGTTTGGATAAATCGTGGGCTAAGGGTGGTTTAGGGGTTTAGGGCTAGGTTAGGTGGTTGGGTTTTAGGGTGAGGTTTAGTGAGCTAGGTTAGGTGATTAGGCTAGGTTTAGACTAGGATTAGGGAAATTAATCTAGGTTTAGGGAAGGATTAGGGAAGTGGGTTAGGTGATTAGGTTGGGATTAGGCTGGGATTAGGGAAGTGGGTTAGGTGATTAGGTTCAGATTAGGGGTGGATTAGGGGTTTAGGCTAGGTTTAGGCATTTTTGGCTAGGTTTAGGTGAAGGAGCTCCCTTAGCATGGCCCATAGACCTTGATCACCCCATGTTGGTGCAGCCCTAGGTTAGGTTTTAGCTAATTACAAGCTTAAACCCACTCAATTAGGCTAACCCACATGATTAACCCAAACTTGACACACAAGTCAAGCTTAATACAACACTCTTGATATTTTTCACCCCCACTCTCTCTCATGCCCAATATCCCACGTGAATTTCAAGTGGGCCCCACCTCCATTTATGAGAAGGTGATGTGGGCCATGGATATGGATATTGGATTGGATCTCTGGATCCAAATCCAAATCCAAGTCCACATATGGGTTTGGATTGGAATCTGGATATATATGGTCCAGATCCAATCCAAACTGAACTCTGACTCCTTCGAGCTGGGTTCGAAACGGACGATTCGTGCGGGGCCTGACAGCATCAGTACTCCGTCTGCGTTGGGTCTTCGCCAACATGGTCGTCCGCCTCCGTTTCTGCCTTCCGGAGATGACTTCAAATGATATTTTGGTAAGAACAGGGTCTTGGACGTTCGAGATCCTGGGGTGTGAATCAGATACAAGAGTTGCTGCGCCGGGCTCGACAGGTGCTCCGGTTCCGGGCTCTTCTTGGCTCTCCTGGTCCTGTCTTGATCGGGCCAAGCCACTTTGGGGTTTCAAAACATGTTTTAAAAGGGTTTTCAAAAGCTATATGTTTTTGAAAAATAAAGTTTAAAACATATATACAGGGTTGTTTGGAAGGCTCCTGGGTTTCCAAACTCAAAATGGCCCTTTGGGGGCTGCTTGTATAAAACCAGATTCGTTTAAGGAATTCGTGGGATTTCGGGGTGTTTACATGTTCGAAATGGACGGTTTGTGTGGGGCCTGACAGCATCAGTGCTTCGTCTGCGTTGGGTCTTCGCCAACATGATCGTCCGCCTCTGTTTTCGCCTTCCGGAGATGACTTCAAACAATGTTTCGATGATAACAGGGTGTTGGACGTTCAAGATCCTAGGGGTGTGAATTTGAGACAAGAGCTGCTGTGCCGGGCTCGACAAGTGCTCCGGTTCCGGGCTCTCCTTAGCTCTCCTGATCCTGTCTGGATTAGGCCAAGCTGCTTCGGGGTTTCAAAACATGTTTTAAAAGGGTTTTCAAAAGCCATATTATGTATTTTTGAAATATAAAGTTTAATACATATATACAGGGTTGTCTGGAAGGCTCCTGGGTTTCCAGACTCAAAATAGCCCTTTGGGACTGCTTTTACAAAACCAGATGGGTTTGAGAAATTCGTGGGATTTCGGGGTGTTTGCAGATGCCCCTCTTTGGCCTTGTCCAAATCGATTTGGATAAGGGCAAAGATGACAAAGACCCCTTTCAGTGTCTCCCTAGATCTAGCCACGAAGAAAATGGGATCGCCCCAATCTTTTAACAAAATCTCAATTTAAAACTCTGGTAGGAGGAGATATCACGCCAAAGGGTTATGGTATGGAATCTGGTCCTAAATGGGATCAGGTTTATGCAAATGTTCATGCGTGGAATGCAGATGCATGACATGGGTGTGGTGCCAATAGTGGCGACCTCCCAGAGACCAGATGTGGTCGAACTCTAGAGACTTACAAGGCCTGTTGCTCCAAGTGAGCAGATCCTACGCCTTACTCGAAACGTCGAATTCTCAAACAAGATGAAATTCAAGTAAGTAAATCCTATTTTTTCTTTAGGATTCCTTGAAATGAACCATGCTTTAGCTTGGGATAAGCCAGGGATGGGAAAGAGATACCACGGTCCCTTCTGAAACGACCCGTGGTTTGAGGCACTGAAGGCGGAAAACTGCTCTTTTTGAGCTCTTTGGCCTCTTTTTCCTTTTTTTCATCGAGGGTCTCCCTTTGGGAGTATTTTTTCTTTAATCCCTCTTTTTCATAAGAGAATCGATTTTTCTTTTGAATTCTGGTTTCTTTCCTTTTGGAAATAGAAGAGAAGAGGGGAGGACTTATCCCAAGCCTACACTCGATCCATTCTGGATCAGCCTATTTAGAAATAGCACGTACTACTTGCAGGTATATTGCTATGTTGAACTAGGCCTTCCTTTGTAAGAAGAAGGATTTTAAAATGTAACCACGATTTTGAAGACTCCGCTCTTTCACAAGTGCGAATTCTCTCACTCAGGGTCACACGAGTTTGCCTTTGCACCTTATTCACATGTCTCAGGGCAGCTATCCCTAAAATTTTTGAAAACTGGAATTCAATCCAAATCCTACACATGATACTTCTTTAAATATTGAATATTGATAGGATTTGCTAAATTCCTTCCTTCTACATCGATCAACCAATACGAGTTGTTCGTAGTGGTTGCTCGCACAACATAGGGTCCATCCCAGTTGGAGCGCCACTTTCCTAGGGGGTGTGGGCCACGATGATGGATGGTTTTTAAGACCAGATCTCCCACTTCAAAGTGGCGAGGTCTCATGTTTTTGCTATAATGTCGGGCTATCCTTTGCCGGTATGCACGAGCATGATCCATGGCAAGGAGTCGCCTCTCATCTAGCAAATCTAATTCGGCCATCCAAGCATGCTAAATCGTCTCTAGGGGGAGGTCGAGTGCAATTGATGTATGAAATGAATGCAGTTGGGTATGAATGGGAAGAATGGCGTGTGTGCCATAGACCAACTCGAATGGCATGGCATTTGTGGGAGTCCGGATGGAAGTCCTATAAGCCCATAAGGCTTCATCCAGCTTCTTGTGCCACGTCCTACCCTTCTCTAAGGTTTTCTCAATTATGCTAATGAGAGTCTTGTTCGTGGCTTCGGCTTGGCCGTTGCCTTGAGGGTAGTAGGGCGAGGAGAAGTGGTGAGTTATGCCATACGTGTTGCACAACTTAACCATCCGCTCGTTCTTGAATGGGGTACCATTATCAGACACAAGGTCTTGTGGAACCCCAAATCGAGCCAAGATATTCCTCCGGATGAAAGCCACCACTTGTTGCCCCATTACATTGGTTAGGGAAATGGCTTCCACCCACTTGGAGAAATACTCCGTGGCTGCTAAAATAAATCGATGCCCATTCGAGGCCTTTGGAAATATTGGGCCTACGATGTCAAACGCCCACATGGTAAATGGCCAGGGGCTGACCACGGAATGCAATGCAGATGAAGGGACATGAATGGCGTGCCCATGCACTTGACATGGATGACACTTCCTGACATGATCGTGACAATCCTTTTTCAGGGTGGACCATAAATAACCCCCTCTAAGTATTTTCATTGCCATCATGTTGGCATTAACATGACCTCCACACTCTCCATCGTGGAACTCGTGCATCACTATCCTAGCCTCCTCTAGGTCGATACACCTAAGCAGAATGCCGGTAAAACTTTTTTTGTATAAGACCCCACCCAGAATGGTGTATCGGGTCGAAATCTTACAAATGAATGCCTTATCTTTGGGTGTGGCATCCTCGGTGAATCCCCCACTTTCTAAAAATTGTTTTATGTCATAAAACCAGGGTTTTTCAATAGACTCTGGGTTGTTTTGGCAAATATCCAAGTTGTGTGTGGATGGATGGGGCGCATGCCATATTTCCAAAGATCTGGTCCCTGAAATGGGATCGACCTTCAAGGCTGAACCCAAGGAGGAGAGGGCATCGGCGATGCCATTGTCCTCTCTTCCTATGTGTGTGAGTTTACACGATTGGAAGGACTGGACCAATCGAGTGGCCAACTCGTGATATGGAAGTAGTTTCTCATTACGTACTTGCCAAATTTTCAAAACCTGGTTTATGACAAGGAGCGAATCTCCAAAGACCTCGATGCATGATGCCCCTAGAGTTTTCGAAATTCTTAAGCCTTGTATGAGTGCTTCATAATCAGCTACGTTGCTGGAACATTCAAAATCTAAGCGGACTGCTATGAGAATCTCACCCTTTTCAGGGGAGATTAGGATGACCCCAGCACCAGCCCCTCGTTGGTTTTGTGCCCCATCGAAGTGCATCTTCCACACTTGGTTTTCGAAAGAATTTGCCAAAATGTGGTTTTGAAAATGGTTTTGCAATATGCCTTCATCAGGCATTTCAACAAGAGTGGGATATGCGTCCTCTAAGGGGAACTCAGCCACGTAATCAGCTAGGGCTTGCCCCTTGATGGAGATCTGGTGATGGTATTTCAGATCATACTCCATTAGAAGGAGTTGCCATTTGCCCAATCTACTCGTGAGAATGGGTTTTTCGAATAAGTGCTTGATTGGATCAAGCTTGGACACTATCCAAATCTCATGATCTAGGAAATAGTGTCTGAATTTCTGGCAGGCCCAGACTAGGGCCAAGCACGTCTTCTCCATGGCTTGATAATTTCGTTCATAAGCCAAGAGAGTTTTCGAAATATAGTAGATAGCATACTCCTTATGGGTGTCATCCTCGTATTGAGCCAACAGGGCTCCTAAAGCATTCGCATGCACGGAGATGTATAATAAAAGCGGTTTTCCTTGCTTTGGAGGGTTCAAAACGGGGGGATTAACCAAGTATGCCTTCAGTCTCTCGAAGGACTTTTGGCATTCGTCATCCCAAAAGAATTTCGTGCCCTTCCTCAACAATTTATTGAAGGGTTCGCATCTAGTTGCCAGATTCGATATGAATCGGCGAACGGATTGTAAACGACCCTGGAGGCTACGGATTTGGGTGAGATTGGAGGGTGGAGCCATGTCTATGATGGCTCGACACTTAGAGGGGTCGACCACTATTCCCCTTTGGCTCACCATAAAGCCTAGAAGCTTCCCTGATTCTACCCCGAATACACATTTTTGAGGGTTTAGCTTTACTTTGTAAAGCCTAAGCCTTTCGAAAATCTTTTGTAAACATTCGATATGGGTGCATCGGGTTTTGGATTTTGCCAAGAGATTATCTACATACACTTCTACGAGCTCATGAATCTGATCATGGAAGATCGTGGTCATGGCTCGTTGGTATGTTGCGCCGGCATTTTTCAAACCAAAGGGCATGACTGTATAGCAGTACGTGCCGCATGGGGTTGTGAAGGCGGTCTTACCCTGATCTCGTGGACTTAGTTTGATTTGATTATAGCCTGAATAGCCATCCATAAATGAAAACATTTCATGATTTGCAGTACTATCGACTATCAAATCTATGTTCGGTAAAGGATAATTATCCTTTGGAGTGGCTTTATTCAGGTTTCTGAAATCGATGCATATTCGAATTTTCCCATTGGTTTTTCGAACCACAACCATATTTGACAACCAATCAGAGTATGCAATGGGTTTTATAAATCCGGCTTTTACCAGATCTTCTAAACCCTCTTTGACTTGCGTGTGTACATTTGGGTGTATTTTCCTAAGCTTCTACTTTATGGGTTTTACACCTGCATCTAAGGGAAGACGATGTTCGACAACGCTAGGATCTATGCCCGGCATGTCTTCATACGTCCATGCAAACACATCTAAATAGGTTCGTAGAAATGCAATGAATGCTAACCTTTCAGTTTCATGCAAGCATGCGCCTATTTTGATGGTTTTGGGATTGGAATCATCCCCTAGGTTCACCTCTATGAAATCTCCTCCTACTGATTGGGAAGGTTTTTCAAAATCGAGAATCTTATGAAATTCTAGGAGCTCAGAAGTGGGATCTTCCTCAAAGGGATCCACTTCTGGGCTTTGATCATTCTCGTGGGCTATAGACCCGAGGGAATTTGATGCGTGGTTTTCAAAATGACCTGGTTTGTACTTGGATTTTTAAGTGATTTCGAAACTTTTGGTCTGGCTATGCAGACGACGTTTCTTTCGAAATCCTTTTCTTTTCCCAAAGTCCTACCAGGAGCAGCTATGTACAAAATCTTTTTGGTATTTTCCAAATTTTTGATTTTTTTGGTTTTTTGTAAAACAAGAACTTTGGGAACTATACAAAGCACTCTATTTTCGAGTTTTTGTTTTTCCATTATTTTTTGTTTTTCTTGTTTTTCGATTTTTTTTATTTTAAGCTTTTTAAATGTTTTTGTATTTTTAGAAAAGGAATCTTCCGTCATACCTACAAAAGGAAAACACTACAGGTTAGACTCGGAATAGGAGATCTAAATCGTAGGTCTCTTCTAAGGCAAGTTCCGGGGCACCCTTGACCCAGGTGGTCACAAGGGGTGGCTCCAGCGGTATTCCGGGAGTATAGCCGATCCCATATCGGCTTGGATTGGCCCTAGGAAGAATGGGCTCTAGGAGACCCTAGTTTTGTGCCCCCAGACTCTTGTAGGGCGTGTAGCCCATGTTCAACAACATGTTCCACGACTTTTTATTTTTCGAAAAAGTTGGATACAAGTCGTGGTCCTGGAACATGCTATCGTCCATATTGTGCTCATATGGCCTCTTGTCCAGGGGCTTTGGAAATAGGGAACGCTTGGGTCGTCCTAGAAGGGTTAGAATCGAGAGGGGACCTGCTTTGGGCGGCCCCTTCACATATACAACCTTCCTAGGGTTGTTTAACACGAGCCGAGGTGGCTCAACCATAATTTGCCCCAGGTTAGCCTCATGGGCCTGGGAGCTTGATAAACAAGGGGAGTTTATGATCCCCTGAAGCTGTGGGTGACTCTCACCTAGGATTACAACGACCTGGTCCCTAAAAGGGATCTTAACACACCTGTGGAAGGTGGATGGCACAGCGCACAAACTGTGTATCCAGGGCCTTCCCAACAACAGGTTATAATGAGGGTGGATGTCCAAGACATGGAACACCCCTGTGTGCTCGATCCCTCCCATTTCCATTGGGAGTTCGATGGATCCTAAAGGTCTAGACGCATTCCCATCGTATCCAGTGATAACGATGGGGCTTGGGTTCACTGAAGTCAAGGTGACTCCGATTTTGTATGCCACATGAAGTGGAAGGATGTTGAGCCCTCCTCCACCATCGACTAGGCACCTGTCCAGAGAGTGGTTATTTAGAACCACCTCGATATGCAGGGCCTGGTTATGGGTTTTGTAGGGTCTATCTACATCATCTTCCGAGAAAGTGATGGGCGATTTTGCTCCTAATAAAGCCACTTGGGCAGACAAGGATTCCAGACTTATGTTCGAATCAACCTTGGCCCTTTCTAGAATTTTCTCTAATACAAGTCTATGCCTAGGCGAGGTTTGTGTAAGCTCTAAGATAGACATGTGAATAGGAATCTTTGAAAGGTGGTTTTCGAAGTCATAAGGATTTAGGATGACTTTGTCCTTATCTGCTTTTGGCAGAACAATAGGGATACATGCTTTTGAGGGGCCAAGCACACTGACCACCTTTTGAGCACCTTAAAGGTGCGGGGGTTGATAGATCCTCCCGGATCTAGTGACTTCCCCCACGACCAGCCTAGGGTTTGCGCTAAATTTGGCTCTAAGGATGAGCTGAGGAGAACCTTGGATTTTCAAAACTGGTTTTACCAGGGATTTCACTTTTGGTGGTCCCCGAATGACGACTTGGGCGGGTTTCTTGTATAGTACAAGAATGGGCGCACAAGTGAGTCGACCAAACTCTGGTTTTTGCGCTAGTTCCTTGGAAATGGTGAGGGTACATACCTCCTTTCCTTTCCCACTGCCACTGGCGTGCTTGGGAAAGGGTTCCTTGAAGATAGCTTGAGGTGGCTCAGGTTCCACAGTGACCTGGAGCCGGCCTTCTGCTATCAAGTTCTCAATTTTATTTAAGAGGGAGAAGCAGTGTTTGGTATCATGGCCTTTGAGCCGATGATACTTACAAAATCGGTTTAAATACCCCCCTTTGGAAGTGACTCCTTCGGGGATTTCAGGGAGTTCTATCATGCCCTGGGCAAGTAGGAGGTCTAGGACCTCCGACACAGGTTGCCCTAGTGGAGTGTACTCCCGTTTTTCAACCGATTTTTGAAAGTTTCGCTCCCTCTTATTTTCTAACTTTTCAAAATTTTTTGAAGTGCCTGCCACGCCTGGATCCACCCGGACATTGGCGATTTTATGGGGCTTTGCCCCTTTGTCCATCGTGCGTAGCCCGTATGTGATGGGCTTTTCCAAGCGGGTTTTTGGAACGGCACTTCCTTTCCATAAGTGATTGTATGTCCCTTTTCGCAAGTTGGTTTCGAAAAGGGAGGCCTTTTTTATCAACTTATGCAAAGTTGAGATCTCATTGAGCGAGAGAAGGGTTTTTAACTCGCTTTTAAAGTTATCCAGGATGAGCATTACTGCGCATCCTTCGGATATGGGCTCTCGCACTTGGCCCAAAAGCGACCTCCATCTTATAATGAAGGCATGTACGTCTTCGTTCATGCCTTGCTTTGTATCCCTTAAGGTATTCAGAGTCGGCGTGACTTCTACGTTGTGTGCAAATCTTTGTATGAAGCAGTTCGCTAACTCTTCAAAAGTAGCGAACTAGCTTAAGTCGTAGGAAGCTAGCCATTTGGCAGCTGTGCCTTTAAGGGATAAGGGGAACCAATACACTCATTTTATCGAGTCCTTTTTCTTCTTATGGGCTTGACGTGAGAAAAGCTGCAAGTGAGACCTAGGGTCTCCCATGCCATCATACCGATGGAAGTTTGGTATTTCATCGTCACTGTCTGTTTCGTAATCCATAGGAAGGAAATTAGACAGGGCGTAGCTTCTTTTCTCTTTATTCTACCCCTTTTAGCAACTACTGTAGGGCTTTACGGTCCTTTTGTGTGAAGGACTCGTGGTATTGGTTGCCTTCCATTACGGAGGCCTCTTTGTGCTTGCGAGGTTTTTCAGATTTTTTCTTAGGCCTTTGTTCACCGTTTGATGAACACGAATCACCTACTTCAGCCTCTTGGTTGAGAGCATCGATTTTGGCCTCAAACTCCCTTCTCAAGTCTTCGATCTCATCTAGTTTTATTTTGTTTTTGAAAATCCTCCTAGAGTGAGAACTTGATGCACATGAGCCTTGGCTCGACACTTCACTTGGATTGGATTTTGACATGCTTTTCAAGCTTTTTTAAAATGTCCTAAGTACAAGCAAAGAAAACAAGTTAAAAATGACACCTCTTTGAAAATTTTTGTAAGTTCCTAACTTAAAAACTCAATTTTTGAAAGGCTCACGTCCCACCGGGCGTGCCAATCTCTGTAGACGCGCGAAAAATCCCCGCCTCTCACCTTTTCAGGGCTTGGAGCGGATCCTCTCGTGTGTCTAAGGCCTATTTATGTAAACAGGACGTGCCAGCTAGCTTACCTAAGCTAGCGAAGATATATTCTAAACTGACTTCTAACGTGGTGACTGCGAGCAAGTGAGCTCTTGTCGTCGCAGACCTTCTTGCACCGATGCGCAAGGGTCAGTCTGTACGCTTTGCAAAAATCGAGTTTTTGGGATAGTGTAGACGCACGAAAATCCCCGCCTCTTGCCTTTTCAGGGCTCGGAGCGGATCCTCTCGTGGGTCTAAGGCCTATGTATGCAAACAGGGTGTGCCAGCTAGCTTACCTAAGCTAGCGAAGATATATTTAACACTGACTTCTAAACGTGGCGACTGTGAGCAAGTAAGCTCTTGTCGTCGCAGACCTTCTTGCACCGATGCGCAAGGGTCAGTCTGTACGCTTTGCAAAAATCGAGTTTTGGAGAGAAAGTCTACAAAGTGGTTCGAGGTGTCTATTTTGGGTCTTTTAAATGCGATTGCATGTTTTAGATCATGTGGATTTGCACGTGCCTAAGTCTTTTCTTTTATCCCTTTTCGGGCCACCTAGTTTGTGTGTTATGAACACTCCACTACATGGGCGAATTCGAGCGGGGCTTGCTTTGATGCAATATGCGTCCTACCTCGTGGTATGGCATAGACGCAATGCAAACTCACGCTACTCCGAAGGGAAAACCCGAAATGTAAAGACAATACTGAAGGGAAATAACCGAAGGGAAATAACCGAAGGGAAATAACAGAAGGGAAATAACAGAAGGGAAATAACAGAAGGGAAATATGTATATAGAGTATGTATATGAGCCCTTACTCGGGTCTTGCAAATAAGAGCGAAGGCTCAATGTGGGTGCGTGCTTGAATTGAAAGGCTTACACACACGACATGAAATTAAACCCAAATATAAATTGCAGTATGGCCTTGACTAAGGTCTTGGGAGTAAGAGCGAAGGCTCTATGTGTGTGAGTGCTTGAATTGAAGTACTACACACACGACATAAATGAAACCCAAATATAACTGCAATAAGGCCTTTACTAAGGTCTTGGGAATAAGAGCGAAGGCTCAATGTGTGTGAGTGCTTGAATTGAAGTACTACACACACGACATAAATGAAACTCAAATATAACTGCAATAAGGCCTTTACTAAGATCTTGGGAATAAGAGCGAAGCTCAATGTGTGTGAGAGTGCTTGAATTGAAAGACAACGCACCCAACTTAAGCAAAACCCTTCAAAAATGAAAGTATATGTATATACTTATGTATTAGGGGCTGATTAGGCCCGTGTGTGTTCAAAATCGTGCACAACTAGGAGAGTGCACGTGTGTGGATGTGCCAAGCCACGTTATTACAAGCAGGGGGAGACTATGCTCCGTTATTACAACCCCGTATCAAATTGAATCTCAAGCAAGTATACAACTAAAGACCGAGTTTAGGCACTTACGAGTAGCTGGTCCGTAGAGGCCTTGCTTGAGCGTGGGCTTGGCCTTCGCCTTGGGCTGCAAACGGGAGCTCCGCGAGGTTGAGCGACAAGGGGTGCTGGCCGACTGCAAATGGGGCACGGGATAGGCGCCTTGAGGATGGCCGACTGCAAGTGGGTGTCGCCTTGATGTGGGGAATTAAAGGGGCTAGGTGGTAGTGGGGATAGTGGGTGTAAGGGAGTGTTATGGGCAGGTCTTAGGAAGTCTAATAGGGTGGTCGGGTGTAGTTAGTTTGGTTAGGTAGTGGCGGGTAGTTAGGATGTACTAGGTTCGGCTGAGTGAGAAGGGTGGCAGCAAAGGGGAATGGCTGGTGGTAGGGTGTTATGGTAGGGTTTAGGTGGCTGAGAGTGGAGAGGGAGTGAAGAAGGTGAGATGAAGGAGGGGGTACTAACCGTGCTTGAAGAGAGGCGGTGGATGGAAGAAAGCAGCCGGGTGTGGTGGAGCAAATGGTTCGGCCGAGGGCAGGGGTGCTGACAGGTGGTGGTGTAGGTGGCGGTGCAGGTGGTGGTGCAGATGGAGCTGGTGGAGCAGGTGGCTGGGTTTGGCTGGGCTGGGAAGTGGGGTCCCGGCTGGGCTTGGGGAAGGCGACTAGATAGGAGAACCCGCCCCCAAGGGGGGGGTTTATATAGGGATGGGTAGGTCGGTTAGGGCTGGGTTTGGGGTAGTGGTTAGGTGGTTTAGGTAGGGTGGTATGAAGATAAGGTGGGCTGGAAAGGGTAGGGCCAGATATTTTAAATACTAGTGGTTTGGGTAGATTGTGGGCTAGGGGTGGTTTAGGGGTTTAGGGTTGGGTTAGGTGGTTGGGTTCTAGGGTGAGGTTTAGTGAGCTAGGTTAGGTGAATAGGCTAGGTTTAGGCTAGGTTTAGGGAAATTAACCTAGGTTTAAGGAAGGATTAGGGAAGTGGGTTAGGTGATTAGGTTGGCATTAGGCCGGGATTAGGGAAGTAGGTTAGGTGATTAGGCTCATATTAGGGGTGGATTAGGGTGGAAGGCTAGGATTAGGTGTTTAGGGTTAGGTTTAGGTGAAGGAGCTCCCTTTGCATGGCCCATAGACCTTAACCACCTCATGTTGGTTCAACCCTAGGTTAGGTTTTGGCTAATTACAAGCTTAAACCCATTCAATTAGGCTAACCCACATGATTAACCCCAAACTTGACACACAAGTCAAGCTTAATTACAACACTGTTGATATTATCCATCCCCACTCTCTCTCATGCCCATAATCCCACGTGAAATTCAAGTGGGCCCCACCTCCATTTATGAGAAGGTGATGTGGGCCATGGATATGGATATTGGATTGGATTTTTGAATCCAAATCCAAATCCAAGTCCATACATGGGTTTGGATTGGGATCTGGATATATATGGTCCAGATCCGATCCAAACTGAACTCTGACTCCTTCGAGTTGTGTTCGAAATGGATGGTTTGTGCGGGGCCTGACAGCATCAGTGCTCCGTCTGCGTTGGGTCTTCGCCAACATGATCATCCGCCTCTGTTTTCGCCTTCCGGAGGTGACTTCAAACAATGTTTCGATGATAACAGGGTGTTGGACGTTCGAGATCCTAGGGGTGTGAATTTGTGACAAGAGCTGCTGTGCCGGGCTCGACAAGTGCTCCGGTTTCGGGCTCTCCTTAGCTCTCCTGGTCCTGTCTGGATTAGGCCAAGCTGCTTCAAGGTTTCAAAACATGTTTTAAAAGGGTTTTCAAAAGCCATATTATGTATTTTTGAAATATAAAATTTAAAACATATATACAGGGTTGTCTGGAAGGCTCCTGGGTTTCCAGACTCAAAATGACCCTTTGCGGCTGCTTTTACAAAACCAGATGAATTTGAGAAATTCATGGGATTTCGGGGTGTTTACAGATAGAAAGCTTACGAAGCGGTTCGAGGTGTCTAATTCGGGTTTTTTTAGATACGATTGTAGATTTTAGATCACGTGGATTTGCACGTGCCTAAGTCTTTCCTTTTATCCCTTTATGGGTGTAGACGCGCGAAAATCCCCGCTTCTCACCTTTTCAGGGCTTGGAGCGGATCCTCTCATGTGTCTAAGGCCTATTTATGTAAACAAGGCATGTCAGCTAGCTTACCTAAGCTAGCGAAGATATATTCTGACTTCTAATGTGGCGACTGTGAGCAAGTGAGCTCTTGTCGTCATAGACCTTCTTGCACCGATGCGCAAGGGTCAGTCTGTACGCTTTGCAAAAATCGAGTTTTTGGGATAGAAAGCCTACGAAGCAGTTCGAGGTGTCTAATTCGGGTCCTTTAGATGTGATTGCAAATTTTAGATCACGTGGTTTTGCACGTGCCTAAGTCTTTCCTTTTATCCCTTTATGGGCCACCTAGTTTGTGTGTTGTGAACACTCCACTACATGGGCGAATTCGAGCGGGGCTTGCTTTGATGCAATATGCGTCCTACCTCGTGGTATGGCGTAGATGCAATGCAAACTCAAGCTACTCCAAAGGGAAAACCCGAATGTAAAGACAATACTGAGGGGAAATAACCGAAGGGAAATGACTTGTAAAGTAAATGCCGAAGGGAGATATGTATATAGAGTAGGTATATGGGATCTTACTCGGGTCTTTCAAATAAGAAAGAAGGCTCAATGTGGGTGTGTGCTTGAATTGAAAGACTTACACACACGACATGAAATTAAACCCAAATATAAATTGCAGTGTGGCCTTAACTAAGGTCTTGGGAATAAGAGCGAAAGCTCAATGTGTGTGAGTGCTTGAATTGAAGTACTACGCACACAACATGAAATGAAACCCAAATATAACTGCAGTAGGCCTTGACTAAGGTCTTGGGAGTAAGAGCGAAAGCTCAATGTGTGTGAGTGCTTGAATTGAAGTACTACGCACACAACATGAAATTAAACCCAAATAGTATAAATCGGCCCTTACTTGGGTCTTTCAAATAAGAGCGAAGGCTCAATGTGTGTGAGTGCTTGAATTGAAAGACTTACACACACGACATGAAATGAAAACCCAAATAGTATAGGTCGGCCCTTACTTGGGTCTTGCAAATAAGAGCGAAGGCTCAATGTGTGTGAGTGCTTGAATTGAAAGACAACAGACCCAACTTAAGCAAAACCCTACAAAATTAAAGTATATGTATGTACTTATGTATTAGGGGCTGATTAGGCCCTTGTGTGTTCAAAATCGTGCACAACTAAGAGAGTGCACGTGTGTGGGTGTGCCAAGCCACGTTATTACAAGCGGGGGGAGACTACGCTCCGTTATTACAACCCCGTATCGAATTGAATCTCAAGCAAGTATACAACTAAAGACCGAGTTAGGCACTTACTAATAGCTGGTCCGAAGATGCCTTGCTTGAGCGCGGGCTTGGCCTTCGCCTTGGGCTGCAAAAGGGAGCTCCGCGAGGTTGAACGGCAAGAGGTGCTGGCCGAGTGTCCTTGGCGCGCGGAAGATGCGCTTTGAAGGTGGCCGACCACTAGAGATGGGCTATTTTTGGTGTGTTTGGTTAAAGGACCTAAGTAGGGTCACTAAGGGGAGCTCAAAGGGAGACCTAATGGGGCACTTAAGGTTGGCGGGTTGCTAAGGCGGCTGGGAGTGATGTAGGGGAAGGGAGTGGCCGACTAAGGGAGTCTGGTGGTGGCAGGCTGCTAGGGCGGCTAGGAGTGATGTAGGGGAAAGGAGTTAGCTAGGAGATGGGACCAAGTGGTAGTGGGTAGGGTAAGTGTCTTGGGGTGATGTGGGCAGGTTTTAGGGAGTCGAATAGGGTGGCCGAATGGGACTAAAAGGGCTAGGTGGTGGCGGGTAGATAGGGAGCTATGGGTTCGGCTGAGTGAGAAGGGTGGCAGCGAGTGGAAGGGCTAATGTTAGGGTGGTAGGGGAGTGGATTAGGTGGCTGAGAGTGGAGAGGGAGTAAAGAAGTAGTATGTGGTGGCGAAATGGTGGCGGGTGGAAGGGAATCAACCGGATGATGGTGGCGATGGTGGTGGCGTTCGGCTGAAAGGCAGTGGTGTAGGTGGTGGCGGGATGTGGAGCAGGTGGTGGTGGGATGTGGAGCAGGTGGAGAAGGTGGAGCAGGTAGGATTCGGCTGGACTTGGGGAAGGAGAGGACCCGGTTGGGAATGGTGGGCTGCTTCATTGTGAAACCCGCCCCCAAGGGGGGGGGGTTTATATAGGGCTGGGTTAGGTCGGTTAGGGCTGGGTTTGGGGTAGTGGTTAGGTGGTTTAGGTAGGGTGGTATGATGATAAGGTGGGCTGGAAAGGGTAGGGCCAGATATTTTAGATACAAGTGGTTTGGGTAGGTTGTGGGCTAGGGGTGGTTTAGAGGTTTAGGGTTTGGTTAGGTGGGTTGGTTCTAGGGTGAGGTTTAGTGGGCTAGGTTAGGTGATTAGGCTAGGATTAGGCTAGGTTTAGGGAAAATAACCTAGGTTTAGGGAAGGATTAGGGAAGTGGGTTAGGTGATTAGGTTGGGATTAGGCCGGGATTAGGGAAGTAGGTTAGGTGATTAGGTTCAGCTTAGGGGCGGATTAGGGTGGAAGGCTAGGATTAGGCATTTTTGGTTAGGTTTAGGTGAAGGAGTTCCCTTTGCATGGCCCATAGACCTTAACCACTTCATGTTGGTGCAGTCCTAGGTTAGGTTTTGGCTAATTACAAGCTTAAACCCACTTAATTTAGGCTAACCCACATGATTAACCCCAAACTTGACACACAAGTCAAGCTTAATTACAACACACACTTGATCTTATCCATCCCCACTCTCTCTCATGCCCATAATCCCACATGAAATTCAAGTGGGCCCCACCTCCATTTATGAGAAGGTGATATGGGCCATGGATATGGATATTGGATTGGATTTTTGAATCCAAATCCAAATCTAAGTCTATACATGGGTTTGGATTGGGATCTGGATATATATGGTCCAGATCCGATCCAAACTGAACTCTGACTCCTTCGAGCTGTGTTCGAAACGAACGGTTTGTGCGGGGTCTGACAACATCAGTACTCTATCTGCGTTGGGTCTTCGCCAACATGATCGTCTGCCTCTATTTTCGCCTTTCGGAGATGACTTCAAATGATGTTTTGATGATAATAGGGTCTTGGACGTTCGAGATCCTGGGGGTGTGGATTTGATACGAGAGTTGATGTGCCGAGCTTGACATGTGCTCCGGTTCCAGGCTCTCCTTAGCTTTCCTGGTCCTGTCTGGATTAGGCCAAGCTGCTTCGGGGGGGTTTCGAAACATGTTTTAAAAGGGTTTTTAAAAGCCATATTGTATATTTTTGAAATACAGAGTTCAAAACATATGTACAGGAGTGCCTGGAAGGCTCCTGGGTTTCCAGACTCAAAATGGCCCTTTGAGGCTGCTTTTACAAAACCTCAAAGAATATGGGATTTTGGGGTGTTTACAGATGCCCCTCTTTGGCCTTGTCCAAATCAATTTGGATAAGGGCAAAGATGACAAACACCCCTTTCAATGTCTCCCTAGATCTAGCCACGAAGAATATGGGATCATCCCAATTTTTAGCAAAATCTCAATTTACAAACTCTGGTAGGAGGAGATATCACGCTAAAGGGATTTACTATGGAATCTGGTCCTAAATGGGATCATGTTTATGCGAGTGCCATGCGTGGAATGCAGATGACATGGGTGTGGTGCCAAGAGTGGCGATCTCCCAAAGACCAGATGTGGTCGAACTCTAGAGACTTATAAGGCCTACTGCTCCAAGTGAGCAAAATCCTATGCTGTTCGATGTTCGGTTTTCAAAACTTATTTACAAAACTATTTACAAAAGGGACAACTGTCTTGAGCCTCGATCCTAAGGATCTCGAGCTCTTCGTGCTTGCCCTTGTTTGAGTCTTAACACTCGCTTATCTAGCGGAGGTTTTATAAGAAAACAAGGCATATTTCAAATTCCTACGCCTTACTCGAAACGTCGAATTCTCAAACAAGACGAAATTCAAGTAAGTCCTATTTTTACTTTAGGATTCCTCGAAATGAATCATGCTTTAGCTTGGGATAAGCTAGGGATGGGAAAGAGACACAACGGTCCCTTCTGAAACGTCCCGTGGTTTGAGGCACAGAAGGCGGAAAACTGCTCTTTTTGAGCTTTTTGGCCCCTTTTTCCTTTTTTTCATCGAGGGTCTCCCTTTGGGAGTATTTTTTCTTTAATCCCTCTTTTTCACAAGAGAATCGATTTTTCTTTTGAATTCTAGTTTCTTTCTTTTGGAAAGAGACTTTGAATGGGAAATTCCCTTTGTTTGGGCTTTTGTTTTCCTTTTGGAAGGAGAAGAGAAGAGGGGAGGACTTATCCCAAGCCTACACTCGATCCATTCCAGATCAGCCTATTTAGAAATAGCACGTACCACTTGCAAGTATCTTGCTATGTTGAACTAGGCCTTTCTTTGTAAGAAGAAGGATTTTGAAATGTAACCACGATTTTGAAGACTCCGCTCTTTCACAATTGCGAATTCTCTCACTCAGGGTCACACGAGTTTGGCTTTGCACCTTATTCACATGTCTCAGGGCAGCTATCCCTAAAATTTTTGAAAACTGGAATTTAATCCAAATCCTACACATGATACTTCTTTAAGTATTGAACATTGATAGGATCTGCTAAATTCCTACCTTCTACATCGATCAACCAATACGAGTTGTTCGTAGTGGTTGCTCGTACAACATAGGGTCCCTCCCAGTTGGGGCGCCACTTGCCTAGGGGTTGTGGGCCATGATAATGGATGATTTTCAAAACCAGATCCCCCACTTCAAAGTGGCGAGGTCTCATGTGTATGCCATAGTGTCGGGCTATCCTTTACTGGTATGCAC
Source organism: Brasenia schreberi (assembly GCA_036023115.1). Taxonomy (NCBI): domain Eukaryota; kingdom Viridiplantae; phylum Streptophyta; class Magnoliopsida; order Nymphaeales; family Cabombaceae; genus Brasenia; species Brasenia schreberi. The sequence continues at coordinate 474,285 of JAYKKT010000035.1, read as the reverse complement.
GAGCATGATCCATGGCAAGGAGTCGCCTCTCATCTAGCAAATCTAGTTCGGCCATCCTAGCATGCTGAAGTGTCTCTAGGGGGAGGTCGAGTGCTATGGATGTATGGAATGAATGCCGTTGAGTATGAATGGGAAGAATCGCGTTTGTGCCATACACCAATTTGAATGGTGTGGCATTCGTGGGAGTCCGAATGGAAGTCCTATAAGCCCATAAGGCTTCATCCAGCTTCTCGTGCCACGTTCTACCCTTCTCTAAGGTTTTCTCAATTATGCTAATGAGAGTCTTGTTTGTGGCTTCGGCTTGGCCGTTGCCTTGAGGGTAGTAGGGCGAGGAGAAGTGGTGAGTTATGCCATACGTGTTGCACAACTTAACCATCCGCTTGTTCTTGAATGGGGTACCATTATCAGACACAAGGTCTCGTGGAACCCCAAATCGAGCCAAGATATTCCTCCGGATGAAAGCCACCACATGTTGCCCCATCACATTGGTTAGGGAAATGGCTTCCACCCACTTGGAGAAATACTCCGTGGCTGCTAAAATAAATCGATGCCCATTCGAGGCTTTTGGAAATATTGGGCCTACGATGTCAAACGCCCACATGGTAAATGGCCAGGGAATGACCACAGAATGCAATGCAGATGATGGGATATTGTAGACGCGCGAAAAAAATCCGCTTCTCACCCTTTTCAGGGCTTGGAGCGGATCCTCTCGTGTGTCTAAGGCCTATTTATGCAAACAGGGCGTGCCAGCTAGCTTACCTAAGCTAGCGAAGGTATATTGAAAACTGACTTCTAATCGTGGCGACTGTGAGCAAGTGAGCTCTTGTCGTCGCAGACCTTCTTGCATCGATGCGCAAGGGTCAGTCTGTACGCTTTGCAAAAATCGAGTTTTGGGATAGAAAGCTTACGAAGCGGTTCGAGGTGTGTAATTCGGGTCTTTTAGATGCGATTGCATATTTTAGATCACGTGAATTTGCACGTGCCTAAATCTTTCCTTTTATCCCTTTTCGGGCCACCTAGTTTGTGTGTTATGAACACTCCACTACATGGGCGAATTCGAGCGGGGCTTGCTTTGATGCAATATGCGTCCTACCTCGTGGTATGGCGTAGATGCAATGCAAATTCACGCTACTCCAAAGGGAAAACCCGAATGTAAAGACAATACTGAAGGGAAATAACCGAAGGGAAATAACCGAAGGGAAATGACTTGAAATATAAATGCCGAAGGGAGATATGTATATAGAGTATGTATTTGAGCCCTTACTCGGGTCTTGCAAATAAGAGCGAAGGCTCAATGTGGGTGCGAGCTTGAATGGAAAGACTTACACACATGACATGAAATGAAACCCAAATATAAATTGCAGTATGGCCTTGACTAAGGTCTTGAGAGTAAGAGCGAAAGCTCAAGGTGTGTGAGAGTGCTTGAATTGAAGTACTACGCACACGACATGAAATTAAACCCAAATATAACTGTAATAGGCCTTGACTAAGGTCTTGGGAGTAAGAGCGAAAGCTCAATGTGTGTGAGAGTGCTTGAATTGAAAGACTTACACACACGACATGAAATGAAACCCAAATAGTATAGGTCAGCCCTTACTTGGGTCTTTTAAATAAGAGCGAAGGCTCAATGTGTGTGAGAGTGCTTGAATTGAAAGACTTACACACACGACATGAAATGAAACCCAAATAGTATAGGTCGGCCCTTACTTGGGTCTTTCAAATAAGAGCGAAGGCTCAATGTGTGTGAGTGTTTGAATTGAAAGACAACACACCCAACTTAAGCAAAACCCTACAAAAATGAAAGTATACGTATATACTTATGTATTAGGGGCTAATTAGGCCCGTGTGTGTTCAAAATCGTGCACAACTAGGAGAGTGCACGTGTGTGGGTGTGCCAAGCCACGTTATTACAAGCGGGGGGAGACTATGCTCCGTTATTACAACCCCGTATCGAATTGAATCTCAAGCAAGTATACAACTAAAGACCGAGTTAGGCACTTACTAGTAGCTGGTCCGTAGATGCCTTGCTTGAGCATGGGCTTGGCCTTCGCCTTGGGCTGCAAAAGGGAGCTCCGCGAGGTTGAGCAGCAAGAGGTGCTGGCCGAATGCCCTTGGTGCGCGGAAGAGGCGCCTCGATGGTGGCCGGTGGCCAGCAAAGGGCTGTCTTTGGTGGGTTGGGTTAAAGGACCTAAGGAGGGTCACTAGGGGGAGTGTAGTGTTGGGGAATATGGCACTAAGGGAAGGAGCTAGCAAGGAGAGGGTGATGGCTGGCGAATGGCTGGCCGAATGAAGGGGATGACAGTCGGTTGAAGTGGCCGACTAGGGGAGTTCCGTGGTGGCGGGTATTTAGGGTGTTGTGGGTTCGGCTAAGTGGGGCTGGTGGCAGCGAGTGTAAGGGCTGATGTTAGAGTGGTAGGGGAGTGGATTAGGAGGCTGAGAGTGGAGAGGGAGTGAAGAAGTAGCAGGGTATGGTGTAGGGGACTTACCGAGTGAAGAAGAGGGTGGCGCTCGGTTGGAGGGAAATGATGCAGGTGGTGGTGTTCGGCTGGGAGGTGGTGGTGTAGGTGGCGGTGCAGGTGGTGGTGGGATGGGGAGCAGGTGGAGCAGGAGGCTGAGCTTGGGGAAGTGGAGGACCCGGCTGGGATGGGTGAGGCGGTTAGATGATCATGATGAAACCCGCCCCCAAGGGGGGGGGGTTTATATAGGGTTGGGTAGGTCGGTTAGGGCTGGGTTTGGGGTAGTGGTTAGGTGGTTTAGGTAGGGTGGTATGATGATAAGGTGGGCTGGAAAGGGTAGGGCCAAATATTTTAGATACTAGTGGTTTGGGTAGGTTGTGGGCTAGGGGTGGTTTAGGGGTTTAGGGTTTGGTTAGGTGGGTTGGTTCTAGGGTGAGGTTTAGTGAGCTAGGTTAGGTGATTAGGCTAGGATTAGGCTAGGTTTAGGAAAATTAACCTAGGTTTAGGGAAGGATTAGGAAAGTGGGTTAGATGATTAGGTTAGGATTAGGCCAGGATTAGGGAAGTAGGTTAGGTGATTAGGCTCAGATTAGGGGCGGATTAGGGTGGAAGGCTAGGATTAGGTATTTTGGGTTAGGTTTAGGTGAAGGAGCTCCCTTTGCATGGCCCATAGACCTTAACCACATCATGTTGGTGCAACCCTAGGTTAGGTTTTGGCTAATTACAAGCTTAAACCCACTCAATTAGGCTAACCCACATGATAAACCCCAAACTTGACGCACAAGTCAAGCTTAATTACAACCACACTTGATCTTATCCACCCCCACTCTCTCTCATGCCCATAATCCCACATGAAATTCAAGTGGGCCCCACCTCCATTTATGAGAAGGTGATGTGGGCCATGGATATGGATATTGGATTGGATTTTTGAATACAAATCCAAATCCAAGTCCATACATGGGTTTGGATTGGGATCTGGATATATATGGTCCAGATCCGATCCAAACTAAACTCTGACTCCTTCGAGCTATGTTCGAAATGGACGGTTTGTGCGGGGCCTGACAGCATCAGTGCTCCGTCTGCATTGGGTCTTCGCCAACATGATCGTCTGCCTCTGTTTTCGCCTTCCGGAGATGACTTCAAATGATGTTTTGATGATAACAGAGTCTTGGACGTTCGAGATCCTAGGGGTGTGAATTTGATACAAGAGCTGCTGTGCCGGGCTCGATAGGTGCTCCGGTTCTGGGCTCTTCTTAGCTCTCCTGGTCCTGTCTTGATCGGGCCAAGCCGCTTCGGGGTTTCAAAACATGTTTTAAAAGGGTTTTCAAAAGCCATATTATGTATTTTTGAAATATAAAGTTTAAAACATATATACAGGGTTGTCTGGAAGGCTCCTGGGTTTCCAGACTCAAAATGGCCCTTTGGGGCTGCTTTTGCAAAACCAGATGGGTTTGAGAAATTCGTGGGATTTCGGGGTGTTTACAGATGCCCTCTTTGGCCTTGTCCAAATCGATTTGGATAAGGGCAAAGATGACAAACACCCCTTTCAGTGTCTCCCTAGATCTAGCCACGAAGAATATGGGATCGCCCCAATGTTTTAACAAAATCTCAATTTACAAACTCTGGTAGGAGGAGATATTACGCCAAAGGGTTTTACATGGAATCTGGTCCTAAATGGGATCATGTTCACGCAAGTACCATGCGTGGAATGCAAATGACATGGGTGTGGTGCCAAAAGTGGCGACCTCCCAGAGACTAGATGTGGTCGAACTTTAGAGACTTACAAGGCCTGCTGCTCCAAGTGAGTAGAATCCTATGCTATTCGATGTTCAATTTTCAAAACTTATTTACAAAAGCTATTTACAAAAGGGACAACTGTCTTGAGTCTCGATCCTTAGGATCTCGAGCTCTTCGTGCTTGCCCTTGTTTGAGTCTTAACACTCGCTTATCTAGCGGAGGTTTTATAAGAAAACAAGTTATATTTCAAATTCCTACGCCTTACTCGAAATGTCGAATTCTCAAACAAGATGAAATTCAAGTAAGTAAATCCTATTTTTACTTTAGGATTCCTCGAAATGAACCATGTTTTAGCTTGGGATAAGCCAGGGATGGGAAAGAGATACCACGGTCCCTTCTGAAGCGTCCCGTGGTTTAAGGCATAGAAGGCGGAAAACTGCTCTTTTTGAGCTTTTTGGCCTCTTTTTCCTTTTTTTCCATAGAGGGTCTCCCTTTGGGAGTATTTTTTCATTAATCCCTCTTTTTCATAAGAGAATCGATTTTTCTTTGGAATTCTGGTTTCTTTCTTTTGGAAAGATACTTTGAATGGGAAATTCCCTTTTGTTTGGGCCTTTGTTTTCCTTTTGGAAATAGAAGAGAAGAGGGGAGGACTTATCCCAAGCCTACACTCGATCCATTCCAGATCAGCCTATTTAGAAATAGCACGTACTATTTGCAAGTATCTTGCTATGTTGAACTAGGCCTTTCTTTGTAAGAAGAAGGATTTTGAAATGTAACCACGATTTTGAAAACTCCACTCTTTCACAAGTGCGAATTCTCTTCACTTAGGGTCACACAAGTTTGCTTTTGCACCTTATTCACATGTCTCAGGGCAGCTATCCCTAAAATTTTTCGAAAAATGGAATTTAAATCCAGATCCTACACATGATACTTCTTTAAGTATTGAATATTGATAGGATCTGCTAAATTCCTACCTTCTACATCGATCAACCAATACGAATTGTTCATAGTGGTTGCTCGTACAACATAGGGTCCATCCCAGTTGGGGCGCCACTTTCCTAGGGGGTGTGGGCCACGATGATGGATGGTTTTTAAGACCAGATCTCCCACTTCAAAGTGGCGAGGTCTCATGTGCTTGCTATAATGTCGGGCTATCCTTTGCCAGTATGCACGAGCATGGTCCATGGCAAGGAGTCGCCTCTCATCGAGCAAATCTAGTTCGGTCATCCTAGCATGTTGAAGCGTCTCTAGGGGGAGGTCGAGTGCTATGGATGTATGGAATGAATGCAGTTGAGTATGAATGGGAAGAATGGCGTTTGTGCCATAGACCAATTCGAATGGTGTGGCATTCATGGGAGTCCGGATGGAAGTCCTATAAGCCCATAAGGCTTCATCCAGCTTCTCATGCCACGTCCTACCCTTCTCTAAGGTTTTCTCAATTATGCTAATGAGAGTCTTGTTTGTGGCTTCGGCTTGGCCGTTGCCTTGAGGGTAGTAGGGCGAGGAGAAGTGGTGAGTTATGCCATACATGTTGCACAACTTAACCATCCGCTCGTTCTTGAATGGGGTGCCATTATCAGACACAAGGTCTCGTGGAACCCCAAATCGAGCCAAGATATTCCTCCGAATGAAAGCCACCACATGTTGCCCCATCACATTGGTTAGGGAAATGGCTTCCACCCACTTGGAGAAATACTCCGTGGCTGCTAAAATAAATCGATGCCCATTCGAGGCCTTTGGAAATATTAGGCCTACGATGTCAAACGCCCACATGGTAAATGGCCAGGGGCTGACCACGGAATGCAATGCAGATGAAGGGATATGAATGGCGTGCCCATGCACTTGACATGGATGACACTTCCTAACATGGTCGTGGCAATCCCTTTTCAGGGTGGACCAAAAATAGCCCCCTCTAAGTATTTTCATTGCCATCATATTGGCATTTACATGACCTCCACATTCTCCATCATGGAACTCGTGCATCACTATCCTAGCCTCCTCTAGGTCGATACACCTAAGCAGAATGCCGGTAAAACTTCTTTTGTATAAGACCCCACCCAGAATGGTGTATCGGGTCGAAATCTTACGAATGAATGCCTTATCTTTGGATGTGGCATCCTCGGTGAATCCCCCATTTTCTAAAAATTGTTTTATATCATAAAACCAGGGTTTTTCAATAGCCTCTGGGTTGTTTTGGCAAATATCCAAGTCGTGTGTGGATGGGTGGGGCGCATGCCATGTTTCCAAAGATCTGGTCCCTGAAATGGGATCGACCTTCAAGGCTGAACCCAAGGAGGAGAGGGCATCGGCGATGCCATTGTCCTCTCTTCCTATGTGTGTGAGTTTACACGATTGGAAGGACTGGACCAATCGAGTGGCCAACTCGTGATATGGAAGTAGTTTCTCATTACGTACTTGCCAAATTTTCAAAACCTGGTTTATGACAAGGAGCGAATCTCCAAAGACCTCAATGCACGATGCCCCTAGAGTTTTCGAAATCCTTAAGCCTTGTATGATTGCTTCATACTCAGCTACGTTGTTGGAACATTCGAAATCTAAGCGAACTGCTATGGGAATCTCGCCCCTTTCAGGGGAGATTAGGATGACCCCAGCACCAGCCCCTCGTTGGTTTCGTGCCCCATCGAAGTGCATCTTCCACACTTGGTTTTTGAAAGAATTTGCCAAAATGTGGTTTTGAAAATGGTTTTGCAATATGCCTTCATCAGGCATTTCAACAAGAGTGGGATATGCGTCCTCTAAGGGGAATTCAGCCACGTAATCCGCTAGGGCTTGCCCCTTAATGGAGATCTGGTGATGGTATTTCAGATCATACTCCATTAGAAGGAGTTGCCATTTGCCCAATCTACCCGTGAGAATGGGTTTTTCAAACAAGTGCTTGATTGGATCAAGCTTGGACACTATCCAAATCTCATGATCTAGGAAATAGTGTCTGAATTTCTAGCAAGCCCAGACAAGGGCCAAGCACGTCTTCTCCATGGCTTGATAATTTCGTTCATAAGCCAAGAGAGTTTTCGAAATATAGTAGATGGCATACTCCTTATGGGTGTCATCCTCGTATTGAGCCAACAGGGCTCCTAAAGCATTTGCATGCACGGAGATGTATAATAAAAGCGGTTTTCCTTGCTTTGGAGGATTCAAAACGGGGGGATTAACCAAGTATGCCTTCAATCTCTCGAAGGACTTCTAGCATTCGTCATCCCATAAGAATTTCGTGCCCTTCCTCAACAGTTTGTTAAAGGGTTCGCATCTAGTGGCCAGATTCGATATGAATCGACGAACGGATTGTAACCGACCTTGGAGGCTACGGATTTGGGTGAGATTGGAGGGTGGAGCCATGTCTATGATGGCTCGACACTTAGAGGGGTCGACTTCTATTCCCCTTTGGCTCACCATAAAGGCTAGAAGCTTCCCTGATTCTACCCTGAACACACATTTTTGAGGGTTTAGCTTTACTTGGTAAAGCCTAAGCCTTTCGAAAATCTTTTGTAAACATTCGATATGGGTGCATCGGGTTTTCGATTTTGCCAAGAGATCATCTACATACACTTCTACAAGCTCATGAATTTGATCATGGAAGATCGTGGTCATGGCTCGTTGGTATGTTGCGCCGGCATTTTTCAAACCAAAGAGCATGACTGTATAGCAGTACGTGCCCCATGGGGTTGTGAAGGCGGTCTTACCTTGATCTCGTGGGTTCAGTTTGATTTGATTATAGCCTGAATAGCCATCCATGAATGAAAACATTTCATGATTTGCAGTACTATAGACTATCAAATCTATGTTTGGTAAAGGATAATTATCCTTAGGAGTGGCTTTATTCAGGTTTCTGAAATCGATGCATATTCGAATTTTCCCATTGGTTTTTCGAACTACAACGATATTTGATAACCAATCAGAATACGCAATGGGTTTTATAAATCCAGCTTTTAGCAGATCTTCTAAACCCTCTTTGACTTGCGCGTGTACATTCAGGTGTATTTTCCTAAGCTTCTGCTTTATGGGTTTTACACCTGCATCTAAGGGAAGACGATGCTCGACAATGCTGGGATCTATGCCCGGCATGTCTTCATACGTCCATGCAAACACATCTAAATAGGTTCGTAGAAATGCAATGAATGCTAACCTTTCGGTTTCATGCAAGCATGCGCCTATTTTGATGGTTTTGGGATTGGAATCATCCCCTAGGTTCACCTCTATGAAATCTCCTCCTACTGATTGGGAAGGTTTTTCAAAATCGAGAATTCTATGAAATTCTGGGAGCTCAGAAGTGGGATCTTCCTCAAGGGGATCCACTTCCGGGCATTGATCATTCTCGTGGGCTATAGACCCGAGGGAATTTGATGCGTGGTTTTCAAAATGACCTGGTTTTGTACTTGGATTTTCAAGTGATTTCAAAATTTTTGGTCTGGCTATGCAGACGACGTTTCTTTCGAAATCCTTTTCTTTTGCCAAAGTCCTACCAGGAGCAGCTATATACAAAATCTTTTTGGTATTTTCCAAATTTTTTATTTTTTTGGGTTTTTGTAAAACAAGAACTTTGGAAACTATACAAAGCACTCTTTTTTCGAGTTTTTGTTTTTCCATTGTTTTTGGTTTTTCTTGTTTTTCGATTTTTTTGATTTTAAGCTTTTCAAATGTTTTTGTATTTTATAAAAGGGATCTTCCATCATACCTACAAAGGGAAAACACTTCAGGTTAGACTCGGAATAGGAGATCTAAATTGTAGGTCTCTTCTAAGGTAGGCTCCGGGGCACCCTTGACCCAGGTGGTCACAGGGGGTGGCTCCGACGGTATTCGGGGAGTATAGTTGATCCCATATCGGCTTGGATTGGCCCTAGGAAGGATGGGCTCTAGGAGACCTTGGTTCTGCGCCCCTAGACTCTTGTAGGGCGTGTAGCCCATGTTCAACAACATATTCCACGACTTTTTGTTTTTCGAAAAAGTTGGATACAAGTCGTGCTCTTGGAACATGCTATCGTCCATATTGTGCTCATATGGCCTCGTGTCCAGGGGTTTTGGAAATAGGGAACGCTTGGGTTTTCCTAGAAGGATTAAAGTCGGGAGGGGCCTGCTTTGGGCGGCCCCTTCACACATACAACCTTCCTAGGGTTGTTTAACACGAGCCGAGGTGGCTCAACCATAATTTGCCCCAGGTTAGCCTCATGGGCTTGGGAGCTTGATAAACAAGGGGAGTTTATGATCCCCTGAAGCTGTGGGTGACTCTCACCCAGAATCACTATGACCTGGTCCCTAAAAGGGATCTTGACACACCTGTGGAAGGTGGATGGCACAGCGCACAAACTGTGTATCCAGGGCCTTCCCAACAACAGGTTATAATGGGGGTGGATGTCCAAGACATGGAACACCCCCGTGTGTTCAATCCCTCCCGTTTCCATTGGGAGTTCGATGGATCCTAAAGGTTTAGACGCATTCCCATCGTATCCAGTGATAACGATGGGGCTTGGGTTCACTGAAGTCAAGGTGACTCCGATTTTGTACGCCACATGAAGTGGAAGGATGTTGAGCCCTCCTCCACCATCAACTAGGCACCTGTCCAGAGAGTGGTTGTTTAGAACCACCTCGATATGCAGGGCCTGGTTATGGGTTTCGTAGGGTCTATCTACATCATCTTCCGAGAAAGTGATGGGCGATTTTGCTCCTAATAAAGCCACTTGAGCAGACAAGGATTCCGGACTTATGTTCGAATCAACCTTGGCCCTTTCTAGAATTTTCTCTAATACAAGTCTATGCCTAGGCGAGGTTTTTATAAGCTCTAGGATTGACATGTGAATAGGAATCTTTGAAAGGTGGTTTTCGAAGTCATAAGGATTTAGGATGACTTTGTCCTTATCTGCTTTTGGCAGAACACTAGGGATACATGCTTTTGAGGGGCCAGGCACACTGACCACCTTTTGAGCACCTTGAAGGTGCGGGGGTTGATAGATCCTCCCGGATCTTGTGACTTCCCCCACGACCAGCCTAGGGTTCCCGCTAAACTTGGCTCTAAGGATGAGCTGAGGAGAACCTTGGATTTTCAAAACTGGTTTTACCGGGGTTTCCACTTTTGGTGGTCCCCGAATGACGACTTGGGTGGGCCTCTTGTATAGTACAAGGATGGGCGCACAAGTAGGTTGACAAGGTTCTGGCTTTTGCGCTAGTTCCTTGGAAATGGTGAGGGTACATACCTCCTTTCCTTTCCCACTGCCACTGGCGTGTTTGGGAAAGGGTTCCTTGAAGATAGCTTGAGGTGCCTCAGGTTCCGCAGTGACCTGGAGCTGGCCTTCTGCTATCAAGTTCTCAATTTTATTTAAGAGGGAGAAGCAGCGTTTGGTATCATGGCCTTTGAGCCGATGATACTTACAAAATCGGTTTAAATACCCCCCTTTGGAAGTGACTCCTTCGGGGATTTTAGGGAGTTCTATCATGCCCTGGGCAAGTAGGAGGTCTAAGACCTCCGACACAGGCTGCCCCAGCGGAGTGTACTCCCATTTTTCAACCGATTTTTGAAAATTTCGCTCCCTCTTATTTTCTATCTTTTCAAAATTTTTGGAAGTGCCCACCACGCCTGGATCCACCCGGATATTGGCGATTTTATGGGGCTTTGCCCCTTTGTCCGTCATGGGTAGCCCGTATGTGATGGGCTTTCCCAAGCGGGTTTTTGGAATGGCACTTCCTTTCCATAAGTGATCGTATGTCCCTTTTCGCAAGTTGGTTTCGAAAAGAGAGGCCTTTTTGATCAACTTATGGAAAGTTGAGATCTCATCGAGCGAGAGAAGGGTTTTTAACTCGCTTTTAAAGTTATCCAGGATGAGCATTACTGTGCATCCTTCGGATATGGGCTCTCGCACTTGGCCCAAAAGCGACCTCCATCTTATAATGAAGGCATGTACGTCTTCGTTCATGCCTTCTTTGTATCCCTTAAGGTATTCAGAGTCGGCGTGACTTCTACATTGTGTGCAAATCTTTGCATGAAGCAGTTCGCTAACTCTTCAAAAGTAGCGAACTGGCTTAAGTTGTAGGAAGCCAGCCATTTGGTAGTTGTGCCTTTAAGGGATAAAGGGAACCAACACACCCATTTCATCGAGTACTTTTTCTTCTTATGGGCTCGACGTGAGAAAAGCTGCAAGTGAGACCTAGGGTCTCCCATGCCATCATACCGATGGAAGTTCAGTATTTCATCGTCACTCTCTGTTTCGTAATCCATAGGAAGGAAATCAGAAAGGGCATAGTTTCTTTTCTCTTTATTCTGCCCTTTCAGCAACTACTGTAGGGCTTTACAGTCCTTTTGTGTGAAGGACTCGTGGTATTGGTTGCCTTCCATTACGGAGGCCTCTTTGTGCTTGCGAGGTTTTTCAGATTTCTTTTTAGGCCTTTGTTCACCATTTGATGAACATGAATCGCCTACTTCAGCCTCTTGGCTGAGAGCATCGATTTTGGCCTCAAACTCCCTTCTTAAGTCCTCGATTTCATCTAGTTTTATTTTGTTTTTGAAAATCCTCCTAGAGTGAGAACTTGATGCGCATGAGCCTTGGCTCGACACTTCACTTGGATTGGATTTTGACATGCTTTTCAAGCTTTTTCAAAATGTCCTAAGTGTAGACGCGCGAAAATCCCCGCTTCTCACCTTTTCAGGGCTCGGAGCGGATCCTCTCGTGTGTCTAAGGCCTATGTATGCAAACAGGGCGTGCCAGCTAGCTTACCTAAGTTAGCGAAGATATATTTAACACTGACTTCTAAACGTGGCGTCTGTGAGCAAGTAAGCTCTTGTCGTCGCAGACCTTCATGCACCGATGCGCAAGGGTCAGTCTGTACGCTTTGCAAAAATCGAGTTTTGGAGAGAAAGTCTACGAAGCGGTTCGAGGTGTCTAATTCGGGTCTTTTAGATGCGATTGCATGTTTTTAGATCACGTGGATTTGCACGTGCCTAAGTCTTTTCTTTTATCCCTTTTCGGGCCACCTAGTTTGTGTGTTATGAACACTCCACTACATGGGCGAATTTGAGCGGGGCTTGCTTTGATGCAATATGCGTCCTACCTCGTGGTATGGCGTAGATACAATGCAAACTCACGCTACTCCGAAGGGAAAACCCGAAATGTAAAGACAATACTGAAGGGAAATAACCGAAGGGAAATAACTGAAGGGAAATAACCGAAGGTAAATAACCGAAGGGAAATAACAGAAGGGAAATAACCGAAGGGAAATAACAGAAGGGAAATATGTATATAGAGTATGAATATGAGCCCTTACTCGGGTCTTGCAAATAAGAGCGAAGGCTCAATGTGGGTGCGTGCTTGAATTGAAAGACTTACACACACGACATGAAATTAAACCCAAATATAAATTGCAGTATGGCCTTGACTTTTGTAAATAGATTTTGAAAAATCGAACATCGAACAGCATAGGATCTGCTCACTTGGAGCAGCAGGCCTTGTAAGTCTCAAGAGTTCGACCATATCTGGTCTCTGGGAGGTCGCCACTCTTGGCACCCCACCCATGTCATGCATTTGCATACCCACGCATGGACATTTGCATAACATGATCCTATTTTAGGACCAGAAACCATTTTGTATATCCCTTTGGTGTGATATCTCCTCCTACCAGGGTTTTAAAAGTGACATTTTTCTAAAGATTGGGACGATCCCATATTTTCGTGGTTAGATCTAGGGAGACATTGAAAGGGGTGTTTGTCGTCTTTCCCATTATCCAAATCAATTTGGATAATGACAAAGAGGGGCATCTGTAAACACCCCAAAATCCCACGAATTTCTCAAATAACTTGGTTTTGTAAAAGCAGCCCCAAAGGGCTATTTTAAGTTTAGAAACCCAGGAGCCTTCTAGACAAACCCTGTATATATGTTTAAACTATATATGTTTTAAAATATGTATAATATAGTTTTAAAACCTTTTAAAAGATGTTTTGAAACCCCACAAAGCGACTTGGCCTGATGATACCAGGACCAGAAGAGCAAAAGAGAGCCCAGAACTGGAGCACATGTCGAGCCCGGCACATCAACTCTCGCGTTAGATTCATCCCCAGGATCTCGAACAACCAAGCCCCTGTTATCAACAAATCATTCGTAATGATCTCCAAAAGGTGAAAATAGGAGTGGACAACAATGTTGGCGAAGACCCAACGCAAGACGGAGTACTGATACTGTCAGGCCCCTCACAAATCATTCGTTTTGAACATACCCTGAAGGAGTCAAAATTTAGCTTTGGATTGGATCTAGACCATATATATCCAGATCCCAATCCAAACATATATGTGGATTTGGATTTGGATTTGGATCCAAAGATCCAATCCAATATCCACATCAAGGGCCCACATCACCTTCTCATAAATGGAGGTGGGGCCCACAACAAATTCACATGGAATCTTGGGCATGAGAGAGAATGGGGAGGATAAGATTTGAGGGAAATGTGTTAAGCTTGACTTGTGTGTCAAGTTTTGGGTTAATCATGTGGGTTAGCCTAATGAGTGTGGGTTTAAGCTTGTATGCACCTACACCTAACCTAGAGCTGCACCAACATGATGCAATTAAGTCCATGGGCCATGCAAAGGGATGCTCCTAGCCTAATCTTATGCTAAATCCCCTAATCCTAGCCATTTTGCCCTAAACCTGACCTAATCCTAGCCTAATCACCTAACCCACTTCCCTAATCGTAGCCTAATCACCTAACCCACTCCCCTAATCCTTCCCTAAACCTAGCCTAATTCCCCTAATCCCGACCTAATCCTAGCCTAAACACCTAACCCACCTCACTAAACCTCACCCTAAACCCAACCCACCTATCTATGCCCTAAACCACTAAACCAGCCCACCTAAATCCCTAGCACACCATATTCCTAAAACCACCTAAGCTAAATATCTGGCCCCCCCTAAATATCTGGCCCACCTTATCCCCAAACCACCACCACCTAACCACTAAACCAACCCCCTAATACCAACCCCAACAAAACCCTATAAAACCCCCCCTAGTGGGCGGGTTTTTCATGCTTCTTTGGGGCAGTCGAGCCCCCTCTCCTCTCTCACCCCTTCCTCTCTTCTCTCACCTGCTCCATCTTGGAACCCACCACCTCTAACTTCCAGCAGCTCCACTCCACGCCACCTCCATTCCCCAGCCAGCTCCATCCCTACCATCCGGCTGCAACCTCTCCTTCCATTCGGCTCCATCTCACCACCCGCCACCTTCACCTGTCGGCCAACTCCACACTCCGGTTAGTACCCCATCATAACGCCACCCTCTCTTCACTCCCTCTCAGCCACCACACGCCACCCTTCCTTAGCCTAGTCTCCACTTTATCCAGCCAGCCACCACCGGCCGCCTTCCATCCATTCAGCCAGCATAACCCGACTGCACCACCTGCCCCTCCTTCCTTAGACAGCCCCTAACTAACACAACAGCCCTACCTTCCCTTAAGATCTGCCCTACTCCTTAGTGACAGCCCTAACTAGCTCCCCTTTACCTTCCTTAAGCACCCCCAAACCCAGCCAGCCCACCACTCGGCTGGCGCCAAGGCGCCACACCCGTAGCACCCTTGTCGTTCCGCCAGCACCTCCCTTGCCACGCCCTTCCGAGGAGCTCCCTCTTGTAGCCCAAGGTGACACTCAAGCCCAAGAGCAAGCAAGTCACGCCCCAGACCAGCTATACGTAAGTGCCTAACTTGGTCCTTGTTTATAGACTTGCTTAAGCTTAATTAAATTTGATACGGGGTTATAATAACAAAGCGTTGTCTCCCCCCGCTTGTAATAACGTGGTTTGGCACACCCATACACACGTGCACTTGAGCTTATTCCGCTCTTAGCTGCACACGATTTTGACACACACATGGGCCTAATCAGCCCTTAAGATATAGACTTACTTATATAATTTAAGTTGCGTGGGGTTTTGCTTAAGTTGTGTGCGTTGTTTTTCAATTTTCACACTCACACACATTGAGCTTTCGCTCTTATTTTCAAGACCCTAGTAAGGGCCGTGCTACCATTTCCCTTGGGTGTTTTACTTCATGTCGTGTGCGTAGTACTTCAATTCTACACTCACACACATTGAGCTTTCGCTCTTACTCCCAAGACCTTAGTTAAGGCCTATTGCAATTTATATTTGGGTTTAATTTCATGTCGTGTGCGTAGTACTTCAATTCTACACTCACACACATTGAGCTTTCGCTCTTACTCCCAAGACCTTAGTTAAGGCCATATTGCAATTATATTTGGGTTTCATTTAAGTCGTGTGAGTTGTCTTTCAATATACACACAACACCCACGCACACGTTGGCGACCTTCGGGCCCATATATATTATAAGTATTTCCCTTTCGGCTATGTCTTTAAGATCTGGGTTTTAAGGTTTAGCAGTGTGCGTAGTCTTTACATATATACACGGCACACACTTGCACAATTGAGCCTTTCCGCTCTTAAGATATAGCCATATTTCCCTTTTGCAATTTACATTCAAGTCATTTCCCTTCCGCATTGTCTTTCAATTCGGGTTTTCCCTTTGGAGTTGCGCGAGTTTGCATTGCATATACGCCATACCACGAGTTAGGACGCATATTGCATCAAAGCAAACCCCATACTCCCGCTCAAAATCGGCCCACTTAGGTCATGTGTTTATAACACACACCTACTTGGCCCGAAAAGGGATAAAAAGAAAGACATAGGCACGTGCAAATCCAGGTGAAATAAAACTTGAAAACCATACAAAAACAGCTCGAATCAAACACCTCAAACATTTTCCTAGGTTATAATGTCAAAAACTTGATTTTCTAAGCGTACAGACTGACCCTTGCGCATCGGTGCAAGAAGGTCCGTGACTAAAAGAGCTTGCTTTCTCACAGTCGCCACGTTAGGAGTAAGATTTCAAAATATCTCTTCGCTAGCTTAAGTAAGCTAGCTGGCATGCCCTTTTGCTTAAATAGGACTTAGACACATGAAAGAATCTGCTTCAGGCCCAAGAATCAGAGGCGGGGATTTTCAAGTGTCTACAAGAATATAGAGGGGTAGAGAATAAAGAAGGCAAACAAGTAGAGTGCATAAACATGAAACGAAATTGACAGCATTTCTACTTGCTATTACAACATGGGGGGAGACAAAGCTCCATTAATATAACCCCTTTCTCAAATTTAATATAAAGAAGAGAATCTAGATCATCAATGGAAGAACACTCACTTACCAGCCCTCCAAGGGTGCACGATTTCAAGAAAGAGGTTGACCCCTTCTTCTTCTTCTCTCAATCTCTCTTTTCTCTCTTTCTAATTCTCTCTCTCTTTTGTAGCAACTCCTCTCTCTCATACTCTTCACTCCAGCCTTGGGAAGCCCCTTCCAATCTCCAAGATGCTGGAAACGTCCCCCCCATTGGTCTCTATTTATAGGCCAAGAGAGGGGCTAGACCCTTCCTTGGGGCAGATTGGGTATGGGCTTCTTGACCCATTGCATTGTTCCACTCCACGGCCATCACGTGGACCTTTGTGGTCCCTCTTGATCAAGTATTGGACCAATCCCATGTGGGTTGGTCTTTGTAGCCGAGTGCCACCTTTGACTTTTTCCTTGCTCTCTAGCTAGGTGAGCTTGCTCCTTGGCTAGGTGAGCTTACTCCTTGGCTAGGTGAGCTTGCTCCTTGCTTTGTCTAGGTCCACCTTATCTCGGTACCTGCCTGCTTTAACTGTTGCCTTGATCTTCGAGGGATCTTCGACGTCACTTGTGCTCCTTACCTCGTGTTGCATTCCTTCAACTTTATCTTTTTCAAATCTTGATTTAAAGCTTTAAAATCCTTTGAATTTCCAAACATTTAAAATTTTCTTTCTTATTTTATAAGTTGTGTTATAAATCAGGACATTTTTGAAAACCAGCTTATTGTTTTGGAAATTCTAAAACAGGTTGGGTTAAATTTCAAAATTATTTTGGGTGACAATGTGACATCAAAGAATCCACATGTTCATGTAATCGGTCCCAAATATCCTACCACTATTTGAGGAAAATCCACTTTGAGTAAGGATGCTCTTGTTCAAGTGCTACATCTAAATTAAAGGTCAAATATCTTCATTTCTCTTTCTACTGTTGGTGTAGGTATATATGGATACGAGTTCTTGTATATTAGCTTGTCCATGCTGAAAATAGAGAACAAAAGCAGTTAGCACATGAATATTGCGCTCAAATTTTTTCACAAAGTTTTTCATTGATATGATTAAAACACAGACTCGTTAAACTAAGCAAAACTTTGAAGTATATGTCATAATGACAACTTTTACATTTGTTTCACAAAACCGGAAGAAAAAGTACATTAAAGCCAAGAACTTGTTAGACTATGTTTAGCCAAATTTGACAATGAATATAAAACACCTTGATGCGCCTGCCATTGTACCCAACACCATTCGTGCAACAGATGATACATAACGTAAACCCTAGGGTATCATCATATAGGTTAAGCTCCCTTTTAGGCTCAGAACTCTTTCATTTTTTCCTTGATTTTAGATAACAAGGACATACTCTGCCAGCAACACTACAAATACATCAATCTCCATTTTGGCAGATGAATTAAAATGCCTCGAATAGAAGCCTTCCAATAATTGGAACTGAGGATTGTTTTTTCGAGAAGATATACACATGCCATTGTATCAGATACTACTCTTATTATTTATCCAGATTGGACTCCATTATCCACTGAACTCATTTTCAAGAGCATTAGTTACACTATTTAATGCCATCAACATCATCTAGCGCCTTCTCCACTACAACAATAACTAAGCCTTTTCCCATACTAGATGGAGTCGGCTACATGGATTCTTTGTTTCCACATGTAGAATCCATGGTAGATAAGTCCGATAAAGTTTTAGCGCCCGAACAAAAAAGATGTCAAACATCTTAAAAAGCAAATCTTAAATATGGGAAATCATCGAGACCTACATACAATCAGGGCTACATGGATAGTAATGGTCTGATGACTCATTCTCTCATTCTTCAATGCATGTTATTGGAAAACAATGAATGGAACTCATTGTGCAATAGTGTTTAAGGCACATTACTAGTGCCATGCACATGGATGTCATGACAACTCTTTAGTAGGGCCTGTTCCCTGTACAAGCCTACTACACTGGATAATGGATATTGTTAACTTCCAAATGTTATGTACATTGCAAACACACTTCTGTAAACACCCAAAATTTGCAATATTTTCTAAACTCCCAAATTCGAGAAGCAGTTTAAAGCCTTTATGAACCTTTAAATTCAAAAACCCCAAACTTTTAAAATTCAAGTCTTTTCGGAAATATTTCAAAATAAAGGTTTCAAATTCAAGTTAAAAGCCCATGGATTTCAAAGCAGATCAAATGAACAGGTGAGACCCAAAACCCATCTCGAGACCAAGTCAAAAAGTGAAGGGTGGGCCAAGCCTATCCTCTCCAGATGCATATCCTCTTCAAATAACAAAACATATCGAAGAAGATACGAACATCAAAAAGGGGATAAGAAGATCACAGGTGGATTGGGCCAGAATGGTGGATTGAATCAAACTCCACCAGACGGATCATTCTAAGACAATTCAATCTCAAATGCATGGATAAGAAGGGGTCGAGCTTATGATGAATGTGTTTGGATCGGATTTGGATGTCAAAATCCCAATCCAAGATCCATACCCAAGACCCACCTCATTTGCCTATAAATAGAGGTGAGGGGGTGCCCACAAGTTCACGTGAAATCCAAGAGGGCTTGGGGAGAGCTTAAATAAAGTAGGTGAGAGAAAATTGGTGTGCTAGATATTTTCAAGTGGGCCATAGCCATGTGGGCTTGATCAAGGGCATGGGTTCAAGCCTTGTATGAACCTAGGCTCAAACCAAAGGGCTGCACCAACTTGAAGAAGGGCTGCACAAGGGTGTGGAAGCATGGACAAGGCATGGTGGACCGGCTCCAAGAGGTAGGTCTCTCAACCTCACCCTAAACCAGCCTAAACCACCTAACCCACCTCACTAAACCTAACCCTAAATTAGCCTAGACCTAGCCCCTTTCACCTAAACCGACCTAAACCTCCCCCAACCCACCTAAATCTAAGCCCAACTGAGTGCAGCTGCACTCGGTTTTGAACCCCTTCCCACACTTCCACTAGACACCAACCGACTCCCATTTCCTGGTGCGCCTAGAGCCATGTCGCCGCCCGTCACCTAGTACCCGACTCCCTCACCTTCCCAGCCATAACCTGTCGCCTGCACCCTCTTCTAACCGAACTCCTTGCACACTACCCTAGTGCCACACTACCCCCATCCTCCTACCGCTCCCACGCCACATTGCCGTGACCTGGCACCTGCACCGCACTCCATGCACTAGCGCCTGTCTTTTGCCGCGTGCCACTGCCGCACCCGACTAGCCACTGCCTAACTCCCACACCCCACTGCCTAACTCCCGCATCCCACTGCCCAACTACCAGCCCACACCTAAGACTCTACCTTAGCCAAGACCTCCCAGCCGCATCTTTCCCCCTAGCACCAACCTAACACACCTTAGGCTGCAACTTACCCTAGCCATGACTCACCCTAACCATGACCTACCTTAGCCAACACCCTCCTTGGTTGAACCTAAGCCCTTCCTAAGTCTAAGCACCCAAGCATAAGCCTACCCAAACGCACCTAGGGAGACCCGTCTCTTGGTTGCCAAGGTGGACAAAAGCCCAAGCACGATTGAGAGGAAAAGTCGTCCATTTGTAAGTGTTTAAATTCGGTTTTTACCTTACTCATTTCAAATTTAATTCAATTCGATACGGGGTTGTAATAATGGAGCGTAGTCTCCCCCTAAAATGTAATATTGGTGCTTGATACACGAAGCACACACGTACACTTGAGCCATATTGTTCTTAAACGTACACAAGACACCCACGTGCACTTGAGCCTTTCCGCTCTTAATTGCACTCTATTGCACGCACATTGAGCCTTCGCTCTTAAGCTAAAGACTTTAGTGAAAGCCATGTGAGTTGCAATTCAATTTGGGTTGTTACATTCATGTCGTGTGAGTTTGTCTTTTAAATTTTACACTCACACCCAAGAAGTACTTGAGCACTTGCTCCACACTCTCACGCACCTTTTGAGCCTTTGTTGTTCATAAGATATAGCATACTTCTATATTTTCCAGCTGTGTGGGTTTTACATAAAGTTGTGTGAGTTTGTCATTTAAGTTTCCACACTTACACACAAAAGTACTCGAGCACTTGCTCTACACTTTCACGCACCTTTTGGGCCTTTGTTGCTCATAAGATATAGTGTATTTATATACTTTCAAGCTGTGTGAGTTTTACATTCAAGTCATGTACGCACTTACATTTTTGAGTGGTTCAATTCCAGTTGTGTGAGTTGTCTTTCCATTTACACACCAAGAGCACTCACTCACAATTGAGCCTTTCTGCTCCTACTATATACTTATATTTCAATTTCGACAAGTTCAATTCAAGTCATATGAGTTTGTCATTTAAATTTTACACTACACACATGCGTGCATTGAGACTTTCCGCTCTTAAATATATAAGTATATTTCTGTAGACACGGAAAATCTCCGCCACCCTGGTTTCTTATGCCTGGGGCGAACCTTTTCGTGTGTCTAAGTCCTATTTGTATAAACAGGGCGTGCCAGCTAGCTTACCTAAGCTAGCGAAGATATATTTTCACCTGACTTCTAACGTGGCGACTATGAGCAAGCAAGCTCTTGTCATCGCAGACCTTCTTGCACCGATGCGCAAGGGTCAGTCTGTACGCTTTAAAAATCGAGTTTGGGGTAGAAAAAGCCTACGAAAGCGGTTCGAGGTGTTTGATTCGGGTCTTTTTGATACGATTTCCAGATTTTAGATCACGTGGATTTGCACGTGCCTAAGTCTTTCTTTTTATCCCTTTATGGGCCACCTAAGTGTGTGTTATGAACACTCCACTACATGGGGCGAATTTGAGCAGGAGTATGGGGTTTTGCTTTGATGCAATTATGTGCCCTAACTCGTGGTATGGCGTAGATGCAATGCAAACTCATGCTACTCCAAAGGGAAAACCCGAATGTGAAGATAATGCCGAAGGGAAATAACCGTAGGGAAATGACTTGTAATGTAAATGCCGAAGGGAAATACGTATATAATGTATATATGGGCCCTTACTCGGGTCTTGCCAATAAGAGCGAAGGCTCAATGTGGGTGCGTGCTTGAATTGAAAGACTACACACACGACATGAAATAAAACCCAAATTTAACTTGCAATATGGCCTTGATTAAGGTCTTGGGAATAAGAGCGAAAGCTCAATGTGTGTGAGTGCTTGAATTGAAGTACTACGCACACAACATGAAATTAAACCCAAATATAAATTGCAGTATGGCCTTGATTAAGGTCTTGGGAATAAGAGAGAAAGCTCAATGTGTGTGAGGGCTTGAATTGAAGTACTATGCACACAACATGAAATTAAACCCAAATATAAATTGCAGTATGGCCTTGATTAAGGTCTTGGGAATAAGAGCAAAAGCTCAATGTGTGTGAGTGCTTGAATTGAAGTACTACGCACACAACATGAAATTAAACCCAAATAGTATAACACGGCCCTTACTTGGGTCTTACAAATTAGAGCGAAGGCTCAATGTGTGTGAGTGCTTGAATTGAAAGACAACACACTCAACTTAAGCAAAACCCTACGTAATTTAAAGTATATACATAGATTTATATCTTAGGGGCTGATTAGGCCCGTGTGTGTTCAAAATCGTGCACGACTAAGAGAGTGCACGTGTGTGTGGGTGTGCCAAACCACGTTATTACAAGCAGGGAGAGACTATGCTCCGTTTTTACAACCCCGTATCAAATTGAATTCAAGCAAGTCTACAACTAAGGACCGAGTTAGGCACTTACTTATAGCTGGTCCGGAGGTGACTTGCTCGAGCGTAGGCTTGGGCTTCGCCTTGGACTGCAAGAGGGAGCTCCTCGAAGTTGAACGGCAAGGGGAGGTGCTGGCCGGGTGCCTTGGGTGCGCGGGAAGGGCGCCTTGAAGGTGGCCGGCTGCTAGGAAGGTGCCGAGCTTGGTGCTTTGGGTAAGGTGACTAAGTAGGGTCACTAAAGGATGTAGTATTAGGAAAGATGGCACTAAGTGGGAGCCTAAGGGAGTGTCTAAGGGAGTACCTAAGGCTGGCTGGTGGCTGGCCGAGTGGATATGGTATAGTCGGTTGGAGTGGCTGACTAAGGGAGACTTGGTGGTGGTCGGCTGCTAGGGTGGCTAGGTAATGGCGAGGATGGGAAGGGAGCTAGCTAGGGTGTCGTGTGAGATGGAGTTAGGGGCTGGTGGGAAGTGTAAGGGACAGGTCCTAGGGAGCTAAGTGGAGTGGCCGGGTGTTGCTAGGGGAAGTAGTTCTAGGCGGGTGGTTGAAGTGGCTAAGGTTTGGCCGAATGGGTAAGGATGGCGGGTGGCTGGTGTTGGGATGATGTGGCGGTGGTGTAGGTGGTTGAGAGTGGAGGGGTAGTGAAGAAGGGGTAGAGTGAAGCTGAGGTACTAACCGGATGATGAGGAGAGGCGGTGGATGGAAGAGGGGGAGCCGGGCGGTTGGAGTGGATGGGGTTCGGCCGGATGGAATGGTGGCTATGTGGAGCTTGGCTGGAGCGGTGATGGTGGTGGTGGTGCTTGGCTGGGAGGCAGTGGCGCAGGTGGAGCAAGGTGGAGGCTCGGTTGGAAGGTGGTTGGAGTCGACTAGGCCAAGATGGGAGAGGCCAATGGTGAAAAAAGCTGAAAAACCCGCCCACTAGGGGGGGGGGGGTTTATAGCTTTTTGAAGGGCGGTTGGGGCTGGTTTTGAGGAGGTGGTAAGGTGGTCTAGGGGTGGTGGTGTGGTGATAAGGTGGGCTGGTTTTGGGGAGGGGCCAAATATTTTGATTTAGGGGGTATTAGGAATATGGTGTGCTAGGTTTAGGTGGGGTGGTTTAGAGGTTTAGGGTTTAGCTAGGTGGGTTGGTTTTGGGGTGAGGTGGGTTAGGTGATGAGGCTAGGATTAGGTTAGGTTTAGGGAAATTAAACTAGGTTTAGGGAAGTGGGTTAGGTGATTAGGTTGGGATTAGGCCAGGATTAGGGAAGTGGGTTAGGTGATTAGGCTAGGTTTAGGACAGGATTAGGGTAAAAGGCTAGGATTAGGGCTTTTTGATTAGGGTTGGATTAAGGAGCTCCCTTTGCATGACCCATAGGCCTTGTTGCATCATGTTGGTGTAGCCCTAGGTTAGGTTTTGACTAATTACAAGCTTAAACCCATGTTAATTAGGCTAACCCACATGATTAACCCCAAACTTGACACACAAGTCAAGCTTAATTACAACCACACTTTAATCTTATCCTCCCCCACTCTCTCTCATGCCCATAATCCCACGTGAAATTCAAGTGGGCCCCACCTCCATTTATGAGAAGGTGATGTGGGCCATGGATGTGGATATTGTATTGGATCTTTGGATCCAAATCCAAATCCAAGTCCACACATGGGTTTCGATTGGGATATGGATATATATGGTCCAGATCCGATCCAAATTGAATTCTGACTCCTTCAGGCTGTGTTCGAAATGAACGGTTTGTGCGGGGTCTGACAGCATCAGTACTCCGTCTGCGTTGGGTCTTCGCCAACATGATCGTCCGCTTTTGTTTTCGCCTTCCGAAGCTGATTTCAAGTAATGTTTTGCTGATAACAGGGTCTTGGACGTTCGATATCTTGGGGGTGGATTCAATACGAGAGTTGCTGTGCCGGACTCGACTTGTTCTCCGATTCCGGGCTCTCTTTAGCTTTTCTGGTCCTATGTTGATTAGGCCAAGCTGCTTCGGGGTTTCAAAATGTGTTTTTTAAAAGGTTTTTAAAACCATATAATATATATTTAAAACATATAAAGTTTAAAACCTATGTACAGGGTTGTCTGGAAGGCTCTTGGGTTTCCAGACTCAAAATGGCCCTTTGGGGCTGCTTTTACAAAACCAGGTTGATTTGAGGAATTCGTGGGATTTCGGGGTGTTTATAGATGCCCCTCTTTGGCCTTGTCCAAATTGATTTGGATAAGGGCAAAGATGACAAACACCCCTTTCAATGTCTCCCTAGATCTAACCACGAAGAATATGGGGTCGTCCCAATTTTTAGCAAAATCTTAGTTTTAAAACCTTGGTAGGAGGAGATATCACGCCAAAGAGATATACAAAAGGTTTTTGGTCCTAAAATGGGATCAGGTTTATGCAAGTGTCATGCGTGGAATGCAGATGCATGACATGGGTATGGTGTCAAGAGTGGCGACCTCCCAGAGACCAGATGTGGTCGAACTCTAGAGACTTACAAGGCCTGTTGCTCCAAGTGAGCAGATCCTATGCTGTTCGATGTTCGATTTTTCAAAATCTATTTACAAAATTATTTACAAAAGGGACAACTGTCTTGAGTCTCGATCCTAAGGATCTCGAGCTCTTCGTGCTTGCCCTTGTTTGAGTCTTAACACTCGCTTATCTAGCAGAGGGTTTGTAAGAAAACAAGCTATATTTCAAATTCCTACGCCTTACTCGAAACATCGAATTCTCAAACAAGATGAAATTCAAGTAAGTAAATCCTATTTTTACTTTAGGATTCCTCAAAATAAATCATGCTTTAGCTTGGGATAAGCGAGGGATGGGAAAAAGGTACCACGGTCCCTTCTGAAGCGTCCCGTGGTTTAAGGCATAGAAGGCGGAAAACTGCTCTTTTTGAGCTTTTTGGCCTCTTTTTCCTTTTCCATAGAGGGTCTCCCTTTGGGAGTATTTTTTCTTTAATCCCTCTTTTTCACAAGAGAATCGATTTTTCTTTTGAATTCTAGTTTCTTTCTTTTGGAAAGATACTTTGAATGGGAAATTCCCTTTGTTTGGGCCTTTGTTTTCCTTTTGGAAGTAGAAGAGAAGAGGGGAGGACTTATCCCAAGCTCACACTCGATCCATTCCGGATCGGCCTATTTAGAAATAGCACGTACTACTTGCAAGTATCTTGCTATATTGAACTAGGCCTTTCTTTGTAAGAAAAAGGATTTTGAAATGTAACCACGATTTTGAAGACTCCACTCTTTTACAAGTGCGAATTCTCTTACTCAGGGTCACACGACTTTGCCTTTGCACCTTATTTTCATGTCTCAGGGCAGCTATCCCTAAAATTTTCGAAAACTGGAATTTAATCAAAATCCTACACATGATACTTCTTTAAATATTGAATGTTGATAGGATCTGCTAAATTCCTACCTTCTACATCGATCAACCAATACGAATTGTTCGTGGTGGTTGCTCGTACAACATAGGGTCCATCCCACTTGGGGTGCCACTTTTCGAGTGGATGTGGGCCATGATAGTGGATGATTTTCAAGACTAGGTCTCCCACTTCAAAGTGGCGAGGTCTCATGTGTTTGCCATAGTGTCGGGCTATCCTTTGCCGGTATGCACGAGCATGATCCATGGCAAGGAGTCGCCTCTCATCTAGCAAATCTAGTTCGGCCATCCTAACGTGCTGAAGCGTCTCTAAGGGGAGGTCGAGTGCTATGGATGTATGGAATGAATGCAGTTGAGTATGAATGGGAAGGATGGCGTTTGTGCCATAGACCAATTCGAATGGTGTGGCATTCATGGGAGTCCGGATGGAAGTCCTATAAGCCCATAAGGCTTCATCCAGCTTCTCGTGCTACGTCCTACCCTTCTCTAAAGTCTTCTCAATTATGCTAATGAGAGTCTTGTTTGTGGCTTCGGCTTGGCCATTGCCTTGAGGGTAGTAGGGCGAAGAGAAGTGGTGAGTTATGCCATACGTGTTGCACAACTTAACCATCCGCTCGTTCTTGAATGGGGTACCATTATCGGACACAAGGTCTCGTGGAACCCCAAATCAAGCCAAGATATTCCTCCAAATGAAAGCCACCACATGTTGCCCCAGCACGTTGGTTAGGGAAATGGCTTCCACCCACTTGGAGAAATACTTTGTGGCTGCTAAAATAAATCGATGCCCATTCAAGGCTTTTGGAAATATTGGGCCTACAATGTCAAACACCCACATGGTAAATGGCTAGGGGCTGACCACGGAATGCAATGCAGATGATGGGATATGAATGGCGTGCCCATGCACTTGACATGGATGACACTTCCTAACATGATCGTGACAATCCTTCTTCAGGGTGGACCAAAAATAGCCCCGTCTAAGTATTTTCATTGCCATCATGTTGGCATTAACGTGACCTCCACATTCTCCATCGTGGAACTCATGCATCACTATCCTAGCCTCCTCTAGATCGATACACCTAAGCAGGATGCCGGTAAAACTCTTTTTGTATAAAACCCCACCTAGAATGGTGTATCGGGTTGAAATCTTACGGATGAACGCCTTATCTTTGGACCTGGCATTCTCGGTGAATCCCCCATTTTCTAGGAATTGTTTGATGCCGTAAAACTAAGGTTTTTCAATAGACTCTGGGTTATTTTGGCAAATATCCAAGTCATGTGTGGATGGGTTGGGCGCATGCCATATTTCCAAAGACTGGATCCCGGCAATGGGATCGACCTTTAGGGCTGAACCCAAGGAGGAGAGGGCATCGGCGATGTCATTGTCCTCTCTTCCTACGTGTGTGAGTTTACACGATTGGAAGGACTGGACCAATCGAGTGGCCGACTGGTGATATGGAAGTAGTTTTTCATTACGTACTTGCTAAATTTTCAAAACCTGGTTTATGACAAGGAGCGAATCTCCAAAGACCTCGTTGCATGATGCCCCTAGAGTTTTCGAAATCCTTAAGCCTTGTATGAGTGCTTTATACTCAGCTACGTTGTTGGAACATTCGAAATCTAGGCGGACTGCTATAGGAATCTCGCCCTTTTCAGGGGAGATGAGGATGACCCCAGCACCAGCCCCTCGTTGGTTTCGTGCCCCATTGAAGTGCATTTTCCACACTTGGTTTTCGAAAGAGTTTGCCAAAATGTGGTTTTGGAAATAGTTTTGTAATATGCCTTCATCAGGCATTTCAACAAGTGTGGGATATGCGTCCTCTAGGGGGAACTCAGCCACGTAATCTGCTAGGGCTTGCCCCTTAATGGAGATCTGGTGATGATATTTCAGATCATACTCCATTAGAAGGAGTTGCCATTTGCCCAATCTACTCGTGAGAATGGGTTTTTCGAACAAGTGCTTGATTGGATCAAGCTTGTACACTATCCAGATCTCATGATCTAGGAAATAGTGTCTGAATTTCTGGTAGTCCCAGACTAGGGCCAAGCATGTCTTCTCCATGGCTTCATAATTTCGTTCATAAGCCAAGAGAGTTTTCGAAATGTAGTAGATGGCATACTCCTTATGGGTGTCATCCTCGTATTGAGCCAACTGGGCTCCTAAAGCATTTGCATGCACGGAGATGTAAAGTAAGAGCGGTTTTCCCTGCTTCGGAGGATTCAAAACGGGGGGATTAACCAGGTATGCCTTTAATCTCTCGAAGGATTTTTGGCATTCGTCATCCCATAAGAATTTCGTGCCCTTCCTCAACAACTTGTTGAAGGGTTCGCATCTAGTTGCCAGATTCGATATGAATCGGCGAACGGATTGTAAACGACCCTGGAGGCTACGGATTTGAGTGAGGTTGGACGGTGGAGCCATGTCTATGATGGCTCGACACTTAGAAGGGTCGACTTCTATACCCCTTTGGCTCATCATCAAGCCCAGAAGCTTCCCTGATTCTACCCCGAATACACATTTTTGAAGGTTTAGCTTTACTTTGTAAAGCCTAAGCCTTTCAAAAATCTTTTGCAAACATTCGATATGAGTGCATCGGGTTTTGGATTTTGCCAAGAGATCATCTACATACACTTCTACGAGCTCATGAATTTGATCATGGAAGATCGTGGTCATGGCTCGTTGGTATGTTGCGCCGGCATTTTTCAAACCAAAGGGCATGACTGTATAGCAGTACGTGCCCCATGGGGTTGTGAAGGCGGTCTTACCCTGATCTCGTGGACTTAGTTTGATTTGATTATAGCCTGAATAGCCATCCATAAACGAAAACATTTCATGATTTGCAGTACTATCGACTATCAAATCTATGTTTGGTAAAGGATCATTATCCTTTGGAGTGGCTTTATTCAGGTTTCTGAAATCGATGCATATTCGAATTTTCCCATTGGTTTTTCGAACTACAACGATGTTTGACAACCAATCAAAATACGCAATGGGTTTTATAAATCCGGCTTTTAGCAGATCTTCTAAACCCTCTTTGACTTGCGTGTGTACATTCGGGTGTATTTTCCTAAGCTTTTGCTTTATGGGTTTTACATCCGCATCTAAGGGAAGACGATGTTCGACGATGCTGGTCTATGCCCGGCATGTCTTCATACGTCCATGCAAACACATCTAAATAGGTTCGTAGAAATGCAATGAATGCTGATCTTTCATTCTCATGCAAGCATGCGCCTATTTTGATGGTTTTGGGATTGGAATCATCCCCTAGGTTCACCTCTACAAAATCTCCTCCTACTGAATTGGAAGGTCTTTCAAAATCGAGAATTTTATGAAATTCTGGGAGCTCAGAAGTGGGATCTTCCTCAAGGGATCCACTTCTGGGTTTCGATCATTCTCGTGGGCTATAGACCCGAGGGAATTTGATGCGTGGTTTTCAAAAAGACCTGGTTTTGTACTCGGATTTTCAAGTGATTTCGAAATTTTTGGTCTGGCTATGCAGACGACGTTTCTTTCGAAATCTTTTTCTTTTGCCAAAGTCCTACCAGGAGCAGCTATATGCAAAATCTTTTTGGTATTTTCCAAATTTTTGATTTTTTTGGGTTTTTGTAAAACAAGAACCATAGGAACTATACAAAGCACTCTATTTTCGAGTTTTTGTTTTTCCATTGTTTTTTATTTTTCTTCCTTTTCAATTTTTTTTTTATTTTAAGTTTTCCAAATGTTTTTGTATTTTTATAAAAAGGGATCTTCCGTCATACCTACAAAGGGAAAACACTACGGATTAGACTCGGAATAGGAGATCTAAATCGTAGGTCTCTTCTAAGGCAGGTTCTAGGGCACCCTTGACCCAGGTGGTCACAGGAGGTGGCTCTGGCGGTATTCTGGGAGTATAGCCGATCCCATATCGGCTTGGATTGGCCCTAGGAAGGATGGGCTCTAGGAGAGCCTGGTTTTGTGCCCCTAGACTTTTGTAGGGCGTGTAGCCCATGTTTAACAACATGTTCCACGATTTTTTGTTTTTTGAAAAGGTGTGATACAAATCGTGGTCCTGGAACTTGCTGTCATCCATATTGTGCTCATATGGCTTCTTGTCCAGGGGCTTTGGAAATAGAGAACGCTTGGGTTTTCCTAGAAGGGTTAAGATCGGGAGGGGGCTTGCTTTGGGCGGCCCCTTCACACATACAACCTTCCTAGGGTTGTTTAACATGAGCCTTGGCGGCTCAATCACAATCTGCCTCAGGTTAGCCTCATGGGCCTTGGAGCTTGATAGACAAGGGGAGTTTATGATCCCCTGAAGCTGTGGGTGACTCTCACCTAGGATCACTACGACTTGGTCCCTGAAAGGGATCTTGACACACCTGTGGAAGGTGGATGGCACAGCGCACAAGCTGTGTATCCAGGGCCTTCCCAGCAACAAGTTATAATGGGGGTGGATGTCCAAGACATGGAACACCCCCGTGTGTGTGATCCCTCCTGTTTCCATCAGGAGTTCGATTGATCCTAATGGCCTAGACGGATTCCCATCGTATCCAGTGATAACGATGGGGCTTGGGTTTACTGAAGTCAAGGTGACTCCGATTTGGTACGCCACATGAAGTGGAAGGATGTTGAGCCCTCCTCCCCCATCGACTAGGCACCTGTCCAGAGAGTGGTTATTCAAAACCACCTTGATATGCAGGGCTTGGTTGTGGGACTCCTAGGGTCTATCTACATCATCTTCCGAGAAAGTGATGGGCGATTTTGCTCCTAATAAAGCCACTTGGGCAGACATGGATTCTGGACTTATGTTCGAATCAACCTTGGCTCTTTCTAGAATTTTCTCTAGCACGAGTCTATGCCTAGGCGAGGTTTGTATGAGCTCTAGGATAGACATGTGGATAGGAATCTTTGAAAGGTGGTTTTCGAAGTCATAAGGATTTAGGATGGCTTTATCCTTATTTGCTTTTGGGAGAACTCCAAGAATACATGCTTTTGAGGGGCCAGGCACACTGACCACCTTTTTAGCACTTTGTAGGTGTGGGGGTTGATAGATCCTCCCGGATCTAGTCACTTCCCCAACGACCAGCCTAGGGTTCGCGCTAAATTTGGCTCTAAGTATGAGTTGAGGAGCACCTTGAAGTTTTAAAACTGGTTTAGCTGGGGATTCAGCTCTTGGTGGTCCCCGGATGACGACTTGGGCGGGCTTCTTGTACAGTACAAGAGTGGGCGCACAAGTGGGTCGACCAGACTCAGGTTCCACAGTGACTTGGAGCCGGCCCTCCGCTATCAAGTTCTCAATTTTATTTAAAAGGGAGAAACAGCGTTTGGTATCATGGCCTTTGAGTCAGTGATACTTACAAAATCGATTTAAATACCCCCCTTTGGAAGTGACTCCTTCGGGGATCTCGGAAAGTTCTATCATGCCTTGGGCAAGTAGGAGGTCTAGGACCTCCGACACAGGTTGCCCCAGCGGAGTGTACTCCCGTTTTTCAATCGGTTTTTGAAAGGTTCGCACCCTTTTGTTTTCTAGTTTTTCAAAATTTTTGGAAGTGCCCACCACGCCTGGATCCACCCGGACATTGGCGATTTTATGGGGCTTTGCCCCTTTGTCCATTGTGGGTAGCCCATAAGTGATGGGCTTTTCCAAGCGGGTTTTAGAAACGACACTTCCTTTCCATAAGTGATCGTATGTCCCTTTTCTCAAGTTTGTTTCGAAAAGGGATACCTTTTTAATCAACTTCTAGAAAGTTGAGATCTCATGGAGCGAGAGAAGGGTTTTTAACTCGCTTTTAAAGTTATCCAGGATGAGCATGACTGCGCATCCTTCGGATATGAGCTCTCACACTTGGCCCAAAAGTGACCTCCATCTTATAATGAACGCATGTACGTCTTCGTTCATGCCTTGCTTTGTATCCCTTAAGGTATTCAGAGTCAGCGTGACTTCTACGTTGTGTGCAAATCTTTGAATGAAGCAGTTCGCTAACTCTTCAAAAGTAGCGAACTGGCTTAAGTCGTAGGAAGCCAGCCATTTGGCAGCTTTGCCTTTAAGGGATAAAGGGAACCAATACACCCACTTCGTCGAGTCCTTTTTCTTCCTATGGGCTTGACGCGAGAAAAGTTGCAAGTGAGACCTAGGGTCTCCCATGCCATCATACCGATGAAAGTTCGGTATTTTGTCGTCACTATCTGTTTCGTAATCCATAAGAAGGAAATCAGACAGGGCGTAACTCCTTTTCTCTTTGTTTTGCCCTTTCAGCAACTGCTGTAGGGCTTTACAGTCCTTTTTTGTGAAGGACTCGTGGTATTGGTTGCCTTCCATTACGGAGGCATCTTTGTGCTTGCGAGGTTTTTCAGTTATTCTTTTGGCCTTTTGTTCACCATTTGATGAATATGAATCGCCTACTTCAGCCTCTTGGCTGAGAGCATCGATTTTGGCCTCAAATTCCCTTCTAAGGTCCTCGATCTCGTCTAGTTTGATCTTATTTTTGAAAATCCTCCTAGAGTGAGAACTTGATGCGCATGAGCCTTGTCTCGACACTTCACCTGGGTTGGATTTTGACATGCTTTTCAAGCTTTTTCAAAATTTCCTAAGTACAAGTAAAGAAAACAAAGTTAAAACAACACCTCTTTGAAAATTTTTTGCAAGCTTCTAGACTTAACTCAATTTTTGAAAGATTCACGTCCCACCGGGCGTGCCAAATCTGTAGACACGGAAAATCTCCGCCTCCCTGGTTTCTTAGGCCTGGGGCGAACCTTTTCGTGTGTCTAAGTCCTATTTGTATAAACAGGGCATGCCAGCTAGCTTACCTAAGCTAGCGAAGATATATTTTAACCTGACTTCTAACGTGGCGACTATGAGCAAGGAAGCTCTTGTCGTCGTAGACCTTCTTGCACCGATGCGCAAGGGTCAGTCTGTACGCTTTAAAAATCGAGTTTGGGGTAGAAAAAGCCTACGAAAGCGGTTCGAGGTATTTGATTCGGGTCTTTTTGATACGATTTCCATATTTTAGATCATGTGGATTTGCACGTGCCTAAGTCTTTCTTTTTATCCCTTTATGGGCCACCTAGGTGTGTGTTATAAACACTCCACTACATGGAGCGAATTTGAGCGGGAGTATGGGGTTTTGCTTTGATGCCATTATGCACCCTAACTCGTGGTATGGCGTAGATGCAATGCAAACTCACGCTACTCCAAAGGGAAAACCCGAATGTAAAGACAATGCCGAAGCAAAA
Source organism: Brasenia schreberi (assembly GCA_036023115.1). Taxonomy (NCBI): domain Eukaryota; kingdom Viridiplantae; phylum Streptophyta; class Magnoliopsida; order Nymphaeales; family Cabombaceae; genus Brasenia; species Brasenia schreberi. The sequence goes on along the minus strand of JAYKKT010000035.1, from coordinate 441,692 downwards.
TAACCGAAGGGAAATGACTTGTAATGTAAATGCCGAAGGGAAATACGTATATAATGTATATATGGGCCCTTACTCGGGTCTTGCCAATAAGAGCGAAGGCTCAATGTGGGTGCGTGCTTGAATTGAAAGACTACACACACGACACGAAATAAAACCCAAATATAACTTGCAATATGGCCTTGATTAAGGTCTTGGGAATAAGAGCGAAAGCTCAATGTGTGTGAGTGCTTGAATTGAAGTACTACGCACACAACATGAAATTAAACCCAAATATAAATTGCAGTATGGCCTTGATTAAGGTCTTGGGAATAAGAGAGAAAGCTCAATGTGTGTGAGTGCTTGAATTGAAGTACTATGCACACAACATGAAATTAAACCCAAATATAAATTGCAGTATGTTCTTGATTAAGGTCTTGGGAATAAGAGCGAAAGCTCAATGTGTGTGAGTGCTTGAATTGAAGTACTACACACACAACATGAAATTAAACCCAAATAGTATAACACGGCCCTTACTTGGGTCTTACAAATAAGAGCGAAGGCTCAATGTGTGTGAGTGCTTGAATTGAAAGACAACACACTCAACTTAAGCAAAACCCTACGTAATTTAAAGTATATACATAGATTTATATCTTAGGGGCTGATTAGGCCCGTGTGTGTTCAAAATCGTGCACGACTAAGAGAGTGCACGTGTGTGTGGGTGTGCCAAACCACGTTATTACAAGCAGGGAGAGACTATGCTCCGTTTTAACAACCCCGTATCAAATTGAATTCAAGCATGTCTACAACTAAGGACCGAGTTAGGCACTTACTTATAGCTGGTCCGGAGGTGACTTGCTCGAGCGTAGGCTTGGGCTTCGCCTTGGACTGCAAGAGGGAGCTCCTCGAAGTTGAACGGCAAGGGGAGGTGCTGGCCGGGTGCCTTGGGTGCGCGGGAAGGGCACCTTGAAGGTGGCCGGCTGCTAGGAAGGTGCCGAGCTTGGTGCTTTGGGTAAGGTGACTAAGTAGGGTCACTAAAGGATGTAGTATTAGGAAAGATGGCACTAAGTGGGAGCCTAAGGGAGTGTCTAAGGGAGTACCTAAGGCTGGCGGGTGGCTGGCCGAGTGGATATGGTATAGTCGGTTGGAGTGGCCGACTAAGGGAGACTTGGTGGTGGCCGGCTGCTAGGGTGGCTAGGTAATGGCGAGGATGGGAAGGGAGCTAGCTAGGGTGTCGTGTGAGATGGAGTTAGGGGCTGATGGGAAGTGTAAGGGACAGGTCCTAGGGAGCTAAGTGGAGTGGGTGGGTGTTGCTAGGGGAGGTAGTTCTAGGCGGGTGGTTGAAGTGGCTAAGGTCTGGCCGAATGGGTAAGGATGGTGGGTGGCTGGTGTTGGGATGATGTGGCGGTGGTGTAGGTGGTTGAGAGTGGAGGGGTAGTGAAGAAGGGGTAGAGTGAAGTTGAGGTACTAATCGGATGATGAGGAGAGGCGGTGGATGGAAGAGGGGGAGCCGGGCGGTTGGAGTGGATGGGGTTCGGTCGGATGGAATGGTGGCGATGTGGAGCTTGGCTGGAGAGGTGATGGTGGTGGTGGTGCTTGGCTGGGAGGCAGTGGCGCAGGTGGAGCAAGGTGGAGGCTCGGTTGGAAGGTGGCTGGAGTCGACTGGGCCAAGATGGGAGAGGCCAATGGTGAAAAAAGCTGAAAAACCCGCCCACTAGGGGGGGGGTTTATAGCTTTTTGAAGGGCGGTTGGGGCTGGTTTTGAGGAGGTGGTAAGGTGGTCTAGGGGTGGTGGTGTGGTGATAAGGTGGGCTGGTTTTGGGGAGGGGCCAAATATTTTGATTTAGGGGGTATTAGGAATATGGTGTGCTAGGTTTAGGTGGGGTGGTTTAGAGGTTTAGGGTTTAGCTAGGTGGGTTGGTTTTGGGGTGAGGTTTAGTGAGGTGGGTTAGGTGATTAGGCTAGGATTAGGTTAGGTTTAGGGAAATTAAACTAGGTTTAGGGAAGGATTAGGGAAGTGGGTTAGGTGATTAGGTTGGGATTAGGCCGGGATTAGGGAAGTGGGTTAGGTGATTAGGCTAGGTTTAGGACAGGATTAGGGTAAAAGGCTAGGATTAGGGCTTTTTTATTAGGGTTGGATTAAGGAGCTCCCTTTGCATGACCCATAGGCCTTGTTGCATCATGTTGGTGCAGCCCTAGGTTAGGTTTTGGCTAATTACAAGCTTAAACCCATGTTAATTAGGCTAACCCACATGATTAACCCCAAACTTGACACACAAGTCAAGCTTAATTACAACCACACTTTAATCTTATCCTCCCCCACTCTCTCTCATGCCCATAATCCCACGTGAAATTCAAGTGGGCCCCACCTCCATTTATGAGAAGGTGATGTGGGCTATGGATGTGGATATTGGATTGGATCTCTGGATCCAAATCCAAATCCAAGTCTACACATGGGTTTGGATTGGGATCTAGATATATATGTTCCAGATCTGATCCAAACTGAATTCTGACTCCTTCAGGCTATGTTCGAAACGAACGGTTTGTGCGGGGTCTGACAGCATCAGTACTCCGTCTGCGTTGGGTCTTCACAAACATGATCATCCGCTTCTGTTTTCGCCTTCCGAAGCTGATTTCAAGTAATGTTTTGCTGATAACAGGGTCTTGGACGTTCGAGATCCTGGGGGTGGATTCAATACGAGAGTTGTTGTGCCGGGCTCGACTTGTGCTCCGGTTCCGGGCTCTCTTTAGCTTTTCTGGTCTTGTCTTGATTAGGCCAAGCTGCTTCGGGGTTTTAAAATGTGTTTTTTAAAAGGTTTTTAAAACCATATTATATATATTTAAAACATATAAAGTTTAAAACCTATGTACAGGGTTGTCTGGAAGTCTCCTAGGTTTCCAGACTCAAAATGGCCCTTTGGGGTTGCTTTTACAAAACCAGGTTGATTTGAGGAATTCGTGGGATTTCGGGGTGTTTACAATTTCAAATTCTGCAATTTACATTTAAGTCGTGTGAGTTGCTTTCAAGTTCGGGTATTTCCCTTAAAGTTGCGTGAGTTGCACTTTCATTCGGGTATTTACATTAAGTTGTGTATGTGAGTTGCTTTCAATTCGAGCCTAGTTCACATTATCATATCAAACTTGAAAAATATTTGTGCATCCTTGCATTTCGTATGTTTTCAAAGAGGAAACCCTGAATCTACGCTCAAACTCGCTGAAATTAGGCCACTTGAAGCACACACATCCGGCCTAAATATTTTAAATGCTGAAAGACTTGAAATCGTCAACCCCCGTAATAAAAACTGCAATTTAGGCATACAACCATTGAAACACTTATGTTCTTTCAAAAGTATACGTTTGTTTAAAAGATCAAAGGTTTTCTAAGCGCTTAAACTGACCCTTGAGCACCAGTTCAAGAAGGTTTAAAGGAAAAGATCCTGCTTGCTCACAATTGCCTTTCAAAACGTCAGATGTTTCAAAAACTTCACTAGCTTGAGCAAGCTAGCTGGCATGCCCCTTTTAAAAGCGACGTAGGCACGAGAAGGTTCATTTCAGGCCTCAAAAGCCAGAAGTGAGAATTTTCGTTGTTTACAAAGTCCTTTCGATAGAAACTAAAGGGAGTTCCCTTTGAAAACGAATTTTGAAAACCCAAAATGTCAAACGACGCATGCTCAAAATGGGTTTATCTCTAACCTCTAATATGTAAGCAATAAAAGACTCACACATGTTAGTTCTTAAATTTGTCTTTCAGTGCTAAAAGATGTGACATCTTGTCCAAGAAGATAGTTGATTCCTATCATATAATGACTGGTCATCAGGTAGTCTCTTTATTTCATCCATGCTTGTAGGTACAACAGACCACAAGAGATTTTTGTACTTTATCCCTTTTCACTGATGGTTCTTGTGGTTCATCATGTTTCTATAAAGATGTTTCAAACATATGTGATGTTCAACACCGACCTTCATTGTTTTATAAGACCTTGCATACAATAATAAGAATGAACATATACATATATAACAATGGCAATAAGACAAGGTGAGGAAATTATAACACCTCCAATTACCTTTTGTTTGTTGGACATAAACACCTATTTGGCTTCCTCTAGATGTCCAAAGTCAAGGAATAGTATCTCAAGGAACCATTTCTAAGACTCATGCTCTATATCAACTACAATAATTCAATCCCTAGCTACTACACATAGCAACTCACCTCTAAATATGCCCTTAACAACCATTCAATCCTACAAAAGGCTGAATTCTAAATATGTAACCTTTACTCATGTTGCATATTGTACATATAGCTACTTAAACATGGGAGCTATCTCACTTGGAACATAGTATGCACAACCATCAATTTCACTACTAGAAGCACTCTTTCTCCACCATCTATAGCCATGTTATGTACAGACCTTCACCTAATTACTTGTGTTAATCAATTGTATTATCAAACAGTAATCCCTAATCCAAGTATGTTGCTCGCCAATTGTTCCTTCTAAATCCTTCAAAACTCTCTTTTTTGCTTTGTAGCATTATGGGTAGGACACATTACTCAATAACTTCTTTTTTAATGGCATCCTCATGAGACCTACCTGCCATATAGGATTGATTATCTTTGTTGCTCACTTTATACTTCTCTCAAGTGCATTTTGAATCAATAAACTCAATTCTATACTATGTAGGACATTTATGGATTAATTTCTAGGTCTTTTTTTGAAATGCATACATGCCCTTGTACTTGGATGTATGGAGATAAATCTACAATTCTTACACTTCACAATCACCCTAATGTTTCACATACACAAAATCAAAATACTTGCTAATACACCAATCTCACAAAGCTCTCTTAAAGATAACATGATTCCCAAATCACATGCCTTTGCATAGACCCACATTCATATAAAGGGTTGTTTCATCAAAGTACACAATGCTTATGCATCCTCATTGTCGTTGCAATCAGTTGTGTAAATAGTTATTTTTTGGTTGCTCCTTAAAATGATCTCCTGTATATGCCTTAGTTGTGTTAACTTTAACATGTTTGTTCTCTTTATCCACCTCCTCATCATCATCTTCAATCACTCTCATGCCCACTATAACTTAGTCCACATTGTGGGCTGATACAGTCTCATACATCTACCTTAGTACAAACATCATCCGATTACTCATGCTCATTATGACCAGTACTATCAACATTGGATGATGTATCTTGTGCTTATCGAATTGTAAAAGTCATATTATATGATGCATATGTGCGACGATCATGTTCTACCTTGAGGAGATCATCTCCTTTTCATAATTCAATGATGCTTTCACATCAAAATCATCATCTGGATTGCAACTAGTGAAATTGATGTGAATCAGCCAAGCTTGATTGAGTTCAACTAGAACTGGTTGCAAAGAACCAACTATGAAAGCCATGGAATGAGCCAAGGAGGACTCATCTAACAGGACCTTCACTAATTTCAAATTTTAAGGAAATTGTTGAATGCATGCGGGATCCAAGACAATATTAGATAGAGTGGAGCATTAAAGGCCAAGCTAAGAGCATCTTGTTCACAATAACAGATGGTAAAGCCAACAATAAATCCAACCAAAAAATTTCTTGCATTTTCATAGATTCATAAATGTCACCGGGTTAAAGAGACAAGAGTTAATCGCTTAGATTGAAGAGTTTGCACATGGTATTTTCAAAGTAGTTTGCATCTTCAACAAGAGAAGATTTCAAAGGGAACTGGAGATAATGTTGTCCAAAGCTTTAATTAGTAGCACATTGATGCAAAACTATGTTGAGATGAGAACAATGAGTCTTATGAATTGTATGGTATTAATACTATTTTTGAACACAGTTCAAAGGGTTGTTCTAAGTATAAATAGATGAAGGATGAAATAAAAAAAGCTAGCCTTGGTTGATCTAGAAAGTCTCTATATCTTATCCCTGTTGGGTGGCGAGAATCCAGGGTCTTATCACCTTTTGGGTCTGGTGAGCTAGTGTGCATGATTGTGATTAGTTGGTAGGTAATATCCAACAGGTGTGAATGTGTGTGAGTTTGCCCTCACTGTGGTGTTTGCTATTTTACATCTAGGAGTAGAGTGTCATTTATGGCTACTTCAAATCCTACATAGCGTGTAGAAGGTGCACATGAGAGAGATCATGAATCCTTTATTCCTTGAAGATCGTCCTCAATTGTTGAGTTGCTTGAGTTCTCTAGCTTCCTTCATAGAGTCAATCTTAGGAAGTCAATACTTCCTATGAGCAATCCTTCAATTCAAGCAACTTGGTTGCTTAGCTTTTGCATAATCCTCAATGAAATCTTGAGCTCAAGACTACTGCTACTGCAATTAGTTTAAACCATAATCCTCTCGACTTAGAATTTCATATGATTTGGTGCTTTCATTGTGATAGAGAGGATTCACACCACTAGGTAACCGATTTTCATTCTACCTTCTCTAACTTGTCTCATCCTTCTCTTCTTTCTCTCTTATCACCATTACCACTCTACCCATGTCCCTTGCCACTCATTACTGTCCTCTTTCCTCTTTCATGTGCACCCAACCCTCGTTGAGTTTTTATTTATTTTTCTTTATCATTTTTAGCATAAACCCACCAAAATATTTCATTCATTGTTCTTTACCCTTTTATTTCCTACCAAGCCCAATCCTTCCTCCTTATCACCCCTTCATGCACCAAGTTGTAGCTCATATTATTCTTTTCATTACTAATGCCACACCTAGTTGGACGTCATACTTCTCTCCAAAGTCCTCACTATCGTTGGACAAGACCCAAACCAGTCTAGGCCTTGGGACATTAGTAGATGGACATTAAACTTAGTAGAAGGGCTCAAGTCAAAAGAAGTCATGTCATGTTCAAGAAGCATGAAATGCTAATCATTGAAACTCTAGAGTTGCAAGTTCAACCTTGTCATGAACAATGAGAGAACTTGTTTTGTACCTACTACACTATCAAGAATAAGGTTTGTAATGTCATCATAGATAGCAGGAGCTACATGAATGTGGCTTCAACTAAGCTCATACGAAAACTTGGATTGATTGTGTGGGATTGTAAACACCCTGAAATCCCACGAGTATCTCAAATCAACCTGGTTTTGTAAAAGCAGCCCCAAAGGGCCATTTTGAGTCTGGAAACCCAGGAGCCTTCCAGGCAACCCTGTACATATGTTTTGAACTTTATATGTTTTAAATATGTATAATATGTTTTAAAAACTGTTAAAATATGTTTTGAAACCCCACAAAGCAAGCTTGGCCTAATCAAGACAAGACCAGAAAAGCTAAAGAGAGCCCGAAACCGGAGCACAAGTCGAGCCCGACACAGCAACTCTCGTGTTGAATCCACCCCCAGGATCTCGAACGTCCAAGACCCTGTTATCAGCAAACATCACTTGAAATCATCTCTAGAAGGTGAAAACAGAAGCGGCCGACCATGTTGGTGAAGACCCAACGCAGACGGAGTACTGATGCTATCAAACCCCGCACAAACCGTTCGTTTCGAACACAACCTGAAGGAGTCAGAATTTAGTTTGGATTGGATCTGGACCATATATATCCAGATCCCAATCCAAACCCATGTGTGGATTTGGATCCAGAGATCCAATCCAATATCCACATCCATGGCCCACATCACCTTCTTATAAATGGAGGTGGGGCCCACTTGAAATTCACGTGGGATTATAGGCATGAGAGAGAGTGGGGGAGGATAAGATTTGGGAGTGATTGTAATTAAGCTTGACTTGTGTGTCAAGTTTGGGGTTAATCATGTGGGTTAGCCTAATTAACATGGGTTTAAGCTTGTATTAGCCAAAACCTAACCTAGGACTGCACCAACATGATGCAACAAGGTCTATGGGTGATGCAAAGGGAGCTCCCTAACCCAATCCTAATCAAAAAACCCTAATCCTAGCCTTTTACCCTAATCCCGTCCTAAACCTAGCCTAATCACCTAACCCACTTCCCTAATCCCAGCCTAATCTCAACCTAATCACCTAACCCACTTCCCTAATCCTCCCATAAACCTAGCTTAATTTCCTTAAACCTAGCCTAATCCTAGTCTAATCACCTAACCCACCTCACTAAACCTCACCCCAAAACCAACCCACCTAGCTAAGCCCTAAACCCCTAAACCACCCCACCTAAACCTAGCACACCATCTACCTAAAACCCCTTGTATTAAAATATCTAGCCCCTCCTCAAAACCAGCCCACCTTATCACCACACCACCACCCCCTAAACCACCTTACCACCTCCCCAAAACCAGCCCCAACCGCCATCTCCAACCCTATATAAACCCCCCCCCCAAGGGGCGGGTTTTTCATTCACTCCGGTCCACCTTGGCCCAGCCGACCTTGGCCAATCCCCTTCCAGCCGAGCCTTCCATCTTGCTCCACCTGCGCCACTGCCTCCCAGCCAAGCTCCACCACCACCACCACTGCTCCAGCCAAGCTCCTCCTCGCACCACCTTCATCCCCTGGTCGAACTCCATCCACTTCCATCACCTGGCTGCCCCTCTTCCATCCATCACCCCTCTTCATCACCCGGTTAGTACCTCAACCTAACTCTACCCCCTCTTCACTCCCCCTCCACTCTCAACCACCCACACCACCATAACCTCCCGCCAACACCACCTACCCATCATCCCTACCCATTCGGCCAGACCTTAACCATTTCCACCACCCGCCTTGAACCACTTCCCCTAGCAACACCCGGCCACCCTACTTGGCTCCCTAGGACCTGCCCCTTTCACTCTCCACTAGCCCTCGACTCTACCTTACACCACACCCTAGCTAACTCCCTTCCCATCCATAACATCCCCAGCTACCCTAACAGTCGGCCACCACCAAACTCCCCTTAGTCGGCCACTCCAACCAACTGTACCAAATCCACTCGGCCAGCCATACAACTCCCTTAGACACTCCCTTAGGCTCCCCTTTAGCACTACCTTCCTTTATACCAGCCCATCCTTTAGTGACCTTCCTTAGTCACCTTAACCCAAAGCACCAAGGCAGCCCTTCCTAGCAGTCGGCCACCTTCAAGGCGTCCTTCCCGCGCACCCAAGGCACCCGGCCAGCATCTCCCCTTGCCGTTCAAACTCCGAGGAGCTCCCTCTTGCAGCCCAAGGCGAAGCCAAGCCTACGCTCAAGCAAGTCACCTCCGGACCAGCTATAAGTAAGTGCCTAACTTGGTCTTTAGTTGTAGACTTGCTTAAATTAAATTTGATACGGGGTTGTAATAACGGAGCATAGTCTTTCCCCGCTTGTAATAACGTGGCTTGGCACACCCACACACACGTGCACTCTCTTAGGCGTGCACGATTTTGAACACACATGGGCCTAATCAGCCCCTAAGATATAAATTTATGTATATACTTTAAATTACGTAGGGTTTTGCTTAAGTTGGGTGTGTTGTCTTTCAATTCAAGCACGCACACACATTGAGCCTTCGCTCTTATTTGTAAGACCCAAGTAAGGGCCGTGTTATACTATCCTTGGGTTTATTTCATGTTGTGTGCGTAGTACTTCAATTCAAGCACTCACACACATTGAGCTTTCGCTCTTATTCCCAAGACCTTAGTTAAGGCCATACTGCAATTTATATTTGGGTTTAATTTCATGTTGTGTGCGTAGTACTTCAATTCAAGCACTCACACACATTGAGCTTTCGCTCGTACTCCCAAGACCTTAGTTAAGGCCATATTGCAAGTTATATTTGGGTTTAATTTCATGTTGTGTGCGTAGTACTTCAATTCAAGCACTCACACACATTGAGCTTTCGCTCTTACTCCCAAGACCTTAGTTAAGGCCATATTGCAAGTTATATTTGGGTTTCATTTCATGTCGTGTGTGTAGTATTTCAATTCAAGCACGCACCCACATTGAGCCTTCGCTCTTATTTGCAAGACCCAAGTAAGGGCCCATATATACATTATATACGTATTTCCCTTCAGCATTTACATTACAAGTCATTTCCCTTCGGCATTTACATTTCAAGTCATTTCCCTTCGGTATTGTCTTTAAATTCGGGTTTTCCCTTTGGAGTAGCGTGAGTTTGCATTGCATATACTCCATACCACGAGTTAGGACGCATATTGCATCAAAGCAAACCCCATACTCCCGCTCAAAGTCGTCACATTTAGAGGAATGTTCATAACACACACCTAGGTGGCCCGTAAAGGGATAAAAAGAAAGACTTAGGCACGTGCAAATCCACGTGATCTAAAATCTGAAAATCGTACAAATAAGACCCGAATCAAACACCTCGAACCGCTTTCGTAGGCTTTTTTTCACTCAAAACTCGATTTTTAAAAGCGTACAGACTGACCCTTGAGCATCGGTGCAAGAAGGTCTACGACGACAAGAGCTTGCTTGCTCACAGTCGCCACGTTAGAAGTCAGGTTTAGAATATATCTTCGCTAGCTTAGGTAAGCAAGCTGGCATGCCATGTTTATTTAAATAGGACTTAGACACATGAAAAGGTTCACTCCAGGCCTAAGAAACCGGGAGGCGGAGATTTTCTGCATCTACAGAAGATTGGCACGCCCGGTGGGACGTGAGTCTTTCAAAAATTGAGTTACTCTAGGAAACTTGTGAAAAGATTTCCAAAGAGGTATTGTTTTAACTTGTTTTCTTTACTTGTACTTAGGAATTTTTGAAAAAGCTTGAAAAGCATGTCAAAATCCAACCCAAGTGAAATGTCGAGCCAAGGCTCATGCGCATCAAGTTCTCACTCTAGGAGGATTTTCAAAAACAAAATTAAACTAGACGAGATAGAGGACCTAAGAAGGGAATTCGAGGCCAAAATCGATGCTCTCAGCCAAGAGGCTGAAGTAAGCGATTCATGTTTATCAAATTGTGAACAAAAGGCCAAAAGAAAACCTGAAAAACCTCGCAAGCACAAAGAGGCCTCCATAATGGAAGGCAACCAATACCACGAGTCCTTCACACAAAAGGACCGTAAAGCCCTACAACAGCTGCTGAAAGGGCAAAATAAAGAGAAAAGAAGTTATGCCCTGTCTGATTTCCTTCCCATGGATTACGAAACAGACAGTGACGATGAAATACCGAACTTCCATCGGTATGATGGCATGGGAGACCCTAGGTCTCACTTGCAACTTTTCTCGCGTCGAGCCCATAAGAAGAAAAAGGACTCGATGAAATGGGTGTATTGGTTACCTTTATCCCTTAAAGGCAAAGCTGCCAAATGGCTGGCTTCCTACGACTTAAGCCAGTTCGCTACTTTTGAAGAGTTAGCGAATTGCTTCATGCAAAGATTTGCACACAACGTAGAAGTCACGCCGACTCTAAACACTCTAAGGGATACAAAGCAAGGCATGAACGAAGACGTACATGCCTTCATTATATAATGGAGGTCCCTTTTGGGCCAAGTGCGAGAGCCCATATCCGAAGGATGCACAGTCATGCTCATCCTAGATAATTTCAAAAGCGAGTTAAAAACCCTTCTCTCGCTCCATGAGATCTCAACTTTCCATAAGTTGATCAAAAAGGCATCCCTTTTCGAAACAAACTTGAGAAAAGGGACATACGATCACTTATGGAAAGGATGTGCCATTTCTAAAACCCGCTTGGAAAAGCCCATCACTTATGGGCTACCCACGATGGACAAAGGGGCAAAGCCCCATAAAATCGCCAATGTCCGGGTGGATCCAGGTGTGGCGGGCACTTCCAAAAATTTTGAAAAACTAGAAAACAAAAGGGAGCGAACCTTTCAAAAACCGATTGAAAAATGAGAGTACACTCCGCTGGGGCAACCTGTGTCGGAGGTCCTAGACCTCCTACTTGCCCAAGGCATGATAGAACATTCTAAAATCCCTGAAGGAGTCACTTCCAAAGGGGGGTATTTAAATCGATTTTGTAAGTATCACCGGCTCTTTCTCCCTTTTAAATAAAATTAAGAACTTGGTAGCGGAGGGCCGGCAACAGGTCACTGCGGAACTTGAGCCACCTCAAGCTATCTTCAAAGAACCCTTTCCCAAGCACGCCAGTAGCAGTGGGAAAGGAAAGGAGGTATGTACCCTCACCTTTTCAAAGGAACTAGCACAAAAATCTGAGTCTGGTCGACCCACTTGTGCGCCCACTCTTGTACTGTACAAGAAGCCCACCCAAGTCGTCATCCGGGGACCACCAAGAGTCGAATCCCCAGCTAAACCAGTGTTAAAACTTCAAGGTGCTCCTCAACTCATACTTAGAGCCAAATTTAGCGCAAACCCTAGGCTAGTTGTGGGGGAAGTGACTAGATTCGGGAGGATCTATCAACTCCCGTACCTACAAAGTACTAAAAAGGTAGTCAGTGTGCCTAGCCCCTCAAAAGCATGTATTCCTGGAGTTCTGCCAAAAGCAGACAAGGATAAAGTCATCCTAAATCCTTATGACTTCGAAAACCACCTTTCAAAGATTCCTATCCACATGTCTATCCTAGAGCTTATACAAACTTCGCCTAGGCATAGACTCGTGCAAGAGAAAATTCTAGAAAGAGCCAAGGTTGATTCGAACATAAGTCCGGAATCCTTGTCTGCCCAAGTGGCTTTAATAGGAGCAAAATCGCCCATCACTTTCTCGGAAGATGATGTAGATAGACCCTACGAGTCCCATAACCAAGCCCTGCATATCGAGGTGGTTCTGAATAACCACTCTCTGGACAGGTGCCTAGTCGATGGGGGAGGAGGGCTCAACATCCTTCCTCTTCATATGGCGTACCAAATCGGAGTCACCTTGACTTCGGTGAACCCAAGCCCCATCGTTATCACTGGATATGATGGGAATGCGTCTAGGCCATTAGGATCAATCGAACTCCCGATGGAAACGGGAGGGATCACACACATGGGGGTGTTCCATGTCTTGGACATCCACCCCCATTATAACCTGTTGCTGGGGAGGCCCTGGATAGACAGCTTGTGCGTTGTGCCATCCACCTTCCACAGGTGTGTCAAGATCCCTTTCAGGGACCAGGTCGTGATGATCCTAGGTGAAAGTCACCCATAGCTTCAGGGGATCATAAACTCCCTTTGTTTATCGAGCTCCCAGGCCCATGAGGCTAACCTGGGGCAGATTGTGATTGAGCCACCAAGGCTCGTGTTAAACAACCCTAGGAAGGTTGTATGTGTGAAGGGGGCGCCCAAAGCAGGCCCCCTCCCGATTCTAACCCTTCTAGGAAGACCCAAGCGTTCCTTATTTCCAAAGCCCCTAGACAAGAAGCCATACGAGCACGATATGGACGACAGCAAGTTCCAGGATCACGATTTATACTCTGCATTTTCAAAAAATAAAAAATCGTGGAACATGTTGTTAAATATGGGTTATACGCCCTACAAAAGTCTAGGGGCACAAAACCAGGGTCTCCTAGAGCCCATCCTTCCTAGGGCCAACCCAAGCCGATACGGGATCGGCTATACTCCCAGAATACCGCCAGAGCCACCCCCAGTGACCACCTGGGTCAAGGGTGCCCTGGAACCTGCCTTAGAAGAGACCTACGATTTAGACCTCCTATTTCGAGTCTAATCCGTAGTGTTTTCCCTTTGTAGGTATGACGGAAGATCCCTTTTATAAAAATACAAAAACATTTGGAAAACTTAAAATCAAAAAAATTGAAAAGGAAGAAAAGCCAAAAACAATGGAAAAACAAAAACTCGAAAATAGAGTGCTTTGTATAGTTCCTATGGTTCTTGTCTTACAAAAACCCAAAAAAATCGAAAATCTAGAAAATACCAAAAAGATTTTGTATATAGCTGCTCCCGGTAGGACTTTGGCAAAAGAAAAAGATTTCGAAAGAAACGTCGTCTGCATAGCCAGACCAAAAATTTCGAAATCAATTGAAAATCTGAGTACAAAACCAGGTCTTTTTGAAAATCATGCATCAAATTCCCTCGGGTCTATAGCCCACGAGAATAATCGAAGCCCAGAAGTGGATCCCCTTGAGGAAGATCCCACTTCTAAGCTCCTAGAATTTCATAAAATTCTCGATTTTGAAAGACCTTCCAATTCAGTAGGAGGAGATTTCATAGAGGTGAACCTAGGGGATGATTCCAATCCCAAAACCATCAAAATAGGGGCATGCTTGCATGAACATGAAAGATTAGCATTCATTGCATTTTTACGAACCTATTTAGATGTGTTTGCATGGACGTATGAAGACATGCCAGGCATAGACCCCAGCATTGTCGAACATCGTCTTCCCTTAGATGCGGATGTAAAACCCATAAAGCAAAAGCTTAGGAAAATACACCCGAATGTACACACGCAAGTCAAAGAGGGTTTAGAAGATCTGTTAAAAGCCACATTTATAAAACCCATTGCGTATTCTGATTGGTTGTCAAACATCGTTGTAGTTCGAAAAACCAATGGGAAAATTCGAATATGCATCGATTTCAGAAACCTGAATAAAGCCACTCCAAAGGTTAATTATCCTTTACCAAACATAGATTTGATAGTCGATAGTACTGCAAATCATGAAATGTTTTCGTTTATGGATGGCTATTCAGGCTATAATCAAATCAAACTAAGTCCACGAGATCAGGGTAAGACCGCCATCACAACCCCAAGGGGCACGTACTGCTATACAGTCATGCCCTTTGGTTTGAAAAATGACGGCGCAACATACCAACGAGCCATGACCATGATCTTCTATGATCAAATTCATGAGCTCGTAGAAGTGTATGTAGATGATCTCTTGGCGAAATCCAAAACCCGATGCACTCATGTCGAATGTTTGCAAAAGATTTTTGAAAGGCTTAGGCTTTACAAAGTAAAGCTAAACCCTAAAAAATGTGTATTCGGGGTAGAATCAGGGAAGCTTCTAGGCTTTATGGTGAGCCAAAGGGGTATAGAAGTCGACCCCTCTAAGTGTCGAGCCATCATAGACATGGCTCCACCCTCCAATCTCACTCAAATCCGTAGTCTCCAGGGTCGTTTACAATCCGTTCGCCGATTCATATCGAATCTGGCAACTAGATGCGAACCCTTCAACAAACTGTTAAGGAAGGGCACGAAATTCTTATGGGATGACGAATGCCAAAGGTCCTTCGAGAGACTAAAGGCATACCTGGTTAATCCCCTCGTTTTGAATCCTCCAAAGCAAGGAAATCCGCTTTTACTCTACATCTCTGTGCATGCGAATGTTTTAGGAGCCCTGTTGGCTCAATACGATGATGACACCCACAAGGAGTATGCCATCTACTATATCTCAAAAACTCTCTTGGCTTATGAACGAAATTATCAAGCCATGGAGAAGACGTGCTTGGCCCTAGTTTGGGCCTGCTAGAAATTCAGACACTATTTCCTAGATCATGAGATCTGGATAGTGTCCAAGCTTGATCCAATCAAGCACTTGTTCGAAAAACCCATTCTCACGGGTAGATTGGGCAAATGGCAACTCCTTCTAATGGAGTATGACCTAAAATACCATCACCAGATCTCCATTAAGGGGCATTGTAGACATGAAAATTCTCATTCCAAAGTTTATGAAACAAACTTGAAATGAAACTTTCCACCCCTACGCTTGCGCGAGCGTGCCAGCTAGTTCAAAACTAGCAAATGTTTGTAAGACTTCTAGGCGATTGTGTACAAGCGGGATCTTTTCACTCACACCTTCTTGAGCCGATGCTCCAGGGTCAGTGTTGAGCACTTAGGAACTTCATTTTACAGCAAAACACGACTCCCTTTTACATAAACAAGTGTCTTTGAAAAATTTGTTGAACTTGTGCACTCGGATTCAATACTTTGGAAAAACACAAGTTGCTGAAAACAGAAAATTCTGTTTTCAAAGCTGTTTTCTAGGGAAGTTTTCAAGGCGTTACAAACTCCAAAAATTATCAAAATTTTACCAGACGAAGCTGGTAGTGTGGAGAGACTGTAGCCTTTTTCAAATCTGCATTTGGAGCAGTATTGAATCAGAAACAAATAATCTACTTAGACTACCTCACTGACTCGGAACAGCTCTATTTCAGAAATACAGAAACTCAAAGATGAGTCTGTATCTCTCTGTTCAGAACTCCGATTTTTATGATTTTGATGTTGCTGGAAAGCTATGGAAGTTAGATTTCCAATTCATTAAAAATCAACCAATTTGGACTCCTGTGGACAGAGATATGGGACTTTTACCCAATCTCTGTTTCAGGAAATCCGACTGTGCAGACAGTGGTGCAGAAATCTGGTCGCTCTTAATATGCTTTTATTACGTGGCTGAGCGGCCCTAAAATCTTGCCAATTTTATACAGAGTGTCCCAATGTGTGTGGAATCAGTGTGCCAAATTTCAAGACAATCGGAGTAAGCATCACAAAATTAAAATTGCGGAAATAGACATATGCAGAGATGCTGAAATCCGGTTTTCTGTTTTATAAATGTAATGATGTATAACCCACACGAAATTAAAATGCAACAACCCTTAAAGCAAATTTGCTGGAATATAAATGAATGGGAAGTACTTTATAGCTTAGACATAGAGGGGGTTAGAAGTATAGAGGGTATATAGCATATAGGAAGGGAGAAGCATTAAAGCAAACACTTGGCGTGCATGTGAGTGTATAGTGTTTCATCCACGAAATTGAAATGGCAGCAAAGCTAGATTATTACAACTCGGGGGGAGATGAAACTCCATTAATACAACCCCATTTAATGAATTGAATGGAAGAGAATGAAACTTAGATTAAGTAAGAAAGGTCTTACACGAGTTTTGGATGTGAAGGACCGGATTTCAATGATGAAGCCGGTCTTCCTCTTGATGGCCTTCCTTCTTAACTCCTACAAGCTCTCACCTAGCTTCCCCTTTACTAGAAGACGTCCCCCCTTTGCTGAAATTTTCTGCACCTAGTCTAGCACACACTACCCAAGGTCTCTCTCTTCTCTCTCTTCTCCCTCCAATCTCCAAGTTATGGAACCCACCCCCCCCCCTCTTGGGCCTTTTTATAGGCCAAGGGGGGCTGGTTCTAGTGGTTTCTTGTGGGGCGGGTTGGAGCTTTAGCTTGGTGGATTTGATCCGCTCCAAACCGGCTTCTTGTAGTTCTTCATTGAGTCGATTCGGACCAGCCCATATGGGCTGGTATAGGTGCCATGGCTTGGTGTAGCCCTAGAGCAGGCGGTTGGTTTTAAACAACCTTACAATGTGCAACATGTTTTGTTTGGGCTGATTTCTTTAAACTTCGACCCACTTGAATTCGCTTCTTTCTTTGATTTGGCTCCCACCTTTTGCTTTTGAGTTACACTTGAAATCTTCTAGAATTGAATGAGCTTGTTACCATGGCCTCGAGTCTTGGTTCCAAGTTGGCCCCATCTTGATCGGACAAACTTGGATTTGATCGGTCTTGACCTTCCATTTGGATAAGTTGTTGAATTTGAACTTGATATGCTTCAATCTTCTCCACTTTTGGGAATCAATCTGATTTAACTTTATCCGTATCTTGATACACTTTATCTTCTTTCCGGGAATCGAGGCCTGGATTGGGTCTCCGCCTGCTTCGAAACTCATGGGCTATTTGGATTTAAAACCTTTATTTTGAAATATTCTCCCAGAAGGTCTAAACTTTAAAATTTGGGGATTTTGAATTTAAAGGTTCATAAAGGCTTTAAATTGGCCTTCAAAATTTAGGAGTTTTTGAAAATACTTGAAAAAATTTCGGGTGTTTACAGATGCCCCTCTTTGGCATTAATCCAACTGTGTTTGGATAATGTCAAAGAAGAAAACACCCTTTTACTCTTCTTTCCGAACCTTTCTCAAGAGCATGGATCATCTGAGTGCCTAACTTTTAAAAATAAGTAAGAGGGGATTTAGAGCCAAAGGGGACTCAATCTGCTATGACCTTGGTCCTAATATCGATCATGTACTCAATGGTTTTGAAATGCATGCATGGGCATGTATGAAGGGTGTGAGTGATATGCACACGATAATTCTTTTAGAGACTCTTAACATGCAAGGATCGAACTTGGGAGGCTTGTGAAGGTCGACTGCCCCAAGTGATCATGGCCCTTATGTGGCTTGATGTTTTCGGGTTTTCACAACTTTCTAAAAGAAATGGGAAATCCTTTTTAGCTTCAATCACAAGGATTTTCAGCTTCTTGTATTTCCCTTTACTCGGGTCATAATACCTACTACTTGGTAGAGATTTTTATAGGAAAACTAGGAAACATTGCAAAACTCTCCTACTTACACAACAAAGTCTAATTCTCAAACAAAATAAGATTCAAATGAATAAATCCTATTCCTACTTTAGGATTTTCCTAGATAAAACCTTTCTCCACTAGGATAAGTCATAGGGATAGGGAAAGAATTACCACGGTCCCTTCTGAAGCGTCCCGTTTTTTTTTTTTTTTTTTTTTTTTTTTTTTTTTTTCTTTTTCTTTCTTTTTTTTCTTTCTTTCTTCTTCTTTTCTTCTTTCTTTTCTTTTTCTCTCTCAAAAAAAAAAAAAAAAGAATGATTTTTTCTTTTTTTTTCTTTTTCTTTTCTTTTTTTCTTTTTCTTTTTCCCATTCAAAATATTTTCAAAAGAGAGTAGACCCTATACATGATATATTTTCAAATGTTGAGCATTTATAGGGTCTACCAAGTTCCTACCGTCAACATCAACCAACCAATAAGCATTGTTAGTGGTGGTTCCACGCACAACATAAGGACCATCCCACTTGGGCCGCCACTTTCCAAGGGGGTGTGGGCCTCGGTGGTGAATGGTTTTTAGCACTAGGTCTCCCACTTTGAAGTGGCGAGCCTTCATGTGCTTCTCGTAGTGTCGGGCTACCCTTTGCCTATATGCATGTGCATGATCCATAGCAAGTAGCCTCTTTTCATCCAACAAGTCAAGTTCGACCATTCTAGTATGTTGTAGGATTTCTAATGGAATATCTAATGCAAGTGATGTATGAAATGAATGAAGCTTGGTATGAATGGGGAGTATGGCACTCGTGCCATAGACCAACTCGAATGGGGTGGCATTGGTTGGGGTTCGAATGGAAGTTCTATAAGCCCACAAGGCTTCGTCGAGCTTCTCATGCCATGTCCTACCTTTTTCTATGGTTTTCTCAATGATGCTTATGAGGGTTTTGTTTATGGCTTCGGCTTGGCCGTTGCCTTGAGGGTAGTAGGGCGATGAGAAGTGTTGAGTCATGCCATATGTGACACACAATTTTTCCATCTTCTCATTCTTGAAAGGGGTGCCATTATCGGACACTAGGTCTTTTGGTACTCCAAATCGGGCCAAGATATTTCTCTTAATGAATGCCACTACATGTTGTCCTTGGACATTGGCCAAGGATGTAGCTTCAACCCATTTAGAGAAATATTCGGTGGCCGCTAGGATGAACCTATGTCCATTGGATGCATTGGGGGATATGGGTCCTACGATGTCGAACGCCCACATGGCAAAAGGCCAAGGGCTCACGATGGAATGCAAAGTGGATGATGGGGTGTGAATGATATGCCCATGTATTTGACATTGATGACATTTCCTAACATGATCATGGCAATCTTGTCTTAGGGTGGACCAAAAATACCCAGCTCTAAGTATCTTCATTGCCATCATATTTGCATTAACATGGCCTCCACACTCTCCATCGTGGAACTCGTGCATTATGGTCCTAGCCTCTTCAAGGTCTACACATCGCAACAAGATGCCCGTAAAACTTTTCTTATAAAGCACCCCTCCCAAAATTACATACCGGGTTGAAATTTTTCTAATAAAAGCTTGATCTTTTGAAGAAGCATATTCGGGAAATCCTCCGTTTTCTAAAAAGTTTTTAATGTCATAAAACCAAGGTTTATCATTTGGATTTTGGTCGTTTTGGCAAATATCTAAATCGTGCGTGGATGGAACGGGTGAGTGCCATATCTCTAGGGATCGGGTTCCCAAGGTGGGATCGACCCTTAAAGCGGATCCTAAGGAGGAGAGGGCATCCGCTATGGTGTTGTCCTCTCTCCCTATGTGAGTGAGTATGCATGATTTGAAAGAGTCGACCAACTTGGTGGCCAACTCGTGATACGGAATGAGTTTTTCGTGTTTGACTTGCCAAACTTTTAAAACTTGGTTCACAACCAGTAAAGAGTCTCTAAAGACTTCAATGCAAGCTGCCCCTAGATTTTTCAAGACTTTTAGGCCTTGTATGAGAGCCTCATATTCAGCCACATTATTTGAACACTCAAAATCTAGACGAATTGCAATGGGTATTTCTCTCTTTTCGGGGGATATGAGAATGACTCCAACACCTGCCCCTTGTTGGTTACGTGCCCCATCAAAGTACATTTTCCATACTTGGTTTTCATTAAAACAGTTTGCTAAAACATGGTTTTGAAAATCGTTTGCAAATATGCCTTCATCGGGCATCTCATCAAGTATGGGATATGTTTCTTCCAAGGGGAACTCGGCCATATGATCGGCTAGGGCTTGCCCCTTAATAGAGGTTTGGTGGTGATATTTCAAGTCATATTCCATTAAGAGGAGTTGCCATTTACCAAGCCTACCCGTTAGGATAGGTTTTTCAAACAAGTGCTTGATCGGATCAAGCTTAGACACTATCCATATCTCATGATCTAGGAAGTAATGTCTAAACTTTTGGCAAGCCCATACTAATGCCAAGCACGTTTTCTCCATGGCTTGATAATTTCTTTCATATGCCAAGAGAGTTTTCGAAATATAGTAAATGGCACACTCTTTGTGGCCATCATCATCATATTGGGCTAATAAAGCACCCAATGCATTCGTATGTATGGAAATATAAAGAAGTAAAGGTTTTCCTTGCTTTGGAGGTTTCAAAATTGGAGGATTCACCAAGCAAGTTTTCAATCTTTCAAAAGCTTTTTGACAATCCTTGTCCCACGAAAATTTTACCCCTTTTCGCAAAAGTTTGTTGAAAGGTTCGCATCTTGTTGCTAAATTTGAAATGAACCTCCTAATGGCTTGGAGGCGACCTTGGAGGCTTTGGATTTAGGTCAAGTTGGATGGTGGAGGCATATCTATGATGGCTCGACACTTAGAGGGGTCTACTTCAATACCCCTTTGGCTCACCATAAAGCCTAAAAGCTTACCTGATTCTACCCCGAATACACATTTCTGAGGGTTTAGTTTCACTTTGTAAAGCCTAAGCCTTTCGAAAACTTTTTGCAAAGACTCAATGTGAGTAACTCGGGTTTTTGATTTCACCAAAAGGTCATCCACATATACTTCCAAGAGCTCGTGAATTTGGTCATGAAAGATAGTAGTCATAGCTCTTTGGTATGTGGCACCGGTATTTTTCAAACCAAACGGCATAACTGTGTAACAGTATGTGCCCCAAGGTGTAGTAAAAGCAGTTTTTGCCTGATCTTTTGGTGCTAACTTAATTTGATTGTAACCCAAATAGCCATCCATGAAAGAAAACATTTCATGATTTGCAGTGCTATCCACTATCAAATCAATATTTGGTAGAGGAAAATTGTCTTTTGGAGTGGCTTTGTTCAAATTTCTAAAATCAATGCAAATCCTAATTTTCCCATTGAATTTTCGAACTACAACAATATTTGAAAGCCATTCTGAGTACGCAATGGGTTTTATAAATCCGGCTTTTAAAAGATCTTCTAAACCCTCTTTCACTTGTGCATATACATCGGGGTGAATCTTTCTAAGCTTTTGCTTTATGGGTTTGGCATTTGATTCTAGGGGAAGACGATGCTCTACTACCATTGGGTTTAAACCTAGCATGTCTTCGTAGGTCCATGCAAACACATCTACATATCATTTGAGAAATGTGATGAATGATGTCCTTTCATGCTCATGTAAACATGCGACTATTTTAACATGCTTAGGATTAGACTCACTCCCTAGATTTATTTCCACAAAATCCCCTCCTACGGAATTTGAAGGTTTTTCTAAATCAAGGATTTTATGAAACTCGGGAAGCTCGGAGGTTTGGTCCTCCTCAGGGACGAGGGGATCTTCCTCTTCGCTTTGATCGCTCTTGAGACATTTGGGTTCTATGAAAGTGCTAGGCAAGGCACACGGTTTTGGAACGTCTACCACTTTCAAAAGACTAGGGCTTTTCACAAAGACAATGTTTTTGGGTTTTCCAAGATTTTTGATTTTTTTGGCTTTTTCGAAATTGCTCTTCGGAGATGGAATGTATAAAACCTTGTTTTTGGTGTTTTTGCATTTTTCAATTTTTTTGGCTTTTTGTAAACACAAGGAAGGAACAAAAACCACATTCTTTTTAGAATTTTCAAAATTTTCATTTTTTTTGGCTTTTTGTAAACAAATGGAAGGAGGAGAAATGTAAATCACATTCTTTTCGAGATTTTTGAAATTTTCTATTATTTTTGGGTTTTGGGAACTTTCTAAATGTTTTTGGATTTTGTAAATTTCTGATTTTTTTGGGTTTTTGGATGTGGCGGGGTCTTCCATCAAACCTACAAAGAAAACACCATGCATTAGGCTCTAAATAAGAGGTCTAAGTCATAGGTTTCGGTGTTAGGAGGTTCTAAGGCACCCTTGACCCAAGTGGTCGCGGGAGGAGGTTCGGGTGGTATGGATGGGTCGTAGCCTATCCCATACCAGTTTTGGTTTATGTTTGACACTATGGGTTCAAGACGACCTTGGTTTTGGCTCTCTAGGCCTTGATAAGGCATATAACCCATGTTCAACATCATGTTCCAAGGCTTCTTTAATTTTGAAAATGTTTTATAAAGGGGATGGCCTTGGAACTTGGTGTCATCCATGTCATGTTCAAACACTTTTATGGACTTGGGGAGGACTTTGGGTAGTTTTGAGATGGTCTTGAGCGGGCTAGCCTTGGGTGGCCCTTTTATGTGCACGACACCTTTTGGTTTGGGATGAGCTACCAAGGGTTCATCTAGTTTTGACTCATGGGTTTTATCACCTGATAAGCATGGGAAATTTTGTATTCCCTGCAGCTGGGGGTGATTCTCTCCTAGAATTACCACAACTTGGTTTTGGAGGGGTATTTTTACACACCTATGAAAGGTGGATGGCACAGCCCGCAAGCTGTGTATCCATGGCCTTCCTAGGAGTAGGTTATAATGGGGGTGTATGTCTAAAACATGAAACACCCCGGAATGACTCATGCCCCCTACTTCTATGGGTAACTCTATGACTCCTAAAGGTTTGGATGCGTTTCCATCGTATCCTGTGATCACGATGGAACTCGGCTTTAGAGAGGTCAAGGAGACTCCTATTTTGTAGGCTATGTGTAGTGGAAGTATATTTAGACCTCCTCCGCCATCAACCAAACACTTGTCTAGAGGATGGTGATTCAATATCACCTCTATATGCAAGGCTTGGTTATGGTTTTAGTAGGGTTGTTCTAGCTCATCTTCCGAAAACACAATGGGAGTTTTAGCACAAATGGGTGAGACCAGGAAGGAGAGGGACTCAGGGGTTATGGTTGGGTTAACCTTGGCCTTCTCTAAGATCTTTTCTAAAACTTGTCTATGTCTAGGGGATGTTTGGATAAGTTCTAGGATAGACATGTTTATGGGAATCTTAGCAAGGTGATTTTCAAAATCATATGGGGTTAACACATTGTTTTTACCCATGAGATGTGATGCTTTGGGAATGCATGATTTTGAAGGGCCGGGGATAACGACCACTTCCTTGTTAGCATCTTTTGCTAAGTGTGGGGGTTGGTAGATCCTTCCAGATCTAGTGACCTCGTCCACACCTTCCCTATGGCTCGTTCCTAGGTGGGCTCTAGTTTGATGCTTGGGAGCACCTCGAATCTCTAATAAGGCTCTAGCCGGGGGCGAGACTCTAAGCGCTCCCCGGATCACTACTTGTTTGGCTTTTTTTATTACGAGTAGTGGTGTGTGACAAGTAGTGCGATCCGTATGCCATGCATGTTTCGAACCATTCAAATGAGAGGAGAGAGCATATACCTGCTTGTCCTTCCCGCTAGTGCTTGCATGGTTGGGGAAGGGTTCCTTGAGTACGGCTTGGGCGGGCTCCGGTTCCTCGGTGACCTGGAGCCGGCCTTGCTCGATCAAGTCCTCTATTTTGTTTAAAAGGGTGTAGCAGTGATTTGTATCATGGCCTTTGAGCCTATGATACTTGCAAAACTTGTTTAAAAATTTCCCTTTAGGGGGTGTCCCCTCGGGAACTTTCGAAAGTGTCACCATTTCCTGGGCGAGCAGGAGGTCGAGGACCTCTGTGATGGGCTGCCCCAGCGGGGTGTACTCCCTTTTTTCGAAAGACTTTTGAACCTTCTTATTCTTCAGTTCAATTTTTGAAGTGCCGGCTGGGCTTGGTTCTACTCGGACATTTGTAACTTTTTGGGGTTTTGCCCCATTGTCCGTAGTAGTTGGCCCGTAAGTCCCGGGCTTTTCAAAACGAGTTTTCGAAAATTTTTTGCCTTTCCACAAGTCATCGTAGACCCCCTTTTTCATATTTGCTTCGAATAGGGAAGCCTTCTTGATTAGTTTGTGGAAAGTGGAAATTTCATGGAGGGAAAGGAGCATTTTCAGCTCGGGTTTAAAATTTTCAAGGATGAGGATCACGGCACATCCTTCTGAGATGGGCTCTCTTACTTGCCCCAACAAAGACCTCCATCGAACGATAAATGCATGAGCATCCTCATTCGTGGCTTGTTTCGTGTCCCTTAGGGTGTTCAAAGTGGGGGTCACTTCCACGTTGTGTGAAAATCTTTGCATGAACCCATTTGCCAACTCTTCAAAAGTGGCAAATTGGCTCAAGTCATAGGAAGCGAGCCACTTGGAAGCGGTTCCCTTAAGGGAGAGGGGGAACCAGTAGATCCACTTAGCCGAGTCTTTCTTCTTCTTATATGCTCGATGGAAAAAGAGTTGGAGGTGAGATCTAGGATCCCCCGTCCCGTCATATCGATGAAAATTCGGTATGTCATCGTCGCTATCCATTTGGTAATCGGAAGGTAAAAAATTGGATAGGGCATATGACCTCTTTTCCTTGGCCTGGCCTCTTAATAGTTGTTGAAGGGCCTTGCGATCTTTTAATGTGAACGACTCGAGCTCTCTATCCCCCTCCATGGTGGAGGTCTCTTTGGGTTTTCTGGGTTTGTTTGTTTTCTTTCGAGCCCTAGTTTGCCTCCCATGGGATGAGCAGGATTCGACCGCTTCGGCCTCTTGGCTGAGAGCGGCGATTCTTGCTTCGAATTCTTTCCTCAATTCTTCTAATGACTCTTTCTTGTTTTTGAAATTTATTTTTGAAAATCTTTTTGAAAATTGACTTGACGAGCATGAAGCCCGGCTCGACACCTCGTAAGAACCATCTGAACTTGACATGATCTTATGGGCCTTGAAAATCCTACACGTGCACAATTTACCAATGTTAAAAACACTTTGAAAAGATTTTTGGGAGTCTTATTTGCTTAGAAATTCCTCAAGACCCGAGTCCCACCGGGCGTGCCATTTCTGTAGACATGAAAATTCTCATTCCAAAGTTTATGAAACAAACTTAAAATGAAACTTTCCACCCCTACGCTTGCGTGAGCGTGCCAGCTAGTTCAAAACTAGCAAATGTTTGTAAGACTTCTAGGCGATTGTGTACAAGCGGGATCTTTTCACTCACACCTTCTTGAGCCGATGCTCCAGGGTCAGTGTTGAGCGCTTAGGAACTTCATTTTACAGCAAAACACGACTCCCTTTTACATAAACAAGTGTCTTTGAAAAATTTGTTGAACTTGTGCACTCGGATTCAATACTTTGGAAAAACACAAGTTGCTGAAAACAGAAAATTCTGTTTTCAGAGCTGTTTTCTAGGGAAGTTTTCAAGGCGTTACAGACTCCAAAAATTATCAAAATTTTACCAGACGAAGCTGGTAGTGTGGAGAGACTGTAGCCTTTTTCAAATCTGCATTTGGAGCAGTATTGAATCAGAAACAAATAATCTACTCAGACCACCTCACTGACTCGGAACAGCTCTGTTTTAGAAATACAGAAACTCAAAGATGAGTCTGTATATCTCTGGTCAGAACTCCGATTTTTATGATTTTGATGTTGCTGGAAAGCTATGGATGTTAGCTTTCCAATTCATCAAAAATCAACCAATTTGGACTCCTGTGGACAGAGATATGAGACTTTTACCCAACCTCTGTTTCAGGAAATCCGACTATGCAGACAGTGGTGCAGAAATCTGGTTGTTCTTAATATGCTTTTATTACGTGGCTGAGCGGCCCTAAAATCTTGCCAATTTTATACAGAGTGTCCCAATGTGTGTGGAATCAGTGTGACAAATTTCATGACAATCGGAGTAAGCATCACAAAATTAAAATTGCGGAAATAGACATATGCAGAGATGCTGAAATCCAGTTTTTTGTTTTATAAATATAATGATGCATAACCCACACGAAATTAAAATGCAACAACCCTTAAAGCAAATTTGCTGGAATATAAATGAATGGGAAGTACTTTATAGCTTAGACATAGAGGGGGTTAGAAGTATAGAGGGTATATAGCATATAGGAAGGGAGAAGCATTAAAGCAAACACTTGGCGTACATGTGCGTGTATAGTGTTTCATCCACGAAATTGAAATGGCAGCAAAGCTAGATTATTACAACTCGGGGGGAGATGAAACTCCATTAATACAACCCCATTTAATGAATTGAATGGAAGAGAATGAAACTTAGATTAAGTAAGAAAGGTCTTACATGAGTTTTGGATGTGAAGGACCAGATTTCAATGATGAAGCCAGTCTTCCTCTTGATGGCCTTCCTTCTTAACTCCTACAAGCTCTCACCTAGCTTCCCCTTCACTAGAAGACGTCCCCCCTTTGCTGAAATTTTCTGCACCTAGTCTAGCACACACCACCCAAGGTCTCTCTCTTCTCTCTCTTCTCCCTCCAATCTCCAAGTTATGGAACCCACCCCCCCCCTCTTGGGCCTTTTTATAGGCCAAGGGGGGCTGGTTCTAGTGGTTTCTTGTGGGGCGGGTTGGAGCTTTAGCTTGGTGGATTTGATCCGCTCCAAACCTGCTTCTTGTAGTTCTTCATTGAGTCGATTCGGACCAGCCCATATGGGCTGGTATAGGTGCCATGGCTTGGTGTAGCCCTAGAGCAGGCGGTTGGTTTTAAACAACCTTACAATGTGCAACATGTTTTGTTTGGGCTGATTTCTTTAAACTTCGACCCACTTGAATTCGCTTCTTTCTTTGATTTGGCTCCCACCTTTTGCTTTTGAGTTACACTTGAAATCTTCTAGAATTGAATGAGCTTGTTACCATGGCCTCGAGTCTTGGTTCCAAGTTGGCCCCATCTTGATCGGACAAACTTGGATTTGATCGGTCTTGACCTTCCATTTGGATAAGTTGTTGAATTTGAACTTGATATGCTTCAATCTTCTCCACTTTTGGGAATCAATCTTATTTAACTTGATCCGTATCTTGATACACTTTATCTTCTTTCCGGAAATCGAGGCCTGGATTGGGTCTCCGCCTACTTCGAAACTCATGGGCTATTTGGATTTAAAACCTTTATTTTGAAATATTCTCCCAGAAGGTCTAAACTTTAAAATTTGGGGATTTTGAATTTAAAGGTTCATAAAGGCTTTAAATTGGCCTTCAAAATTTAGGAGTTTTTGAAAATACTTGAAAAAATTTCGGGTGTTTACAGGCATGCCCTAGCAAACTACGTGGCTGAGTTCCCCTTAGAGGACGCATATCCCACGCTTGATGAAATGCCTGATGAAGGCATATTACAAAACCATTTCCAAAACCACATTTTGGCAAACAATTTCGAAAACAAAGTGTGGAAGATGTACTTCGACGGGGCACGAAACCAATGAGGGGCTGGTGCTGGGGTCATCCTCATCTCCCCTGAAAAGGGCGAGATTCTTGTAGACGCAGTGAAAATCCCCACGCCTCCCCGCCTTTTCTGGGCTTGGAGTGGATCCTCTCGTGTGTCTAAGGCCTATTTATGTAAACAGGGCGTTCCAGCTAGCTTACCTAAGCTAGCGAAGATATATTTAAACTGACTTCCAATCGTGGCGTCTATGAGCAAGTGAGCTCTTGTCGTCGCAGACCTTCTTGCACCGATGCGCAAGGGTCAGTCTGTACGCTTTGCAAAAATCGAGTTTTTGGGATAGAAAGCCTACGCAGCGGTTCGAGGTGTCTAATTCGGGTCTTTTAGATACGATTGCAGATTTTAGATCACGTGGATTTGCACGTGCCTAAGTCTTTCCTTTTATCCCTTTTTGAGCCACCTAGTTTGTGTGTTATGAACACTCCACTACATGGGCGAATTCGAGCGGGGCTTGCTTTGATGCAATATGCATCCTACCTCGTGGTATGGCGTAGATGCAATGCAAACTCACGCTACTCCAAAGGGAAAACCCGAATGTAAAGACAATGCCGAAGGGAAATAACCGAAGGGAAATGACTTGTAATGTAAATGCCGAAGGGAGGTATGTATATAGAGTAGGTATATGGGCCCTGACTCAGGTCTTGCAAATAAGAGCGAAGGCTCAATGTGGGTGCGTGCTTGAATTGAAAGACTTACACACACGACATGAAACTAAACCCAAATATAACTTGCAGTATGGCCTTGACTAAGGTCTTGGGAATAAGAGCGAAAGCTCAATGTGTGTGAGTGCTTGAATTGAAGTACTACGCACACAACATGAAATTAAACCCAAATAGTATAGGTCGGCCCTTACTTGGGTCTTTCAAATAAGAGCGAAGGCTCAATGTGTGTGCATGCTTGAATTAAAAGACAACACACACGACATGAAATGAAAGCCCAAATAGTATAACACGGCCCTTACTTGGGTCTTTCAAATAAGAGCGAAGGCTCAATGTGTGTGAGTGCTTGAATTGAAAGACTTACACACACGACATGAAATGAAAACCCAAATAGTATAGGTCAGCCCTTACTTGGGTCTTTCAAATAAGAGCGAAAGCTCAATGTGTGTGAGTGCTTGAATTAAAAGACAACACACCCAACTTAAGCAAAACCCTACAAAATTAAAGTATATGTATATATTTATGTATTAGGGGCTGATTAGGCCCGTGTGTGTTCAAAATCGTGCACAACTAAGAGAGTGCACGTGTGTGGGTGTGCCAAGCCACGTTATTACAAGCGGGGGGAGACTATGCTCCGTTATTACAACCTCGTATCGAATTGAATCTCAAGCAAGTATACAACTAAAGACCGAGTTAGGCACTTACTAATAGCTGGTCCGAAGATGCCTTGCTTGAGCGTGGGCTTGGCCTTCGCCTTGGGCTGCAAAAGGGAGCTCCGCGAGGTTGAACGGCAAGGGGAGGTACTGGCCGGATGTTCTTGGTGCACGGAAGAGGCGCCTTGAAGGTGGCCGGCTACTAAGGAAGGGCTCTTTTTGGCATGTAGGGCTAAAGGACCTAGGTAGGGTCACTAAGGATAGGGTTTAGTTTTAAGGTAGGTTGTGCGAAGGGTGAACCTAAGGGAAGGTCTAACGAATCACCTAGGGTTGGCGGGTTGCTAGGGTGGCCGAGTGAAGGAGCAACAGTCGGTTGGAGTGGCCGACTAGGGGAGTTTGGTGGTGGCGGGCTGCTAGGGCGGCTAGGAGTGATGTAAGGGAAGGGAGCTATTTAGGAGATGGGACCAGGTGGTAGTGGGTATGGTAGGCGTCTTGGGGTGATGTGGGCAGGTTTTAGGGAGTCGGATAGGGTGGCCGAATGGGACTAAAAGAGCTAGGTGGTGACGGGTAGTTAGGGAGCTATGGGTTCGACTGAGTGAGAAGGGTGGCAACGAGTGGGGCTGATGTTAGGGTGGTAGGGGAGTGGATTAGGTGGCTGAGAGTGGAGAGGGAGTGAAGAAGTAGTAAGGTAGTGTAGACGCGTGAAAATCCCCGCCTCTTCGCCTTTTTCAGGGCTTGGAGCGGATCCTCTCGTGTGTCTAAGGCCTATGTATGCAAACAGGGCGTGCCAGCTAGCTTACCTAAGCTAGCGAAGATATTTTTAACACTGACTTCTAAACGTGGCGACTGTGAGCAAGTAAGCTCTTGTCGTCGCAGACCTTCTTGTACCGATGCGCAAGGGTCAGTCTGTACGCTTTGCAAAAATCGAGTTTTTGGAGGAAAGTCTATGAAGCGGTTCGAGGTGTCTATTTCGGGTCTTTAAGATGCGGTTGCATGTTTTAGATCACGTGGATTTGCACGTGCCTAAGTCTTTTCTTTTATCCCTTTTCGGGCCACCTAGTTTGTGTGTTATGAACACTCCACTACATGGGCAAATTCGAGCGGGGCTTGCTTCGATGCAATATGCGTCCTACCTCGTGGTATGGCGTAGATGCAATGCAAACTCACGCTACTCCAAAGGGAAAACCCGAACTGTAAAGACAATACTGAAGGGAAATGACTGAAGGGAAATAACCGAAGGGAAATAACCGAAGGGAAATAACCGAAGGGAAATAACCGAAGGGAGATATGTATATAGATTATGTATATGAGCCCTTACTCGGGTCTTGCAAATAAGAGCGAAGGCTCAATGTGGGTGCGTGCTTGAATTGAAAGACTTACACACACGACATGAAATTAAACCCAAATATAAATTGCAGTATGGCCTTGACTAAGGTCTTGGGAGTAAGAGCGAAGGCTCAATGTGTGTGAGAGTGCTTGAATTGAAGTACTACACACACGACATAAATGAAACCCAAATATAACTGCAATAAGGCCTTTACTAAGGTCTTGGGAGTAAGAGCGAAGGCTCAATGTGTGTGAAAGTGCTTGAATTGAAAGACTTACTCACACGACATGAAATAAAACCCAAATAGTATAGGTCGGCCCTTACTTGGGTCTTTCAACTAAGAGCGAAAGCTCAATGTGTGTGAGAGTGCTTGAATTGAAAGACTTACTCACACGACATGAAATGAAACCCAAATAGTATAGGTCGGCCCTTACTTGGGTCTTTCAACTAAGAGCGAAAGCTCAATGTGTGTGAGAGTGCTTGAATTGAAAGACTTACTCACCCAACTTAAACAAAACCCTTCGAAAATGAAAGTATATATACACACTTATGTATTAGGGGCTGATTAGGCCCGTGTGTGTTCAAAATCGTGCACGACTAAGAGAGTGCACGTGTGTGGTTGTGCCAAGCCACGTTATTACAAGCGGGGGGAGACTATGCTCCGTTATTACAACCCCGTATCAAATTGAATCTCAAGCAAGTATACAACTAAAGACCGAGTTTAGACGCTTACGAGTAGCTGGTCCGTAGAGGTCTTGCTCGAGCGTGGGCTTGGCCTTCGCCTTGGGCTGCAAACGGGAGCTCCGCGAGGATAGGTGACCAAAGGTGCTGGCCGGCTGCAAGTGGGGCGCGGGATAGGCGCCTCAAAGGTGGCCGATTGCAAGTGGATGTCGCCTCGATGTGGGGGGTTAAAGGGGCTGAACAAGTGAGTTTTTAGGGTCGCTAGGAGAGTCGAGTGTTTAGGGAAGGTGGACCTAAAAGGTGAGTTTATGGGAAAGCCGAATGGGATAGAATGGTTAGGTGGTGGCCGGTAGTTTAGGTTGTTCTAGGTTCGGCTAAGTTAAAGTGGTGGCGCCAAAAGCTGAGATGATGATAGGGTGGGTGGCTAGGAGTGGAGAGGTAGTAGAGAAGGGTTTAGGTAGAGTTAGAGAAGGCTTACCGAATGGGGAGAGGCGGTGGATGAAGAGAGAAGCAACCGGACGTGAGAGCTCGGCTGGTTCGATTGGGTGAAGGTGGTGGCGTCCGGCTGGGTGAGGTGGTGATGGATGGAAGAGGGAAGGTGGCGGTGCAGGTGGAGCTGGGGGAGAGTGGTCCCGGTTGAGCTGGTGGAGAGTGGTCCCGGCTGGGCTGGAAAAGGGTGGTCCCGGCTGGGTGAGGTGAGGGCTCCCACTTTTCAAAACCCGCCCCCAAAGGGGAGGGGTTTAAATAGGGGATGGGTAGGTCGGTTAGGGCTGGGCTTGGGGTAGTGGTTAGGTGGTTTAGGTAGGGTGGTATGTAGATAAGGTGGGCTGGAAAGGGTTGGGCCAGATATTTTGAAACTAGGGGTTTGGGTAGATTGTGGGCTAGGGGTGGTTTAGGGGTTTAGGGCTAGGTTAGGTGGTTGGGATTTAGGGTGAGGTTTAGTGAGCTAGGTTAGGTGATTAGGCTAGGTTTAGGCTAGGATTAAGGAAATTAATCTAGGTTTAGGGAAGGATTAGGGAAGTGGGTTAGGTGATTAGGTTGGGATTAGGACGGGATTAGGGAAGTGGGTTAGGTGATTAGGTTCAGATTAGAGGTGGATTAGGGGTTTAGGCTAGGATTAGGCATTTTGGGTTAGGTTTAGGTGAAGGAGCTCCCTTAGCATGGCCCATAGACCTTGACCACCTCATGTTGGTGCAGCCCTAGGTTAGGTTTTAGCTAATTACAAGCTTAAACCCACTCAATTAGGCTAACCCACATGATTAAACCCAAACTTGACACACAAGTCAAGCTTAATACAACACTCTTGATATTTTCCATCCCCACTCTCTCTCATGCCCAATATCCCACGTGAATTTCAAGTGGGCCCCACCTCCATTTATGAGAAGGTGATGTGGGCCATGGATATGGATATTGGATTGGATCTCTGGATCCAAATCCAAATCCAAGTCCACATATGGGTTTGGATTGGAATCTGGATATATATGGTCCAGATCCAATCCAAACTGAACTCTGACTCCTTCGAGCTGGGTTCAAAACGGACGATTCGTGCAGGGCCTGACAGCATCAGTACTCCGTCTGCGTTGGGTCTTCGCCAACATAGTCGTCCGCCTCCGTTTCTGCCTTCCGGAGATGACTTCAAATGCTATTTTGATAAGAACAGGGTCTTGGATGTTCGAGATCCTGGGGTGTGAATCAGATACAAGAGTTGTTGTGCCGAGCTCGATGTGTGCTCTGGTTCCGGGCTCTTTTTAGCTCTCCTGGTCCTGTCTTGATCGGGCCAAGCCGCTTCGGGGTTTCAAAACATGTTTTAAAAGGGTTTTAAAAGCTATATTGTATGTTTTCGAAATATAGAGTTCAAAACGTATGTACAAGGTTGTCTGGAAGGCTCCTGGGTTTCTAGACTCAAAAATGGCCCTTTGGGGCTGCTTGTACAAAACTAGGTTGTTTTTGAAGAAATTCGTGGGATTTCGGGGTGTTTACAGATGCCCCTCTTTGGCCTTGTCCAAATAGATTTGGATAAGGGCAAAGATGACAAACACCCCTTTTAATGTCACCCTAGATCTAGCCTCGAAGAATATGGGATTTTCCCATTTTTAGCAAAATCTCAATTTATAAACTCTGGTAGGAGGAGATATCACGCCAAAGGGTTTACTATAGAATCTGGTCCTAAAATGGGATTATGTTCATGCAAGTACCATGCGTGGAATGCAAATGACATGGGTGTGGTGCCAAGAGTGGCGACCTCCTAGAGACCAGATGTGGTCGAACTCTAGAGACTTACAAGGTCTATTACTCCAAGTGAGCAAATCCTATGCTGTTCGATGTTCGGTTTTCAAAACTTATTTACAAAAGCTATTTACAAAAGGGACAACTGTCTTGAGCCTCGATCCTAAGGATCTCGAGCTCTTCGTGCTTGCCCTTGTTTGAGTCTTAACACTCACTTATCTAGCGGAGGTTTTATAAGAAAACAAGCTTCATTTCGAATTCCTATGCCTTACTCGAAATGTCGAATTCTCAAACAAGATGAAATTCAGGTAAGTAAATCCTATTTTTACTTTAGGATTCCTCGAAATGAACCATGCTTTGGCTTGGGATAAGCTAGGGAGGGGAAAGAGATACCACGGTCCCTTCTGAAGCGTCCCGTGGTTTAAAGCACAGAAGGCGGAAAACTGCTTTTTTTGAGCTTTTTGGCCTCTTTTTCCTTTTTTTCATAGAGGGTCTCCCTTTGGGAGTATTTTTTCTTTAATCCCTCCTTTTCATAAGAGAATCGACTTTTCTTTTTGAAGTCTGGTTTCTTTCTTTTGGAAAGAGATTTTAAATGGGAAATTCCCTTTTGATTTGGGCCTTTGTTTTCCTTTTGGAAGGAGAAGAGAAGAGGGGAGGACTTATCCCAAGCCTACACTCGATCCATTCCAGATCAGCCTATTTAGAAATAGCACGTACTACTTGCAAGTATCTTGCTATGTTGAACTAGGCCTTTCTTTGTAAGAAGAAGGATTTTGAAATGTAACCACGATTTTGAAAACTCCACTCTTTCACAAGTGCGAATTCTCTCGCTCAGGGTCACACGAGTTCGCCTTTGCACCTTATTCACATGTCTCAGGGCAGCTATCCCTATAAAATTTTCGAAAACTGGAATTTAATCCAGATCCTACACATGATACTTCTTTAAGTATTGAATATTGATAGGATCTGCTAAATTCCTACCTTCTACATCGATCAACCAATACGAATTGTTCGTAGTGGTTGCTCGTACAACATAGGGTCCATCCCAGTTGGGGCGCCACTTGCCTAGGGGGTGTGGGCCACGATGGTGGATGGTTTTTAAGACCAGATCTCCCACTTCAAAGTGGCGAGGTCTCATGTGTTTGCTATAATGTCGGGCTATCCTTTGCCGGTATGCACGAGCATGATCCATGGCAAGGAGTCGCCTTTCATCTAGCAAATCTAGTTCGGCCATCCTAGCATGCTGAAGCGTCTCTAGGGGGAGGTCGAGTGCTATGGATGTATGAAAGGAATGCAGTTGAGTATGAATGGGAAGAATGGCGTTTGTGCCATAGACCAACTCGAATGGTGTGGCATTTGTGGGAGTCCGGATGGAAGTCCTATAAGCCCATAAGGCTTCATCCAGCTTCTCGGCCACGTCCTACCCTTCTCTAAGGTTTTCTCAATAATACTAATGAGAGTCTTGTTTGTGGCTTCGGCTTGGCCGTTGCCTTGAGGGTAGTAGGGCGAGGAGAAGTGGTGAGTTATGCCATACGTGTTGCACAACTTAACCATCCGCTCGTTCTTGAATGGGGTACCATTATCAGACACAAGGTCTCGTGGAACCCCAAATCTAGCCAAGATATTCCTCCGGATGAAAGCCACCACATGTTGCCCCATTACATTCGTTAGGGAAATGGGTTCCACCCACTTGGAGAAATACTCCGTGGCTGCTAAAATAAATCGATGCCCATTCGAGGCCTTTGGAAATATTGGGCCTATATTGTCTAACGCCCACATGGTAAATGGCCAGAGGCTGACCACGGAATGCAATGCAGATGAAGGGATATGAATGGCGTGCCCATGCACTTGACACGGATGACACTTCCTAACATGATCGTGACAATCCTTTTTCAGGGTGGACCAGAAATAGCCCCCTCTAAGTATTTTCATTGCCATCATGTTGGCATTAACATGACCTCCACATTCTCCATCGTGGAACTCATGCATTACTATCCTAGCCTCCTCTAGGTCGATACACCTAAGCAGAATGCCGGTAAAACTCTTTTTGTATAAGACCCCACCCAGAATGGTGTATCGGGTCGAAATCTTACGAATGAATGTCTTATCTTTGGATGTGGCATCCTCGGTGAATCCCCCATTTTCTAAAAATTGTTTTATGTCATAGAACCAGGGTTTTTCAATAGACTCTGGGTTGTTTTGGCAAATATCCAAGTCGTGTGTGGATGGATGGGGCGCATGCCATATTTCCAAAGATCTGATCCCTGAAATGGGATCGACCTTCAGGGCTGAACCCAAGGAGGAGAGGGCATCGGCGATGCCATTGTCCTCTCTTCCTACGTGTGTGAGCTTACACGACTGGAAGGATTGGACCAATCGAGTGGCCAACTCGTGATATGGAAGTATTTTCTCATTACGTACTTGCCAAATTTTTAAAACCTGGTTTGTGACAAGGAGTGAATCTCCAAAGACCTCAATGCACGATGCCCCTAGAGTTTTCGAAATCCTTAAGCCTTGTATGAGTGCTTCATACTCAGCTACGTTGTTGGAACATTCAAAATCTAAGCAGACTGCTATGGGAATCTCGCCCTTTTTAGGGGAGATTAGGATGATCCCGGCACCAGCCCCTCGTTGGTTTCGTGCCCCATCGAAGTGCATCTTCCACACTTGGTTTTCGAAAGAATTTGCCAAAATGTGGTTTTGAAAGTGGTTTTGCAATATGCCTTCATCAGGCATTTCGACAAGAGTGGGATATGCGTCCTCTAAGGGGAATTTAGCCACGTAATCTGCTAGGGCATGCCCCTTAATGGAGATCTGGTGATGGTATTTCAGATCATACTCCATTAGAAGGAGCTGCCATTTGCCCAATCTACCCGTGAGAATGGGTTTTTCGAACAAGTGCTTGATTGGATCAAGCTTGGACACTATCCAGATCTCATGATCTAGGAAATAGTGTCTGAACTTCTGGCAGGCCCAGACTAGGGCCAAGCACGTCTTCTCCATGGCTTGATAATTTCGTTCATAAGCCAAGAGAGTTTTCGAAATATAGTAGATGGCATACTCCTTATGGGTGTCATCCTCGTATTGAGCCAACAGGGCTCCTAAAGCGTTTACATGCACGGAGATGTATAATAAAAGCAGTTTTCCTTGCTTTGGAGGATTCAAAACAGGGGGATTAACCAAGTATGCCTTCAGTCTCTCGAAGGACTTTTGGCATTCGTCATCCCATAAGAATTTCGTACCCTTCCTCAACAGTTTGTTGAAGGGTTCGCATCTAGTTGTCAGATTCGATATGAATCGGCGCACAGATTGTAATCGACCCTGGAGGCTACGGATTTGGGTGAGATTGGAGGGTGGAGCCATGTTTATGATGGCTCAACACTTAGAGGGGTCGACCTCTATTCCCCTTTGGCTCACCATAAAGCCTAGAAGCTTCCCTGATTCTACCCCGAACACACATTTTTGAGGGTTTAGCTTTACTTTGTAAAGCCTAAGCCTTTCGAAAATCTTTTGTAAACATTCGACATGGGTGCATCGGGTTTTGGATTTCGCCATGTCTTCATACGTCCATGCAAACACATCTAAATAGGTTCGTAGAAATGCAATGAATGCTAACTTTTCAGTTTCATGCAAGCATGCGCCTATTTTGATGGTTTTGGGATTGGAATCATCCCCTAGGTTCACCTCTATGAAATCTCCTCCTACTGATTGGGAAGGTCTTTCAAAATCGAGAATTCTATGAAATTCTGGGAGCTCAGAAGTGGGATCTTCCTCAAGGGGATCCACTTCTGGGCTTTGATCATTCTCGTGGGCTATAGACCCGAGGGAACTTGATGCGTGGTTTTCAAAATGACCTGGTTTTGTACTTGGATTTTCAAGTGATTTCGAAATTTTTGGTCTGGCTATGCAGACGACGTTTCTTTCGAAATCCTTTTCTTTTGCCAAAGTCCTACCAGGAGCAGCTATGTACAAAATCATTTTGGTATTTTCCAAATTTTCGATTTTTTTTGGCTTTTGTAAAACAAGAACTTTGGGAACTATACAAAGCACTCTTTTTTCGAGTTTTTGTTTTTCCATTGTTTTTGGTTTTTCTTGTTTTTCGTTTTTTTTTATTTTAAGTTTTCAAATGTTTTTGGTATTTTTAGAAAAGGGATCTTCCGTCATACCTACAAAGGGAAAACACTACGGGTTAGACTCGGAATAGGAGGTCTAAATCGTAGGTCTCTTCTAAGACAGGCTCCGGGGCACCCTTGACCCAGGTGGTCACAGGGGGTGGCTCTGGCGGTATTCGGGGAGTATAGCCAATCCCATATCGGCTTGGGTTGGCCCTAGGCAGGATGGGCTCTAGGAGACCCTGGTTTTGTGCCCCTAGACTCTTGTAGGGCGTGTAGCCCATGTTCAATAACATGTTCCACGACCTTTTGTTTTTTGAAAAGATGGGATACAAGTCGTGGTCCTGGAACATGCTATCGTCCATATTAGGCTCATATGGCCTTTTGTCCAGGGGTTTTGGAAATAGGGAACGCTTGGGTTTTCCTAGGAGGATTAGAGTCGGGAGGGGGCCTGCTTTGGGCGGCCCCTTCACACATACAACCTTCCTAGGGTTGTTCAACACGAGCCGAGGTGGCTCAACCATAATTTGCCCCAGGTTAGCCTCATGGGCCTAGGAGCTTGATAAACAAGGGGAGTTTATGATCCCCTGAAGCTGTGGGTGACTCTCACCTAGGATCACTACGACCTGGTCCCTAAAAGGGATCTTGACACACTTGTGGAAGGTGGATGGCACAGCGCACAAACTGTGTATCCAGGGCCTTCCCAGCAACAAGTTATAATGGGGGTGGATGTCCAAGACATGAAACACCCCCGTGTGTTCGATCCCTCCCGTTTCCATTGGGAGTTCGATGGATCCTAAAGGTCTAGACGCATTCCCATCGTATCTAGTGATAACGATGGGGCTTGGGTTCACTGAAGTCAAGGTGACTCCGATTTTGTACGCCACATGAAGTGGAAGGATGTTGAGCCCTCCTCCACCATCGACTAGGCACCTGTCCAGAGAGTGGTTGTTTAGAACCACCTCGATATGCAGGGCCTGGTTATGGGTTTCGTAGGGTCTATCTACATCATCTTCCGAAAAGGTGATGGGCGATTTTGCTCCTAATAAAGCCACTTGGGCAGACAAGGATTCCGGACTTATGTTCGAATCAACCTTGGCCCTTTCTAGAATTTTCTCTAATACAAGTCTATGCCTAGGCGAGGTTTTTATAAGCTCTAGGATAGACATGTGAATAGGAATCTTTGAAAGGTGGTTTTCGAAATTATAAGGATTTAGGATGACTTTGTCCTTATCTGCTCTTGGCAGACCACTAGGGATACATGCTTTTGAGGGGCCAGGCACACTGACCACCTTTTGAGCACCTTGAAGGTGCGGGGGTTGATAGATCCTCCCGGATCTAGTGACTTCCCCCACGACCAGCCTAGGGTTCGCGCTAAACTTGGCTCTAAGGATGAGCTGAGGAGAACCTTGGATTTTCAAAACTGGTTTTACCGGGGTTTCGACTTTTGGTGGTCCCCGAATGACGACTTGGGCGGGCCTCTTGTATAGTACAAGGATGGGCGCACAAGTAGGTTGACCAGGTTCTGGCTTTTGCGCTAGTTCCTTGGAAATGGTGAGGGTACATACCTCCTTTCCTTTCCCACTGCCACTGGCGTGTTTGGGAAAGGGTTCCTTGAAGATAGCTTGAGGTGGCTCAGGTTCTGCAGTGACCTGGAGCCGGCCTTCTGCTATCAAGTTCTCAATTTTATTTAAAAGAGAGAAGCAGCGTTTGGTATCATGGCCTTTGAGCCGATGATACTTACAAAATCGGTTTAAATACCCCCCTTTGGACGTGACTCCTTCGGGGATTTCAAGGAGTTCTATCATGCCCTGGGCAAGTAAGAGGTCTAGGACCTCCGACACAGGTTGCCCCAGCGGAGTATACTCCTGTTTTTCAACTGGTTTTTGAAAATTGCGTTCTCTCTTATTTTCTAATTTTTCAAAATTTTTGGAAGTGCCTGCCATGCCTGGATCTACCCGGACATTGGCGATTTTATGGGGCTTTGCCCCTTTGTCCGTCGTGGGCAGCCCATATGCGATGGGTTTTTCCAAACGGGTTTTTGGAATGGCACTTCCTTTCCATAAGTGATCGTATGTCCCTTTTCGCAAGTTGGTTTCGAAAAGGGAGGCCTTTTTGATCAACTAATGGAAAGTTGAAATCTCATGGAGCGAGAGAAGGGTTTTTAACTCGCTTTTGAAATTATCCAGGATGAGCATTACTGCGCATCCTTCGGATATGGGCTCTCGCACTTGGCCCAAAAGCGACCTCCATCTTATAATGAAGGCATGTACGTCTTCGTTCATGCCTTGCTTTGTATCCCTTAAGGTATTCAGGGTTGGCGTAACTTCTACGTTGTGTGCAAATCTTTGCATGAAGTAGTTCGCTAACTCTTCAAAAGTAGCGAACTGGCTTAAGTCGTAGGAAGCCAGCCATTTGGCAGCTGTGCCTTTAAGGGATAGAGGGAACCAATACACCCATTTCATCGAGTCTTTTTTCTTCTTATGGGCTCGACGTGAGAAAAGCTGCAAGTGAGACCTAGGGTCTCCCATGCCATCATACCGATGGAAGTTCGGTATTTCATCGTCACTGTCTGTTTTGTAGTCCATAGGAAGGAAATCAGACAGGGCATAGCTTCTTTTCTCTTTATTCTGCCCTTTTAGCAACTGCTGTAGGGCTTTACGGTCCTTTTGTGTGAAGGACTCGTGGTATTGGTTGTCTTCCATTACGGAGGCCTCTTTTTGCTTGCGAGGTTTTTCAGATTTCTTTTTAGGCCTTTGTTCACCGTTTGATGAACATGAATCGCCTACTTCAGCCTCTTGGCTGAGAGCAACGATTTTGGCCTCAAACTCCCTTCTCAAGTCCTCGATTTCATCTAGTTTTATTTTGTTTTTGAAAATCCTCCTAGAGTGAGAACTTGATGCGTATGAGCCTTGGCTCGACACTTCACTTGGATTGGATTTTGACATGCTTTTCAAGCTTTTTCAAAATGTCCTAAGTACAAGCAAAGAAAACAAGTTAAATCGACACCTTTTTACAAAATTTTCGCAAGACTAAAACTTAAAACTCGATTTTTGAAAGGCCTACGTCCCACCGGGCATGCCAATCTCTGTAGACGCACGAAAATCCCCGCCTCTTCGCCTTTTTCAGGGCTTGGAGTGGATCCTCTCGTGTGTCTAAGGCCTATGTATGCAAAGAGGGCATGCCAGCTAGCTTACCTAAGCTAGCGAAGATATTTTTAACACTGACTTCTAAACGTGGCGACTGTGAGCAAGTAAGCTCTTGTCGTCGCAGACCTTCTTGCATCGATGCGCAAGGGTCAGTCTGTACGCTTTGCAAAAATCGAGTTTTTGGAGGAAAGTCTACGAAGCGGTTCGAGGTGTCTATTTCGGGTCTTTAAGATGCGGTTGCATGTTTTAGATAACGTGGATTTGCACGTGCCTAAGTCTTTTATTTTATCCTTTTTCGGGCCACCTAGTTTGTGTGTTATGAACACTCCACTACATGGGCGAATTCGAGCGGGGCTTGCTTCGATGCAATATGCGTCCTACCTCGTGGTATGGCGTAGATGCAATGCAAACTCACGCTACTCCAAAGGGAAAACCCGAACTGTTGCCCCATCACATTGGTTAGGGAAATGGCTTCCACCCACTTGGAGAAATACTCCGTGGCTGCTAAAATAAATCGATGCCCATTCGAGGCCTTTGGAAATATTGGGCCTACGATGTCAAACGCCCACATGGTAAATGTCCAGGGGCTGACCACGGAATGCAATGCAGATGATGGGATATGAATGGCGTGCCCATGCACTTGACATGGATGACACTTCCTAACATGGTCGTGGTAGTCCCTTTTTAGGGTGGACCAAAAATAGCCCCCTCTAAGTATTTTCACTGCCATCATGTTGGCATTAACATGACCTCCACATTCTCCATCATGGAACTCGTGCATCACTATCCTAGCCTCCTCTAGGTTGATACACCTAAGCAGAATGCCGGTAAAACTTTTTTTGTATAAGACCCCACCCAGAATGGTGTATCGGGTCGAAATCTTACGAATGAATGTCTTATCTCTGGATGTGGCGTCCTCGATGAATCCCCCATTTTCTAAAAACTGTTTGATGTCATAAAACCAGGGTTTTTCAATAGACTCTGGGTTATTTTGGCAAATATCCAAGTCGTGTGTGGATGGGTGGGGTGCATGCCATATTTCCAAAGATCTGGTCCCTGAAATGGGATCGACCTTCAGGGCTGAACCCAAGGAGGAGAGGGCATCGGCGATGCCATTGTCCTCTCTTCCTACGTGTGTGAGTTTACATGATTGGAAGGACTGGACCAATCGAGTGGCCAACTCGTGATATGGAAGTAGTTTCTCATTACGTACTTGCCAAATTTTCAAAACCTGGTTTATGACAAGGAGCAAATCTCCAAAGACCTCGATGCATGATGCCCCTAGAGTTTTCGAAATTCTTAAACCTTGTATGAGTGCTTCATACTCAGCTACGTTGTTGGAACATTCGAAATCTAAGCGGACTGCTATGGGAATCTCGCCCTTTTCAGGGGAGAATAGGATGACCCCAGCACCAGCCCCTCGTTGGTTTCGTGCCCCATCGAAGTGCATCTTCCACACTTGGTTTTCGAAAGAATTTGCCAAAATGTGGTTTTGAAAATGGTTTTGCAATATGCCTTCATCAGGCATTTCGACAAGAGTGGGATATGCGTCCTCTAAGGGAACTCAGCCACGTAATCTGCTAGGGCTTGCCCCTTAATGGAGATCTGGTGATGGTATTTCAGATCATACTCCATTAGAAGGAGTTGCCATTTGCCCCATCTACCCGTGAGAATGGGTTTTTCGAACAAGTGCTTGATTGGATCAAGCTTGGACACTATCCAGATCTCATGATCTAGAAAATAGTGTCTGAATTTCTGGCAGGCCCAGACTAGGGCCAAGCATGTCTTCTCCATGGCTTGATAATTTCGTTCATAAGTCAAGAGAGTTTTTGAAATATAGTAGATGGCATACTCCTTATGGGTGTCATCCTCGTATTGAGCCAACAAGGCTCCTAAAGCATTCGCATGCATGGAGATGTATAATAAAAGCGGTTTTCCTTGCTTTGGAGGATTCAAAACGGGGGGATTAACCAAGTATGCCTTCAGTCTCTCGAAGGACTTCTGGCATTCGTCATCCCATAAGAATTTCGTGCCCTTCCTCAACAGTTTGTTGAAGGG
Organism: Brasenia schreberi; assembly: GCA_036023115.1. Taxonomy (NCBI): domain Eukaryota; kingdom Viridiplantae; phylum Streptophyta; class Magnoliopsida; order Nymphaeales; family Cabombaceae; genus Brasenia; species Brasenia schreberi. The sequence goes on along the minus strand of JAYKKT010000035.1, from coordinate 399,098 downwards.
TTCGCATCTAGTTGCCAGATTCGATATGAATCGGCGCACAGATTGTAATCGACCCTGGAGGCTACGGATTTGGGTGAGATTGGAGGGTGGAGCCATGTCTATGGTGGCTCGACACTTAGAGGAGTCGACCTCTATTCCCCTTTGGCTCACCATAAAGCCTAGAAGCTTCCCTGATTCTACCCCGAACACACATTTTTGAGGGTTTAGCTTTACTTTGTAAAGCCTAAGCCTTTCGAAAATCTTTTGTAAACATTCGACATGGGTGCATCGGGTTTTGGATTTCGCCAAGAGATCATCTACATACACTTCTACAAGCTCATGAATTTGATCATGGAAGATCGTGTTCATGGCTCGTTGGTATGTTGCGCCGGCATTTTTCAAACCAAAGGGCATGACTGTATAGCAGTACGTGCCCCTTGGGGTTGTGAAGGCGGTCTTACCCTGATCTCGTGGGCTTAGTTTGATTTGATTATAACCTGAATAGCCATCCATGAATGAAAACATTTCATGATTTGCAGTACTATCGACTATCAAATCTATGTTTGGTAAAGGATAATTATCCTTTGGAGTGGCTTTATTCAGGTTTCTGAAATCGATGCATATTCGAATTTTCCCATTGGTTTTTCGAACTATAACGATATTTGACAACCAATCAGAATACGCAATGGGTTTTATAAATCCGGCTTTTAGCAGATCTTCTAAACCCTCTTTGACTTGTGTGTGTACATTTGGGTGTATTTTCCTAAGCTTCTGCTTTATGGGTTTTACACCTGCATCTAAGGGAAGATGATGTTCAACAATGTTGGGATCTATGCCCGGCATGTCTTCATACGTCCATGCAAACACATCTAAATAGGTTCGTAGAAATGCAATGAATGCTAACCTTTCAGTTTCATGCAAGCATGCGCCTATTTTGATGGATTTGGGATTGGAATCATCCCCTAGGTTCACTTCTATGAAATCTCCTCCTACTGACTGGGAAGGTCTTTCAAAATCGAGAATTTTATGAAATTCTGTGAGCTCAGAAGTGGGATCTTCCTCCAGGGGATCCACTTCTGAGCTTTGATCATTCTCGTGGGCTATAGACCCGAGGGAATTTGATGCGTGGTTTTCAAAATGACCTGATTTTGTACTTGGATTTTCAAGTGATTTCGAAACTTTTGGTCTGGCTATGCAGACGACGTTTCTTTCGAAATCCTTTTCTTTTGCCAAAGTGCTACCAGGAGCAGCTATGTACAAAATCTTTTTGGTATTTTCCAAATTTTCGATTTTTTTTGTTTTTTGTAAAACAAGAACCTTGGGAACTATACAAATCACTCTATTTTCGAGTTTTTGTTTTTCCATTGTTTTTGGTTTTTCTTGTTTTTCGATTTTTTTGATTTTACGCTTTTCAAATGTTTTTTTGTATTTTTAGAAAAGGGATCTTCCGTCATACCTACAAATGGAAAACACTACGGGTTAGACTCGGAATAGGAGATCTAAATCGTAGGTTTCTTCTAAGGCAGGTTTCGGGGCACCCTTGACCCAGGTGGTCACAGGGGGTGGCTCCGGCGGTATTCAGGGAGTATAGCCGATCCCATATCGACTTGGATTGGCCCTAGGAAGGATGGGCTCTAGGAGACCCTGGTTCTGCGCCCCTAGACTTTTGTAGGGCGTGTAGCCCATGTTCAATAACATGTTCCACGACTTTTTGTTTTTCGAAAAAGTTTGATACAAGTCGTGCTCCTAGAACATGCTATCGTCCATATTGTGCTCATATGGCCTCTAGTCCAGGGGCTTTGGAAATAGGGAACGCTTGGGTCGTCCTAGAAGGGTTAGAATCGGAAGGGGGCCTGCTTTGGGCAGCCCCTTCACATATGCAACCTTCCTAGGGTTGTTCAACACGAGCCGAGGTGGCTCAACCATAATTTGCCCCAGGTTAGCCTCATGGGCCTGGGAGCTTGATAAACAAGGGGAGTTTATGATCCCCTGAAGCTGTGGGTGACTCTCACCTAGGATTACAACGACCTGGTCCCTAAAAGGGATCTTAACACACCTGTGGAAGGTGGATGGTGTAAACACCCCGAAATCCCACGAATTTTCAAAATCCATCTGGTTTTATACAAGCAGCCCCAAAGGGCCATTTTGAGTCTGGAAACCCAGGAGCCTTCCAGACAACCCTGTATATACGTTTTAAACTTCAAAAACATATAATATGGCTTTTGAAAACCTTTTAAATATGTTTTTGAAACCCTGAAGCAGCTTGGCCCGATCAAGACAGGACCAGGAGAGCTAAGAAGAGCCCGGAACCGGAGCACATGTCGAGCCCGGCACAGCAACTCTCGTATCAAATCCACACCCCCAGGATCTCGAACGTCCAAGACCCTGTTATCATCAAAACATCATTTGAAGTCATCTCCGGAAGGCGAAAACAGAGGCGGACGATCATGTTGGCGAAGACCCAACGCAGACGGAGCACTGATGCTGTCAGGCCCCGCACAAACCGTTCGTTTCGAATACAGCTCAAAGGAGTCAGAGTTCAGTTTGGATCGGATCTGGACCATATATATCCAGATCCCAATCCAAACCCATATGTGGATTTGTATTTGGATTTGGATCCAGAGATCCAATCCAATATCCATATCCGTGGCCCACATCACCTTCTCATAAATGGAGGTGGGGCCCACTTGAAATTCACGTGGGATCATGGGCATGAGAGAGAGTGGGGATGGAAAATATCAAGAGGGTTGTAATTAAGCTTGACTTGTGTGTCAAGTTTGGGGTTAATCGTGTGGGTTAGCCTAATTGAGTGGGTTTAAGCTTGTAATTAGCTAAAACCTACCTAGGGCTGCACCAACATGAGGTGGTTAAGGTCTATGGGCATGCTAAGGGAGCTCCTTCACCTAAACCTAACCCAAAACACCTAATCCAAGCCTACCCCCCTAATCCGCCCCTAATCTGAGCCTAATCACCTAGCATAAATTGGTTTCCCTCTAGTTCCTCACTGAATTTGGAATATGGGCTTTCTTGCATTGGCTTGTCTTCGTGACTGAAGGAAATCAACCAACCCTCCAGCTCCACCAAGATAGTTTTGACTAGCCAACCGACAACATCAGCCAATGATCCTACTAGCACCCTAGCCACCCCTCGAATCTAAGGACGTTCCTTTGAACTGGGAAGGGGTGATCGACCTAGTTCACAATGCATTTGGCCTAGAGCTCCAAGCTCCTCATGCCCAGATCGACCGAAAGCCATACTCTAAGTGGGTGAACCGATTGGGCTACATCTTGAGAGGTTTTAAAGTAAAGTTCACTATCTTTTTGGGATAGGACGACAAATATCTAAGGGAGTATCTAGCCAGGTACACCCTAGAATGTGGAGAACTTGGTAATAGTGAATACCATAAGCTCAATCTCTTCATCTTTTCGTTGACCGACAAGACATTATGTTTGATATACGCCTTTGAAATCTCGCTTCATGCAAATAAAAAAAGAGATGCAAAAGACATTTATGAAGCAATGCAACAAGATTCAGCCAAAACATATTCCCAGTGATTTAATAAACCTATATCAAAAGGCTGATAAAACCATCAAGGCCTTATTTGAGAGGTTTGATGACATGATGACCAACTGTCAAAAATAATTTATGAAAGCCCACTATGTTGCTTTGGCTAAGAACTGTTTTGCAATCAAAGATAAAAGAAGGACTTGGCGAGTAATTTTTTATTGAGTATAAAGTTTTGGTTTGATTGTGCTAGATGTAGGAAGACCAAACTCTTAAAGTAGAATGCAAAGGAAATTTTATTGAGTATAAAGAAAAAGGCTATATTTAATGATTACAATGAGGAAAAAAAAGAAAAAGTAAAGGAAATGAAATAAGTTTGCGTTGATGATGAGTACGCTGAAATGTTGAGCAACTATCTTCTTTTATAGTTAAGCATGGGGTCAGTTTCTCTACTATTCTTTACTCTCACAGATGACTTTTTCGACTTTTTCAATACATAGAATAGTGGTCTATAATCATGCACCTATTATTAGAAGGCGGTTGGTTACTAATATATGCTAATAGGTCATTATAGTGGTTCACATCGGTTTAATAATTGTTTGTATGTGCTCATCATAATGGGAAGAGGGCAATTATATTCCAGAGTAACTTTTTGAATCCCAACAAATTTGTGATGTTACCACTCCGATAGATACTTCCCTTCGTGTTCAATTAGTTATAATAGAAACTTGCGGAGAGGGAACGTGTATGTTGTCATGATTTACATCTTTTGAGCCTACGACAGAGCCAGGATAGCTGGCGGCGTTTTACTGCCATGATTTACATCCTTCAGGACGGGAAACCCTCCATTACATACCGTGAATATCGAACTCGCTACCTCTAAACCAATCCCTAGTAACATGAGCTAAACCATTTCGGGTACAAATCGGGGCTCGATCAACTCGGTTGTATATCAGGATTCATTAAGTTCTAAAAGAATAAAGAAAATGCACTCAGGGCGACAGCCCACCTGGCATGGTTCTTGACTCGTATGAAGGCCAACCACGAGTTCGACTCGATTTCAGTCTCCTGTTGTAACCAAAAGAAGAAAAAAAAGAGAATAAGAAGATATTTAAATGCAATTCATAGACATGAGGAGTTTGATTATGTTTTACAAGTGTGCCCAAATTTTCCAAAGTTCCAAACCTAACTTTGGAAGGGAATTTGATTCTATGTTCACAGACAAAGAAGGATTTATTCTCTCTCTCTCTCTCTCTAACTTAATGTCGCACAAAGGAACGATTCTTTGTTTCCTTTACAAAAGATTCCAATGTTTCTCACCAAACAACACATAGGACCCAGTAAGATGCATAAGAAGGTGGATATGGATTAGTTTGTGATTGATTCATATCCATTTTGAAAATAATATAGCATAAGCTGAAAATCCATACTTAAATTCAGATTGGGATTTTGATCACAATTAGGCTCGTTTTAAATGGGAGTCACGATTTATTTATTTATTTATTTTCGTTTTGGTTTACCAATATGTAGGTTAACATAATATACTAGATTTTGACTCGTACAGTAATCCAATAGACTCGGTCTAGAATCCAAACAGAATCGAGCATTTATGTGTGCTTCATATTGAAACCAAATGACTATTCCTAAGTTTAAGTTTTCATGGGAAAATGATAAAGTTGGGTTCGGATCAGGATCTTTTCGCCCTTCTCTCCTACTGACCCAGTTTGAACCGTACGTAGTCCAATTTATATTTTGCAAATCATTGGGATGCTACGAAGGCAATTTATTCGTTCCGGAATCAAATTGGGATCGGGTTGGTTTTGGTTCTGGTTTGAGGCCCAAAACATTGAAAAACTAAAAAAATGAAATTTAAAAAAGTAAGGAAACGGGGGTAGAAATCGAAGGTGGAACCAGATCTGAACCCGGTGGTCTTTAGTTTCAATTCCAGTTCTTAGCCTAGATTCAATGGCTCCAGTTCCAACCAGTTTTTGACTCAGTTTGGTTCCGACTGGAACAGCTGAATCAGTCAGGGAACCAGCCATGTCTAAGTGGTCCTAACTTATTGGATCCTTATATGGACCTGCATTTCCATGGGACTTGCTGTGAACCGGATCCCTTACTTAACCAACCTTATCAAAGCCTTTTTCGCACTAGCCGCTGATTGAGAAAAAATATTAAAATAAAAAATACTTGTAGAGGATGACCGAACCGGTGGTTTGAACTGTCAGTTCGAATTATGGTTCCATAGAAAGAGGAACTGTAACAAAACCGAGGTTCCGCATTTTGGCCCAACTTTTAAGTTGAACCCGTCTAATGTTTTAGCCATACGAAACTGCCCAACCGACTTCATAGCATCTGAAGCGGACCAATTGTCGGAGGCAAAGTTGGATCCGATCCAAAAGGCATGGACCCATGGTATTTTCGTCATAAAAAAGTCAAACACCATGGGATGGTCCACGAAGGATGCTGCTCGCTTTCCGGTTTTCACGGGCCCCTCTTTTCCTAGAGTTAATTACCTTTCAGGAATACTATTTATCATTGTTTGACTAAAAAACTGCATTTCATTGTCCAGCTACCGTCCAGTTAAAATAGTGACTTGGGACTAGCAATTTCTTGTTTCAGGTATGTGCTCGCATCGTGTCAAAACAAGCTAATCCATACATAACACGATCTATTTTAAGTTACTTTCAGTAGATAGATAGAGTTTTCGGGTTGTGTCCGTATTGAGTTTGGATCGTGAGCCTTTACTGCCGTGCTCACCACCACCACTACCACCACAAATCGCCATTGCCTTCAATACCATCATACATAGCTGTTGTGTGGTCTCTACCACCTGCCACCACCACCATCCTTGTGGTCCACAACATTCGTTCGCTACAAATAACTCATCACCACTACTAACACCATACACTGAAGGCATCTTCACCACCACGAGTGCCGTTTCCTTATTATTGACCATCTCCATAGGTGTGACTCAACATAAGTTGAGACCCAAGGCAACAAAAAGTTTAATTTTAAATTTTGGTAAAATGATTTGAACAAACTGAACTTTTGTTGAGATAACTGTTAACATGACCTAGTTTGTGTTTGGCTAGTTTCTTGCGCGAACTAGTTTGTGTTCTCTATTTACAAACAGTTTTTGTTGGAGCGTGATGGGAAGCTGATCATTATTTTATAAGGAAATGAGTTTTAACTTGACAAATGAGAACCCATTTTCGTGCTCATTTAAATTTCTTTTTGAGGTCATGTTAACTCGTGTTTACGTTTGTTTTAGCTCATCTTCAAGGTATTGGTTAGGTAAATATGTGCATCACTTGTAAATAACTTTAACTTACTGTGATCATTGGAGAACCACGTAGAGTACATAAGGCTTATTAGTTTATGAGTGTGCGATGAGGAGAACATTTCACAAACCAACTCATCTTTGGACAAGCTGAGCACAATACGCACATGGCTCATTTTCAGCTCAATTAAGTTTATGAGCTGAACACGAACAAGCTAGAAACGAGTCGAACCGAGATCATCTTCAAGCAGCTCGGGTCATTTACCATCGCTAACAAGTAAGGGAGTGCTTTCCTTTTCCGAAAGTAATCCCGTTTTCTAAACAAAAGGTTGTTGGAAAATAATTGTGTAAAATAAACATAAAGGATTCATTCAAATATATACGATAAGTGGTTACACGAATAATAAATAGAAAAAGCAGCAACCTTTTAGAAAGACAACACAAACGCGTTTTCCTCCAACTCTAATGCATTTTATTTTGCAAGAACAAGAAGACATTCTATTTTAGGACTTTGTTGAGCCGCGTTAAGATTTAGGAGGGTTTACTGGAAAAAGAGAAAGCTTTAGCTTCTTTGTGAAATTTCCCGAACCATACAGAAAGCCGAAAAGAATGACTTGACACCTCCACGTTTCGGTCATGCTCCAGCACGACCGGCGAAGGCCAAGCGTCTCCCATTTTCTCCTTATAGAGACAAGTGGGTCAGGTATTCATGAAAAAAATTATGTACGAGTAGGATGGATGATCCTTTCAAGACTTCCCCACCTCAATTTTAGTTAATTTCATTTAAGTGTCACTATTAAATTAGATTTATATTAATTTTTTTATGACAACTTGATAAAAACAGTATGGATCAAACTTTTTAACACTTCTTTTACATTTTTGTGCTTCGACCGTAGTTTTGCTGGTTTAACCCGATCACCGACGAAAACTCTCAATCGTAAGGCAATTCACCAACTGTTTGATAAATTGCCACTTAAAATCGAAAGACAACTCGCACCTCTAATGGATTTGCTATGAGTTTGGATTAGTTGGATATACCCGATCCATCCATAAATCAATATGGTCTGAAAATCAGGTTCGAATCCAAGATGAGACGCATCTGAGCCATTGACATCACAGATAAAACTATATACATGGATACATAGGAATACTTGTGTTCGTGTTCATTTATGAGGTCCATATGATGCCACTACTTTTTATAAGGTCTATCTTGGTAAGTTCAAATCTTTTAGTCTTATCAGAAGAGCCATGATCTCCTCCACACGAAGTATAGAGCTTTGACAATTTAAGATATTGTGGAATTTTGTATTGTTATTGATTTTTCTAGCGACACATCCGTAGGTCTGGACCCGATTCTTTTCATGCCACTTCTGTTGGACATGAAAACAGACCTCGGGTCGTGCTCATGTTGGGTTTCCCAATTCAGATCGTGTTCAGGATAAGTTTATGTCAGGTCAAACAAAACACGACCCTTTTAGTTTGGTAACTTTTGGGTTTTAGTGATCTGAAACTGCTAGGAGTTTCGTGGCGTGCGTTTCAGAAATAGGGGAAGTCAAATCAAATACAAACACGAACTTTTTGAGCTAATGTTGGTATCGGATTTTTCGTGTCACCTCTTTAAACTGGCACCGTCACAAGAAAAACACACGAATAGAACCCAAACCATTTGCTGGTCATGGACGGAAACGACCTTTGACGTTGCCAACGTGGCTGATTGGCCCCAGTCACCCAGCTACCAAACGCTGAGGCGGCTGACGAGGCCAAGAAGCCGCCCCAATCCCACGCGGCTTATCCAGGTTGTAAATCGTATGACGTGGCAGGATGCGCCAATGTGAGAGAGAGAGGACGCGGTGCCACGATGGCAGACGAGCCCACGGTCTAGGCGGCCAAAACGATCGTGGGCCCCACTCACATGCTGCCACTATTCGCCTTCCAGGTGTGGGACCCACATTCTTAATTGAGTATCTCAAACGGGAGGGAGAAAGAAGTAATTTCGTGCAATGGACGTGGTGTGGTGTGGCATGAAATGATGATGGGCGGGGACGCCATGAATGCATGCATGGGCCTTGCACCGGCAATGCGTTTCCCATCGGTTAACCACCAACTAACCATGGTTTAGGACTAAAGTTAGGGTTTTAGGACACTCCAACTCATTATACGCCCCCTCTGTCCCACAGCCTCTCTTACCTCCTCCTTTCGTGTTAGAAAGGCTGAGGTCAATAAGAACCAGCTTAGCTGAAAAAGAAATCGAGCTTTTGTTCTTTCGTTAGAAGCTTCATTCTACAGCTGTTTCCAGCTAGCTCTAGTCTGAGCTAGCTGGAAACACCAACAACAAACACAACTAACTCAGACCCGATGAGAGTTGCTTTTTATTTTTTTCTTTCAAATTACTTAATAATTCTTCTTCTCGCACCTCACTAAACTTTGTAGGTAAAATGTCCAAGACATTCTCGTTTTATCTTGTAATTGAGAAACACTCGGTGCAATTATGTTAAATCTTAGTAACACCAGAAAACTATGGTATAGGCATGCACGCGCACGCACTTGTCTTAGCAACAAGGTAAAATAACATATTACAAAATATATCATGGAGATACTGACCAAGATTTAATAAGTTCATATACCTCATGTATAATAAACACATTAAAAAAGTTGAACAAATGCATCTCTCTCTATGTATATATCGACCGAATGAGATATTTGAAATTATAAAAGAATAGCCAGTGTCATGTAGAAGATTAAGGAGCAAACTGCGGGCCATGCGTGCTGCATCGAACGAATCAACGCCCACACTTTGGTCAAAGCGCCAATGGGCCAGCTTATTACTTGGGCTCAAATTACAATGGGCTGCAGTAAAAGTAAGCATCTTTGCTAATTCTTCAGTTGATCTCATAACTAAATACTTTCTTTTCTTGATCCTTAGATTATGGATTCACACATCTCTAAAACTCTAAATAATCAAACTTTCTTGGTCATAGTTCCACGTTCAAACACAAGCTCCTCGATAGTACCCACAGCGTTAGCTCAACGGCAGCGCGCCTTGGTGCTGATCCTGGAGGGCATGCATAGAGTTTTTAACACAAAAAACAACAACTTACATGGGATTGAAACGATCCAACGAATACCCCCAGTCTTTCCTGCATTATCGCCATCTTGTTTGAAAGTTTTCAATATCCAATTCTTCGTAAATCTTAGTGAAAAATAAAGCGACTACCTCGTCATAAGTGTTTTTAATATATTTTATATATTATTAGAGTCGCTTCAATCTTTTATATAGATGGGATTTTTTCACATCTTTTACATGACAATTAAAAACCAATTAAACCAACTTTACAATTTGCATAGCCAAGTTGTTGAAGAATAATTTCAGAATTGTTACATCTCTTAAATTCTATTGTCTCTTCTTTGAGGGAAATAACCTACGAACATATAATTATTTTTTCACTGTGAATCGGTTTAAAGAACGTAAAAGTCGTTCAAATGTAGAACTAACAATGCTTGTTTCAACGATACTATACTAATGTGGACAAAGACCATAATAAGAACAATGTGAAACTAAGATGACTGTTGAGATGACCCTAATGGAGACATTCACAATAGCAAGCAAGGTTTAACAAGAAGGAGCATGGCCTTAGAAAAGTCAGACAAAACACGATCCATGTTTGTTGCTCGGCTCATTTTGTGGTGATTCTTTTATGAGCCGAGCTAAACCGTGTTGAATGAGAGATCTTAGATTCGTGAAGATGTTCGAGTTCAAGTTTAGCTCATATGGCATAACAAACCAAGCACAAGCAGTGCCAAATAACACGACGAACACGAACTAGGAAGTTCCGGGCAGGACATGGTGGGCGGGTCTGCCACTCAAACGCCTGCTCCCAGTAAGGTTTGCTGTCCTGGAACGAGAAACTAGGGCTTCAAGGTTGGCTGGGTGTTTGACGCAGTAAACAAAACCGGCAGCGGTTTCGGTGGAAGCAGTTTTCTATCAGTGGGTCCCACAATCCATCGAAATCCCCTGCTTCAGCGTCCCGGATGGAATAATAAGAGTTTTTTCAATTTACGTAACCCGAATTCTTTAATAATCACAACTCCACCAAATCGCTCCTCTCTCTCTGTCTCTTGCTCCCATATGCAGACAGTCTTATTTATACAGCATTCATCACCGCAAGAAAATGTGGAGATTTTTAGTGAGAGAAACCCAAAAACGAACAAAGAAACAAACCCGAAGAGCCTAGAGTGAGAAACTAGAGAGAGAAAGTCTAGAGAGAGAAGAAAAAGAGGTAATTTTTTGAGCTGGGTTTGGGCTGGCTGTGATGTTACTCATCAATTACCACTTTCCTCTCACTCTAAAACTTCTATCCAGATCCCTTGAGCTCTCTCATCCCTTCGTCTCTCTCTCTCGGGAAAGTCATGATGCTGGCGAGAAGAGCAAGAGTTTCAGCAATGCATGAACAACCATTTTCGATTTTCATCTTCTGAGATCATGATGCTGGCGAGAAGAGCAAGAGTTTCAGCAATGCATGAACACCCATTTTCGATTTTCATCTTCTTTCTCCTTGTTCTTATCGCACCCAGTTTCTCTAGCGCCGTTGATGGCGTTGATTCACTTTACAGTGAGGGAGAGGGCAGATGCAAACCCATTTGGGTCGATCCTTCGTACAATTTTGAGAACCCTCATATGAGAAACGCCTACGTTGCACTGCAGTCATGGAAAGAAGCGATTTTCTCCGACCCGCTGAATCTCACTGGAAACTGGGTCGGACCCCATGTCTGCAACTACACCAGCATTTTCTGCTCTCCTTCTGAGAACGACCCTAACCTCACCGTTGTTGCCGGCGTCGATCTCAACCACGGAGATATCGCCGGCTATCTCCCCGATGAGCTCGGTTTGCTCTCCGACCTAGCCTTGTTTCATATCAACTCCAATCGTTTCTGTGGCATTTTACCAAAGAGTTTCTCTAAGATGAAGCTTTTGTACGAGTTGGATATAAGCAATAATCGGTTTGTGGGGAGGTTTCCGAAGGTGGTGTTCAATCTTCCGTCTTTGAAATATTTGGATATTCGATTCAATGATTTTGAAGGGAATGTGCCGAGCAAACTGTTCGATTTGCCGTTGGATGCGATCTTCATTAACAATAACAGGTTTAAGTTCAAGCTGCCAGAGAACTTCGGCAACTCGCCGGTTTCCGTTATCGTGCTCGCAAATAATGGCTTCCATGGGTGCCTTCCGAAGAGCGTGGGGAAGATGAATCTCACTCTCAATGAGATCATCTTTATGAACAATAACTTGAGATCATGTATTCCGGAGGAGATCGGGTTGCTCAAGGGTTTGACGGTGTTGGATATTAGCTATAATGGGCTCGTTGGAAGCTTGCCCCTGAGTTTGGCCGGACTGGTGAACCTGGAGCAGCTGAACATCGCGCATAATATGCTCTCAGGCATCGTACCTGAGAGCATCTGCGAGCTGCCCCATCTGGAGAACTTCACTTTCTCGTACAATTTCTTCACTGGCGAGGAGCCGTCGTGCCTGCATCTTCCGTCCTCCGATGATCGCCGGAATTGTTTGCCCAACCGACCAAAGCAGCGGCCTCCTAGTCAATCCACCACCACCGCCGCCGCCACCACCACCACCACCGCTCACCACCACCACCACCACCACCACCATCGCCACCACCACCACCACCGATGCTCACCACCATCACCACCACCACCACCATCGGCGCCGCCACCACCACCACCCACCACCATCGCCACCACCGCCACCATCAATATCACCAGCCCACCACCACCGCCACCACCACCACCACCACCACCATCACCACCACCACCACCACCGCCACCACCACCACCGCCGCCGCCACCACCACCACCGCCACCACCACTACCACCACCACCGCCGCCACCACCACCACCGCCACCACCGCCACCACCACCATCCCACCACCGCCACCACCCGCCACCATCACCACCGCCGCCACCACCACCACCATCTACCACCGCCGCCACCACCACCGTCGCGCCGTCACCACCACCACCGCCACCACCACCACACCATCTCTGCCACCACCGTCCATACCACCGCCATCTGAGGCCCCATGCTCAGAACCTCCGCCATCACTAGCACCCGAAGTCCCACCACCATCCTCGTCGCCGCCTTCTGTTCCACCGCCATCTGTACCACCTCCATCTCTACAGCCCCCGACACAGCCACCGGTATCACCACCTGGTGAATACAGCCCGCCAGCTCCATCAAGTGAACACAGTCCACCACCACCGCCAGGATGCAAGACACCCTCACCGGAGGCGCCGCCATCCATACCGCCTGTGCCATCACCACCTTATTACAATGGCTCTATCCCGCCGGTGAAGGGCTTCTCATACAGTTCGCCGCCGCCGCCACCATACTATTGATTCCTTGGAGAAATTCTCGGAAGCACCACATATCTGCTGCCGTGCTGAGTCTCATGGCTGGTTCCTGCAATCTTGATCTGTTCATCCATGGTGAGAAGTGAAAAGAAAGGGTCTGTCTAGGCTAAACCGGTTTGCCAGACCGTCATTCGTCCATTTTAAGTAGAATTCAGTTTGCGTACCTTGCAGGTTCAGTTCTTTGTGTATGAATTGTATAACACGAGGGAGAGTGAAACCAAGAGACGGAGAGAGAAACAGTAGAGGGTCATATTTATTTGAAAGATTGTGAATAAAGATTTGGGAGAGAGAGGGGGGGTGGATGGGTGGTGTGCAAGGAGGGAGGATTGTGTAGGGGGATCGAATTCATGGGGAGTGCTACTGCTGTCTCTGTCATACTTTGTTTCTTTCTTTATAATATGATGATTACATATTTGTTTGCATAAGTTGAGGGTGTTCTTTCTCCTCATTCGTTTAGTTGGTCTGCTGATTCTGATACCCTCTCTTATTATCTCTTTTGTGTTTATGTTCCAACGGCAATAAAATAAAAATTTCTTGGTTGAATGCTCAAAACGTTCCTGTGTCATTGAGGCTGGCTTGCTATTTTGATGTGGATTCACCTGATAAACCAGCAAGGCTCTCTCTTGATTTCTTTTGTTTGGCAATTTTAGGATTCTTGTGATAACAGAAGCTTGTGTGCTGTAAATGAATCTGTTTCTGAATATCCCATAGAATCGGGTTGTTGGTGATGGTTTTCCTCGAGATTCTTATCTATCGATAAGGATAGTTTCAGTATTTCATTTCTCTGATCAATGGATTATGCCGAAGCTACTTGGCTCTAAGATGGCCGATCAGCGGCAATTGGTATCGATCTGAGGTTGTAGCTTGACCTGATCATTGTTGGTCCTTCATGATTTCAGGTGATTCTTCCTGACTGAAACATGTATATGCTCATGTCCAGCTTTTGAAATACTTTAGGTTTATAACTAGTGTACAATTGGGGTTCATTCCAGCTTGCACTGCACATTTTCTGAATGCTAATTTTGGGGTTGCAGTTCAGCAGTAGCAGTGTGTGAAGCGGGAAGAACCAAACTAGTTTCTAAACCTTGTTAAGAACATGACTTTTGAGCATTGACATTTTTGTACTTGGGCAACACTAGTCTTATTTTAAAGGTTTTTCTTTTATATTATTGTGGTAATGACTCGTATTGTTGGCTATTTTAAAAGCTGAGGCCCCAGAGTTGCATGTGGGTGGGGTGTTTGGTTGAACAATGATTTCAATGCCCCTATTTGCATTCATCTAACTGCCCGAGATCTGCATCCTCCTTATTTTACTCTCTCAGTCAATACATGTAAGAATCCTGCAATTAGAAAAAGCCTGGAAGACCTTGAGAGCCGTTGTGATCTTCACAAATGTTCTCCGGATCGAGGGCCACCTACATCGGGTTATTTAACTGGATGGGTCATTCACTCACCGGTGGACTCAGGTTTCTTGTCAGCCAGATTTATTACAGTTTTCTGTGGTACCGTCCTATTTAAGTTTGAATTATTGTCATCTTTGTCTAAGCTGCTTCTTTGAGCTTGTGAAGGATGTTCCTCTACAAAGTTAATCTGATACTTTACTGCTTCAATCGGGCGACTCTTCCGGGTATTCAGCTTCTGCCTCGCCGGAAACTTATAAATAAAGCGCGCCTGTGTTCATTGAACAAAAAACAAAATCTAGTGATCAAATAACCCGCATCTTAACCATTTAACATTATCCTTGGGGCATGACTGAACACTCTACCTCAGTGAGCATGTTTCCTTTATTCTTTCCCTTAAGGCGAGTAGAATGGGAGGGTGCTTTTCTTGTGGAGAGTGTCTGCGAGAGAGCTTATTCTTCAAACAACAGCCTAATATAATCTATAACTATCGGAATACTAAACAGAAGATTACGCGGAGGACCAAGGTTTTAGTTATATATACACGGGAAAAATGGCAGACAAAGCAGAAGACAAGTGAAAAGGAAGTTGCAGAAGGGAAAAATATGGCTTCAGTTTGGTGTAAATAGCAGAATGATTTTCCTGACCGACAGGTTGGAATATAAAAGGGCAGGTCCCACACCCCTACTATAGCCATGTGTGACGACAGTCTTCAGCCTTCGTCCTCAAACTTGCTTCATCTCTCTCTGGACAAAAGGAGCAAGCCTTATTTTGTAGATGATAACACATGAGGGCTTGATTTCATCAGACCATTGTTAGGTAGCGTTTAATGGGTGGACCCATTTGCTCCATTTATGCATGCCCAGTTACCACAATAGAGCATATCAGCTATTAAATCGCTGAGTTCAAGTCATACGGTGAAAGTTCGCCCGGACATACTCGGTTCAAAGCCCTAATAATTAGGCAGAGGTATGTTATGATTTTATATAGTTAACTTTATCGGATTTTTAAGATTGAGTTATTCCGGCACAACTCTCGAGTCAAACGTCTTTTAGGAGAAGAAAATCCTTATGTTGCACCTTAGCCGACCCCACTTAGCTTGAAAAGATGATTAAAGGTTAAATGGAGGTTAAGTTGCTTATTTAATATGTAAATATGCATATGCAGCTTTAAGAATCTAGTTGATTCAAAAGTTTTTATATAGGGTTGCCAAATGAGACGAGCTGCTCCATTAACGGCCATCACAATCTCGTTTTCTTTTTTGACCATAATTACATGATCAGGACACAAGCAAGCGGGCTTAGGCATGTTCATTTCAAACAATGCTGGGGGGTTTGAGCTCCAACTTATTCCCAGACTAGAAACCGATGAAATCGGAAATCGTTAACTTGACCCAGAACCGTAACCAAACTGGAAACTCCTAGTTTGGTTACAGTTCCCCATCATACGTAACTGAAACTAAAATGAGTGATTAATTTTTAAATATCTTATTCAGGTTTTAGTTCAATTTGGAACCATAACCGGAACGGGAGGTAACTAAGCATAACCAGGATGAGGTTGGACCTGGTTTGGTTACAGTCCACGATTTCAAATGAACCGCACCTACCCCAAACTGGCCATCGGTTTATCTAATATTTATGTGCATACATGTGAAGAAAAGTCCCCAAGGTTTGCTAGTTGTATGGTTGCACCTTTACTCGCATGGAGTAAAAAGTTCCATTTCTAAAATAAACAAAAGATATCTAAAAATATGTATGCTTAGATAAACAGGCGCATGTTAAGGAAGTTAACAAAGTTCGACTTACTTTAATGAACCAGCTCATGATGGTTGATTTAGCTGACGAGTGATATCGTAGTCTTGATACAAGTATACATGGTCGGTTCCGGTTACCCTGGAATCTGGAACCATAATTAGAACATGCTCTGGTTTGAATCCTAAATAGCTTGGAACTGGCAACAAATAATTTTAAAATTTTAAAATTTACATAAAAATTAAAGAAAATGCCAGAGCCAAGGGGAAACCACAACTGAACAGGATGGTCCCCAGTTATGAGCCCAGTTCCAGATCTGGTTTCATTGGTTTCAGTTCCAATCAGTTCTTGGCCCAATTCAATTGCGGTTGGAACCACCGGGTTGGTTTGAAACCGGCCATGTCTAGATACCTAGGAGCTGAGCTAGCCTTGTCTAGGTTCTTGAAATGTAAGACACGATAAAGAAAACGAGAAGCGGACATGACTGGATGATCTGTGTTTGAGTCAGGAGTAGAATTGTTCCTTGTCCATCCAATGTAACAAGAAAATCGGGTTGTTGTTTTGGTTGATTTGTTTATGATACAACACAAAATTACCTGAAACACGAATTCCAGTCGGAGTGGAATTAATACAGGCAATGACAGGAAACTCGCCATGGACAACAACCTGTAAATTCACAGCTCATCCCACTGGTATGATTTGTGTCCATGCTAGGTAATGAAAAAAAGTAAGGTCGTGTTTGGGTTGAACTGCTTCACACGAACGTGACACGAAGGGTAAGAACTCAACCGAAAACACGAACTGGTTGAGCTCACTTTACGGCCCCGCTCGTATGATGGTTTTGAAGGTTTAGCGGTACAAAATTTACATGGAATTCAAGGGACTCTTGCCTGATTCCGAGGGGCCGGCCGGGTTGTTATGGCTCAGCTTTGAATTTGTAATCTTGCGTTCTTCTTGGTTCCAATTCGTGTTATAACATGTTAATACAAATATGACGTCTGTCTCTTTGGATGAACACGGGTAGACTTTTTGGGTTGTGCTCGTGTTGGGTTTTTGTGCGATTAATTTTTTTTATGTAACTTTGAACACGGATACACTGTTTAATATCTTAACGCAGTGCATGTGCTAGGGTTATTTATGCCCAACCCTACTGAGAAAAAGCGGAAATTTCTTCTTTTTTTGAAAATATAATTTAAGAGTGACCACCATCTTTAATTTAAAAATGGAAGGCAAAGGTCCCTCTTCTACACTTTTGGCCTTGGAGGCCACGCTTACTGTTCAAGATCAACGAGTCAACCGCACTGGCCTTTTCGATTAAGAGCCTCATTGTTCCTTGTGAAGATCTTATATTTTATGAGTTGAAGATGGAGATGAATGGCTTTTATCAATCCTTGCATTAAAGCGGCCCTGGTAGGTACACTCTTATCTTTAATCAAAATATAATAATGTCAATAAACTCCAGGGAAGGATCTGAAGAGATGTGTAACTCATAGCAAAGTAGACAAAGCAATGAGGGTTTAAGAAAAAAGTCAAGTAAAAGAGAGAAGAAAAAGTCAAGGTTGATGTAGTATGCCTTAATCCTTTGCCACGAGTCGTACTTTTATTAATTTAAATACATAAAGAAAAAGAAAAGAAAACTCGAGTTGCACAATCTCTATAGGATTGTATCCATGATTTACTGAAAATATTATTTAATAAAATACCCAACAAATCAGTGGGAGCCTATTTACGGTGGGGTGAGGAAATTATCACACCCCAAAACCTGAAAAGACTAAATTTTTTTTACAAAGCAGTACTATATTTTTCAAACTTTATATAGATCTCTTCACTCAGTGGCGGATCCCCACCTGAAATTTCGAAAATCAACTAAAACTCTAAAGCCGATGGTGGGCTATATAATGCAAGTTCACCCCACCCCAAACCATTCAAGGGGCTACTCTATTCGCCACACCCCAAAAGAGTTTCTAAATCCGCCAGTCATCTCTTCACTTGAATTTTATCCAACTGGGATGCATGCTATAGTCCGAGCTTATGGGCTATAGTGTTTTGAGAATTTCAGGGTAAGATGAAGTTATGAGCATAGGAGATCCTACAATTGTAGGATGTGATGCACATTTTACACCACCACGCCGCCGTGACCCAGACTTATTCGCGCTAGCTAGGGTTCTATAGGTGGATCTTTGACGCCAAAGAGCTCGACATTATGTTATATTAGCATCTAACTTACCTACCTATATGCTGTTGAAGCATGGCTATTTGTTGAATATGCTCTTGAATCTTGGGATTTACATCGAGAAGAGATGCTTTTAGCTTTCCCACCACTTTTGATCGTGTTGCATTCAATGGAGGTGGACGACCATAATATCGCAGCACCTTTGTGCACCAACCGAACTTAAATAAGGTGAATAATTGTACCTTTTTTATTCAGTTTTCTTTGAAGGCTAGCTCCTAAAATTATCTTTCGTTAAAAATTTCAAGTGCACAAACAAAGGACAAAAGAATCGTTGTTCTTTTTATATTGCACTAACCAATTTTTAGCCAAAGGAATAATTTCCTTTCTTAAACGTTGCATTATTTCTTGAGTTGTCTCAAGTGGCGTTATGCAGACTATCACCTCTATTAGATATGCGCAACCCTGCATATTGAACTCCTGACAGTTAACTCAGAAGGATCTTTAGAACCAACCTTGTTTATCAAACTTAAAACTTTGACGTAATATACATTAACATGACTTGTTTAACTTAACAATTATGGGTAAAAAAGAAAATCTTGACCCACTGAAGGTGTCTGTATCCGTCGAACTAATCCAGTTACATATATAATATACAGGACTCCTTCGAATGGGATGCCAACAATACATATATAATATATGAGTCAGGAAGAGCTAAAGTTGAGCCAATCTCAGCATATATGTACGTGTTTGCACAAGCTGGAGCAAGCTTGCTAGGAGCCAAGCAACCAGCAGCTTGTTGGAGATTCCTTGCTTTCGGCGACGTGCTTCAGTTCTGTTTCATCCTGTAGCGTTTGTTCGCTTGGAAAGTATGTAGCAGAAATTGATTGTGTTTAAGGTTATCACACAGGGGTTTCCCGGGAGAAGAACTCTGTTTGTTTTCCTTTTTCTCAAACTAATTTTTCTGTGTATTTTCTCTATCAATTGCTTCATTTAAATATGCAGCATGCTCCCCCCTCCTCTCGGATTTTCCTCCTCCGGCTTCCCTCATCCGAAGCGTTATCCAGAGCATTACTGAAAATCTCAGTAACGTCCTCTGGTTATGATCCTTGCTTATCCAAGATATAGCTTTTTGAGCAATCAGCTCCACTCTTGATAAGAGTAATTGCTGCATTGTTATCACAGTAAATAACAATTGACTCGTTGGTTATTTTCAACTTCAAATCTCTTATGAAGCGGCTTATTCAGACAACACTTGTTGCAGCCATACAACAAGCTACATACTCAGCTTCTTGTGTATGCAATGCTATACAACCCTATTTCTTACATGCCAAGAAATAACAACACCTCCAAATAAGAATATTTGTCTCGAGGTTGATTTGTTGTCATCTTTACTCCCAACAAAGTCAGCTTCTGAGTATCCTACCACTTTCAGTTCATCTGCTTGGAAACACAGTTTCAAGTCTTTTATTCCTTTCAGATACCTTAAAATCCTTTTCACATCTACCTAGTGTTGCCAACAAGGATTACTTTGATATTTACTTACAAGACCAATAGCAAAGTTGATATCAGGTCTTGTACACAACATAACATACATCAAGTTATCAACAACTTGTGCATAAGGAACATTAGGCTTATCGTCTCCTTCACGGGGATAATCAGCCTTACTCAATTTGACTCCTTTTGCAACAAGTGTATCTGCAGACTTACATTCACCCATTTTAAACTTCTTCAGGATATAGTCAATATATCTCTCCTAACTCAGGCATAAGAGTCTAGATTCTCTATCTCGAGAAATCTTTATTCCTAGGATATAGGATGTTTCTCCCATATCATTCATTTCGAACTTGGAGTTCAATCATGACTTGGTTTTGACAATCATCTCGTTGTCGTTTCCAGTTAACAATATGTCATCTACATATAATGACAAGATGACAAAGTGGCTCCCACTATTCCAGACATATACACAGTGATCAAGTTTATTAGTCACAAACCCAAGTTCTACAATAACATTTTGGAAGGCCAAATACTATTGGCGAGGTGACTGTTTCAGGCCATATAGGGATTTTCTCAACCTATATACTTTATCTTCTTAGCCTTCAACCACAAATCCTTCGGGTTGCTGCATGTATATGATTTCTTCTAAATCTCCGTTTAGAAAAGTTGTTTTTACATCTAACTGATGTAAATCCAAATCATAGTATGTAGATATTGTCAAGATTATACGTATGGATATAAATTTCGCAACTGGGGAATATGTCTCAACATAATTTATCCCCTCTTTTTACAAAAAACCCTTTGCAACCAACCTCGCTTTAAACTTGTCGATTGTACCATCGACCTTATATTTCTTTTTTAGAACCCATTTACAGCCTATGACTTTTCTTCTTTTTGGCAAATCAGCTAATTTCCGAACTTGGTTTTTCTTAATGGATTCAATTTCCTCATTCATGGCTTTCTTCTAGTCTGTTGCTTCTAATGAGTTCATTGCTTGCTAATAGGTCAAGTTATCAGTCAACTCATCTAAATCTACTGAATTATAATCTTCTTCTACAAGATAAGTGTGATAATCCTTTAAATAGGACGGAGTGACTCTTGGCATTTTATGTCCACTTAAGGTATCATTAGTTTCAGGAAGATCTTCAATAGGCTCAAAAGATGATTGGTCTAAGTCTACCATATCATCTACATATTCATCATTGTTTTTCAGAATGTCATTCTTAGTATCTTCTAAGAATTCAACACCTCTGCTTTTAATGAGTCTGTGGTCCTTATGATAAAACCGATATCCTTTTGAACCTTTCGGATATCTAATGAATATACATCTCAAGGACCTACAGTCTAGCTTATCTCTAGGCTGATCAAGGATCTTTACA
Organism: Brasenia schreberi; assembly: GCA_036023115.1. Lineage (NCBI taxonomy): Eukaryota > Viridiplantae > Streptophyta > Magnoliopsida > Nymphaeales > Cabombaceae > Brasenia > Brasenia schreberi. Next base: position 377,712 of record JAYKKT010000035.1, on the reverse strand, counting down.
TGTGCAACAGATCCCCACCTCCTAAGATGACCTAGGTTGGGTTTTCTTCCAAACCATATCTCACATGGTATAGTGAATACAGCCTTACATGATACTCTATTGAGTATGTAAACCATTGTACTTATTGCTTCTCTCCAAAATACCCTTGAAAGAGAGGTATCGATCAACATAGACCTTGTCATATTCAGCAAGGTTCTATTGTATCTCTTAGCTACACTATTTTGTTGAGGTGTCTTGGGCATTGTATTTTGCTTTGCAATACCAAAGTTTTTACAGAATTTCAAAAATTCTGCCGAGGTATATTCACCACCTCTATCTGATCTTAAGACTTTGATCGAATGCCTTAATTGGTTTTTTACTTCTTGCTTATATTCTTTAAAAACATCAAGTACCTTAGATTTATATGTCAAAAGATATAAATACATATATCTAGAGTAATCATCAATAAAGGTTATAAAATAACCCTTTCCACGATGTGTCTTTACTCTAAAAGGCCCACATAAATCTGTGTAAATAACCTCCAATAGGGTTGTTGCTCTTATTGATTCCTTAGAAAAAACTTTTCTTATAATTTTTCCTTGTATACAAGCTTCACACTTGTTGAAAGTAATTTCCTCAAATTCAGGCAATAAGTCAAAGTTGGATAATTTTCTTAATTTTTCCAGACTTATATGCCCTAGACGTTTATACCACATATTCATATTAACAATAAATGCACTCTCAATATAAGAAGAAGTTGTACCAATTTCATTATCAGAAAGCTTAAACAGTTCATGTTGTGCATCAAATTCTCGAGAGAATAATATTCTCTCATGCTTTCCCACAATCACCTTGTTAGAAATAAACCTAACCTCAAAACCTTTCTTTACCAAGGCAGGGACTGAGACCAAATTGTACCTTATAGATGACATAATTAACACATCAATCAATACAATTGGTTTGCCTTGAACAAATATTCTAAAGGACCCAATACTCAAAACATCCAAAAAAATATTATTTCTCATCTAGACTCAATGTTCATCGGGTTTGTATTCATTCAAATCCATTGCCTCTTCTTTGGTTTTCGTGATGTACCGTGTAGCTCTTGAGTTTATCCACCAACCTGTAACTTGGCGGTCCAAATACAAAAAATTTGAAATTACGCAGATTATGTCACGCTTCTTCGACTGTCCTCATTGTGAGTTGTTTCCTTCACCTTTCTCTTGTTGCGGCAGTCCTTTTTGTAGTGTCTCATTTTCTGCAGTTGAAATACTTGACCTGAGAAGCGGTTTCCTGTGATTTCTTAAAATTTTGACTGCCTTTCTTGTTATTCTTGCCAAACTTCTTTTTTGGTTTATTTTTCTTCTAATTGATTTTAGAGCTAGACGCTATCTCATCTTGCACCACTATCAACTTTTCTTTCTTGTTTTTGACCATGTATTCTTGCTCTATTGCTAGTTTTAGGGGCAACTCAGAAAGGTTAATTTCAAGCTCTAATCTGAGGGTTGTGGTGACCATGTTCTATGAAGGGGGAAGACTGTTTAGTATGGTAGATATCTGCATCAGTTTCGGGTTGACTGATTTTGCTACGGCTAAGTCCCTAGCTATTACCAATATGTGATTTACATGCTCTACTATATTATCTCCTTCTTTCATTCTGAAGGAGTTATATTTTTGTAGTAACAACTGCACATACAATTTTGCAGTTGTATTATACTTGGCTGTTATTGAGTCAAACATCTCTTTAGTGGTCTCGTATTCTTCGAAGACCCAAATCAAGTCATCCTCATGTAGGTCAATATGATTGTCCTTGCTATAGTGTTGTCTTTTAGAAATGTTTTATATATTTCTACTTATTGCTCACTTGCGTCTGGAGGTGGCGGACGTAAAGTTTCCTTCAACACATACTTAACACCTTCAAGTCTTAGAGTCAGTGGGATTCTTCTCTTCCATGTTTGGAAGTTAAGACCGTTCAACTTCTCAGTTTTTGCCAACTCAATCACACATATCCTAGAGCTCATTTTTATGTGTTTGACAATAATAACAATTAAACGGTCTAAAAAGGAAACAAATATAAAATAGGGAGTACACATAGCAGGAATCATGCTAGAACGATGCATAATATCATAAAAGTAAATCAACGATAATTTCATAAGCTTCTTGGGACAAATTTGAAATTTTCCTAAAGAATTTCTGCCTTTATACCCCTTAAATAATACCAAGGGCAAAATCATAAATTTAACTATCTTTCTTCTTTTGAAATTTTTGAAAAAGCCTAAGGACAAACTTGTAAAATTATTCTTTGGTATTTCTGTAAAATTCGTGACTGATTGGGGTTAAAATTATAATTTTAACCCTCAAGCCAAATCTGTAATTACTTCAAAAGTACAGGGCAATCTTGTCTTTTGACTAAATGGTAGAACTGAAATTATCTAAACTAGGAAGGGCATAAAGGTAAAACGACAACCCGATATTTTGTAATTTTCATAAATCGCTAGAGGGTAAAACAAACTTTTTGCATAGTAAGGGTAAAATAGTCTTTTTACCCAAAATTATCTGGACAATTCCGTAATTTTGCCCAGTGGCAAAATTGTAAATAATGAAAATCGACCGGGGTAGAACAAACTTTGTAGTCCGTTGCCCGAGGCAGTTTTCAAAATTGTGGGCCGCCGGTTTTGGCTCGCGGTTTTCAATTCCGGTATTTAAGGAGGAGAGAGAAAGAGGGAGGGCGATCGCCCGCCGACTGCAGGTGTTTCCCTGGTTTTTCCAACGGGAAGTTACAACTGTAGGGGAGAGAGAGACATAAAGAGAGGCTGTCGTGATTCCTTTTTTTTTTGTGTTTCGCTCTGCAACGGCGGTTTTTGGACTATTCTAGGTGACCCTCCTTGAGGCCGTTGGAGGCTTCAGCCTGTTCTGGCTTTCCTGCCTTCTGGTCATGGGTGACTTTGACCGTTTTTGGTTTTTCTACCTTCTCGTCGTGGGCTTGGCTTTAGCAATTTTTGGCTTTCTTGCCTTCTGATTGTGGGCGTGTTTGGCCTTTCCGGCTTTCTTGCCTTCTGGCCGTGGGCGGCTTTGGCCGTTTATGGCTTTTCTGCCTTCTCTACCATTTGATACCTCCTCTTTCCTCATCTCTTTCTTTTCTCTCCTCTCTTTTTTTTTGTTCTCTGAAAATCTTTTTTACTTCAGCAATTTTTTTTGTGCAGGGTTAATGATGAGGCCCTGATACCAGATGTTGGAGATTCCTTGCTTCCGACGATGTGCTTCAGTTCTGTTCCGTCCTATAGTGTCTGTTCGCTTGGAAAGTATGCAGTGGAGATTGATTGTGTTTGAGGTTACCACATAGGGGTTTCCGGGGAGAGGAAATCGGTTTGTTTTCCCTTTTCTCAAACTAATTTTTCAGTGTCTTTTCTATATTAGCTGCTTCGTTTAAATAGGCAGCATGCTCCCCCCTCTTTCCGGATTTTTCTCCTATGGCTTCTCTCATTTGGAGCGTTATCCAGAGCGTTATCGGAAATCTCGGTAATGTCCTCTAATTATGATCCTTTTTTTATCGAAGATATAAGTAATGGTTTGGATGACCAGTCCAGCCGTTACCAGTACTGGATGAGCCGAGAATGGCTAGATTACATCACAGCTTATCTTGTGTTTTTTTTTTTGTAGTGCTATTCATCTCCTTGCTGTCTATCTCCCACACAACCACCCCTCAAAATTATCTACTTCGCAGTTTGAGAAAATTGAATGTGTCTGTGCTGCGTCACAAGGGAGCATAGAGTAGGGACATAATAATTCATTTGGTGTACCGGGTCTGTTTTCAGCTCGGATCTAGTGGATCCATTGCACATGGATTACTTTGCAATGTCTCTCTATGTGTGTGTATGCATGCCCCTGCGCCCATTATAACGAGGCTTTTATGTGTATGTGTGTATATGAGAGAGGGATATCCATTGCACAGATAATCCCTACATGTGTCCGCATGTTCAAAGGATTGTGTCTAGATCCTACAGTAGATGTATATTCATGCTCGTTTTTTACTTTTAAAACGTATTAAATATTATGTAAAGAATTATAAAAATATTTGAAAAATATAAAACCTCCAAAATAAAGCATGGATATGAATATATACGTGTGGGATCCAACTCTCTCTCTCTCTCTCTCTCTATATATATATATATATATATATATATATATTATATAAAGAGAGAGAGAAAGAGAAAGAAAGAGGATATGCATTTAATTGGAACAATCATTTCATGGTATACAAACAATATTTTATGCATTTGATTGGATCAATCATTTTATGGTATATAAAAAATATTGTAAAATTTGGATCCGATATCCAGGTTGGATTTTGTTGCTCACGTTGACAGCGGCTTTTTTAATGGAAGAAGACTAAAAACGACGACGGGCATGCAACGAAAAATAAAAGATGTGTAAGCTGTGTCGGTGATGCAAAGGACAGTAGCCCGTGTTTGGATCCGTGAAGTGGGCCTAAAAAATTGGACCACCTTGAAATAACCCCATAGTCTTGCCAACGACTCCAACAAAAGTTTTATCCTTTTGATTGGCCAGATGTGCTCTCCCCGGAGTATCGAACTCTTGACCTTTAACTTGCTTCAAGTCGAGCCACTAGCAAGATAACCATGGTGCATTCTAAGACAAACAAAAGTAATTATATCTTATATTTTTTCTTTTTTAATTATTACATATTAAACCTTTTAAAACTGTCATTTCACGAGCTTCACTACGTTAATAATTTAGTTTGTGCAATTAGAAGAAGAGAGAGAAACAGGAGCCAACTTTGGAGGTACTAACTCATTCAAATGTTGTGTTAGTCATTCCGTTTAGAAGGCAATAAATTGTATAACAACCGTTGGTTTGTGCCTCATTAGCAAAGCTCATAAATATATATTCGACATATGTATGCTCTTGTGGTTCACTACGTTGAACATGTCAGATACTAACCTAAATACATTTGGTAGATCGATCCATCTTTAAAATGGACCATTTGAACCCAATAACTGTGATTGAGGTGGTGTAATATGGTCAATTCACTTGAAAACAGCACACAAAACCAAAATATGTTTGGTAGAGTCAAGTCTAACATAAGGAACCTAAATACATAGAGTGAGTGCTTTGGGATATACATAAAAAAGAGAGTTGAGCTGGAGTCTCATTCATGGTAGACCATCTATGCTAATTTAGACTAACAGGAAGGATAGAAGGTCTAAACCCAAAAAACCAAAAAGTAGATAAGCTTTTTGAAAAGCAAAACATATAAAACACAACATATACGCTTTCATTCTTTTACTTTTTTATAATCTAGATGATGTCCATATTGGCATGGATGGAATGAGAGTCTAGCAACTCCCATTCTCTCAAACAAAAAGCATTGGTGGTTATATATATATATATATATATATATTTATATGTATATATATATGTATATATATTATATTTGTATACATACTTTCATTCGTGTACACTCAAATACATTCACATTGTTGTGCATCCATTTACAAGTAGAGCATAATAACAATAATTTAAAGCAGTGCACAACACCACACACACACACACACACATATATACTATACCCCATAAATGTCCAAATTGAATACCAAGGGCCTACAATATACTCGGAGGGTCTTCTGAACCACAACTTGGCAACCCAAAAATAAATTTACATAAGAGAGAAAAGACAAAAAACCTAAATTATACAAATTAGAGTAAAATTTATCGAGGCATGTTGTATACTAAAACCCAAACCTGAAAATCAATAAATTATTACGGTACCCTTGAATTTTATGGGCTAGTAGACAACGAAGCAAAACTTCCTCTTTCATAAGAAACCATACCACATTTGACATGTTGTTTCAATAACCTTGATCCTTTTAGAAAAGTTAGACAACTTTAAAATTAAATGCATGTTAAAAGGTTCTTTATTTTGAAAACAATGAAGTTCCATCTATAATGCAATAATACACATATATTCTGAGGACATCCATTGATAGAACCATATGCACATAAGTAAAATTCCTATTGGTATAAATCATGATGCGCGTAAGCTTCATGCAGAACACGCAGTTGCATTCCAAGAAATGCACACACCAAGTCTTGACATAAATACAATATGCATGCATGTATCTATACTTGTTGCATCATATGGAGGTGCAGCCAAATCCAAATCCAAATCCAGTACACCGATGACCAAGAAACACTGACCGGTGACTCACCCAATCAGAATTGTCGGCAGAGAGTCCAACAAACCACCATAGGAAACGAACGTGTTACCACGGCATTGGTAGGTCCTACACTGTTCATCGCTTAGTCACGGCACATAATCTCTTCAATTTTTTCTTTTCTCATTTCAAAATTTATACCACCAAACCAAATTCAATGAGGCAAATTATAATTTGCCATCTCGAATCGCTCCAACAATATCTTTGCGATAATTTTTCAAGAATTGCACAAACAAAGAACTAAAGAAACGTTCGTTTATTGTGAGTTTTAAAATTTTTATCAACTAAACTTAAATCAAAAGAATCATTTGCTTTTCTTACACTATATATATATTGCTGAGGTTAGGCAGAGACCCATCTTATAAGCACAACAATAGCTCTGTCTCTCTCTACACCGGCACCGAGCATCCCTCAATTAAGTGCTTGGGGGGAACTGACGGTGGAGAAAATTCAATATGCCAGTGCTGTTCCAAGTACCTTTCACAAGAGGCAAAAAAATAATCCAAAGATATGCATTTAATTGGATCAGTCGTTATGATAAGCATTTTGTACATCATTTTCAATAACGCTTATGAATTGCGACAACCTGTGGATCATCTTCAATAACTTGTCCATTAATTATAGTACATCAATTTCAAAATTTCATACATCAGCAATAATAACACTTGAATCAATAACACTATAACCCCAACTTCAACAACACCCTTCACCAAACTATAATCCCATTTGTAAGTATGTCCATCAATTGCGATACATCATATGTCAACAATAGTTGAATCAATTTAAAAGTTTCATACATCAACTTCATGAATAACATATCCAGGTAGAGATGTTTGACTTGATATTCATCTTGAATGATAGCCCCTTATTATTTAGGAAGGTTTCTTAAGCTTACTTTGGGTTCTCTCCATCCCTGCAGAACTTTTCTCCTTCATTTCACTTTCACTTTATGTATCACTCATGTTCATACTTTCATTTTGCTCCCATCTCATTCTACACTAACTTGTTTTATCTTGGGATTGTATCACCCTTGTTTTCACTAACTTGTTATCTTGGTTTTTATAGATTTTTGCTCTTTTATGCTTTGTTAGATAGTTTTATGTGCTTTCTTATTCTAGGATGCATTCACTTGATCTTGTTAGAGGTCTTTTTGTTCAGCAGGTATAAATACCCAAAATTTATCAAAAAGATTTTTCAAAAGTTCCTCTTGTACTAAAAAATTATAGTCGTGGATCTTTTACGTTTTTTTTTAACAAAAATACATTACAAGAGCCCATTTCCAAACCAAAATTTTGTAGGAACCTCAAAATAAGGGTACTTTGAGCCCCATAAAACAAAATCAAATTCTAACAAAATCTTAAAAATAATCATTTTGCCCTCAAGGCTATATTAGCAACATTTTGTTGTTACAAGTGTGTTTCCTTCAAAGAAAGAGTTGGAAAAGCCAAAATGGGATATTTGGAATCAAAATAAGTTTTACATGCAAAACATTTGTAAAATAACTGTTTTACCCCCTACAAAATATTTGAATTTAAAAATATAAAAAAATAGAGCAAACAAGCCTAAAACATGGTGGAGAAGGAGCGGGACCTTAGAAGACTCAAGTTTGGCGATTGTTGGAGCCCACACAAAAGTATCATGTAAAAAGTCTAAAATACCCCTAACCAAAGAAGATCCTACACCATACAACTCTACAACCATCAAAAGGTTAAAGAGGTCTATAAAGGTTAAAGAAATCAACCCATGGAGAAGACAAGAAAAAAAACACCATCGTTGGCTACCAAGCGTGCAACTACAGGCTTCCCATGCCACTGTCAGACACCATGGACAACCCATAAGCACTAGTGTGGGGCCCACCATGAGCATGGCGGGACGCCCTAGAACCTGGCGGGACCTCCCCTAACACCTGGCAGGACCCCCCTAGTGCGTGGGGATTGTTCTCATGTGTGCCTTTTGTGTGAAACAACTCCCATGTGCTCAAACATGCTCCAAACATGCCAAAATCATGCACAGTTATCCCCAACACATGGCACATGAGTATAGCTACCCTTCCCACATCAGAACACCTTTGGATGAGTTGGATTTGAGTCTGGATTGAGTCTAACAACCCAAAACAATCTGATTCAAGAAAATGCTTCTAAAAAGAATATGTGAGTGACCAAGAAGGGGGATTCCAGTCTAAGAGTGATAAACCCAGTTAAGGAGGACGTGAGGAAACTCATTCTCAACTCAAGGAGGAGTTCATCCAAGGAAGAGAGAGAAAGGGAGAGACCTAGAGAGAAAGTCTTAAGTCATCGTCTTCTACCCATTTTTCTTATATGTTCTTGCTGTAACCTTGGAGTTATTGTCGAATCCTTTATAAGCTCAAGAATAACCATCATTTCATGAAATATCATTGTAAAAAAGGGTCATCCCAATATGAAAGTGCAATCCGAAAGTGTAAAAGAAGTGGTAATAGGTAAGAGGAATCCACAACTTTCGCAAGATTTTATTTCTACCCCAATATATGATATATCTTATACGTTCTTAGTTGTTTTATGCTTATATATTATATCATCCCTTCTCTTCTTTCTTCGGTATATGGAGTACTTCCAATTCAATTAAAGAAGCCACAAGAGGGATAAAGTTATCACATTTACATATGATGATATGAGTATGTAATCACTCTTATAATGGATTATTCACTCATAAGTTTGTGTTATAGGAGGGCATAGGGCTATGATCACATATATTTTTCAAGAGAGCAATTATCTTCGAGAAAGATGTCCTCGAGATTTATATGTAGATGAGTTCTTCCCCGAACGACTATAATTCCTGAACAAAATTCTTTGATTGATTACTAAATCATTAAAATTCTAACTGGATGCAACATTATTTTCTACAAAGAAATTTCTATAAATTTCACCATACTACAAAGACCTTGTATAATTTTAAATTTTTTCAGTTATCATCTTTAAGCGAAATATTTACAAATTTTATCGTGAGTGGTACACATATAATCCAATATCCAGTAAAATTCTCACAAATTTTGGACATGGGTTAGATTGATAAAAAAAATTAGTAAGGATCATACCCAACCCAACCCAAACCTCTTTATGACAAAATCCTATGATATATTTTCAATAAAACCATCATTACTCAGCCATAGGTACCCAAATACCTCAATAATAATTTTGTTGGAAAGTTAACATCTATAGATTTATAAATTGATAATTTTCATACAAATTGAAAGTCTACGTATGGAGATAAGAGTGTTTTACTGAGACTCTATATTTCAGTCATATATACTGTCTAAATTTTCAAAGACTCAAAATACAAATAAAATGAATAAAACTTCATACCTAGTTCTCACTCAATTAAAAATTTAGGATTTTTGGATCCCTATAAAGTGTATATAAAAATATAAACTCCCACACTGTACCAATTCTAGAAATCGATACCCTTTTGAAAAGGCGGTTTTGAGAAAACTCTCGATTCTAAAATCACTCTTCCAAAGTGTCTAAGCTGACCCTTGAGCACCGGTTAAAGAAGACCTATGTCGAAAATAACCTACTTTTTCATAATTGCCGAATAGTCAGATAAATCTCTTTATAAGTTTGAGTAAACTTGTTGGCACGCTCGTGCATATTTTTACAAGCAAAGTTTTTAAGTTCACATAAGATCGAGAAATTTTATTTACAAAATAAAATGGCACACCCGGTAGGACTTAGGTCTTAGAGCAATCATTTTGATCAGATCACATTCTTTCAAAACAAGTTAATTTCAAAACCTTGTTCTAAACTCTTTTAAAAACTTGGTATGGGTCTGAAATTACTATGTCAAGTTCAGAAGGTTCAATTGGGGTATCAAACTCCATAAGTCGGTTTTCAAAAATGATGAAAAAGTCTTATAAGTTACTTTCTCAAACCCAGGAAGATAGAATCACCTCTTTAAAGAGAGAGTTGAGAATCGAGAAAGATATTGCCACCCTAAGCTAAGAGGTCGATACGGTTAAATCTTGTTCTTCTTATGGAAAACAATCTTGGGCCCGTAAGAGGACAAATCATGTTCGAAAGATCAAACTGACTTCAAAATTTGAGGAAGAAGAGCCAAACCTCGAATCATTCACCATGAAAGATAGGAGAGTCATACAATAACTACTGAAAGGTCAATCAAAGGAAAAAAAAGGTTTACTCACTATCGAATTTCTTACTATCCGATTATAAAACTGATAGGGAGGACGAAATGCCAAGCTTTCATTTATTTGATGGCAATAGAGATCATAGATCTCATTTGCAACTCTTTTCCCGAAAGGCCTACAAGAAAAAGGACCCATCCAAGTAGGTTTATTAATTCCCATACTCCCTCAAGGGGAATGCATCCAAGTGGCTGGCCTCATACGATTTGAACCAATTCACCACCTTCGAAGAGCTTGCTAATTGTTTCATGCAAAGATTCTCACACAGCTTAGACGTTACCCCAACTCTCAACATGTTAAGAGATGCTAAACATGCTCACAATGAAGATGCCCATGCCTTCATTGTGAGATGAAGATCATTGTTGGGCAAGTCAAGGAGCCCATATCCAAAGGTTGTGCGGTAGTGTTGATTTTGAAATTTTTTAAAACCGATTTAAAAGCCCTCCTCTCTCTTTCATGAAATCAACACTTTCAAAAAGCTTATGAAAAAGTCATCGCTTTTTGAAACCTTTTGGGCCCAAGTTCAAACTATCCACCCCAGAAGTACACAAATTAAAAAAAAATGAAAATACAAAGAGAGATTACACCCATTTAAGACAACCACTTACGGAAGTCCTAGACATTCTTTTATCCCAAGGATTGGTGAACTTACTGTCGATTCCTGAAGGGGTTGCCCCTAAGGGATGTTTTCTCAATGAATTTTGCAAGTGTCATAGGCTAAATGGTCATTATACAAATAATTGATTCTCTTTGAAAAAACAAAATATAAGACTTAATTGAGCAAGACAAACTCTACATCTCTAAGGATCAGAGCCTTCCCAAACCATTTTCAAGGAGCTCTTTCTAAAAGTTGCAAGCATGGATGAAAGCTCCAAAGAGGTATGCCTCTCTCCCAAGAACTCTCATGAAGTAGTCGCTTATGCTTGTTGTGATCATGCATTTCATATGATTCACTCAATTTGCCACACACTACATGGTTCTCCCGTAATATTAAAAAACCAAGCAAGTAGTGATCTAGGGAGCGCTTAGTGTCTCGCCCCTACTAGAGCCTTGATAGTTATTTATAGTGTGCCAAAATCTTCGCACCAACATAGTGCCCAAGTAGGATCGAGCCATAGGAAAAGTGTCAAGGAAGTTATTAAATCTGGAAGGATCTATCAACCCCGACACTTAGAGAAGAAATCAAACAAGGAGGTAGTCATTTTACCTAACTATCAAAAAGCATGTATCATTCCTCATTCACCCCACATCATGGACAAGGGTAAAGGCGTTGTGTTACCTCAATACGATCTAGAAAAGCATTTAGCAAGGCTTCTAATCAATATGTCTATTGTAGAGTTGATCAAAATCTCGCCTAAACATAGACATGTATTGGAGGGAATTCTTAATATAAAACTAAGGTTAGCACATGCATAACTCCCAAGTTATTGTCCTTCTTGGTGTCACTCATTTTCACCCAAACTCCAATCATCTTTTTTGAAGACGAGTTGAGTAAGCCGATAACCACCTACAATCATGCCTTGCACATAGAGGTGGTTTTGAATTACCATCATCTTAGAAAGTGTTTAGTCGATGGTGGAGGGAGCTTAAATATCATCCATTTGCATATAGTCCTCTAAGTTGGAGTTCCATTAGAGAGGCTCGAAGCAAGTGCAATTTTCTTCAAGGTTATGATGGTAATTTCTCTCATTCTCTTGAATCAATTGAACTTCACATGAAAATTGACCCAATCCAACATGTAGGGTTGTTTCATATCTTAGACATCAACCCTCACTACAATTTGTTATTAGGAAGGCCTTAGATACACTCACTCAAGGCCATCCCCTCAACCTTTCATAAATGTTTCAAGATCCCTTGAGAAGATAAGGTCATATAGTTGCATCCGTTGAGGGTAACTCAAACCTCAAAGAAGTTCAAAACTCCTCATGCATCATGAGTGAGTCATGTCAAGACCAAATTTGTAAAAAAAGAAAAGTCATCATGGAGTCAATCCCTATTGGGTTACCCTCCACCTCCAACCTTCATATCCTAGACTACTCCCAAAGACCTAAGGTATATAACACATCCCACTGCATAGATGATAACATGTTTCAAAATCATCATCATTATCTCAATTTTTCCAAACTCGAAAAAACCCTGGAACATAATTCTAAACATGGGTTATAACCTTACCAAGGTCTAAGAAGTGAGGGTCAAGGGGGTTGGAACCTCTTATCCCATTCCCAAACCAAGATCGACATCGGTTAGACTTTGACCCATCAAAACCTCCTGAACCCCCACTAGAAATCATTTGGGTTATGGGTGATCTAGGGGTTGCTAAAACCGAAACCTATGATTTAGATTTCGAAAATTTTGAAATCTGAACTTTATTTTTATGGTTTCCAAATTTCAAAATATGAATTATGTTCATGGATTAGAAAAGTTAAAAATCTTATTTTTGGGTTTGAAATGTTAAAAACCTGAATTTTAGATTTGGAAAGCTATGTAAATCTTAATTATATATTTCTGGTCTCTAATTTTTGAAAGTTTGCAATATGTTCATGGGTTTGGAAAGTTAAAATTTGATTTAGGGGTCTTAAAAGTTAAAAATTTTATTTAAAATTTTAGAAAGTATATAAATCTGAATTATATGTTCATAAATTTGAAAAATATATAAATCTAATTATATATTCATAAAATTTGGAAATTATATAAATCTGAATTTTATGGTAATGGATTTTGAAAGTCATAAATTTAAATTGTATATTCATGAATTCAAAAGGTTATAAATTTTTTTTTTGGAAAGTTGTGATATATTCATTAGTTGGGAAATTTATGACTTCGGAAGTTATCATATAAACATGAACTTTAGAAATTCAATTGTACATTGTAATGCATCCATTTGACTTGCATAAAATCTGAATTATGAGCCTATCTATGTGTTATATGGCTGATAAACATTAATTAATTTTTAGAAAGTCAAATAGGTTCATCTAATTGGTTCACTTGACCATGGTTTCATCACCTAATAACCTTGACCTTCTTGATACTTGGTTAACCTATATCCATATAGGACCCAGCTATCATCCTACATGGCTCTACCTATATTTGATGCATATATCTATATGGCTTGACTGATGTTTGACTCACCAATTTTGGATGACTCATGTTAAGGCAATATTATGGTTGGACTAAGTAATGAAATGGTTAAGTTTCTTCTCAAGATAATGATAGATTTTGTATTGAATGAAAAATGAAGTATGCAGCTCATGGTAAGGTGGAGAACAAGAAGTTATGGCCTACATCAAGAAGGATTAATCAGCCTTAGTAAGGTAAACCATTGCCTTGGAAGACTTGCCATTTTCTTGATAGACTTTCCTAGTCATTGGAATTGAAAATAAAAAAGTGTAATTGGTAGAATTTTATTGCAAAATCTTTATAAACCTTCTAATTTTGTGTACCCCACCCTTCTCTTATAAAAAGGGTCTCTTCTCCTATAGTAATCATCCAATCAATTCAAGAAAATCATATCTCTCATCTCTCCATGTCCAAAGCAAGTTCATAAGTGAAGTCGTCCATCTTCTTCACCATCGAGTCAAGTTACGAAAGGTGCTCTAAGAACATGAGAAATCAATCAAAAAGAGAGGATTGGCTACTCTTAAAAGCCCTTCATATATCATTTCCTTTTCTTTTGTTAGTATAATTAGTTTCTTTTCAATTTTTTCACCTTAATTCACTTAACTGGTCACCATAGCCAAGCATATTCCTCTAAATCCTAATCGACCACCCTGTCTAATTCCTTTACATTATTGTCATACCTTAGTAGTATTGATTCTTCATACCATACATATTCACATTAGCCGCATCAAGTCCCTTCAATTCACATATGTTAGTTACTATTAATTAGGTTCTAAGCATCTATTAAATCCTATAGTCCTTGCATCGATCCCTTTTGAATCATCTTGCACCTTTATTTTTTAATTTTATTCTTAGATAGATAGGTTAATTCTTGGTTAGGTTAAAATTATTTTGTACATTAGATTTAATTCATGCATGTTTCTATTCTTTTATGCCCTTTGCATAGGTTTTCTTTAACTCTCATACACATTTAATTTTATAAAAATATTTAAAATTCATACACACTTACATATCAGAATCTCTACAAATCATGATTTTCTGCATCTTAAGATTTTCTACATATTATAACTTTTTGCACCTTAGGATTTCTGAATCTTAACACTTTTATAATTAGTTGCATATTTCATTTATTATATAATTATTAATTAGGGTATCATTTTCTTAGGGTTGATTCTAGTTATATCCTTATTAAGTCTCGTATCCCATTTAGAGACGCATATCTAATTTGGATCTATATCCTTTAAGACCTAAAACCAATAGAAATAGGGACTCCTTTTGTACTCACATTTTAATTCAATCATGTAAGTATTTTTTTCTTTTTATTAGCTAAAAATTTTGTAGCACAAGAGTTGACCCTTGCCCACCGAGGCAAGAAAGTAATTGTAAAAGTAATATAAACAGGGCCCACAATACAAAAAGAAAATCAAATAAGAAGTGAATCACTCTTTGCTTAATTTTTATTTTGCTTTCATAAATTTAAGAAGATTGGATACTAGTTGAGGGTTATGCAAAACCTAAAATTTGTACACATATAGTTTCTTATGTAAGAGGAAGCTTTTCTTCCTTGTCTACCAGACAATAAAATTCAAGGTTACCATGATAACCTATTGATTTTCAAGTTTGGGTTTTAGTATACAACATGCCTCAATAAATTTTACTCTAATTAGTTTAATTCAAGTTTTTGTCTTTTCTCTTAAAATATTTTTTGGTTGTCAATTTGTGGTTTAGAAGATCCTATGAGAATCCTGTAGGCCCTTGGTATTCAACTTGGACATTTATTGTGTATATGTGATATTGTTGACACCAAATTTTGCCAAGGGATATGAGGAGTAACAGCATACTATGAGATATGGCTAAACTACCTCCTAAAAGATAGGCATGCATCCACTATTAAAGAATTATAAGCAACTATTTTAGAAGTTATATAAACTAATTTAAAAGAGTGGAGAAGTATCTAGAACTTTCGTACAAAAACTAATTGGAAATGTTATGGAACCTGCTTACCATCAATTATAAATAGGGGTGGCTGCCTACCTTAATGGACCATCAAGCATCACAAATTTGTCTATTTGTTTCCCTTGTTTCCTAGTTGTAATAGTTGTACCCTCTTCTTTTAGTCAATACAATTTTCCTTTTCCATTATCTACTATGTTCTCTTTGTAAGTTTGATCTTTCTGCATTAGGTTACATAATCAACCAACAACTATCACTTTATCAAAAAATTGTTCATAGTTATAAAATTCACCAAAAATTCATTTCTAGGTGAATTTTTCTTATTCTTATTTAACATCAACGAAATCCACATTAGTTGCTTGACAACTCGGTTAAACCAAAGCACTAGTTGGGTTTGGTGGCTTTATTGGCTATATTCATTGTACTCATTGAGTCTTCATCTAATGCATTTGATAGCGTGAAATTCAATTTGTCTACACAACAAGTAGTAATTATATACAAACTTTGTTTCAAATTTTTGCTTATGAAGTTTAAGATCGCATCTATGTATTGAAACTTGGTGATTTCCTCCGAGCTAGTAGAGAAGAGTAAACAATTGAGTAGGCAGTTTGTAAGGTGGTTGCTCTTTATGAAGTTGAGATGACAATCAGCTCCACAACTATTTTGAAGAATGGTTGCCCTCGAGTATGCATATATAGGCGACCAGTCAGTATCTAGTGATCTATTCTAACAAATCCTTTAGGTCCCAACAATCATGCTAAAGAATATGTTGTTGGGAATGACTCATTTTGGGATGGCATGTACAGTCCTGCTAGATACTTTGACAATGTACATGGCGTGCCAAAGAACATTGACTTTTATTCTCCAATGGATCAAGCAAGTTGGGGTCCTTGGGAATCTGTCTGAGCTTATCCCAACAAGGATGGGTCATGATCAAGGATCTGATAGCTTTTCTAAGAAACTTTTTGAGCCTTTTATAGGTCTTCTCAAGCTCTTGTCAAGGTTCAGGTTTGAGTTGAGTTGAAACCTCGAAAACATCCCAACTTGGTTAAATTGAGTCAGGTGCTTGATAAGGTTATAGTATTTTAGCCGTATCTCCTTCAATATAACTCCAATTAATGTTATTTTTTGTGTCTTGAAACTACATTCACATACATATCTAACCAATAAAAAATTGGTCAATTCCAGTAAGAACTAGATTTTTTTATTTTTCCAATTTTATCAGATTCAAATAGTAGCTTGTTTATAGGTTTCCTCATAAGGCTGGTTTGTCTTTAGTATAACTCTCTCATCCGATTCTTGATTTTTAAGAAACGGGACAGAGAGATCTTTCTAAAGAATATGAGTAATAAATATTTAGAAAGCAGTTTAGTCATATCTGTTAATGGGTCATTTCTTCACCTTGGTAGTGATAGTGACTAGTAAAACATCAATTTTCATAGTGCCTCTTAAAATTTTTCGCATACACAAGAGAAGTGGACATTACTCGTAGAAGTGGCTCTTTGGGTCCTCAATTTTTTATAATAACATAAAACCATCTACGTGACATGTTATTCTTAAACACTAACATGAGAAAAAGCCCCCAAATAGGATGAATGTTGGGAAATTGAGTAGGTGACAATAGCGGACCAAGAGGACATTCACTTGGAGAAATTATAGTGTAAAACCAGTAAGAAATGGTTACACAATCTTACACAACAAATTTGACTTTGTAACGTCTCACAAAGATTTACATCACTCTATTTGTAATATTCAATATTTCATAACAAGACTAGGGCAAAGACTGAACATTCAATGATCAACACAACTTGCTTGCAATGTTTATCTATTTTCAACCACAACCATAATATCAACCAAATTCGAAACACCATTTTCAGAAAAATCTATAGAAACAATAAACTGAAATTATTCAAGAAAAGCAATGCATACGGAAGGTTGACTGTCAGAACAATAAAAAATCTAATAAATAACCGACTTTCTAAATATATGACTGAGGTAACGGAGAGCCTTAGCTGAACCGGTTGGGTGCTTTGGTCAGAGTTCGATTTCCATGGGGTGCATTTAGGGCTTCAATATCCCTTTGTAACTAGGGAAAAAAAGATGTTTGAGAATATACCCATCAAAATATATTTGTTTAGGTCAAAGAAAATGTGAAGAATCATCTTAATTTCAAATCCCTGAGTATGGTGGGGGCTTCCATGAGAGAGAGAGAGAGAGAGACCATAATATTGGAGAGAGATTCCAGGATCAGAGTGAAGTGAGAGTATTTTAGGAAAAAAAAAAGATTTTGAGGTTATCATACTGAAAAGGTAGAAGCAGCCCTTAGGATAATGTTCAGGGTATTTTTGAGTTGCTTTTAACACTAAGGGCAAATATACTCTTGGGATACAACTTCAAGGGAAAAATCTCACCTTTTCGTATATATATGAGACCATAATATTGGAGAGAGATTCCATGAATTATTTTGGTTATTCATTGCTCCCCACTGTCAACATTGAAGTCCACTTCAATAATATGAAAGTCGATAAATTTTCCTACTGAACTATCCAGAAGTTCTCTATTATAAGGCTAGATCTCATATGGGACACAGTGAATTGGCTCATGACTTCGGTGAATTATATCTTTACCATTTATTGATAAAAGATCTTTGTTCCATTTCTTTAGTACCATTTGCCAATTTTCTCATGCCAGCATGGGTGCCCACATGCTTAAAAGTTTTGTATCCTATCTATGTGCCTTTTATCTCTAAGACAAAACAGTATGCTCTAGGGCAACAGAAGAGCATAAGGGTTTTAAAAGACAAGCTTTAGGTTTTGAGAAAATCAAACCATATGTAAGATTTATACCATCTCGCACCCAAAGCGTTGGCTGGCTCAACTGGCAGGGCACCCTGACTCCGCCACGGCAGGTGGGGAGGGGGTGCACGGGTGTTTAGTTGTGGTTTCGTTGGGCTCGGCTAGTATGCAGCTCATTCTGGTTTGGCTCTAACCAAATGGGAGAGCCTGCGAAGAGGTTTGGCTTGTTTTGGATCCGAAACTGAACCTAGATCAGACTGGTTCCGATTTGACTCTTAAACCATCCAAAACTGGAAAAAAATTAAAAATAAAGAAATCTATGAAACCAACAGTTTTGCCACCACACAAAAAAACCTACATCCGCCACTGGACTGTAGGGGAAAGCCTAACACAGCTTGCCAATAAAAAGAAACAAGGATTTCCCTTGTCTCCTCCTATATGAAGGCGTTCTAGATTCTACATACCCATTTCACGGATCGAAAGGCGGCCTACTATCTTAACGCACACACTCGCACCGTCGAACTCCCCACCTGCAGCAGGGGAGTGAGAAAGCCTTGCCACATGAGCTAACGCCTTCGTCGTTTCTACTCTTCTAAGAAGTGCAGCAGCCAACTCCAACTTGGATATGATATCCAATTTTGATAATGTGTTTTATACCAGGAAAAACCCTGTTTTGAAAAACCAGGGGCATATGGGCCACACGTGTTCGACAATGGGGCAAAACCCCAAAAGGTCGCAAATGTCCTTATAGAGCCAAGCTCGGTCGGACCTTCTAAAACTTCTGAACGAAAACATGCCAGGAAAACTCGGAAGGATTTTGAAAATAGGGAATTTACACAGCTAGGACAACCAATCATAGAAGTCCTAGACCTCCTTTTAGCCCAAGGATTGGTCACATGTAGCCCATATGCCACACATCACCAAAACATAAACGAGTTTTAGAGGGAATCTTAGAAAGAGCCAAGGTTAACCCATCGATCACTACCGAGTCCTAATCCTTCTTGGTCTCCTTAATATGTGCCAAGGCCCCCATCGTGTTCACGGAGGATGAATTGGAGAGACCAAATATAACCCATGACCAAGCCTTGCATATAGAGGTGGTTTTGAATCACCATACTCTAGACAAGTGCTTGGCCGATGGGGGACGAGGTCTAAACATCCTTCCGCTTCACGTGGCCTTTCAAGTAGGAGTCACCATGTCTAGGCTAGAACCTAGTTCCATCGTTATCACTAGATACGATGGCAATGCATCCCATCCCCTAGGAGCCATTGAGTTGCCCATGGAAGTAGGGGACATCCAACACGCGGGGTTGTTTCATGTTTTAGACATAAACCCCCACTATAACCTATTGGTAGGAAGGCCTTGGATTCATAGTCTTCGGGCCGTTCCTTCGACCTTTCACAAGTTTGTGAAAATCCCATGGGACACCAAGTGGTGGTAATCCTTGGAGAAGACCATCCCTAACTTAAGGTAATTCGGAATTTCTCTTACATATCAAGTCACCCATTCAATGAAGAGGTTATGGAGAGGCCTCACCCATCCCTAGTTGACTATCCCCTAAGAGACCCTCACCATAGAGTCGTCCACCTCCTAGGCAACAATGTAGAGTCGTCCTCCCCTAGAATAACCCTGAGCCACCACTTAAGACCACTTAGGTCAAGGGTGCCCTAGATCCCACTAACACCGAAACCTATGGCTTAGACCTCTTGTTTAGAGTCTAATTCATGGTGTTTTCTTTGTAGGTTTGATGGAAGACCCCTTTTTAGAAAAAAATCCAAAAACATTACATATTTGGAAAAACCAATAAATCTGGAAAACTTTCAAAATCCAAAAACATGTGAAAAGCCTGAAAATTGCAAAAGGAAAGTTGTTTATGTTCATTCTCCTAGTCTCTGTTTGGAAAAAACCAAAAAAATTGAAAAATCTGAAAATTTTAAAAAGAAAGTCTTTTACATTCATCCTTCTAGCATTTGTTTCAAAAAAGACAAAAAAATTGAAAAATTTGGAAACTCCAAAAATTTTGGCCATGTACAAAGCCCATTTTCGAGTTCTTCCAAACTTGTATATATTCGCAAACCAAAATCGTCTAAGCTCATTACTCACAACCCCACTCTCTTGCATGACACTTCCTTAGAAATTAAAGTGCTTGGAAATGATCAAAGCAAGGAGGAAGATCCCCTCATCCATGAGGAAGATCAAGCCTCCGAGCTTCTCTAATTTCATAGAATCCTTAACCTAGAAAGACCTTCAAATTCCGTAGGAGGGGATTTTGTAGAAATCAATCTAGGGAGTGAGTCTAGCCCAAAATGTGTCAAGATAGGTGTATGTTTGCATGAGCATGAAAGAGCATTATCCATTTCATTTTTGAGATTTTATGTGGATGTATTTGCATGGACCTATGAAGACATGCTGGGTCTAGACCCGAGAATCGTAGAACATCGTCTCTGTTTAGAACCCAATGCCAAACCCATGAAGCAAAAGCTTAGAAAAATCCATCCCGATGTTCACCAAAGTGAAAGAGGGTTTAGAGGATGTTTTAAAAGCCGGATTTATAAAACCCATTGCTTATTCCGAATGGCTTTCAAATATCGTTGTCGTTCGAAAATCTAATGGAAAAATTCAAATTTGTATTGATTTTAGAAATTTATATAAAGCCACTACAAAAGATAATTTTCCTCTTCCAAACATTGATTCGATAGTGGATAGCACTGCAAATCATGAACTTTTTCTTTCATGGATAGCTATTCGGGTTATAATCAAATCAAGTTAGCACTAAAAGATCAAGCAAAAACTGCTTTTGCTACACCTTGGGGCACATACTATTACACGGTTATGCCATTTGGTTTGAAAAATGCCGGTGTCACATACCAAAGAGCCGTGACTACCATTTTCTATGATCAAATCCATGAGTTCTTGGAAGTATATGTGGATAATCTTTTGATAAAATAAAAAACCTGATGCACACATATAAAGTCTTTGCAAAAGGTTTTCGAAAGACTTAGGCTTTATAAAGTGAAAGCTAAACCCTCCAAAATGTATTTTTGGAGTGGAATCGAGAAAATTCTTAGGGTTCATGGTAAGTCAAAGGGGCATAGAAGTCGACCCCTCTAAGTGTCGAGCTATCATAGATATGCCTCCAACCTCAAACTTGATCAAAATCTGAAGCCTCCGAGGTCGACTCCAAGCAATTAAGAGATTCATCTCCAATTTAGTAACAAGATGCAAACCTTTCAATAGGCTTTTGAGAAAAGGGGTTAAATTTGAATGGAATTCTGATTGCCAAAAAGCTTTTGAAAGATTGAAAACTTATTTGGTAAATCCTCCGATTTTAAAACCTCCAAAGCAAGGAAAACCATTATTGCTTTACATTTCTATTCATGCGAATGCATTGAGTGCTTTGCTTGCTCAATATGAGGATGATAGTCTTAAGGAGTATGCTATTTACTATATTTCAAAAACTCTATTAGCATATGAAAGAAATTATCAAGCAATGGAGAAAACGTGCTTGGCCTTGGTGTGGGCTTGCCAAAAGTTTAGACATTATTTCCTAGATCATGAAATTTGGATAGTGTCTAAACTTTATTACATCAAGCACTTATTTGAAAAACCTATCCTAACGGGTAGGCTAGGTAAATGGCAGATCGTCTTAATGTAGTATGATTTGAAGTTTCATTATCAAAACTCCATTAAGGGACAAGCCCTAACCGATCATGTGGCTGAATTGCCTCTTGAAGATACATATCCCATATTTGATGAAATGCCCGATGAAGGCATCTTTGCAAATGAATTTCAAAACCATGTTTTAGCAAATTGTTTTAATGAAGATCAATAATGAAGAATGTATTTTGATGGGGCAAAGAATCAACAAGCGGAAGGTGTGAGAATCATCCTCATATCCCCTGAAAAAGGAGAAATCCCAATTGCCATTTGACTAGATTTTTCATGCTCAAATAATGTGGCTGAATATGAAACACTCATACAAGGCCTAAAAATTTTGAAAAATCGAAGGACATCATGTATTGAAGTCTTTGGAGATTCTATGCTTGTTATCAATCAAGGTTTGAAAATTTGGAAAGTCAAAAATGAAAAACTTATACCATACAACGAATTGGCCACTCAATTGGTCGATTCCTTCAAGTCATGCACATTCACCCATATAGGGAGAGAGGAACACCATAGCAAATGCCCTCTCAATTCTAGGCTCATCTCTAAGAGTCGACCCCACCATGAGAACTAGATTCTTAGAAATTTGGCACTCACCCACTCCATCCACTCACGATTTGGAGATTTACCAAAATGACCAAAATTCTATTGAAAAACCTTGGTTTCAAGATATTAAAAACTTTTTAGAAAATGGAAGATTTTTCAAACTTGTTACTTCTAAGGATAAAGCTTTTATTCGAAAAATTTCAACCCGATATATGATTTTGGAAGGGGTTCTCTACAAAAAGAGTTTTACCGGCATCTTGTTGATATGTGTAGACCTTCATGAGGCTAGGACTATAATGCATGAATTCCACGATGGAGAGTGTGGAGGCCATGTCAATGCAAATATGATGGCCATAAAAATACTTAGGGCCTATTATTTTTGGTCCACCCTTAAGTAAGATTTTCATGATCATGTTAGGAAATGTCATCAATGTCAAGTGCATGAACATGTCATTCATATCCCATCGTCCACCTTGCATTGCATTGTGAGCCCATGGCTCTTCACCATGTGGGCATTTGACATCATAGGACCTATCTCCCCAATTGCATCGAATGGACATAGGTTCATCTTAGGAGCCACCAAATATTTTTCTAAATGGGTTGAAGCTGCTTCCTTGGCTAATGTCCAAGGACAACATGTAGTGGCATTCATTTAGAAAAATATTTTGATTCGATTTGGAGTTCCAAGAGACTTAGTGTCTGATAATGGCACACCTTTCAAGAATGAGAAGATGGAAAAGTTATGTAATACTTATGGCATAACTCAACACTTCTCATCGTCCTACTATCCTAAAGGCAATGGCCAAGCCAAAGCCACCAACAAAACCCTCATAAGCATCATTGAGAAAACCTTAGAGAAGGGTAGAACATGGCATGAGAAGCTTGATGAAGCCTTATGGACTTATAGAACTTCCATCCGAACACCCACAAATGCCACACCATTCGAGTTGGTCTATGATACAAATATCATACTCCCCATTCATACCAAATTGCATTCATTTCATGCATTACTTGTACTCGACCTACCTATAGAGACTTTACAACATGCTAGAATGACTGAGCTTGACCTATTGGATGAGAAGATTCTCCTTGCCATGGATCATGCACATGCATACCAACAAAGGATAGCCCGACATTATGAAAACCATATAAAGGCTCGCCACTTCAAAGTGGGAGACCTTGTATTGAAAATCATCCACCATCGTGACCCACAAAGACTTGAAAAGTGGCGGCCCAAATGGAATGGTCTCTATGTCGTAAGGGGAACAATCACGAATAATGTATATTGGTTGATTGATGTTGAGGGCAAAAATTTAGTAGACCCTATAAATGCCCGATACTTGAAAAAATATTATGTATAGGGTCTATGTAAAATTCTTTCGAAAAGATTTTAAAATGGGTCTCCTTTAAATTTCTTGAAAGAAGGATCAAGATGGATTATATGGCCCTAAATGAGGAAATGGATACTTTATGAAAAGTAGAGTTTTCAAAATCATTTGGTAACTTTGGCTTACAAAATGAAGCCTAGTTTAAAATAGCAAAATATTTTCAAATGGTAGATGCTATTAGGAAATGGGATGACCTCGTTTGAATCAAGTAGCTATAGATATGAAATTTTCACTCCAAGCCTATATAGAGATTTGAAGAGAAACTTTCAATTCTACTTCGTGTGCGAGTATGCCAGCTAGTTTCTAAAAACTAACAAACGTGTGAATCCGACTTGGCGATTGTGGATAAGCAGGCTCTTTTCGTTTTAGACCTTCTTGAACCGATGCTCAAGGGTCAGCCTAAAAGCTTAGAGATTCCAAATAGATAGGTGATATTCGAAGTTCACATGAAAACAAGGTGTTGAAAAATGACAAACTAGTGCACTTAGTTTTCAAGTTCGAAAATGTACAAGTTTTGAAAAACAGAAAACTCTATTTTCAAGACTTGTTTCCTGAATTATTTAGGTACCTTAAAGACCTCCAAAAATCACCAAAATTTTACAGGACTAAGCCTGAGATGTGGAGAGTCTAGGACCCTTTTTATATTTGCATTCAGGGTTAGGAAGTTCTGACACCCGGAACTATTTTGTTACAAAAATACATAGGCTCAAAGATGAGTATCTATCTCGATGCTCAGAGTTACAAATTTAGTGAATTTGGTCTCGTTCAAAAGCTATAGATGTCATCTTTTTAATTAACCAAGAATCACTAATTTAGGATGCTAACAGACAGAATTATGGGATGAATACACAGGCTCTATTGCAGGAAAACTGAATGGACAGACAATTCACAAAATTTTTCCTGATTTTTCACCATTTTAATTACATGGTTACACGACTCTAAAATTCTTAAACATTTTATCAAGAGTGGGCCTGTGTGTATAGATATAGTGTGCAAAATTTCGGAGGGTTTAGAGTAGTGATTCAGAAATTAAAAATCAGACAATCAATATATGCAATAATACTGAAAATCAGTTTTCAGGTTTTAAAACATACGTGATGCAAAACTCATGCGAATCAAAGTGCAACAACACAATGTCCCGAAATTAAATGTTGAAGGGAAATGAATTGAAATGTATCTAATAGCTTAAGCATAGAGGGGATAAGAAGATATAGAGTGTTTATAGCATATATTGGGGTAGAATCAAGAACTGAAACACATAGAGAGCATAAGAGGGAAATTTCAGCACACCTACTTCTATTACGTCATGGGGGGAGACAAAGTTCTATTAATACAACCCCTTTTCAATTGAATAACAAGAAGAGATGAAGATTTAAACAAGTTAGAACCAACACTTATAGGAGATCGTCCCCAAAGACGATACTCAACCCTCTTTTTTCCTTCTTTTCACTCAATTCTCTTACTCAAACCCAAGAGCCTTGATCCTAAACACCCTCTTCCCTCTCTAAGCCTCTCCCTAGCAGCCTATTCTCTCACTCAAGCAGCCCAAAGTGCAGCAACTTCTCAAAAAACTCCAAGATGGGAGAACAACCCCCCTTGTCCTCTATTTATAGGCCAAGGGGGGCCTTTCTAGGCCATTCTTTGGGGCGGGTGGCCCAAGGCCCATATCCAATCCATTTCTTCAACAAGTTCACGTGGATGAGTGAGAGGAGTGGTCCCCTTTTGGTCAGCCATGGACCAGCCCCATGTGGGCTGGTTTTGGTCTTGATTGAGTGCACCTAGTCATGACCGGCTAGGTGCTTGAGGCCTCCAAGTCAACTTTCACCGATCCTTGCTTCTTCAAGTGGTCGTGGCTTCCCTTGTTGATTCCTCCAGTTAATCAAGGTTAGGTAGGCATGTGATTTGCTATTTAACTCAATGATGTAGGATGAATAAGGCTAGAAAATTTTCGATATTGGTCGAATTATTTGATTCAAGTAAGGCATTATGTTTAACTCAAGTCGATCATGTCTAGCACATGGTTGAATTGGGTTGGGTTTGATGAGGCCGTCCACTTTGATTTGATCTTGGATGAGGATATGCTTTGACTTGATCTCCTCTATTGATTTCCGGCTTGTCCTTCACGAAACCGTCCCTGGCTCAAAGCAGGCCCCACCTGTCAACCTGCTTTTTGCATGCTTTACTCCAATCTTTTGGGCTTGATACTTTTAACTTTAATTTGAAATATTTTAAAATCTTTATTTTAAAGATTTAAAATCTTTATTTTAAAGCTAAAAGTTTTAAAACAAGTCAGCTTTCGAATTTTGGAGTATTTTCAGAAATTTTTTTATTTAGGGTGTTTACAGTAGCCAAAGGGATAAGCTTTCCCCCATTTTACTTTTCTCCCAAAAAGAAAACTTGGCAAAAATCTAAAGAAAAAGAGAATACAAAAACTCCTCCACAAAGAGGTCTTCCTTTCAAATAGAAAGAGGGAATACAAAAATTCCTCTGAAAGAGGTCTTCTCTTTGAATAAAAAAAAAGAATAAGAAGAGAGGAAATACAAAAAAATCCTTCAAAAAGAAAAAGGAAGGTCTTCTTCGTTGATAGAAAAGAAAAAGCCAAAGCTGAAAAAGAGCAATTTTCCTTCTCTTTGCCTTAAACCATGTGACGCTTCAGAAGGGATCGTGGTAACTCTTTCCCAAATCCCTATAACTTATCCCAATGAAAAAAGATTTATCCATGAAAATCCTAAAGCAGGAATAGAATCTACTAATTTGGATTTCATTGTGTTTGAGAATTAGACTTTGTTATGTGGGAAATGGAATTTTGAAATGCTTTCCAAAATTTCCTACAAAACCTCCGCTAGGTAGTTTGTATTGAAACTGAAATGAGGAAAAATATGAAAAATTGGAAGTCCTTTTGATAGAAACTAAAAGGAGTTCCCTTTGAAAATGAATTTTGAAAACCTGAAATGTCAAACGACATGGGATTGTCTTACTTGGGGTAGCCGACCTTCATAAGCTTCTCCTCAAGCTCATCCATCTCATCAATGAGTCTCTAAACCTCACACTTCATTTGCATCATACACCCCATGCATGCATACACCCAAGGTCAGTCATGCACGATCATGTTTAGTACTAGCACTCAGTATGGGTCAAGTACCCTTTGGCTAAAATCCCCTACTCTATGATCTAAGTAAAAGGTTTGATGAAATGAAGGATAATTTATATTCTCAAGATAATTTGGGACGTAAATAAAAAAGAGTGTTTTATTCTTTTTCATTATCCAAATGATTTTGGATTAATGCCAAAGAGGGGCATCTGTAAACACCTTAAATAAAAAAAAATCTGAAAACACTTTCAATTTCAAAAGCCGACTTGTTTTAAAACCTTCGCTTTAAAAGGAGAATTTTAAATCTTTAAAATCAAGAATTTAAAGATAAAGAGGTTCAAGTTAAAGCTGAAAGGATAAGGCCTAGAGGATATGAACCAATCAGGCGAAGATCGAGGCGACGGTTGAAGCCCGCTTCAAGCCGGGATCAAGTTCGCAAAAGTCAAGCCGTGGAGCAAGGAAACGGATAAGCTCAAGTTAAGGTGCTTCTTCATTAAAGATCAAGTTAAGTGGATAGCCTCACCAAACCTAACCTAGGTAAATTTGACTAAGATCTAGACTTGATTCACCTAGGCTAACCATGACTCATGGGCTAGTCCTAATCAAGCGACCCTAGCTCGACCAAATGGACTTACCTTAGCCATATCCACCCTACATTTATTGATTAAACTACAGTTGAAACTGTAAACACCCAAAATAAAAATGTTTTTTGAAATACTTCAAGAAAAGGTTTTAGAAAGATTTGTCAAGTTTTAAGTTCAATTCGTGAAGATCTCTTTCAAAGAAGTTCAAAACTTGGAATTCAACTTGTTTAGAAAAGTTTTCAAAAGTTACAAGCTTAAATCAATTCAAATCCCATGTTTTGATCAAAGACCCATACATTTTCAAGGCTGAATCAGCCAAGTCTAATACCATCACACCTCATGAATGAGTTCAAGTCAAAAGTAGCAAGTGCCAAGACACACTCGACTTGGAACAAGACCCCAATGCAATTCAAGTCCCAGCCGTGATCAACTCCAACTCAATACATGATCGATGAAGTGCAAGCCCATGCATGGCCGCATGAAGCCCAATTTTACGAAAGGATATGACGAGGATATTCAATGCAAATCCAATAACCAAGTGCATGAAGTTCAAACACAAGCCCAAAGCATGGCTGAACCGATCGATCCAAGCCTCAAGTGGACGAGCCCAAGAACGAGTCAAGTTGATTGGAACCGAATCAAGAATGGAGTCTAAGATCAACACCTGCCCCATACGAAATTAGATGCAAGATGAAGCTAAATGAAACAAGGAACAAATACAAGACAAAATTGAATTGAAAGAGCATGGCTGGTTTAAATCAAATCATATCCAAGTTGCAAGAACCGACCCTATGAACCAAGGCTCCAATCAAGGCTAAGGTCGGCTACACCAAGGCAAGTGGGCTTGTAAGCATGAAAATTTTCACTCCTGGTTTATGAGACCTGAAATGAACCTTTTCGTGCCTAAGTCATTTTTGCAAGCATGCCAGCTAGCTAACTCAAGCTAGCGAAGGTTTTTGAAATATTCTGACTTTCTGGCAATTGTGGGAAAGCGGGATCTTTTCGGTTAAACCTTCTTGAACTGATGCTCAAGGGTAAGTTTAAACGCTTAGAAACTTTGATTTTTCAAATCAAATACAAAACTTCGAAATATCAGTGTTTTATGAATTCGATGCATGCCTTGTTTGCAATTTTTATTACGACTTTTGGACGACCCTAAGTCTCTTGAGTTTTAACTATTTGGCCTGATATGTGTGTGAATATGTGGCCTATTTTCAACGTGGTTTGGGCGAGGATTTGGGGGCTTTTGAAAGCGAGCGAATGCAAGGATGCAAAAATCTTTTTCATGTTTTTAAAGTGATGATGTGAGCTAGGCTCGAATTGAAAGTGCAACTCACATAGCTTTCACCAATGTAAATACCTGAAATGAAAGTGCAACTCACACAGCTTTCACTAAAGTAAATACCCGAAATGTAAGGCAACTCACGCGACTTAAATGTAAATCCACACAAAGGGAAATGCAACTCGACTTAAAGTAAACTCACCCGACTTGAAAATATATAAATATGTTTTATCCTAAGAGCGAAAAGGCTCAATGTGTGTGAGTGTAAAGAGCGGAAAGGCTCGAGTGCTTGTGCGTGCTTCTCGTGTGAAATTTAAATGACAACTCACACAACTTAAAGTAAATCCACCCGAAATGAAATTGCAACTCACACAGCTTTCACTAAAGTAAATACCCAAATTGAAGTATATACGTTTAGCTTAAGAGCGAAAAGGCTCAATGTGTGTGAGTGTGAAGAGCAGAAAGGCTCGAGTGGTCATGGGTGTTCTTGTGTGAAATTGAAATTGCAACTCACACGACTTGAAATTAAATCCACCTGAAATTAATTGCAACTCACACAACTTTCACTAAAGTAAATACCCAAATTGAAGTATATACGTTTAGCTTAATTGCGGAAAGGCTCAATGTGTGTGCAACCATGTGCAATATAAGAGCGAAAAGGCTCAAGTGCACGTGGGTGTTCTTTGTGTGCAGTTAAGAGCGAGAAGGCTCAAGTGCATGTGTGTGGTTGTGTAACATACACAAATATTACATCTCGGGGGTTGACTTCGCTCCATTATTACAACCCCATTCCGAATTGAATTTAATTTAAACGAGTAATGTAAAACCGAATGTAAATGACACTTTCAAGTGTTCGGTTTTGCCTCTCGAGTCGCTCGGGTCCATCCTTCTTTGCAACCGCAAGGTAAGTCAAGTGGGTTCCGAGGTGAGGCTTAGGTGTGGATCCACTTGGGTGCAGCTAAGTGGGTGTGGGCTTGGTGTTGGGTGGGTTCGGCCAAGGTGTCTTGGTTAGGTTTAGGATATAGTTGGTTGAGTCCTAGGTGGGTCTAGGTTTTGGTTAGGAAGTTATGGATGAGCTAGGTGCAACCCGCACCTAGCTTAGCTGGGGTTTAGAGGCGGCAGGTTGAGCCAATGGTGGCTCGAACCAAAGTGGGTCCTAGGGTGGCAGGGTTAGGCTAAGGGCCGACCAGCAGGGGCGCAGGCCGTGGGGGTGTGGGGTTCAGGTGGGGCACAGATGGGGCGTAGATGGGGAGCAACTAGGGCGCAACTGGGGCAGATGGGGTGCAGGCCAGCAAACTTGGCGAGTGATGTGGGTTCAACCGAGTGCCAAGTGCACTCGGCTCTTGGTGGCTGATATGGGTTAGTCAAGTGGGGATTAGGCCAAACAAGGGTCAGCCATGGGGGTGTTTGGTTAGGTGGGGCGCAGTTGGGGCGTAGGCCGTAGGGTGCGGGGTTTGGTGAGGTCGGTGGTGTCTGTTTAGGGTAGTTTGTGGCTAGTTAGGTGGAGTCGGTTGGTAGGGTGGCTAGGTGTGAGTGGGGATGGGTTAACCTAGGATAGGTTTAGTCGGTTTAGGGTGGAGTCGGTGGTAGGTTTAGGTGTGTGGGTTATGTGGGATGTGGGTAGGTTATGGCTTGGTGGAGTCGGTTGGTAAGGTAGAGTCAGTTTGGTGGGGTGTTTGGGTCAAGTGGGCTAGGTCTAGGCGGTATGGGCTAGGTTTAGTGGTATGTAGGTTAGGTTTAATTTCAAGGGAATAAGATAGGAGCAGCCAGCACCTAGTTGGATTCGGTTTGGGATAGGTTTAGGTGAGGGTTAGGTGGGTCGAGAAGGGTTTTAGCTAGGTGCGGGCAACACCTAGCTAAGTGGGTTTTGGAGTGGGTTCATGGCTAGGTTTAGGTGGTGTATGGGTTAGGTTGGTTAGGTCAAGGGGGCTAGGTTTAATGGTAGATGGGTTAGGTCGGTTAGGTGAAGTGGGCTAGGTTTAGGGACTTACCTCTTGGAGCCGAGTCCACCTTGTGTAGCCATGGTTGCAGCCCATGTCCTCGCCCTTTGTAGCTGTGTTGTTGCAACCCCAAGCTAGGTCTAGGTCCACAAGGCTTGAACCCACCTCACCCTTGATTGAGCCCACATGGCTAAAGCCCACCAATGTTGACTTTTGCTCCACACTCTCTCTCTCTTCCCAAACCTCTCCAAGGGTTTCACGTGAACTTTTTCACCCCCCCTTGGTCTTATTTATAGGCCAAGGGGTGGGTCTTGGGTTTGGATCTTAGATTTGGGTTTTGAGATCCAAATCTGATCCAAACACTATTTGGGTATGGATTTGGATATTTGTGTCCAGATCCAATCCAAAATCTTATTTCTTCAGTCTTTCTTGGTATTTTGAGATGGGCGGTTTTGAACGGGCCCTAGTGTTGCTAGTGACTCGTTTGAGCTGGGTTTTCCCCAATCTTCTTGTTCGACCATCTTCTCACCTTCTGAACTTTGTTTCGTCTCATTTTTTATTTTTCAAGCTTGGGGTTTCATTTTTGACAGCTTTATCGGTGCTTTGGCTTTGTATTTCATATATAGGGGCTGAAGTTTGCTTCTGGCTTGGATGCTCCTTTTGCTTTTTGGCCCTATTTTCATCCGACCGAGCTGAACTTTTGCTTTTTGACCTGTTGTGGAGCTGCTTTTCGATCAGGCTTCACCTACTTCACAAAATTTTGGTTTTGGCCCATGTCTAAGAACCTTTATTTTGAAGGATTTTTAAACAAAAGTTTAAAACTTTACAACTCTATGGTTTTGAAAGTTCAAAATTGGTTTGAAAATGGTTTTTGAAAACCAGGTGTGTTGTTTGAAAATAATCTTATTTTGGGGTGTTTACAGGGCTGCACCTAAAAACCCGCCCACATGGGCTGGTCAAAGTCAAGGCATGGGGACCACAAGGAGTTGGTCCATCACAAACCTGCTCCAACCTGCCCCATAGAATCACCTAGAACCAGCCCTCCCTTGGCCTATAAAAAGGGCCAAGAGGGCGGTGGGTTTCACATTTGGGAGAGCTTGGAAAGGGAGGCTGCTCAAAAGGAATTATGTAATAGTTAGGTACAAAAAATTCCAACCAAGGAAGGGACGTCCAATTATGGGTTCAAGCAAGGGGTAGATAGGTGAGAGTGTGGGAGATAGAAGATAGAAGAAGGAGCATTAAGCATAGGCCAGATTCATTCTTGAACTTGCTTGGATTTGGGCTTGCGGTTCACTTTGAGCAGCCAAGAGGGGTCCGCTTAGGTAGCTTGAGAGAGGCTAGGGCTCAGGTGTGTTTAGTGACAGGTAGGGGTGCTGGCCGGTTGGGAGAGATGGAAGGTGGCTGGTGTGTGGGCTAGGGCTCGGGTGTGTTTAGTGATAGGTGGAAGGTGGCTGGTGTGTGGGCTGTTAAGGTGCTAGGGAAGGTGGCTGGGAGCTTAACTAGGGCGGCTGGGAGCTAATGGCAGGTCCTAAGTGGAGGGTACTGGCTAGGAACTAAGGTAGCGAGGGGTGACCATGTGCAGGTCGGTGTAGGGTGCAGGTCGGGTGGCTGACACGCTGAGGCGCACAGCGCTCGGAGGCGCACTAAAGCTTGCGACGCTCGACAGGGGTACACGAGGGTGTGCGGGGTGCAATGGGGCACAGCGAGGCACGACGCGGGGCGCTAGTCTCCACGGCAGGGGCACGCGGGGCGCGTTGATGGCGCGCGGGGCACGTTGATGGCACGCGGAGCGCGCGTCCAGGACGAGGGCGGCGCGCAAAGGCGCGCGGGGTTCAGTTAAGGTTTTTTAGGGTTCTCTTAGGTCGGTTAGGTAGGTTTGAGTCCAGTCCGGTTCAGTTAGGGTTAGGTTTAGGTTTAGTGAGGTAGGTTAGGTGATTAGGTTAGGTTTAGAAAGGACTAGGCTAGGGTTAGGGGACTTACCTCTTGGAGCTGGTCCTTCTTGGCTTGAGCCCACCTTGAATAGTTGCAGCCTAACTTGACCGAACCCAGCTAGGATGCAGCCCACTTAGCCCACTTGGCTTGACCCACACTCACCCTTGAGCCAACAAGGCTTGAGCCACTCACTCACTCTCTCTCCTCCAAGCACAAATCCGTGAACCCCTCTCTTGGACCCCCTCACCTCTATTTATAGGCATTTCAAGTGGGTCTTGGGTTTGGATATGGGTTTGGATCATGGATTCCATGTCCGATCTAAACACTATTTGGATCTGGATCTTGGATCTCAGATATTTTAAGATCCAAATCCAATATTTTTATGGATATGGATCTGGATATTTTGGTCCAGATCCGATTCAATCCAAATACTATTTGGATCCAATCCAAATCCAAACACTATTTGGATCGAATCTGGATATTTATGGTCCAGATCCAATCCAAATTTTCCCTAGATGGTCCGTCTTGGCTTCTCGAGACGGACGAAATGTGCAGGCCCTGGCTTCATCAGTGCTCCGTTTGGTGTTGGGTTTCCCCAATCTTTGTCGTCCAGACTCCTTTTCGCCTTTTCGGACTCCGTTTCTACTTATTTGTGATTTTTCTGGTTCAGATTCTTGATGCTTGGATGAGGATGGTCGACCTGGCTGTTTGGTGCTCCTGGCTTGCAACCTGCTTTGTGCCTAAGCCTTTCTTTCGCCTTTTGAATCTGGCTTTTATCAGGCCAGGATGCTCTTCTAGGCTTTGAAAACTGCTTCTAAGCCTGCTTTTGGAATTGGCCTTCGTGAGCCACTTGTTGGGCTGCTTCTCGATCAGGTGTTGTCTTCGCATGCTTCACCTGTTCGTCTTTGGTTTCTTGAGAAAATGGGGCTTAGCCTGGGTTTAAAAACTTATATTTGATACGAGGCTTCAAAACACTATTTACAAGATTTAAAGCAATATTTACAGGGTTTTGGGAAGGCTCCTGGGTTTTCAGAACTCAAAGTGCCCTTTTGAAGTTGATTTTGTAAACCAGGTATGTTTTATGAAAATCGTGGGATGTTGGGGTGTTTACAGTATCATGACCTTTCAGTCGATGATACTTGCAAAATCTATTTAGAAATTTCCCTTTTGGGGGTGTCCCCTCTGGAATTTCCGGGAGTGTAATCATCTCTTGTGCGAGTAGGAGGTCTAGGACCTCCAAAACAGGCTGCCCTAAGGGCGTGTACTCTCGTTTTTCAAAACTTTTTTGCAAGTTTTCAATTTTTTGCTCTGTTTTCTTTGAAACGCCGACCGAGTTTGTTTCCACTCGGACGTTTGCAATTTTTAGGGGCTTTGCCCCTTTGTCCATCGTGGGCATCCCGTATGTGCTGGGTTTTTCCAACTGAGTCTTTGGTAAAACACTCCCTTTCCACAAATGATCGTAGACTCCCTTCTTTAAATTTGTTTCGAAAATGGAAGCTTTCTTGATCAACTTGTGAAAAGTCGAGATTTCATGTAAGGAGAGAAGAGTTTTCAACTCAGGTTTAAAATTATCGTGGATGAGCATTACTGCGCATCCTTTTGATATTGGGTCTTTCACTTGCCCTAGGAGGGACCTCCATTGAACGATGAATGCGTGTACATCCTCGTTCCTAGCTTGTTTTGTATCCTTCAAAGTGTTTAGAGTTGGCGTAACTTCTACATTATGCGAAAATCTTTGCATAAAGCAGTTCGCTAACTCTTCAAAAGTTGCAAACTGACTCAAATCGTAAGAAGCGAGCAATTTAGAAGCGATGCCTTTGAGGGAAAGGGGAAACCAATAAATCCACTTCATCGAGTCCTTCTTCTTCTTATGGGCTCGACGAGAAAAGAGTTGCAAGTGAGATCTAGGATCTCCCGTGCCATCATACCGATGGAAATTTCATAATCCAAAGGAAGGAAATCAGACAGAGCATACGTTCTTTTCTCTTTATTTTGCCCTTTTAGCAACTGCTGTAGGGCTTTCCGATCCTTGTGATTAAAGGACTCGTGATATTGGTTTCCCTCCATAGCGGCGGTTTCCTTGAGTTTTCGAGGTTTTTCAAATTTCTTTTTAGCCTTTATTGGTTCGCCATGAGATGAACACAAATCAGCTGCCTTGGCCTCTTGGCTAAGTGCAGCGATTTTTGCTTCAAAATCTTTTCGCAAATCCTCTATTTCTTCTCTCCTATTTCTAGTTTTCAAAAATCTCTTTGAGTGAGAACTTGATGTGCGCGAGACATGGCTGGTCACCTCATTGGAGTCTAAACTCGACATGACTCCAATACTTGTTTTGAAAACTAACTATAAAATGCAAAAAGGCAAAGAGTTAAATACTTTTCTTGGAAAATTTTTCAAGAGGTTTGCTTGTTTTAATCGATTTTTCTTAAGACCCACCTCCCACTGGGCGTGTCAAAATCTGTAGATGTGAAAATTCTCACTCCTGGTTCTTAGGCCTGAAGTGAACCTTTTCGTTTCTACGTCGCTTTAGGGCGTGCCAGCTAGCTTACTCAAACTAGCGAAGGATTTTGGAAATATCTGACGTTTTGGGCGATTATGGGCAAGTGGGATCTTTTCGTTGTAAACCTTCTTGAACCGATGCTCAAGGGTCAATTTAAACGCTTAGAAAATCTTGATTTTTAATAAGCATGGACTTTTGAAAAGAACACGAAAGTATCTTGTCGTTTGTATGCCTATTTGCAGATTTAATTTACGTGGGTTACACGTATCCAAGTCTTTGTTTTTACGCTATTTAGGTCAGCTAGGTGTGTGCACAAGTGACCTAAGTTTGGCGTGTTTGAACGGATACTCGAAGCTTTTTCAAAAGCGTACGTATGCAAGTATGCAAAATATCTCGAATTTGGAGGGTATGATGTGAGCTAAGCTCGAATTGAAAACAACTCACACAACTTAAATGTAAAACCCGAAATGTAAAGACGTAGCTTAAAAGAAAATACCCGAAATTTAAAGGCAACTCACACGACTTGAATGTAAATTGCCGAAGGGAGATATACTTATATTAAGAGCGGAAAGGCTCAATGCACGCATGTGTGAGTGTAGAATTTAAATGACAAGCTCACACGACTTGAATTGAACTTGCCGAAATTGAAATATAAGTATATATATAAGCGGGAAGGCTCAACGTGTGTGTGTGTGTTGTGTATAAATGTAAAGGCAACTCACACGACTGAAATTTAACAACCTAGAATGTAAAGACGTACACAGCCGAACCGTAAAACTCACGTAGCTGAAAGTATATAGATATGTCTATATCTTAAGGGCTGCCAAGGCCAAAATGTGTGTGAGAGTGTTTGAGCAAGAGCTCGGGTGTCCTTTGTGTGCAAGTGTGGAATTGAAATGACAAACTCACAACTTAAAGTAACAACCCGAATGAAATTACAGCTTATATGGCTCTTACTAGAGTCTTTGAAGTAAGAGTGAAAGCTCAATTGTGTACGTGGGTGTCTTGTGTATGAGATAAGAGCTAAGGCTCAAGTGCACGTGTGTATCTCGTGTACAAGATAAGAGCTAAGGCTCAAGTGCACGTATGTGTCTCGTGTGTCAAGCACCAATATTACATCTCGGGGGAAGACCACACTCCATTAATACAACCTCGTATCCGAATTGAATTGAATATGAAAGGAGTAATGTAAATACTGAATTTTAAACACTTACGAGTGATTCGGTTTTCTTCTCCTTAAGCATGCTTGGGCTTGTGTCCACCTTGAGCTTGTGTCCACCTTGGGCAGCCAAGAGGGGTCTCCCTAGGTGGGTTTGAGAGAGAGAGCTTGGGGCTTGGGAAGGTTCGTATGTTGGGAGCTTGGATCCGGCCAAAGGGTGGGCTGTCTAAGGTCGGTTCTAAG
This sequence comes from Brasenia schreberi, assembly GCA_036023115.1. Classification (NCBI taxonomy): domain Eukaryota; kingdom Viridiplantae; phylum Streptophyta; class Magnoliopsida; order Nymphaeales; family Cabombaceae; genus Brasenia; species Brasenia schreberi. The sequence continues at coordinate 341,129 of JAYKKT010000035.1, read as the reverse complement.
AGGTCACGGCAGCAAAGGTGCTTAGGCGTGGATTGGCTCTATTCGGCCTAAAGGAGAAGGTTTAGGTGCGACCAACAAATGGGTATGGTCCTAAGTGGCCTTAAAGAGGTAGGTGTGGGTTGTCTAAGATCGGTCCTAGGGAAGGTCACGGTCCTAAGTGGCCCCAAAGGGAAGTTGGCCCTAGGATGGGTCGGCTATAGTGGGGCAACATATCGGTGCTGCAGGGGTGCGCGACACAGGCGCTGTAGTAGGGCGGCACCAAGGCGCTGGTGCTAAGGTGTTGGGCGCTAGGGCGCTGGCGCTAGGGGCGCGTTGGGGGCATGGGACGTGTCAGGGGGCGTGGCAGGGCACGGTTTACGCGGCAGGGGCATGCAGGGCTCACGGCTGGTCGGGGGCATGAGGGTGGCCTTGGGGGTTTAGCCTAGGTTCTTGTTAGGGGTAGTTTGAGTCGGTTAGGCTAGGTTTAGTCCAGTTAGGGTGAGGTTTAATGATGTGGGTTAGGTGGATTAGGCTATGATTAGGAGACCTACCTCTTAGAGTCGGTCCTTCTTGGTTGAGCCCACGTCCAAGCCACGGTTGCAGCCTTCCTTGATCGAGCCCACCTTGGTTGCAGCCCACTTAGCCAACAAGGCTTGAACCCACATCACCCTTGAGCCAACATGGCTAGGTTTACCACTCACTCTCTCTCCTCTCAAGCAAGTTCACATAAATCCCTTCTTGGAGACCCCCTCACCTCTATTTATAAGCAAGTGAGGTGGGTCTTGGGTTTGGATATAGGTTTGAGATCTTAATCCAAATCTAAATACTATTTGGATCTGGATTTGGATATTTTGGTCCAAATCTAATCCAATCCAAACACTATTTGGATCGATCCAAATCCAAACACTATTTGGATATGGATTGGATATTTATGGTCTAGATCCAATCCAAATTTTCTCTGAGTAGTCCTTCTTGGCATTTCGAGACGGACGGTTTGTGCGGGCCTTGGCTTCATCACCTCTCCGTCTTATGCTGGGTTTTTCCCAATTTTGTCGTCTGAATCCCTTCTCGCCTTTTTGGACTTCGTTTCTGCTAAATTTTGCCATTTCTAGCTTGAATTTCTGTTGCTTGGGTGGATGTGCTTGACTTGGCTTTTGGGTACGCTGGGCTTGCAGTCTGCTTCGGGCCTGGGCCTTCCTTTTGCCTTTTGACCCTAGCTTTTATCAGGCCAGGGCGCTGCTTTTGGGCTTCTACACCTGTTTCTAAGGCTGCTTTGGCATTCAGGGCTTCACCTGTTGAAAATTGGCTTTTGCAAAATGGGGACTTGGACCCTATGTGTGAAAATCAAGTGGAACGGTTTAAAACAAAATTTGGAAGCTTTTATAGCCCCTGGGTTTTCGAAAAACCTCCAGATTTGGGTTTTGAAAGGAATTTTCAAACCAGGTGTTTGGTTTTGAAATTTATTTTATTTTGGGGTGTTTACAAGTGTGAGTTGCAATTTCAATTCGGGTGAGTTTGCATCATCGTTCTCGAAAACCCAAAAAAAAATTCAGCATCCCTACACTCGCTCGCTTCCAAAAGCCCTCGAACGATCGCTCAAACCATGCTGAAATTAGGCCACACATTCCACACACACATAAGGCCTAAACAGATAAAACTTGCAAGAAAAGTAGGGACGTCTAACCCCATAATAAAATTTGCAAAAAGTGCACGAACCGAATTTGTCAAAACACTTATCGTTCGAAGTAAATACTTGTTTTAAAAATCGAAGTTTCTAAGCACTTAAACTGACCCTTGAGCATCGGTTCAAGAAGGTTTAAAGCGAAAAGAGTCCGCTTGCCTACAATCGCCAAAGTCAGAAAATCATTTCAAAAACCTTCGCTAGTTTGAGTAAGCTAGCTGGCACGCTCACAAAAGTGTAGGCACGAAAAAGTTCACTTCGAGTTCCATAAACCTGGGAGTGGAAATTTTCATGTTTACAACAATGAGGGCAATAAAGCTCAATAATTATCGGATTGAACCTTGAAGACCGAGATGATTTGTAGAACAGAAGTTGTGTACGAGGTTCGCAATGAACATTATGGTAGAAGGTGAGCCAGATGGTTTGAACTACAAAGTAAGAAAATTTGCCTCATCTGGATTGATGGATCTAAGCTAAGCAATAATATCCTTAGGAGATAAAGAAAAAAAAGGAATTTGGCTTAACATCACCCCTAGTGAATTTGATACAATTAGTGTGAGGCAAATGGCTAAATCTAAGTTTTGAAAAATACAAGTATATCCAAAATAGTAAAAACCATAGGAGGTCTCCTACTAAATTGTCGAGCCATCACTCTAAAGTGCCTGGAAAAACAAAATTTGTTGAATAACATAGCCCGAAAAAGAGAGTCAAGTCATAGCTTTGTACGAAACATGATGGTTGAAATATAACATGTATATTTGTTGTTCACCTAAGTATCATAGACACAAGGGACAAAATGGTAGAACCATAACACTATTACCCAGGTATTGACAGACAAACTCATACCAAGAAAGATGCAAAGTGAGTCTTGGAACATCAAAATTCTGGTCGATTAAAGAAGCAGGGTTGCTACCTTCGATAAGTAAACTAGTAATGGCTCATATGTCTAGAATTATTGGCGACATCATCTCAAAAAAGAACTGAAAATAATTATGCTAAGAGACTCAGAACACAAGAAAAGAATACAATAGTTAGTCATCGAAATGAATGGTCAAACAAGACAACATGATGAGGTTGTAAATACCCCATTTCACCAAAAAATAAAGCTTGTCTTCTTGGACACAATCCGACTAGTTGATGTAAAGTTGATTAGCTAATGGATGAGTTGATAAAATGTAGGCATCAAGACATTAAGAATGCATCATGGGTCAACGGAAAGGAATCAAGATGGAACTTAGCAAGGCCATTGGTTGATGTTATAGTATGAGGATGTGTGACATCAAAATCAGAAGCCATGGACGCATAAAAGTTTCTTCCACCAAAGGAGTTTGCAAGAAGGTAAAGAAGGTGGGAAAAAAATATAGGGAAGCTAGATCCTTATTAAACCCTAATTGATACTCAATAAACTGAGAGAATCTCGAAAATCATATGAACACAGATTTGTAAAAAACATTTTTGGCATTAAATCGTCAAAAATCAAGAGGGTTATGTGGCAACCTCTTGAAGGCATAAAAAGAGGATATCAGTTTAGGCCCATGATATAGATGAGCCTCAGGCATGAAGTAATAGTGGTGCTAACTGACAAGCCATACCTAGCATTGTGGTGCAAAAGTAACATTGACGAGATGAGATAAAAGTTATTAGAAATCATGTGCTTGAAAGGCGAGTTCAACTATTGTTGCCTCAAGGGAGGTCTATAAATAGCGATTATAATGTTCAAGTAAATAATTGAATCAATCACATTGCAATTCTTTTCATTCCTAGTGTAGCTCTTCCATGTTTTTCATTGGAGTAAACTTAACATTTCATTCAACATAGTAGCGCAAGTCTTGCCTGTCTCGTTCTACCATTTTTCGTGCCTTAACATGTGATATTGATGGCAACTGAGAAATGCTCTATCAGATTCTTGAGAACTAAGTTTGATCGCTTGAAACATTAGCCATCTTTCTCTTTAAAAATGAGGGTGAGAGTTATTTATCACACTCTACATCATGTCTAGCTCATACCAATGAGTTCCTTCAAGTGCTATGTGAATTGCGTTGCCATCTTTTCGGACAACTTGTTTTTTTCATGGTGCCCAAGCAAGTTCAAAAGTTCTATTTCTTCATGTGGAGAGGGTTCATTGGGATGCAAGGGTACTCCCATTCGCCCCACCTCCATCCCAAAGTATAAAAAAAGCTAACACTCATTATAAGGCCCGTTCATGCATTTGCGGTAGGTTAGGTGGCTAAACATAGTTTTTCTTCTCTACATGTCATCTGCCCTTTCTCTTGCTTCACTAGAAGTTTACAATTATCCTTTTGAATGTATTTCACTAATTGAACTATTCCCAAAGTTTGTCACTATGGTGCTTTGCTTGAATATATTGTCTGTGTGTGTTTGTTCATACACGCAAAGACATATACATATTTAGTCATCGAGTCAACAACGTTGGGGACCAATGAAATTAAACCTTCCACTTAAGGTCTTAAAGGCAGTTCTCTTTTGGGATTTATGAGTCCTCTCACCTCGCATGTGCCATCCTTTTCGGATTGAAATTATGGCAGTCAAGTTATCTTGAAATCGGAAGTCACGAAAGGATTGCTTTTCTGAATATGGACTTCAATTAGCTGCAATTAGTGCTGATGAGGATGCAGTTTTCAATCCAGAAGATGCCATCGCCAGAGAAACGTGTCAGAATTTGGTATTTGTGAATATAAAGAAATAAATCAAATGATCATACTTTAATTTATTAAATTTATAGATCGTATTCTTAGAAACGTACCTGTATAGAAGAAACCAGAACTTGGGGTTGCTTTTTGTGCTACAAGGCTTCACTGTCCTCATTACTAGTAGGAGGAAATACGTTTTATGCTTGGATTAATGCTACCTCCGATTCTTTTCATTGAGACAAAGTGTTTTTCACTTGACAATCGTTTTGTTTATTTGTATTTAGTGCTTAGGGTTATTTTAGAGTAATGTAAAAATTAATGGACATTTTACTTATAAAATTAATGAAACTTAGTTAAAATGGAGAGGTGCATGAGGAATTCTTTGTGAATTAGACCTACTATATTTTATGGTTCTAAGTGTTGGGCTGGTAATCATCATTATATACAAAAGATGTTTGTGACAGGAATGAATTAAGATGTTAAGATAAATGAGTGGTCATAAAAGAAAAAATCATCTATTATGAGAAAAGGCTTGATTGTTGTTGTGGTTTCATCTCTTCTTTCATGTCATTAACGATAGGACGACAGTCCAACAAGGCTGCAAGGGATGAAATGGCTGAGATAAAACCGATACAAGAGGATGATAGCGCTAGCCATGCTGCCAAAAAGCTATACACCATGTTTAGGAAGCATTTCAAGATCAATATTTTGCAGAGATGAGACTACTTCATCGATGCAAACTGCTTTATCTAACATGATTTTCTTTTGTTCATGTCAGTTCAAACTCTGGGTGTAAGAAGGGTTTGTTCTTACGTAGTCAATCATCAGGAGTTTTCTTAAAGAAAAGGCTATGTGAGATATGATAGGTCGCATAAAACTTTGCCAAAGCTTTTACCATGGGGTATATATGCAGAAAACTTCAAGAATTAATGTTTGGTTTGCCCATAGAAAGGGTTTCATATGAAAAAGTTTATTCATTTGTTCGTCAGATTATCTTTTCCACGTCTCTTGAGGGGTAATGGCATTCTTACAAATTGAAAGAAAAACGCTTCTCTTTATGGCTATTGAAGGTGACATGGTGCGGATGGACTCTCTCTCTCTCTCTCTCTCTCTATATATATATATATATATATATATATATATAGAGAGAGAGAGAGAGAGAGAGAGAGAGAGAGAGAAACTGGTAACTATTCGAGTTAGTACATGTTAGATTTAACAGCAACCACCACATCTAGCAACGGTTTAATATGACACAGAAGGTAAGTCGGATATGTTAGATTTGGCAGTACCGCTAGGGTTACATAATAAATAAATAAATGCATATATATATAGGGAAGCCATCACGACTAGCCACAGTTTAATATGGCACAAAAGCAAAGTCGGATACGTCAGATTTAGCAGTACCGTTAGGGTTACACAATAAATAAATACATATATATATATATATATATAGATAAGGGAGACAAAAAGAGAGAGAGATTATGTTTTCCATAAAAATTATAAACAACCAAAAAGTTTGCTAAAATTTGCACAGCAAAAGATTAGAAATTGAGGAGGGTGCGATTTTAGGTTGGTGGAATTTAATGAATGGCGCCACAAAACTTTTTAGAGATGACTGTAAACACCCTAAAATCCCACAATTTTCTCAAATGTGCCAGGTTTTGCAAAAGCATCCTCAAAGGGCTATTTTGAGTCTGGAAACGCAGGAGCCTTACAGACAACCCTGTACATATTCCAAACCTATATATATATGTTTTAAAATGTATACATATAGTTTTAAAACCTTAAAAAGGTGTTTTGAAACCTCAAAAAGCAGCTTGGCCTGATGAAAGCAGGACCGAAGAAGCAAAAGAGAGCCCGGACCCGGAACATATTTCAAGCCCGGCATATCAACTCTCATATCAGAATCATCCCCAAATTCTCAGACGTCTAAGCCCCAGATATCAGAAATGTGTTCAAAATGAACTCCTGAAGGTGAGAAGAAGAGCGGACGACAATGTTGGCGAAGACCCAACGCAAGACGGAGTACTGATGCAGTCAGGCCCCTCACAAACCGTCCGTTTCGAAACGCCATGAAGGAATCAGAAAATCAAATTTGAGCCGGATCTGGACCATATATATCCAGATCCAAACCCAACATGCATTTGGATTTAGATTTGGATCCAAAGATCCAAATCCAATATCCACATCCATGGCCCACATCACCTTCTCATAAATGGAGGTAGGGCCCACAGATATTTCACATGAAAAGCTTGGGTAGAGAGAGAAAAGGGGTGATAAAGTATGAGTGAGAAAGTTGGTAGGCTTGACTTTTGGTCAAGGGTGGGTTAACCTTGTGGGTTTAGCCTAGAGTGTGGGTTTGAGCTTATATGCACCTACACCTAACCTGGGGTTGCACCAACTTAGACATGGCTGCAACTGGGTCCATGGACCGGTGCCAAGGGGAGGTTCCTAAAACCTAGCCCTAAGCTAGCCCACCTCACCTAGCCACTCCCTCCTAAACCTGATCCAATCCTAGCCGTCCTCACCCAAAACCGCCCCAACCTCACCTAGCCGATCTCACCTAGCTCACCTCACCTAACTAGACCACCTAGACTCTAACTAACTAAACATAAACCTACCTTAATACACCTAATTTAACCCCTAACCACTAAGTCCCAGCCCACCTAACCGACCTACCCTAAACCACCAAACAGTCCACCCTAACCGACCTACCCCAAACCACCCCACAAGCCCACCTTATTACAAATATCTACCCAAAACCACCCCAACTGACCCAGTCCTCTTGGGCCTATAAAAACCCCTCTCTTGCGGGTTTTTCGAGGACTCTCTCAACCCTTTCTTTCCTGGCTACACACTCTACAACCCGCCACAACCGCCCAACCTTCTCCCTTACACCCGGCCCAACTACACCCTACCTGCCGCCAACCTACATCCAAGGAGCTCCCCTTCGGCTGACCAAGGTGACTCACTAGGCCAAAGCCAAGCAAGTTGAGCACGGACCAGCTATACATAAGTGCCTAACTCGGTCCTTGATATAAACTTCCTTATATTTAATTAAATTTGATAGGGGTTGTAATAATGGAGCGTTGTCTCCCCCCGGTTGTAATAAGGTGGTTTGACACACTAATACACACGTGTACTTGAGCCTTTCCGCTCTTAGTTGCACACCCTTTTGGCATACACATGGGCCTAACCAGCCCCTAAGATATAGTTATACTTATATATATTCAGCTGCGTGGGTTTTAACTTAAGTCGTGGGTGTTGTCTTTCTATTCTACACTCACACACATTGAGCTTTCGCTCTTACTCCCAAGACCCTAGTAAGGGCCGTATTGCAATTTCATTTTGGTGTTTTAATTCTAGTTGTGTGCGTGGTCTTTCAATTCCACACTCACACACATTGAGCTTTCGCTCTTACTCCCAAGACCCTAGTAAGGGCCATATTGCAATTCTATTTGGGTTTACATTACAAGTCGTGTGAGTTGTCTTTACATATATACACAACACCCACGCACATGTTGGCGACCTTCGGGCCCATATATATATTATAAGTATTTCCCTTCCGCTATGTCTTTAAGATTTGGGTTTTAAGTTCAGCTGTGTGAGTAGTCTTTCCATATATACACGACACACACGTGCACAATTGAGCCTTTCCGCTCTTAAGATATAGTCATATTTCCCTTTTGCAATTTCCCTTTTGCAATTTACATTAAGTCATTTCCCTTAAGCATTGTCTTTCAATTCGGGTTTTTCCTTTGGAGTTGTGTGAGTTTGCATTGCATATTCGCCATACTACGAGTTAGGACGCATATTGTATCAAAGCAAGCCCCACACTCCCATGCAAAAATCGCCCAACTTAGGTCACTTGTGCACACACCTGGTTGGCCCTAAAAAGCATAAAAAGAAAGACATAGGCACGTGCAAATCCCACGTGAAATAAAACTTGCAATCGTACAAACAAAGCCCAAACACTTCGGGTAATTTTCAAAGAGATTTGATTTAAAAGACTTTGCCAAGCGTACAGACTGACCCTTACGCATCGGTGTAAGAAGGTCTGCGACGAAATGAGCTTATTTGTTCACAGTCGCCCCGATAGAGTCAGATTTCAAAACTTACTTCGCTAGCTTGAGTAAGCTAGCTGACACACCCTTTGTTATAAAAACGACTTAGACACACGAAAAGATTCACTTCGAGCCTAAAAGCCAGAAGTGAAAATTTTTCGTGTCAACAATGCCCTTGCTTAAATTGCACTCGTATAGGACAGACATCCACTTTCATGGCTGAAAGCGATACATACCAGCTCAAATAAATGGCTGCAACTATCATAAATGCATTGTCCTGTCCCGCTTTTCACTTTGATTGCTGCTCTACCGTATGAAAACTCTCTACCACGGAGTTGGTGGTGTGCGATTGTTCTTTTGGGTCTCCTTTAAGTGAGTAGGGCTGCAAATTGAGAACGCTGCTGGTTGCCTCATTTCAATCAATCTCCTTTGGTGCTGGTCTATGTCTGCAGGCTCATTTTGTCTCTTACATTCTGATCAGCGGTAAGACTTAAAACATTAATGATGGTGCCAAATGTTAGGCAGTCAACCGCCAAATGTCTGCGGAATGTCTTAGAAAGGAAGACTAGTTAAACTGGAGTGAACGCAAAAGAAAACAATTTCCAAGATGAGGCTACTAGAATAAAAGTCGGTATGGGGGCTAATAAAGATGAGATGATAGAAAGAAGGTAATCTGGATATATGGATAGAAGGCCCAAGCGCTCAAAGCAATGACTTAATATAGGTGTGTCGTCTCTTGACAAACTACCACGAGGTGATTATTCTCTCTCTTGTTGGTTTTATAGGCGTTTTGGAGATTGGAATTAGTGAACTTTCGCTGTCTATCTTGCTCATGTTACATTCTGAACAAGCTTTTGTAAGAAAGATTATTATATACAAATGTCTTCATGGCACAGGTTTTGCTAAACTTGAGGCTTATTTGCAGCTCTTGGTATCAAAAGACCGAGTGCAAAGAGCACCAACAAATTCCTTCAACCTCTTAACTCACTCTTTACTAGCACAATCAAGTTCTATACACACCAGTATACTAGTATAATTAATTTTTGCAGCTCTTAGTCGCACATCTAAGAGTTACAATCAGTTTTTTTAAATAAATGGAAAAAGAAACAAGCTGTAAAGTCCCTTTACACTATTCTTATGCCTCTATTTATAGAGCATCTCTTCTATCCATACATGAAATCATTTAATTTTTTGAAAATCGAGATTAATTCATCTAATACCTCACAAAAACCAAAGAGGGACTATTTAATTTCTAAACAATTTGAGATGAATTTATTTAATTCCCTTGTATTGCAAAGTGAATTCATAAACCAATACATCTCTTTTTTGTCAAAGGGCATGGATTATATGTAAGGAGCCTGTATGGCTCAATATGGTCCATATATTAGTATGCTACATAATATGGTCCATGTATAACCATATAGCCATTTATTTTGAAAAAATCTTGCATCTATGTGTGTATATACACTCTCAATAGGTAAGAGTTGTTTGTACAACATATAGCAGTCGAAATCAAGATTTTAAGTTAAATGAGCAAGATTATTTTCTCAAGCCCAACCAACTAGACATAGTTGAGTGAAATAGCATCCTAAACCAGTAATAATACACCCCTGAGATGGATACAATAAAGGGTGCAAAATGCCTGGTGTCATCCAATAAATTTCAGTAAACTATGCTTATAAACATATCAAGCTCTGTTGTTGTCTAGCTAAGTTTATGTGCATACTTGTGCTTTTGGAAGGCACGCGTGCTTTCCTTGAATGCTTAACAGTAATTGTGCTTTTTAAAAGTTAAATGCTAATACGGCACAAAGATAGAGTACGATAGCAACTAAGAATCTATGTAGCCAACTGCACTTAGATGCCCTAAGGTTTCTGGTCGCGCGGTGTGGCACTAGTGGAATCCAAGGGACTCTCGTCAGTCTTTTTATTGTGTCAGTCAAGACGAAATCATTGGGCAATCTTTGGTGGAGAATAGTGGGTGAATAAACATCATTTGATGGTGTAAAATGGTGTTCTTTTATCATGTTGATCAAGAAAAACCAGAATGCTCGTGTTAACAAAAGCCGTGGCCAATGCCCCATATTCTACCAAGTGGGGGAAGATGCTATAAAGTAAGCTGATCAAGGTGGCCTTAGGTCATGTCTTTGAACTTTCCTTTTCTTTTTAACGAGTGGCGGATCTAGAAACTCTTTTGGAGTGAGTTGAATAGCTCCTTAAATGGTTTGGGGTGAGGCCAACTATGCATTATAGCTTCCATGGATCCCACGATAGTCTATAAACTTCAAGTTGATTTTCCAAATTTCAGGTGCTCTCACTCTCCACGTAAATCCGTCACTGAGTTCAAATGTACATAATTTTTCTCTTACAAAAAGATATTCAAAACCTTTATTTGCCTGAACATTTTCTGAGCTTAGAAGAGGACATGACAAGTCTACATTTGAGTTAAGTTCTTGGGCCAACCATGGTTCTCCCCGACTGTCGGGCTAACTTTTCTGATTTACTGCTGAGGAAGAAGGAGAACGACTGTTCTAAAAGTATTCAACAACGCACACCTAAAAGCAACTTTATTGTCATTAATGAGTTGTGAATCTTACACTGACCAGCCGGGCGTGGGCTTTCATTGGTTCTTGTTCTAAAACTTGAGAGCCAGAAGATAAGCCCGTCCAAGCCAAAATGACACAAGCATGTCTAGCCAAAATGACACGAAGAAAATTAGGTCGTGTTTTAGGGAACTTGTTCTAATTTGGCATGAACACGAGCCGACATGACACATTCACAACTAAAACATAAAATTGCTGTGGATTTCAAATGCGACAAGATAAACCCAAGATGAAGACAATCCAAAATATTTCTCTTTCTTACCCACCCAAAGTGAAACAAAAAAAAGAAGTCGTGGTGGGTTGCTATTGAGAATGGAGTGATACCATACGAACACTACCCAGAACACAACATTGCCTCCCCTACTCTAAAACACATAAAATCTATATTTCTTTCGTGTTGAATCGCATAAAACATTCAGATTGACTTGGCAAGGAAATCTAAACTTCAGCTCGAATAACTCAACTCGTTTTCTCCAGCCAGGTGCAAGCACCAATTGGGCTTAAGCTTATGCTCTTTAACTTGATTAGTTTTTTCAAGAAGACATCAGCTTTATCATTCTTGACCTACATTTAGGGTCTTGGCTTTACGAGTTTGAGTTTATGTTTAAGCTTGGTTCACTTATTCTGTTAACGAGTTCAAATCAGGTTTAAATGAGTTGAGCACAAGCATGCATAGTTTGAGAAGCTTGGACCGTCACGCAAAGGCTTTTGATGGACAAAGCTCGGTCTTCTGTAGATTTATGACCGTGTTATTAGCCTGATTTACCTGTTTCATGTGGTTGGAATTGAAAAAGGACCCAGATCATGCTATATCCAATCCAAGTCCAAACGCATATAATCTCCTACACGGTCTTGGCAAGAATCTCTCACTCTCTCTCTCTCTCTCTCTCTCTCTCTCACAAACACACACACACAAAACAATATCGGTTAAGACCAGATGTTGTGTTTCAGATGCAGATTAGCAGCAAAAGCCTTGCTTGTAAGAGTAGATTTTTAAGGAATAAAAACTATCTTTTCTTGTTGGAAGAGAAAAGGAAATAGTGCAAACAACTAAGACAAAGAACTCAAGAAGAAAGAATTATTTACTCATGCTAGAAGAGTTAAAATTATGTCATATTTATAGGTCTAGAAGAACATGCTTTTCTAGAATATCATTATATTATTCTAGGGCAATTAAAATATACCGACTAAATTAAGCCTTATTACAATTATGTAGAACTCTTTGAAACCCCAATTGGGCTTTTCGATTATCTATGCCAATAACCCAAAATCGCTTGCTTCCTAGAAAAATCGAAAGGCAAAATTATTTTCATGAGCTTGGTTTATCCATAAGTTTTCATTTTCCAACAATCTCTATTAAACATAGCTCATTGTAATCATGCCAACCATTTTTTTAGCTTAAAAAAAGCATTTGCCCTCAATGGTTTGGTAAACATATTTCACTCTATGACTAAAAAGCATTTGTCCTCATAGATTGCCCTCAATGGTTTAGTTCTTCATATTTCACCAAATCTCTAATGAAATGATACTTAATATCAATATGCTTGCTTCTTTCTTGAAACACGGATTTTTTGTCAAGGCAATCTATGACTTATTATCGCACTTAATCACCGTTGCATGCTCTTACATGTGATTTAACTCCACTAGCATTTGATGTAGCCAATTGCTTGAGTAACATAATATGCCGTGGCTATATATTCTGCTTCTGTAGTAGATAAGCTACCACTTGCTTCTTTGGGGATGAAGAAAAAATTATATTTTCAAAGAGAAGCAAAACCAAAAGTATTCTTCCTTTGTCCAGCATCTTGTCCTCAATCACTATCTTTATATCCTATAAGTTCAAAGTGATTAGATGAAAAGTAAAGTGTGTCATCATCTAAATTACCTTTAATGTATCATAAAATCCACTTAGTCGCTTGCAAGTGAGATTGTTTAGGAGACTCCATGAATCTACTCACTATTTCAACACTATAAGCCACATTTTGTTAAGTAGAAGTTAGGTATCATAAATTCTCACAAGTCTTTTGAAGTACGTAGGATCGACTTCCACTTCACTCCCTTCTTTTGTTAATTTAGACATTTTTTTCATGAGTGCAAATTGGTTTCCAAGCCATATTGAAATACTCAAGAATATCTTTGACATACTTGCATTAGATTGAGTTAATTCAAGGCCAAGAAAGTAAGACATAAGACCTATATCAGTCATCTCAAACTTAAATGTCATAACCTCCTTGAAGTTGGCAATCATTTCTTCACTATATCTAGTAAATATTAGGTTATCAACATATAAACAAACAATGATATTTTTCCATATAAGTTAATCTTGACATACAAGATATGCTCATGAGGACATCGAACAAGGTCATGATCCATATGATATGAAACAATTATCATACACCAAGTTCTCGGTGCTTGTTTTATGTCATAAAAAGCTTTCTTTAACTTATAAAGGAAACTCTCCCTCTTTTCACATAACCCTCATATTGATCAACATACACTTCCTCCTAAAGTACTCTATTTAGAAATACAGACTTGACATTCATTTGATGTATTTTTCAATGCCTTTGAGCAACTAAGACAAGAATAAGATGAATTGTATTTAATCTTCCAATTAGAACAAAGACCTCAAAGTAATCAATTTTGGGTTTTCGTTTGTATCCCTTGTCTACTAGGTGAGCTTATTGACCTTTCCATTGGGCTTATAAACTCATTTCACACTAATAAACTTCTTACTTTCTAGAAATAAAGTTAGCTCACGTGTTGTTGTTTTTCAATTGCACATATCTCATCATTTATAACTTGAATGAATCATTTATCTTTTGAAGCTTCATGAAATGTTATTGGATTGCAATCTACAAATAGAGTATAATTAACAATTTCTTCATCAGGCGCATCATTATCTTTGGATAGCACATAATCCTTCAAACAAGAAGGTAAAACTCATTCTTGTCTTGGACGTGAGGATGGTTCAAGTGAATTGCTTGAAAAACTTCTTGAATGACTAATCTAATCATCATATGTGTTAGAAGATTGTAATGGTTCTAGTTGAACATTAGAATCAATCAAGATGTGTTGAATTGATTCCTCCTATTGTATGATAAAATGATATTGCTTATTTTCTTCAATGCTCCAATTTTATTTGTTTTTCTCTTCAAATGTGATATTACGACTAATTATCACTTTCCTTGTTATCAGATTATACAACCGATAACCTTTAGTTTTTTCACTATACTCGAGAAATATACACTTCTTACTTTTGTCATCAAGTTTCTTATGGGTTCCATTTAATATATGAGCATAAGCAATACACCTAAATACATGAAGATGATTAACTAATAATGTTCAACCACTCCATGCCTCTATTGGTGTATTGGAATCAAGTCCTTTAGTCAGACAACGATTCAATAGGTAGATGACAGACAAAATTGCTTCTGGTAGATACTTTGCTTGCAACATGGTACAAATCATATCAATTATGGTATGTTTTTTTTTTTGCAACTCCATAAGGTGGGTACCTTGATGTAAGTTAGTGTTTTATATCGTTTTTCTTGAAAAATCTTTCTCCACCATATATTTAGTGTTGTGATTGGTTCAAAGAATTTTCATTGATTGTCCACTTTCTTTCTTCACATAAGCTTCAAACTCCTTGAAAACATTAATAGTATCAATTTATGCTTTAAGAGGTAAACTCACATTCTTCTACTAAAATTGTCAATGAAGATAGCAAAATACTTGTACCCTCTATTTGATGATTCTTCAAGTAACCCACAAACATTGGAGTGCACTAGATCCAATGACTTCTTTGCTCTCCATGACTTGCCTGAAAAAAAGTATCCATGCATTGCTTTTCCTATCACGCATGATTCACATACTTCATTGAGAAAAAATATTGAGTAGTTCTTACACCATCTTCTTTAGATAACAACTTTAAGCTATCAAAATTCACATGCCCGAGTCACTTGTGCCTTAACCATGAGGAGTCTTAGACTGAAACAACGAGATATGAAGTGGTATACCTAATATATAAAGGAAAAAGGCAATTACGAGACATTTTTACCTTTACAATTAAGCCTTTGTTATTTTCTCAAAAGATATAAACTCCATTTTTTTTATTTTCATAGCCTTTTCATATACTTGTTCGATGCTTAGGAGATTATCACAAAGGCCAAGAATATAGAATACTTCATAAATATGTTGGTTCAATCTATCCCTGCCTTGATGTTAATCGTTCCTTTTCTCATAATAAGAATCTTTGAGTTATTCTCAAACTTAACCTAAGAGTGATAATCAAGCTTTGAAAATAGCTTTATAGCACCGGATATATGATTGTTACATCTTGTGTTTAAGTATTAAACATTCTTTTGGTTCTTTATAATAGCATCACAAGTGAACAACAAGGATTTGTCATCCTTATCTCCACCATTATAAAAGTTTTCACAACTTAGATTGTAACGTGCATACCTCTTGCACTTATAGCATTGGATATGTGACATCCTTTTTTTATTTGACATTCTTTTTTTATTACCCTTTTTTCTTCTTTTGTTTAAAAATATCCTTTCTCTTGTCTTACAACACCAGTTGGCTCTACAAAGCCTTTTCCACCATTTTGTATTTTTATTTCAGTCATTGTTCTTAGACTTGTAGAGAGCCCATAAGCTCATCAATGGGCAAAATAGAGAGATCTCAAGATTCTTCAATGTCAGTTGGTGCCAACAATAAACAAGCAAGCCCACTGGAAGCATAGAAGATGTTATCGCAGCACTTTAAGAACAGGATTGTAGAATCATACTTTAATGATCAATAAATTAGTTGTTTCTCTATTGGCAACGGGGAATTGGCTAAGGAAGCATTTCATTCATAACCTTTTTCACATGTCCTTATTCAGCAACCATAATAACCTGAGGGAAAATTTTATTATTGGATTAATATGGCAAAGTAGAACATCCTAAATTTTATATCCCAATCTTGTTCCATGATGACGAATCCTAGTTCTTGCTGTCAAGGTGGTGGTTGCAAGCATAGGAGGGGTGTTGAAGAAACAGAAGATGCAGAAACAGTCAAGTCTGGTTGTAAACGTGTCCATCATTAGTTTCTTAGTTAGGAGATTTAAAGGTTTCTTTAAATTGCTTTTCATTAATGGCAGTTGTGTAATATAGAATAAAGTAGGTTGTTATAAAAGGGAAAACCCTACCAGGACTGAATGTAATCTGTTCATTAAGAAAGAGAGAGGTGACGGCTCAAGTAGAGACGTCTTCTACTCTAAAGTGCAGAATTTTGTCCGACTGATTCATGCCCATTTCATGTTAAAATTTAACATGGTATTAGAGCCTTAAGGCGATCAAATCGAAGAAGAAATTAGGTAAGACGCAATCCACTATGGAGTTCGAGCGATGTAGAGCTGTTGTGAAGAAAATTGCAGATTTCTAGCGCGTCGATTGCAGTGATTTGATGTCAAAAGTCATAAATCAGAATTTCATAAATGAGAAATTATGGAAGGGCAATTTAAAGAAAAGCCCCAAAATCATATGAGTATGATTGATTCTAAAATCAAGCCATATCAAATCACCAAAATTAAGTTAAATGGCAAGAACTACAAAGAATAGGCCAGATCGATTGAATTAGTTTTGAAATCAAGAGAGAAACTTTGACTCATCAACGAAAGATAGAATCGGCCAGAAGAGGACAGTGCAAAATTTAACAAATGGATGAAAAAGGATGCCCTGATAAGCTTATGGTTAATACAATCAATGATTCCTCATATAAGCAAAACTATTATGTATCTAGAAACAACTGATGAAATTTGGACAGCGGTTGAAGAAGCATATTGAAGAAAGAAGAATATCGCAAAGGAGTATGAAGTCCTAGAGAAGATAAGATAGTGTAGACAAGGAGATAGGTCTGTTAGTGAATATTATGGAGAACTCAGGGGATTATGAAATGAACAGAGGTTTATAATTGAGAATAAATGCAGCCATTGTGTGAAGGAGAGGACGGCCGATAGTGAGGCAAAGAAAGTGTTCGGTCTTTTTTGCCCCCGAATATGAATCTATCAAGATCAACATATTGAGCAAAGATGAGTTACCTTCTGTAGGTACTATTTATGCCCTTCTTTTAAGGGAAGAAGATAAGAGGATTCTAAAAAAAAATGAGTCTTCACAAGGTGAAAAATCAGTATTTCTTCAAAGAGGACAATCTAATTTCCAACATAAAAGAGGTGAAAGATTTCAAAACCATGAAGATAAGAACAAGTTGCGATGCTCCCACTGTGAAAGGAAAAGACACACGAGAGAGCAATGCTGGGAGATTATCGGCAAGTCGAAGGATATGAGAGATCTTTAAAAATTTTGCAGGCACAACCGCATATGAAAAACTTACAAAATTGAGGAAGAAGATTGCGAAAATTGAATTCAAAATCATCATCAGAAAATAATGAATATGGTGTACCAACTTTGTATACCATAAGTGGTAACTCTTCATTCAAAAGTTATAATTTTTGGGTTATAGACTCATGAGCAACAGACCATATGGTAGGTGATAATTCCAGGTTTATACAATATCAACCAATATCTAATTCCCAGTACATCAAATTAGTCGATGACTCTCTAATTCCTATGATAGAAAAAAGGAAGATGCAAACTCATAATTTTTAGTTAGAATTTGTGATATATATTCCAAAAAACTTTGGTTTTGGGGATATAAATGAGGAAGGTAGAGAGATTTTAAATTTTGCTATGGCATTTGATCTCTTTATAGTCAATACAATCTTCAAAAAACGAGATGAACATTTAATTACTTATAAGAGTGGCTTATCACAAACACAAATTGATTACTTTATTTATAGAAAAAAAGATAGAGCGTGTTGTAAAGATTGTAAGGTAATTCCAGGAGAAAGCTTAACCACTCAACATCGACTTTTAGTTATGGATTTACAAATAAAAAAATGGACAAAGAAGAAAAGAGTGCATCGAGCTATTCGAACTAAATGGTGGAACCTCAAAAGCGAGAAAGAAGATATATTTAAACAGAAAGTCCTTCAAGGAGATGTTTGGAATTATGTTGGTACACCCTGTGATATGTGGAACAATATGGCTATACATATTAGGAAAGTGGCAAAAGATGTGTTAGGGGTATCTAAGGGAGGTGTACCGGCACAAAAAGAAGCTTGGTGGTGGAGTGAAGTAGTACAAAATAAAATCAAGGCAAAGAGGGCATGTTACAAATTACATTATCCTAAGAAAACTAGTGAAACTTAAGAAGCTTATAAGAAAGCAAAGAAGGAAGCGAAAAAGGCCGTTAGGGAAGCAAAAGCTAAGATTTGGGAGGACTTATATAATAAACTCAACTCAAAAGAGGGTGAAAGAGATATTTTTAGGATAGCTAGGGATAGAGATAAGAAAACTAAAGATCTTAATTATGTTAGATGGATAAAAGACGAGGATGAAAAAATTCTAGTGACAAATGATGATATTAGAAATAGATGGAAATTTTATTTTTATAATCTTTTTAATGAAAATAAAGATGTTAGTATTAGTTTAGGAGATTTAGCCAAGTCAGAAAAGTATATAAACCACAATTTCTATCGACGTATTCAAAAGAATGAAGTCAAAGAGGCTCTTAAACATATGAAGGGTGGTAAATCGGTAGGACCAGATAATATTCCTATAGAAGTTTGGAAAATACTAGGAGAAATAGGAATCACTTGGCTCGCAAGACTATTTAATGAAATATGGAAAAACCAAAAGATGCCCAAGGAATGGAGAGCAAGTACACTTATACCCATATATAAGAACAAGGGAGACATTCAAAATTGTGCGAATTATCGAGGTATCAAGTTAATGAGTCATACTATGAAATTATGGGAAAGAATTATCGAACGTAGGTTAAGACAAGTATCAAGTACAATAGAGAACCAATTTGGATTCATGCCAGGCAGATCTACTATTGAAGCGATTCACCTTTTGAGACGTGTTATGGAATATTTTAGAGCAAAAAAGAAAGACCTTCACATGATATTTATTGATCTAGAAAAAGCTTATGATAGGGTACCGAGGGAGGTTCTTTGGAGAACTTTGGAAAAAAGAGGTATCCCATTGACATATATTAACCTTATAAGAGACATGTATGATGGTGCAAAAACATGTGTGAGGACTCATGAAGGAACGACAAACTTCTTTGAAGTTAATATTGGGTTACATCAAGGATCAACTTTAAGTCCATACTTATTTATAATGGTGATGGATGAGTTAACAAAACATATTCAAGATGAAGTACCTTGGTGTATGTTATTTGCAGATGACATTGTATAAGTGGAGGAGTCTAAGGAAAAAGTTAATAGAAAATTAGAACTACGGAGAGAAACATTAGAAAGCAAAGGCCTCCGACTTAGTAGAACAAAGACAGAATATATGGAATGTAAGTTGGATCATTTGGTTACTTCAGAGGACATAGAAATTAAAATTGGCACACATTGCATTCCCAAAAGGAAAGTTTTAAATACCTAGGGTCAATTTTTCAGAGTGATGGAAGAATTGATGGAGATGTTACACATAGAATTAATGCTGGTTGATTAAAATGGAGAGGAGCATCAGTTATTTTTTGTGATAAGAAGATACTATTAAAATTAAAAGGTAAATATTATAGAGCAGCAATTAGGCCTGTCATGTTTTATGGTTGTGAGTGTTGGGCAGTTAATCATCAACATATACAAAAGATGTCTGTGACAAAAATGAAGATGTTAAGATGGATGAGTGGTCATACAAGGAAAGACCGTATACATAATGAGGTTATTAGAAACAAATTAGGAGTGGCACCAATAGAGGATAAAATGAGAGAACATCGTTTAAGATGGTTTGGACATATAGAAAGAAGATCAAAAGAAGAACCTGTAAGAAGGTTAGAAAAACTAAATTTGAAAAGTATTAAAAGAGGTAGAGGACGACCACAAAAGTGTTGGAAAGAAACGATAAAAAATGATCTAGCTTATTGGGAGTTAACTGCTAACATGGAACATGATAGGGATCTGTGGAAACAAAGAATCCATGTAGCCAACCCCGTCTAGTATGGGAAAAGGCTTAGTTGTTGTTGTTGTTGTTGTTGTTCACTAGTGAGAGATCTAAATTGCTTAGTAACGTTTTCACCTCTTGGTTGTACTAGTTCACTAGTGAGAGATCTAAATTGCTTAGTAATGTTTTCACCTCTTGGTTGTACATTTCAGGATCTTAGGGCGGGAAGAACCTTTGGTCATGGTGAATTGAGGAATAAGCTCTACATTCTGCCAAACAACATCGTCACAGATCAGAAAAGGGTTTTTGAGGTCACCAAAGCAAAGGAGAAACTCAAATTATGGCATAGCTTATTGAGGCATTTTCCAGCTTCTAGAATTAAGGATTTTATTCCTGTTAAATGTCAAAAGGACTTAGTTCTTCAGTGTGATATATGTCAGAGAGCCAAACATCACAAAGTGTCATTTCCTAGTCGAGTGTCACAGTCTGTTATTCCTTTTGAGTTAGTGCATTCTTGTCATGTTCCTTCACTAGAAAAATACCAATATTTTATCACATTTATTGATGACTATTCTCGTTTTACGTTTGTGTTTCTTATGAGATCCAAATCTGAGGTTGTTGCCATATTTCCTAAAGTTCACAAGTTCATTGAGAATCAGTTTGGTCACTCAATCAAAACTCTCGTCTCAAACAATGGAGGTGAATTCATCAATAATAGCTTAAAAATTTACCTAGAATCCCATGGGATTATCCATCAAACCACATGTGTGTACACTCCACAACAAAACGGAGTTGTAGAGAGAAAGAATCGTCACATATTAGAAGTTGTTATAACCTTACTCTTGGAACATAATGTTCCCAAAATGTTTTGGTGATAAGCTATCCTTACTGCAGTACATTTGATAAATAGGTTACCAGTGGTTCTATGTGGAAAGACTCCATTTCAAATGTTGAAACACCGAATGATACTTCCTTCCATATAACACCTAGAATATTTGGGTGTTTATGTTATGTCCATATACATAGTCAATTTAGGGATAAGTTGGATCCCTATCCAGTAATGTGTATCTTCCTTGGGTACTCAAATGAGAAGAAGGGATACATATGTTATGATAAAAAAAATCAGCAAAAATATGTGTCGTTAGATGTTTCCTCCTTTGAAACTACTCCTTATTTTACATGTGACAACTATTCTTCCAACAATACAAGTGAAGAGCATGTGTTGTCGGTTGACACAACATATGAAAAAAGTGATAGCCACCAATCTTTAGAGGAACCACTGAACAAGAAAGAAATGAAGACTTACACTCAGGGAGAGAGGAAGAGATTTGCGCCCAATCCTCAGTAAGCTATGAACCATGGGGGAGATTCTTCCTCATATCAAGTTATAGAAGCCATAGAAGAAGGTAGTGAGGATTTATGTCTTAATCTTCCGATAGCCTTAAGGAAAGGGAAAAGATCATGCTTTAAATATCCGATTACTCGATTCATGTCTTATGATTGTCTATCTCCTAGCTATCATAATTTTGTGTTGAATATTGAAGAATACCAGATTCCAAATGATTATTGGGAGGCCTCTAAGTCACCACAATAGGCTAAAGCCATGCAATCAGAGATACAGGCTCTTGAAAAGAATCATATATGGGAAGTGAGCGACCTCCCACCTAGAAGGAAGGTGGTTGGATGTAAGTGGGTTTACACTATCAAATTCAAGGCAGATGGATCTTTTGAAAGATACAAGGCCCACCTAGTAGCAAAAGGATATAGTCAGTCACATGAAATTGACTATGAGGAGACATTTGCACTTGTGGCTAAACTTACCATTAACAGAGTTATAATCAACGTAGTTACTCAAAGAAATTAGACATTATGGTAGTTAGATGTGAAGAATGCCTTTTTGCAGGGGGAGCTTAGTAAAGAAATATATATGGACTTGTCACCAGAGTATGTAACTCAATCAAGAAAGCTTTGTAAATTGAAAAAGGCTATATATGGATTAAAGCAATCACCTCGTACTTGGTTTGACAAATTCAATAGTAGCATTATTAATTTGGGCTATTCTAAAAGTGTTAGTGATTATACCTTGTTTATTAAAAGAGAAACAAAACTAACATTGCTAGTTTATGTTGATGACATTATTGTAACAGGTGATGATGTAGATGAAATTGAGGAACTAAAGAAGAAATTACACAAACTCTTCGATATCAAGGATTTGGGAAAGTTGCACTATTTTTTCAGGCATTGAAGTGTATTCTGGTGCAGATATCTTTCTAAACCAACGAAAATATACGTTGGATTTACTTCGAGATACAAAGATGATGGAGTGTAAACCGATACATACTCCTATGGAGGTTAATCAAAAGATTGAGTTGGATGATAGATGTAACAAGATACCAAAAATTAGTTGGTAAGTTGATATACTTGACCAACACTAGACCTGATATCTCTTATAGTGTGGGAATTGTGAGCAAATTCATGCAATCACCCTCAAAGATACATATGGAGGCAGTGTACCATATACTCAGTTATTTGAAGAACACTCCTAGATATGGTATTCTTTACGGGAATCATGAACATACTAGGATTATTGAAGTTTATACAGACACAGATTGGGCTGGCTCAAAAGAAGATAGAAAATCAACTTCAGGATATGTTTTATTGATCGGTGGTAATATAGTGTCCTGAAAAAGCAAGAAACAAATTGTAGTAGCTAGATCCATAGCTGAAGCAAAATATAGAGCAATGGCCTCAGGTATTTGTGAAGGAAAATGGTTGAAATTTGTTCTTATGGAGATAGGATTTCCAATTACAACATCCATTCCTTTATGGTGTGACAATAAGGTAGTGATACAAATTGCTTCGAATCCAGTTTATCATGAACAGACTAAGCACATCGAAATAGACTGCCACTTTATAAGAGATTGTGTGTGTTCTAATGAATTCAGGTTAGAATACGTGAGATCAAAAGATCAATGCATAGATATGTTGACCAAAGCCATCAACAAAAATGCTCTTAAAGAAGTGTGTAGCAAATTGAGTATAATTACAATCTTCACATCCAACTTGAGGAGCAGTGTTGAAGAAATAGAAAATGCAGAAACAGTCAAGTCTAGTTGTAAACGTGTCCATCATTAGTTTCTTAGTTAGGGGATTTTTTAAAGGTTTCTTTAAATTTCTTTTCATTAATGGCAATTGTGTAATATAGAATAAAGTAGGTTGTTATAAAAGGGAAAACCCTACCAAGACTGAATGTAATATGTTCATTAAGAAAGAGAGAGGCAATGGCTCAAGTAGAGACGTCTTCTACTCCAAACTGCAGAATTCTGGCCAACTGATTCATGTCCATTTCATGTTAAAATTTAAGGGGTATAGACTAATCACTACAATTGGCTCTACGGAATTCTTTTAATTTGTTATAGCTCTTGAAAAATAACATTGTAACCAAGAAGTTGGAAAATGTACATTCATGTGCTTGTACAATCTAATAGAGCAGAAGAAAGAAAGAAATACATAACTGTATCCGAGAACCAAGACAATTTCAGATAATGATGCAAGGACGATGGAATTTTGATGGACACCTTGTAAAGAATGAAGTAGCAAATTTTACAGCACAAAGTTACATCCATCACCTGAATATGAAATTCTTATCAGTAAAAGTTACATTGATAAATTATCATGGGCCAATCAAATGCCCATCCAAAAATTTGGGCTGGCCAATTCATACTTCTAGAGAGATACTTGCGACAAGAATACTTTCCTCGGGGTGTCCACCATACTGTCCCAAGGAGTAGAACCAATATCATCCCATATCCAACTTCATCTCAGCCTTGTCTGGCTTCAGGAATGTCAACAAGCTGTTCTATACTCTCCAATTGATCATAAGGGGCAATCTGCAGCACATAGCCAAGAAAATTAGTAAAATTACAACAAATTGACGCATACTGTTAGCAGATACCCAAGTAGTAGGAACGTGAGCGAGATAGAGAGAGGGATTGTTACTTCATTCTGTTTGGTTATCACATGGTAACCAACTCAAAATTTAGTGAGCATACTGAATGAAAACCGTAAAGGGTAGCAATAGCATGGGTGATTAGATTGCACAAGAACTTGTTTCCCCAAAAAAATAGATTTCCAATGTATTTAGCGTTGAGGTTTATGGTTTCTTACACTAACAGATCCTCAGAGCATTTTCTCCCTAATCAACGAAATCATTGTCAAAACAAAGAGAATCATATAAAACAACAACTAAGCTTTTTCCCATACTAGATGGGGTCGGCTACATGGATTCTTTGTTTCCACAGAGCCGTATCATAATTTGTAGAATCCATGGTAGATAAGTCCGATAAAATTTTATGCTGGCTGTCGGAAGCCTAACGCAACCCTCCTCCTTTATCCGGGCTTGGAACCGGTTATGCAAGGGAAATCCCTTACATATATAAAAGAAGCAGCAAAATGGTCTTCATTTTTATATGAAACAACTATATTGTCAATGTGAAATACATTATATCAGACTCAATTCACTAGCAGTGGGGATGTGCTTAACTTGAAGATTGAGAACTCTGATTCAGGCAGAAATACACAAATATGAACAAGTATGTGTATATAGATGCTGAAGAAAAATGACAGAGATATCAATGAGTGAGTTTCAAAGGGAAACAGAATATGCATTCCAAACATGCAAGAATTTGATTGGCAATACATGTCAAGGAATAACTGATTTGACAACACTGGTATAGGTTTCTGCACAGTTGCCTGCATTAATTTGTCGTGTATTTTTCAATGTAATACTTATTTTGTGACTTTACACCCTTCTGAATAACATATCCGAATACTTCATATATTCAGATGCAATTGAAGTCTCAAAGACATTCATCATCTGAGAACAACCGGGCACTGGAAAATGTGCTTTTTCTAGAAGGATCGTTCATTGATTTTTCTCTTCAAGTACTCAAAATGGCTTCTTCCAGCACTAAGTTCGTTATGTTTCTATTCTTTCTAATGCCTTTCACTTTTGGGATAGAATCTCATGCCCAAATTTCCTCTTTAATGAAAAAATAGCAAGATGAATAGGGACTGTCATATATGAAGGACAAGTTAGTGACATGCTAAGCTTGGAAACAACATTTGATCATGGCCACTAAAAGGAAAAAATAGAGTGAGCATCATAAAAGGGAACCGTTTATCTTTGTATTTCTTGTTCCCTGTTTCACATGAAGTCACCTGGGGTACGCTTTGTGTTCAGACTTATGAAGTCATGTTTA
Source organism: Brasenia schreberi (assembly GCA_036023115.1). Classification (NCBI taxonomy): domain Eukaryota; kingdom Viridiplantae; phylum Streptophyta; class Magnoliopsida; order Nymphaeales; family Cabombaceae; genus Brasenia; species Brasenia schreberi. Next base: position 315,889 of record JAYKKT010000035.1, on the reverse strand, counting down.
GCTTGTGAGCTATCTCAGAAGGGAGGTGGTTCATGTAGAGTAGCCTTGTTGCACCTTGGTTATTGTGGCCTGAGTTGTTGAGGCACAGTAACATAGTCCAACGGTTTGAAATACCACTAGCGACTCATTTGGATTTGCTAGGAGTTTCCTTTGGAATTTTTGGTTAGGTACTCTTTAGAGATCATTTTTAGCAAAACATTTTGTTCTTGGGAAACAAGTTAAAATAGTATGACAAAGTAAACTGTATGCTTTGTATTAAATTAAGCGGTAAAGTATTGTTTTGGAAATTAGAGTTGATATAAACAATCTTTGGATTAGAAATAATTTGCATGACAGATTCCTGCTAAGTTATGTGAAAATATACCATTCTTTATGTTCTTTAAAGTCTCCAGCACTAACACCTTTTGAGCGAGGAAGTGTAGATTGGCACACTACCATTTTCTCAAGTAATATAAACAGCCAGAGATCCATGATCTGAATAATTTGGACACAAGGATTGGAAGATTAGATTTCATAGGTAGGAACGGAACTGATTTTCTCGGATTATTTTTCCTTTAGTTGTTTTACACTTATTTTTATATTTGAATTGTAAGGGAGAGCAAGCCATTAGGGCTTTCAACATTTAGCTCAGTTGTTAGTTCTCCTTATGGCTAGTTGATCTAGATGTTTGGCTGACTCTCCTCCACATTCTCATATATACATTTCAGGTCAGTGCCTCATTGGGTTTATTAGATTTCCCAATCCTATATGATGTCTGATGTATTTTGCATTCATAAGAAAAAAATATTATTTTTTACTTTTTCATATGTTGAGAATTGTTCTTGAAACCATTTTTCATCAGCTGCATCTTCTTTAGCACTTTCCCAGAGTTTGATGACACATCAGCGCTTTTTCATTCCAGATGCAAAAGAAGTTGTTGGCACTAATACTATAGTTAGTGATCATTAAGACAACAACAACAACATCTAAGCCTTTTCCCATACTAGATGGGGTTGACTAAATGGATTTTTTGTTTCCACAGAGCTCTATCATAATTTGTAGAATCCATGATAAATAAGTTCGACAAAATTTTACGCTGGCTGTTGGAAGCCTAACGCAACCCTCCTCCTTTATCATTAAGACAAATGAACAAGAATTACCTGGTTAAACCCATCCGGCCATGTTATGGAAACTGCATAGTTTCCCATGGGTCGTATTTCTATTGGCTCAATATCTTCAGGAATATCAGCATATTGCAGCTTTTGTTCCCCAGTCCACTCGTCCTGCTCCCAGAAATGAGATAATTAGATACAATGACAGTATTTGCCAATACGGCTAGATGTACTATACTGTAAGTATCTTATATGGAATGCGTAGACAATATAAGCATCTGCGCCTATTCAGTTCTGTTCTATAAGGTAGGATTCACCCAAAATGAGAATGGAAAAACTGTTCATTGGAAGATACATATCTGATACAACAACTACAACTAAGCCTTTTCCCATACTAGAGGAAGATACATATCTGATATTTCAAAATATTTCTTTCATTCTAAACAATGCAGTTCATCTACAATGAGAATGGACAACCTATTCAATATTGGCTAGAAGTCTCTCATTGTTCTCAGATATCACTTACAACACATTAATCTTTTGGTGTCTGACTTGTGATTTGATAATGGCAGTGTAATAAAACAGCACCTTAAGTGCTTTAATAGTGACTGCAACAGTTCGATGCTTGTATCCACGGAAATCAGCCACCAAAAGTGACTATAAAATACCTTAGATAAGGCTCAAATCACTTAAGCAAGAATGTTAAACCGAATACACTCAAAATAAATCTTCATTAATCAGCCAAAAGGCATGCTTAACAAAATACTGCATTGGGCCTTTTATAGAGAGTGATTATTAACAGCCACTATGATCAACAGTTAGATATTTAACTGTTGGACAATGGCTAGAATTCTAGTTGTTGGACGCTTCCAACAGCTAGAAATTTAGCCGTTCAAGGTCAAGCACCAACTTGCTTGACTATTTATTAGCCATTGAATTACATTTATCACTGTTGTCCCTTCTTGAACAAAGACAAAAAACAAGAAAAAGAAAAAAGAGGGTGCAATACGATCTCAATATGTTTGGTTCTTGAATGCATTATAGGAAAATTTGGTGAGATTTATAGCACTAGTATTATCACACACTGATTGGTACTTTCTCTAAGAAAACACCATAGTCAATAAGTTATTATTTCATCCAAAGAATTTGTGTACAACAACTTCCTGCTACAACATATTCTACTTCAACAGCTTAATAAAGCCACACTTGTTTGTTTCTTACTAAACCAAGAAACTAATGAGTTTCCTAGTAGGTGCCAGGTTCACTAGTACTTTTCTATCTAACTTGCATCCAACTTGCATCCAACAAAGTCGAATCGAATATCTTACTAAGTTACATGTTGATCCTTTAGGATACCATAATCCCATTTCTTTAGTTCCTAACAAGTATTTCATGATTCTTTTTAAAGTAGTTAAGTGTGATTCCTTAGGATTGATTGATATCTAGAACACATACAAATACTAAATATTATATCGATCTACTTGTAATTAAATAGAGTAAGGAACTAATCATACCTCACGTACTTGGAAACATCTATTGATTTACCTTTCTCATCTTTGTCCAAGTAGCATGATGGACTCATTGGAGTAGCCATTTCCTTTGCATTCTCCATTCCAAACTTTTGTAATAGTTCTTTGCAAGACTTAGTTTGGCTTATGAAAGTCCCATCATCACATTGTTTGATTTGTAGTCCGAAAAGTATGTAAGCTCTCCCATCATAGACATTTCAAACTCGTTTTGCATTAATTTGGTAAATTCCTTACACAAAGATTCATTAGTAGCACCAAATATAATATCATCAACATAAATTCAAACAAGTAATATGTTTTGTACTTTTATTTTTGTGAATAGTATTGTGTCAACTTTTCCTCTTATGAATCCCTTTTGAAGTAAGAAATTACTTAGCCTTTCATACCAAGCTCTTAAAGCTTGTTTAAGTCCATACAAGACTTTAGTGAGTTTATACACATGATTAGGAAATTCATTTATTTCAAATCCAGGGGTTGACCAACATACACTTTTTCTTATATATATCCATTTAGGAATGCACTCTTAACATCCATTTGACAAATCTGGGATGCTTGTGCTTCCTTAAAGGTTAAATTTAGGTTGTCTAATGGCCGAAATGGTGATAAATAAAGCTTTATATTATGGTGAGAAAGTTTTATAAGAAACAAATCTATCAAAATGGAGAAAGTTCAAGAGAAAGTTCAAGATCTTCTTAGAGAAAGTTCAAGAGTCTCTAGATTTCGCCTAATGTAATATCTCTCAAATGGAGTCATAGTATTTCTGGAATGCTATATTGCATGGATACGGTTATGGTACTGGTACCTGATAGGGATACGGGTATGAGATACGTGAATTTCAGAAAATCTAAGGTATGGGTACACCACTATTAAAATATATAAAAATTTCAATATACATTATATATAATTAAATTTATATGAAATTAAATATGGTAATTCATAATTGACAACTATAAAAATTTAAAAGATAAATTTAAGTAATTGCATCATATGAAAACAAAAACACTAAACAACTGGCAAATGTATTAAATCTCATCTATCTAGAATAGGAGACAATAGATTGCAATATATTATCAAAATGGAGAATCACACATAAACACGAGCATACTAATTTTTAGAATACACACATTATGAAAATAAGGAACCACAATAGTAAGAAGAGTTGCAAACATATGTAGCAAACACACATGCTAATTTTCATTTATCACATTAATTTTTTATTTTCATACTACTTGAATCTTCATATCAACAGTCTTTCTTTCTCTACGGATTCACATAGTCATATAAGTTTTTCTCATGCAAGTGGCACTAAAGTTACCTCTTGATTCTATGAGTCAAGAAGTGAAACCTAGTTTGGACATCCCATCAAGATGCTCAGGTCTGATAATGGTAGTGAATTTGTCAATCATTGCTTACAAGGATATTTGCAAACTCATGGCATTATACATAAAACTTTGTGTGTTTATACCCGCAACAAAATGGTGTTACGGAAAAAAAGAATAGGCATATCTTATAAGTTGCCAGAACCTTACCGTTGGAACGTAATATACCTAAATCTTTTTGGCGTAAAGCAATTCTTATAGTTGTATACCTCATCAATAGGTTACCATCTATTGTTCTCTTTGAGAAAACTCCATTTCAAATGGTAAAACCAGGTGCCACTTCATTCCATATAACACTACGGATATTTGGGTGTTTATGTTTTGTTCATATTCATGGCCCATTCCAGGATAAGTTGGACCCTAGGGCAGTTAGATGTATGTTTCTTCGCTATTCAATAGAAAAGAAGGAATATGTGTGCTATGATGCTAAAAGTCGAAAGAAATTTGTTGATGCATGTTACCTTCTTCGAAACTAATCCATACTTATCATGTGAAACCATGACATCAAGATCTATACCAAATGAGCAAGTGTTGTCAATTAACACCACTTATGAAGAGGAGTTTGAGAACAACCTGGCAGATGAGCAACAGAAGGAAAAGGAGATGATAGTTATACAAAAGGAGATAAAAGAGTATTTATGCCCAATCCTCAGGAAACCATGGACCAAGGGAAACCTTCTCCTCAAATCAAAATGATGTTCGAGTGGAAGAAAGAGGTAAGACAGAATTAAATTTAGATGTTCCTATTGCTCTGAGAAAAGGCAAAAGATTGTGACAAATATTCTATTACTCAGTTCATGTCTTATGAATGATCACATATCACCTAGTTATCACAACTTTGTTTTGAATGTTAAAGCATATCAAATTCCAAAGGATTTTTGGGAAGCTTCTAAGTCACCAAAATAGGTAGATGCTATGTAATCTAAGTTGAAAGAACTAAAGAGAAACGTAATAAGGGAAGTTAGTGACCTCCCACCTGGGAGAAAATAAGTTGGCTATAAATTAGTATACACCATAAAATTCAAAGCATATGGGACACTAGAAAGGTATATGGCTCAATTAGTAGCCAACGGGTACAGTTAATCTCATGGAATTGATTACGATGAGACATGTGCACCTGTAGCTAAACTTACATCTATAGGTCTTCATTAATATTACTGCCCAAATAAAGTGGACCATGTGGCAACTAGATGTAAAGAATTTTTCTTTCAGGAGGAGCTCAATTAAGAGATTTATATGGATCTTCCACCATGATATAAAGATACAACAACAAAGATATGATGATTGAGGAAGGCTATATATGGACTAAAACAATCACCTCATGCTTGGTTTGAAAAGTTTAGCTACACTATAATTAAATTGGGTTACACCAACAATGTTAGTGATCATATATTATTTGTTAAGAGAGGAATAAACTAACTCTATTGTTAGTTTACGTTGATGATATAATTATAATAGGTGATGATATTGAAGAAATTAAAAGGATGAAACAAGAATTACATCAGTTGTTTGATTTCAAGCACATAGGAAGGCTTCACTATTTCCTTGGTATTGAAGTTGTATATTCTAGTGCAAATATATTCTTAAATCAATGGAAGTATACATTGGATTTTACTACCTGATACAAAAATGTTCGATTGTAAACCTTTTAATAGCCAATAGATGTCAACCAAAAGCTGCAATTGAATAATGGATATGACAAGACTGATGTAACTAGATACCAATGATTGGTTGGAAAGTTGATATACCATTACACGCCCAAATATCGCATATACAGTTGGAATGGTGAGTCGATTAATGCTGGTTATAAGGAAGAAACCCTACCAGTCGTGTAACTCATATTGTGATAGAAGAGAAAGAAAGGAAGAAATAGGGTGGCGGCTCCAATGGGGAGACTGTTGTTGTGAAGAGCAAGTTGACAGAATGTTTAGAGTCTAGGTTGTGTCGTGTAATGACTTTATGTTCAGTTCTATGTAATTAGTGTGAGTTATGTACGCCTTGGATCCCAATGGATCAGATTCTGATCCATTGGGACACGAATCCTATTAGTTACTAATTAGGGGCATTTTAGTCTTTCAAGTTAGATTAGTAGTATTTAAAATATTGTCATTAGGGTTAGGGTGTGTGAAAAAACGTGGGCAACAGGTGGCGGCAGCCAAGGGGTGTCGACCTGCACCCTTCTTCATTTTCTCTTGTATTATTCTATTTTCTAATGAATAAAATATATTTTGGAGGGTCAAATCAATATGGTATCAGAGCCTAATCGGGAAGTTTCAGCCATCATGAAGTGTTCTCATGCTTATTAAGTGGATTCAACCAAAATCGTAAGCCTATTTGATTGTTTGGTTGAATGTTTTCTTCTATTTTAATGATCATAGAAAGAATCCATAAAAGGAGGGATTCTATCCATTGGATTGAAGATACCGTGATTTGCATATTTCATATTGAGATTAAGGAATCGGTGAAGTGCAAATTATATTAGTGATTTTGTGGATTACATCGGTATTCTGTTTCTTCTTTATATCATATTTCACGATTTTATGAAGGACATAACAGAGGGTTATGCACAAGTAACTTAGGGTTCACGGGTTCTTGAAGTGAGAAGCAGATTCCTAGGGTATTTCAGTCTCTTGGTGTATTTCATACACACACAGCTGATTTGATCGTGTTTCAAATGTATTTAATTTAAATTGTAGTTGATTAAAAAAAAAAGATTATCCTGGAAATATTCATGAAAAGAACCAAGATGGGTGATACAAATGAACAATGGTCTACAGATAAAAATGAAAGGTTCCAGATAACCTATCTGAAATTAGATGAAAAAAATTATCTCTAATGGGCTCGTTCAATTGAACTGGCAATTATGGCCAGGAGGCGTTGGGATTACATAACGGGTGAAGTAACTCAACCTTCAAGTACAGATCCTCTTTATTCTAGATGGAGAAAAGAAAATGCACTTGTGAGTGCTTGCTATGTTATCAATAGCGCGCTATATCGATTTAGCGAAACAGAAACCACCATAGCGGGTCACCCTTAGCGGGAGACCCACCAAGGCAAATTTAGCGCCGCTTACAACACTATAGCGGACTGCTATAGCGGTCCGCTATAACGCTATAAGCGGACAGTTTCGGAACCAATTGGGTCGGGTCGATCCAGATCGACCCGACCCAAATTTTATAAAGGGTTGCCCTAATCAGACGTTGTAATCCCTGCGTCTCTCGCCTCGTCTCTCGCCTCTACCTCTTCATCCTGTCGTCTAGGCCGCTCCCGCCTCTCGCCGCCACCATCTCCAGCCACTCCCGCTTCTCGCCGCCACCATCTCCAGCCACTCCCGCCTCTCGCCGCCACCATCTCCAAGAGCTCCCGCTTCTCGCCGCCACCATCTCTAACAGCTCCCGCTTCTCGCCGCCACCATCTCCAACCGCTCCCACCTCTCGCCGCCACCATCTCCAACCGCTCCTGCTTCTCGCCGCCACCATCTCCAGCCACTCCCGCCTCTCGCCGCCACCATCTCCAGCTACAAACTGCAAAGTAGCTCCTTTCTTATTTCCTTAAGGCCCCATTGAGGGACGACTACTCCTGTTTGGCCGTGCTTTCTCCAATATTATCAGGTGCCATCTTTACTTTGTTCTGTCTCTAGTTTCAATCCATGTGTATGAGAGTCTGCAAATTGGCTATTCGTTTTGGTAGGTTATATGGTATCTTTGTTGTCCTTCTTCTCCTGTGTATATTTTCAGCCTCCCTCTGTTGTTTTCGTGCGTATAGCGGGGAAGGTCGTATTCCTTTTATTTTATTTTTCTGATAGAGAAGGTTTCAGGCTGTATTATCGCTCAACTCGTTCCTACTGTTTTTTATTCTTGTTAGTATTATATCAAATTACTGGGCTCTATTGATGATTTCCTTCAGTTCTTACAGAAAATATTTTATGTTGGCCAAAATCGAGTAACCAAATGGGTGATGGCATCTTTGCGTACATATTGCCTTCCACATGGTTAATTGATTAGTCTAAATAAATATCATGTATTTGTTGTATCATGTATTTGTTGCTACAATCCAACATATGCATATATGCCTGTTATAGAATTCCTCAGAAAGTTGTTTAGCTGGCATTAACTCAAATGATATTTCTTCTTTTTTTCTCCTTGGTTGGTGTTTTTTAGTGGAATGACGACATTTAGTTGGCTTCTTGATCTATACTAATCACTGTTTTGCTTTTGGTTTTGTTGTAATTCGTATTTCTTGTGAAGTCCTATAGTAAACACCTGCATTGTTTATGAGTTGGCCTCAATGGGTGGTTCTTTTTATTGCTCGCAGTTGCTTGTAGATTATAATTTAACATTCTTTTTTAATAAGTGTGCTTGTAATAGTCTTAAATGATTCTCTTTTGGTTGATAATTAAATAGTAAAGATTACCTTGGAAGTGTTCAAAATTATTCTAATTATCTGAAATAAACATTACCCGCTTATTAATCTGTACGTGTGGTGAATATTGTATGAAAATCCATTTGAATGATCTCATTGAGAATTTCAAAAATTTGTCTCTTTCCCAAATAACTTTCTCCAAATTGGTGGCATTCCTTTCTTTAGATTGCAATTTCATTTGCACACTTTTCGTTATTAAAAAGTCGTGAGTTCGATGCCTGGGGTGTGAATCTAGCTTAGGCTTCCCCATTTAAACACAGAAGGAAAAAAAAGAACATGAACATAGTGAAAATACAACACAAATACCCTATGTTCATACCTCGCATCTATTCTCATTTTCACCTACTCATGGTAGACCCCGAGTGCTTAAGCATCCTAATTCCTATGTGTGTCTTCTTCTTTCTCTTCTAATAACCTCATTATGTGTATGGGCTATTCAATGTTGTCTATGGTTTGAATAGGAATGCCTGCTGCCTTTACAATTTGTAGTTTAGGATTATCTAATGATACCAATGAATGTTAATTATTTAATGTTCTATTTCTTATATAAGGTTGGAAAACTCAAGCTGAGTCGTTATTCTTATTTTTTTGTAGTGAGTATGGAATCATCAACAAGTGCAGTTGCTTGTTCTCAAAGTGGTAGTGGCAGTGGTAGTTGTGGCACAGGCACTAGTAGAACAACTGGTATTAGGTTTTCTAATCCAGCATACAACTATAGACTCCCAGGTTCGAAGGATCCAGGATGGAATTGGGGTTTAACAAAATGTAAGACGGATAATATGTCAATATTTTGTACATTATGCGGTCATATTTCTATCAGTGAAATAATAAGGTACAAGGACCATTTAATGGGAAGAAGCGAAAATGTGGCAGCTTGTAAGAATGCAACTGAAGAAATAAAGAAAACAATTTATGATTATGTGCAAAGTACATCTAAGAAGAAGGCCGAAAAGATTTCATTTCCATATCAAGTTGAACTTTCTAGTATGGAAGGTAATATAGTTACAAGCACCCAATGTTCATCATCTTCATCGTTATTTGGCTCACGACCACCGCTTTCGAAGGGACCCATGGATTCATTTGTGCGTTCATCGCCAGACTCACTACGACAAGCTACATTGGAAAATCGATATAAGAAAGAAGAAAGAGAACGAGTATGCATATCCATTAGCAGGTGGATGTATCAAAATGGAATCCCTTTTAATGCTGTGAGATCCCCTAGCTTTCAAGCGATGGTAAATGATATAGGGCAGTTTGGACCTGGAATGAAGGTTCCATCGTACCATGAAGTAAGGAAAACATTCTTGGAGAAGGAAGTGGGAAGAGTAAGAGAGTTTACAAATGGATTCAGAAAGCATTGAGCTACTTATGGATGTTCTATTATGTCAGATGGATGGACAGATAGAAAACAGAGAACACTAATAAATTTTTTAGTGCATTGTCCTCAAGGTACAATTTTTATTAAGTCTATTGATGCATTCCATGAAGCAAATGATGCAAATAAATTGTATACATTGTTAAAAGAAGTAATCTTAGAGGTTAGAGAGAAGAATGTTGTGCAGGTGGTTACAGATAATGCAGCAAATTATGTTACAATTGGTAGAATATTGATGGCTGAATTTAATCATTTGTTTTGGACATCATGTGCTGCACACTGTATAGATTTGATGCTTGAAGATATTGGAGAGACAAAAAGACTAAAAGGCATCTTCAGCAGAGTAAAAGCTAGTGGCATTTATGTATGCTCATGGTTAGATATTGCATATGATGAGACATTTTACAGGAGGAAAAGACATACATAGACCGGCTATGACCCGTTTTGCTACTAGATTCTTAACTCTGAACATCTTGTGGCTGTCAAAAGAAGCTCTAAGATCGATGGTTATTTCTCAACAATGGGAGAAATGCCCTTTATTAGATAGTATTGAAGGAAAGCAATCTAAGGCAATAATTTTGCAACTTAGATTTTGGAAGGGTATTAGTTTTTCACTTAGAGCAATGAGTCCTTTGGTAGATGTTTTACGTATGGTCGACAGTGATGAGAAACCAGCCATGGGCTACATCTATGAGAAGATGGATCGTGTAAAGGAACAAATAAAGGTACGTAAATATTTTAATTTTATGTGTTATTTGTTAATCTTTACTTATTAATCTTATAAATTAATAACATTTAACTTCTTGTTTTATAGGTTAATATGAAAACCAAAGAAGAGCATTATGCTTTTATTTGGGAGATCATAGACAAAAGATGGGACAAGCATCATCGTGTTTCTTTTACTTTAAGTGAAAACAGATATGTTATTCCTTTTGAGATTGTTCATTCGGATATTTAGGGCCCTTGCTCTACTACATCTGTGTGCTCCTAAATACTATTGGGGTGAAGCGGTTTTAACTGCAGTCTTCTTGATAAATCGAATGCCCAGTAGTGTACTCCATGGAGATACTTCATTTCATTTATTGTGTCCCTCTCAGAAACAATTTCATTTGCTCCCAAGGGTGTTTGGTTGTACTTATTTTGTACATATTCATCGTGGATTGAGGGATAAGTTAGATGCTAGAGCGATTAAATGTATTTTTCTGGGATGCTCGTCTACCCAAAAAGGTTATAAATGCTATGATCCACTAAGAAGAAAGCTATATGTTACAATGGATGTCACTTTTCATGAAGATACTTCATTTTATGATTCATCAGAAGTTGATCATTCATCTATGAATATGCCTTATGTCATGCCACTTCCACCAGCAGAAGCCCATCATATACATGATAAAGGAGAGGAAGAGATGCCATTTTCTCATGCAGAAAATATACAAGTATATACCAGAGGGGAAAGAAAGGTTGTTGCTCCTCAGCTATCAATCACTCCCGATCATAATTCCGTCCCAGAATCAGTTCTACATCAGATTCAGGAAGTCTCTCAGCATTTTAATGATGAGTTGGATGACTTACCTATTGCTATCAGAAAAGGAAAACGGAAAACAGCGAAATATTCCTTGAAAAAAATGGTATCTTACTCTAATTATCCCAGAGAATATCAGATGTTTATTATGAATGCAGATTCTACTCTCATACCAAAAACCTACGAAGAAGCAAGACAACATCCAGAGTGGAAAACAGTAATGGAAGAAGAAATTGCAGCTCTTGTAAGGAATAACATGTGGGAACTAACAGATCTGCTCACAGGACGAAAAACAGTGGGATGTAAATGAGTATTTTCTGTAAAGTATAAGACTAATAGCAATATAAAAAGATATAAAGCTAGACTAGTAGCTAAAGGGTATAGCCAGTCTTTTGGTATAGACTATATAGAAACATTTGCTCCTGTTGCAAAGATGAACACTATTAGGATTATTTTGAGTTTGGCAGTAAATAAAGGATGGCAATTATGGCAGTTAGATGTTAAGAATGCATTCCTTCAGGGTGATCTTCTAGAAGACATTTATATTGATTTACCTCTCAGATATACAATGGAAAAGATGCAGAACAAGGTTTGTAAGTTAAAGAAATCACTTTATGGGTTAAAGCAATCTCCACGGGCCTGGTTTGAAAAATTTAGTGATGGAATCATGAAGCTGGGTTTTAAGCAATGTGTCAGTGATCACACACTCTTCATCAGACGATATTAGAAGACTATTATAAAACTGGTATATGTAGATGATATTATCATTACAGGGGATGATGCTGAAGGTATAACCTATCTAAAGAAAAGGCTCCATACATTATTTGATCTAAAAGATTTAGGAAGGTTACATTATTTTTTGGGGATAGAAGTAATTCATAAAGAGAATGGATTATTCTTAAGCCAGAGGAAATATATCCTAGACCTACTGAAGGAAACGAAAATGGAAGATTGCCGAATATGCTCCATTCCTATGGAAAACCCTAAGGGTGATAATTTTGAGCTTGCAGAACCCTATGAAGATGTTGGAAAATACCAAAGATTAGTAGGAAAACTGATATATATAACGATCACAAGACCAGATATCAGCTTTGCAGTTGGATTGAAATCCTCTATCACGTATGGCTTGCTATATATTTCACACCCAACTTTGGATATAAAAATTTACTCTGATACTGATTGGGTAGGTTCGAAGACTGATCGAAAGTCAACATCAGGCTATGTAATACGTGTAGGAGGAAATATTGTATCGTGTAAAAGCAAGAAACAGTTTGTGGTAGTCCAGTCCAATGCAGAGGCAGAATACCGAGCTATTGCTCTAGGTATGTGAGGGACAGTGGATTATCTCACTCCTAGAAGAAATTGGATTTAAAGAAAACTCTCCGATTACATTCTTTACAGACAGTAAAGCTGCGCTACAAATAGCACAGAATCCAGTCTTCCATGAAAGGACAAAGCACATTGAGATCGACTATCACTTTATCAGAGAAAAGATTTTCAAAGGAATTTTCAATCTAGTTTATGTTCGCTCAGAGGATCAATTGGCAGACATTTTTACCAAATCAGCATCAATCAATGGCCTTCAGAAAGCACTCTCACAGTTAAAAATTACAAGTCTTCAGGAGTCAACTTGAGGGGGCGTGTTGTGAAGAGCAAGTTGATAGAATGTTTAGAGTCTAGGTTGTGTCGTGTAATGTCTTTATGTTCAGTTCTATGTAATTAGTGTGAGTTACGTACGGTTTGGATCCCAATGGATCAGATTCTGATCCATTGGGACCCGAATCCTATTAGTTACTAATTAGGGGCATTTTAGTCTTTCAAGTTCGATTAGTAGTATTTAAAATGTTGTCATTAGGGTTAGGGTGTGTGAAAAAACGTGGGCAGCAGGTGGCGGCAGCCAAGGGGTACTGACCTGCACCCTTCTTCATTTCCTCTTGTATTATTCTATTTTCTAATGAATAAAATATATTTTGGAAGGTCAAATCAACAACTGCGACTACCGATTCCATCTTCATCGATTTTGTTCGATTAAATCCTCTCAATCACACCAAAATCATCACACTTAAGGACTACATTAATGATTTTACAAAAAGAGATATGGAACTACTTATTTGAGTTTTGATATTGGTAGGTGGCCCAAATGATTATGCCATATCTTGATATCTTCAAAAGGTATTATTGCATAATATAATGTTGATTGAGGTTCTTTTAAGGATGTAGAGACCTTTTCTCAAGCTACTACGAAAGATCTTTCCCGTCTTTAGATTCTAGAAAACATAACCATAAGGAGAAAAGGTTACCAAGCAATTAAAGTTTTTTGTCAAAGAGTTAAGTGATAATAAATTCACTAGAAAGCTAGGAACAAGGAAAATGGAGAGTAAATAGAAGAAGTTAGTCTTCATACTTCCGTTTCCAATCATGTAAGTGCTAGAGCCATTGACCAATTTCATTTGTTCTTTGTTAGGAAGACTTTGATAATTTGATAGCCAAGTGTTATTCAACCATATAGTTAGTGGCTCTAGAATCAATAACCCATACTCTTGAAGAGATAGAATTACCAATAGTCATAGAAGAGGTATGAACAATTATGGCTTGCGACTCTAAGGTCAAGGGTTGTTCTCCAAGTTGTGACTCTAACCCTTTAATGTGTTTTAGTAATTCTGATATGGTGCTCATTTTAGCACTTTCTGAAGACTCTTCCATGCATTTGCATAGTAGGTCTTATTCCTAAAGGCAACAGGTTTACCAATTAAATACAACTAAGTCTTTTCCCATACTACATGGGGTCGACTACATGGATTCTTTGTTTCCACATAGCCCTATCATGCATCATGCTAGCAGTTAACTCAATATAAACTAGATCATTCTTTATTGTTTACCAATTAAATGCAAACACTATTTTTTAGTACGATGATTTTTGCCACAATGAGAACATTTGATCTTTTCTTTTTCATAATTATAAGAAAAGCCATGACCTCTACCACGATTACCATAACCTCCTCTACCTCCACTTTGGTGAATTTGATTTCTTACGATCATAGTAGTCTTCTCTGAAGTCATCACATCTTCTTTCTAACTCTTCTTTTGTCTTTCTCTTGGAGGAGCAAGAAATAAATTGTATCTAACGAACATAACTCCTTTCTACTAAGGATATTGGCCATCATTGCTTTATAATCTATAGACACTCCCCATAGTAGATCGAAAACTTTTTTTCTACTTCTTTATTTTGTTCCTTTAAGCATGCAATACACTTGACTCATGTAAAGAATTGAAATTCATTTCAAAGGCCCCATAACTCTCCATAATACTCATTGATTATTCGATTTGCTTGTCTGTATTTTTTTATTTTCTCTAGTGTTTTGTATTCATTGGCTACGTTCTTCTAACTTAAGTAGGCCCTGAAACAACTTTCCAAATTTCAGCAGTTGATCCTAAGTACATAAAAGTTCTTCCTATCGAGAGAACCATTAACTGAAGTAGCCATGAAGTTACCAAGGTATCCTCTAGCAAGAACTACCAATTATATAGATCTTGCCCATTCGAGAAAGTTTCTACCATCCAATTTAACACTAGTGATTTGAAATGTTTCAAATTTTTCATTAGTCATATTTTCTCATTAATCATATTTTCTCCCCCTATCTTGATTCTTGAATAGAAGTGGTTGGCTACACTGCACTAGAATTTACCGAGCACTTTCCCCTTTTGTGTATGGAGACTAAGCTACAGTGATTTATGTGGAATACTTTCCCTTTTTTGTTTTTGGTTTGTAGCGATAATGAAGATTTACAAGAGGAATAAGAACACAGTCAGTCTACATGTACCTTTGTCTAGTTTTGCCAGAATAGGTATTCTTCCAAAAAGAACTGTCTTTTACGATTACATGTTCGATTTAATGATAACATGCTTTGATACCCTGACAAACTTTATTAATATATATCAAAACCAGAACAGAGAATAGGATGCCTCTTACAGAGATCGACCATCGATTGTGCACTTGATCTGGTGGCACACCCTTAGTTATACTCTTAGGGTTTCTACATCACAACTTATATAAACTTGAAAGACTAATCTATCCTTACACTAAAAACATAATTAACAAGTTACACTAAATGGCAAATAATAGGATCACAGATGCAAGAACCGATCCACAACTACTTCTCAACAAGAATGGCTCCTATAATTCAACGCACTTCCCAATACAATGGCACAACCATTAAAGAGTGTGATTAGGCTCTAATACCCTATAATAAAACAACACCTTAAGTGCTTCAATACTGACTGCAACAGTTCAATGCTTGTATTTACGGAAATTAGCCACCAAAAATGACAATAAAAATATCTTAGATAAGGCTCAAATCATAAACAGAATACACTCAAAATGAATTTTCATTAATCAGCTAAAAGACATGCTTAACACAATTCAGCATTGGGCCTTTTATAGAAAGTGATTGTTAACAGCCACTATGGCCAACGGCTAGATTTCTAGTTGTTGGACTGCTTCCAACAGCTAGAAATCTAGCCGTTGGAGGCCAAGCAGCAGCAAGCTACTTGACTATTTACTACCCATTGAATTACATTTAGCACTGCCCTATCTTGAACACAGACAGAAAACAGGAAAAAGGAAAAAGAGGTGCAATGTGCAATTACAAGTACGCATATACATATTGCATACATTTTTAACAGTTAGTTATATGGTTAAACAAGGATATGAATATCATCTCATGGATATGTACTAGCAAAACAGGTTTCCTGAAGGTTTAAGCTGATGAATTAGAAAACGATGGTGGAAGCTAATAAAAACAAAAGATTCCATCAACATAATCAAACTATTGATTGGAAACCATAAGCTTTAGCGTACAAATAAGCATCAGAACTCCTGAAGATGATGGAAAATATGAAAGAAAGTACACTAAGCAAAGAGATCATCCAGCACTAACATCAAACTGACCATGTGATAAAGAATAAAATAAAAAATTTGTTTGAACAATATTCAGAAAACAAGGTTAAAAGAGAAGTTCGACATACAACACTTTGAGCAGAGCGATCATTTCTTCTCACTGTAGCAGGATGGAGAAAAATCTCATCATCTGAATTTGGTACTTTCACTCTAATCACCTTTATTGATTTGTCGTAAGTGACGGCAGTAGACACTGCATAAGGAAATGAGGACAATGTCATAAAAAGATAATCAATCATCCTTATATGAAGTATTAGTAGATCTAAAGCACTCATGAAGATTGGATTCTTAAGCCAAAATATGGTGGATCTGCATTCACATGAATGTGTAGCAACACAATTTTGTAAGAATATGCTTCCCAGAGATGCTGGACACGTGGATTATAAAAGATTGATACATTATTCATGCTAACCAAGAAACAGTTGAGAAGAGATGAAGATCTGCTCATATCATCTATATTTGGCATGCTTAATATCTGTTAATTAGTGTAGGGGCAATTTAGTCTTTTAAGTTATAAAGGTTTTAAGTATGTAGCGTAATCAGTGGTTAAAAATCTAAGTGAAAAAGAAAAGAAGATAGAGGGGGAGGCAGCTTCTGCACCTAGCCCAAAATCCTTTATGTATTGTGTATGATTGAAGATTGGTAAAAATATTTTTCTTCAACATGGTATGGGATCATTAGGGCATTGAATCCTGTGCTCCATCAATTGGACGTGAGATCCAGACCTACAGACGTGTTGTTGAAGGCCCATGGAAGCTGCAGGCCCATGAAAGTTGCTGACAAAAATGTTTCTGCGGTGAAGTTTCTGCAGTTGCGCAACAAAAGACACAACAGATCGTTGCCTTTTTGAGGTGCATATGATGACAACCGATAAAGGTAAGGAAATAGAAACTTCTTATTAATTCTCCAAAAGTCAGTTGGGAGAGAAAATAGAGGCTTTTCGGACTACCAATGTCAAATTAATTGGCAGAAATTTTCTTGAATGGGTAAGATTCATTGAATTAGTTATTCTTGATAGAGGAAGATGAAACTCTCACATCTCACAGGAGAAACACATCATCATGATGAGAGTAATGCCACTTATTTAAAATAAAAAAAAAATATGCATTGATATCATCATAGTTGTTATAATCAATGACTTCATCTATAGGAAGAACCTTTATATCCTCAAAATCAGTTACACAAAAACATAGAAGGTTGTTTAAGAAACCTATTCAAAGAGGAAAAATATGGCAAAAGAATATGAGATCTTAGAAAACATCAAAAAATGCAAACAAGGAAATCAAACGATAAGTGAATATTATACAGAATTGTGAGGCCTATGGGATGAACTTCAATTCTTTACATGCATCAAATGTGTTGCATGCGCAAAAGAACGAAATGATGAAACAAAAAAATAGAAAGCCTTTCATCTATTATTAGGGTGAGTATCCTCTGATTATGAGACAGTCAAGGTTAATATTCTTGGCAAAGAAGAGTTGCCTTCGCTAGGCACTATATTCTCAGAGAAGAGGATGGAAGAGGACTTAAAAAAGATGTTATGAATACAAAAAAGATAACATTCTTCATAAGAAATCAGAATCAGCGAGCAAGAGGTAGAGGAGGCTATGGTAAATGTGGTAGAGGTCGTAGTACTCTATCCAATGACGACAAAGAAAGATTAAAATGCTCCCATTGTCGTAAGAGTGGACACACAAGGGAACAATGCTGGAATAGAATTGGTAAGCCTGGTGGTTTTAAGAATAAGGCATATTATACCAAGGCCCTAGAAAAACCATCAATGAGTGACGATACAAGTATCATAATTGAGCTAATGAAACGCATAGAAGCATGAGAGTCATGATTTAGAGAATAGGAATCCACTTCAGAGTCTTAAGCCACGATGGCTCGTTTCTCATTTATGGTGCTTGGTAGTTCTACCTTTGGTAAAGTATGAATTGTAGAGCCTAGTGATATTGATCATATGGTTGGAGACAAGAATTGTCTATATGATTATCAATTTCTTTATAATCGTGGGTTAATTAAACTAGTTTATGGTTCTCACAGATCAATGATTGGGAAAGGAAGTGTGAAAACTATGGGCTTCACTCTAACCTTGGTACTTCATGTTCCTAACTTTCTAATCAACTTTGTTATGTGTGAGTTCCTTGACAAAAAATCTAAATTGAGTAGTAACTTTCTCTCCTTTTGCATGTGTTTTCTAGGATCTTAAAACGATGAAGATCTTTGGTCGTGATAGCTTGAGAAACGAGTTCTATATTTTTGAAGAATCTATACCTAAGACATCATTAAGCACATATTCAACTATGACATCAACAAAATAAGAGATCAAGCAATCACATAATCGTTTGGGTCATCTCCCATTGTCTAAGATCAAAAATGTAGTCCCTTGGATTTCTCATGAACTCAATAATGTAGTCATACATAATCGTTTGGGTCATCTCCCATTGTCTAAGATAAAAAATGTAGTCCTTTGGATTTCTCATGAACTCAATAATGTAGTCATACAGTGTGATGTTTGCCAAAAAGCAAAATATCATAGAGTTTCCGTTCCTTGTAGTGAGTCAAGAATGTCTAAACCATTTAAGTTAGTTCATTTCGATGTTTGGGGCCCTTGTCCTAAGTCTTTTTTAAGTATTGTGTTTCCTTCACTAAGTTATCAATAGCGCGCTATAGCGGTTTAGCAGACCCGCAAACGCTATAGCGGGTCGTCCTTAGCGGGCGACCCGCCATGGTGGAGTTAGCGCCGTTTACAGCGCTATTGCGGGCCGCTATTGCGGCCCGCTATAGCGTTGTAAGAGGTCGGATCCGCTTTGGATCTGGTCGATCCAGATCGACCCGACCCAACGTATATAAAGGGTTTCACGGAACCCTAATCCAGCCCGCATCTGTCGCTCTCCCTCTCTCTTGTCGTCCGTGGCGCTCCCGCCTCCAGCCGCGCCCACCTCTCGCCGCCACCATCTCCAGCCGCTCCCGCCTCTCGCCGCCTCCAGCTCGCGTCTGTCGCTCTCCCTCTCTCTTGTCGTCCATGGCGCTCCCGCCTCTCGCCACCACCATCTCCAGCCGCTCCCGCCTCTCGCCGCCTGCTGCTGCGCCCGTCTCTCGCCGCCACCATCTCCAGCCGCTCCCGCCTCTCGCCGCCAACATCTCCAAGTATGCGCATAAAGAATTTGAGAAGAGAAAAATCTGCAACTATTTGACCATTTCTTTTTCTTCTCTTCCCATCTATTCAGTGGGAGCTACTTCTCGATTTCAAGTTCATTATTCAGGTCCATATCATTAGGGATTCCATCCACAGCAACTTCATGCCTATAATCTTGAAATTTGTTAGTTGTTAACTTGTATTGTTACTTATTTCATTGTTCATACAGGGCATATAGCTCCACTCACACAGTGGTCCGTATGGAAATCTCCCTTGAAATCAAATGCAATTTATCTCAACTTAAAAGACCTTGAGTACAGCTAAGTTATATGGGGTATGCACATGTGTATGTGCCTCCGTACAATGCTCTCGCTATGCCTATATGATGCATCCACTCTCCAACCATTCATTTAAAGACATTAAGTGCTGAATACTGTTTTCCAAACTGCTGGCAATTCTCTCAAATGTGTATCTTCAACATGAAGAGTACTAACGATACATTCCGTTGCACCTACCCATTCAAGACGATGCATTATCATATTATCCACAACAAAATCATGTGCACCTAGAGAAGATTATGTAGGATGAAAAGCTGCAACCAATCAATAATCTATGGCTGCTTCCTTATCATCGTGTTTCTTTTGATGATTATTCTGGTCTAACTTGTTCATTAGTAATTGCTTCATGATCCATGCAACGATTCATCTTCTTCCGTTCTTCTGTTTTATTGTTCATTGGTATGTGATGGTTATCTGTTAACATCACATACCAATGAATGTTAATTATTTAATGTTCTATTTCTTGTATAAGGTTGGAAAACTAAAGCTGAGTCATTATTCTTTTTTTGTTGTAGTGAGTATGGAATCATCAACAAGTGCAACTGCTTGTTCTCAAAGTGCCAGTGGCAGTGGTAGTTGTGGCACAGAGACTAGTAAAACAACTGGTATTAGGTTTTCAAATGCAGCATACAACTATAGACCCCCAGGTTCAAAGGATCCATGATGGAATTGGGGTTTGACAAAATGTAAGATGGATAATATGTCAGTATTTTGTACATTATGTGGTCATATTTCTACTAGTGGAATAACGAGGTACAAGGACCATTTAATGGGAAAAAGCGGAAATGTGGCAGCTTGCAAGAATGCAACTGAAGAAATAAAGAAAACAGTTTATGATTACGTGCACGGTACATCTAAGAAGAAGGCTGAAAAGATTTTATTTCCATATCAAAGAGAACTTTCTAGTATGGAAGGTAACATAGTGACAAGCACCCAATGTTCATCATCTTCATCGTTATTTGGCTCACGACCACCGCTTTCGAAGGGACCCATGGATTCATTTGTGCGTTCATCGCCAGACTCACTACGACAAGCTACATTGAAAAATCGATATAAGAAAGAAGAAAGAGAACGAGTATGCATATCCATTAGCAGGTGGATGTATCAAAATGGAATTCCTTTTAATGTTGTGAGATCCCCTAGCTTTCAAGCGATGGTAAATGATATAGAGCAGTTTGGACCTGGAATGAAGGCTCCATCATATCATTAATGGTTGTACTCATTTTACTCTAGTGTATCTAATGAAATCTAAAGATAAAGTGTTCATTATCTTCCCTATAGTGCATAAGTTCATTGAGACTTAATTTCATTCCTATTTAAAAATACTTCCTTCAGATAATGGTGGGGAATACATGTCAAAAGGATTAAGAGACTACCTTCAAAAACATGACATTATATACCAAACAACTTGTCCTAATACCCCATAATAGAATGGTGTGGCTGAACGAAAGAATAGACACATCCTTATATACTTGAAGTTGTCAGAACCTTGATTATTGGTTGTAATGCTCTTAAATCTTATTGGGGAGATACACTTCTTACATTGGTTTACCTTATCAATCGAATGCCAAGTTTTGTTCTAAATGGTGAGTCTCCATATAAGGTTATTGATCTCAAGAACAAGTTGTTCCATGTCCCACCTCGTATCTTTAGTTGTACTTGTTATGTTTATATTATTCACGTTTTAGGGATAAACTGAATCCTAGAGCTACTAAGTGTATATTCATTGGGTATATTACATCTCAAAAAAGATATAAGTGATATGATTCAGTGAGTAGAAAAACCTATGTCTTCCTAGATATCACACTCTTTGAATTGACTTCCTATTTTTCTTCTAAGGGAAAGTTGATTGATTTGGTTATCCACCGTACTGGTGTAACTCCAATCGATATGGAGTTTGAGTTCATTGATGATACAAGGACTGAAGTAGGTACAAAGGAGACAAAGGTGTACACTCATGGTGAGAGAAATGTTGTGATGTCCGAGTTCACATGAACATCGACCTTTCCTTGAACTAAGATCAGGCCACTTCAAAGATACTATAGCAAAATCAGTCAATAGAATATGAACTTGATCTTCCTATTGCCATTAGTTCAATTTCTTAATATATCTCTTACCAGAATACTTCAGCACAATACTAAAAATTTATGATAAATGTAGAATTACATCCCATATCTAGAAGTGTTGAGGAACTCCGCCCATGTAAGGGATCACCATTGCATTGCCAGTCCCAAGCCCGGATAAAGGAGGGTTGTGTTAGACTTCTGACAGCCAGTGTAAAACTTCGTCAGATTTTTATAACATGGATTACAAAAAAAATGAGCATTGCTTTGGGGCGTCCCCGCCTAGCGCCGCGCTGCAAAGCCCGAATGCAATGATAAGTAGGCAAGAGCCACTACATTTTCACCGGAATGTAGTGAATCAATTGCAAAGAGGGTTCCCACATCATGGACGGGTGTGGGTAAAGAAGTTAGTCCCGCTACATTGCCGCCTGAATATAATGAATAATTTTCAGAGGGTCTCCGTATTTTGAATATGGACGGATGCAGGAGGTAAGGAAGCTAGTCAATAATAAGATTCGTATTGGTTCTTGGAATATCGAAACATTATCCAGTAAGCTAATGGATGTGGTAGATACTATGATTCGAAGAAAGATTCATATTCTATGTTTACAAGAGATAAAATGGGTTGGAGAAAAAGCAAAGGAGATAGAGGATACAGGTTTTAAATTATGGTACTCAGGTAAATAAAAAGCTTGAAACGGAGTTGGTATTATTATAAATAAAGATTTAAAGGATAGTGTAGTAGACATACAACGATAGGTGACCGAATCATGACGTTGAAATTAGTGTTAAGAGCAGAGGTTTTGAATATAGTTTGTGCTTACGCACCCCAAGTAGGACTAGAAGATAGTATAAAGACAGATTTTTGGGAAGAGTTAGATAAGGTGATTCAAAAGATTCCACAAAGAGACACAAAGAGAGATGATTTGTTTAGGAGGAGACTTAAATGGACATGTCGGTAAAGAGGTATTATGATATCAAGGTATTCATGAAAACTTTGGTTTTGGGGATATAAATGAGGAAGGTAAGGAGATTTTAAATTTTGCTATGGCATTTCATCTCTTTATAGCCAATACAATGTTCAAAAAACGAGATGAACATTTAATTACTTATAAGAGTAGCTTATCACAAACACAAATTGATTACTTTATTAGTAGAAAAAAAGATAGAGCGTGTTGTAAAGATTGCAAGGTAATTCCAGGAGAAAGCTTAACCACTTAACATTGACTTTTAGTTATGGATTTCCAAATAAAAAAATGGACAAAGAAGAAAAGAGCGCATCGAGCTATTGAGAATAAATGGTGGAACCTCAAAAGCGAGAAAGAAGATATATTTAAACAGAAAGTCCTTTAAGGTGATGTTTGGAATTATGTTGGTACGCCCTA
Source organism: Brasenia schreberi (assembly GCA_036023115.1). Classification (NCBI taxonomy): domain Eukaryota; kingdom Viridiplantae; phylum Streptophyta; class Magnoliopsida; order Nymphaeales; family Cabombaceae; genus Brasenia; species Brasenia schreberi. The sequence continues at coordinate 292,686 of JAYKKT010000035.1, read as the reverse complement.
TGATATGTGGAACAATATGGCTATACATATTAGGAAAGTGGCGAAAGATGTGTTACCGGTACAAAAAGAAGCTTGGTGGTGGAGTAAAGTGGTGTAAAATAAAATCAAGGCAAAGAGGGCATGTTACAAATTACATTATCCTAAGAAAACTAGTGAAACTTTAGAAGCTTATAAGAAAGCAAAGAAGGAAGCGAAAAAGGCCGTTAGGGAAGCAAAAGCTAAGATTTGGGAGGACTTATATAAAAAACTCAACTCAAAAGAGGGTAAAAGAGATATTTTTAGGATAGCTAGGGCTAGAGATAAGAAAACTAAAGATCTTAATTATGTTAGATGCATAAAAGACGAGGATGAAAAAATTCTAGTGACAAATGATGATATAAGAAATAGATGAAAATTTTATTTTTATAAGCTTTTTAATGAAAATAAAGATGTTAGTATTAGCTTAGGAGAGTTAGCTAAATCAGAAAAGTATATAAACCACAATTTCTACAGACGTATTCAAAAAAAATGAAGTCAAAGAGGCTCTTAAACATATGAAGGGTGGTAAATCGGTAGGACCACAATATTCCTATAGAAGTTTGGAAAATATTAGGAAAAATAGGAATCACTTGGCTCACAAGATTATTTAATGAAATATGGAGAAACCAAAAGATGTCCGAGGAATAGAGAGCGAGTACACTTATACCCATATATAAGAACAAGGAAGACATTCAAAATTGTGCGAATTATCGAGGTATAAAGTTAATGAGCCATACTATGAAATTGTGGGAAAGAATTATAGAACGTAGATTAAGACAAATATCGAGTATAACAGATAACCAATTTGGATTCATGCTAGGTAGATATACTGTTGAAGCGATTCACCTTTTGAGACGTCTTATGGAACATTTTAGAGTAAAAAAGAAAGACCTTCACATGATATTTATTATCTAGAAAAAGCTTATGATAGGGTACCGAGGGAGGTTATTTGGAGAACTTTAGAAAAAAGAGGTATTCCATTGACATACATTAACCTTATAAGAGACATGCACAATGGTACAAAAACATGTGTGAGGACTCATGAAGAAATGACAGACTTTTTTGAAGTTAATATTGGATTACATCAATGATCAACTTTAAGTCTATTCTTATTTATAATGGTGATTGATGAGTTAACAAAACATATTCAAGATGAAGTACCTTGGTGTATGTTATTTGCAGATGACATTGTGTTAGTGGAGGAGTCTAAGAAAAAAGTTAATAGAAAATTGGAACTATGGAGAGAAACATTAGAAAGCAAAGGCCTCCGACTTAGTAGAACAAAGACAGAATATATGGAATGTAAGTTTGACCATTTAGTTACTCCAGAGGACATAGAAATTAAAATTGGCACACATTATATCCCCCAAAAGAAAAGTTTTAAATACCTAGGGTCAATTTTTCAGAGTGACGAAAGAATTAATGGAGATGTTACGCACAGAATTAATGCTGGTTGGTTAAAATGGAGAGGAGCATAAGGTATTCTTTGTGATAAAAAGATACCATTAAAGTTAAAAGGTAAATATTATAGAGCACCAATTAGGCATGCCATGTTTTATGGTTCGGAGTGTTGGGCAACTAATCATTAACATGTACAAAAGATATTTGTGACAGAAATAAAATGTTGAGATGGATGAGTGGTCATACAAGAAAAGACCATATACATAATGAGGTTATTAGAAACAAATTAGGAGTGGCACCAATAGAGGATAAAATGAGAGAATATCGTTTAAGATGGTTTGGACATATAGAAAGAAGAACCTTTAAGAAGGTATGAAAAACTAAATTTGGAAAGTATTAAAAGAGGTAGAGGACGACCATAAAAGTGTTGGAAAGAAACAATAAATAATGATCTAGCTTATTGTGAGTTAACTACTAACATGATACACAATAGGGATTTGTGGAAACAAAGAATCCATGTAGCCAACCCCGTCTAGTATGGGAAAAGGCTTAGCTGTTGTTGTTTGTATCTAGAAGTGTTAAGGAGGCAAATCAGTATCTAAGGTGGAAAGAAGCCAAGTATAATCAGTTAGAGGCCCTAGAAAGAAACAATACTTGGACATTGTCAGTTTGCTCCCAAGCAAAAAGTAAGTAGGTTGTAAATGGGTGTAGAAAAGTTTAAAGAAGATGAGAGTTTGGAAAGCTATAAGGCGAGGTTAGTAGTTAAAGGTTATAGTCAATCATATGATATTGATTATAATGAAATATTTGCCCCTGTTGCAAAACTGACCTCACTTAGAGTTATTATAAGTCTAGTTGCATACCAAGAGTAGGATATGTGGCACTTAGATATGAAGAATGCATTTCTACACGGAAATCTAAATAAAGAGACAACTTTCGTCATGATAGAGTGAAAGGGAACTAACGAATAAGATACGAAAATTAAAAAAGGCTATCTATGGTCTCAAACAATCATCGAGGGCGTGGTTTGATAAGTTTAGTAAGGGTACAATACCCTTAGGATATCAAGGAAGTGAGAATGATCATATCTTATTTATTAAAAGGAGTAAGAAAATATCTATTTTAATTATTTATATTGATAATATTATTATTACAGGTGATGATCTTGAAGAAATTATAATGCTTAAAGAGAAACTACATCAACTCTTTGATTTGAAGGACTTGAGCTGACTACATTATTTTTTGAGAATAGAAGTACTCTATTCTAGCATAGGTATATTTTTAACTCAAAGGAAGTATACCATGGACGTTATACTAAAGGATACAAAAATGATAGACTATAAGAGGAGTGATGCCCCTATGATGATGAAAGGTATGAAAACATGAGCAAGTATCAATGTTGAGTGGAAAAATTGATTTATCTTACCATTACTCATCGTGATATTGCTTATGCTATGGAAATGACGAGTAGATTTATGCATTCCCCCTCAAACGCTTATATGTAGGTTGTTTATCATATATTAAGGTATCTAAAAACTATTGATCATGGAATTTTATATACTAATAAAGGTCACCTTAAGATCGAAGTATTTTAAGATGTTGATTGGGTAGGCTCTCTTGATGATAGAAAATCTACTTCTGGGTACCTTATATTGATAAGTGGAAATATAGTTTCGTGAAAGAACAAGAAACAAATTATAGTAACAAGATTAAGTGCAGAAGCAGAATATAGTCATTGCTTAAGGAATGTGAGAGGGACTCCCATTGAAATCTCTTATGAAAGAATTATATAGGAATTAGGAGGTTCTATTTATTTTAGTGTGATAGTAAGGCTGCCATACAGATGGCTTCTAATCCTATTTATCATGAAAGAACAAAACATTTATCACTTTGTAAGGGAGAAAGTAGCTAATAAAGTGTTCGAGTTGATTTATGACAAATCTGAAGACCAATACGCTGACTTTCTTACTAAGGCACTCAACCAAACCAGTCTTTTAAATGTTCTTGGCAAGTTGGGAGTTATCAGCCTCTTTTACCCAACTTGAGGGAGAGTGTTGAGAAGAGATGCAAATCTACTCATGGCATGCTTAACATTTGTTAAAGTTATAAAGATTTTAAGCATGTAGTGTAATCAGTTGTTAAAAATCCTAAGTGAAAAGGAAAGAATAGAGGGGGCAGCAGCTTCTGCATCTAACCCAAAATCCTTTATGTATTGTATACCGATGATTGAAGACTGATAAAAATATTCTTTTTCAACAGAAATTTCCATATTGCTCAAGATCCTTGCCTTACCTTACCTTACCTAAGCCTTCCTCCACACTAGGTGGGGTAAGACTTCCTAGGAGGTCATGCATCCTAGTACCAGTTTTACCCAGGCATGCTTAGCTTCAGAGTTCATATGGGATCCTGTGCATTCATGCTGGAAACACTGGCACCCTTAAGACCCAACAAAGTTCTACGGTGGTTGTCAGCTACCTAACGCAACTCTCCTTTATCCAGGCATTGTATCAGCCATGCAAGAGTGATCCCTAAGATGTGAAAAGAAAATTCCTATCCAGGCATAATCAGAAGACTGAAGATTGACATCTTAGCAAGTATTTTAATCAGAGAACAGTAATTTTGTACTTCTTGTAAATAAAGAGACAGATAATGTATTAAATCAGTACATATGCAAGTAATCCTTCAACCTGGTTTTCACTTCCTACTTCTAAGCTTAAGGGTTGAGAAAATTGGTTGTGATAACAAAACAAAGTTTTATAACACTGGCATATAAAGCCATATGCAAGAAATTTATCAAAAGAAATCTGCTAAACAACAGCATAATAAACTATTATGATTATAAGTACCATTTTGGCGAATCTTTGCGCATTGTTGAACAACACAAACTCCAATCTCTTGAAATGTTTTAGAAACTTCACCCTGAGGATCTGCTACAACTTCAGGTGTTCCACTATCACCGGATGCTGAAAGCTGTCAACTAAGCTGGCTTAATTTGACTTCAGATGCTGGGTAAAACATTGAATTGAGTGGATAATATCACAAAATATTCTGCAATGGAGGAACCCTGGCTGTATAACAGCAGGACGCCCATGACATCCAGACGGTTTTAAGTCTTAATGTGAGATGGCAGACACCAGTAGTAGCATCAGTGAAATATTGTTTTGGAATGTTTTCAAACAAATCATAATATCTTAACACAATGTTCACAAATTTCAAGAAAGTAAAATAGAAATAATTAAGAATATTATTTCGAAAATAATATGAACTTAAAGGATACATGAAATTTCCATTAAAACATGACTATTTCAGACAGTGTTTGCCTAGAAAGTTCACCTCACATTGGTATGTAGGTAACGTTTCAAAATATATGCTTGAGAAAGTTGCTAGATAAAGGACTTGGCAGCTTAACAAGTCCAGGCTGTCATATCCCAAAATATAAAATAAATTGGTGATCTATTTCGTTGTCTTTTTCCTGTTCTTGTGCACAATAAATTTAGAAAACCCAATGTATATTTGTGCAAGATTTAAACCCAATGGAAACTAAGTAACTCAAATTCCCTCCCCTACCTTCATATTTAAACTAAATTGGCAACGTCATTAGCTTCTCTCTGCTCTTGCCTACTTTTAGGCCTCATCTAGAGAAGTGTAAAGAGAGAGGCATGAACAAATAGTTGAATTGTTAAGGATGGTGAAGGACTTAAAGTGTAGTGAGAGAGTGAATGAACCAAATCTACAAAAGCAACAATCGTTCACATGGCAAAGGTCATGTAGCACATACTGTTGATCTGATAGGGAGATCAAAGAGGTATGGGATGCCAAACTGTTGAACCACCTGCACTTGAAATCAGAACTATCAAATAGTAGTGTCAGACGATAACTTCAAATAAATGTAAGACTGAGATAAGCGCTGAATGCATGCCTGAGAACCTGAACCTTTACCGAATGGGTAATAACGGTTTCCTTCAGCATCAAAGTAACACATGTTTTCAACAACAGCAACACATGGAACCTGTTAAAAAATTAAAGAAAAGGCTACCACCTAAAAATTTATAATAATATAAAGCAAGAATTAACTACCAGAGTGTACTAGAATTCACAATTTTATCGTTGTCGCTTTGTGAGAAAATGTACATGAAAACCAGTCATCTAACCTGTTATGTCTTTTAAATCCATGAACCAAGATTAAACGACCAGATGAATGGTGTTCAGAACAAGAGTTTGCAAAGTCTGCCAGTTTGAAAACTTAACCTTCTTGCTAATGACATAATCCCCTTGAAGGTAATTTTTTCACTTTTTTCTTGCAGAGACAGATCTGAGGTGTGAATATTCTAGATCACACTAGACAGTAAAAATGTGTGTTGAACAATTCAAAGGAGGAATTCTTACAGAAATTAAAGAATAGAACCACGCATTGCCAGCAGTGTGTTAAATGTAATAGGCAGCACTGGCCCGTGCACTTGGTATGGGTGGCGTGGGCCACTAGGGCCCGCAGCCACTTGCTGAACGGCTACTTGCTGGCCAACGGCTAGTTGCCTGGCCACCAAGTAGCCGTTGGAATCCAACGGCTAGTGCTGGCCAAGCTTGGCCAGTACTTGCTGCCCCTCCTTTGCTGCCTCTTTTTCTTCTGTATTTTGCTGTGTACAAACCTCTATATATACTCCATCTTCATATCAATAAAATATGCTATCTTACACAGCCTTTGTTTGTGATTTGACCTCTTTGTTTTGACTCTTGTTAGCTTCTATTGTATTCTTTATATGTGACATCCATATTCGGATGTTTTGAGATCTTGTCGATTTGACAAATTTCAATGTTGGCGATTCGACCTTCGATTATCAACAATTATTTACACAGTGTTCAAGGGACTTTAGTCACGTAAAGATAAAGTTTATGCTAACAAAGTTCAATATATGGAACAGGTAGTGAGTTTGAGGTGTACAGGCATTCTGGGATGGGACATGTCACTGAGGGAGGACATGGAAAACAACAAGGACTGATTTCTGCTCCTTCGATGACACATCAATGTCATTGTACTGCTGGTTCCTACTAGTTTTAATAAAGCAGCATGAGGATGAGAGGAAGAAAATCCACGAAAGGAGTCTAAGAGCAGCTTGAGGGTTATGCCTGAATAAAATAATTGAACGCATCCTTGGCAACAAGTTCCAAGGAAGCCACATGCACACAACCCTCGCATCACAGGAAATCCATAGCAAGGTGTCAACAGTATCATCAATTATTAGAATGCAAACTTCCACCTACTTCTAGGCAAGTATCAAACTCTTTAAATGTCTTGTGGCATAGTTTAAGTTTCAACCAAAACTATAGCGCTTCAAAAACAAACCTTGAACTCAGGAATGTAATGAAGTAAACTTTGCACACACGCACACAATACATGCAGGCCCACAAGGACACTTACGTTGAAATAATTAATCTATTGATGAATCTCACTAGAAATGCAATAACCAGCCATAGAAGAACAGCTAGAGGCTGCCACCTCTTTCTTATTTTTCATGAGGGTTCATAATCATATTATAGCACATATATAGAGACTTTATAACTTGAAAGATGGAACTATCCCTCAACAAATATAATTCAAATTACATGTTGGATTGGATGTGATCTGAATGGATCTCATCCAAACTTACCCTCAAGTTGGGAGAAAGATGCCCATGACTCCTAACTTGCCAAGCACATTTGAAGACTCATCCTATTGATTGCTTTTATTAAAATATCAGGCTGCCTTTGTTAAAATATCAGCATACTTATATGCGGACTTTACCTAGATCAACTTGAACACTTGGTTGGCTACTTTTTCCTCATGAAGTGACAGTCAATCTCAATATGTAATGTTTTGTTCTTTCATGATAGATAGGATTAGAGGCAATTTGTATGGCTTCTTCACAGTCATAATAAGGAGGAATATGGAGTCTCATGTTTCTATGTCTAAACTCTTTTATAAGACACTTTTAACCATAGTCCTTCACACATCTCTTCAGCAATTACTTTATATTCTACCTATGCACTAGATCTTGCTACTTGTATATCAATAAAATTTGTTTGTTTTTACATGCAGCATATTTGATATGAGTGAAGAATTGTAGTTCATCCCATAAGCCATGCAATTCAGCATAATACTCATTTATTGTTTGACTTTCTTGGTGACACTTTCATATTTTTTCTAGTATATCATATTCCTTTGCAACAGTTTTCCTCCTCGAATAACCTTTAGAAACTGTCTTCCAAATTTTTGTGGGAGGATGGTTTTATGATGCGTGCATTCCATTTAATGCAACAAATTCTTTTCATTTTTAAGCAATGACAGATGTCATTGCTAACATTGGTGTAAAGTATAAGATGTCATCTTATCAAAAGTTGAGAGGGAAACTATTATATAAGACTGTTCTTAAAGTGTAAGAATATTATTCGACTTTAAGAGAGTCATGAAAAGAGAAGGGATGTACCATCATGGTAGACGAATGGATAGATAGGCGAGAAAGGACTTTGTTAACTTTTCTTGCCTATTGTCCTAAAGTACTTATGTTTTTGAAATCTCTAGACATTTCAAAGGAACAACATTCTGTAGAAGTTCTAAGGCATGAATTTGATAAGGTGATATTAGAGGTTAGGCTTGAAAATGTAGTCTAATTAATTACAGATAATGCAACTAACTATAAAGCAGTTGGAAAGGAGTTAGTTGATACTTATGAAACTTTTTATTGGACACCATGTGCACCCCATTGTTTACATCTCATATTGGAGGATATTGGAGAAACAGATGAGGTGAAGGAAGCAACAGAGTGTTGTCAAGATATCACAAAATTCATCTTAGTCATGCTTTTGTATTATGTATGATAAAGACATATTCAAATGATACAGAGCTCTTTCGTACATGTGTTACTTGGTTTGTAACTAATTTCTTATCAGGACAGAGTATTCTAAAATAAAAGCAAGCCTTAAAGAGAATGTTTTCGTTAGATGAGTGACAGTAGTTTGCAGACTTACCTCAAAATAGAAGGAATAGAAAATTGAATGAGATTTCATATACATGATTTAGGAGTACATTTTGGAACTCTTGTATTAGACTATTAAGGATCACATGTCCTTTAGTAAAAGTTTTGAGGTGGGCTGACAACGAGAAGAAGTCATCTATGAGTTATCTTCATGAAGCCATAGATAGGGCTAAAGAAGCTATTAGAAGCAACTTTAATGAAATAAAGACAAATTATGCGCCGTGTTAAATATTATCGATAATAGATAGAATAAACAGTTGCATCAACCTATTCATGCATCAACTTACTACCTAACTCCAGCATTTAGGTATTCTGTAAGCTTTAAAAGGGACGGTGAGGTTAATTGAAGCATCATTGATTGCATTGACATATTGGTCCTTAATGAGAGTAAAGCATATGCTATACATTGAGAGATGAAGATCTATGATAATGCTCTTCACTTGATGGGCTTGCTTGTAGCTATTCACAACCGTAATAATATGTGTTCAAGTAAAGTGTTTATCTTAATATTTAATTTTCTTACATCTTATATTTATTGTGGAATAACTCTTTATATTTGTCCTTTTTTATTAGATGTTTGGTGGAATAGGTTTGGAAGTGATTGCCCAAACCTAAGAGATTTTGCAATAAGAGTTTTGAGTCAAACCTGCAATGCAACTGGCTGTGAAAGGAATTGAAGTGTCTTTGAACATATTCACATAAAAAAGCGCAACAAGTTGGAACATAAGTGGCTCAATGACCTAGTTTTATTCCGTTGTAACATGCGACTCCAATAAAGGTAATAAAGGATTACTTATAGATTAAGTATTCAATTCAATGTTTATTTTATTTAATTATTAATGTTATTTACTTATCTTTCTTGTAGGCAATTAATAAAGTTAAATAGGAAGGACAACCAATTTGATCCAATAAGTCCGAACAAATCTTAGAGGAGTGGATTATGAAAGATAGTGAAGCAAATATACTCCTACCTAAAGAAGACATTTAATGAATTAATTTGGAAGGAACGCAACAACATCAAGGGAGCGATGATTTTGAACCTGCACATGGTGATGATCTTGAACCAGGAGGAGATGAAGATTATTTAGTTGATCATGATTACAATATGTAATGTAATTCTTTTTTCAATTATGAAAGTTTTAATTTGTTTTGCTAAAGATGTATTGCTTAAATGCTTTATGCATTAAAATTGAATGGTGATTGATGAATATGTACTCAATTTATGCATTATATGAATTATTTTCAATTTACGTGATTTTTTTAGATTTTTCTAATTTTTTAGTATTAAACAACGATACGAGACAATAAGATACGATACGTATCATGGACCAAAATGATACATAATACGATACGCATCAAACAACGCTGCATCTAACGCCTTACTTTTATCAATCATCCTCCCTTTTTTCATGATTCCTTGATAAGGAGAAGTGATGTGGATGACTTAAAAAAATTCACCTCACACTCCACACTCAAGATGCAATCTGCATCTTCCTTCGTTTGTAACTTAGGGGCACATTTCTTACTATCTCACCTTTGATCGGCTTCTACATTCGAATTTCAGCACCCAGGATGATTAATATTGGGGATCTACACCCTTATAGATCTGATACCATGTTGAAATAATCAATCTATTGATGAATCTCACATAGAAATGCAATAACCAGCCATATAAGAATGGCTAGAGGCTGCCGCCTCTTTCTTATTTTCATTAGGGTTTCTAATCATATTGCAGTACATATAGAGAGAGAGAGACTTTATAACTTGAAAGATGAAAGTATCCCTAAACAAATATAATTAAAAAGACATGTTGGATTGGATCGAATCTGAATGGATCTGATCCAAACCTATAACTCCTCAGCAACCTATACACGCAAACATCCCACATGCATGTAAGCACGCACACATGCATGGGCACGTATATGCACACAACACACAAAACATATATATACATATATATATACATATATATATATATGTATATATATATGTATATATATATATATGTATGTATGTATATGCATATGTATATGTATATGTATATGTATGTATGTATGTATAGAGCAACTACTCAGCTCTGCTCTGCAACAACTCAGCTATACCGTGCAACATCACTCATCTTATAATTGGTTTGATGCTTAATGGAAGTCCTACAAAATGTTTATGCGTGCCACTTAAAGCTCAACACACAGTCCCGGAGTTGATGGTGGTTTGGGAAGCATAACTTTTACAGCTGTAGTAGAAATATTCCAATACAAGTGGCACTAGAAAACTCAAGATGGCATACCATACCTTAAGCTTAGAAAACATACGAACTCCTTTGGCAACATCTATAAAAGATAGCTTTTGGGGAGTTGTAACAATCACAGCTGCAGTGAAGGGAATAACCTGGGAATCAAATTACTAATGCTTATCTAAGTTAATTTGTACAACATAAACTCTAATTGACAGAGAAACAAGGCAAGCATCATAACCCAGAGACACTTACCTGGCACAAAGTAAGATGTATATCACCAGTTCCGGGAGGCATGTCAACAACAAGGTAATCTAGCTCTCCCCTGTAAATTTATGGAGTCATGATTGAGAGTCAGAGACATCAACGAAGATAAATTTAGTTATCCACAAAGGCACTTTGTTAAGATGGCACACAAGAATACACACGCACATATGCATGCGCACACATACACAGACATAAATACATACATAAATACATATATGTGTGTATATATATAGTGGATATAGCAGTCCGCTATATTGCTTGTAACAGCGCAATTAGCTTCGAAATGGGATGCCCATTAACTTGCAACTGCTACAGCGCCACTATTAACTACTTAGTATGTATATATATATATATATATATATATATATATATATATATATATATATATATATATATATATGTCGTGTGTAGCTGAGAGAGAAAGTTTATGCATGTGTGCATGCATGAGCTTCAGTGTGTGTGCATGTGCGTGAATGTGCCTACAAAGATAGGGTACTCCTGTAATATCCTCTCCTATATCTAAACCATTGGATGAGGTCCCATATGATGTTCAGATGAAGCAATCAAAGGATAGTTACTGCATGATATGCATGCATTTAGGCGAAGCTTCATATTTACCAAAAGTTTATAATTCATGCATGTAATTAACTTGTCAGGCTACATCTCTGCAACAGGACACATATTACGAAAAATCCACTTAAAAGGGTGTGACTAGACATTACCAATTCCGGGTAAACCGGTACCAGCAATTCCAAACAGTCGATTCTGATTTCCCGGAACAAGGAACCCAAACCAAATCGAAACTGGGCTGATTCTTATCCTAGTTTGGAACTGGTGGTTCCAATTCTGGTTGAGTCAGGAACTGGCCAAAATCATAAAAAGATTTGAATTTAAAAAATGAAAAACATATGAAACTAGTAGGTTGACCTCATCCCTGTTCAATAGAAGATGGAACTGGAACTGAATCGAGTGTTTCCTAGTTCCAGTTTCACCGGTTCATTCCGGTTGAAACCGTTAGGCCGGTTTGGTGGCGCTTCAACCACCTTTCTACATTTTTACATATAAAAAGTGTTTCTACGGGGAACATAGCAACACAAGATAAACCTTTTGATACTTAGTTCATGGACGAAGCGGCCATGAGCCGCTTCATTCGTGATATCAAATGCACCCTTAGAGATTGCTAGGGCCCATGGCAGTGCCTGGTATTATTAACTCAGTGTTCTGACTATTTAGTGTGAACACTCATTGGAAGTAAAGTTAGGATCCAAATGAGCCCATTTTTGACAAAAATAACAAATAAGTATCTGCACGTGCTAGTCTGACCCGTCTCCTGTGTTTTTGTACATGTAGAGGGCCATGTTAAAAGAGGCACTCTATTACAAATTGTTATGAAGTGGAATGATAATCCAGACACAAAGAAAAAATAACATTTTATTCAAATGAGAGTATATATAAATGCTGATCTTCATACTGCTTGTTAGATTGAAAGATACCTTTCAAAATGAATAAGATGCCGATTATGTTGACACCCCTCTAGCCATTGGAAATTCCTAACTGCTAGTGAATGGCCACAATTACTGCTAGTAAATAAGACACCTCAACAGTACTCAATGGCTACAACTGCATTGATAAGGGAATCGGATGAAGTTTCTATTTATTTATTTTCACTTTTATTAGACATGCATAGATTGATCCCGGCTTCTGAACACTGATTAATGTCTTACCACAATGAGAAAAGTTCCCATCTAAAAGTTTCCTGATAAAATGAACATTCAATATGGAGAGAGCATCAGGTTAAATGTTCTATAGTTCCTCCATTATGCAAAGAGGAGATTTTCTGGCAATAGTAAATTATAAAGAGGTAACATGTTTGTCTGGCAGACAAAGATAGATACAAGGTTCAAATTGACAACAGAATAGCAAACCAAGATTTTCTGGTTTATATTCCAGGTTTCAAAAGGTTGGCAACAAGAGCATGTTTTTACCACTCAGCAGTAGTAAGTAGCTGATTGATAACCCCTCATTTCTAACAGTCGATTTTCAGGAGAGACCATTGTTGGTAAACTTGGACCATAAACATCAGCATACGGAAATCTTAGGTGAATTCAACAACTTTATGTTGTCGACTGAAATTTCAAAAGAGATACTGCTTGGCCAATAAAAGACTATAACAAATTGAACATATATAAAGTTCTTTTATGAAAGTAGATAACATGAACCTAATCTATTGTTGTAATTTCACAAAATTTGTTAGATATAAAATATGAACATATGTTTGATATGTATGGCACCACTCTTATAATGTATATGATTATTTATGAGGAAATTTTAGAACACACACATTTAGAAAGTGTACAAGTGACAAGGAAAATACTATAGCGAAGAGGTCTGGCAGTAAGAGAGATTTATTCGACAAACAAAACATATGAAAAGAATGTCTGACATAAGTCACCATTTTGGGCTTTTTATTTCATAAATCCTGTCCTAAATTTACATAAAGAAAAAGACAATGACAAATGTGACTTTTGGGCAATATTCAGCACATGCCATGACCAACAAGAAAACTTGAACCCTATCGTACTTCAGCGATTACTGTGCTCCCGTGAACCTGATCACATCCCTGTGATCAAATCACTAACAGTGTTGAATTGCTGTGAAGTTTTCTAACAAGAAAGAGCTCTTGTAACTAAAGCAGCTAGAGCCATAGCACAGGGAACTAGTTGACAGACCAAGGGTAACATTGAGGAATACAAACTAAGAAGAATACAATTTGCAGATAGAAGATATACAAAATGAAGAAATTATATTCACAAAAAATATGGAAAAGAAATAATTAATAATGCATTTCAGTTTTGATACATTAAAAAAAGGACCTATGGAGAGAAGTACCTTGGTGTATGTTATTTGTGGATCACATTATATTAATGGATGAGTCTAGGAAAAAATAATAAGAAATTGGAACTATGAAGAGAAATATTAGAAAATAAAGGCTTCTAACTTAGTAGAACAAAGATTGAATATATGGAATGCAAATTTGATCGTTTGGTTACTTCATGTGACACAAAAATAAAGATTGACACGTATTGCATCCCTCATAAGGAAAGTTTTAAATACTTAGGATCAGTTTTTCATAGTGATCAAAAAATCAATGGAGATGTTACACATAGAATTAATACACATTGGTTAAAATGGAGAGGTGCATCAAGTATTCTATGTGACGAAAAGCTACCATTAAAGTTGAAAGATAAATATTATAAAGCAGCAATTAGATCCGCTATGTTATATGATTTTGAGTGTTCAGTTAATCATCAACAGCAGAAATGAAGATGTTGATATAGATGAGTGGCCACACAAGGAAAGACCATATACATAACAAGGTTATTAGAAACAAATTGGAAGTGACACCAATAGATGATAAATGATAAAAAGTTGTTTAAGATAGTTTAGACATAGAAAGACAACCAAAAGAAGTTTTTGTAAGAAGTTATGAGGAACTAGACGGTAAAAATGTTAAAAGAGGAGGAGAAAGACCACAAAAGTGTTGGTACCAATGTTGTCTGACGCGTATCGTATCGTACTTTAATATTAAAATAATGTAAAAATTAATTAAAAATCAATAAAAATTAGTAAAAAATCAGGAAAAAATCAGGAAAAATCTGATAATTGCTTTAAATTCATATAATATAAGTTTAGTATAGATTGAGCATTCAACATTGAACAATTGCATCCAAATTTATATATTTTGAATCCAAAAAATAAAATACAGACAGTTTACACTACAGTTACATATAATGTTACATTTTACAAATTGTAATCAGGATCGTCAACTAAATAATCTTCATCTTCTCCTTGTTGCAGATCCTCCTCATCATCATCAGCCACGCCCACACCTTCTTCTTCAAAATCAAATTCTTCATCTCCATAATGTTGTTGCGCTCCTTCCAAATTAATCCAGGCAACGTTTTCTTCTGTTAGGAGGGCATTTTCTTCAGTGTCTTCAATAACCCAATCTTCTAATATATCAAAATTATCCAAACTTATTGGATCGAACTGACTTTCTTCTCTATTTACTTTTTTTAATTGCCTACGACACAAACAAAGATAAACAATTAGTAAGTAATAATTGTAATATTAACAATTGAAAACTGAAGTTAAACAATATTGAATTGAAAATTTAAAAGTAATACAACATTACCTTTCACGAAGGCACATGTTACAACGAATATAAACCAAATCATTAAGCCTTTTGTGTTCCAACCTGTTGCGCTTTTTTGTATGGATGTGTTCAAAAACACTCCAATTTCTTTCACAACCTGTTGCACTATAGGTTTGGCTTAAGACTCTGACTACAAAATCTCTAAAGTTTGGACAATCACTTCCAAACCTGTTCCACCAAACATCTATAAAAAAATACAAACATTAGAGACATAATAATCCACAGTAATGTAATATGCAACTTAAATATGAAAATAAACAATTTACCTGGACGCATCGTAGTGCGGTTGCGAATTGCAACAAGCAAACCCATCAAGTGAAGAGCATTATCATATATCTCCATCTCTCGATGTATCGCATCTGCTATGCTCTCATCAAGGACTAATCTGTCGATACAATCAATGATTCCTCGATTAACCTCACCATCCCTTTTGAAGGTTCCTGAGTACCTGAATGATGAGTTTAGATAATATGTTGCTGCATTAATAGGCTAATGCAATTGTTTATTCCATCTACTATCAATTATTTTCCACACGGGCACATAATCTCTCTTTTTTCTATTAAAATTATTTCTGATGACTTCTTTTGCCCTGTCCATGGCTTCATAAAGGTAGCCCATAGATGGTTTCTCCTCACTATCAGCCAATCTCAAAACTTTCACTAAAGGACAAGTAATTTTCAATAATCTGACACATGCATTCCAAAATGAACTTCTAAAAACTGTTTCTGCAATCTCATTCAACTTTCTATTTCTTCTATTTTAAGGCAACTCTTCAAATTGTTGCCACTCATATGAGGAGAACATTCTCTTCAAAGCTTGCTTCTGTCTCACAATACTTTGTACAGATAAGAAGTTTGTTGCGAACCGAGTTACAGTTGTGCAAAGAAGCTCTGCACCTTCTGTATATCTCCTTATCATACACAAAACAAAAGCATGGTTGTAAATGAATTTTGTAATATCTTGGCAACACTCAGTTGTTGCCTTTATTTCATCCATCTCACCAATGTCCTCGAGGATGAGATCTAAACAATGGGTTGCATATGGTGTCCAGTAGAAAGTCTCATAAATATTAGCTAACTCCTTCTCAGTTGCTTTGTAGTTAGCTGCATTATTTGTAATCAATTGGACCACATTTTGTAGCCCAACCTCCTGTATAATCTTATCAAATTCTTCTCATAGGATCTCTACAGTGTGCCTCTCTTCTGACATGTCTAGAGATCTCAAAAACATGAGTCCTTTAAGACAATATACAAGAAAGTTTAGCAATGTCTTTCCTCACCTATCGGTTCATCCATCTGCCATAATAGTGCATCATGTTTCCTTCCACGACTGTCTCAAAGTCAAACAGTATTGTTGCACTTCAATTACGGTCTAATCTAATATCTTCCCTCTCAACTTCTCATAAGTGGGCATCTTATATCCTGGACCAATGTTTGCAATTGCATCTGTCATTGCTTGAAAATGAAAACTGTTTGCTGCATTAAATGGAATGCATGCATTATAAAACCATCTTCTCACTGCAAGGTCTGCCTGATCATGCAGTTGTTCTGAAGCCATAGCAGCACGAATTCCTAGTTGAGCACCAGGTGTAGTGGAAAGAGAAAAGAACGAATGTATGCTAGAAGAAGAAGCTCTTCCTCTACTCCTTCCTGAACTTCCTCTTCTGCCACCTCTAAAGTCTTCAGCTACAACCCTCTTTCCTCTAGTAGGTGCTCGTGAGCTGCTACTACCAATCTCTGTTCTAGCATCTAAAGGCAAACTATCAATGAATCCAAATCCAGTGGCAGTAGTATCATCAGCTTCTTCATACATCTGAAAATCATCCTTTTGTTGTCTCCGTTCTTGTATGTTCTCAATCCTCTATAGGCATTGCCATTTAATACCTTCTGACAAACTTCTAACTCTGCTTGTGCATGGAGCAACTTCTTTTCTGGTTCCTGTTAGGTGGTGTTTCAACCATGAAATTCCACCACTAACCACCTTTTCACAAAAAAAGCATCTGATTTTTAACCTTGAACCCTCAACTGGTATACCCCACTGCCATGCCGGATCATCAGACTTTGAATGAGAGTCTCTACCACCCCTTCCTGCCATCTCAATTGAGTACTTTAATTCAAACAAAAACCTGAAAATAAAAGCACTTCGTAAATCCCCCAATCTTCAAATAACACTCAAATCGAGTGTCTCCCACTTCATGAATGCAATAAAAATCGTATACACACACTTAATAACTTCATATTTTATCATTCAAAAAAAAAACCGAAATAACACAGAAAAAAACAAATATAAAGGAAAAAAATGGAAAAAACATTAAAAATATACTAAAATTCGAGTTTAGAGGCTTGCACGGACACCGTAGGACATGATTTTGGAGCTTTGAACACTAAGGAGGCAAAAACCGGCTCTTAGGGAGCTTGAGAAACCCAAAAAGAGAGAAAACCCGCGATAAATCACGGGTTTCAGTAGGCCAGGGACCCTTTATAAGGGTCCCAGATACGGGCAATACGCACCGTATCGTGCGATACGGGCTGTATCGCACGATACGGTGCGATACTCTGGGTTTCACGATATGGGCTCCCGTATCATATCGTGCGATACGATACGTATGGTACGGTGCGATACGGATAACACTGGTTGGTACGAAACAATAAAGAATGATCTAGCTTATGTTGAGTTCATTGTTATTATGGCATGTGATCGAGCTCTATGGAAACAAAGAATCCAAGTAGTCGACCCCATCTAGTATGGGTAAAGGCTTAGTTATTATTGTTGTTGTATACATTAAAAAAAGGTGATGTTGTAGTTATTGGACTATATGTAGCGTGTCAAGTTTCATTCCTAAAAGCATTTTAGGTGCATTTATATCATGAAGATTTGAAGGGAAACATCATTCCCTCAAATGCTTCCCATCAGAAATGGAAGAACACCTGGTGGAAATGCATGTTGAGAAAACGAATGTCATCTGGCCAGAGTGTCCAAAATGACAACACTGTAGCAAAGGTTTGGTGATCCATCTAGATGGGGCCTAAGTTTTCTATATGCCCACTTTCATAAGAGAAAAACAAGTAAGCATTGCTCTCCATTCAGTCACTTTGTCTACACAATAGTACTAAGTAATAGTCCCCCCCCCCCTCTTTTACATTCATAACTATAAAATGGTTTCATGTTCTTAGGTAAAGTATATTTTCTTTCAATATTCATCTATTGTAGCTTCCATGTTGTTAGCCAACTCGTGCACGCTAAGATTCTTCCAGTACACGAATTCATTTTCCATGTAGCATATTGAGAGCCCTTCTCTTCTGGTTGACAAATTTCACTATTAAGGTACTTTAGTTTTGCAGTTTCTAGGATTGTTAACAGAAACGTCCTTTTTGTGTAATTCTCCCATCGAACTTATGAAGGTGGAGGGAAAACAAATTAAAAGTAAAAGCCATACCTTGCAACTGGAGACAGCTACTATGTTTGAAATATTCTTCAATCCCTTGGGGAGCTCCGCAGCAAACATATGTTTTGCAGGTTGGGCACACATCTGAACGTTAACTTTACTAACCCAAGGAAGTGATCCCACCACTTCATTTGCTTTCTGCTCAAACTGTCAAAAATGAAATGTTCTGGATAATCTACACAACTACTGTTGAACTGAGCACAACCTAGTCAAATTTGCCTAGGCAAGATCCGATTTAAAAATAAATAGTTGAGAAGGTCCATTCAGCGCTCTTATGACTCTGATGGGATATGGAATGGAAATGATTTAACTGACTGATTGCAGTACATATTGTACCTTGGACATAGCTTGAGCAGAAATGGAGTTTGCATACCCAATTTTGCTTTTCCCTTAATAGCAAAACCATTTCTAGACAGATTCATTCACAGTGCCAGGATTTCAGGAGTCTTTCATGCACTATGGTTCTGTGTCAGTCCCTTTCGTATTGTTCTAAATTATATGCATGGATAGGTATCATCTTCCTAAATGAATAGATATACATCACGCATTACAGAGGGCATAACATGATAAGACATACTTTAATGATTTCCAATATTGCCTCCGAGAATCGGTACATTTCTCACAGTTGCTAATGATGCACATGCAGCCATTTTTTATTGTATGAAACTATCACCCAACTACTTAATTCAATGCTCCATTAGATTTTGCCTGTACCACATGTCAATTGGGAGAGATATTAGGATTTCATAGTTTTGGCATGTATATTCATGATAATACCATGTCTAAAGAGAAGCCTCAATCATGCACACGTGCAACGGAATGAACCCAAAACCTAGGTTAGTAATGTACAAAAGGTATAACATAGTCTTGCCAAGTTCCTTATCGAGCCTACCTGCCAGAAAGTATATAAGTGAATACGAAATCTTTGAAATCCAGAAAGTGAAATACAAGAAAAGTACTCCAAATATAGAAGATATATTAGGAAGAAATGGCTTTACCATATCTTTGATTGGACATGCGGGTGTTGTAAGCTCCAACCGGAAGGAAACCTGAAATAAATTATTTAATCATCTTCAATGACTCTCTCTATCTCTCTCTGGGTGCCCTTCATTCGTCTCCTGCCTGATGACTCACTCATGTGTGTGTGTGCACATGGGTGCTCATGTCTGCATGTGTGTGTCCACAAAAAAGAACATTTTACCAAGCAACCACAAGTACCTCCCCCACGGTTTCATCAATGAGCAAATCCTTTACAAATCCACATGAAACAATGTCTGTACCAAAATCTGGATCAATAATTTGGGAGAGTGCAGTCAGCACATCCTTTTCAGCATTATCCCTAGACAATTTTGCAGAACCAACTGCACAACAAAGAAATTTGACATTTAGGAGGCATAAAGATATATAAAAGGAAGTACATTCTATGGAAGATCGTGATCCATCACGATTAAATTTGAGGCTACTTACAAGCAAAACCCTATTTTCTAACTTTTACTTCAGATAGCATTTAGATACATCCAGTCATGTATAGCAGCAATCAGTACAACCATATAAAACGAAGTGTGAAATGGATTTTGGAGTAAATTTTGTGGCCACATGTAAACAAAATTCATTTCAACTTTTCTTCAGACTGTTCAGATACATGTATTCACTGTACAGCATACAGTATAATCGTATTAAATGAAGAGTAAATTGGATTCTTGAAGAACCACTCACACATGCACACATAGACACACAAAAAAGCAAATGGTCATTAACATGAAGTCCGGTTAGTAAGATTTTCAACTCTCTCCCTACTATCTAGATAGCAGTGGATTTAGACAAAAAAGGAAAGGAGAAAGAAGTCCACTTATTAACTTCGGAAGAAATAATTCATAAACATAACAACTTTCAGACTGAGGTCCAAATGTTAAGAACTTATACCAGCCCTACGCTTACCATACCTTTCATGAAGCAATATTTCCTGAGGAAAGCTACACTTTTCGACGTATCCAAAGCCTCTTCTTCACCAATATTCAGATATATCACCCAAATACTGATTTGTTACTACATCCTCGATACTTAATAACTATCACTCACACTTGCATATACATGAAGACACTATGCATACACGTGCGTTGCACACACTGCATAGAAAACTATGGGAATAACCAAGGATTAAAATCAGGATAAAAGTCTATCACTATCATTCTTCAATGTTTAGTTTCACAAAACACAAATAAAAAGTGAGCATTCTCATATATTTGGACATAATACAAACAATCCCCAGAAGCACCTTCTTGAACATCTATTGACCAAGCAACCAATCGCTAATCATTACAAAACCAAACACCTTGATGATTTCAATAATATGCAAGGTTATATCACTGAAATTAGTTTTTCCTCTTAAAAGGTAATTAGTTGCAGTTAAACCAAACGAAAGCGATGTTTCCTGCACTTAACACAAAAAGTACCTTCAATTGAAGCAGCTTTCGCTGAAACTACATGCCAGTGCAGCCTACGAAAGGATGGGAAACTGATTCGATAGCTGGGAAATCGATTTCTCACTGTACCAGAGCATGATCTAATGTGGACAATCTCTGCACAATCTGAACTCATCAGAACTCGACAAACAGAGAGAGAGAGAGAGAGAGAGAGAGAGAGAGAGAGAGAGAGAGAGAGAGAGAGAAAGAGAGAGAGAGGGACACCTTTACATTTGGGTGTGATGGTGAAGAGGGTGGTAGGATTTCCTCTGAGAATCTGGACTTCCATGAGAGAGAGAGAGAGAGAGAGAGAGAGAGAGAGAGAGAGAGCTGAAGGGCGGAAGTCAGTGATGAAATCAACCAAAGCAGAACGCACTGAAGGCCTTTTAACTGAACGAAAGGCTAGCGTTATCGTTGAAGGTAACATGGTTACGAGATTGCCCCTGGTGCGACCCAAATTCATCGAGTTTGCTAACTCGTTATCCTTCTCCGTGTATATCAACGATATTTTGAAAATAATGTCACAATTTATGCGATACTGATACACGATTCCACGATTGCCATGATGTAGTTGTTGTCTTTTTTATCTTAATTCATCATATTTAGCATCGGATCCATCATTTAGCTTTCCTTAGTTTCCTATTTAATCTTCCATTAGTTCTGCATTATAGTCATATTAGTTAATTCAGGTTCCATATTAACTCTTCCTTTAGTGGTTCAGCATACACATATTGCATTAGCCTATTTGTTTACATGCCCAATAGTTAATCCTAATTAATTGGTTAGCATACACGTACATCTTAGTTTACATTATCTTTTCATATTAATTGCATTACTTTCTTAATTTAGTTTTCATCATAGGCATATTAATTGTTCTTATTAGGCAAGTTTCATATGTTATTTAGTTTCAATCATATATGGCATACATGTTCCATCGTCCCCAAATAGTCACTCATTTGCATCCGTTGCATATCCCTAGTTCATGCATCTAATACTAGTAATTGCATATTAGTTCAATTTGAGACATATTAGTAATTCGATATTAACATATTTTATTCGCATTCACATTAATTGCATATTTAGTTTTCTTGATTCTGCTTTAACATCCTTATTTCTTTTCTAATGATCTACCATAGCGTAATATTCTCTCCTTTTGTAACAGTTAATCCGTGCATGCTAGGGATTGGTCACTTACTTTAATTCATCATGGTTGGCATATTAACATCGGTTATCCGCATCTGTTCCATTTACAGCATTATTTGGCATCCTTAGTGGCAAACTGAACGTTACATATCAATCTTACCTATTGCAGAAATTGTGCATCATCCTGGTTACATATTAATTGTAATTATCCATCTGTTTAGAAGTATTTACTGCATATTAGGAATTCGTCCTAGTCGTGTTCTACTTATGTTACCACATTCGTCTTGTAGCCATTCAATACCAATTCTGCACACAATCCATTGACGTTCTGCTTGCTGCCCATTATCTGCCCTTAGGAGTTGATTTGAACCTAATAGCTTATTACCCGACCTTGGCTTATTATAGCTTACCCGAAATAAATCCAACAACTTAATACTGAATGCAACCTACTCCCATCCATCTAGCCGAGTTTATTAAACTAAACTAGCAACCCAACCAAGTCCAAACCCTCACCAAACCAAACCAACCCCGGCTTGACATTAGTCGCCTCCCTTTCCCAACCCTTAGTCAAACCCAATTCAATTGAATTAGACGGAACCCGTTGGAATCCTTAACCAATCCATGAGCACTTAGGATTTTGAGATTTTGTTCGAGAACTTGCTTGTGATATGCATAAACTATATATGGCTTGATATTAGCAATATAACATGTGTTCTAGAAATGAATATGCTCGTAATAACTTAGAATATTTGAACAACCTAAAGAGTAGAAATGATGGAATGGATTTGGAGAAAAAACATTTATAAGAAACATATAAAAATTTGTTTGATATTGCCTAACCCCTGAAGAAAAAGATGCTCTTAGATCTTAACTCAACATAGCCAAAAGCAAAAATGAAAGTCATAAGTCCACCTATGACTTCTATAGTTATCATCATCCTAAATCACATTATAGAAAATTTTGATAAACTTGTTAATTGGGATAAACCTTTTACTCCAATGGTCATCAAGGAAAAAGCTAATAATCAACCTTCTACTACAATGTTTATTAAAGGCAAATCTAAGGATCAATCTTTTACTCGGGTGGTCATTAAGGGAAAACCTAGGAACCAACTTTCTACTCCAACAGTCATTTGTGGATCCCCTCCTTCAACTCCACTTATAATAAATTAAAAGACACATCACTTACTCATAACTCAAATCCAAAAAGAAGTCGAAGTGAACGAGAAACAAGACAAGTTCTTAGGGTCTCTTCTATAATCACACCTCCAATCTCCTTTGTTCCTCCAACTCTTACTCAATCTCAGGTGGAATCTTTCATTTCACTCACCCCTCATTCTTGAGATGCATCGTGCACCTAAGTCACTCATGAAGACTAAAACTTCTTGGATTACTCTAGATACTCATATTTTGGGGTCCATCCCATTTCATCCCAGGTGGGGGCACCTTTCGTACCCACGTATCAAAGTATATGTGCCCTTAAATCCCTTAAGTGATCTCATAAACCCATACCCTCGTCACTAAACTTAGGATCTTCTTTCATCTCTCTAGACTACTTTTCAAAGGCATCTTTGTACTCTCCATACCATACTCTAGGATTTCTTTCATTCTCTCTTGATCACTCTCCATATACTTACTCATTCTCTATTCAACAAAGATTCCTTCGTCATCTTCAGTCGCTTCCTTAGAGTATTCTTCTAAGACCCCATCACAGTTTAAGTCCTTTTCTCCGAGTATTATTCTGATACTCCACTTGTGAGTCTTGGACTCCATTCTTCAGGTCTTGACCAAGATTCTTCCTTCATAAGGAGCCCACTTTGAGTGTCCACTCACTGAGTTCTTGTCTCTAACTACTAAGAATATGTCTTTAGATTCAGTATCCCCAAAGACATCATTGTTTTCTTTTTTAGAACTCCATCATCTTTTCCATGTTAGCATCACCAAGGTCTATAGTCAACTTTTACCTATTTGAGTCTATGGTCTCTTCATTTTCCAGTCAAATATCTACTCATGTTGAGCCTACTGTAGTACTAGCTCCAGCAGTCATACCAAGAGTTTTCGTGATCCTAACCACACGTACAATGTATCCCTCTTCATTCATAAGATTGTTCTTCTACAAGCAAAGATGGATTGCAAGGATGCATCCACTCTGTAAGATTTACATACCAAGCCTTCTTTCAATAATGTTACTCTCGAGCTAGATATCATTGAACTTCTCTCCAACACTACTATTTATAAGAGACCTTAGATCAATTAAGTTAGAACAAGCTCATAGAGATTGGCCTCAATCTCCATCATCCTTTTACTCACCCATCAAGGATTAGTGGACCTAGTTCTCATCTCCTTTTCTGAGTTAGTCATTATTCCTTTAAGGATATCTTATTTCGATCAGTTCTCACCCTTAGAGCCTCCACTTTCTTACAGTCTACCTTCCAATGTATCATCTTTCTTCCTAGCCTAACTGGATTGGCATAACCCAATGGCCTAACCCACTTAGCCCACTCGGCCTTAGCCTACCTCATCCTTGTGGACTCGACCCCAATGGTCCAACCCATTTGATCTCAATTAACTCAATTCAACAAAAAACACCTAAACAAACCTAGCCCGTTCAAACCTGGACGAGACATCATGAACCCAACTCTCAATCCAAACGTTGGACGACTCCTAAGTGCCTCTTGAATGACTTGTCATAGTTAACAAAAGAATGCTTGGTTCAAGCCAAATTGACCAGCCTTGATTCAAGCTGAATGAAAAGTGAACCCAAGTCAAGGTCCATCCAAATAGGAGCCGGCCAGCCTAGGCTCACTCAAATGCGAACTTGGTCCGACCTTGGTTCAAAATGAGAAGCTTACCCAACAGGAAATTGAAGTGGGACCTGTGAGAAGATCGCTTTTTGCTAGAAAATTAAAAGGATAAAGACCAAAATCAGCTGAAAATCTCTTGGATTTGATTTTTATTTTTTGTAAATAGTTTGTTACATTTGAGTTCATCACTTTGGATTATAAAAAATCATAAATAGAGCTCAAGCTCTCCTTATAAACCATCCCTGGAAATTTCAGCATTTCTAATTCAAGAGCTTTCCTTCTCTCTCTTCTTGGTGTGCATTTGCAAGAGTGCTTGGTCAGGAGGGGTCGGCGACTTCAAGTTCTATCGGTGGTTTTACTCATTTCATTTAGTTTTCTTTCGATCTCATATTTAGTTTCTTTTAGTCTTATATCATAATCGCATTAGGGTCTTTATTAGTTGCATAGCTGCAAATAGTTATCTAGCATAGTAGATTGACTTCGGCTCCTCCCTTTACATTAGTCGTCCAACATACCCATTAATTTCCTTTTCCAGTTAGCACTAGTTTTCTCATATTTGCATTAAATTACCTACTAATTTGCATGCATTATAGATATTTCCAATTTATCGTTCAGCACACACGTGCATCTTAGTTTGCATTTGCTTTTCAAATTCATCGCACTAGTTTCTTAATTAGTTTTCCTTAGTTTCATCTTAGGCATATCAATTATTTTATTAGACAAAGTTCATATATTATTTGGTCTCAATCACCTATTTGCATCTGCTACATATCCCTAGTTCATGTGTCTAACATTAGTCATCTATTAATTTGATTCGTTGCATATTAGTGGTACCTACCGCTTCACATTAATAATCCGCATATCATACTGTATACTTCCAGTTATCATTAATTAGCCTTGCATACTAATTCGCATTTAGCAGTAGTTCCACATAAGACTGTTGTTTACAACCAAGATATGCATCAATTTCTTTTTAGCATAATTCATCCTAATCATCCATATTAGTCCATTATCATCAATATATTAATTATATTATTTATCCAGTAGAGTACAATAGCTTCATTCTCCTTAATTTACCTCATATTAGTATCTTTCAAACTAGTCATATTAATCAATGCATCTCGATTAGTTGACCGCATATCCATCTGTCATCAGGGTCATTAGTCTTATGTGTATCGTGTATTAATCATTACTTTATTAGTTTGTTTTCTTGAAAAAACAATTAGTTGCATTGCATCCTAATTAGTTTGTTGATCACACTAGACAGTCCGCACGATATTTATTTAAATCTGGTCTGCATAATTCGGTATACATATTAATTTGCATTAGCTTCTCATATCCATATTGCGTTGTCTTGTTAATTCAAATTTTCAGCATCTTAGAATTAGCTACTGCCTATCCTACATGAGAACTAGTTAGTATTGCATGTTAGATTTGATTTAATTATTCCTTTCATCTTGCTTCATTGACGTTACACGTTTCTTATCGTAAGAAAATTGTTCACTTAGCCACTTATACATATTGCTTCTTGTCCCTTCTATTATCCCCTAGGACCAGATTCGCCACCCACTCAAACTGAACCCACTCAATCTGCAACTTCACCCTATTTGCCCTTAATCAAATCAGTCAACTTTAGTCCTTCCCATAACCGGCCTGATATTCCCCCTTGCTGAACCGACCTTGACACTCAACTCAACTTGAGCGGCTCTTAACTAAGCCCAGATCTTAAATTCTCCAGCCCAGTTTGTTCAACCGAAGACCATACCTAAATCCGCACTTAGGCAATCCTAGAGACCTAATTGCACCTTACTTATTCCTACCCAATCTAGTTTGTCGCCTAATAGTCCTAAACTAGGCTTAGTCAACCCATTTTATCCTAGCAATCCTAGCCAGTTAAAACCCAACTTATTGAATCGAGTTCATACAACTAAGACCTGAACCAACCTAGCTAAAACCCGGGTCGAACCTGTCCTACTTGATCCACAGGCATCTGAAGACTTGTTCATACTCGGACAGCAAGCAGAACCTCCCTCGTGCTCACCTCTTCCTTACAGTGTTTAGAAATTTAAGATTTAATCGAGCCAAACAAATTATTAGCGTGGAAGATTGACCCTTGCTTGGTGAAACAAGAAGATTTTTTATGAAAAGAACCAAGACGAGCCCACAACGCATAGAAGAGATTAGAGGTAAGTATCTAGGAACTTAATTTCTGATTTATTCTATCTTCTTGAAATATATTTGTACTTGTGAATCACGGTTCCACATAATCAAAAATTTTCATATATCTATATATCATGAATCTCGTGCTATGCATGCTCCCAACATTAGATTTAAAAGTTTATATACATTGGGTGAATCACTCGTGAAAATTAGGGTAACGGTAAATCGGAAAAACTTTTCTAAGGCAAGGTTGACAGCCCAGGAAAGTGTTTAGGGTGTAGTGAACTGTGTGCTATAAACTATATATTCAACCTTGCAGCAATTGGGCCGTGTCTCTTAATTGGGCCGTGTCTCTTAAGCACGTCTCTCTTAATAGAAAATCATGCTTGGTCTATGAATTCTTTCAAGAAGAGACACAGTTCTGCCTCGTCTCCCCCAAGGTGAGACACAATTGGGCCGTGTCTCCATCAAACAAGATATGTATTGTATTATATATGCTTTGAACTTTATATCCCTTTATATGTTGTAGAATGACAAACAAGTTGAGCGAAAGCATTTACAGTGGAATTGATTCTAAGAAGACGATAACTGATCAAAGTACTTATTATACTGAGACTAAGAAGAATTAAAGTTATTGTAGTGTACCAGATGATATATTGTTTGACTAGTTGGTTGATGAAGTAGAAAAAAATGTATTAATTGCAAGAGTGATGAAATTAACTATCACTTGTGTCATAATGAACTTATTGAATATGTAAGAAATATTGGGAGGAAGCATAATATTGTTATTGTTATTCTTCACACGAAGAGTAAACGTGTAACAAGCAAGGTATGAGTTGAGTATGAAAGGAGTGACAAATACAAGACGAGTAAAAATATTGATGTTTAAAATAGTAGGTGGATGGACACTAAGAAGGTAAACTGTCTATTTTATTGAGAGGAGAGGGTATAATCAATGGTTATTGAAAGTTGAGACACATAACACACCTCTACACTTGTATCTTCAAGGGCATGTTCTTATATGAACATTGAGTGAATTTGAGTATAGTGTTTAGGTATTGAGGTGTGTGAGAGTTATGTACTCTAAACAACTTTTCATGTGTCATCTATAGTGATCATGATATAGCATTGGTGAATGTCATTCAAATAATATTTCGAATGTGGCTCACATTTTATGTAAACAACATATAGCAAAAAACATTATTGTAAAATTGACATAATAAAGAGAAAGTGAACATGTTTGATGTAAGTTAGAGGAAGGTCATCCATTCATAAGATAAGAGCAATTAGAAGAAGGCAATGAAGGTAATAGAATTGACGTAGAAAAATTGTTTTGCTCTTCTCTTTTATGTTAAAGAGTAGTGATTAAACCCATAAAAGAAGAGAATTGTCTCGGTATGAATAGATAGTGTCATTCATTATGGTGCTCATAAAATTAATAAGTATGTGAAATTGATTGTTAACAAATATATATCATCTATTAGTTTTGAATTTATAATAATTGTTTGTTAATGGTTGCTATGGTAGAAAATACACACGCAAGGTTGAAAGGGTAATCGGTAGCTCAACTAGGAAATTTGATACAATTTAGAGACAACTACATTTATTGATAGAGTTGTAGATTACAAAATTAAAGAAGTCATTTAAAGAATCATAAACCATCACCATGCATTACATTGGCATGACAGAAGATATTATAGCAAACCTCTAAAGAAGAGTATCATGACATGCTTTTGACTTTATTGTAAGGGAGTACAATCATATAGAGACCATAGGTTTAGACCCAAAAATATATTGTACATTATGACGTTCACATGAGTTGTCGTATGCACATGATATCAAGATTTTTCTTAAATATGATAAATCAATACATATCTCAATAGTTAATCCATTTTGGAAGAACTAAAAATGGTGGAGGACATGTTATATATTATCGATCATATAGAAGAGGATAAAGAAACATCTAAGATGGAAATTGTTTGGAACAAGTTAATGAGTCATTTACAATGAGACAAAATTGTTAAAATGTTGGATGAGCAATTGAGTCCTAAGTACACCACCCTATAGGAGCAATCTATTCGTTGTCCTAAAAGGAGACTCTAAACACCCTAAATCTATTTTTCCAAACACCCCCAATTTCGAAAGCCTAAATTATTTAAAACCTTTTGCTTTAAAATGAAGATTTTAAATCTTTTAAAAGGTTTCAAATTAAAGGTTTTAAATTAAAGCTAAAGGTATAAGGCCCGAAGGATATGAATGAATCGGGCGAACTAGTGGGGCCCACTTCAAGCCAGGAAGCATGAAAGTAGACCATGTCTAAGGCACATCTTCATCAAAAGTTTAAATCAAATGGGCCAACATCATCATAAGAAAGCTCGAATTGCCCACCATCAGTTAGCAGCTCGTTTAAACCAAGGCATTTGAAACCACACTTGAAACTTGAAGCAGAATTCCTTAAGGCTAAGATGAAAGTAGGGGAGCCTAGAACAAATGAAGGTCCTCCAACAAATATATCAAATCAAATAAACTCAAGTCAAATTGGGTGATGCGGACAATCAACCCAAAACCAAGTCAAAATGGGCTCATGATGAAGCTCAAAAACCAAATCAAAGATGGGCTCATGATCAGGCCCAAAACCAAGTCAAATTGGGTTCATGATCAAGCTCAAAACCAAATCAAATAGGCACATGCCACTAGCCCGAACTCAAATCAAATCAGATTGAGTTCAAGGCCAAGTTAAGCAAAGCCCAATCCAATCCCAAGTTAAGCAGAGCTCGGTTCAATTGAAAACGAGATTCAATTCCAATTAAGACTCAAGTGGCTGCATCAAAATTGGTTCAGAGCAATGTCAAAGAACCAACATGGTCAAGACATAAACCAAGACCAAGGCCAAGGCCGCCCCCAAGAAATCAAAGGTACCACTTGACCAATGCACGAATCAAGGTTCAGTTAAAGCACATGTTCGGTCAAGGCAAAACATAACCAAGGAGATCACGTGCATTAAGTTGAGCTAAGAACCAAGATAGCCAAGTGGGAAGGCAGGCTAGGAAGGCTCAAGCCACTCTAGTTGTGCCCAAGGAAGAGACTAAGACATGTGGGTTGCACCAAGCCCACATGGGTCAAGAGGGGACCACTCTCCAACCCCATGTGCACCCATGTGCAGCCAAGAGACCAGGATTTTCCATTGGATGAAATCCAAATCGAGCTATGCTTCAAAACTCTAAAGTTCCAACCCATGGAAGGGTCTAGATACCCCCCTTGAAATCTATAAATAGGGGCCTTGAGGGGCTGATCAAGAGAAGGAAAATCAAAGGGAAGTCTTGCAAGAAGAGAGAGAGAGAGAGAGAGAGAGAGAGAGAGAGAGAGAGAGAGAGAGAGAGAGAAGGATATAAAGTGAGAGAGAGAGAGAGGAAGAGGAGAGGAAGGAGTTGTCCCCTTCATGCAGTCGTCCATTACTCGCTTTCAAGCTTACTCCATTAAGGTTGATTCTCATAATCTTTTTCCTTTTTTTTCTTTCAGTCTTTCAATTCCATTTAATTGGGTTGTAATTAAGGAGCATTTGACTCCAAATCAATGTAATATTTTGAGGAAAGATGGTGCCAAAATCTATCCAAGGTCGTGAGTAAGAATTGCCTCTTATGTGTTTAATTTATCGTTTGTTCCTACCTTATAAATCTTATACTATCTAACCCCCTCTATGCTTAAGCTATATAATACCTTTTTTTTTATTATTGCACTTACACTTTATTGGAATTATTATGGATGACCATTTAATTTGGTAGAACTTGAACGGATATATCTATTAGTTTCTTAAAACCGAAAAATCTATATTATGCATTCTACATCTGCTTTATTGTCGAATTTTCCAACACTGCTTTGCCGTCAAAACATGCTGAAACTTGCTACACATATTTCTCACACATAGACCAAGACTATAAAATTTGCAAAATTTTTAGGAATGTTTAAGGTCATGAATAAAATTAGGCAAAACTGAACAGAATCAGAACATAACCTATCTATATTGCATATCCTGTAATAGAGGTTGTGTAAACTTCCCTTAACTCTGTCTGAAGTGATCCAAATTCCTTGCAAATAATTCCTTTAGAAAGTTGACTTCTATAGATTTACAACTTGTGCAGTTTCATAAAAATTAAGTACTTATGTGCTGAGATACAATCGTTTCTTTAAGCCTCTATGTTTCTATCATAGGTTCTATCTTAAGTTTTAAAGTAAGGGCCTTCACTGATTTAATTCTACACATTCACACATTCAATGACCAAAACAAAAATAGCCTAGAATCCTCACACCTGGGCCTATCTCGAGTAAAAGTTTAAAGATTTTTGGAGATCTAGGACTACCAAAAAAATTAAGAAAACTGGTCCATAAAAATAAAACCAATTTTTGTTTTTCAGGATTGAAGTTGATCTTAACAACGAATAAACTCATGATTTTTGCAAACTTGTTTGAATTGGAACTTGGTTTTAAAAACTTTGTGAATCTAAAAGTAATCTTTCAAGCGTCTAGGCTAACCCTTGAGCAATGGTTTAAGAAAGCCTATGACGAAAAGAGCTCACTAGTTTACATTCGACCAAGAAGTCAAAAATCTAAATCAAACTTTGCAAGTTTTAGAAAACTTGCTGGCACACTTACGCACTCATATTTGTGAATTCCATTTCGAGTCTCTCCATAGACTTTGGAATTAAATTCTCATCTACATAACTCCAATAACGCAAGGTCACCCAACTATGTTCGGAGCACAAACTTTGGTGCTAATGTATTATGTACTGCAATAAGATGTTGGTATAAAAAAATAATTATAAAAAAATTAGTATTATAATCAAAGCAAAATAAAATTAGAAATGCTACTAATATATATAATTATTCATTTATGTACTTGAAGAATGATGTATCTTATTACGTATCTAGAGTCAAATGAATCAGATGCCACTTATTGATAGAAACTCTCAAAATAAATCGATGCACTAGAGAAATTTACCACTCCATATACAACTCATTGCACTCATGAGGATGAAGGGTTGGAATGCCAAAGTACTCAAACTCAAAATAATGTGAGTTGTATACCTCACAAGTAGCATCATGTGGCTCATACTTATATACATGGGGCTTTTCAGGTTTATTTGTAATGGAGTGTCTTATCAACTCAACTAGGATGCCTTGACAATGATCGAACTATTAAACTACATGATCTGGCATATATGATTCTATAACATCTATATAATGAATACATCTTTCATATTTAAACAACTTATATACATTACAATTCAAGTATTTTGTAGAACTATATGGTTGTTAGTCAAGTATAATGAATGTATAACATCAAAAAGAAAAATATATAAATAATATAGTTGCAATTTCTAAAGATACTTGTTCTGTTATCATCAAATCCAATTGTTTATTGTACTTAAAAAGCTGATCAATAGGAGATTACCTGTGACAAACATTTTTCATCCATCAACATGCTCATGGTTTCCAATCAAGCCATTCTTGTCGCATGCTAACTCTAAAGTTGAAAAATACTCATAAATTCATACATATAATTAAAATATATAACTTATTTATTAAATTATAAAAAATAATTATATGAAAGATATTGTAGTAAACAAAAATAGTATAAGTTTTTACTTTGAGAAAAGAGGTATGTCCATTAAGTTGTGCTTCTATCCGAAATATCTTTCCTAAGCTAATATTGTTGTACCTCAAGCATAACTATCAACCCTTCAAATATCATGTGGCAATAGATGCATGATCGTTATTAACATTATCTGTAAACTTATCCTAATATAATGTACAACCTAACTAATATAACAAATATAATAAAGTTTTATTTTTGTTACTAACTCCCCTTGAAAAATTATTTCAAGGCACTTCAAACCTAATGGTTCTGAACTTAATCTCTAGCACTACTTTATTGATGTTCATCCCCAACATATCACTCAAAATATCTTTGTGCTTCTAGCTATCATCTCTTATGTCAAGACAACAAATTGTTCGAACATCGAAAGACCAAGTATCTCATAGATATCATAAAGTGTAATAGTTATCTTACCCAATGCATGTAAAAATTATGTATCTGATTGCCAACGCTTGAAAAAAACAATCAATAATGCATGATCTATAACTTAATATTACAAATTTCTTCAATCAACCCCCTCTTGTCTATAATCTCAACCCAATTACCAGGCCTCATATTCCTCCTCTTCGCTAGTCATGCTCTGCCAACAATATACCTTGTGTGAGTTATCACTTTTTGTATTATCTATATATTTACATTTATATAGTCGGTTAGAATAGTGAGTTATATTGAATATATAATTTTAATAATGTTAAAAATTACTTATTCTTGCAAGATCTTATATGTAATGGTAACATTCAAAGTTAATAAGTAATCTTTGCATATCAACAGATCCCTCATCCTCACTTTTTGCAATATCAATCTTAGACTCTAAGATTGATATACCATCCTCATAACCTTAAAGGTTGGCTTATGCTACAATGTCTTATTCTTCTCGTTATGGTTTGTAGGATCATCCTCTGTATGATATGGCATTACATCTCCTAGATGAAATGGTGATGTTATGCTCTCTTACTTATGCCCTATGAGCCATATATGTATAGTAAAAATGTAAAATTAGTTAATCAAATTGAAACAAGAGATACGTGCCTAGGTAGGGTCACTCTTGGTGAGCGATGTGGCCTAGGTGTGTCTCAAAACGAAAATGCCAATAGTTTTTTTAATGAGAATCCAACTAAAAAAATACTTAAAACAACAAAATCAACAACATACTTTGACAAATCTTCCTTCGAATTGACCTCCTATTTCTTCTTTTTCTTCTTTTTTCCTTTTTTTCTTCTTCTTTCTTCCTATTTCTTCTTCTTCCTTTTTTGACGAATTTTGTTGCAAAAATATTGTAGATTCAATAATGAGTAGTTGGAATACGCTGAAGAGCGAAGAACGGGTAGAAGAGGATGGTGAATGAATGAGGTGTGCATATAGTAAAAAGGGTGTGTATCAATCGTGTTTTTCAAGTTTCAAGTGGATGGATGCCTCACGTCGACTCAATGTAGATCTGACACTATCAATCGTTGAAGTATCTTTGATCCCTCATATTGATTAGTGTGGTATTAGAGAATGAGAGGTAGGCCCTAAGGAAGCTTATTCATAAAAAATGGTATTTGTGAGGAGACATTCCATTTCATGCTATAAGATCATTATGACATGGACAAGGATATCTGTGAATTTCTGCTTCAGGCATTCTTAATATGACATTTGCCATAGAGATGTAAGGGGTTTGTACACATTTTCTTGAACATAAGTGATATCCGTGAATTTTATATATTGTGTGTATGTGCACGAGCGAGTGCCAATGCATGTGTGTGTAGAGAATGGAAATTGCTAGACTGGGTTTCATATCCTCAACGTATGTGTGGAGAATGGGAGTTGGTAGACTAGGTTTCATCCCAGATCCTAGTTGATCATCCTAGCCATTCATGTAAGCAAATTGTGGTTAGGAAAAAGCCAAAACAAGAATTTTCAGTTTGTCGCCCAACTCCCATCCTTTTCCCTTGAGTTTTCCCTCTCCTCTTTGTAAAGATAAGAGGATGGTCATTCTCGGCGTCCTCATCCACGAAAAGTAGCTAGACTCCATGAAAAATAGTTAGACTGGCTATCTAGCTGCTTTTATTAGATAGTTACAACAACTCAGAGATAAGGGCTCTCAATGGAAAGCCTAGCCAAAGAATCCGAGAGGATGGAGCCAGCCACTACTCTATAAATAGAAAACAGCGCATTTAACTAAACAAAGAAAAATTTAAAGAAAAAATCCTCTCTAAAAAATCTGGTTGTGGGAAACCAAAAAACTTACCTTCTCTCATGTTCTCGATTGCTCCCTTTTGTTCTTCGTCTCCAAATATAGAGGTCATTTGTTGCATGGACAGAGATTTGTCGAGAGTTGTCGTAGAGATCTAGCAAGAGCTGCTACAAAAATTCGGTGAAGTTGTTGTGCGAACTCTATCACTCGCATGAGAGCCTTATGTAGATATAAAAATTTCACTCCAAGCCTATGTAGAGACTTGAAGTAAACTTCTTAAATCTACTTCTTTTATACACGAGCATGCCAGCTAGTTTCTAAAACTAGCAAAAGTTTCAAATCTAACTTTGGGCAATTATTGCCAAGTGAGATCTTTTTGCTTTAGGCCTTCTTGAACAGATGCTCAATGGTCAGCCTATGCGTTTTGAGGATTTCATGTGTATAGGTGAGATTCCAAATTCACGTTGAAAGATGATTGTGATAAAAGCAAACTCATGCACTTTGGCCAAGAAGGTGAAAATCTTCAAGTTCTGAAAAACAAAACTCGTTCTATTTTCATAACTTATTCTCGAATTTTTCTTGGTGACTTAGAGATCTCCAAAATTCATGAAACATTTACAGAATATAGAGTGAAATATGGACATTCTAAATTTACTTTGAAATTTAGTGTTGTGGATTTAGAGAATTAAATTCGGAATAGTCCACTGCCCAAATGTTTCAGGATACTCTGTTACAGAAACAAAGAGGCCTAAAAAGCCTCTGTATCTCGATGTACTAAATTCCAAATTATATGATTTTAGTCTTATTGGAAAGCAATAGATATCAACTTTCCAATAAGACTAATTTTATCAATTTTAGTTTACTACAGAAAAAGTTATAGGCCTTCCACCCAGACCCTGTTGTAAGAAAACGGATTGTATAGAAACAGAACCTGGATTTGAATGATCTTTCCTAATTTTATTCACGCATCTACCTGACCCTAAAATTCTTGAAAATTTTATTTCTAGTGGACTTGTGTGTAGATTTGGTCTCTTAAGTTTCAGATCATTTGGAGTAGCAGTTTAGCAATGAAAAATACAACAATAAGCATGTATAGGATGCAGAAAAATAGGATTTCAGGTTTTAGAATATAAATGCATGCAACTCACCCGAATTTAAATTGCAAAAACACAGCAACCCAAAGTAAATTACTGAAGAGAAGTGAATGTAAATATGTAGGTTAGCTTAAGCATAGAGGGGATTAGGAGATATAGAGGGTATATAGAATATAGAGAGGTAGAAGAGGCATCAAAATGAACAAGTAAAAGGCATATGAAGAACCGAAATGAAATGGCAGCACTCCTACTTCATTACAACATGGGGGGAGACTAGCTCCATTAATACAACCCCTTCTCAAATTGAATAGGAAGAAAAGAGAATTAAAATTAAAAGAGAGAAGAATACTTATAATCACCGGCCCTCTAATAGATGCACGGTTTGAAGAAGGGACTCTTCTTCTTCTTCTTCTTCTTCTCTCCCACTCTCTCTTTTCTCTCTTTTCTCTCACTCGCTCTCTCTCTCTCTAGTGGCAGCACTCCCTCTCTTTCCTAGGCTCTTTACATGTCCTCCCCTCTTGCTTGTGTCTCCCTCCAATGTTGAAAATGAGCCCCCCAAGGTGTCTTTTTATAGGCTTTTTGGTGGGTCTTAGATTGAGCTTGAATGGGACCTTTTGGAACCCAAGCCTTGATCCAACTCTTGGCTGCCATATGGGGTGTGTGGGGCTGAGGAATAGTCCCCCTTGAGTCTATATAGGTTGGTTTTATACTTTGGTGCAGCCCATGTGATGGTGCACCCGATCCATCCTTGGTCGAGCCATGTGCGCCTTGGCTAGAGCAACCGACTAGGACTTGACTTGCCTAGGTGCAGTCCATGCTATGGATTATCCTGCCACCTTGCTTGACTTGGCCATTCGAACTTGAGACTTTGAATGAGCTCAAATTCTTTATTTGAATCCTTGATCCATAACTTGGTTCGCACGAGCTTGGTCCTAGTTTGATGCGGGCTTGGCTCAACCGTCGCCTTGATCCTCACTCCCATATTGATTCGTTTCAATCCTTGATTTCATTTGTGCCTCATCCCTTCAGCTTTAACTTTGAAAATATTTAACTTCGAAATATTTATTTTAAAGATTTTGTAAAATTCCCAATTTAAAGCAGGGGTTTTACAACAAGTTGTTTTTCGAAATTGGGAGTATGCTTTGTTTTCAAAATTTATTTAGGGTGTTTACACCTTATTATCTACAAACAAAGAGGTACGCTATTAAATTTTTTACAAAAATGAGAAAATCAAACAAAAAAAGCCATGTTAACGATCTTATAGAAAGCAAGGATGTTGAATTCCTAGAAGATGCTAAGAATGACATCCTTGAAAATGATGATGAGTATGTTGACGATGTAGTAGATCTAGATCAATCATCATTTAAACTCATAAATGATCTTCCTAAACAAACTGAAACCTTAAGTGGATATATAAGACCAATGGACATATCGTCCTACTTAAAAGATTATCAAACTTATTTTTCACAAGAAGTGTGCAATTCGGTGGATTTAGATGAGTTGATCGATAATTTAACTTATCGGCAGACTATTGACTCATCTAAATAAGCAGACTGGGAAAAAGTCATGGATGAGAAAATTGAATCTATTGAGAAAAAATAAGTCTGAAAATTGGTCGATTTACTGAAAGAAAAGTCATGGGTTGTAAATGGATTGTGAAAAATATATATAAAGTTGATGGGTCTATCAACAAGTTTAAGGTGAGGTTGATTGTAAAGGGTTTTTCGTAAAAAGAGATGATAGATTATGTTGAGACATATTCCCCTGTTGTGAAATTTGCATCCATAAGAATAATCCTTGAGATATCAACATATTTTGATTTGGATTTACATCAATTAAAAGTAAAAACAACTTTTCTAAATGAAGATTTAGATGCCATCATGTATATACAACAACTCGAAGAAATAGAATTGAAAGTCAAGAAGATAAAGTATATAGGTTGAAAAAATCCCTATATGGCCTTAAACAATCACCTCATTAATGGTATTTGACATTTCAAAATACCATTATTGAACTTGGGTTTGTGGCTAATGAACTTGATCACTATGTCTATGTTTGGAATAGTAGGAGTCACTTTGTCATCTTATCATTATATATAGATGACATATTATTGATTGGAAATGACAATGAGATGATTGTTAAAACTAAGTCATATTTAAACTCAAGGTATGAAATGAAGGATATGAGGAAACATCCTATATCCTAGGTATAAAGATTTTTCAAGATAGAGAATCTAGACTTCTATGCCTAAGTCAGGAGAGAGATATTGATTATATCCTCAAGAAGTTTAACATGGATGAATGCAATTCTTCATCTGCACCCATTGCAAAATGGGTTAAATTAAGTAAGGTAGATTGTTTCGATGAAAAAGACGATAAGCCAAATGTTCTTTATTCACAAGTTGTTGGTAGCTTGATGTATACTATATTATGTACAAGACTTGATATCAACTTTGTTATTGGTCTTCTAAGTAGATATCAAAGCAATCCTTGTTGGCAGCATAGGATAGCTGTGAAAATGATTCTAAGATATCTTAAAGGAACAAAAGACTTGAAATTGTGTTTTCAAGCAGACAAACTAAGAGTAGTAGGATACTGAGATGCTGACTTTATTGACAGTGAAAATGACAGCAAATCAACCTCAGGAGAAATATTCTTATTTATAGGTGGAGTGATGTCTTAGGCATGTAAGAAACAGGGTTGTATAGCGTTGCATATACAGGATACTAAGTATGTGGCTTATGTATGACTGCAACTAGTGTCATTTAGATAAGTTGCTTCATACGTGATCTGAAGCTGAACATACTCAACGAGCTAGTTGTTATTGATTGTGACAACATTGTAACAATTACTCTAATAAAGAGCGGAGCTGACAACTCCAAAAGCAAGCATATAATGGTTAAATATCACTTTGTTCATGATATGGTTATGAGAAAGGAAATATTCATATCATATATGCCAACAATAACAACAACAACTAAGCCTTTTCTCATACTAGACGGGGTCGGCTACATGGATTCTTTGTTTCCACAGAGCCCTATCATGTGCCATGTTAGCAGTTAACTCACAATAAGCTAGATCAATATTTATTATTTCTTTCCAACACTTTTGTGGTCGTCCTCTACCTCTTTATTACTTTAAAAATCTAGTTTTTTATACCTTCTTACAGGTTCTTCTTTTGATCTTCTTTCTATATGTCCAAACCACCTTAAACGATATTCTTCATTTTATCCTCTATTGGTGTCACACATAATTTATTTCTAACAACATTATGTATATGGTCTTTTCTTCTATGACTAGTTATCCATCTCAACATCTTCATTTCTACCACAGCCATATCATATATGTCAACTGATGATATATTGGCAAACCCATTAACTAAAGACATAATAGAGAATCTTTTCTCAAAGCATGTTACAAACATGGGTTTGAGATATGTTTGAATGTTGTGAAGATAAGAAACCACACAAGAGGTAATGATTGTACTCATAAAATGACATGACTAGAAAAATCCTATAAAAGTGGGAGGTAAAACCAGTATGTTAGACTACTTAGCTTGAATGGCCTAGTGGGTGATGTAAAGATAAGAGGATGGTCATTCTTGGCATCCTCATCCATGAAAAACGGTTAGATTGACCTTCTAATTGTTTTTCCTGGGATAGTTACAACAACTAAGAGATAAAGGCTCCCAACATAAAGCTTAGCTAGGGAATCTGAGAGGATGAAGCCAGGCACTACTCTATAAATAGAGTAACAGTGCATTGAACTAAACACAGAAATATTCAAAGAAAAAATCCTTTCTTGAAAATTCGACTGTGGGAAACCGTAAAACTTACCTTCTCTTTTGTTCTTCGTCTTTAAATATAGAGGTCATCCGTTGCATGGATAGAGATCCATCGAGAGTTGAAGTAGAGATCCGGTGAGAGCTCTTGCAAAAATCCGGTGAAGTTGTTGCGTGGACTCCATCACTCTTCTCTCTCTCAACGTTGGTCTATCTCTAGCTATCACCGAGGAGCCATTGTCCTTTGTCTCTTTCCAGCTGTAGACGTAGAAAATCTCCGCCTCCCTGGTTTCTTAGGCCTGGAGCGGATCCTTTCGTGTGTCTAAGTCCTATTTAAAGAAACAGGGCGTGCCAGCTAGCTTACCTAAGCTAGCGAAGATATATTTTAACCTGACTTCTAACGTGGCGACTGTGAGCAAGCAAGCTCTTGTCGTCTCAGACCTTCTTGCACCGATGCGCAAGGGTCAGTCTGTACGCTTTAAAAATTGAGTTTTGAGTAGAAAAAGCCTACGAAAGCGGTTCGAGGTGTTTGATTCGAGTCTTTTTAGTACGATTTTCAGATTTTAAGTCACGTGAATTTGCACGTGCCTAAGTCTTTCTTTTTATCCCTTTACGGGCCACCTAGGTGTGTGTTATGAACACTCCACTAAATGTGGCAAATTTGAGCGGGAGTATGGGGTTTGCTTTGATGCAATATGTGTCCTAACTCATGGTATGTCGTATATGCAATGCAAACTCACGCTACTCCAAAGGGAAAACCCGAATTTAAAGA
Source organism: Brasenia schreberi (assembly GCA_036023115.1). Taxonomy (NCBI): domain Eukaryota; kingdom Viridiplantae; phylum Streptophyta; class Magnoliopsida; order Nymphaeales; family Cabombaceae; genus Brasenia; species Brasenia schreberi. Next base: position 252,053 of record JAYKKT010000035.1, on the reverse strand, counting down.
CAATGCCGAAGGGAAATGACTTAAGGGAAATGACTTGTAATGTAAATGCCGAAGGGAAATTGCCGAAGGGAAATACGTATATAAGGTATATATGGGCCCTTACTCGGGTCTTGCCAATAAGAGCGAAGGCTCAATGTGGGTGCATGCTTGAATTGAAAGACTACACACACGACATGAAATGAAACCCAAATATAACTTGCAATATGGCCTTAACTAAGGTCTTGGGAATAAGAGCGAAAGCTCAATGTGTGTGAGTGCTTGAATTGAAGTACTACACACACAACATGAAATTAAACCCAAATATAAATTGCAGTATGGCCTTAACTAAAGTCTTGGGAATAAGAGCGAAAGCTCAATGTGTGTGAGTGCTTGAATTGAAGTACTACACACACAACATGAAATTAAACCCAAATAGTATAACACGGCCCTTACTTGGGTCTTACAAATAAGAGCGAAGGCTCAATGTGTGTGAGTGCTTGAATTGAAGTACTACGCACACAACATGAAATTAAACCCAAATAGTACAACACGACCCTTACTTGGGTCTTACAAATAAGAGTGAAGGCTCAATGTGTGTGCGTGCTTGAATTGAAAGACAACACACTCAACTTAAGCAAAACCTTACGTAATTCAAAGTATATACATAGATTTATATCTCAGGGGCTGATTAGGCCCATGTGTGTTTAAAATCGTGCACGACTAAGAGAGTGCACGTGTGTGTGGGTGTGCCAAGCCACGTTATTACAAGCGGGGGGAGACTATGCTCCGTTATTACAACTCTGTATCAAATTTAATTTAAGCAAGTCTACAACTAAGGACCGAGTTAGGCACTTACTTATAGCTGGTCCGAAGATGACTTGCTTGAGCGTAGGCTTGGCTTCGTCTTGGGTTGCAAGAGGGAGCTCCTCGAAGTTGAACCGCAAGGGGAGGTGCTGGCCGGGTGCCTTGGGTGCGCGGGAAAGGCGCCTTGAAGGTGGTCGGCTGCTAGGAAGGTGCTGCCTTGGTGCTTTGGGTTAAGGTGACTAAGTAGGGTCACTAGAGGATGGGCTGGTATTAAGGTAGGTAGTGCTAAAGGGGAGCCTAAGGGAGTGCCTAAGGGAGATGAATGGCTGGCCGAGTGGGTTTGGTACAGTCGGTTGGAGTGGCCGACTAAGGGAAGCTTGGTGGTCGCCGGCTACTAGGGTGGCTAGGTAATGGCGAGGATGGGAAGGGAGCTAGCTAGGGTATGGGGTAAGGTGGAGTTAGGGGCTGGTGAAAAGTGATATGGGCAGGTCTTAGGGAGCTAAGTGGAGTGGTCGGGTGTTGCTAGAGGAAGTGGTTCAAGGCAAGCGGTTGAAGTGGCTAAGGTCTGGCCGAATGGGTAGGGATGATGTGTAGGTGGTGTTGGGGTAATGTGGTGGTGGTGTAGGTGGTTGAGAGTAGAGGGGGAGTGAAGAAGAGATAGAGTTAGGTTGAGATACTAACCGGGTGATGAAGAGAGGCGGTGGATGGGAGAGGGGCAGCCGGGCGGTTGAAGTGGATGGGGTTCGGCCGGATGGAAATGGTGGCGATGTGGAGTGAAGCAGACCTGGGGGCAGTGGTGGTGCGAGGCGAAGCTGGCCGAGGTGTGGTGGTGCAGGCGGAGCAAGGCGGAAGGCTGGGCTGGACGGTGGCTGGGGTCGGTTGGGAGAGATGGGCTAGAAGAAGTTGAAAAACCCGCCCCTTGGGGGGGAAATAGGGCTGAAGATGGCGGTTGGGGCTGGTATTGGGAGGGTGGTAAGGTGGCTTAGGTAGTGGTGGTGTGGTGATAAGGTGGGCTGGTTTTGGGGAGGGGCCAGATATTTTAATACAAGGGGTTTTGGGTAGATGGTGTGCTAGGTTTAGGTGGGGTGGTTTAGGAGTTTAGGGCTTAGCTAGGTGGGTTGGTTTTGGGGTGAGGTTTAGTGAGGTGGGTTAGGTAATTAGGCTAGGATTAGATTAGGTTTAGGAAAATTAAGCTAGGTTTAGGGAAGGATTAGGGAAGTGGGTTAGGTGATTAGGTTAGGATTAGGTCAGGATTAGGGAAGTGGGTTAGGTGATTAGGCTAGGATTAGGATAGGATTAGGGTAAAAGGCTAGGATTAGGGTTTTTTACTTAGGATTGGGTTAGGGAGCTCCCTTTGCATCACCCATAGACCTTGTTGCATCATGTTGGTGCAGCCCTAGGTTAGGTTTTGGCTAATACAAGCTTAAACCCATGCTAATTAGGCTAACCCACATGATTAACCCCAAACTTGACACACAAGTCAAGCTTAATTACAATCACTCCCTAATCTTATCCTCCCCCACTCTCTCTCATGCCCATAATCCCACGTGAATTTCAAGTGGGCCCCACCTCCATTTATGAGAAGGTGATGTGGGCCATGGATGTGGATATTAGATTGGATCTTTGGATCCAAATCCAAATCCAAATCCACACATGGGTTTGGATTGGGATCTGGATATATATGGTCCAGATCCAATCCAAACTGAATTCTGACTCCTTCAGGCTGTGTTCAAAATGAACGGTTTGTGCGGGGTCTGACAGCATCAGTACTCCGTTTGCGTTGGGTCTTCACCAACATGATCGTCCGCTTCTGTTTTCGCCTTCCGGAGATGACTTCAAGTGATGTTTGATAATAACAGGGTCTTGGACGTTCGAGATCCTGGGGGTGGATTCAACACGAGAGTTGCTGTGCCGGGCTCGACTTGTGCTCCGGTTCTGGGCTCTTCTTAGCTTTTCTGGTCCTGTCTCGATTAGGCCAAGCTGCTTCAGGGTTTCAAAACATGTTTTAAAAGGTTTTTAAAATCATATTATACATATTTAAAACATATAAAGTTTAACACATATGTACAGGGTTGCCTAGAAGGCTCCTGGATTTCCAAACTCAAAATGGCCCTTTGGGGCTGCTTTTACAAAACCAGGTTGTTTTGAGAAATTCGTGGGATTTCGGGGTGTTTACACCAGCCATCACCAAGCCTCTAAATCTCGTAAGCCAACCACACACAACCCCTCTCTCTGTTGAAATTCATTGTATCTCCGGTAGTAGACCTATGTAGTCAAATTCATTGTATCTCCGGTAGTAGACCTATGTAGTCAAATTCATCGCCTTCCGATTAAAGGAATGGTTCGTTGGGATTTTGACAGTAGTAGACCTATTCATCGATGAGGTTTAGTGGTCACCTCTTGAAACAAAAAGAAGAAGAATCAATGCAAGAAATTTTAATATTTTGATTTTAGTTAACCAAAACAATTATATTATTCTCTATCTTTCTCTACTAAAAAATTTGTGAGGTGAGGTGGCTACCTTCTGCTTTCTCTCTATGCTGAGTGATCGTTGCTTTCTATTGCAGAGGAGCTTCTATAGTGTACATTGGCTCCCTTGAAGGTGTGGTTCCCTTCTTTTCTTCGGTATTATCTTTCCTATTTGGTGTATGGAATTTGCAAATTAGATTACCATTTTTCTGTCTTATTTGGATGCAAACATATCATTCTCGTGTCTCAAGTTTATTTAGTATGATTGGAGTCATTATCATGCTTCAAAGTTGTTAACCCATACTTTTTTGTACGTTTGTTGAAGATGCGAAATCCAACTTAGGCATTCGTTATGTAATATGCCCAAAACATTAACGGAGCTAACAAACATTTTTGTTATGAAAAGAATGGTGACATCCAGGATGCAACTTTCGCTTATCTCAGTGCGGGTAGCAGCAACCCTAACCATGCTCAAATTTACTCAAATATCTCTACCTACCTTTTCATTAACATGACAGTATAGATTTGAGTTAAAAATATCATTATCTTTTGCATTTAATGAATCATGTACATTAAACGGTTTTTGCTTTATCATCTCAATGGTTTATTTTAAGGATCAAACAATAGAGATGATAAAAGTATATTTGAACATATATTATGTTTGAGCATTTACCACTTCTCATATAGGGAGTGCATAATTCATCATACATTCATTTATGCTAAAATCTTCTTAAAGATCTCAATAGTTTGATCTCTAAGACCAAGAGTTGAGATCTTTAAAGCAAAAAGCAAAATATTATTGAGTGCTACCTATAAAAACTATGATGGTATTTTTTTACTTTTAAAATTTAACTTTTTATTGTTGATTTCATCGATTGAATGGTCAAGATCTTTAAGGAGTTTTTAGCATGGGTGTGTGCATTTAATATGTTCTCTATCTATTTATATATTTATAGAGAGAGAAGTTGGTATATTTTAATATACATTTATGTTCAAACATGCTCCAAGATCTCTACTATTTCATCAATGAAATCAATAATGAAAATTTGAATTTGAAAAGCAAGAAATACTCATGTATCATACACATTAAATGCTTTTTACATTCAAACCTTCACTATTGATTATGTTTATTGAATGAAAGAAATGTTTAAACGGATTTAAGCATGGATGGTGTTGGGGATGGACTACCTCTATCTTTATATATATATGCGTATAGACGTGTCTGGTTTACCTGAAACCTAGAACCATAATCGAACAAGTTGGAGGCTAGTTTAGGTGCAATTTCGGTTTTAGTTTTCAAACCACCACGAAACCAATTCAGAGGGATTCTTTATTTGAAAAACACATAATGCAACCCATGAGATTTGAACTATCCAAACAGTTCAATAACATTTTTCCATTCAGTCATTCTTATTATTGTGATTGTAAACATTGAAAATAATATACATACCTAATAAACAACGATTTGAAAGCACAAAGTGAAGCCCCCAGGAGTTGAACTCCCTACATGTTTCAAGAGGTAGAAACGGAGATTTCTTGGCCTAGCGAACTACTACCATAAGTGTAGACGCTTGAAAATCCCCGCCTCTGGTTCTTGGGCCTGAAGCGGATCCTTTCGTGTGTCTAAGTCCTATTTAAGCAAAAGGGCGTGCCAACTAGCTTACTTAAGCTAGCAAAGAGATATTTTGAAATCTGACTCCTAACATGGTGACTGTGAGCAAGCAAGCTCTTTTCGTCACAGACCTTCTTGCACCGATGCGCAAGGGTCAGTCTGTACGCTTAAAAAATCGAGTTTTTGACATTATAACCTAGGAAAATGTTTGAGGTGTTTGATTCGGGCTGTTTTTGTATGGTTTTCAAGTTTTATTTCATGTGGATTTGCACGTGCCTATGTCTTTCTTTTTATCCCTTTTCGGGCCAACTAGGTGTGTTATGAACACGTGACCTAAGTGGGGCGATTTTGAGCGGGAGTGTGGGGTTTGCTTTGATGCAATATGCATCCTAACTCGTGGTATGGCGTATATGCAATGCAAACTCACGCAACTCCAAAGGGAAAACCTGAATTGAAAGACAATGCGGAAGGGAAATGACTTAAATGTAAATTGCAAAAGGGAAATTGCAAAAGGGAAATATGGCTATATCTTAAGAGCGGAAAGGCTCAATTGTGCAAGTGTGTGCCGTGTATATATGTAAAGACTACGCACACTGCTGAACCTTAAAACCCAAATCTTAAAGACATAGCCGAAAGGGAAATACTTATAATATATATAGGCCCGAAGGTCGCCAACGTGTGCATGGGTGTTGTGTGTATATTGAAAGACAACTCACACGACTTAAATAAAACCCAAATATAATTGCAATATGGCCTTAACTAAGGTCTTGGGAGTAAGAGCAAAAGCTCAATGTGTGTGAGTGTAGAATTGAAGTACTATGCACACGACATGAAATTAAACCCAAATATAAATTGCAATAGGCCTTAACTAAGGTCTTGGGAGTAAGAGCAAAAGCTCAATGTGTGTGAGTGTAGAATTGAAGTACTACGCACACGACATGAAGTAAAACACCCAAGGGAAATGGTAGCACGGCCCTTACTAGGGTCTTGAAAATAAGAGTGAAACCTCAATGTGTGTGAGTGTGAAAATTGAAAGACAACGCACACAACTTAAGCAAAACCCCACGCAACTTAAATTATATAAGTATGTCTATATCTTAAGGGCTGATTAGGCCCATGTGTGTCAAAATCGTGTGCAACTAAGAGCGGAATAAGCTCAAGTGTACGTGTGTGTGGGTGTGTCAAACCATGTTATTACAAGCGAGGGGAGACAACGCTCCTTTATTACAACCCCGTATCAAATTTAATTAAGCTTAAGCAAGTCTATAAACAAGGACCAAGTTAGGCACTTACGTATAGCTGGTCCAGGGCGTGACTTGCTTGCGCTTGGGCTTGAGTGTTGCCTTGGGCTGCAAGAGGGAGCTCCTCGAAAGGGCGCGGCAAGGGAGGTGCTGGCCGAACGGCAAGGGTGCTGCGGGTGCCTTGGCGCTAGCCGAGTGGTGGGCTGGCTGGGTTTGGGGGTGCTTAAGGAAGGTAAAGGGGAGCTAGTTAGGGCTGTCACTAAGGAGTAGGGCAGGTCTTAAGGGAAGGTAGGGTTGTTGTGTTAGTTAGGGGCTGTCTAAGGAAGGAGGGGCAGGTGGTGCAGTCGGGTTATGCTGGCTGAATGGATGGAAGGCGACCGGTGGTGGCCGGCTGGATAAAGTGAAGACTAGGCTAAGGAAGGGTGGCGTGTGGTGGCTGAGAGTGGAGGGGGAGTGAAGAGAGGGTGGCGTTATGATGGGGTACTAACCGGAGTGTGGAGCTGGCGGGCAGGTGAAGGTGGCGGGTGGTGAGATGGAGCCGAATGGAAGGAGAGGTTGCAGCCGGATGGTAGGGATGGAGATGGCCGGGGAATGGAGGTGGCGTGGAGTGGAGCTGCAGGAAGTTAGAGGTGGCGGGTTCCAAGATGGAGCAGGTGAGAGAAGAGAGGAAGGGGTGAGAGAGGAGAGGGGACTCGGCTGCCCCAAAGAAGCATGAAAAACCTGCCCACTAGGGGGGGTTCTATAGGGTTTTGTTGGGGTCGGTTGGGGCTGGTATTAGGGGGCTGGTTTAGTGGTTAGGTGGTGGTGGTTTGAGGATAAGGTGGGCCAGATATTTAGGGGGCGCCAGATATTTAGCTTAGGTGGTTTTAGGAATATGGTGTGCTAGGGATTTAGGTGGGCTGGTTTAGTGGTTTAGGGCTTAGATAGGTGGGTTGGGTTTAGGGTGAGGTTTAGTGAGGTGGGTTAGGTGTTTAGGTTAGGATTAGGTCGGGATTAGGGGAATTAGGCTAGATTTAGGGAAGGATTAGGGGAGTGGGTTAGGTGATTAGGCTAGGATTTGGCTAGGATTAGGAAAGTGGGTTAGGTGATTAGGCTAGGATTAGGTCGGGTTTAGGGCAAATGGCTAGGATTAGGGGATTTAGCTTAGGATTAGGCTAGGAGCATCCCTTTGCATGGCCCATGGACTTAATTGCATCATGTTGGTGCAACCCTAGGTTAGGTGTAGGTGCATACAAGCTTAAACCCACACTCATTAGGCTAACCCACATGATTAACCCAAAACTTGACACACAAGTCAAGCTTAACACATTTCCCTCAAATCTTATCCTCCCCATTCTCTCTCATGCCCAAGATTCCATGTGAATTTGTTGTGGGCCCCACCTCCATTTATGAGAAGGTGATGTGGGCCCTGGATGTGGATATTGGATTGGATCTTTGGATCCAAATCCAAATCCAAATCCACATATATGTTTGGATTGGGATCTGGATATATATGGTCCAGATCCCATCCAAAGCTGAATTCTGACTCCTTCAGGGTATGTTGGAAATGAACGATTTGTGAGGGGCTTGACAGCATCAGTACTCCGTCTTGCGTTGGGTCTTCGTCAACATTATCGTCTGCTCCTGTTTTCACCTTCTAGAGATCATTACGAATGATTTATTGATAACAGGGGCTTGGATGTTTGAGATCCTGGGGATGAATCTAACGCGAGAGTTGATGTGTCGGGCTTGACATGTGCTCCGGTTCCGGGCTCTCTTTTGCTCTTCTGGTCCCAGTATCATCAGGCTAAGTCGCTTTATGGGGTTTCAAAACATCTTTTAAAAGATTTTAAAACTATATTATACATATTTTAAAACATATATAGTTTAAACATATGTACAGGGTTTGTCTGAAAGGCTCTTGGGTTTCCAGACTCAAAATAGCCCTTTGAGGCTGCTTTTACAAAACCAGGTTATTTGAGAAATTCGTGGGATTTTGGGGTGTTTACAGATGCTCCTCTTTGTCATTATCCAAATTGATTTGGATAATGGCAAAGACAACAAACACCCCTTTCAATGTCTCCCTAGATCTAACCATGAAAATATGGGATCGTCCCAATCTTTAGCAAAATCTCACTTTTAAGAACCTGGTAGGAGGAGATATCATGCCAAAGGGATATACAAAACGGTTTCTGGTCCTAAAATGGGATCATGTTATGCAAATGTCCATGCGTGGGTATGCAGATGCATGACATAGGTGGGGTGCAAAGAGTGGCGACCTCCTAGAGACTAGATATGGTCGAACTCTTGAGACTTACAAGGCCTGCTGCTCCAAGTGAGCAGATCCTATGCTGTTCAATGTTCGATTTTTCAAAATCTATTTACAAAATCTATTTAGAAAAGGGACAACTATCTTGAGTCTCAATCGTAAGGATCTCGAGCTCTTCGTGTTTGCCTTTTGCTTGAGTCTTGACACTCGGTAATCTAGCGGAGGTTTTATAAGAAAACAAGCTATATTTCAAGATTCCTACCCTTACTCGAAACGTCCTATAAGCTCACAAGGCTTCATCCAACTTCTCATGCCACGTCCTACCCTTCTCTAAAGTCTTCTCAATTATGCTAATGAGAGTCTTATTCGTGGCTTCGACTTGGTCGTTGCCTTGAGGGTAGTAGGGCGAAGAGAAGTGGTGAGTTATGCCATACGTGTTGCACAACTTAACCATCCGCTCGTTTTTAAATGGGGTGCCATTATCGGACACAAGGTCTCATGGAACCCCAAATCGAGCCAAGATATTCCTCCTAATGAAAGCCACCACATGTTGCCCCTGTACGTTAGTCAGGGAAATGGCTTCCACCCACTTGGAGAAATACTCAGTGGCTGCTAAAATGAATCGATGCCCATTCAAGGCTTTTGGAAAGATCGGGCCTATGATATCAAATGCCCACATGGTAAATGGCCAGGGGCTGGCCACAGAATGCAATGTAGATGAGGGATATGAATGGCGTGCCCATGCACTTGACATGGATGACACTTCCTAACATGATCGTGACAATCCCTTTTCAGGGTGGACCAAAAATAGCCCGCTCTAAGTATTTTCATTGCCATCCTGTTGGCGTTAACATGACCTCCACATTCTCCATCGTGGAACTCATGCATCACAGTCCTAGCCTCCTCTAGATCGACACATCTAAGTAGGATGCCGGTAAAGCTTTTTTTATACAGAACCCCACCCAGAATGGTGTATCGGGTCGAAATTTTACGGATGAATGCCTTATCTTTGGATGTGGCATCCTCGGCGATTCCCCCATTTTCTAGAAAATGTTTGATGTCATAAAACCAAGGTTTTTCAACAGAATCTGGGTTATTTTGGCAAATATCCAAATCGTGTGTGGATGGGTTGGGCGCATGCCATATTTCTAAGGATCGAGTCCCAGAAATGGGATTTACCTTTAGGGCTGAACCCAAGGAGGAGAGGGCATCAGCAATGCCATTATCCTCTCTTCCCACGTGTGTGAGTTTACGCGATTGGAATGACTCAACCAATCGAGTGGCCAACTCATGATATGGAAGTAGTTTTTTGTTATGTACGTGCTAAATTTTCAAAACTTGGTTTATAACAAGGAGCGAATCTCCAAAAACCTCAATGCATGATGCCCCTAGAGTTTTCGAAATCCTTAAGCCTTGTATGAGTGCTTCATACTCAGCTATGTTGTTGGAACATTCGAAATCTAGGTGGATTGCTTTGGGAATCTCGCCCTTTTTAGGGGATATGAGGATGACCCCAGCACCAGCCCCTCGTTGGTTTCGTGCCCCATCGAAGTGCATTTTCCACACTTGGTTTTCGAAAGAGTTTGCCAAAATGTGGTTTTGAAAGTGGTTTTGCAATATGCCTTCATCAGGCATTTCACTAAATGTGGGATATGCGTCCTCCAGGGGGAACTCGGCCACGTAGTCTGCTAAGGCTTGCCTCTTAATGGAGATCTAGTGATGATATTTCAGGTCATACTCCATTAGAAGGAGTTGCCATTTGCCCAATCTACCAGTGAGAATTGGTTTTTCGAACAAGTGCTTGATTGGGTCAAGCTTGGACACTATCCAGATCTCATGATCTAGGAAATAGTGTCGAAATTTCTGGCAGGCCCAAACTAGGGCCAAGCACGTCTTCTCCATGGCTTGATAATTCCTTTCATAAGCCAAGAGAGTTTTCGAAATATAGTAGATGGCATACTCCTTATGGGTGTCATCCTCATATTGAGCTAATAGAGCTCCCAAAGCATTCGCATGCACAGAAATATAGAGTAAAAGCGGTTTTCCTTGCTTTGGAGGATTCAAAACGGGAGGATTAACCAGGTATGCCTTTAGTCTCTCGAAGGACTTCTGGCAGTCGTCATCCCATGAAAATTTCATGCCTTTTTCAACAGCTTGTTGAAGGGTTCGCATCTAGTCGCCAGATTTGATATAAATCGGCGAACGGACTATAATCGACCCTGGAAGCTACAAATTTGTGTGAGATTGGAGGGTGGAGCCATGTCTATGATGGCTAGACACTTAGAGGGGTCGACTTCTATACCCCTTTGGCTCACTATAAAGCCTAGAAGCTTCCCGGACTCTACCCCGAATACACATTTTTGAGGGTTTAGCTTTACTTTGTAAAGCCTAAGCCTTTCAAAAATCTTTTGCAAACATTCGATATGAGTGCATCTGGTTTTGGATTTTGCCAAGAGATCATCTACATACACTTCTACGAGCTCATGAATTTGATCATGGAAGATCGTGGTCATGGCTCTCTGGTATGTCGCGCCGACATTTTTTAAACCAAAGGGCATGACTGTATCAGTACGTGCCCCACGGGGTTGTGAATGCGGTCTTACCCTGATCTCGTGGACTTAATTTAATTTGGTTATACCCTGAATAGCCATCCATAAATGAAAACATTTTGTGATTTGCAGTACTATCGACTATCAAATCTATGTTTGGTAAAGGATAATTATCCTTTGGATTGGCTTTATTCAGGTTTCTGAAATCGATGCATATTCAAATTTTCCCATTGGTTTTTCGAACTACAAGAATGTTTGATAACCAATCAGAATACGAAAGGGTTTTATAAATCTGACTTTTAGCAGATCTTCTAAACCCTCTTTGACCTGTGCATGTACATTCAAATGTATTTTCCTAAGCTTCTGCTTTATGGGTTTCACATCCGCATCTAAGGGAAGGCGATGTTCGACATTGCTGGGATCTATGCCCGGCATGTCTTCATACGTCCACGCAAACACATCTATGTAGGTTCATAGAAATGCAATGAATGCTGATCTTTCATGCTTATGCAAACATGCGCCTATCTTGATGAGTTTGTGATTGGAATCACTCCCTAGGTTTACACTTAGATTTTCAATTGATTTCGAAATTTTTGGTCTGGCTATGCAGACGACATTCCTTTCGAAATCTTTTTCTTTTTCCAAAGTCCTACCAGGAGCAGCTTTGTACAAAATCTTTTTGGTATTTTGTGGATTTTCGATTTTTTTGTGTTTTTGCAAAACAAGAACTCTAGGAACTATACAAACTACTCTATTTTCGGGTTTTTGGTCTTTGCAATTTTTCTATTTTTTTATTTTGAGTTTTTCAAATGTTTTTGTATTTTTATAAAAGGGATCTTCCATCATAACTACAAAGGGAAAACACTACGGGTTAGATGTAGACGCGCGAAAAATCCCCGCCTCTTCGCCCCTTTCGTGGCTTGGAGTGGATCTTATCGTGCGTCTAAGGCCTATGTATACAAACAGGGCGTGCCAGCTAGCTTACTTAAGCTAGCGAAGATATATTAACACTGACTTCTAAACGTGGCGACTGTGAGCAAGTGAGCTCTTGTCGTCGCAGACCTTCTTGCACCGATGCGCAAGGGTCAGTCTGTACGCTTTTGCAAAAATCGAGTTTTAGGGAGAAAGTCTACGAAACGATTCGAGGTGTCTATTTCGGGTCTTTAAGATGCGATTGCATGTTTTAGATCACGTGGATTTGCACGTGCCTAAGTCTTTTCTTTTATCCCTTTTTGGGTCGCCTAGTTTGTGTGTTATGAACACTCCACTACATGGGCGAATTCGAGCGGGGGTTGCTTCGATGCAATATGCGTCCTACCTCGTGGTATGGCGTAGATGCAATGCAAACTCACGCTACTCCAAAGGGAAAACCCGAAATGTAAAGACAATGCTGAAGGGAAATAACAGAAGGGAAATAACCGAAGGGAAATAACCGAAGGGAGATATGTATATATCTTATGTATATGAGCCCTTACTCGGGTCCTGCAAATAAGAGCGAAGGCTCAATGTGGGTGCGTGTTTGAATTGAAAGACTTACACACACGACATGAAATAAAACCCAAATATAAATTGCAGTATGGCCTTGACTAAGGTCTTGGGAGTAAGAGCGAAGGCTCAATGTGTGTGAGAGTGCTTGAATTGAAGTACTACACACACGACATAAATGAAACCCAAATATAACTGCAATAAGGCCTTTACTAAGGTCTTGGGAGTAAGAGCGAAGGCTCAATGTGTGTGAAAGTGCTCGAATTGAAAGACTTACTCACATGACAAGAAATGAAACCCAAATAGTATAGGTCGGCCCTTACTTGGGTCTTTCAAATAAGAGCGAAAGCTCAATGTGTGTGAGAGTGTTTAATTTGAAAGACTTACTCACACGACATGAAATGAAACCCAAATAGTATAGGTCGGCCCTTACTTGGGTCTTTCAAATAAGAGCGAAAGCTCAATGTGTGTGAGAGTGTTTAAATTGAAAGACAACACACCCAACTTAAACAAAACCCTTCGGAAATGAAATATATACGTATACTTATATATTAGGGGCTGATTAGGCCCGTGTGTGTTCAAAGTTGTGCACGACTAAGAGAGTGCACGTGTGTGGTTGTGCCAAGCCACGTTATTACAAGCGGGGGGAGACTAGGCTCCGTTATTACAACCCCGTATCAAATTGAATTTCAAGCAAGCGTATGACTAAAGACCGAGTTTAGAAACTTACAAGTAGCTGGTCCGTAGAGGTCTTGCTTGAGCGTGGCCTTGGCTTTGGGCTGCAAATGGGAGCTCCGCGAAGGTGTGTGACCAAGAGTGCTGGCCGGCTGCAAAAGGGGGCGCGGGATGGACGCCTCAAAGGGGACCGGTGGCAAGTGGGCGGCGCCTCCAAGTAGGGAGTTTAGAGTGGCTAACTAAGTGGGTCTTAGGGTCACTAGGGAAGTTAGGGACTTAGGGAAACTGGACCTAAAAGGTGAGTTAGTGGGAAGGCCAAATAGGGCACCTAGGGGAGTCGGCCGAATGGGAGATAGTGGCTAAGTAGTGGCCAGCCACTTGGGTTATCCTAGGTTCGGCTAGGCTTAGATGGTGGCGGCGAAGAGGTGGAGCTAAGGGGAAGATGGGTGGCTAAGAGTGGAGGGGTGGTAGAGAGTGGTTTTGAGGGAGTTAGGGGGACTTACCGAATGGGAAGGAGTGGCGGCAAAAGTGGCTGTCGGCTGGTGGAAGATGGGAGAAGGAGAGGGCCCGGCTGAGTGAGGTGGTGGCGTCCGGCTGGTGGGGCAATGATGGTGGATGGAAGAGGGAGAGTGGCGGAGCAGGTGGCGGCTGGTGGGGCTGGAGTTGCTGGGAAGACGGGTGAGAGATGGGAGAGGAAGAGGGCCCGGCTGGGAGTGGAAAGTGGTTCCCACTTGGAAAACCCGCCCACAATGAGGGGGGTTTAAATAGGGGAAGGGTAGGTCGGTTAGGGCTGGGTTGTGGGTAGTGGTTAGGTGGTTTAGGTAGGGTAGTATGTGGATAAGGTGGGCTGGATGGGATTGGGCCAGATATTTTAAAACTAGGTGTTTGGGAAAATCGTGGGCTAAGGGTGGTTTAGGGCTAGGTTAGGTGGTTGGGTTTTAGGGTGAGGTTTAGTGAGCTAGGTTAGGTGGTTTAGGCTAGGTTTAGGCTAGGATTAGGGAAGTTAATCTAGGTTTAGGGAAGGATTAGGGGAGTGGGTTAGGTGATTAGGTCGGGATTAGGCCGGGATTAGGGAAGTGGGTTAGGTGATTAGGTTCAGATTAGGGGTGGATTAGGGGTTTAGGCTAGGTTTAGGCATTTTGGGTTAGGTTTAGGTGAAGGAGCTCCCTTAGCATGGCCCATAGACCTTGATCACCCCATGTTGGTGCAGCCCTAGGTTAGGTTTTAGCTAATTACAAGCTTAAACCCACTCAATTAGGCTAAACCACAAGATTAAACCCCAAACTTGACACACAAGTCAAGCTTAATACAACACTCTTGATATTTATCACTCCCACTCTCTCTCATGCCCAATATCCCACGTGAATTTCAAGTGGGCCCCACCTCCATTTATGAGAAGGTGATGTGGGCCATGGATACGGATATTGGATTGGATCTCTGGATCCAAATCCAGACCCAAATCCACATATGGGTTTGGATTGGAATCTGGATATATATGGTCCAGATCCAATCCAAACTGAATTCTGACTCCTTCGGGCTGGGTTCGAGACGGACGATTTGTGCGGGGCCTGACAGCATCAGTACTCCGTCTGCGTTGGGTCTTCGCCAACATAGTCGTCTGCCTCCGTTTCTGCCTTCCGGAGATGACTTCAAATGCTTTTTTGATAAGAACAGGGTCTTGGACGTTCGAGATCCTGGGATGTGAATCAGATGCAAGAGTTGCTGTGCCGGGCTTGACCGGTGCTCCGGTTCCGGGCTCTTCTTGGCTCTCCTGGTCCTGTCTTGATCAGGCCAAGCCACTTCGGGGTTTCAAAACATGTTTTAAAAGGGTTTTTCAAAAGCTATATTATATGTTTTTGAAAGATACAGTTTAAAACATATATACAGGGTTGTTTGGAAGGCTCCTGGGTTTCCAAACTCAAAAACGGCCCTTTGGGGCTGCTTGTATCAAAACCAGACTTGTTTAAGAAATTCGTGGGATTTCGGGGTGTTTACAGATGCCCCTCTTTGGCCTTGTCCAAATAGATTTGGATAAGGGCAAAGATGACAAACTCCCCTTTTAATGTCTCCCTAGATCTAGCCACGAAGAATATGGGATCGTCCCATTTTAGCAAAAAATCTCAATTTTACAAATTCTGGTAGGAGGAGATATCACGCCAAAGGGTTATACTATGGAATCTGGTCCTAAATGGGATCATGTTTATGCAAGTACCATGCGTGGAATGCAGATGACATGGGTGTGGTGCCAAAAGTGGCGACCTCCCAGAGACCAGGTATGGTCGAACTCTAGAGACTTACAAGGCCTACTGCTCCAAGTGAGCAAAAACCCTATGTTGTTCGATGTTCGGTTTTTAAAACTTATTTACAAAAGCTATTTACAAAAGGGACAACTGTCTTGAGTCTCGATCCTAAGGATCTCGAGCTCTTCGTGCTTGCCCTTGTTTGAGTCTTAACACTTGCTTATCTAGCGGAGGTTTTATAAGAAAACAAGCCTCATTTCAAATTCCTACGCCTTACTCGAAAGGTCGAATTCTCAAACAAGATGAAATTCAAGTAAGTAAATCCTATTTTTACTTTAGGATTCCTCGAAATGAACCATGCTTTAGCTTGGGATAAGCCAGGGATGGGAAAGAGATACCACGGTCCCTTCTGAAGCGTCCCGTGGTTTAAGGCATAGAAGGCGGAAAACTGCTCTTTTTGAGCTTTTTGGCCTCTTTTTCCTTTTTTTCATAGAGGGTCTCCCTTTGGGAGTATTTTTTCTTTAATCCCTCTTTTTATAAGAGAATCGATTTTTCTTTTTCAAGTCTGGTTTCTTTCTTTTGGAAAGAGACTTTAAATGGGAAATTCCCTTTTGATTTGGGCCTTTGTTTTCCTTTTGTTTTCCTTTTTGGAAGGAGAAAAGAAGAGGGGAGGACTTATCCCAAGCCTACACTCGATCCATTCCAGATCAGCCTATTTAGAAATAGCACGTACTACTTGCAAGTATCTTGCTATGTTGAACTAGGCATTTCTTTGTAAAACGAAGGATTTTGAAATGCAACCACGATTTTGAAAACTCCACTCTTTCACAAGTGCGAATTCTCTTACTTAGGGTCACACGAGTTCGCCTTTGCACCTTATTCACATGTCTCAGGGCAGCTATCCCTCTCAAATTTTCGAAAACTGGAATTTAATCCAGATCCTACACATGATACTTCTTTAAGTATTGAACATTGATAGGATCTGCTAAATTCCTACCTTCTACATCGATCAACCAATACGAATTGTTCGTAGTGGTTGCTCGTACAACATAGGGTCCATCCCAGTTGGGGCGCCACTTGCCTAGGGGGTGTGGGCCACGATGATGGATGGTTTTCAAGACCAGATCTCCCACTTCAAAGTGGCGAGGTCTCATGTGTTTGCTATAATGTCGGGCTATCCTTTGCCGGTATGTACGAGCATGATCCATGGCAAGGAGTCGCCTCTCATCTAGCAAATCTAGTTCGGCCATCCTAGCATGCTGAAGCGTCTCTAGGGGGAGGTCGAGTGCAATGGATGTATGGAATGAATGCAGTTGGGTATGAATGGGAAGAATGGCGTTTGTGCCATAGACCAATTCGAATGGTGTGGCATTCGTGGGAGTCCGGATGGAAGTCCTATAAGCCCATAAGGCTTCATCCAGCTTCTCATGCCACCTCCTACCCTTCTCTAAGGTCTTCTCAATGATACCAATGAGAGTCTTGTTTGTGGCTTCGGCTTGGCCGTTGCCTTGAGGGTAGTAGGGCGAGGAGAAGTGGTGAGTTATGCCATACGTGTTGCACAACTTAACCATCCGCTCGTTCTTGAATGGGGTACCATTATCAGACACAAGGTCTCGTGGTACCCCAAATCGAGCCAAGATATTCCTCCGGATGAAAGCCACCACATGTTGCCCCATTACATTCGTTAGGGAAATGGCTTCCACCCACTTGGAGAAATACTCCGTGGCTGCTAAAATAAAACGATGCCCATTCGAGGCCTTTGGAAATATGGGGCCTACAATGTCAAACGCCCACATGGTAAATGGCCAGGGGCTGACCACAGAATGTAATGCAGATGAAGGGATATGAATGGCGTGCCCATGCACTTGACATGGATGACACTTCCTAACATGATCGTGACAATCCTTTTTCAGGGTGGACCAAAAATAACCCCCTCTAAGTATTTTCATTGCCATCATGTTGGCATTAACATGACCTCCACATTCTCCGTCGTGGAACTCGTGCATCACTATCCTAGCCTCCTCTAGGTCGATACACCTAAGCAGAATGCCGGTAAAACTCTTTTTGTATAAGACCCCACCCAGAATGGTGTATCGGGTCGAAATCTTACGAATGAATGCCCTATCTTTGGATGTGGCATCCTCAGTGAATCCCCCATTTTCTAAAAATTGTTTTATGTCATAGAACCAGGGTTTTTCAATAGACTCTGGGTTGTTTTGGCAAATATCCAAGTCGTGTGTGGATGGATGGGGCGCATGCCATATTTCCAAAGATCTGGTCCCTGAAATGGGATCGACCTTTAGGGCTGAACCCAAGGAAGAGAGGGCATCGGCGATGCCATTGTCCTCTCTTCCCACGTGTGTGAGCTTACACGACTGGAAGGATTGGACCAATCGAGTGGCCAACTCGTGATATGGAAGTAGTTTCTCATTACGTACTTGCCAAATTTTTAAAACCTGGTTTATGACAAGGAGCGAATCTCCAAAGACCTCGATGCATGATGCCCCTAGAGTTTTCGAAATCCTTAAGCCTTGTATGAGTGCTTCATACTCAGCTACGTTGTTGGAACATTCGAAATCTAAGCGGACCGCTATGGGAATCTCGCCCTTTTCAGGGGAGATTAGGATGATCCCGGCACCAGCCCCTCGTTGGTTTCGTGCCCCGTCGAAGTGCATCTTCCACACTTGGTTTTCAAAAGAATTTGCCAAAATGTGGTTTTGAAAATGGTTTTGTAATATGCCTTCATCAGGCATTTCGACAAGAGTGGGATATGTGTCTTCCAAGGGGAAGTCAGCCACGTAATCTGCTAGGGCTTGCCCCTTAACGGAGATCTGGTGATGGTATTTTAGATCATACTCCATTAGAAGGAGTTGCCATTTGCCCAATCTACCTGTGAGAATGGGTTTTTCGAACAAGTGCTTGATTGGATCAAGCTTGGACACTATCCAGATCTCATGATCTAGGAAGTAGTGTCTGAATTTCTGGCAGGCCCAGACTAGGGCCAAGCACGTCTTCTCCATGGCTTGATAATTTCGCTCATAAGCCAAGAGAGTTTTCGAAATATAGTAGATGGCATACTCCTTATGGGTGTCATCCTCGTATTGAGCCAACAGGGCTCCTAAAGCGTTTACATGCACGGAGATGTATAATAAAAGCGGTTTTCCTTGCTTTGGAGGATTCAAAACGGGGGGATTAACCAAGTATGCCTTTAGTCTCTCGAAGGACTTTTGGCATTCGTCATCCCATAAGAATTTCGTACCCTTCCTCAACAGTTTGTTGAAGGGTTCGCATCTAGTTGCCAGATTCGATATGAATCGGCGCACAGATTGTAATCGACCCTGGAGGCTACGGACTTGGGTGAGATTGGAGGGTGGAGCCATGTCTATGATGGCTCGACACTTAGAGGGGTCGACTTCTATTCCCCTTTGGCTTACCATAAAGCCTAGAAGCTTTCCTGATTCTACCCCGAACACACATTTTTGAGGGTTTAGCTTTACTTTGTAAAGCCTAAGCCTTTCGAAGATTTTTTGTAAACATTCGATATGGGTGCATCGGGTTTTGGATTTTGCCAAGAGATCATCTACATACACTTCTACAAGCTCGTGAATTTGATCATGGAAGATCGTGTTCATGGCTCGTTGGTATGTTGCGCCGGCATTTTTCAAACCAAAGGGCATGACTGTATAGCAGTACGTGCCCCATGGGGTTGTGAAGGCGGTCTTACCCTGATCTCGTGGACTTAGTTTGATTTGATTATAGCCTGAATAGCCATCCATAAATGAAAACATTTCATGATTTGCAGTACTATCGACTATCAAATCTATGTTTGGTAAAGGATAATTATCCTTTGGAGTGGCTTTATTCAGGTTTCTGAAATCGATGCATATTCGAATTTTCCCATTGGTTTTTCGAACTACAACGATATTTGACAACCAATCAGAATACGCAATGGGTTTTATAAATCCGGCTTTTAGCAGATCTTCTAAACCCTCTTTGACTTGCGTGTGTATATTCGGGTGTATTTTCCTAAGCTTCTGCTTTATTGGTTTTACACCTACATCTAAGGGAAGACGATGCTCGACTATGCTGGGATCTATGCCCGGCATGTCTTCATACGTCCATGCAAACACATCTAAATAGGTCCGTAGAAATGCCATGAATGCTAACTTTTCAGTTTCATGCAAGCATGCGCCTATTTTGATGGTTTTTGGATTGGAATCATCCCCTAGGTTCACCTCTACGAAATCTCCTCCTACTGATTGGGAAGGTCTTTCAAAATCGAGAATTCTATGAAATTCTGGGAGCTCAGAAGTGGGATCTTCCTCAAGGGGATCCACTTCTGGGCTTCGATCATTCTCGTGGACTTTAGACCCGAGGGAACTTGATGCGTGGTTTTCAAAATAACCTGGTTTTGTATTTGGATTTTCAAGTGATTTCGAAATTTTTGGTCTGGCTATGCAGACAACGTTTCTTTCGAAATCCTTTTCTTTCGCCAAAGTCATACCAGGAGCAGCTATGTACAAAATCTTTTTGGTATTTTCCAAATTTTCGATTTTTTTGGGTTTTTGTAAAACCAGAACTTTGGGAACTATACAAAGCACACTTTTTTCGAGTTTTTGCTTTTCCATTGTTTTTGGTTTTTCTTGTTTTTCGGTTTTTTTGGATTTTAAGTTTTCCAATGTTTTTGGTATTTTTAGAAAAAGGGATCTTCCGTCATACCTACAAAGGGAAAACACTATGGGTTAGACTCGGAATAGGAGGTCTAAACCATAGGTCTCTTCTAAGACAAGCTCCGGGGCACCCTTGACCCAGGTGGTCACAGGGGGTGGTTCCGGCGGTATTTGGGGAGTATAGCCGATCCCATATCGGCTTGGGTTGGCCCTAGGAAGGATGGGCTCTAGGAGACCCTGGTTTTGTGCCCCTAGACTTTTGTAGGGCGTGTAGCCCATGTTCAATAACATGTTCCACGACCTTTTGTTTTTTGAAAAGATGGGATATAAGTCGTGGTCCTGGAACATGCTATCGTCCATATTAGGCTCGTAGGGCCTTTTGTCCAGGGGTTTTGGAAATAGGGAATGCTTGGGTTTTCCTAGGAGGATTAGAGTCGGGAGGGAGCCTGCTTTGGGCGGCCCCTTCACACATACAACCTTCCTAGGGTTGTTTAACACGAGCCGAGGTGGCTCAACCATGATTTGCCCCAGGTTAGCCTCATGGGCCTAGGAGCTCGATAAACAAGGGGAGTTTATGATCCCCTGAAGCTGTGGGTGACTCTCACCTAGGATCACTACGACTTGGTCCCTAAAAGGGATCTTGACACACCTGTGAAAGGTGGATGGCACAGCGCACAAACTGTGTATCCAGGGCCTTCCCAGCAACAGGTTATAATGGGGGTGGATGTCCAAGACATGGAACACCCCCGTGTGTTCGATCCCTCCCGTTTCCATTGGGAGTTCGATGGATCCTAAAGGCCTAGACGCATTCCCATCGTATCCAGTGATAACGATGGGGCTTGGGTTCACTGAAGTCAAGGTGACTCCGATTTTGTACGCCACGTGAAGTGGAAGGATGTTGAGCCCTCCTCCACCATCGACTAGGCACCTGTCCAGAGAGTGGTTGTTTAGAACCACCTCGATATGCAGGGCCTGGTTATGGGTTTCGTAGGGTCTATCTACATCATCTTCCGAAAAGGTGATGGGTGATTTTGCTCCTAATAAAGCCACTTGGGCAGACAAGGACTCCGGACTTATGTTCGAATCAACCTTGGCCCTTTCTAGAATTTTCTCTAAGACAAGTCTATGCCTAGGCGAGGTTTTGATAAGCTCTAGGATAGACATGTGAATAGGAATCTTTGAAAGGTGGTTTTCGAAATCATAAGGATTTAGGATGATTTTGTCCTTATCTGCTTTTGGCAGACCACTAGGGATACATGCTTTTGAGGGGCCAGGCACACTGACCACCTTTGAGCACCTTGAAGGTGCGGGGGTTGGTAGATCCTCCGGATCTAGTGACTTCCCCCACGACCAGCCTAGGGTTCGCGCTAAACTTGGCTCTAAGGATGAGCTGAGGAGAACCTTGGATTTTCAAAACTGGTTTTGCCGGGGTTTCCACTTTTGATGGTCCCCGAATGACGACTTGGGCGGGCCTCTTGTATAGTACAAGGATGGGCGCACAAGCAGGTCGACCAGGTTCGGGTTTTCGCGCTAGTTCTTTGGAAATGGTGAGGGTACATACCTCCTTTCCTTTCCCACTGCCACTGGCGTGTTTGGGAAAGGGTTCTTTGAGGATAGCTTGAGGTGGCTCAGATTCCGCAGTGACCTGGAGCCGGCCCTCCGCTATCAAGTTCTCAATTTTATTTAGAAGAGAGAAGCACCGTTTGGTATCATGGCCTTTGAGCCGATGATACTTGCAAAACCGGTTTAAATACCCCCCTTTGGACGTGACTCCTTCGGGGATTTCAGGGAGTTCAATCATGCCTTGGGCAAGTAGGAGGTCTAGGACCTCCGACACAGGTTGCCCCAGCGGAGTGTACTCCCGTTTTTCAATTGGTTTTGAAAAATTGCGTTCTCTCTTATTTTCTATTTTTTCGAAATTTTTAGAAGTGCCCGCCATGCCTGGATCCACCCGGACATTGGCGATTTTATGGGGCTTTGCCCCTTTGTCCGTTGTGGGCAGCCCATATGCAATGGGCTTTTCCACACGTGTTTTGGGAACGGCACTTCCTTTCCATAAGTGGTCGTATGTCCCTTTTCGCAAGTTGGTTTCGAAAAGGGAGGCCTTTTTGATCAACTTATGGAAAGTTGAAATCTCATGGAGCGAGAGAAGGGTTTTTAACTCGCTTTTGAAATTATCCAGGATGAGCATTACTGCGCATCCTTCGGATATAGGCTCTCGCACTTGGCCTAAAAGAGACCTCCATCTTATAATGAAGGCATGCACGTCTTCGTTCATGCCTTGCTTTGTATCCCTTAAAGTATTCAGGGTTGGCGTGACTTCCACGTTGTGTGCAAATCTTTGCATGAAGCAGTTCGCTAACTCTTCAAAAGTAGCGAACTGGCTTAAGTCGTAGGAAGCCAGCCATTTGGCAGCTGTGCCTTTAAGGGATAGAGGGAACCAATACACCCATTTCATCGAGTCCTTTTTCTTCTTATGGGCTCGACGTGAGAAGCTGCAAGTGAGACCTAGGGTCTCCCATGCCATCATACCGATGGAAGTTCGGTATTTCATCGTCACTGTCTGTTTCGTAATCCATAGGAAGGAAATCAGACAGGGCGTAGCTTCTTTTCTCTTTATTTTGCCCTTTCAGCAGCTGCTGTAGGGCTTTACGGTCCTTTTGTGTGAAGGACTCGTGGTATTGGTTGCCTTCCATTACGGAGGCTTCTTTTTGCTTGCGAGGTTTTTCAATTTTCTTTTTAGGCCTTTGTTCACCGTTTGATGAACACGAATCGCCTACTTCAGCCTCTTGGCTGAGAGCATCGATTTTGGCCTCAAATTCCCTTCTCAAGTCCTCGATTTCATCTAGTTTTATTTTGTTTTTGAAAATCCTCCTAGAGTGAGAACTTGATGCGCATGAGCCTTGGCTCGACACTTCACTTGGATTGGATTTTGACATGCTTTTCAAGCTTTTTCAAAATTTCCTAAGTGAAAACAAAGAAAACAAGTTTAAAATGACACCTTTATAAAATTTTCGCAAGACTCCTACCAGTAAACTCGTTTTTTTGAAAAGGCTCACGTCCCACCGGGCGTGCCAATCTCTGTAGACGCGCGAAAAATCCCCGCCTCTTCGCCCCTTTCGTGGCTTGGAGTGGATCTTATCGTGCGTCTAAGGCCTATGTATACAAACAGGGCGTGCCAGCTAGCTTACTTAAGCTAGCGAAGATATATTAACACTGACTTCTAAACGTGGCGACTGTGAGCAAGTGAGCTCTTGTCGTCGCAGACCTTCTTGCACCGATGCACAAGGGTCAGTCTGTACGCTTTTGCAAAAATCGAGTTTTAGGGAGAAAGTCTACGAAACGATTCGAGGTGTCTATTTCGGGTCTTTAAGATGCGATTGCATGTTTTAGATCACGTGGATTTGCACGTGCCTAAGTCTTTTCTTTTATCCCTTTTTGGGTCGCCTAGTTTGTGTGTTATGAACACTCCACTACATGGGCGAATTCGAGCGGGGGTTGCTTCGATGCAATATGCGTCCTACCTCGTGGTATGGCGTAGATGCAATGCAAACTCACGCTACTCCAAAGGGAAAACCCGAAATGTAAAGACAATGCTGAAGGGAAATAACAGAAGGGAAATAACCGAAGGGAAATAACCGAAGGGAAATAACCGAAGGGAGATATGTATATATCTTATGTATATGAGCCCTTACTCGGGTCCTGCAAATAAGAGCGAAGGCTCAATGTGGGTGCGTGTTTGAATTGAAAGACTTACACACACGACATGAAATAAAACCCAAATATAAATTGCAGTATGGCCTTGACTAAGGTCTTGGGAGTAAGAGCGAAGGCTCAATGTGTGTGAGAGTGCTTGAATTGAAGTACTACACACACGACATAAATGAAACCCAAATATAACTGCAATAAGGCCTTTACTAAGGTCTTGGGAGTAAGAGCGAAGGCTCAATGTGTGTGAAAGTGCTCGAATTGAAAGACTTACTCACACGACAAGAAATGAAACCCAAATAGTATAGGTCGGCCCTTACTTGGGTCTTTCAAATAAGAGCGAAAGCTCAATGTGTGTGAGAGTGTTTAATTTGAAAGACTTACTCACACGACATGAAATGAAACCCAAATAGTATAGGTCGGCCCTTACTTGGGTCTTTCAAATAAGAGCGAAAGCTCAATGTGTGTGAGAGTGTTTAAATTGAAAGACAACACACCCAACTTAAACAAAACCCTTCGGAAATGAAATATATACGTATACTTATATATTAGGGGCTGATTAGGCCCGTGTGTGTTCAAAGTTGTGCACGACTAAGAGAGTGCACGTGTGTGGTTGTGCCAAGCCACGTTATTACAAGCGGGGGGAGACTAGGCTCCGTTATTACAACCCCGTATCAAATTGAATTTCAAGCAAGCGTATGACTAAAGACCGAGTTTAGAAACTTACAAGTAGCTGGTCCGTAGAGGTCTTGCTTGAGCGTGGCCTTGGCTTTGGGCTGCAAATGGGAGCTCCGCGAAGGTGTGTGACCAAGAGTGCTGGCCGGCTGCAAAGGGGGCGCGGGATGGACGCCTCAAAGGGACCGGTGGCAAGTGGGCGGCGCCTCCAAGTAGGGAGTTTAGAGTGGCTAACTAAGTGGGTCTTAGGGTCACTAGGGAAGTTAGGGACTTAGGGAAACTGGACCTAAAAGGTGAGTTAGTGGGAAGGCCAAATAGGGCACCTAGGGGAGTCGGCCGAATGGGAGATAGTGGCTAAGTAGTGGCCAGCCACTTGGGTTATCCTAGGTTCGGCTAGGCTTAGATGGTGGCGGCGAAGAGGTGGAGCTAAGGGGAAGATGGGTGGCTAAGAGTGGAGGGGTGGTAGAGAGTGGTTTTGAGGGAGTTAGGGGGACTTACCGAATGGGAAGGAGTGGCGGCAAAAGTGGCTGTCGGCTGGTGGAAGATGGGAGAAGGAGAGGGCCCGGCTGAGTGAGGTGGTGGCGTCCGGCTGGTGGGGCAATGATGGTGGATGGAAGAGGGAGAGTGGCGGAGCAGGTGGCGGCTGGTGGGGCTGGAGTTGCTGGGAAG
Organism: Brasenia schreberi; assembly: GCA_036023115.1. NCBI lineage: Eukaryota > Viridiplantae > Streptophyta > Magnoliopsida > Nymphaeales > Cabombaceae > Brasenia > Brasenia schreberi. The sequence continues at coordinate 227,029 of JAYKKT010000035.1, read as the reverse complement.
ACGGGTGAGAGATGGGAGAGGAAGAGGGCCCGGCTGGGAGTGGAAAGTAGTTCCCACTTGGAAAACCCGCCCACAATGAGGGGGGTTTAAATAGGGGAAGGGTAGGTCGGTTAGGGCTGGGTTGTGGGTAGTGGTTAGGTGGTTTAGGTAGGGTAGTATGTGGATAAGGTGGGCTGGATGGGATTGGGCCAGATATTTTAAAACTAGGTGTTTGGGAAAATCGTGGGCTAAGGGTGGTTTAGGGCTAGGTTAGGTGGTTGGGTTTTAGGGTGAGGTTTAGTGAGCTAGGTTAGGTGGTTTAGGCTAGGTTTAGGCTAGGATTAGGGAAGTTAATCTAGGTTTAGGGAAGGATTAGGGGAGTGGGTTAGGTGATTAGGTCGGGATTAGGCCGGGATTAGGGAAGTGGGTTAGGTGATTAGGTTCAGATTAGGGGTGGATTAGGGGTTTAGGCTAGGTTTAGGCATTTTGGGTTAGGTTTAGGTGAAGGAGCTCCCTTAGCATGGCCCATAGACCTTGATCACCCCATGTTGGTGCAGCCCTAGGTTAGGTTTTAGCTAATTACAAGCTTAAACCCACTCAATTAGGCTAAACCACAAGATTAAACCCCAAACTTGACACACAAGTCAAGCTTAATACAACACTCTTGATATTTATCACTCCCACTCTCTCTCATGCCCAATATCCCACGTGAATTTCAAGTGGGCCCCACCTCCATTTATGAGAAGGTGATGTGGGCCATGGATACGGATATTGGATTGGATCTCTGGATCCAAATCCAGACCCAAATCCACATATGGGTTTGGATTGGAATCTGGATATATATGGTCCAGATCCAATCCAAACTGAATTCTGACTCCTTCGGGCTGGGTTCGAGACGGACGATTTGTGCGGGGCCTGACAGCATCAGTACTCCGTCTGCGTTGGGTCTTCGCCAACATAGTCGTCTGCCTCCGTTTCTGCCTTCCGGAGATGACTTCAAATGCTTTTTTGATAAGAACAGGGTCTTGGACGTTCGAGATCCTGGGATGTGAATCAGATGCAAGAGTTGCTGTGCCGGGCTTGACCGGTGCTCCGGTTCCGGGCTCTTCTTGGCTCTCCTGGTCCTGTCTTGATCAGGCCAAGCCACTTCGGGGTTTCAAAACATGTTTTAAAAGGGTTTTTCAAAAGCTATATTATATGTTTTTGAAAGATACAGTTTAAAACATATATACAGGGTTGTTTGGAAGGCTCCTGGGTTTCCAAACTCAAAAACGGCCCTTTGGGGCTGCTTGTATCAAAACCAGACTTGTTTAAGAAATTCGTGGGATTTCGGGGTGTTTACATTAGACTCGGAATAAGAGGTCTAAATCGTAGGTCTGTTCAAGGGTAGGCTCCAGGGCACCCTTGACCCAGGTGGTCACAGGGGGTGGCTCTGGTGGTATTTTGGGAGTATAGTCGATCCCATATCGGCTTGGGTAGGCCCTAGGAAGTATTGGCTCTAGGAGACCCTGGTTTTGTACCCCTAGACTTTTGTAGGGCGTATAGCCCATGTTTAAAACCATGTTCCACGATTTTTTGTTTTTCAAAAAATTTGAATACAAATCGTGGTCCTGAAACTTGTTGTCGTCCATATCATGCATGTATGGCTTTTTGTCCAGGGGTTTTGGAAATAAGGGATGTTTGGGTTTTCCTAAAAGGGTCAGGATCGGGAGGGGGCCAGCTTTGGGCGGTCCCCTGACGTATACGACCTTCCTAGGGTTTTCTAACCACGAGCCTTGGCGGCTCAACCAGGGTCTACCCCAGGTTAGCCTCATGGGCCTGGGAACTCGACAAACAAGGGGAGTTTATGATCCCCTGAAGCTAAGGGTGATTCTCACCTAGGATCACCACGACTTGGTCCCTGAAAGGGATTTTAACACACCTGTGGAAGGTGGATGGCACAACGCACAAGCTGTGTATCCAGGGCCTTCCCAACAACAGGTTATAATGGGGTGGATGTCCAAGACATGGAACACCCCCGTGTGTGATCCCTCCCGTTTCCATAGGGAGTTCGATCGATCCTAAGGGTCTAGACGCATTCCCATCGTATCCAGTGATAACGATGGGGCTTGGGTTTACGGAAGTCAAGGTGACTCCGATTTGATACGCTACATGAAGTGGAAAGATGTTGAGCCCTCCTCCCCCATCGACTAGGCACCTGTCCAGAGAGTGGTTATTTAGAACCACCTCGATATGCAGGGCCTGGTTATGGGACTCGTAGGGTCTGTGTACATCATCTTCTGAGAAAGTGATGAGCGATTTTGCTCCTATTGACGCCACTTGGTCAGATAGGGATTCCGGGGTTATGTTCGAACTAACCTTGGCTCTTTCTAGAATTTTTTCTAGCACGAGTCTATGCCTAGGCGAAGTTTGTATTAGCTCTAGGATGGACATGTGGATAGGAATCTTTGAAAGATGGTTTTTGAAATCATAAGGGTTTAAAATGATTTTCCCATTGTCTGTTTTTGGTAGAACTCTAGGAATACATGCTTTTGAGAGGTCAGGCACACTGACCACCTTTTTAGCACTTTGTAGGTGCGGGGGTTGATAGATCCTCCCGGATCTTGTCACTTCCCCCACGACCAACCTAGGGTTCGCACCTAATATAGCTCTAACCGTGAGTTTTGGAGCACCTTGAACCTTTAAAACTGGTTTAGCCAGGGATTTAGCTCTTGGTGGTCCCCGGATGATTACTTGGGCGGGTTTCTTGTAAAGTACAAGAGTAGACGTACAAGTGGATCGACAGACTCAGATGAATGCGCTAGATCTTTCGAACAGGTGAGGGTACATACCTCTTTTCCTTTCCCACTACTACTGGTGTGCTTGGGAAAGGGTTCTTTAAAGATAGCTTGAGCTGGCTCGGGTTCCGCAGTGACCTGGAGCTAGCCCTATGCTATTAAGTTCTCGATTTTGTTTAAAGGGAGAAACAACGCTTTGTATAATGGCCTTTGAGCCGATGATACTTGCAAAAGCAGTTTAAATATCCCCCTTTGTAAGTGACTCCCTCGGGGATTTCGGGGAGTTCAATCATGCCTTGGGCAAGTAGGAGGTCTAGGACCTCCGACATAGGTTGCCCCAGCGGAGTGTACTCCCATTTTTCAACAGGTTTTTGGAAGTTTCTCTCCCTTTTGTTTTCTAATTTTTCAAAATTTTTTGAAGTTGTCGTCGGGCTTGGATCCACCCGGACATTGGCAATTTTATGGGATTTGCCCCTTTGTCAGCGGTGGATGGCCCATAGTTGATGGGCTTCTCCAAGCGAGTTTTTGAAATGGCACTTCCCTTCCATAAGTGATCGTATATCCCTTTCTTCAAATTGGTTTCGAAAAGGGATGCTTTTTTGATCAACTTATGGAAAGTTGAGATTTCGTGAAGCGAGAGAAGGGTCCTTAGCTCATTTTTAAAATTATCCAAGATGAGCATGACTGCGCATCCTTTGGATATTGGCTCTTGTACTTGCCCTAAAAGGGACCTCCATTGAATAATGAAGGCATGTACGTCTTCGTTCATGCCTTACTTTGTATCTCTTAAAGTGTTTAAAGTCAGCGTGACTTCTACGTTATGTGCAAATCTTTGCATGAAGCAGTTTGCTAACTCTTCAAAAGTAGCGAACTGGCTTAGATCGTAGGAAGCTAGCCATTTGACAGTTGTGTCTTTAAGGGATAGAGGGAACCAATACACCCATTTCATCGAGTCCTTTTTCTTCTTATGGGCTCGATGTGAGAAAAGTTGCAAGTGAGACCTAAGGTCTCCCATGCCGTCATACCGATGGAAGTTCGGTATTTCATCATCACTATCTGTTTCATAATTCATAGGTAGGAAATCAGACAGGGCGTAACTCCTTTTCTCTTTATTTTGCCCTTTTAGCAGCTGTTATAGGGCTTTACGGTCCTTTTGTGTGAAGGACCCGTGGTATTTGTTGCCTTCCATTATGGAGGCCTCTTTATGTTTGCGAGGTTTTTCAGGTCTTTTCTTGGCCTTTTGTTCACCATTCGATGAACATGAATCGCCTGCTTCAGCCTCTTGGCTAAGAGCATCGATTTTGGCCTCGAATTCCCTTCTCAAATCTTCTATCTCTTCTAGTTTGACTTTATTTTTCAAAACCCTCCTAGAGTGAGAACTTGATGCGCTTGAGCCTTGGCTCCACGCTTTACTTGGGTTTGATTTCGACATGCTTTCAAGCTTTCAAAATCCTATGCATGAAGTGAAAAAAGAGTTAAAAATAACACCTTTGGAAAATTTTTCGCAAGGTTTTTAATATGTCTCGATTTTCAAAAGACTCACGTCCCACCGGGAGTGCCAAATCCTGTAGACGCTTGAAAATCCCCGCCTATGGTTCTTGGGCCAGAAGCGGATCCTTTCGTGTGTCTAAGTCATATTTAAGCAAAAGGGCGTGCCAGCTAGCTTACTTAAGCTAGCGAAGAGATATTTTGAAATCTGACTCCTAACGTGGCGATTGTGAGCAAGAAAGCTCTTTTCGTTGCAGACCTTCTTGCACCGATGTGCAAGGGTCAGTCTGTATGCTTAGAAAATCAAGTTTTTGACATTATAACCTAGGAAAATGTTTGAGGTGTTTGATTTGGGCTATTTTTGTATGGTTTTCAAGTTTTATTTCACGCGGATTTGCACTTGCCTATGTCTTTCTTTTTGTCCCTTTTCGGGCCAACTAGGTGTGTGTTATGAACACGTGACCTAAGTGGAGCGATTTTGAGTGGGAGTGTGGGGTTTGCTTTAATGCAATATGCGTCCTAACTCGTGGTATGGCGTATATGCAATGCAAACTCACGCAACTCTAAAGGGAAAACCCGAATTGAAAGACAATGCGGAAGGGAAATGACTTGAATGTAAATTGCAAAAGGGAAATTGCAAAAGGGAAATATGGCTATATCTTAAGAGCGGAAAGGCTCAATTGTGCAAGTGTGTGCCGTGTATATATGTAAAGACTACGCACACTGCTGAACCTTAAAACCCAAATCTTAAAGACATAGCCGAAAGGGAAATACTTATAATATATATGGGCCCGAAGGTCACCAACGTGTGCGTGGGTGTTGTGTGTATATTGAAAGACAACTCACACGACTTAAATGAAACCCAAATATAATTGCAATATGGCCTTAACTAAGGTCTTGGGAGTAAGAGCAAAAGCTCAATGTGTGTGAGTGTAGAATTGAAGTACTACGCACACGACATGAAATTAAACCCAAATATAAATTGCAATAGGCCTTAACTAAGGTCTTGGGAGTAAGAGCGAAAGCTCAATGTGTGTGAGTGTAGAATTGAAGTACTACACACACGACATGAAGTAAAACACCCAAGGGAAATGGTAGCACGGCCCTTACTAGGGTCTTGAAAATAAGAGCGAAAGCTCAATGTGTGTGAGTGTGAAAATTGAAAGACAACGCACACAACTTAAGCAAAACCCCACGCAACTTAAATTATATAAAAAGGGTTAGCATTTCACAAAAACCTTTCATGGCTTTGAAAAGAAAGATTTTCTTCAACTTCTGGTTTATATGAAAACCTTGATTGTGTTTGGATAAAGAACATGAATCTCACGATGAAATATGGAGACCATGTCAAAACTAAAACCTGATGGCCATGACGATCACTTAGGGCTGGTTATGTTTCCCATCTTCGAGCAAAAAGTATCATAATCATGTTAGAAAAACCATGGAAGTGCATGGACATGAACATACCATTGTCCATCCAAAATCCCTTTGAAAAGCCATGGCCCTTCACCATACGGCCATGCGAAATTCCCATCAAGCTAGGGGCATTTTTAAACACAGCCCCTAGACACTTTCCATGGATAAGCAAATGCATCTCCTTCGTGATTTGTGAGATACATTTCATGTGTTGATCGTTGCATAAAGACATGTATTTCCATTTTAAAACACATGGAGTGCATAGCATGCATCATATCACCCCGAAGAAAGCCCAAAAGGGTGGCAAACTCGAGTAGAAATATCCCCATGTCTTCAAAAGGGCAACAAAAATTAGAAATTTGTTGATATTGTGGGTAGAAATTAGCAAAACCCTGAAAATGCCTGAATATTCAAAAGGGTTTATGCTGAATTCTTTTTGAAAAAGATTTTGAAAAATCGAACTCCTTTGAAACTTCTTGAAAGAAGGATCGAAGTAGATTGTATAACCCCGAATGGAGGAATCTATACTTTTCGAAAAGTAGAGTCTTCCAAAAATGAATTGGCTATATTTCAAAGAACCCTGGCGTACAAGATTAAGCCTTGTTCAAAATATCAAAATATTTTCGAATAGCAGATGCTATTAAGAAATAGGATGATCTCGTTTGAATCGAGTAACCAAAGGGATAAGCCCTCCCCCATCCTACTTTCTCTCTGAAAAGGAAAATTGGCTATTTTCAAAAGAAAGAAAAAAAAATCGAGAATACAAAAACTCCTCCGAAAGTGGTCTTCCCTTCATAAACAGGGAATACAAAAACTCCTCCAAAAGAGGTCTTCTCGTTCAAAAGAAAAGGAGATATATATAAAAAACACTCCTCCCAAAGAGGTCTTCCCTTCATAAACAGGGAATACAAAAACTCCTCCAAAGAGCTGCTCTCCTTTAAAGAAAAGAGGGATTAATGAAAAAATACTCCCAAAGGGAGACCCTCTGTGAAAAAAGAAACAAAAAGCCAAAGCTCCAAAGAGCGATTTTCCGATTCTTTGCCTAAAACCACGGGACGCTTCAGAAGGGACCGTGGTATCTCTTTCCCATATCCCTACGGCTTTTCCCCGAGGAAAAAGATTCAAATTTGCGAAAATCCTAAAGTATGAATAAAATCAGCTTATTTGAATTTCATTTTGTTTGAGAACTCGACTCTGTTTTGTAGGAAATGGAACTTTGAAATGTTTTCCAAGTTTTCCTACCCAAAAACCTCTACTGAGTAGCAGGTATTGAAACCCGAATGAAGGAAAGTATGAAAAATGGAAGTCCTTTTCGATACTAGTTAAAAGGAGTTCCTTTTCAAAAAGAAATTTTCGAAAAACCCACGAATATCAAAAAGACATGGGTAAAAACCTGCTCGGAGCAACCAGCCTCAAAAGGCTCTCTTCGGGCTCAAAAACAAAAAATAAAATTTTTCTCATGCATGCATTCAAAGAGTCATTCGTGCATGATCATACATATAGGGAAATAGCTAGGAAAAGCCCCCTTTTGCTGAAAATCCCCACTTGTGGAAAAAGAAAACAGGGTTTTTGCGAAATAAATGGTGTATTCTCGAGAAAATTTGAGAGAACGGGGTGTTTCTTCTTTGCCATTATCCAAATACATTTAGATAATGCCAAAGAGGGGCATCTGTAAACACCCCAAATCTTCTATTTTTCAAAAACTCTCAAAACACCAAAAAGCTCGTTTGAGTCAAAACGACGACCTGTTTTGAAATGTGAAAACAGGTACAGAAGGCAAAAGAAGACCCTAGGCCCGAAGAGGATTCAAGCCCAGAGCTTCAGAAGCCACTCCCTGATAAAAAAACAAAAGAAAGCAGAGCCCATTTGATGAAAAGCTCAACGGAGTCTAGAACGGCGAGACGGAGTCCGAACGACAAAGTTGGGGAAAACCCAGCACCAGACAGAGCGCTGATGAAGCCAGTGCCCGCACAGATCGTTCGCCTCGAGAAGCCAAGAAGGACTGTCCGAAGAAATTTTGATTTGGATCTGGACCATATATATCCAGATTCCAGATCCAAATCCATGTAATGAATAGTGTTTGGATTTGGGCCAATCCAAATAGTGTTTGGGTCGATCCAAATAGTGTTTGGATTTGGATTGGATCCAAATAGTGTTTGGATTGGATCGGATTTGGATCAAAATATCCAGATTCGTATCCATAAAAATATTGGGTTTGGATCGGATACAGATCTCAAAATATCCGAGATCCAATATCCAAATCCAAATAGTGTTTGGATTTGGGTATGGATCCAAACCCCAAACCCAAACCCAAATCCAAGACCCACCTCAAATCTCTATAAATAGAGGTGAGGGGGTCCATGTAAAGGGTTCATGCAAATATTTGGGAGGAGAGAGAGGGAGTGATAGACCTAGCCATGTGGGCTCATTGGGTGAGGTGGGTTCAAGCCATGTGGTTTAAGTGAGTCTAGACCAAGGGGCTGCAACCAAGGTGGGCTGGACCAAGTGGCTGCAACCGTGGAGACGTGGGCTCAAGCCAAGAAGGACCGGCTCCAAGAGGTAAACCTAACCCCAACCTAGCCTAGGTTCGAACCTACCTAACCCTAACTGAACCAACCTAACCCTAACTGAACCCTAACTAGACCTAACCTAACCCCAACCGCCTCAAACCATCCCTAACAAACCCCAAAAAACTTCACCCCGGCCGGCCGTGAGCAACCAGCGCCTGCCGCGCGCCCCTTCTACTGCCGCGCGCCCCTCTGTTGCCTGCACGCCCCGTGCCGCGGCCGTCCCGCGCTACTGCGCGCCCTGCGCCCCAGCGCGCCCAGCGCCAGGCGCCCATTTGCTGCGCCAGGCGCCAGACGCCTCCCTGCCGACCCGACTGCCTCCCTGTCGCCCTGTCCACCTTCCTGCCGACCTGACCACCCCCCTGGCCGTGACCTGCACCTCTTCCAGCCACCTAGGACAAACCCTAGACAGCCCCATCTTTGCCGAACCTTAGTTCCCCTAAGACCCTAATCGTGCCCCATAGAACCTCCCTCAAAGCCACCTAGGATAACCCCCTCTTGGCTGCCCAAGGTGAACCGTGAGCCCACGTGCAAGCAAGTTGAACATGGACCAGCTATTTGTAAGTGTCTAAACTTGGTCTATTACATTAACTTGCTTTATATTCAATTAAATTTTGATACGGGGTTATAGTAAAGGAGCTTCGTCTCCCCCCGATTGTAATAACATGGTTTGACACGCCCACACACACACGCACTTGAGCCTTTCCGCACTTAGTCGTACACTTCTTGCACACACACGGGCCTAACAAGCCCTTAATATATAGTTATATTTATATATTTTAAGTCAAGGGGGTTTTTAATTAAGTCGTGTGTGTTGTCTTTCCATTTTCCACACGCACACACATTGAGCCTTCGCTCTTACTCCCAAGACCTTAGTAAAGGCCTTATTGCAGTTATATTTGGGTTTCATTTATGTCGTGTGCGTAGTACTTCAATTCTACACTCACACACATTGAGCTTTCGCTCTTAATCCCAAGACCTTAGTCAAGGCATACTGCAATTTATATTTGGGTTTCATTTCATGTCGTGTGTGTAAGTCTTTCAATTCAAGCACGCACACACATTGAGCCTTCGCTCTTATTTACAAGACCCAAGTAAGGGCCCCTACATATACTCTATATAAAGTATTTCTTTCGGCTACGTCTTTAAGATTCGGGTTTTAAGGTTCAAGTCGTGTGCGTTGTCTTTCAATATATACACGACACACACTTACACAATTGAGCCTTTCCGCTCTTAAGATATAGCCCTATTTCCCCTTCCGCTATTTACTTTACAAGTCATTTCCCTTCGGCTATTTATTTTACAAGTCATTTCCCTTCGGCAATTTCCCTTCGGCATTGTCTTTTAAATTCGGGTTTTCCCTTTGGAGTAGCGTGAGTTTGCATTGCATCTACGCCATACCACGAGGTAGGATGCATATTGCATCGAAGCAAGCCCCGTACTCCCGCTCAAATTCGCCCCATGTAGTGGAGTGTTCATAACACACACCTAGGTGGCCCATAAAGGGATAAAAAGAAAGACTTAGGCACGTGAAAATCCACGTCATCTAAAATCTGAAAATCGCACAAACCCGAATCAAATCGTGCAAGACTTAGGCTATTTCGATGCACGCCCATCGTACCTAAGTAGATTAAAATTTGAAAGACTTAGGGTCGTCCAACCCTTACAAAGTCAAAATCGCCCAAATGCATGGTTTTCAAAAGGTTTTAAAACACTTCTTCATTTAAAATATTTTGAGTTAAACTTGTTTCAAAACGAAGTCTCTAAGCGTACAGACTGACCCTTGCGCATCGGTGCAAGAAGGTCTGCGACGTAAAAATCCCGCTTGCCTACAATCGCCTTTCAAAAGTCAGATTATTTTCAAAACATACTTTGCTAGTTAAAGTAAACTAGCTGGCACGCCCATAAAGCGAAGTAGATTGCGAAAAGGTTCACTTCAGGCCTAAGAACCCGCAAGTGAAAATTTTCGGTGTCTACAGATTTGGCACGCCCGGTGGGACCCGGGACTTAAGCAGACTTCAAACAAACGAGTTATACTCAAATTTTCGAAGGATGCGCAGTCATGCTCATCCTGGATAATTTTAAAAGCGAGTTAAAAACCCTTCTCTCGCTCCATGAGATTTCAACTTTCCATAAGTTGATCAAAAAGGCATCCCTTTTCGAAACAAACTTGAGAAAAGGGACATACAATCACATATGGAAAGGAAGTGCCGTTTCTAAAACCCGCTTGGAAAAACCCATCACTTATGGGCTACCCATGATGGACAAAGGGGCAAAGCCCCATAAAATCGCCAATGTCCGGGTGGATCCAGGCGTGGCAGGCACTTCCAAAAATTTTGAAAACCTAGAAAATAAAAGGGAGAGGAATTTCCAAAAACTGATTGAAAAACGGGAGTACACTCCGCTAGGGAAAACCCGAAAATATAAAGACAATACTGAAGGGAAATAACAGAAGGGAAATAACCGAAGGGAAATAACCGAAGGGAAATAACCGAAGGGAAATAACCGAAGGGAGATACGTATATATCTTATGTATATGAGCCCTTACTCGGGTCTTGCAAATAAGAGCGAAGGCTCAATGTGGGTGAAAGTGTTTGAATCGAAAGACTTACTCACACGACATGAAATTAAACCCAAATATAAATTGCAGTAGGGCCTTGACTAAGGTCTTGGGAGTAAGAGCGAAGGCTCAATGTGTGTGAGAGTGCTTGAATTGCAGTACTACACACACGACATAAATGAAACCCAAATATAACTGCAATAAGGCCTTTACTAAGGTCTTGGGAGTAAGAGCGAAGGCTCAATGTGTGTGAAAGTGTTTGAATCGAAAGACTTACTCACACGACATGAAATGAAACCCAAATAGTATAGGTCGGCCCTTACTTGGGTCTTTCAAATAAGAGCGAAAGCTCAATGTGTGTGAGAGTGCTCGAATTGAAAGACAACGCACCCAACTTAAATAAAACCCTTCGAAAATGAAATATATATGTACACTTATATATTAGGGGCTGATTAGGCCCGTGTGTGTTCAAAATTGTGCACGACTCAGAGAGTGCACGTGTGTGGTTGTGCCAAGCCACATTATTACAAGCGGGGGGAGACTATGCTCCGTTATTACAACCCCGTATCAAATTGAATTTCAAGCAAGTGTACGACTAAAGACCGAGTTTAGACACTTACGAGTAGCTGGTCCGTAGAGGTCTTGCTTGAGCGTGGACTTGGCTTTGGGCTGCAAACGGGAGCTCCGCGAAGGTATGTGCTCAAGGGTGCTGGCCGGCTGCAAATGGGGCGCGGGATAGACGCCTCGAAGGGGGCCGGTGGCAAGTAGGTGGCGCCTCCAAGTAGGGAGTTTAGAGTGGCTGAATAAGTGGGTCTTAGGGTCACTAGGGAAGTTAGGTACTTAGGGAAATTGGACCTAAAAGGTGAGCTAGTGGGAAGGCCAAAGAGGACACCTAGGGGGTTTGGCCGAATGGGAAATGGTGGCTAAGTAGTGGCCAGCCACTTGGGTTATCCTAGGTTCGGCTAGGCTTAGGTGGTGGCGGCAAAGAGGCTGAGCTGAAGGGAAGATGGGTGGCTAAGAGTGGAGAGGTGGTAGAGAGGGGCTTTGAGGGAGTTTGGGGTACTTACCGAATGGGAAGGAGTGGCGGATGGAGTGGGAGAGTGGCGGGCAGGTGGCTGTCGGCCGGTGGAGTTGGGGGAAGATGGTGACGTCCGGCTGGGGGGCAGTGGTGGTGGACGGAAGAGGGAAGGTGACGGAGCAGGTGGCGGCTGGTGGAGCAGGTGGAGCTGCTGGGGAGTGGTCACGGCTGGGTGAGAGATGGGAGAAGGAGAGGGCCCGGCTGGGTGGTAGAGTGGTTCCCACTTGGAAAACCCGCCCACAAGGAGGGGGGTTTAAATAGGGGATGGGTAGGTCGGTTAGGGCTGGGCTGTGGGTAGTGGTTAGGTGGTTTAGGTAGGGTGGTATGTAGATAAGGTGGGCTGGATGGGGTTGGGCCAGATATTTCAAAACTAGGGGTTTGGGTAAATCGTGGGCTAAGGGTGGTTTAGGGGTTTAGGGCTAGGTTAGGTGGTTAGGTTTTAGGGTGAGGTTTAGTGAGCTAGGTTAGGTGGTTTAGGCTAGGTTTAGGCTAGGTTTAGGGAAATTAATCTAGGTTTAGGGAAGGATTAGGGAAGTGGGTTAGGTGATTAGGTTGGGATTAGGCCGGGATTAGGGAAGTGGGTTAGGTGATTAGGTTCAGATTAGGGGTGGATTAGGGGTTTAGGCTAGGTTTAGGCATTTTGGGTTAGGTTTAGGTGAAGGAGCTCCCTTAGCATGGCCCATAGACCTTGATCACCCCATGTTGGTGCAGCCCTAGGTTAGGTTTTAGCTAATTACAAGCTTAAACCCACTCAATTAGGCTAACCCACATGATTAACCCAAACTTGACACACAAGTCAAGCTTAATACAACACTCTTGATATTTTTCACCCCCACTCTCTCTCATGCCCAATATCCCACGTGAATTTCAAGTGGGCCCCACCTCCATTTATGAGAAGGTGATGTGGGCCATGGATATGGATATTGGATTGGATCTCTGGATCCAAATCCAAATCCAAGTCCACATATGGGTTTGGATTGGAATCTGGATATATATGGTCCAGATCCAATCCAAACTGAACTCTGACTCCTTCGAGCTGGGTTCGAAACGGACGATTCGTGCAGGGCCTGACAGCATCAGTACTCCGTCTGCGTTGGGTCTTCGCCAACATGGTCGTCCGCCTCCGTTTCTGCCTTCCGGAGATGACTTCAAATGATATTTTGGTAAGAACAGGGTCTTGGACGTTCGAGATCCTGGGGTGTGAATCAGATACAAGAGTTGCTGCGCCGGGCTCGACAGGTGCTCCGGTTCCGGGCTCTTCTTGGCTCTCCTGGTCCTGTCTTGATCGGGCCAAGCCACTTCGGGGTTTCAAAACATGTTTTAAAAGGGTTTTCAAAAGCCATATCATATGTTTTTGAAAGATAAAGTTTTAAACATATATACAGGGTTGTTTGGAAGGCTCCTGGGTTTCCAAACTCAAAAATGGCCCTTTGGGGCTGCTTGTATAAAACCAGATGGATTTTGAGAAATTCGTGGGATTTCGGGGTGTTTACAATCAGCTCAAAGGCCATGATACCAAACGTTGTTTCTCCCTTTTAAATAAAATTGAGAACTTGGTAGTGGAGGCTCGGCTCCAAGTCACTGCAAAACCTGAGCCACCTCAAGCTATCTTCAAAGAACCCTTTCCCAAGCACGCCAGTCGTAGTGGGAAAGGAAAGGAGGTGTGTACCCTCACCTTTTCAAAGGAACTAGCGCAAAATTCTGAGTCTGGTCGACCCACTTGTGCGCCTACTCTTGTACTATACAAGAAGCTCGCCCAAGTTGTCATTCGGGGACCACCAAAAGCTGAAACCCCGGCCAAACCAGTTTTAAAACTTCAAGGTGCTCCTCAACTCATACTTAGAGCCAATTTTAGTGCAAACCCTAGGCTGGTCGTGGGGGAAGTGACTAGATCCGGGAGGATCTATCAACCCCCGCACCTACAAAGTGCTAAAAAGGTGCTCAGTGTGCTTGGCCCCTCAAAAGCATGTATTCTTGGAGTTCTGCCAAAAGTAGACAAGGGTAAAGTCGTCCTAGATTCTTATGATTTCGAAAACCACCTTTCAAAATTTCCTATCCACATGTCTATCCTGGAGATTATACAAACTTCGCCTAGGCATAGACTCGTGCTAGAGAAAATTCTACAAAGAGCCAAGTGGCCTTAATAGGAGCAAAATCGCCCATCATTTTCTCAGAAGATGATGTAGATAGACCCTACTAGTCCCATAACCAGGCCCTGCATATCGAGGTGGTTCTGAATAACCACTCTCTAGACAGGTGCCTAGTCGATGGGGGAGGAGGGCTCAACATCCTACCACTTCATGTGGCATACCAAATCGGAGTCACCTTGACTTCTGTGAACCCAAGCCCCATCGTTATCACTAAATACGATGGGAATGCATCTAGGCCTTTAGGATCAATCGAACTCCCGATGGAAACGGGAGGGATCACGCACATGGGGGTGTTCCATGTCTTGGACATCCACCCCCATTATAACCTGTTGCTGGGAAGGCCCTGGATACACAGCTTGTGTGCAGTGCCATCCACCTTCCACAGGTGTGTCAAGATCCCTTTCAGGGACCACGTCGTGGTGATCCTAGGTGAGAGTCACCCTCAGCTTCAGGGGATCATAAACTCCCCTTGTTTGTCAAGCTCTCAGGCCCATGAAGCTAACCTGGGGCAGACCATGATTGAGCCGCCAAGGCTCATGTTAAACAGCCCTAGGAAGGTGTTATGTGTGAAGGGGCCGCCCAAAGCAGGCCCCCTCCCGATTTTAACCCTACTAGGAAGACCCAAGCGTTCCCTATTTCCAAAACCCCTGGACAAGAAGCCATACGAGCACAATATGGACGACAGCAAGTTCCAGGACCACGATCTTTATCAAAAAATAAGAAATCGTGGAACATGTTGTTGAATATGGGCTACGCGCCCTATAAAAGTCTAGGGGCACAAAACCAGGGTCTCCTAGAGCCTATCCTTCCTAGGGCCAACCCAAGCCGATACGGGATCGGCTATACTCCCAAAATACCGCCAAAGCCACCACCTGTGACCACTTGGGTCAAGGGTGCCCGGGAGCCTACCATAGAAGAGAACTACGATTTAGACCTCCTATTCCGAGTCTAACCCGTAGTGTTTTCCCTTTGTAGGTATGATGGAAGATCCCTTTCACAAAAATACAAAAACATTTAGAAAACTTAAAATCAAAAAAAGAAGAAAAACCAAAAATAATGGAAAAACAAGACCTCGAAAATAGAGTGCTTTGTATAGTTCCTAAGGTTCTTGTTTTACAAAAACCCAAAAAAATCGAAAATCTAGAAAATACCAAAAAGATTTTGTATATAGCTGCTCCTGGTAGGACTTTGGAAAAAGATTTCGAAAGGAACGTCGTCTGCATAGCTAGAACAAAAATTTCGAAATCGATTGAAAATCCGAGTACAAAACCAGGTCTTTTTGAAAATCACGCATCAAATTCCCTCGGGTCTATAACCCACGAGAATTATCGAAGCCCAGAAGTGGATCCCCTTGAGGAATATCCCACTTCTGAGCTCCTAGAATTTCATAGAATTCTCGATTTTGAAAGACCTTCCAATTCAGTAGGAGGAGATTTCATAGAGGTGAACCTAGGGAGTGATTCCAATCCCAAAACCATCAAAATAGGCGCATGCTTGCATGAACATGAAAGATCAGCATTCATTGCATTTCTAGGAGCCTATTTAGATGTGTTTGCATGGACGTATGAAGACATGCCAGGCATAGATCCCAGCATTGTCGAACATCGTCTTCCCTTAGATGCGGATGTAAAACCCATAAAGTAGAAGCTTAGAAAAATACACCCGAATGTACACACGCAAGTCAAAGAGGGTTTAGAAGATCTGTTAAAAGCCGGATTTATAAAACCCATTGCGTATTCTGATTGGTTGTCAAACATCGTTGTAGCTCGAAAAACCAATGGAAAAATTCGAATATGCATCGATTTCAGAAACCTGAATAAAGCCACTCCAAAGGATAATTATCCTTTACCAAACATAGATTTGATAGTCGATAGTACTGCAAATCAAGAAATATTTTTGTTTATGGATGGCTATTCGGGCTATAATCAAATTAAACTAAGTCCACGAGATCAGGGTAAGACCACCTTCACAACCCCATGGAGCACGTACTGCTATACAGTCATGCCCTTTGGTTTGAAAAATGCCGGCGCGACATACCAGAGAGCCATGACCACGATCTTCCATGATCAAATTCATGAGCTCGTAGAAGTGTATATAGATAATCTCTTGGCGAAATCCAAAACCTGATGCACTCATATCGAATGTTTGCAAAAGATTTTCGAAAGGCTTAGGCTTTACAAAGTAAAGCTAAACCCTCAAAAATGTGTATTCGGGGTAGAGTTTGGGAAGCTTCTAGGCTTTATGGTGAGCCAAAGGGGAATAGAAGTCGACCCCTCTAAGTGTCGAGCCATCATAGACATGGCTCCACCCTCCAATCTCACCCAAATCCGTAGCCTCCAAGGTCGATTACAATCCGTGCGCCGATTCATATCGAATCTGGCAACTAGATGCGAACCCTTCAACAAACTGTTGAGGAAGGGTACGAAATTCTTATGGGATGACGAATGCCAAAAGTCCTTCGAGAGACTGAAGGCACACTTGGTTAATCCCCACGTTTTGAATCCTCCAAAACCAGGAAAACCGCTTTTATTATACATCTCCGTGTATGTAAATGCTTTAGGAGCCCTGTTGGCTCAATACGAGGATGACACCCATAAGGAGTATGCCATCTACTATATTTCGAAAACTCTCTTGGCTTATGAACGAAATTATCAAGCCATGGAGAAGACGTGCTTGGCCCTAGTCTGGGCCTGCCAAAAGTTCAGACACTATTTCCTAGATCATGAGATCTGGATAGTGTCCAAGCTTGATCCAATCAAGCACTTGTTCGAAAAACCCATTCTCACGGGTAGATTGGGCAAATGGCAGCTCCTTCTAATGGAGTATGATCTGAAATACCATCACCAGATCTCCATTAAGGGGCAAGCCCTAGCAGATTACGTGGCTAAGTTCCCCCTAAATGATGCATATCCCACACCTGATGAAATGCCTGATGAAGGCATATTACAAAACCATTTCCAAAACCACATTTTGGCAAACAATTTCGAAAACCAAGTGTGGAAGATGCACTTCGACGGGGCACAAAACCAACGAGGGGTTGGCGCTGGGGTCATCCTCATCTCCCCTGAAAAGGGCAAGATTCCCATAGCAATCCGCCTAGATTTTGAATGTTCCAACAACATAGCTGAGTATGAAGCACTCATACAAGGCTTAAGAATTTCGAAACCTCTAGGGGCATCATGCATTGAGGTCTTTGGAGATTCGCTCCTTGTCATAAACCAGGTTTTGAAAATTTGGCAAGTACGTAATGAAAAACTGCTTCCATATCACGAGTTGGCCACTCGATTGATTGAGTCCTTCCAATCGTGTAAACTCACACACGTAGGAAGAGAGGACAATGGCATTGCCGATGCCCTCTCCTCCTTGGGTTCAACCCTAAAGGTCGATCCCATTTCAAGGACCCGGTCTTTAGAAATATGGCATGCGCCCAACCCATCCACACACGATCTGGATATTTGCCAAAATAACCTAGACTCTATTGAAAAACCCTGGTTTTACGACATAAAACAATTTTCAGAAAATGGGGGATTCGCCGAGGATGCCACATCCAAAGATATGGCATTCATCCGTAAGATTTCGACCCGATACACCATTCTTGGTGGAGTTTTGTATAAAAAGAGTTTTACCGGTATCCTGCTTAGGTGTATCGATCTAGAGGAGGCTACGATAGTGATGCATGAGTTCCACGATGGAGAATGTGGAGGTCATGTCAATGCCAACATGATGGCAATGAAAATACTTAGAGGGGGCTATTTTTGGTCCACCCTGAAAAAGGATTGTCACGATCATGTTAGGAAGTGTCATCCATGTCAAGTGCATGGGCACGCCATTCATATCCCCTCATCTGCATTGCATTCCGTGGTCAGCCCCTGGCCATTCACCATGTGGGCATTTGACATCGTAGGCCCAATATTTCCAAAAGCCTCGAATGGGCATCGATTTATTTTAGCAGCCACGGAGTATTTCTCCAAGTGGGTGGAAGCCATTTCCCTAATGTAGACGCGCGAAAATCCCCGCCTCTCACCCTTTCAGGGCTCGGAGCGGATCCTCTCGTGTGTCTAAGGCCTATGTATGCAAACAGGGCATGCCAGCTAGCTTACCTAAGCTAGCGAAGATATTTTTAACACTGACTTCTAAACGTGGCGACTGTGAGCAAGTAAGCTCTTGTCGTCGCAGACCTTCTTGCACTGATGCGCAAGGGTCAGTCTATACGCTTTGCAAAAAATCGAGTTTTTGGATAGAAAGTCTACGAAGCGGTTCGAGGTGTCTAATTCGAGTCTTTTAGATGCGATTGCATGTTTTAGATCACGTGGATTTGCACGTGCCTAAGTCTTTCCTTTTATCCCTTTTCGGGCCACCTAGTTTGTGTGTTATGAACACTCCACTACATGGGCGAATTCGAGCGGGGCTTGCTTTGATGCAATATGCGTCCTACCTCGTGGTATGGCGTAGATGCAATGCAAACTCACGCTACTCCAAAGGGAAAACCCGAATGTAAAGACAATACTGAAGGGAAATAACCGAAGGGAAATGACTTGTAAAGTAAGTGCCGAAGGGAGATATGTATATAGAATATGTATATGAGCCCTTACTCAGGTCTTGCAAATAAGAGTGAAGGCTCAATGTGGGTGTGTGCTTGAATTGAAAAGACTTACACACACGACATGAAATTAAACCCAAATATAAATTGCAGTATGGCCTTAACTAAGGTCTTGGGAATAAGAGCGAAAGCTCAATGTGTGTGAGAGTGCTTAAATTTGAAGTACTACGCACACGACATAAATGAAACCCAAATATAACTGCAATAAGGCCTTTACTAAGGTCTTCGGAGTAAGAGCGAAGGCTCAATGTGTGTGAGAGTGCTTGAATTGAAACACTTACACACACGACAGGAAATGAAACCCAAATAGTATAGGTCGGCCCTTACTTGGGTCTTTCAAATAAGAGCGAAAGCTCAATGTGTGTGAGTGCTTGAATTGAAAGACAACGCACCCAACTTAAGCAAAACCCTTCGAAAATGAAAGTATATGTATGTACTTATGTATTAGGGGCTGATTAGGCCCGTGTGTGTTCAAAATCGTACACAACTAAGAGAGTGCTCGTGTGTGGGTGTGCCAAGCCACATTATTACAAGCGGGGGGAGACTATGCTCCGTTATTACAACCCCGTATCAAATTGAATCTCAAGCAAGTATACAACTAAAGACCGAGTTTAGGCACTTACGAGTAGCTGGTCCGTAGAAGCCTTGCTTGAGCGTGGGCTTGGCCTTCGCCTTGGGCTGCAAACGGGAGCTCCGCGAGGTTGAGCGACAAGGGTTGCTGGCCGGCTGCAAATGGGGCATGGGATAGGCGCCTTGAAGATGGCCGACTGCAAGTGGGTGTCGCCTTGATGTGGGGAATTAAAGGGGCTAGGTGGTAGTGGGGAGTGTAGTGTCACTAAGAGAGTATAGAGTGTTAGGGAGTATGGACCTAAGGGGAGCTTAAGGGAAGGTCGAATGGGAGTCTAATAGGGTGGCCGGGTGTAGCTAGGGTAGTTAGGTAGTGGCAGGTAGTTTAGGGTGTGATAGGTTCGGCTGAGTGAGAATGGTGGCAGCAAAGGGGAATGGCTGGTGGTAGGGTGTTATGGTAGGGTTTAGGTGGCTGAGAGTGGAGAGGGAGTGAAGAAGGTGAGACGAAGGAGGGGGTACTAACCATGCTTGAAGAGAGGTGGTGGATGGAAGAAAGCAGCCGGGTGTGGTGGAGCAAATGGTTCAACCGAGGGCAGGGGTGGTGACAGGTGGTGGTGTAGGTGGTGGTGCAGGTGGTGGTGCAGATGGAGCAGGTGGAGCAGGTGGCTAGGTTCGGCTGGGCTGGGAAGTGGGGTCCCGGCTGGGCTTGGGGAAGGCGACTAGATAGGAAAACCCGCCCCCAAGGGGGGGGGGTTATATAGGGATGGGTAGGTCGGTTAGGGCTGGGTTTGGGGTAGTGGTTAGGTGGTTTAGGTAGGGTGGTATGAAGATAAGGTGGGCTGGAAAGGGTAGGGTCAGATATTTTAAATACTAGTGGTTTGGGTAGATTGTGGGCTAGGGGTGGTTTAGGGGTTTAGGGCTAGGTTAGGTGGTTGGGTTTTAGGGTGAGGTTTAGTGAGCTAGGTTAGGTGATTAGGCTAGGTTTAGGCTAGGTTTAGGGAAATTAACCTAGGTTTAGGGAAGGATTAGGGAAGTGGGTTAGGTGATTAGGTTGAGATTAGGCCGGGATTAGGGAAGTGGGTTAGGTGATTAGGCTCAGATTAGGGGTGGATTAGGGTGGAAGGCTAGGATTAGATGTTTTGGGTTAGGTTTAGGTGAAGGAGCTCCCTTTGCATGGCCCATAGACCTTAATCACCTCATGTTGGTGCAGCCCTAGGTTAGGTTTTGGCTAATTACAAGCTTAAACCCACTCAATTAGGCTAACCCACATGATTAACCCCAAACTTGACACACAAGTCAAGCTTAATTACAACACTCTTGATATTATCCATCCCCACTCTCTCTCATGCCCATAATCCCATGTGAAATTCAAGTGGGCCCCACCTCCATTTATGAGAAGGCGATGTGGGCCATGGATATGGATATTGGATTGGATCTCTGGATCCAAATCCAAATCCAAGTCCACACATGGGTTTGGATTGGGATCTGGATATATATGGTCCAGATCCAATCCAAACTGAACTCTGACTCCTTCGAGCTGGGTTCGAAACGGATGATTTGTGCGAGGTCTGACAGCATCAGTACTCCGTTTGCGTTGGGTCTTCGCCAACATGATCGTCCGCCTCTGTTTTCGCCTTCCGGAAAAGACTTTAAACAATGTTTTGATGATAACAGGGTCTTGCACGTTCGAGATCCTGGGGGGTGAATTTGATACAAGAGTTGCTGTGCCGGGCTCGACATGTGCTCCGGTTCCGGGCTCTCCTTAGCTTTCCTGGTCCTGTCGGGATTAGGCCAAGCTGCTTCGGGGTTTCAAAACATGTTTTAAAAGGTTTTTAAAAGCCATATCATAGATTTTTAAAATATAAAGTTCAAAACATACATACAGGGTTGTCTGGAAGGCTCCTGGGTTTCCAGACTCAAAATAGCCCTTTAGGGCTGCTTTTACAAAACCGGATGAATTTGAGAAATTCGTGAGATTTCGAGGTGTTTACACCTAACCAACGTGCTGGGGCAACATGTGGTGGCTTTCATTCGGAGGAATATCTTGGCTCGATTTGGGGTTCCACGAGACCTTGTGTCTGATAATGGCACCCCATTCAAAAACGAGCGGATGGTTAAGTTGTGCAACACGTATGGTATAACTCACCACTTCTCTTCACCCTACTACCCTCAAGGAAACGGCCAAGCTGAAGCCACAAACAAGACTCTCATTAGCATAATTGAGAAAACTTTAGAGAAGGGTAGGACGTGGCACGAGAAGCTGGATGAAGCCTTATGGGCTTATAGGACTTCCATCCGGACTCCCACGAATGCCACACCATTCGAATTGGTCTATGGCACAAACGTCATTCTTCCCATTCATACTCAACTGCATTCATTTCATACATATAGCACTCGACCTCCCCCTAGAGACGCTTAGCATGCTAGGATGGCCGAACTAGATTTGCTAGATGAGAGGCGACTCCTTGCTATGGATCATGCTCGTGCATACCGGCAAAGGATAGCCCGACACTATGGCAAACACATGAGACCTCGCCACTTTGAAGTGGGGGAACTAGTCTTGAAAATCATCCACTATCGTGGCCCACATCCACTTGGAAAGTGGCGCCCCAACTGGGATGGACCCTATGTTGTACGAGCAACCACCACAAACAACTCGTATTGGTTGATCGATGTAGAAGGTAGGAATTTAGCAGATCCTATCAATATTCAATACTTAAAGAAGTACTATGTGTAGGATTTGGATTAAATTCCAATTTTCAAAAATTTTCGGGATAGCTGCCCTGAGACATGAAAATAAGGTGCAAAGGCAAAGTCGTGTGACCCTGAGTGAGAGAATTCGCACTTGTGAAAGAGTGGAGTCTTCAAAATTGTGGTTACATTTCAAAATCCTTCTTCTTACAAAGAAAGGCCTAGTTCAACATAGCAAGATACTTGCAAGTAGTACGTGCTATTTCTAAATAGGCTGATCCGGAATGGATCGAGTGTGAGCTTGGGATAAATCCTCCCCTCTTCTTTTCTCCTTCCAAAAGGAAAACAAAAGCCCAAATAAAGAGAATTTCCCATTCAAAGTCTCTTTCCAAAAGAAAGAAACCAGAATTCAAAAGAAAAATCGATTCTCTTGTGAAAAAAAGAGAGGGATTAAAGAAAAAATACTCCCAAAGGGCGACCCTCTACGGAAAAAAGTAAAAGAGGCCAAAAGCTCAAAAAGAGCAGTTTTCCGCCTTCTATGCCTTAAACCACGGGACGCTTCAGAAGGGACTATGGTATCTCTTTCCCATCCCTGGCTTATCCCAAGCTAAAGCATGGTTCATTTCGAAGAATCCTAAAGTAAAAATAGGATTTACTTACTTGAATTTCATCTTGTTTGAGAATTCGACGTTTCGAGTAAGTCATAGGAATTTGAAATATAGCTTGTTTTCTTATAAAACCTCTGCTAGATAAGCGAGTGTTAAGACTCAAACAAGGGCAAACACGAAGAGCTCGAGATCCTTAGGATCGAGACTCAAGACAGTTGTCCCTTTTGTAAATAGCTTTTGTAAATATATTTTGAAAAATCGAACATCGAACAGCATAGGATCTGCTCACTTGGAGCAGCAGACCTTGTAAGTCTCGAAAGTTCAACCATATCTGGTCTCTGGGAGGTCGTCACTCTTGGCACCACACCCATGCCATGCATCTGCATTCCACGCATGGTACTTGCATAAACATGATCCCATTTAGGACCAGATTACATAACAAATCCCTATGGCGTGATATCTCCTCCTACCAGGGTTTTAAAAGTGAGATTTTGCTAAAGATTGGGACGATCCCATATTCTTCGTGGTTAGATCTAGGGAGACATTGAAAGGGGTGTTTGTCATCTTTACCCTTATCCAAATCGATTTGGACAAGGCCAAAGAGGGGCATTTGTAAACACCCTGAAATCCCACGAACTTCTCAAATCAACCCGGTTTTTCTAAAAGCAGCCCCAAAGGGCCATTTTGAGTCTGGAAACCCAGGAGCCTTCCAAGCACCCTTGTACAGATGTTTTAAACTCTTATATGTTTTAAATATGTATAATATATTTTAAAAACTGTTAAAATATGTTTTGAAACCCCACAAAGCGGCTTGACCTGATGAAAGCAGGACCAGAAGAGCCAAAGAGAGCCCGAAACCGAGCACATGTCGAGCCCGGCACAGCAACTCTCATGTTGAATCCACCCCCAGGATCTCGAACGTCGAAGACCCTGCTATCAACAAACATCACTTAAAATCAGCTTCGGAAGGTGAAAACAGAAGCGGACGATCATGTTGGCGAAGACCCAACGCAGACGGAGTACTGATGCTGTCAGACCCCGCACAAACCATTCGTTTCGAACACAGCTTGAAGGAGTCAGAATTCAGTTTGGATTGGATCTGGACCATATATATCCAGATCCCAATCCAAACCTATGTGTGGATTTGGATTTGGATCCAGAGATCCAATCCAATATCCACATCCATGGCCCACATCACCTTCTCATAAATGGAGGTGGGGCCCACTTGAAATTCACGTGGGATTATGGGCATGAGAGAGAGTGGGGGAGGATAAGATTTGAGGGTGATTGTAATTTAGCTTGACTTGTGTATCAAGTTCGGGGTTAATCATGTGGGTTAGCCTAATTAGCATGGGTTTAAGCTTGTATTAGCCAAAACCTAACCTAGGGCTGCACCAACATGATGCAACAAGGTCTATGGGTTATGCAAAGGGAGCTTCCTAACCCAATCCTAATCAAAAACCCCTAATCCTAGCCTTTTACCCTAATCCCGGCCTAAACCTACCCTAATCACCTAACCCACTTCCCAAATCCCAGCCTAATCACCTAACCCACTTCAGTAATCCTCCCCTAAACCTAGCTTAATTTCCTTAAACCTAACCTAATCCTAGCCTAATCACCTAACCCACCTCACTAAATCTCACCCCAAAACCAACCCACCTAGCTAAGCCCTAAACCCCTAAACCACCCCACCTAAACCTAGCACACCATATACCTAAAACCCCTTTAACTAAAATATCTGGCCCCCCCTAAAAACCAGCCCACCTTATCACCACACCACTACCACCTAAACCACCTTACCACCTTCCAAAAACCAGCCCCAACTACCCTTCACCAACCTATATAACCCCCCCCTAATGGGCGGGTTTTTCAATCACTTCCAGCCCACCTTGGCCCAGCCCACCTTGACCAACCTCCTCCCAGCCGAGCCTTCCACCTTGCTGCCATCCTTCCACCTGCACCACCACTACCCCAACCAAGCTCCACCTCGCGCCACCTTCATCCCCCGGCTGAACTCCACTCCACGCTGCAACCTTCACCACCCGGCTGCCCTTCTTCCATCCATCGCTCCTCTTCATCAGCCGGTTAGTACCCTACACTTAGCTCCACCTCTTCTTCACTCCACCTCCACTCTCAACCACCCACACCACCACAACCTCTTGCCAACACCACCTACCCGTCATCCCTACCCATTCGGCCAGACCTCCACCTTTACATCACCCCCCTTGAATCACTTCCCCTAGTGATACCCGGCCACCCCACTTGGCTCCCTAAGACCTCCCATACCACTTTCCACCAGCCCCTAGCTCCACCTTACACAACACCCTAGCTAGCTCCCTTCCCATCCTTGCCATTACCTAGCCACCCTAGTAGCCGGCCACCACTTAATTACCCCTAGTTGGCCACCCCAGCCGACTACACCCAAGTCCTCCCGGCCAGCCACCCCATTTTCCTTAGGCATTCCCTAGGCTCCCCTTAGCGCCACCTTTCCTAATACTACACTATCCCTTAGTGACCCTCCTTAGTCATCTTAGCCCAAAACACTAAGGCAGCACATTCCTAGCAGCCGGCCAGCTTCAAGGCGCCCTTCCCGCGCACCCAAGTCACCCGGCCAGCATCTCCCCTTGCCGTTCCATTTCGAGGAGCTCCCTCTTGCAGCCTAAGGCGAAGCCAAGCCCACGCTCAAGCAAGTCATCTTCGGACCAGCTATAAGTAAGTGCCTAACTCGGTCCTTAGTTGTAGACTTGCTTAAATTAAATTAAATTTGATACGGGGTTGTAATAACGAAGCATTGTCTCCCCCCGCTTGTAATAACGTGGCTTGGCACACCCACACACACGTGCACTTGAGCCTACCTCGCTCTTAGTTGTGCACAATTTGAAACACACACGGGCCTAATCAGCCCCTTTAGATATAAGTTATATATATACTTTAAGTAGCGTAGGGTTTTGCTTGAGTTGCGTGTGTTGTCTTTCAATTCTCGCACTCACACACATTGAGCCTTCGCTCTTATTTGTAAGACCCAAGTAAGGGCCGTGTTATACTATCCTTGGGTTTAATTTCATGTTGTGTGCATAGTACTTCAATTCAAGCACTCACACACATTGAGCTTTCGCTCTTATTCCCAAAACCTTAGTTAAGGCCATACTGCAATTTATATTTGGGTTTAATTTCATGTTGTGTGTGTAGTACTTCAATTCAAGCACACACACACATTGAGCTTTCGCTCTTATTCCCAAGACCTTAGTTAAGGCCATACTACAATTTATATTTGGGTTTAATTTCACATTGTGTGTGTAGTACTTCAATTCAAGCACTCACACACATTGAGCTTTCGCTCTTATTCCCAAGACCTTAGTTAAGGCCATATTGCAAGTTATATTTGGGTTTCATTTCATGTCGTGTGTGTAGTACTTCAATTCTCGCACGCACCCACATTGAGCCTTCGCTCTTATTTGCAAGACCCGAGTAAGGGCCCATATATACATTATATACGTATTTCCCTTCGGCAATTTCTATTACAAGTCATTTCCCTTCGGCAATTTCCCTTCGGCAATTTCCATTACAAGTCATTTCCCTTCGGCATTGTCTTTAAATTCGGGTTTTCCCTTTGGAGTAGCGTGAGTTTGCATTGCATATACGCCATACCACGAGTTAGGACGCATATTGCATCAAAGCAAACCCCATACTCCCGCTCAAAGTTGCCACATTTTAGTAGAGTGTTCATAACACACACCTAGGTGGCCCATAAAGGGATAAAAAGAAAGACTTAGGCACGTGCAAATCCACGTGATCTAAAATCTGGAAATCGTACAAACAAAGACCTGAATCAAATACCTCGAACCGCTTTCGTAGGTTTTCTCCACTCAAAACTCGATTTTAAAAGCGTATAGACTAACCCTTGCGCATCGGTGCAAGAAGGTCTGCGACGACAAGAGCTTACTTGCTCACAGTCGCCACGTTAGAAGTCACGTTTTTAGAAAGATCTTCGCTAGCTTAAGTAAGCTAGCTGGCACGTCCTGTTTATTTAAATAGGACTTAGACACACGAAAAGGTTCGCTCTAGGCCTAAGAACCAGGAAGCGGAAATTTTCTGCGTCTACAGGTGGGTTAGGTGTTTAGGCTAGGATTAGGTCGGGATTACGGGAATTAGGCTAGATTTAGGGAGGATTAGGGGAGTGGGTTAGGTGATTAGGCTAGGATTAGGGAAGTAGGTTAGGTGATTAGGCTAGGATTAGGTCGAGTTTAGGGCAAATGGCTAGGATTAGGGGATTTAGCTTAGGATTAGGCTAGGAGCATCCCTTTGCATGGCCCATGGACTTAATTGCATCATGTTGGTGCAACCCTAGGTTAGGTGTAGGTGCATACAAGCTTAAACCCTCACTCATTAGGCTAACCCACATGATTAACCCAAAACTTGACACACAAGTCAAGCTTAACACATTTCCCTCAAATCTTATCCTCCCTATTCTCTCTCATGCCCAAGATTCCACGTGAATTTATTGTGGGCCCCACCTCCATTTATGAGAAGGTGATGTGGGCCCTGGATGTGGATATTGGATTGGATCTTTCATCCAAATCTAAATCCAAATCCACATATATGGTTTGTCTGGAAGGCTCCTGGGTTTTCAGACTCAAAATAACCCTTTGGGGCTGCTTTTACAAAACCAAGTTATTTGAGAAATTCGTGAGATTTTTGGGTGTTTATAGATGCCCCTCTTTATCATTATCCAAATTGATTTGGATAATGGCAAAGACGACAAACACCCCTTTCAATGTCTCCCTAGATCTAACCACGAAAATATGGGATCCTCCCAATCTTTAGCAAAATCTCACTTTTAAGACCCTAGTAGGAGGAGATATCACGCCAAAGGGATATACAAAACAGTTTCTGGTCCTAAAATGGGATCATGTTATGCAAATGTCCATGCGTGGGTATGCAGATGCATGACATGGGTGGGGTGCCAAGAGTGGCGACCTCCTAGAGACCAGATATGGTCGAAATCTTGAGACTTACAAGGCCTACTACTCTAAGTGAGCAGATCCTATGATGTTCGATGTTCGATTTTTCAAAATCTATTTACAAAATCTATTTACAAAAGGGACAACTGTCTTGAGTCTCAATCGTAAGGATCTCGAGCTCTTCGTGTTTGCCTTTTGCTTGAGTCTTAACACTCGCTAATCTAGCGGAGGTTTTATAAGAAAACAAGCTATATTTCAAGATTCCTACCCTTACTCGAAACGTCCTATAAGCCCACAAGGTTTCATCCATCTTCTCGTGCCACGTCCTACCCTTCTCTAAAGTCTTCTCAATTATGCTAATGAGAGTCTTATTCGTGGCTTCGACTTGGTCGTTGCCTTGAGGGTAGTAGGGCGAAGAGAAGTGGTGAGTTATGCCATACGTGTTGCACAACTTAACCATCCGCTCTTTTTTAAATAGGGTGCCATTATCGGACACAAGGTCTCATGGAACCCCAAATCGAGCCAAGATATTCCTCTTAATGAAAGCCACCACATGTTGCCCCTGTATGTTGGTCAGGGAAATGGCTTCCACCCACTTGGAGAAATACTGAGTGGCTGCTAAAATCAATCGATGCCCATTCGAGGCTTTTGGAAAGATCGGGCCTATGATATCAAACGCCCACATGGTAAATGGCCAGGGGCTGACCATGGAATGCAATGCAGATGAGGGATATGAATGGCGTGCCCATGCACTTGACATGGATGACACTTCCTAACATGATCGTGACAATCCCTTTTCAGGGTGGACCAAAAATAGCCTGCTCTAAGTATTTTCATTGCCATCCTGTTGGCGTTAACATGACCTCCACATTCTCCATCGTGGAACTCATGTATCACAGTCCTAGCCTCCTCTAGATCAACACATCTAAGTAGGATGCCGGTAAAGCTTTTTTTATACAGAACCCCACCCAGAATGGTGTATCGGGTCGAAATTTTACAGATGAATGCCTTATCTTTGGATGTGGCATCCTCGGCGACTCCCCCATTTTCTAGAAAATGTTTGATGTCGTAAAACCAAGGTTTTTCAACAGAATCTGGGTTATTTTGGCAAATATCCAAATCGTGTGTGGATGGGTTGGGCGCATGCCATATTTCTAAGGATCGAGTCCTTGAAATGGGATTGACCTTTAGGGCTGAATCCAAGGAGGAGAGGGCATCGGCAATGCCATTATCCTCTCTTCCCACGTGTGTGAGTTTACACAATTGGAATGACTCAACCAATCGAGTGGCCAACTCGTGATATGGAAGAAGTTTTTTGTTATGTACTTGCCAAATTTTCAAAACTTGGTTTATAACAAGGAGCGAATCTCCAAAGACCTCGATGCATGATGCCCCTAGAGTTTTCGAAATCCTTAAGCCTTCTATGAGTGCTTCATACTTAGCTATGTTGTTGGAACATTCGAAATCTAGGCGGATTGCTATGGGAATCTCGCCCTTTTCAGGGGATATGAGGATGACCCCAGCACCAGCCCCTCGTTCGTTTCATGCCCCATCGAAGTGCATTTTCCACACTTGGTTTTCGAAAGAGTTTGCCAAAATATGGTTTTGAAAGTGGTTTTGCAATATGCCTTCATCAGTCATTTCACTAAATGTGGGATATGCGTCCTCCAGGGGGAACTCGGCCATGTAGTCTGCTAAGGCTTGCCCCTTAATGGAGATCTAGTGATGGTATTTCAGGTCATACTCCATTAGAAGGAGTTGCCATTTGCCCAATCTACCAGTGAGAATTGGTTTTTCGAACAAGTGCTTGATTGGGTCAAGCATGGACACTATCCAGATCTCATGATCTAGCAAATAGTGTCAAAATTTCTGGCAGGCCCAGACTAGGGCCAAGCACGTCTTCTCCATGGCTTGATAATTCCTTTCATAAGCCAAGAGAGTTTTCGAAATATAGTAGATGGCATACTCCTTATGGGTGTCATCCTCGTATTAAGCTACTAGAGCTCCCAAAGCATTCGCATGCACGGAAATATAGAGTAAAAGCGGTTTTCCTTGCTTTGGAGGATTCAAAACGGGGGGATTAACCAGGTATGCCTTTAGTCTCTCGAAGGACTTCTGGCAGTCGTCATCCCATGAAAATTTTATGCCTTTTTCAACAGCTTGTTGAAGGGTTCGCATCTAGTCACCAGATTTGATATAAATCGGCGAACGGACTATAATCGACCCTGGAAGCTACGAATTTGTATGAGATTGGAGGGTGGAGCCATGTCTATGATGGCTCGACACTTAGAGGGGTCGACTTCTATACCCCTTTGGCTCACTATAAAGCCTAGAAGCTTCCCGGACTCTACCCCGAATACACATTTTTGAGGGTTTAGCTTTACTTTGTAAAGCCTAAGCCTTTCGAAAATCTTTTGCAAACATTCGATATGAGTGCATCGGGTTTTGGATTTTGCCAAGAGATCATCTACATACACTTCTACGAGCTCATGAATTTGATCATGGAAGATCGTGGTCATGACTCTCTGGTATGTCGCGCCGACATTTTTTAAACCAAAGGGCATGACTGTATCAGTACGTGCCCCACGGGGTTGTGAATGTGGTCTTACCCTGATCTCGTGGACTTAATTTAATTTGGTTATACCCTGAATAGCCATCCATAAATGAAAACATTTTGTGATTTGCAGTACTATCGACTATCAAATCTATGTTTGGAAAAGGATAATTATCCTTTGGAGTGGCTTTATTCAGGTTTCTGAAATCGATGCATATTCGAATTTTCCCATTGGTTTTTCGAACTACAAGGATGTTTGATAACCAATCAGAATACGAAAGGGTTTTATAAATCCGACTTTTAGCAGATCTTCTAAACCCTCTTTGACCTGTGCGTGTACATTCGAATGTATTTTCCTAAGCTTCTGCTTTATGGGTTTCACATCCGCATCTAAGGGAAGGCTATGTTCGACAATGCTGGGATCTATGCCCGGCATATCTTCATACGTCCACGCAAACACATCTATGTAAGTTCATAGAAATGCAATGAATGTTGATCTTTCATGCTTATGCAAACATGCGCCTATCTTGATTAGTTTGTGATTGGAATCACTCCCTAGGTTTACCTCTATGAAATCTCCTCCTACTGAATTAGAAGGTCTTTCAAAATCGAGAATTTTATGAAATTCTGGGAGCTCAGAAGTGAGATCTTCCTCAGGAGGATCCACTTCTGGGCTTTGATCATTCTCGTGGGTTATAGACCCGAGGGAATTTGATGCGTGAGTTTTCAAAAGACCTGGTTTTACACTTAGATTTTCAATTGATTTCGAAATTTTTGGTCTGGCTATGCAGACAACATTCCTTTCGAAATACTTTTCTATTTCCAAAGTCCTACCAGGAGCAGCTATGTACAAAATCTTTTTGGTATTTTGTGGATTTTTGATTTTTTTGTGTTTTTGCAAAACAAGAACTCTAGGAACTATACAAACTACTCTATTTTTGGGTTTTTGGTTTTCTAATGTTTTTGGTCTTTGCAATTTTTCTATTTTTTTTATTTTGAGTTTTTCAAATGTTTTTGTATTTTTATAAAAGGGATCTTCCATCATAACTACAAAGGGAAAACACTACGAGTTAGACTCGGAATAAGAGGTCTAAATCGTAGGTCTGTTCAAGGGTAGGCTCCAGGGCACCCTTGACCCAGGTGGTCACAGGGGGTGGCTTTGGTGGTATTTTGGGAGTATAGTCGATCCCATATCGGCTTGGGTAGGCCCTAGGAAGTATTGGCTCTAGGAGACCTTGGTTTTGTGCCCCTAGACTTTTGTAGGACGTATAGCCCATGTTTAACAACATGTTCCACAATTTTTTGTTTTTCAAAAAATTCGAATACAAATCGTGGTCCTGAAACTTGCTGTCGTCCATATCATGCATGTATGGCTTTTTGTCCAGGGGTTTTGGAAATAAGGGATGTTTGGGTTTTCCTAAAAGGGTCAGGATCGGGAGGGGGCCAGCTTTGGGCGGTCCCCTGACGTATACGACCTTCCTACGGTTTTCTAACCATGAGCCTTGGCGGCTCAACCATGGTTTGCCCCACGTTAGCCTCATGGGCCTGGGAACTCGACAAACAACGGGAGTTTATGATCCCCTGAAGATGAGGGAGATTCTCACCTAGGATCACCACGACTTGGACCTTGAAAGGGATTTTAACACACCTGTGGAAGGTGGATGGCACAGCGCACAAGCTGTGTATCCAGGGCCTTCCCAACAACAGGTTATAATGGGGGTGGATGTCGAAGACATGGAACACCCCCATATGTGTGATCCCTCCCGTTTCCATAGGGAGTTCGATCGATCCTAAGGGTCTAGATGCATTCCCATCGTATCCAGTGATAACGATGGGGCTTGGGTTTACGGAAGTCAAGGTGACTCCGATTTGATATGCCACATGAAGTGGAAGGATGTTGAGCCCTCCTCCCCCATCGACTAGGCACCTGTCCAGAGAGTGGTTATTTAGAACCACCTCGATATGCAGGGCCTGGTTATGGGACTCGTAGGGTCTGTGTACATCATCTTACGAGAAAGTGATAAGTGATTTTGCTCCTATTGACGCCACTTGGTCAGATAGGGATTCTGGGGTTATGTTCGAACTAACCTTGGCTCTTTCTAGAATTTTTTCTAGCACAAGTCTATGCCTAGGCGAAGTTTGTATTAGCTCTAGGATGAACATGTGGATAGGAATCTTTGAAAGATGGTTTTCGAAATCATAAGGGTTTAAAATGATTTTTTCATTGTCTGTTTTTGGCAGAACTCTAGGAATACATGCTTTTGAGGGGCCAGGCACACTGACCACCTTTTTAGCACTTTGTAGGTACGGGGGTTGATAGATCCTCCCGGATCTTGTCACTTCCCCCACGACCAACCTAGGGTTCGCACCTAATATAGCTCTAACCGTGAGTTTTGGAGCACCTTGAACCTTTAAAGCTAGTTTAGCCGAGGATTCAGCTCTTGGTGGTCCCCGGATGATTACTTGGGCAGGTTTCTTGCAAAGTACAAGAGTAGACGCACAAGTGGATCGACCAGACTCAGATGAATGCGCTAGATCTTTCGAAAAGGTGAGGGTACATACCTCTTTTCCTTTCACACTACTACTGGCGTGCTTGGGAAAGGGTTAGCTTGAGCTGGCTCGGGTTCCACAGTGACCTAGAGCTTGCCCTCCGCTATCAAGTTCTCGATTTTGTTTAAAAGGAAGAAACAACGCTTTGTATCATGGCCTTTGAGCCGATGATACTTGCAAAAGCGGTTTAAATATCCCTCTTTGGAAGTGACTCCCTCGGAGATTTTGGGGAGTTCAATCATGCCTTAGGCAAGTAGGAGGTCTAGGACCTCCGACACAGGTTGCCCCAGCGGAGTGTACTCTCGTTTTTCAACAGGTTTTTGGAAGTTTCTCTCCCTTTTGTTTTCTAATTTTTCAAAATTTTTTGAAGTTGTCGTCGGGCTTGGATCCACCCGGACATTGGCAATTTTATGGGGCTTTGCCCCTTTGTCCGCGGTGGATGGCCCATAGTTGATGGGCTTCTCCAAGCGAGTTTTTGAAATGGCACTTCCCTTCTATAAGTGATCATATATCCCTTTCTTCAAATTGGTTTTGAAAAGGGATGCTTTTTTGATCAACTTATGGAAAGTTGAGATTTCGTGAAGCGAGAGAAGGGTCTTTAGCTCATTTTTAAAATTATCCAGGATGAGCATGACTGCGCATCCTTTGGATATTGGCTCTCGTACTTGCCCTAAAAGGGACCTCCATTGAATAATGAAGGCATGTACGTCTTCGTTCATGCCTTACTTTGTATCTCTTAAAGTGTTTAAAGTCAGTGTGACTTCTACGATATGTGCAAATCTTTGCATGAAGTAGTTTGCTAACTCTTCAAAAGTAGCGAACTGGCTTAAATCGTAGGAAGCCAACCATTTGACAGCTGTGTCTTTAAGGGATAGAGGGAACCAATACACCCATTTCATCGAGTCCTTTTTCTTCTTATGAGCTCGACGTGAGAAAAGTTGCAAGTGAGACCTAGGGTCTCCCATGCCGTCATACCGATGGAAGTTCGGTATTTCATCATCACTGTTTGTTTCATAATTCATAGGTAGGAAATCAGACAGGGCGTAACTCATTTTCTCTTTATTTTGCAATTTCAGCAGCTGCTGTAGGGCTTTACGGTCCTTTTGTGTGAAGGACCCGTGATATTGGTTGCCTTCCATTACGGAGGCCTCTTTATGTTTACGAGGTTTTTCAGGTCTTTTCCTTGCCATTTGTTCACCATTCGATGAACATGAATTGCCTGCTTCAGCCTCTTGGCTAAGAGCATCGATTTTGGCCTTGAATTCTCTTCTCAAATCTTCTATCTCTTCTAGTTTGATTTTATTTTTCAAAACCCTCCTAGAGTGAGAACTTGATGCGCATGAGCCTTGGCTCCACACTTCACTTGGGTTTGATTTCGACATGCTTTCAAGCTTTCAAAATCCTACGCATGAAGTGAAAAAAGAGTTAAAAATAACACCTTTGGAAAATTTTTCGCAAGGTTTTTAATATGTCTCGATTTTCAAAAGACTCACATCCCACCGGGCGTGCCAAATCCTGTAGATGCTTGAAAATCCCCGCCTATAATTCTTGGGCCTGAAGCAAATCCTTTCGTGTGTCTAAGTCCTATTTAAGCAAAAGGGCGTGCCAGCTAGCTTACTTAAGCTAGCGAAGAGATATTTTGAAATCTGACTCCTAAAGTGGCGACTGTGAGCAAGCAAGCTCTTTTCGTCGCAGACCTTCTTGCACCGATGCACAAGGGTCAGTCTGTATGCTTAGAAAATCGAGTTTTTGATATTATAACCTAGGAAAATGTTTGAGGTGTTTGATTCGGGCTGTTTTTGTATGGTTTTCAAGTTTTATTTCACGTGGATTTGCACGTGCCTATGTCTTTCTTTTTATCCCTTTTCGGGCCAACTAGGTGTGTGTTATGAACACGTGACCTAAGTGGGGCGATTTTGAGCGGGAGTGTGGGTTTGCTTTGATGCAATATGCGTCCTAACTCATGGTATGGCGTATATGCAATGCAAACTCACGCAACTCTAAAGGGAAAACCCGAATTGAAAGACAATGCGGAAGGGAAATGACTTGAATGTAAATTGCAAAAGGGAAATATGGCTATATCTTAAGAGCGGAAAGGCTCAATTGTGCAAGTGTGTGCCATGTATATATGTAAAGACTACGCACACTGCTGAACCTTAAAACCCAAATCTTAAAGACATAGTCGAAAGGAAAATACTTATAATATATATGGGCCCGAAGGTCGCCAACGTGTGCATGGGTGTTGTGTGTATATTGAAAGACAACTCACACGACTTAAATGAAACCCAAATATAATTGCAATATGGCCTTAACTAAGGTCTTGGGAGTAAGAGCGAAAGCTCAATGTGTGTGAGTGTAGAATTGAAGTACTATGCACACGACATGAAATTAAACCCAAATATAAATTGCAATAGGCCTTAACTAAGGTCTTGGGAGTAAGAGAGAAAGCTCAATGTGTGTGAGTGTAGAATTGAAGTACTACGCACACGACATGAAGTAAAACACCCAAGGGAAATGGTAGCACGGCCCTTACTAGGGTCTTGAAAATAAGAGCGAAAGCTCAATGTGTGTGAGTGTGAAAATTGAAAGACAACGCACACAACTTAAGCAAAACCCCACGCAACTTAAATTATATAAGTAAATCTATATCTTAAGGGCTGATTAGGCCCATGTGTGTGTCAAAATGGTGTGTAGCTAAGAGCGGAATAAGCTCAAGTGCACGTGTGTGTGGGTGTGCCAAACCACGTTATTACAAGCGGGGGGAGACAACACTCCGTTATTACAACCCCGTATCAAATTTAATTAAGCTTAAGCAAGTCTATAAACAAGGACCAAGTTAGGCACTTATGTATAGCTGGTCCGGGGCGTGACTTGCTTGCGCTTGGGCTTCAGTGTCGCCTTGGGCTGCAAGAGGGAGCTCCTCGAAAGGGCGCGGCAAGGGAGGTGCTGGCCGAACGGCAAGGGTGCTGCGGGTGTGGAGCCTTGGCGCTAGCCGAGTGGTGGCTGGCTGGGTTTGGGGGTGCTTAAGGAAGGTAAAGGGGAGCTAGTTAGGGTTGTCACTATGGAGTAGGGCAGGTCTTAAGGGAAGGTAGGGTTGTTGTGTTAGTTAGGGGCTGTCTAAGGAAGGAGGGGCAGGTGGTGCAGTCGGGTTATGCTGGTTGAATGGATGGAAGGCGGTCGGTGGTGGCCGGCTGGATAAAGTGAAGACTAGGCTAAGGAAGGGTGGCGTGTGGTGGCTGAGAGTGGAGGGCGAGTGAAGAGAGGGTAGCGTTATGATGGGGTACTAACCGGAGTGTGGAGCTGGCCGGCAGGTGAAGGTGACGAGTGGTGAGATGGAGCCGAATGGAAGGAGAGGTTGCAGCCGGATGGTAGGGATGGAGCTGGTCGGGAAATGGAGGTGGCGTGGAGTGGAGCTGCAGGAACTTAGAGGTGGCGGGTTCCAAGATGGAGCAGGTGAGAGAAGAGAGGAAGGGGTGAGAGAGGAGAGGGGGCTCGGCTACCCCAAAGAAGCATGAAAAACCCGCCCACTAGGGGGGGTTCTATAGGGTTTTGTTGGGTCAGTTGGGGCTGGTATTAGGGGGTTGATTTAGTGGTTAGGTGGTGGTGGTTTGGGGATAAGGTGGGCCAGATATTTACGGGGTGCCAGATATTTAGCTTAGGTGGTTTTAGGAATATGGTGTGCTAGGGATTTAGGTGGGCTGGTTTAGTGGTTTAGGGCTTAGATAGGTGGGTTGGGTTTAGGGTGATGTTTAGTGAGGTGGGTTAGGTGTTTAGGCTAGGATTAGGTCGGGATTAGGGGAATTAGACTAGATTTAGGGAAGGATTAGGGGAGTGGGTTAGGTGATTAGGCTAGGATTAGGCTAGGATTAGGGAAGTGGGTTAGGTGATTAGGCTAGGATTAGGTCGGGTTTAGGGCAAATGGCTAGGATTAGGGGATTTAGCTTAGGATTAGGCTAGGAGCATCCCTTTGCATGGCCCATGGACTTAATTGCATCATGTTGGTGCAGCCCTAGGTTAGGTGTAGGTGCATACAAGCTTAAACCCACACTCATTAGGCTAACCCACATGATTAACCCAAAACTTGACACACAAGTCAAGCTTAACACATTTCCCTCAAATCTTATCCTCCCCATTCTC
Organism: Brasenia schreberi; assembly: GCA_036023115.1. Classification (NCBI taxonomy): domain Eukaryota; kingdom Viridiplantae; phylum Streptophyta; class Magnoliopsida; order Nymphaeales; family Cabombaceae; genus Brasenia; species Brasenia schreberi. The sequence continues at coordinate 190,346 of JAYKKT010000035.1, read as the reverse complement.
TCTCATGCCCAAGATTTCACGTGAATTTGTTATGGGCCCCACCTCCATTTATGAGAAGGTGATGTGGGCCCTGGATGTGGATATTGGATTGGATCTTTGATCCAAATCCAAATCCACATATATGTTTGGATTGGGATCTAGATATATATGGTCCAAATCCAATCCAAAGTTGAATTCTGACTCCTTCAGGGTATGTTCGAAACGAACGATTTGTGCGGGGCCTGACAGCATCAGTACTCCGTCTTGCGTTGGGTCTTCGCCAACATTGTCGTCCGCTCCTATTTTCACCTTCTGGAGATCATTACGAATGATTTGTTGATAACAAGGGCTTGGATGTTCGAGATCCTGGGATGAATCTAATGCGAGAGTTGATGTGCCGGTCTCGACATGTACTCTGATTCCAGGCTCTCTTTTGCTCTTCTGGTCCTGGTATCATCAGGCCAAGTCGCTTTGTGGGGTTTCAAAACATCTTTTAAAAGGTTTTAAAACTATATTATACATATTTTAAAACATATATAGTTTAAACATATGTATAGGGTTTGTCTGGAAGGCTCCTGGGTTTTCAGACTCAAAATAGCCCTTTGGGGCTGCTTTTACAAAACTAGGTTATTTGAGAAATTCGTGGGATTTTGGGGTGTTTACAATAAGTTCATTAGACACTTCTCAAAGATAGTAGCTCCACTCACCGAGCTCTTAAAGAAGGGCTCCCCTTGGTTGTGGACTTCAATGTACTTAAGCCTTTGAAGCCTTCAAGTCGGCCACGTGTAAGGAGTTGGTGCTTCACCTTTTCGATTACACACAACCCTTTATAGTGCATACGGATGCAAGTGTCCGAGCTTTGGGAGGTGTCCTCATGCAAGAAGAACACCCTAAAGCCTTTGAGAGTCGAAAGCTTAAGGAGGACGAAATTCGGTATCCCATATATGAAAGAGAGTTTTTGGCCATGGTATATTGTATTCAACTTTAAAGAGTATCTTTTGGGTTCACACTTTTCGATGGTCACAAAAAATATGGCCAATACCTTCCTCAAAACCTAAAAAAAGTTCATTCCAAGGTAAACGAGGTCACTTGAGTTGCTTGAAGAATACGATTTTGAATGGGTGTATAGACCCAAGAAAGAGAATAGTGGCCGATGCACTTGGTCGAAAGCACTTCTAAAAGCCTTGAGTGTCATGATATGCTACAAAAACTCAAGCAAATATGCTAAAGAAGACCCCTCATACATCCAAAACCGCAAACAAGTCCTAGTTGGTTTGATGGAAAAATATGAGGTTCGAGATGGACTTATGTGGACCAAGAACAAACATTTACTAGTCCCCGATACCGGAGGACTAAGGCAGAGATTGATGTACACGATCCATGATGTAGAGTATGCTGGACACCTTAGAGTAGAGAGAACCATCACTCTCTTAGTGTGTGGCTATTATTGGCCCTAGATGGCACGTGATGTAAGTAAATATATGCACACATATCCCATGTGCCATTAAGATAAGGTTGAGTGCACATGCCTCACTGGATTACTTCTGCCCCTTCCAATCCTGGACCGATCATGGAGAGCGTTATCCATGGATTTCATTTTGGGTCTACCTCGAGTTGATAGTTTCAAAATAATTCTTGTTGTGGTCGATCAATTCTCCAAGTATGGCGCCTTCATAGCTTCACCTCAGGAATATAGCACTAAAGAGACAATACATTTGTTTCCACTCTAGGTGGTGAAGTATTTTGGCATTTAAGAAGAGATAGTGATTGACCGTGATGTGTGGTGCTTCATAAGCAAATTTTAGGTATAATTGTTTCAGTTTTCGGGAACCCAACTAGTCTTCTCTTCAACCCACCACCCTCAAATAGGTGGCCAAACTGAGAGGTTGAATTCTATGCTCAAAGAGTATCTATGCCACTATGTGATGATAAGCCAAAAAAAATGAGTTGTCCTACTTGAAGTAACGTAGTTCAGCTACAACTCATACCAAAGTTCTTCTACCCAGATGAGCCCTATTGAGCTCACTTTGGATTGATAGTTGCTCGGACCCTTATAGTTGATAAAAGGTAACGTGAGTGGGAGTTGTCTAACCACTCTCCAGGAGGTACGAGAGAGGTGCCCCTTATATGAAGAGGCCAAAACCTCCCTCACATGAGTATAAGCTAAGATGATCAAATATGCAAACAAGCACCGATGAGCATTGGAGTTTCAAGAGATTGTGTATGGTTTCAGATATCCGAGTACATCCGACAGTAAGTCTACAAGAATAGTCAAATGGGGCTGAAACCAAAATATTTTGAGGTTAAGCAATGGATTGGGCAAGTGGCTTACCTGTTGGAGTTGCCCGATTGACTCAAGTTATACTATGTATTCCACATCTCACAAATGAAGTTTTATCGACTAGAGCACCGACCCCCACCCTTGGTCAAAGAGGATATTGTTGTGGTTGAGGCTATGTTTGAACATAGAGTGGATGGTGTAGGACCCCGACAATAGACACAATACCTAGTGTGGTGGATAAGTAGAGGCCCGGATGATGATTCATGGTTTCTAATGCACAACTATACCAATACGAGTATCTACTACACGCCTACCATGAGGACTCAAGGATGAGTCTCGGATCAGTTGGGGAGAGTTGTCACGGGTATGATTTTGGGTGTTGCCTATGGCCCGAAAACCTCTCTACAGTCCTTTGCTAACTCCCTCTCCCTTACCATGTAAACCTCCCTTATACATAATCGAGTTAGTTGTGTAGCCAATGGGCCTCACTCTCATATAACCGTGAGGCAGGCTCTCTAGTAAGACCTGCAACCTTCCTGTGTAAAGGTTCCTAACACATCCTCGCCCATAAATAGACATGAGGTGCATGGCTTAGGTAGCTTAGTTAGTTAGAGAGTGAGTGATCTCATATAAGTCTTACTTCTTGGCTTCAATAAACATTCATTTCTCCTCTTAGTTGTTTTGCCTCTCCCTCTCACAAGTGTGTATGCATGAGTGTGAGTGAATGTCGAAAGATCTTACGAGTGAGAGTGCCTTGCCTCTTGAGGGACTGTTAGGAAATAGAGCTAGGAAGAGTTCCTATTCTTCTCTTATCCTCACGTCAAGAGCACAGCTGAATAGAAGAAGATCTACTGCCATCACCGAGTGTCAACTCCTTCTAAGGGCGATCTAAATCTGATCCGAAATATGCTTGGTAACATAATGGTATCCAAGTCACCACGTGTTTCAAGAGGTAGAAAGCATTCTATCGTTCAACCATCATGACTTTTGTGATTGTAAATGTTGAAAATAATATATATACTTAATAAATGGTGGCTTGAAATGGTTGGTTTCGATTTTCAAAATTCATCAACCATAATTGAACCAAGAGGTCCCCGGTTATGGGCCCTAGTGGTTTTGAGGCCGGTTCAGTTAAGCTTGAACAGTCGAGCTAGTTTTGAACTGGTCATGTGTATATATGTAAGAGAGAGAGAGAGAGAGAGAGAGAGTTCATACGCATACTCATCTATGCTAAAATCTTCTTAAAGATCTCAATTGTTCTATCTTTAAGCAAAAAGGAAAATAGTACTAAGTGGACTTAGTGTACCTACAAAAACTATCATGATACTTGACTTTTTAAATTTAAATTTCAATCATAGATCTCACCGATCAAACGGTTGAGATCTTGAAAAATGTTTGAATATGGATGGGTATTTACCATGTTACAAATAAATAAATAAATATAGAGAGAGATAGTGGTAAACATATGAAATCTTTTGGTAAATAATTTTCCAGAAACATCTCTATCATTCAATTGACATGATTAACAATGAACATTTAAATTAAAAGTATCATTATACTTTTATACTTTACAACACATTTAATATTGTATTTATCACCTTAACCATTCATCTCAAAGATAGAACAATAGAAATATTTATACAAGATTATGTACCAAAAGATATTATGTATTTATCCCTCTCTTTCTCTCATATATATATAGCGAGAGAGAGAGAGAGAGGATATTCTTGCAGCCATATTTTAAATGATAATTTTCTCCTTATAAATCTTAAATTTGGAGACCCCCATTAGGGCGTAGATTTTATTGACGTGGTAGGTAAATGTACTATGTCGCGGACCCTACTACCTTAGTATCTATGGAACAAGTCCCACTAAGCATATGCAACGTTATGGTACCCATAAAGATGGAACCTAGAGTTTGGCAATATAAAACAGAAATGAAACCCCAATGTGAACATGAATCAGAGAGTCCTAGCAAGTGCCCGATAAACTAACGTAGGCGGTGTATGGGTTGACCTATTTTTTACATGAAGAGAAAATGAAACATGAATACAACTTGAACGTAAGCTATTTCACGAAGTTCTAGCCCTTAATCAAACCCCAATGAGCCTGATCACTTGTTCGACCGCCAAAGCCGCTCTTCACTATGCCATTCCCTGGCAAGCTATTTCACGTCTGTGATTCAAAAGGTGGTTCTCAATTTTCACAGTTTTGCAAGGTGGAAAAACGTAAGCTTTTTGCAGATCACCTCTTCACTAAAATCTGGTATATTAATCTCTTAAGAGATCAGATAATTACAGCTAACTAATCATCTATTAATTTCTACACAAGCTGCTAAAGTAATGATCTAACTACATGAAATAATGAGTGTTGCAAACTGTAAACACCCAAAATGCTTTTTAAAATATATCCTAGCATGTTTCATAATTTTCAAAACGATGGGGTTGTTTTCTAAATTTGAATACAGCATGCAAATTTAATAAAACAAAGATTTTGAAATTAAAGATTTTTAAACTTAAAGTTTAAAGTTTTGAAAATCAAAGAGATGTTGAGGAAGCGAAGCACGGATCAAAAGCAGATGAGGATGAGTGTGTGAAAGCAATGCCAAGGATTCAGGGCCGGCAAAAGCCTAAGCGAGGGATGAGTCAAGGCACGATCAACTTTCCAAATCAAATTGTATGGAACAAGCCCAAGTCAAGTGAAGAATTCCAGGCCAATTTGAATCGTTCAACAAGTTTGGGTCGACTTCAACATGAACAATAGCAAAAGAGGTCCAAAGAGAGTGGAAAAGATCAAGATGGAGCTAGCATAGTGTCATGGCTATACTACTTGGGGCGTGGAACCTTTTGAACATTCGCCATTTATTGAGGGAACACTATCCCTTCCAAGCCCAAGAGTAAAAAAGCAATGCCATGACTCTTCACCTTTACTATATTGTTCATATTGTATATGGAAACTCTTCATGCCAACGGAACATACATACCTTGATCGAACATACATACCTTGATCAAACCTACCTTGACCAACCTAGCTCCCTTTTTACTTGACTGAACCCACCATTTGACTCAACATTTGCTAGTTGATTGTGACCGAACCCACTTGGCTGGATACACATACCTTGGCCGACTTAATACACCCATCGTGACCAAAAAGGGACCACTCTAAGGCCCACATGAACCCATGTGTCCAACAATGGAGTTGGAGCAAGTTTGGGCCAAGAAACCCACCCATATCCAAACCGTGGGAGGCTCTAGGCCTTCCCCCCTTGTGGCTTGGGGGCTGGTTTTCATCATTGAAAGAAGGTGAGAAAGAGCCTAAAAGAGAGAGGGAGAGCTACAGCAAGAGAGAGAGAGAGAGAAAAGAGGGGAAGAAGGAGGAACTGTCCCCTCCAAATTCTTTAAAATTCGGTGCCAAGGAGGGCTCCTTTACAAGGTTGATCTTCTTCTTCCTTACTTTCATTCATTAAAAAGGGGTTGTATTAATGGAGTAATTGACTCTCCCCATGATGTAATAGAATAGATATGTTGCTCATTTCATTTTGTTACATTTACGCTCATAACTTATTTGATTTAAAGTTTCCTCTACCTCTCTATACATTATACTCCCTTATATCTACTAATTCCCTCTATGCTTAAGCTATAGATATATTTCAATTCATTTCCTTCAGTCATTTATATTCAAATGGTTGTGATATGTCTTTTAAATTTTGGATGAGATGCATTCATGTATTTTCTAAACACGAAAATCTATTTTAAACATTTTGTATATGTCTGATGATTTATTTTTACTTCTTTATTCTCTGCTCTGAATGATCTGAAATTTTAAACACCAAATCCCCACAGACCATCCCACTTCTCATAACATTTTCAAGAATTTTAGGGCCGTGAAACCACGTAATTAAGATTGAAGAAAATTGGATAAATCTATAGTTGAATCTGTAAAACTTATGTTTGCTGCAACAGAACTTGGGTTATCATCCATAACTTTGTCGGTAGTAAACCAATTTTATTGTAACTTGTCTCATTGGAAAGCTGACATCCATACCTTTCCAAAAAGACCAAGTTTATAAAGATCGGAGCTCTGTGCACCGAGATACAGATGTTTTTCTAAACCTCTCTATTTCTGTCACAGAACTGTTTCGAATGTTCGAGCAAGAGTCATTCCTTGATTTAATTGAAGACTGTCACAACACCAAAATCAGAATAAAAAATAGTTTTAAACCTCCATATGATCCTCTTTTCACAGTAAAATTTTCAGTATTTTTGGAGATTCAGAAGCTATTTAAAAAAATCCAAAACAAGTTCTAAAAATAGGTTTTCAGAACTTAGAAAAATTTTCTTCTAAAGACCTAGCTCATGAATTTGGTTAAGTCATTTAGATTTGAAAAGTGAATTTCAAAAACATGTCTGATTAAGATCAATGCTCAAAGCGTCTAAGCTGACCCTTGAGCACCGGTTCAAGAAGACCTAAGTCGAAAAGATCTCACTTCCTGTACAATCGCTATTAAAGTCAGAAAATACAACTTTGCTAGTTTAAGTAAAACTAGCAGCACGCTCGCGCACAACGTAGTATGTTAAAGCTTATTTCAAGTCTCTACATAGGCTTCGGAGTAAAATTTTCACATCTACACAAACATATATAATATGGCTAGCATATCCTGAATGCTATAGATATATTATTCCATCACGTGAATTGTTGTTTGTGTGTGTAGGAGAGAGTCCTAAAAACGGCCCTGCTACTGCAGAAAGACGGGAGCACGAATTATTATTTTTTCTTGGAAAGTCATGCCTATGTTATTCATATCACCTTGTATCATATCGTAGGAAATCATGGTACAATACACGAAGTAGTATCGTAATGTCGAGTGTATCGTATGATAAGGGGTATATCATATCAAATTGTAGGAAATCATGATACGATATGATGACTTTTATTGCATAACAGCTTGTATCAGCTTATATCATATGATACAGGTCGTATCACATGATATAAGCCCATATCACCTATATCGTACGATACAAACGATATACCCTCTAAGTTATAAACAATCCTCCTCCCCTCTCCACCGAACAGAACACGTTTTTGCATGTTTGAGTGTTACATTAGCTCCTCCATCACTCCAGTAACAACTTCTGGTTAGGGAGAAGCATCTAAAAGGCTCCAAATAGTCCAACCTCCAACAACACATCACCATCACTTCGGCAATGACTTCCGATTACCTTGTGGTATAGGGTTTTTTCTTTTTATATTTATTTTCTATCTTCTTGTATTATTTGTTTTTTCTTTGTTGAATGACAATAGATGAAGTGAGTTAATATTTTTTCATTGTATTTGTGGTAATCTATAAAGTATGAGACATTCTTTGAGTATTTTGGTGGTTTATGAAGTAGACATTGGAGATTCATGAAGTTTAAGGCAATTTATGAAGTGTTTTTCTTTTGAGGTTTATTAAGATTTAAGTAGTAAATTAAGATGACAAGGAGTGCTATGCAATCTTAATCTTAGTCTAATGATCCAGCATGGTAGTGGAAAGGAAAGCAAATTAAAAATAAAATGTAATTTTTGTAAGAAGGTGATGAGTGATAGAGTTTTTCGTTTGAATCATCACCTAGCAAGGACTAGAGAAAAGGTTTCTCCTTCCATGGGCAAGGTTAGGAGAGTATAAGAAGTCATCAAATGACAATGTTTACAGATGATTTAGAGTAATAGTTGAAAAGATACAAGAAGAAGAAGATATAATGATGTTTAATGAAGAGGATGTTGAACTTGGTGATGATGATGATGATAGCATCCCTACTTATATTGGGATAGAAGTTGGTTGTAGTAGTTCTCGACAACAAACCGAAAGAAAAAAGGTTGTTAAAGAGATTGCAAGTGATAGAAGAGGAAGATCTCTTTCTGATATGCAGTCATTTTTTCCTCCTAGTACTATACCTGATACTCAATCTAGAATTCGTACTGTTATGGTTTCAAAGCAACTGAATAAATTCATAAAACTTATAGTGGGGAGATAGTTTTATGATGTATACATTGCATTTAATGTTGTAAATTTCTTTTATTTTCAAGAAATGATATATGTCATTGCTAACGTTGGTCAAAGGTATAAGATGTATTCTTATAATAAGTTAAGAGAAAAATTATTGGATAAAACAATCCTAAAGTCTAAGAGTATTGTTATCTTTAAGGGACATATAATATACTATCATGGCAGATGGATGGACAAATAAGCGAGAAAAGACTTTATTAAACTTATTTTTCTATTATCTTAAAGCACTTTTGTTTTTTAGATTACTAAACATATCAAAATAGCATCATATTGCAGAGGTTCTAAGGCAAGAATATGATAAGGTAATATTGGAGGTTGGGCATATACATATAACCCAATTAATTAAAGATAATACAACTAACTATAGAGAAGTTGTAAAGGAGTTAGCTGAGAGCTATAGTACTTTTTATTGGATATCATGTGCAACCTATTGGTGTAAAGCTATCAATATATCACTAAATTTATTTACAATCATACGTTTGTATTATGTATGATGAGATATACTCATGGGGCAAAGCTCTTTCGTATGGTTGCTACTTAGTTCGTAACTATTTTTTTGTGAGTACAGGATATTGGTTATTAAAGATTACATCACTTGATTAAAGTTTTGAAATTGACTGACATTTTTAACTTTATGAAGCCATAGATAGGACTATTATGCACTCAATCTACTCATAGGCAATTTTAATGAAAGAAAGAGTGATTATATACTTGTGTGAAGGATTATTGATAATAGATGAAACACGCTATTACATCAACCTATTAATGCAGTAACTTACTACCTAAATTCAGTGTTTAGGTATTCTACAACCTTTAAAAAGAATAATAAGGTTAATAAAGGTATCATTGATTGCATAGACAGATTGGTACCTGATGAGAGTAGAGTATATGTTATACATCGAGAGATGGAGATCTATGATAATGCTCTTCAATCAATGGGTTTACCTGTAATCATTTGCAACCTACTAATATGCACTCAAATAAATATATAAATTATTTATTTTAATATTTACGTTTCTTAAATTTTATATTTATAGTAGAATAGATCTTTATATGTCTTTTTTATTAGATATTTGACGAAACAAGTTTGAAAGTAAATGTCTAAACTTGAGAGATTTTATAATAAGGCTAAACATATATTACAACTACTTGTGAAAGGAATAAGAGTGTCTTTGATTGATCAATAATCTAGGTTTTTTCTGTTGTAACATGTTTCGATATTAGCCGACCTCGTCTAGTATGAGAAAAAGCTTAGTTGTTGTTGTTGTTTGTAACATGTTTTCGATAGAGGTAATTAAGGATTAATTATTAATTAAGTATTCAATTCAATGTTTCATATTATTAAGTTTTTGGTTTTGAATTTTTAGTTTTCATTTTTATTTACTTATCATTCTTAAGTAATTAAGAAAGTTAAACTCAAATAGGTATGAGAACCAAAAAGTCTTGATAATTTTGATATCTTAGAATGAATTATGATGAAACAAATACACTCCTAACTAAAAAAACATTCAGTTGATCAATTTGAAAGGAGCACAACAATATCAACATGAAAATGATTATATTGATTTTGTTATTCAAAGTGATGATAATCTTGAATAAGGAGAAAAAAAATTATTTAGTTGATGATAGTAATTTTACTATTTGTTTAATCATAAAATTGTACTGCATTAAGTTGAATCAATGATCAATGATAAATGTTTACTCAACTTTTGAATTATAAGAATTGTTTAAAATTGTCTTGATTTTTTGTGATTTTCTTTATTGTTTTATTTTAAACTATTTTTAAAAATTTATAATACGATATGATCCACCTGTTGGTGAAAAACGATACATGATACAATACAATACAAAAAGCACTCCATGCCATCCAAGAAAACCCACCAACATTGCCTAACCATAACAATGGTCCAGCTACATGGAAAAGGTCTTCTTCCCGGAGGAAAACAGGTCTTGTTAAAAACACTTATATAAAAGTTGAATTGGTATATGCTTCAGCAAATCAGTCTGTGTTGCATTCACATGATCCATGCAAGTACAATTAAATGCAAATACGTCAGTGATAAAAGATATAAAGAATATTGGAAACAATTTACTGCAAAAGTATTTTCCCTGGTCCATATGAAACTACAAAGAGAAAAGAGACGAAGAGCACCGACGAATTAATTGGCATGGTTCCGTGAAACCCAATTCAGTGAACCAAGCACTCCGAGACATTGAAACAATTGTGAACCTTCTCTACAGGCGGTAACAAGGAACACCATCCAAATAATCAGCAATCTAAGACAATTAGCTTCCTATTGAGGACAGAATGTATGTAGAGAGCAATAAGAAAATCAGAGGAAGGGGATGAAAAGAATCAGTAAAAGGAATTTAATTGCTGGCAACTTTGTATGCGATTTCTAGTTTAACTGGTCTCAGTGCCATAGCTTACTGCAGAATCCGTTACGTGCCCATTTGTTAGAGATGATTTCCAAAAATGAATCCACCAATTGACCAGCCAAGTTGCTGGGATCATCACCGAGAGTCTGAATATATGTGTTAACCACGTTCCTTTCCTGTTTGTTTGACCTTAGACTGAACCAAGTCAGAAATTTCATTCTGAAATCCTTCTCGATGTGGCCTTGTTGTTCTAACGATCTGATCACTTTCACACAGTACTCGTAGCTTTCATCCAGACATCCAGAAGCAGAAGAAGATCTCAACGGTGAGCCATTAATCAAAGTACTATCACAATCATATGCTTCGTCATTCCCATTCAGCAGTTGCTTATTGCAAAATCTTGTCTCCGATTCATCAAGTGGAGCTTCTTGCAGTGGCCTTGCTAACCAACATGAATTACCACCTCCATTGGATGTGGCCCATGAATTTTTTCCCCTTCCATGAGAATGAACATCCTCTTCAGCTTCGTCCGCCCGCTCTGAGATGCCTTCATCCCTCGAAAAATCTGCTTCTGGAGTAAGGTCAGCATTAAGATCCGGGATACAGACAACATTAAGATCAAGGTTGCGAGAATGAACGTGTGGCTCCTCGGCAGTTTCTTGCTGTGTCGAACCAAGACCATCATAAAGTTCTGCATCACCGTCTTCTGCATCACCAAACTCATAGTAGTGGCCTTGTTCATGAGCCCATGCAACACGCAATATCTTTCCTAGGTCACGAACCTTGAACCCCGAGGAAGCACTTGTGTTCATAGAGCCTCTTTTCAAACTGGTGGAACCACCACCAATATCCAAGCTATCACTCTTTTTCTCAGGTGCCTCGGCAATGTCAGATGACTTGTGAATTATCCCCACGCTCTTAGTAAAACATTTCGACCCAGAATGGCCCAAGTCTCCTGCCTCTGTGAATGAAATAATTTTAAATATGTACTCTGTGCATGGTTGCAGGTTGGAGATGAGAATCCTTCTCTGAGATTTCGGCAAGACACAAATTGGTTCTTTTTGATGTGTCTGCTCGCAGCTCTTATAGTACCACAGCTTGTAGCCTTGGACGTCATCTGATGAACCTGAGGATGGATCTTTAAGGATGACCACCAAAGATGAAGACGTGATGTCTTCAAATCGAATCCGGCAAGCAGCTGGAAGTGAATCTTCTCCATTAGATGGTGCAAAACCAAAAAGAACCTCAATTTCAGTGGAAGAGCAGAGACTTATGTGTATCCAAACAAATTAGACATTAGAAACCAAAAAAGAACTTCAATGGCAGTGGAAGAGGACAATAGAAACATCACCTCTTCGACTTGGGTGAGAATGAGACGTGGAATTTAGCCAAGTTTCAGCTTTCTCAATGGCAAGAGCACAGAGATTCTGAATGTCAGCAGCAACTGACAGCCTGCTCACAATTCCACGGCCCATCCTAGCAGACATTCCGTTGATTGGACCAACTTCAGTTTCAAGCTTGCTCTTTGCATCAGTTACAATGTCATGCAAGTCTTTGAAACGAGATGTTCCATCAAGCAGCCTATAACTTAAGGATATCCTGTAGCAGAAAACATCAACACGCCTTGCATTTTTGGCAATTATCAATTGTTTCTTCCAATACCTGCAAAAAAACAAACAGAAGCAGACAGATAAAAACTTTGTATGTAATAGAACCAAGTGAGCAATCAAAAGTTTGTAACTGAAATGCTGATGGATGGAACAAGATTCAACCAAAATCCATCTAAAGCTTTAAAAGCTTGGCCAAGAAATTTCAAAATAGATAACTGCATCACACAAGAAGCTTGATCTGCATAGAACTCATCAGGACTGTGAAATATTCCACTCAATATATCAAATAGTGAAATAAACACAAGTTTCAGGACTATGTGATAGAGAATATCAATAGGCAAATATGTTCCACTTTGGCTCTGAGTAATTGTGATGTTTCGGCATAGATTATTTGATCATTCTTGTCCTAATCGCAGCCTAGATCTATTTGAAAGAGCAATGAGCAGTTAACAGTGCACGGAATTTCAAAGAGATGCCATAAAGTACACCTTACAAGGATGATTTAGGCCTGAATTTTACTACTAATTTCCAGCTCCCATTCGATAAATCAGGCAAAAATATCCCTCATGATATCCCTAGTCATTAAACACCCGCCAGAAATGTTGGTGAAGAATTAGCATGGATAAGAAAGACATACAGAAAAGAGTTCAAATTGTAACTGCTAGTTGAAATAAAGTGATCCTTTGGTTTGACCATAACCGGACTTCCAAAAAGTTTGATCCCTTTTGCACACACTTTTATGCCAAACTCAGCCTGTTCAGATGATGTCTCCAAGGAGAAGGTTTTGTTTGACAAGGCATGCCCATAAACTAGAAACTTCTGCAACCAGTTGAAAAGCTGGGCAAGTAGGTGCCTCATCGATGATCTGTTGAGTAGCTTCTCAGTGTTTTCAGCACACAACTAACAAGCAACTAAAAGGCAAAGAGAAAGGACAGAAAGCCACACAATGTGGTTTTAGTGTGAGAAGAGAGATGAGATCAACTCAAAAAGGAAGAAAAATCCTTAATTATGCATAGGTAAGTTAGTCAACCAACAGGTGCAATGAATTATAGGGTTTGAAAAACTATTTGATATGCTGGTGAAGTTAGATACTGAACATGAACAAGTTCAGTTGTTGCAAAACAAAAATTGAATAAGAAAAGATGGCCCAATATTATAACAGTCATACCCAATTATCCCTGAGACTTTTCCACAGGATGGGCAACAATAACTGCCATCCAGTTGCATCAATTGACCAAGATCAACTATCCCTGCCTTTTTATGCTGAAGCGCACATTCGATATGGCATGATAAACCACATGAATCTCCACCACTGGATTCAGATGAACAGACAAACCAAAGACTTGGATCCTTGTTGTCATCAAACATGTGGCATATGCAACAGGAACACCTTTTACAAAATGCATCAGCCAAGCTTAGAGTGGCTCTACAAGCAGAGTTTTTACAGACCCAACTACTGGTAGCAGTAGCATCATAGGATACATCTGCAATGGTTGAAAGGCGAACAGGATTATCCCCTTTCCGCTGTTGTTTTTTCAGAACAGTCTGATTGTTGTTAGATATAAATGGAGTTGAGGTTTTCCCATTCTCTTGATTCTTGCATCTTTCTGTACCCATTGATTTAGCTGCACGTTTTGAAGCACCTGAGATCTTATTCTCCTTTGCAGAACCCGTATGCACAAGCTCTTTCTTCACAGGACTGGAGAAACTCTTGAACTATCTCTTGCATGTTCACTTTTCTCTGGGGTGCTCAATCCTCCTGAAGACAAGCTTTCTAATTTCAAGGCTGAAACAAAATTGTTCACAAAGGACAAAGGTCAGGGCTTAGGAAAGGCATCAGTCCTATTACATGAAGATAAGGAACCTCAAATCCCCCTCTAGCTCAGATGGTATTCATGAACTGATTCACATTAAGACTGAACGCAAGCTCTGCAATCGCAAAGCCAAATGAGAATTGGAAAGCTATTAGCTTCTTAGATGAAAAAATAAGCAGATATACACAGAGATCAAATTTATGAAGAAGAACCCAGATTCACATTCATAAACAAATTTACAAAAAAAGCACATAAAGCTGCCTCAAGGAAACAAAGACAAGCAACAATATATCCTCACAATGATCAACAACAGAAAATTGCCCTCGTAATTAGCTTGTTATAGCATGAGCGACACACACACACACTTGCCATACTCCAGAGGCCAAAATGGTGAAACCTTTAGTTCATGGAGACTACAGCTCGTTGTGGCTGTTAACTACAATCACCAGATAGGTGTTGGTCTGAGAAAAGGAACCAACCATGTTTCTTGTGAGAAACTCCAAATCATCCCATAAAAGTTATGCCTAGACTTTGTCTTGGTAAACAATCTGAAGTTGACACACTTTTTAGGCTAGTTTAGATGAACAAGGCCAAGACTTTGTCTCTGTAAACTTGGTAAACAAGCTAAAGTTGACCCAATTTTTATGCTAGTTCAGATGAACAAGGCCAATTCAAACCCCTTCAAATACCACGCTCCTTTTATCAATAGTTTTCCCCTTTCTTCATCCTTTTTCTTCTTACTTTATCCTGGGATCTCTTTTTCAAATTTATTGTTTTATTAAGATCCATGGCAAGCAGGTAAAGCACTTTCCTCCCATCAGCTCGCCCTTCATTTGGCCAGGTAGCTGGATATAGAGGAGAGTCAGGCTCTTTACTTTCATAACCAGCACCTGCCCTTACTTTCCAATTACAGTTTTACATGAACTAAACAGGATCACCACTTGAAACTATGAAATGACAGGACCTTTTATGATGACGCTAAAAAGTGAAAACAAGAATCCATAAAACATTAACGGTATTCCTACAAAATATTGGTGATAGTTTTTGCAACATAAGCACCTGATATATTACTGTATTTTGGTGCCCTATGTACATAAGAACCTACTCAGATATACATATCTATGCACATGCATATGCATATGCATATGCATATGTACATACTTATATATACATATACACATATATATGTTGTGAAGAACAAGTTGACAGAATGTTTAGAGTCTAGGTTGTGTTGTGTAATGTCTTTATGTTCAGTTCTATGTAATTAGTGTGAGTTATATACGGTTTGGATCCCAATGGATCAGATTCTGATCCATTGAGACCGGAATCCTATTAGTTACTAATTAGGGGTATTTTAGTCTTTCAAGTTAGATTAGTAGTATTTAAAATGTTGTCATTAGGGTTAGGGTATGTGAAAAAACGTGGGCAGCATGTGGCAGCAGCCAAGGGGTGCCGACCTGTACCCTTCTTCATTTCCTCTTTTATTCTTCTGTTTTTTTATAAATAAAATATATTTTAGAGGGTCAAATCAACATGGTATCAGAGCCTAATCGCGAAGTTTCAGCCTTCATAAAGTGTTCTTATGCCGATTAAGTGGATTCAACCAAAATCGTAAGCCTATTTGATTGTTTGGTTGAATGTTTTCTTCTATTTTAAGGATCATAGAAAGAATCCATAAAAGGAAGGGATTCTATCCATTGGATTGAAGATACCGTGATTTGCATATTTCATATTGAGATTAAGGAATCGGTGAAGTGCAAATTATATTAGTGATTTTGTGGATTACATAGGTATTCTATTTCTTCTTCATATCGTGTTTCACGATTTTATGAAGTACATAACAGAGGGTTATGCACACGTAACTTAGGGTTCACGGGTTCTTGAAGTGAGAAGCAGATTCCTAGGATATTTCAGTCTCTTGGTGTATTTCATACACACACAGCTGATTTGATCGTGTTTCAAGTGTATTTAATTTAAATTGTAGTTGATTAAAAAAAAAGATTACCTTGGAAATATTCATGGAAATAACCAAGATGGGTGATACAAATGAACAATGGTCTACAGATAAAAATGAAGGGTTTCAGATAACCAATCTGAAATTAGATGGAAAAAATTATCTCTAATGGGTTCGTTCAATTGAACTGGTAATTATGGTCAGGAGGCATTGGGATTACATAATGGGTGAAGTAACTCAACCTTCAAGTACAGATCCTCTTTATTCTAGATGGAGAAAATAAAATGCATTTGGTGAGTACTTGGTTGATTTAGTCTATGACATCTTCCATTGGTAGTACTTTTATGTTCTTGGAAACAGCCAGAGAGATATGGTTGGCAGTACAAGATGCTTATGCCCATAGAAAAAACATTGCAAAGAAGTATGATCTTATAGAAAAGATTAGCAAGTGCAAACAGGGAGGAAGAACTATCAGTGAGTACTATGCAGAACTCAGAGGTTTGTGGGAGGAATTACAATTCTACTCCAAAACCAAATGCTAGAGCTGCACACTTGAGCGCAATGAAGAATTTGAAGATCGAAAAGTATTTGATCTTCTATGGGAAATTTCTTTTGAGTATGAGGTTGTTAAGAACAATATTCTTAGTAGAGAATAACTCCCACAATTGAGTACAGTATATTCTTTGATACTTCGTGAAGAGAACAAAAAGCAGTTAGAAAAGGAAACCAAAGTGAATATATCAGAAACTTCAGCATTCGAGGGGGAGAGTAGGTTATGGACGAGGCAGATCTAGGACCACTTCTGAAGATAATGATAAGTTAATCTGTTCACATTGTGGAAAATCACGCCATACGAGGAAAACATATTGGAAATTAATTGGAATACCTACTCAGTTTTAGAATCAGAATCGATCCAACAGGGCTTACTTCAGCAGTAATAAGATAGAGAAACCAAGGAATGATGATAGTACGGCCTCATTAGCAGATATGAAGAAAGAAATTGAACTCCTTAAAGCCAGACTAATTGATTCTCAATATGCGTCTACATCATCTCACAGTGATCCTCAGGTCACGGTGGCATATCCTTTTTCTTTCCTCACTCAGGGTAATATTGGTTCTTCTTATTCACGTATTTGGGTTAGTGATTCAGGTGCGACAGATCATATGGTCAGTCGAAGAGAGTTTTTTGATAATTATGAATTGTCTCAAGACAGCATTAATATCAAACTTGCAGATGGTTCCTATACTCCCATTGCTAAAAAAGGAAGTATTACTACTTCGTTTGGTATCTTAAAGAATCTCCTGCATGTTCCAAATATCTCAGTCAACTTATTATCTGTGTTTGTTATGACTAGAGATAAAAAATATAGTATAATATTTGATTCTACTGGGTGTTACTTTCAAGAGATGCATACGGGGAGGATCTTTGGATAAGGTAGTGTGAGAAGAGGCTTATATTTCTGCGAGGATCATAAAGGAGCAGCACTGTAATCAATTGTGATCACCAGGGAACAGAAAGAGGACATATCTTGATGGCATCAAAGATTGGGATATTTACCATTATCTAAGCTGAGAATGTTACTGCCAAAATTTAAGGTTTGTAATAATTTGAATTTAAATTGTGAGACTTGCCAAAAGGTTAAGCATCATTATGTTTCTTTTCCTTTAAGTGAAGATAGATCTGTTATTCCTTTTGAGATTGTTCATTCGGATATTTGGGGCCCTTGCTCTACTACATCTGTGCATGGATATAAGTATTTTGTTTCCTTTATTGATGATTGCACTAGATTCACAATGATATATCTTATGAAAACCAAAGATGAAGTGAAGAATATTTTTCCAATATACTGCCAATTTGTACATACTCAATTTCAGAGACCTATAAGAGTTTTCCGCAGTGATAATGGGGGTGAGTTTATGTCTCAATCCCTTAATTCATACTTTCCAGCACAGGGAATCTTGCATCAGACTTCATGTGCCCATTCTCCTCACATAATGGGGTTGCAGAGAGAAAGAATAGACATATATTAGAAGTTGCAAGGACACTTCTCATTGGATGTAATGCTCCTAAATACTATTAGGGTGAAGTAGTTTTAACTGCAGTCTTTCAGATAAATCGAATGCCCAGCAATGTACTCCATGGAGATACTTCATTTCATTTATTGTGTCCCTCTCAGAAACAATTTCATTTGCTCCCAAGGGTGTTTGGTTGTACTTGTTTTGTACATGTTCATCGTGGATTGAGGGATAAGTTAGATGCTAGAGCGATTAAATGTATTTTTCTGGGATACTCGTCTACCCAAAAAGGTTATAAATGCTATGATCCACTAAGAAGAAAGCTATATGTTACAATGGATGTCACTTTTCATGAAGATACTTCATTTTATGATTCATCAGAAGTTGATCATTCATCTATGCAGACGCCTTATGTCATGCGACTTCCACCAGCAGAAGCCCATCATATACATGATAAAGGAGAGGAAGAGATGTCATTTTCTCATGCAAAAAATATACAAGTATATACCAGAGGGGAAAGGAAGGTTGTTGCTCCTCAGCTATCAATCACTCCCGATCATAATTCCGTCCCAGAATCAGTTCCACATCAGATTCAGGAAGTCTCTCAGCATTCTAATAATGAGTTGGATGACTTACCTATTGCTATCAGAAAAGGAAAACAGAAAACAGCGAAATATTTCTTGGAAAAAATGGTATCTTACTCTAATTATCCCAGAGAATATCAGATGTTTATTATGAATGCAGATTCTACTCTCATACCAAAAACCTACGAAGAAGCAAGACAACATCCAAAGTGGAAAACAGTAATGGAAGAAGAAATTGCAGCTCTTGTAAGGAATAACATGTGGGAACTAACAGATCTGCTCACAGGACGAAAAACAGTGGGATGTAAATGAGTATTTTCTGTAAAGTATAAGACTAATAGCAATATAAAAAGATATAAAGCTAGACTAATAGCTAAAGGGTATAGCCAGTCTTTTGGTATAGACTATATAGAAACATTTGCTCCTGTTGCAAAGATGAACACTATTAGGATTATTTTGAGTTTGGCAGTAAATAAAGGATGGCAATTATGGCAGTTAGATATTAAGAATGCATTCCTTCAGGGTGATCTTCTAGAAGACATTTATATTGATTTACCTCCCGGATATACAATGGAAAGGATGCAGAACAAGGTTTGTAAGTTAAAGAAATCACTTTATGGGTTAAAGCAATCTCCACGGGCCTGGTTTGAAAAATTTAGTGATGGAATCATGAAGCTGGGTTTTAAGCAATGTGTCAGTGATCACACACTCTTCATCAGACGATATCAAAAGACTATTATATTACTAGTATATGTAGATGATATTATCATTACAGGGGATGATGCTGAAGGTATAACCTATCTAAAGAAAAGGCTCCATACATTATTTGATCTGAAAGATTTAGGAAGGTTACATTATTTTTTGGGAATAAAAGTAATTCATAAAGAGAATGGATTATTCTTAAGCCAAAGGAAATATATCCTAGACCTACTGAAGGAAATGAAAATGGAAGATTGCCGAATATGCTCCATTCCTATGGAAATCCCTAAGGGTGATAATTTTGAGCTTGCAGAACCCTATGAAGATGTTGGAAAATACCAGAGATTAGTAGGAAAACTGATATATGTAACGATCACAAGACCAGATATCAGTTTTGCAGTTGGATATGCAAGTAGGTGGATTCACAGTCCTTCTAAACATCATATGAATACAATTTTTCATATTATTCGATATTTAAAATCCTCTATCACGTATGGCTTGCTATATACTCCACACCCAACTTTGGATATAGAAATTTACTTCAATGCTGATTGGGCAGGTTCGAAGACTAATCGGAAGTCAACATCAGGCTATGTAATACGTGTAGGAGAAAATATTGTATCCTGGAAAAGCAAGAAACAGTCTGTGGTAGCCCGGTCCAGTGCAGAGGCAAAATACTGAGCTATTGCTCTAGGTATGTGTGAGGGATAGTGGATTATCTCACTCCTAGAAGAAATTGGATTTAAAGAAAACTCTCCGATTACATTCTTTACAGACAGTAAAGCTGCCCTGCAAATAGCACAGAATCCAGTCTTCCATGAAAGGACAAAGCACATTGAGATCGACTGTCACTTTATCAGAGAAAAGATTTCCAAAGGAATTTTCAATCTAGTTTATGTTCGCTCAGAGTATCAGTTGACAGACATTTTCACCAAATCAGCATCAGTCAATGGCCTTCAGAAAGCACTCTCACAGTTAAAAATTACAAGTCTTCGGGAGTCAACATGAGGGGGTGTGTTGTGAAGAACAAGTTGACAGAATGTTTAGAGTCTAGGTTGTGTCGTGTAATGTCTTTATGTTCAGTTCTATGTAATTAGTGTGAGTTATGTACGGTTTGGATTCCAATGGATCAGATTCTGATCCATTGGGACCCGAATCCTATTAGTTACTAATTAGGGGCATTTTAGTCTTTCAAGTTAGATTAGTAGTATTTAAAATGTTAGGGTGTGTGAAAAAACGTGGGCAGCAGGTAGCGGCAGCCAAGGGGTGCCGACCTGCACCCTTCTTCATTTCCTCTTGTATTCTTCTGTTTTCTGATGAATAAAATATATTTTGGAGGGTCAAATCAATAATATAGGCCATGAAAATGGTTTCTGTAATTATTTGCAAGTAACTCTTGTGTGTACGGGGATTACTACAAGACCATGAAAAGGAAAATAAGAAATGTATTTATCACTCTCCCATATATGCATTAACATCGAATGAGAGAACTTAATTGGTTAAAGCAAGTTACATAATGCAAGCTTTGAAAGATGTCCTCAAATCTACAAGCTAAAATGTTACTCTTCATGTCACAAAATAGATAACATGCTTATTAAGGACAAGCAGAAATTGAAACACACCTTCACCACAACTTTTGTCAACAGAATCCATTCCCTCCCAAAAGTCAAAAGGAAGTTATGCACATGCCCTGAAATAGTAACATATCTAAACAAATATTACCAGAAAGCTATATGAAAAGGACCAAATATCTGATATAAAGTAATAGATGCAACCAAAAGAAATTATTTGCAGAGACAAAATGTGATAGTAGCAACTGAAAAGGATGAGTTGTTCAATAAGAAGTGTCTTCGGAAAATAAAAGCCTGCACAACCACAATCTAACTACATAGGAGCTTTAGCAAGAAGCAAAGGTGTGATCCTAACATTAATATTGCAATCACGAATGAAGATGAGAATAGGACTAGGAATTTGATAAATTTTTCATGGTGCAGCTTGGTTTGGCAACCCCCCCATCTAATTCCTTTTCTGTTCAGCAGAGATACATGAATTGGGTGTCAAGTGGTTCTTAGCTATGCTCAACTTGTTTAGGCTCTTCTAGCAACTTTGGTTGGATTCATATAATGCAAGATGCATAAATACACATAAAAGAAAGCAGATTAACTTAACTACCCGAATGGTTCCATCCCCGATTCTCTACACAAACTCTGCTAGGATTCTGGTCTCGCAAGTATGTACTATATAACATCACATGCTAAGAGCAGCAAGATTTCTTATGTAATGTGCTCCCCCAGAAATTTTTGCTGCACATATATAGGCATGCATGCACACTGTCATACACAGATAAAAGTCTTCTGGTTGACAATACTTCCCTTTATGTTCTATATTGACTTTAATCTTGCACTTATCCCAGGTTCGCTAATAGTTGTTAGTGCCCAACAGTTAATACCCATAATTTCACAACTCACCTAGGCCACCGATGTCTTGCACCATGGATTTTTCACAACCGATAGCATCAATGCTGATTTGCCAGCTCCAATGAGGAGCTCAGTTCGAAAGGGAAAGCTTTTATCTTCCAGAGCTTTACAGAAATCTCACCTCTCCCAAGCTTCCCTCAAAAGTTTTTCTTGTTGATGCATCTTTTTCTATTTTTTTATGCATTAAGGATGTACCTTGCCAAGAGTAGCAGAGATATAATGCTTTAATTACTTCGACAACTAATTTTTCTTGTCAACCCTATTTCTTTTCCACTTCATATATGGTGTGATTGACACTTTGTTATTGACTCCGTTTCCCTTTATTCTTGTGACTGCCATTCATATGCAGTATAGTTTTGTTTCCTTATTCTAAATTACCTACTGTTCCCGCTTCTGCTATTACAATGCATCCTTATCAATTCCTCTCCCTGCCTCACTTCTCATTCCAGCTTCCCTCTCTGCCCACCTTGGGATTAGTTAACTTGCGACACTAAATGGAATGAACAACCATTATGTTCCACATGAAGATATGCCTGAATTCTAGTTGTCCTACCAATGTAAATAAGAACAATAGAGAATTTTACTAATTTGGTGTATGAAACCAACCTAATGAAAGGCTCCCAGATAGAGAATCATCTATAATGAGCACCCAGGAAACTAGTGAAACAAGGATTCTTCTCTTACAGTTGTTTCTCATAATGTGGTAATGACAAGTAAAAAGTGCATCATTGGACATCCAAAATCACTAGCCCAGCCTAAGCTGTAGACCTCACTAAATGTTGCAAATGGTACCAGTAGAAGGATAGTTTAAAACATTAAAAAGAATAAACATAAAAAGAACACTGAAGTGATCGTTGCCAATGAATAACAAGATCAAGTTAACTATGTTATGCATATAGTTGTAGGCACTCCGCTTAGGTGCTACACAAACTATGTCAGTAACCAAAGATATATTGCTAAAGCTGAAAACGCCTTATAAGCTATAGGACAAATAATGTTCTCAGCCTTCATATATGGAATATCACATGAAACCATCAAACAGTACCGGCTACTAATATACTGAAACAACTTACGCCTAATGTATTCATGATCACAATTCAAATTCAAGAATGTCCAGGCTACTATTATACAGGATTCTAAGATTGTCATATGAAGAGTATCATTTCCTTAGAAAGGTATTTGTAAGCCTTCAGGGTGCGTCATGTGGTGTCCCAGCTGGTGACCAATTATCACCAAGATTGATGGCATTCCAACCAGTGTCAATTCCCCAGCTACTTAATCTAGAACCAGTATATGATATACATAGGTGTCTGTATAAAGAAAGGCACTCATTCTACAAAGGAAATGGGAGAAATAATGCAGGAAATAGGTATAGCAAGAGAGGAGAAATCCTATTACCATGTCACTATACATATGTGAGAGAGAGAGACAGACAGGCAGCCAGACAGGTAGATAGAAGCAAGAAACCGAGAGGCAGAGACATACAGATCATTGTTCATCAACTAGAAGATTGGATGCCCCATTGCCAAATCATTAAGGGTGCCCTACCTAACTTTGTCCTTTAAATACACACCTTTTAATGAGAGTATTCAGCACTTGAAACTGCTGTAATTTACCAGAGCGCTAACAATCAAACATCAATTGCAAAGAGAGACTTACAAGTACATCTAAATCATGTCTTTGGCTTATTATGATAAAAAGCTCATTTCAAGGACCATATTGTTGAACATGCCCCGTATCAATGGTTTCCAATACATCACATCACATATGTGTATCAAAGTGGTCCTATTTTTTTTTCTCAAAGGCTATTACAATCATTAATATATATATTATATATAATATATATATATATATATCACATTGAGCTTGCCTAACTCATGTGCATGTAGCCATCTGCATCAATTTCCTCCATCAAATCAAAGACAATAAAACCAGAAGGGAGGAAAACGTACAAAAGAGGAAAAGGGGCAAGTAAGTTGCATCCTCGTTGAGAAAAGCAAGGAAACCCTTTATCACTTATGTCACATGAGTGCCTGTGAGACAAATAATTCAAAAATCATAGCATGGGGATGTGATTCATATATAGATGGTTGTTTCCCTGACAACCACATTGATAGAAACGTCCACTCTAAGCCGATCGAAAGATGTCCTCTCTAACCGGCTGACAAAGAGCCAGTTAGAAAGGACGCTTCTTTGTCAACTCTTGCTGATAACCTGATATAGAGATGAGACATTTATCTCACTGAGATGGAAGAAGAGAGAAGAGGTGGGAGAGAGAGAGAGAAGCAAGGGCTTTTGTTATTTTAAAAAGTTGGACCAAAATAAACCCTAAGACAACTAAGAGTTCACCAGTCATGTCGGGCATGATACAGATATTGGTGACTTGGTATATATAAATATAATATATACTTATATAAAATACTTTTTTATATGTGGGCCAGGCCAGCACTTTAGTGGACCATATAAAATCGGGCCCACATTTTCGCCGGCCCATATTGACATCTCTATGGCCCTGAACAGTCATTGCAAATAAAAATAAGTAAAACAAAATTGAGACCACTTGTCAGTAGTATCGATGATTATAATAGACACAAAGCATCAATCAGTTAAAAATAATGACTAGTAAACAATAATGGGAATATATTTTTTTATAAGAGAAAGCAACAAATTGACAAGCTATTTCTGCTTTCCCATGAAACAATCTCACACTGTGACTCCAGCAATCCACAAAGAGCAAAAACACAACAGAAAAACTTTAGCTACTGAGCAAGAGGACCAACGAATCACTCCGCACTTGATGAAAAACCAAAGGGGGGGGGGGGCAACTAGACCATCTGGACACATCATGATCAGCAATCCCTATAGAAAATGAAAGGAAAACAAAAATTGGGTAAAGATGAGGCCTCCATCATTAGTCGCCTGACGTTGACAGGTACTGCATTGAAATCTACCCTTGTGGATTGCATAGAGCTTTGATTTCTTCACGCATATATAAAATTTCTTCTTCTGTATATAAACCCTTTCCCCCACCCACATCTTTAGCATCAACCAAGCATTAGAGTTAATTTCTGACTTCACACCAAATTCATCTCTGTGTGTGTGATCCAATTTCATCCATGGAAGGCTTCATTCCTTACCTCATCATGCAGTCCAAAAGCCATCTCAGTGCATAAGTCAACACTTCACCTAAGAGAAATGTGTGTGGTGTAGATATGCATGCACGACAAAGACAGAAGAAGAAGTCATTATTCTGGACAAGAAAGAAAAATAGAAATCTTATTGCTTGTAAGGTAAAAGGAAAATCTAGGTTGTTCTAGAATGAGATGCAAAGGACACAGCTGATATGCTTGTCCTTGTCATGATATTTTAAAAAAGAAGAAAGGAAAATGAGTTTACAAGTATCCTACTAAAAGATCAATGGCATCATATATTATACTTGAATGACAAAGGTGTTAAGCACTATAGACATTACCTACAGATACTATGAAGTTATGAACTTCAAAATAAAATATCAAACAACATTTGGCATTCAAAATCAGTGTACTACATGGTTAAAGGATGAAATATTGGAGTTCTAGACTTCTGGGAGTCTCTAGGCAGCCATTTCTAACTTCTAAAGGTCAGAAGCCTGAACAACCAACACCAGATCCAGTCCAATTACTTAGCATGCTGAGACATTTATTTCCTGTTCTTGTCCAAGATCACAGACTTAAACACATACTGGCTAGACTCATAGTATGTCAACCTTATCATCCATCACTGAAGTACATTATGCAATAATCCATGTTCCCCTCTCATACTACTCTTATCACCATTAGGCCCACCTCCACTCAAAGACAAGGCATTCTAAGTGATGTGGCATAAAAGACAAGATTTTTTTTTTCTTCTGTTTTTTCTTTTCTGAAAGTAACATCATGATTTTTTCTTTCAAAACTAGAAAACCACATGAATAAGGACGGCACAGGCAGCTAACTACAGCCCAATGGCAATTCCAGGTTCCACCTTCTCCCCTATGGATCTGCCACAGTCTCACCTCTTACATTATTCTTCATCATCCTTTTCTAGAAAATATGTCAACACTTAAGAGCACAACTGAAAACCAAAATTCTTAGCAATCCTAGCTGTTCTAGCAACTTAACAGTGTGAAACAAAACACAATCCGATTCTAATGACAGCTTCCTTCAAGCAAAGAATCTTGTTAACACGAAATATTAATCATCTTCATAGATCGAATAAATGAAAACAGATCCCCTTATCATATGCAAACTAATGTCAAATAAATGCAACCAAACTATGATCAAACCCTCCTTTGCTAAAAACAGACCACGAAATGGAAAACATAGAGGAACCATCTTATCATAAAAACCAGTACGTCGCTAAGATGCATATATGGAGGAACACGTCATTTAATCATCGCTGAAAGAGGGACCCAACAGGAAATTTATGTTTCTTCGTAGTAATAAGTTCCGAACTGTATAGGGAATCCCAAGAACAGCATAAACACAGAAAGAAACAGAAAAGGAAAAGGGTTGCCTAAAAGCTCGCAGAACCCTCACAAAATAGATTTTTGCATGTCCAAAAACTAAACAGAAATCTAAATCACGTCACGCACCAGGTGAGGAGTAGATAACAACCACTACCAAGCAAGCAACATTACGACTATACACACCGATGAACACAAAAGACCATCTTTTCGATACCAGAAGAATTCTAACGAATCTCTTTCAGAATCCATCAAATTGAAAAGGAAAAGGAAAAGTTTTTACATAAGAAACGATTCACAAAAATTAAAAAAACTTATTTTCCAGATCTAAAACAAGAAATGCACCAAACGGGACCAAACAATCAAAGATAAAGAGAGTCGTATGCGTACCTCGAACAGCAGCGTGACCAAGAGACCATCATCGCAGCGCCAAATTCTAAAGACGACCACCAACTTTTCTCCGCTAAAAACCCTCAGAATCGAAGAACCCAGCCTGGAAAAGCATGTTACGGACTGATCCCTCGGAGAAGATAACCGCTCAATGGAAGAATATCGCCGTTGGGTAGAGAGAGAAAGGGAAAGGAAGGGAGAGGATTGTCAAATGGAGGAATGAATAGATGTGACCGCCCGGCATCGATATCGAACTCCTCTACGGCGAATGGTCGTCTTGCAACGTCACCAACGTTAGTTGCAAACCTCTCTCTCTCTCTCTCTCCCTTGTTTCTTGCCATCACCTAGATTAACCAACCAACATTTTTAAAACTATGACCCGGGTCGTCAAGGCTTGCACTGAGTCAATGTAGTCCGAGACAAGTTGAGTCGACGTTTTGTTGGACAATGTAGACTCGAAATCCTGAAAAAGAGGGAAAGAATATGTAAAACGGTCACTAGCATCACTGCATAGTAGTCATGCATTTCCATTCATGATAGCACCATCTAAACAAACGAAAATCCAGGTCCTCATGGGTCGCACCGAGTCAACTTAGTCCGAGATACTCTGAGCCGATGGTTGATGGAGAATACTGACAGAGTAACACTAAAAATTTCTTGTGGTCAACCTTGAGAAAGAAGGCGATAATCTGTTTAGGTCATATTCTATGCAGCACCACTGGGTAGTAGTCATGCATGATACCACCATCCCAACAAGTTTTGAGATGCAGACAACGTATGATGGAGTGATTGTTATGCAAGAAAGTGTTGCTTCTATGCAATAAAATGCGGGCTCAATGTGATAACTGATGAGGGTGATCAAGTTTTTACTGAGCCTAGTTTAGGCTTTTCTAAGACTAAAAGTACAACGAGGCCCACCTTGAACTACATTGAAAGCACCCTCTAGAGAAGTGATGGAAATGGTATTGTTAGAACTCGAAGTCCTATTTATTTAAAGTTCATTAGCTCTTTTGATACCGAGAACATTAGCTCAACTGGTAGTGCTCTCAGACTTCCATGTTGTGGTGGCGATTTCAATTCCCCAGGGGTTGCATGAGTGCATGGGTGTTTGGCTTCTGCCTCCCTTTGTCAGGAGAACCCTACTCTGATTTGGTGTGAGACACTCAGCCAAACATAAGCAAAATAGACAAGTCAAAAGCAAGTTGCACTTTGTAGAAAATTGTTGGTTAAGACTTAACTTTATATGTACTACGGATGCTAGGGTCCTTTTACTCTTAGTTGTGGACCATCCATCCAATCACCCATCATGAAAAAAGTAAAAGACACGAGTTGGCGGCACAAGCTAAATGTTAGCGGAGTACCATGGGTTCTTCAATGGCTTGAGCTTGGCTATTATACCTGGTTCTCTGTAAGGTAGATTGGAGTGAAGTGGTTCTTCCATATGAGCATCAAAAGCTAGGTCTATCTGCTAGGTGAACTGAAATCTCGAGTGAGTTCGACTAAATCACAAGTTCATAAGTTCTCTTTTATTGGCAAGCTTATTCTAGGGAAACCTTACTGTAGTGCAAGCATCATGGAGGTATGTTTGATGCCTAATTTTCCTTTTATTTGGCATATACCTACTTGTATTCGATCATTATTTTAGTTTCCGTATCTCATCCTTCATTTTTCTGGATACTCTTACACGCATATTATGTATGTGATGCTTTATTTTTATTTAAAAATGGAAATTATATTTCAAAAAACAAACTGAAAATAATTGAAAGAATCATCCAATACGTTTTTGTATACAATATAGTGGTATCCTATCTTAGAATATAAGCAAGATATTATAATATCGATGGTAAATAGGTTGTTTACTGCTCTTTGGGCAGGTCCAACAAATTATTTTGTGGAATCGTTTATACTCATTTAATGAATTTTTCATATTATTTCATGGCTTTCTTATGCACACGTTAAATAGGTTTGTCTACACTTGAAGAATTAGCTGAGAAGTGAAGCCTAATCTTAATATTTTTCACGTTAGCATGAGATACATCTGAGACTGTCGATTAGGAATTGAAAATGTGAGGAGTTTTTTTATTTGTTTCCTATGACTATGAGAAACCACCTTTTTATGGGATAAAACAAGGGTTGTAATTACTTGTTTCTACTATATGATTAGAACCGATACGTAGTGGGTCTGTGACACGATTCAACATCGTCTCACACTTTGCCCGTTTTATCACATTTGTACGTGTCATGTGTCTGTCTATCTGTATGTATGCACGTGTGCGTGTAACTGTGTGTGTATATAACTTACAACCATGTCTTTCTTAGTTTTAAAAAGAAAAAAAAATCCGGTACCCTATGATATGTACTGATACAATGTATTGGTTAATACACGCTAGACATCAAACTTCCAAATGCTCATCAAACCGCCGGAATTGTTCCGTAATTAATCGTAAAAAGTCAATTTTGTACTAGTGAAGCATTTTCCAGTGTGCTAAACACACACTCAGAATGACGGGAAATCTGTTATACTCCTTGTTAATCTCATCTTCGCTGATATTTGGTTTCTTCAAACCACGAAGTTCAGCAAGGCAATCATGAACAAGAGGTAAGCTGGCTTGGTCTGCATCAGCTCATGAGAGAGAGGATAACTTACATTATATTATATAGTTTATTAAAAGGCTAGTGGGTTGGCTTGAAATTCGTCGAGTTGACAAAGTTGATGAATTTGATATTAAAGTATGAATCTGGTAGGTTTCTGCCTAACCCCAACTTTTAATTGAGGGCACGTTCTCTTTGCTCTCGAAAACGAACCCACATAAGAAATGAATATGGATGCTAATAGGAGAGCTTGGGGCTGGTTTACAGTACACCACCCGAACCAACTCGTATTGAAGAAAACTATAGCTCATAATTTAGTCCGTGGCCTGTAATATATACTTCACCCCTCCCTAAACACTTATGTGGCTGTTCGTCCTACCGTCAAAAAAATTCTAGATCCACCATAGGCCAACAATATATAAAACTATTAGCAATTATTTCCAAGTAGTTGATTGTTTGAGTATGTCGGCTTCAGTGGCACCAATAGGAATCGAACCTTGCTCGAAACCAACCAAAATTGGGATTAGTTGAACCAGACCCAAAACTGTAACTGAACAAGGTACACTTGGTTTGGTTACGGTTCTACCTTTTATGGAACTGGAATCAGGCCAAAACCAAAGCTGGTGGTTCCCAAACCGCTGCTTTGGCCCCTTCTTTTCCAAAATTTCATATTTTTATGATTTTATATGATTTTGTACTCAAATTGGAACTGGAACCAGAATTGGCGTCTTTGAACGGGACCAAAACCAGCCTCATTGAGGTTTCAGGGGAATCATAACCAACAATTTCTAACCGGTTTACTCGAAAAAGGACATGTCTAGATTGGTTAATCATACTCCTCTTTTAACTTCTTTTACTTTTTGGGGGTTGAGGGTTCAATGGGGAGGCCAAAGTTGCACCCGAATATCAGGTGAGTTATTGCTCGTTGTATTTTCAAACAAAATTTGTTAAAATGTGTCCCAGGTGCATATGAGGAAAGTTAACTGGGTGATGTGGTAACGGGCCAAAGAGCAAACCGGAGACCTAGCATAGTGGCCAAGCAAGTCAATCGTATGAAGCGGTTCCATTGCTTGGAACCGATACGCAAAGTTACGGTTCGTACCGTTAATTTGAAAGAGTTCGTGCGAGCACTATAACCATTTCAACCAATAGCTTCACGAGGATTTATGCATTTAAATAACAAAAATGGCTTTATGGTTGGCGTACCGGAGGGGTGGCAGTTTCTGACATGATAATTAAAACACGATTTCAAAAGTCTGCATCATGGAGTCCACCAAAGGGGACATTTAAATTTGGGTCGTGTTCTAGTTGACCTTACACGAACACAAACCGAAACATGAGATAATTCAAGTATTTTACGTGCAGTGCAACATAGGGACCGATGAACACAACCAAGAAAGTCGAGTACAACATGGAAAGCCAACAAGTCTACGTTGGTGATGCCCAAAGTGATACGACAAAAAACTGAAGTCAAAACGTTAACCAGAAACACAATCTGCTTCAACTTCAGATACCACATACAAACCCGACTCGAATGCGTCTCTAAACGTAACACGATCGGGAAATATGATTTGCGAGGTTTGCACGAGTCGACCTAATGCCAGCTTGCCAATAAACATTGGTTAATTTGATTTGCCCAAAGCTGCAATTTTGAAATGACTGGCCAACCCGACACGGTTGGACCCAGAAAATCCGTGTCTGAGTCGGGGTTGAACACCGAATGCTTGCCTTCTTCTCCGGCTACTCAGAGAATCGGAAAACTTGTGTCCTAAGTCTCAGTCTACATGTGGATACGGTCATGTACGTTAAATTGACGCAAATGGACGTTGACTAAGCGAAACCTTTTACGTCGACTTCTGAAAACCACTAGTCCAGTGTGCAGCGAAAGGTTTGTCCCGCAGAATTATTATTATTATTATTATTATTATTATTATTATTATTATTATTATTATTATTATTATTATTATTATTATTATTATTATTATTATTATTATTATTATTATTATTATTATTATTATTATTATTATTATTATTATTATTATTATTATTATTATGTGTTATTAAATTATTATTATTATTATTATTATTATTATTATTATTATTATTATTATTATTATTATTATTATTATTATTATTATTATTATTATTATTATTATTATTATTATTATTAAAATAATAATATTATTAATAATAATAATAATAATTAATTATTATTATTATTATTATTATTATTATTAATTATTGAATTAATATTATAAAGTTTATAATCATTATTATTATTATTATTATTATTATTGTGTGTGTGTGTGTATTATTATTATTATTATTATTATTATTATTATTATTATTATTATTATTATTATTATTATTATTATTATAAGGTGTTTGAAAAAATTACCTTGCATAGAATCAACTTTGACTTGGTTCCAACCTGAAGTCGGTTTGTTCGAGTATCGACATGGGTCTCGGTCTAGCATGTTAAAACATAAGACTGCATCTTGTAACATTTCATAGTTAGTCGTGGAAGACCTGCAATGGTAAAATCAAGGTGTTGATGGATTTTGACGGTCTCATATTTCGGATCCAAATCTCACAATAAAATGAGTCAAATGGACCGAAGAGTTCATGGCTAATTTGCCAACTTAACATCTTACTCTTGTTTGGCTGGTTTAGTTCGAGCCAAACAAAAATTCATGTGGCCCACCAAACGATTAAACCTAACCACATTAGATCGGTTCATTCCACCATCCAAGAAGACTTATCGTAGACACATTTAACTTAGTTAGCCTTTTCGTTTACAAAAATCTATCCATTCATTTCTAACATTAGAACGACTCCAAAAAAAAATTAAGTATGTCTTGAATAAGTTGTAGTTTAGGTCATATAATATTTAAATCATCTTATACACATAGGTTAAGTATATGCTAACTACATCCAATATGAAAAAATTTACTGCCTAAAATATACTGACATATTCTTTGTAATTCAAAAATAAAACACGTATTTACAACAACATTATCAAGTGAAATTAAATTTTTGTAAGGATAATATGATTTTTTAGTGTGCCATAACCATCTTATTGCTTAAAATTGTATACCTAATCACAATAGTTGTACTTTGCCTGATTTACAATACTTTGTTCATTATATAATTTTACAAAATAACTTTTAAATAAATTGGGTCCCTTTGACTTAGCCATTGGAGTGTGTCCCTAAGTGTAGGTTGTATTTGTTGAACTTTTGGTGCGAAAATAGTTTTCTATAAAAAAATACTTTATTATTTATACCACTACCTAAATATGCCATGCTTTCTTGACTGAGTGGTATTGACATCATAGGTCTTTGAGAAATACCAAAATTCCAACTTCTATTCAAAACAAATTTTCTTTTACATTTGAAACTAGAAGACCATCACCACCATAAGACATTCACTTAATAAAATAATCCGTCAAATAAAATATGAATACAATGATATGAAAAAAATTTAGAACACGAATTTCAAGAATTAGTCAAATGCGATTTCTCTATATACTACGAAAATATAGTTACTAAAATAAAAATAAAATTCTTAAAATCTCAAATTAACCGAGGGCAAGAGTTAGAGAAAGAGTAAGGTTGTAAAATTAAGGGTAAACGTGGGAGCCAAGTGGCACCCACGGTCAGCGAGGCTGATCTCCTCTCTAGTACCTAGGTACCATGTGGCGCGGCTAACAACAGGCACTAGGCGCTTGCCAATCGACTAACACCTTGACAATGACTCTGAGTGACAACCGTTGTCCCGTCACTGTATACATTATATATATTGAGACAGTGCCGCATGACACTCTTTATTTTTTAAATATTTAATTGCGGGTTTCAAGTCCAGAATCGGACCCAAACCAACGAATTTCAGTTGAAGATCTAAAACCGGCCGTTCTGTTATCAATCCAAACCAACGGTTCGAACTGGAACCAAGCTGCCGGTTTTCACAATGATTCTGGTTTTGGGTTGATTTTTCAAATATACGAACCATAACCGAATCGGGGCATACTCAACTCAATTTAGGACTCATCTGGTTTATATGCCGGTTTGGTTCCGGGTCGAACGGTCGGGAGTCGGTTTTGAACCGACCATGTTTAGGTAAGGGCGCTTGTGTACATGCATCCCATGAATTATTACGTCCATCGTGGTGAATATACAGAAATAAAAAATTGGAAAAACTATGCCAGTAATGATTTGGATCACTGCCTGCGTGGAAGCGCAAACCCGAAAAGAAAATAAAAGGAAAAAGGGAAATTATAAAAGGCGGAAACCAATAATTCTCTCTCTCTCTCTCTCTCCTGGAAATTCATGCGTTCCGACGACCTGTTGGTCCAGCTAGGGTTTTCACCACAATCGTTTTGGAAGCTCCAACGACGAAGGTAATCCCCTCGTTCTTCTTGTTCATCTCTATCTGTCTTCTTCCTGTCTCTCTCGAATTGGGGATGATGATAGGGCTTAAGCGGAGATAGTGTAATACGACTCGATCCAGTTCAATTGATCGCAGAAGCCTGAATTTTGTTGGTTAAGGGCAAGATCTTAGGTCTTTATTGTTGAATTGTGGGTATGCGGTAGGATTTGGGTGGATGCTGTTTTCTGCATTTGTGTTACTGTTCTTCTTTTGATGGTAATGGGGTTTGATTTCTGAAAGCAGGGGGATTGGGAAAGATGGCGAATCGGATGAGAGAAGACGAGAAGAATGAGAAAATAATTCGTGGCCTCTTGAAGCTCCCGGCTAATCGGAAATGTATCAATTGCAATAGCTTGGTGGGTCTTTTTCTTTTCTTTTTTCTTCTTCCTGATTTTAGCGAATGTTATTTGTTTGTAAAGCGTAGATCTTGAATTCTGTATCAACATATGAAACAGAGAATATGCTAGCTTGCTCTCGAAATCAAATGTTACATAATCTTTTTTGTTTTGGTAGGAGAGTTTGGCGAAGTGACATTGTTTCTTGAAAAATTTGGACATTTTTTGATGAAGAGTATTATTGCTTATCATTATTGTATTCCTTGCTTGTCATGAACTTGGGGTTTTCTCAAATTTTTTTGTTAAAATTCTTTCTCCTCTTTCTGATGGTATTTTGTTTGCGGACTGGTGATTGCCCTTCCTGTTTTTCACGATTTTGGGGTTTTCTTAAAAATTAATGTCATTAAAATTCTTTCACCTATTTCATGGTACTCTTTTTGTTGGCTAAATTTGGAGTCCCCCAATGTTGTGTTTTTGGGGCAGTAGCTGCTACCATAATGGAATTAATTCTTGTGGTGGAAAATCTTTTGTTGCTATTGCTTTAACACTATTGAGTTTGCCCCATCTCCCTTCACTGTTACCTTTTATCTCACGTTCCTTAGAAATCTATTCTGAGTAGACAGCATGTCAATTCTGTTATGATGATCTTCTTTTCCATCCGTGATTCTGATGCTAGTGAAAAGTATTATTTGGCTATGATTTCATTAATTGAAGATTATCTACAAACTGCAACAAGTAGGTGAATTTTTGTGTAAAAAGTGTGCTAGTCGTGGCTATAGCTACAACTCATAATCTGAGAAGATGCAACTTTATGGTATTAGCTTTTGGATATTATTTCACGAAGATGCATCTGGATGGCGTTGGTTTTAGCAAATTCAGAATACAACATTCTTGGCAAATTTAGTTATGAATTAGAGTGAACTTTTAAAATTTAGTTGATTATCTATCTAAGAAAGCAAAGAAGGAAGCGAAAAAGGCTGTCAGTGAAGCAAAAACTAAAATTTGGGAGGATTTATATAAAAACCTAACTGAAAAGAGGGTGAAAGAGATATTTTTAGGATATCTAGGGCTAGAGATAAGAAAACTAAGGATCTTAATTCTGTTACATTTATCAAAGACGAGGATGAGAAAATTCTAGTGGCAAATGATGATATAAGAAATAGATGTAAAAACTATTTTTATAAGCTTTTTAATGAAAATGAAATGTTAGTATTAGCTTAGGAGAGTTAACAAAATTAGAAAAGAATATAAACCACAATTTCTACCACCCTATTCAAAAGAACGAAGTCAAAGAGGCTCTTAAACTTATGAAGGGTGGTAAATCAATAGGACCAGATAATATTCCTATAGAAGTTTGGAAAATCCTAGGAGAAACAGGCTCACAAGACTATTTAATGAAATATGGAGAAGCCAAAAGATGCCCGAGGAATGGAGAGCGAGTACACTTATACCCTTATATAAGAACAAGGGAGACATTCAGAATTGTGTGAATTATCGGGGTATCAAGTTAATGAGCCATATTATGAAATTATGGGAAAGAATTATCAAACGTAGGTTAATACAAGTATCGAGTACAAATGAGAACCAATTTGGATTCATGTCTGACAGATCTACCGTTGAAGTGATTCATCTTTTGAGACGTCTTATAAAACATTTTAGAGCAAAAAAAGAAAGACATTCACATGATATTTATTGATCTAGAAAAGGCTTACAATAGGGTATCGAGGGAGGTTCTTTGGAGAACCTTGGAAAAAAGAGGTAGACATGTACGATGGTGCAAAAACATGTTTGAGGACTAATGAAGGAATGCCATACTTCTTTGAAGTTAATATTGTGTTACATCAAGGATCAACTTTAAGTCCATATTTATTTATAATGGTGATTGATGAGTTAACAAAATATATTTAAGATGAAGTACCTTGGTGTATGTTATTTGCAGATGATATTGTATTAGTGGAGGAGTCTAAGGAAAAGGTTAATAGAAAATTGGAACTATGGAGAGAAACATTAGAAAGCAAAGGCTTCCGACTTAGTAGAACAAAGACAGAATATATGGAATGTAAGTTTGATCATTTGATTACTTCAGAAGACATAGAAATTAAAATTGGCACACATTGCATCCCCCAAAAAGAAAGTTTTAAATACCTAGGGTCAATTTTTTAGAGTGATGAAGAATTGATGGAGATATTACTCATAGAATTAATGTTGGTTGGTTAAAATGGAGAGGAGCATCAGGTATTCTTTGTGATAAGAAGATACCATTAAAGTTAAAAGGTAAATATTATAGAGCAGCAATTAAACCTACCATGTTTTATGGTTCTCAGTGTTGGGTAGTTAATCATCAACATGTACAAAAGATGTTTGTGACAGAAATGAAGATGTTGAGATGGATGAGTGGTCATAAAAGAAAAGACCATATACATAATGAGGTTATTAGAAACAATTTAGGAGTAACACCAATAGAGGATAAAATGAGAGAATATTGTTTAAGATAGTTTGAACATATAGAAAGAAGATCAAAAGAAGAACCTTTAAGAAGGTATGAAAAACTAGATTTTGAAAGTATTAAAAGAGGTAGAGGACGACCACAAAAGTATTGGAAAGAAACAATAATGAATGATCTAGCTTATTGTGAGTTAACTGCTAACATGACACATGATAGGGCTATGTGGAAACAAAGAATCTATGTAGCCGACCCCGTCTAGTATGAGAAAAGGCTTAGTTATTGTTGTTGTTGTTGTATCTGTCTAAGATAGTTCCAAAAAGGAGTTGGTTCTTTATGTTGATCATCTTTTGCAGAGAGCTTGATGGGATTAGGTGGCCCTCGTGTTAGTTTGCCATTCCAATTGCAATTCTTAGTACATGCTTAGAGCATTTTCACTAGTTATTTATTTATTTTGCTGTGGCAATATTTGCAACATCGATAGATTCTTTTAAAAACCAAGACTCAAAAAGGGAATACTGGAATACTTTATTGTGATCTTAAATAAACAAAGCAAGTACTTTCATTGATTCACTTTGTATAGTTTCAAAATACATAATAGCTAATATGGCCTACATTGCTTTTTTCTGTTGGGTTGGTTATGGTTCAAAGTTTAGATATTGCGTTAACTAAATTCTTGACTTTAGCAGCATGTGATTTTGTCTTCACGTTATTTACATATACAAGTTAAATAACTGATCTCAAGCCCATGTAAAGGAGGGCTGCTTGAGATAGCCCATGGAAACGTAAATTTCTGTTGGATCTTTACCTAGAGGTGCAATGGTTCGGTATTTAATGCACTGGACCTTATCAGAACTCCAAATCCAAGCATGCCTGGGCTATAATAGTTCTACCATATTGTATTGTGTATAATTTTTTACTTGTGTATCGTATTCTATCATAAATTAAAAAAAAAAATTTTAAAATCAGAAAAATCAAGAATAATTCTATACAATTCTTATAAATCAAATCGAGATTGAGAATATGGATCTCTTCTTGACATCTCAACTTATTTTCTTAAATCTTAATAAACTTAAAAATAAGAATACTTCATAAATCGCCACACACTTCATAAATCTCCACTTCATAAACCACCAAAACACTCAAAGACATTCACCTACTTCATAGATTACTACAAATTCATCAAAAACATATCCACACACTTCATATACTGTCATTCAAAAAAGAAGGCGAATAACACAAATAAATAGAAAATAAATATGGGAAAAGCAAGAAAAAGCTATACCACAAGGAAACCGCTGTGCTGTCACCACTGGAGTAGTGGTGCTATCAGAGGTTGGACCGTCAAAGATGCTTATCCCTAGCTGGAAACCTTGCAGCCGTGTAACACTCAAGCATAAAGCACAAAACCATGCAAAAATCACTGTGAATCTCCTGTAAGCGGTACACACCTATATCATGTGATACAGCATGTATCACACGATACATGAGCACTATGAGATGCTACCCTTATATCGTGATATGGGGCGATACGCATGACAGTGCTAGGAATAGTGATGTCGTAGGAAGTTCTTGTCACTCACCCTCTAGCTGACCCCACTTAGTGTTGGAAAAGGTTTGGTTAATGTTATAGATTAGCCCAAATAGATGACTTTAAGTTTTCTTTTGCATGTCCTCAGCCATCATCTCCTTTGCTGCCGTCCATCCTTATTTTGCATCATGAGGCTGTCAATGATGCCGTGCCTTATACTTGCTTGACTGAAAGTTTTGCAAATTTAGAAATTTGAGGCTGTCATGGCCTACATCTTGTCCAGGTCATGAGTCGTAAATAGGACTAGGAACCAAATTGAAGATTGATAAAGGGTTACTAAAAGTTCAACTGAATGCCCATGAAGAAACCAACTTGATAATGAGCTGCTAAAACTTTATATATCCTCTTTTTATCACACTGCCTGGATTAGTTGATGCAGGTTATCAAATCAATTACAATTTTCTGTGGTGCCGACTGGCCTCACATTGAAGGGCTCATTTATGATTTTAGTCTCTATTGGGTCTTGTCCGCTACATCATTTTCATAGGTTTTATTTTCCTAAGTTTCTTGCTTTGAAGAAATGGAAAAAAATAAGTAGACCCCAATTAACTTGTAAGATCAACATGGTTAAAACTTAGAAGAGGTAGCTGGCTAAACCGTTGACGGGTGTCGTTTTACCTGTTTGTTGATGCCTCATGCATGCTATACTTTTAGCCTCTTTTAATTATTTAATAGAGAATGCCACCTTTATGGAGATCAGAAGTAAATAAATATTTTGTATAGTGACATGTATTAACTCTCTTGCTTTTCTCCCATTGAACAGGGTCCACAGTATGTCTGTACAAGTTTCTGGACATTTATCTGCACAACATGCAGTGGGATACAGTAAGTTGGGTAACTTATTCCTTATGTGCTACTGCATCTCTTATGTCTTCGTAGTCTATTTTCTGCATATTGGTCTTCTTAGATTGTAATCTATAAGGAGCAGCACTGAACTATAATTGCTCACTTGGTCTAATTTCAGATGTCATATCTTGAGTTTGTCTGTTGAGCTGTAGACTCATGTTTCAATCTTTTCTTGGTTCAACTGTCAGTCGTGAATTTACTCATCGAGTGAAATCAGTTTCCATGGCAAAGTTTACTTCCAAGGAAGTTGAATCACTTCAGAATGGTGGCAATGAGGTATTGCTAAAGAAATACATAATAAATACAATTAAAGTTGAACATTTTTAGTTTTATCCTAATAGTGAATTGTTTGACTTCTTAAGTCTTAACTTCACTTTGTTGAATCATTTCAGCGTGCAAAGGATTTTTTTTTTAAAGAATGGGATCCCCAGCGCCACTCAGCGCCAGATGGCTGGTACTGGTGCTTGTACTTATTTGTTGATTTCCAACTGAAAGAGCCAGAGTATTGGCCCCTTTAATTGCTGCAAAGGATTTGACTACTGAACCTTCTTTCAATTGTAGTAACCTTTTTCTAATTCTTTTAATTTTTCCAGTAATGTTGAGAGGCTCCGGGACTTCATTAAACATGTCTATGTGGACAGAAGGTATACTGGGGAGAGAGGTACTGAGAGGCCTCCTAGGGTGAGTATGGTATGTTCCAAGTTTTGGTGGCCTAATTGCTTCAGATTAATAATTTTGGGAGTCTTTTTGGCTATCATTCATGATGTGGGGTAGGCTGCTATCTGTGGTTTCCTTGATTTGTGCAGGAAGATAAGGAATACTCTAGTGAGAATAGGAGGTCAGATGCTTATCATGGAGAGTCTCGGAGCCCACCATATGAGGATGTGTACGATCACAGGAGAAGGCCTGATCAGGGTCGTTATGATGATAGAGGTTATGATGATAAAAGAAGACCCAGACGATATGCCGATTACAGGAGAAGCCCTGGGCACTTCGATGCTGTAGATGATAGAAGACGTGATGATAAATTTGGAAATGGGAGTCGGGACAGGAAATTTGAAGACCGGCAATCTGCTGATGGGCCATCAAAGACAGAGGAGAGGTCACCCACTCATCAAGGAAATTCTGATGTATCCAGTCCTCCTGTGGTACGGCCTGTGAGAGATATTCTGGGTAAAGATGTGCCACAATTGCGGGTTGGGGATCCTGCAAAATCAAATGATACCAAGGGTGCTGATTCTGCCCTCCGTATGCAGGTCATTTCTGTCCCAGCCATGATATTTGGGTACATGTCTTTGTTTGCGTGCTAAATGCATATTTAGATATTAAAATTACCTATAACTCCATTTTCTGCTAAATCTGATAATATTCCACACAATTCATATCTCCCAGATCTTATTATAGCTGAACACTTTGTCTAGTTTTCTCCTGAGTCATCTAAACATTTACCCACTCAAGCTATTGTTATATTAATCGTATTAATGATTTAATTAATACAATTTCCCTGGTTTCATTCATTAACTTCATCTCTCTCACCATGCACACAGACACATGTGTATACAAGCACAATCAGCCATGGAGAAGAGAAATATGCCACCATAATTTCAGTCTCTCCTTCCGTGAGCTTCACCTTCTTTGGCCTTGCATTCAGTGGCAAAGGTGCAGTATACTAAAAGTCATGGCTTAGAATGGCTCAGTGAATCGGGAATTGATGGTTTTCAATCCCTCAAATGACATTTTTCTGCTTGTTAAGTACATAAAATGGAAAAATCTTTGATTGAGAGCATTCCACTGTAGCTTTCTTGATCAACTGCGTGATCTCAAACTTTGAAGGAGAAACTGCACTCCAGATGGCTTTTGAAAACAAACATGGAATTACTTTGGGTGTTTGGTTGCAGATTTGGGTATGCTGATAGGGAGAACGGTTGTCTCTTTTATGTTGAGATTTTGAAATAAAGTCTACTTTCCCTATTGTACTTTTGAGGATAACAGTTAAGGCTGAATCAGGAAAAGAAGAAGAACAATATATGTTATGGCAATGGATCTTTTGCTGATCTTAGTGAATCAAACCGCAGACCTATTGAGAGGAACATAAGGTCTACCTAAAGCCCAAACATGTGCGACAATCGGTTTGATTTCGATTTCTTTAAGAAATAAATCATTTTAAATGAAATGATTGTTAATCAAGGGTATTACTGTTGCTTTCAGTTAACTACATAATTTAAAATGAGTTTAACCGTCTGCAATTTGATTAGTGGCAATGTTCTCTTCAGTTTGTTTACCTGTACTATTTCAACTAATGTTTTCACGTTTTAGTCGTTGATGTAAAAATGTCTCTTTATTTCATTTGGATGGTTTACATTTTGGTTTTACCATAATTTCAGAGGACAGCTTCTTCCAGTAGCTTGGGCTCCACAGACGGAAATTCTGTGGAAATGAAGAGAGTGAATTCAGATAGCTTGAGCTTAATTGATTTCACTGCAGAACCTGAACCTCCTGTTCCTGCAGCACAGAAAGACTCTTTTTCTAGTCCTACTTCCCAGGCTTCAGCTAGCTCATTAGTTGGCAACAATGATTGGGCATCGTTTGACAACTCCTCACAGGAAAAATCTGTTGCAGCATCTTCAAACTCAATTGCACCAGTGTCTATATTGGAACGACTGTCAGCTCCAACCATACCAGTTGCAAACGTCTCAGCTATGCAGATGGGTGGTCTTAATTCTCTTGTTAAAGCTAATTCTGGTGGGCAGTGGCAAGCTACGCAGCAGCAGCCATCTTTATTTCCTGGTGCTGATGGTCAGTCCCCAAATACGCAGTTTCTGCAACCTGTTGCTGTGGTTCCAAATAGCCAGGTAACTACTGTTTATTTGTTATGCAACATGTAGCTTTTATATTTTTAATCTTCGTTGTGGAATTGTGCCAAGTGCTTTATCTTTTTTAACAGCCATTTACTATGCTTGCTACTAATGCACAACCTCAGTTAACCGTGCAAGCTACTCAACCATCACAAGTGGTTCCCAAGCAAACTCAGGAAACGACAGGGGCAGTACGACAACCTAATCCTGTGGATGCCATGCAGAACTCTACGAAGGCACTTCCTGACGTAATAACCTGCTTTAAGACAATATTGCAATTTCATGCAAATTTCTTTGTTGAGAATGTTTTTTGCAGGATCTTTTTAGTCTTTACTCAATGCCACCTGCTCCAATCCCTGCGTGGCAATCTGGAAGGCAGATTGGCTATGGTTTTGGACAGCCTGTTCTCCAGGTACTTGCATGCTAAAGAATCACTGTTATGAATGCCATATTTTAGAAATTCGTTAACAGATTGTGGGTTATTGCAGCCTATGGCTATTTATCCACAGTCTCCCAGGTCTACAAACCCATTTGATCAGACTAATGAATCAACAGCTGGTCCTGTCAATCAGGTATGATTATCGATTCCCCTGTTTCATTGCTTCTGGAGATTGTGATGATTGATGAAGGATTCTGGCATATTGGTAAGATAAAATCTGTAAATTTGATGTCAAACCTCCACTAAAGGGCTGTATACTTTTTTATTATAGCTTTGCGCTTAGCTGCCAGAATATGAGAGCAAATGCAATGCATCTGTCTGTAACACTAAGGCAATATTGCATTTCAACCTTTATATTTCATGAAATTGTTATCCTTGTGTATACCGAATATGATTTTGTAATTTGGTTGCTGTCATTTTCTTTGTTAGTTATTTGGGGATTTCCTCTTGATTATTTGAAAGGGTACCTTGTATTTCTGGTACATTGAACAGTATGCGATTTTGTTAGAACTGGGACCCATTTGCTGCTTCAAAAATTTCCTTTTATTTCCTTTTATTTCATCATTCTGTATGCTCATGCGTGTCAAAGGTGAATGCCTTCTGAATTTCATGTTTTGTGTTTTGTGACAGTTTCCTTCCATGTCGTCCTTGCAAGGAGCATTGCCCAATGTTCCCACTGCTATGCTTATGCAAAGCCCTGCCCTGGGTGCTGGTGTTCCTCAACGGATGCCGTCCCAAGCACCAGCATTTCCAATATCAATGACTCCAGGTAGATGGTTCTTCCAATTTTATTTATGGTATTTGGAATATCGGTCCACCGGTCATGCTAATGAACACCTTGATAAATACAGGTACGTACATGGTTCAGCAGGTGCCTAACAGCTTCCAATCTACAGGGTAGGTTGTTCCCTTTCTATTCTATAATTTGCTCAACACTCGTCAACCAAACTTGTGGTTGTTCTAAGTGCTAAGCTGTTGCTATGTTGGAAAAATGGTTTTCTCTTCCAGTTAGATGTTAACCAAGGGAACCTTTATTTTAGCCTGTGATTCTTTAACTTGCATTACAAGTGTTTAGTTTTTCCAGTCAAAATAAACTGCAGGTGTGGGTTGTGATTTTTCGATCATCCAAACCCATTAGAAACTTGTTGTATAAAATCAGTAAACATGAGAAAACTGCAACACAATGTCATAAATATTTTCACATTGTACCCCTCTTAACGTCATGTTTAGCCATTTATAGATGTGCATTGGATTGTATCATAAAAATTATTGTCTTACGAATTTTGAATTTTCTGATTTTTAAATAAACTTTGGTTTTTAACTTTTCAATTGATTTTATCTGTTTAAAAAGTATCGTACCACATTGTAGACATGGTATGATGCATGTCAGCACCTTATCCGCTACAGTGCTGTTCAAGCCAAGTCGGAAAACGTAGTCCCCTGCCTATTGATGCGGTCCCTGGGCCCTTGGGCCCGAAGGAACCTGCTGCTTCAGTCTTATGGCAAAGGATTTACAGCTCAGATATCCAATTCACAAAATCCCTCCAGCCTGAAGTCTGCAGAGCTGAGAGCGAATGAAATTATTTGGTGAAAAAATTGTTGCGTGAATTTCTTCGTTTTTGAAGCACACAAGTCATAGGGGAGGTATTCTCACAGTCTTACTCATTGTGTAGTCCATAGATAAACCTCTTGCTGTACGTTGTTGCTGACCTATGACATGCACGCACACACATACACATACAATGAGAGAGAGAGAGATCTTTGACAAGGATGTTTCATTGCAGACAACCAGGCTTTGGAAGTTTTGGTGGCAGTGTTACGGCACCAATTCTGTTTGGGGTTGATCAGCGGCCAACAATAGGAGGTCCACAGCAGTCTACTCCAAATACTTTTGCTTCTGTCAGCGGAAATCCATTTGGTTAAAGTTCTTGATTATTCATCACATTGGTTGATTCAACTCTGAGCCTGATTCTCCCCTGATTAGTTGTTGGTTATATGAAGTTTGCTTGGGTTGAACAATCCTTCTGCCGGTTCCAAATCCAAAGGTAGTGAGTTGGATACTCTGATTGGTCGTGTAAAACTGAAGCTGAAGGGGAAGAAGTATGTGAATTTGATAACGGTCGTAGGTGGCGAAGAAAGTGAAAGCTTCATGCGGTTGTTTGTTTAGTGTAAATGTGTCATCGATGTTTATGGTTTTTCAGCTAGGTGGGTTTTGCGTTAACCTGTCTTGTATGACTATCAATTCATCGTCTCGCTTTGGTGTATCAGGCGGTTAGTCATCAGTTCCTTGTAAGATGGTATGAGCCTCATCGTTGTCAGATTCAAGCTTTAT
Source organism: Brasenia schreberi (assembly GCA_036023115.1). Classification (NCBI taxonomy): domain Eukaryota; kingdom Viridiplantae; phylum Streptophyta; class Magnoliopsida; order Nymphaeales; family Cabombaceae; genus Brasenia; species Brasenia schreberi. The sequence goes on along the minus strand of JAYKKT010000035.1, from coordinate 145,773 downwards.
TGGTGTGCCAAGCTCTTAAAATGTGATTGCTGTGTGAACAGTTACGAGGAAGCTCCCGTAATCTTCATGGAACTCATTTCCTGCGATTTCACCTCATGTATTACTTGTATTCTCTTGGGTTTTAGTAACATTTTAATGCATAATCTTTTCTCATTTGCGTGTTTTCTTCTCATGTTTATTATCTATCTTGATAATCATGTTAAATATACACCTCTGTGGGCTAGACTAAGCTTTTTATTGTGACATCCCAATCCTACCTTGTATTGGTTAGATGGCCAGCAGGTACAACTCGAAGTAGGAGAGTTTAATCTCCTTTTTGGTTTCCATGATGAATGAAAAGGGAACTACTGATTTAGGATTCTCGGATATCCAGGCAAATCATGCAGAGTCAGCTTAAATACTGGAAATGCTTGCTTCGCTCATAAGATGAGTTTGAGTCGCGTGATTCATTTAATGTGAATTAATTTTACTCTGCCCCCAATTGGCACACGCCTTCCTTTCCTACTGCAGTGTTTATATTTGGGTTAACGCAATGAGTGTTTCCTTGTGCCCAATGCGCAATCTGTTGGCCTGATATAAGAGCTTCGAATGTAAAACGCCTTAAACAAGAGCTAGCTTTCATCGCGGCTGTGGTTGTGCTCCATCATGAATCGAGCTTTGGAAAACTTGAAAACCTTGCGGAAGTGTTGCCAACTCGATCTTGCTCGATCACTTGCCAACCAACCTGCTAAAAAACACACATGCATGTAACAGTCTTTTCTACCTCCCAATCAATAGAAAGTAGAGCAGAAAATCTTTTTATAATAAATACCAACATCTTGATATATGCAAATAAGACTTAATCACATGAACACCATGACACAATAATGTAGGCAAACCAAATGTGACTCCATGACATTAATGTGGATCCTAATCCACCACTTAAACTATGATCCAAATGACTAGATGGATTTAAATGAGATCCAAACTATTTTAAATTAAACCAAATCCAAATCAAGTATGGCACCGACTTTCGGTTGACATGGGCTATATGTATCACATATGAAGGCTACCAACTTTCGGTCTACATCCTCTAACAATTCTCTCCCGCTGAAGCTGGAACTCGTTTGCAAGGTTGTGTAATATCGTCCATGCGCTCCATGCTATGATAAACATGTTGCTTTTCTCCATACCTTGCTCTGCATTGGTGGTTGATGTCTCATCTCGCTATAAACTGTAGAAAAAATCCTCTCTCAATCCCTCAACGCTACATCGAGAGATACAACTGGTTGCCATACCGTGCAACTCGTTAGCTGCACTCGTAGGTGTCATCGGCTTCTCAACTACAATCAGTACCACGTAATCACTCGGCCATATCTGCCTCTCTTCAACTACTTCCTCTTTAGGGCTTTCCTCAATCATTCCATCCTCTAATTCGAAGGTTGACAACTACATCTTGATCACCTTATGAGGAGTGCTAAGTATCTTGGTAGATCCAAGTTTGGTCTCATGAGTAATGACGTGCCTTCTAAGGTTGATGTGCAATCATGACATATGCCTGCCTAAAAAAAGCCCACGCGAGATATATGTCGTAGTCATCTAAGTGAGTCATGGTGAAGTTCAATAACCAACATGCACCGAACTAACCTGACCACTGATGCTATCCTTATCTTCAGTATGCTCTCAAAGGCAGTGAGTCATACGCCTAATCTTCTCACAAAAGTCGATAACATAATTGAATGCTGCTATGCACGACATGATCTCCAATCCACACCTCCATGTGCATAAGTCTCGAACGTGATGACATCTCAACCTACAACATTTGAAAGGATGCAACTCTCACAAAGCTACGATCTAAATGACTTTAAATAGACCAAATAAAATCCAAATTAAGTACAATGCGTTAGGTCCAAAACCACACACCATATAAATCATGTACCGGAATTATCGACATCCTGTGTCATGGCGGGTTCTTTCCAGGCTCGGGCTCACTTGGTGTCTTGTACGCTTGGCTATCCTATGCCCTGCATGTAAAGAATTCTTCGCCTTTGGTTAGCTTCCTAAAGCTGATGAAACTTCAGTTATAGTTCCTTGGTGATGCAAACTCTAGTTGTCATTTTCCTGAGACGGAACATTGTTGTGAGGGAGGCAGCTAGGATAAATAGCAGCATTTAATTGGTTAATTCATGCTATTCGGAGGCATATTATGGTTCAATGAAAGTGGCTTTATCCCCCTCCCACTATCTGTCGAATACAAAAACAGATTATTTGCATCAGGGAAAAGGCTAAGGATTCTGTTTCTACCACATGATGCTTGTTAAGAAAATAAACCGGCCTGTGGAACAGCTTGACGCAGATCATGACGTCTGGTATACCATTATGCAGCTTGGCAACTCCCACCTCCCCTTCACAATTCATTGCTGGAATAAACCTGCAATGACACCATATTGATTCCGAGTCAACCAACTTTATAAATATACTTGAGCTTCGGTTACATTGCGAACATGGTTTACCCAGCTAACCATTTTCCTATGCCTGAACATGTTATGTTCATGATCTTACTGTGAAGCTTCTGAAGAGAATCACCAAATATAAGATTAATTTAACCATGACAGATAAAACTTCATTGAGACCACAATCAGTTAAAATCTTGAAGACACCGAGCCGTGCATCATGGAGTCTTGGTTACTCTTAACATGATTCATAACCTGAATTCTCAACAGATGATATGTGGCAATGAATTAGACTAGGTTACACCGCTAACATTCTCAATCCTCCAACATTGTCCATACAAGCACAAGCCTCTAAATCTTTGGAACATCAAGTTTCATCCACAAGAAAAAAGCATGTCCAAGATATCTATATGATTGATCAATTCACTTCCTGCTACCAAAACATAGCTCCAGTCTATCTTAATTTTATCCATACAAAGGCTCGCCATTCCCATGTCAGATAAGCATTTGTAGCAGGCAAATGGTTAAGCACCAAACCAGGTAAAGCGAACCTGTGACATTGAATGAGAATTTCTGCCAAATCAGGTATAAACAAGTGCACTCAGGTGCGCATCTTGTAGACTGGAGCAATAAGATGTACAAGTTGAAACTTCACCTTGAGTGCGCACCAAACCAGGTATATACAAGTTGTCATGGAACAATATCCAAGGTTATCACTACTAAATTTTACCTTGATTTTTGAAGAACAATTATCATCATGCTAGGGCTAGACAGACTCTATCAGCCATCCAACGTGGATATCAACTCCCAATAACAAAACCTCACTGTAGAAACGTTACAGTACGCAAGGAACCGAATCGCTAGCGTGAACTCCATGCCCCTGTGGGCAAGAATATCAATCAGTGGTTGCAAACAAGAAAATTATAAACAATACGCACAAATGGCAACATGGCACATGATAGGGCTCCGTGAAAACAAAGAATCCATGTAGCCGATCCTGTCTATTATGGGAAAAGGCTTAGTTGTTGTTGTTGTACGCATAAATGGCAACCTTGTATAGGTGAGGAGTGCATGACAGACCAGATTAAAAACGCAGCAATCGGACAAACCGTAAGCTTTGGGAAGAAAGAGATAAATGGAGAACTGGCGTCATCACATATTAAAGGTTTAAGATTGTTTGCATCATAAGATGCTGCTGCCCGATAATATCCTTAAATCACCTTGACCTTACACTAAGAGAGTTGGCTCAACTGGGAGGGTACTTGACGTCCCCGTGCTGATGGTGGGGAGTTAGACTCCCAGGGTGGTGCGCCTGCGTGTGTTAGGCTTCAGTCTTTTTGTAACCAAAAAAAGATAACCAAGAGAGGTTTCACAGCACAAAGCGCTAGCTGAAGATACATCCTTCTATACTACCTTGTATATATTAGCATCATTACATGAAAGCATACCAAAAAAAAGTCACACACGTCTATTTAAGAGATAAATCGTTGAGTTAAATTGAAGAAGCAAGAACTACAAAAAGTACACTTTCAAAAAAGTAAAAATACACTTTTGACTTTTTGAACTCAATTCTCAACATCTCTTGAAATAAATGAATGATATATATTCGGATATATATATATATATAGATAGATAGAGAGATAGAGAGAGAGAGAGGGGGGGGGGGGGGGTTGACCTATAACAGATAATGACAAGTTCCTGCAAGAAAACTGTCAAAACTCAGGATATTTTCTCATAGTTTATGAAACTGGCTCGAGACAAAACAAACAGGTAACAAGGTTCATGCATCTGAAACACTTTTGCCAGTCTATATTTAAGAACCTAACCAACTTGAAGGTCTCCAGATTGGAAAGCGCAAATACTCATATCCCTCCAATGCTACACCGTTGGTGGTACACGGAGCTGACTCCTGCCAGAAAAATTTCACAGTTCAGTCATCTGAAACCTTTGGCGAGTTCTCCGGTGTGTTCAGAACTGCTGGTTTCTTACCCCTGTGATCCATCACAGCTGCACGCAGCGCATCCACAATAGAACTTTCCTTAAACTTCAAGGCAAATGTAGCAAGGGTGTTGCTTTTCCCTTCAGAAGCACTATTAATGCATGCAAAGGTAATGCCTTTCTTCTCCATATTTGTCAGTTTCATATCTGCATAAAGGCTTGCATTCAGGATCAACCTATAATTTCCTTTAGCCCTCATTACCAACCTCCCTTTCTCTGCGTTGTCTGTAGTAACGTTTAGTTTCAGCTCACCTTTTCCTCTTTCTTTCCAACCACCATCAAGGAACTCGAACAATGCGGCATCAGCCACAAAGACCACCTTCTCATTTTCTTCACCGGTTTCGACCAGAACTTCCTGCATTGCTGGCTGAGCATTTCCGGTAGGCTTACCAGAATCTGCAGCTGGAATACCAAAACTCTGAGTAGGCGATCTGTTGTTAGAGTCGCCGGTACCAAACAAAGATGTGGTGCTGCTTTTTAAGCCAAAGATAGAGCTTGAACCAGAACCAAATCGTGACGTGCTGAAGCTGAACGAACCGTCTTTAGTTGGAAGCGTACCAAATGAAAATGATGGATTAGAAAACCCGGTTCCTGCAAGACCAGTAAACGCATTCTGGGTACCAGATAGTTGCTGAAATGAATTGACAGCAGCTGCTGTCCCTTTTGTAGCTCCGTCACCATTGACTTCTCCTTTGCTAGCAGCTAGCTCTTCTGAACCCACTGTCTCAGCTTTAGCAGTTGAATGTGGCACAGTCACATCTTGACCAGAATCAACCTTTGCTTCATCAATTGCCTTTGGGTTTGACGCTGTCACATCTTCACTAGAATCACCTTTTGCTTCATCAACTACCTTGGAATCTGGTTCAGTCACATCATCAAGAGAATCATCTTTTGCTTTATCACTTACCTCTGGATCAGTCAAATCTATACCAGATTCACCCTGTGGTTTTTCAGATGCCTCTTTTGGCGAGTCATCAGGCTCGTAATGTGATTTTTCATTATTGTCTCCACAAGTTTCTTCACTGTCTTTCCCAATCGCTTCGGACTTGGAGACCAAGTCCTCAGTTGATTCCGTAGGCAGCTTATCCTCATGAGTCTTCTCTGGTTCAGCAGTGCCATCAACTTCTGAAAATCCTTCAACATGGGAAACATGTGTAGCACTAGATACATCATATGGCTTGGCAGAGGAAACAGCATCACTTACTGCAGAAGAATCAGTGGGTTGTGGAACCAAACGCACAACAGCAAATGGATTAGATGCAGCCGAAGAAGCAGGTGTGTTGCGGCGAACCTTCACGATCCTTCTTGTTGCTAACACTTCCTCACTTGCTCGCTTAAATGTGCCCATTTCCTCCTCTGGAGCATCGCCATCAGCATCAAGATCAGGATCATCACGAGAGATCTCCCTTCCAGCAACTCTTTTTTTAGAAGGGGGAAGAGATTCTCCATCCACCATCGAAAATAATTTACTTCAACTTCTGCTTTCCTGGTTAGTTTAAAGATTTAGAGAGGTGTCATTATACAACCACAGTTAACCGAAAAGTGGGAGAAATATCAGACTCATATTCCAGCTAGCAATTTGAATTTTAGCTAAGAAAGAAAAATATTTCAGGTGGAATACACCATAATCACTCAAATCACGGAACTGCCTCAAAGTGCATGAGCTTGCAATAAAAGCAGACTAGTGGATGAGATCTACGTCCAGGCTATAGCTCCCATAATTTTGTAACATATGAAATGGCTTAAAGGTTTGAGATGATGAGATCTACATCAAAGAGCAGTAGCAAATGCAAATAGTCAGCAAGAACAAAATAATATGCTGACAACAAGCTCAAAAGTTCAAAACCAACTGGAAATATGTTAGTCCAAAGGGGACATTTTCGACAGATACATATTCACCACTTACAGCAATCAGTCCCCAGATGAGCTTATGCATGACTATAACACCAACAACAACATGCACATCATAAAAGAATTCAGGAAATCTTCTGGACATTGAACCAAAATACTTCTACAAAAGGAGCTGGTGTGCAATGCAAAGAACAAATGCAGAAGTTCTGCATTGTAGAGGGAGAGAGCAACAATCGGGTAGGACAATAACAGTCTACCTTTTAAATAACTCTTCCCACATGAACACACACACACAAACACAGATATATATGTACATATATGTATGTACTTATGCATGTACATGAGCAAGATTTCTAAAGCAAAACAATCTCCTACTAAGCACTAGATAATAGATATATTTCAATCAAGTCTAATCTCAAATTGACTATGCAAATCCAAGCAAATAATTGTAAACTATGCATGTCATACTCATACTGCAACCAAACCAGATTAATCACATTTATAACCTTGACATTACAGAATCAGAAAAATAAATTACTGCTTCTGTTCAAAATACTAACACAAGATTGAGCATATTTATACTAACTAACTCACCAACTAACCTGCAAATATGTTGAAGTATAAGAAAGAAAAGGTGCAACTCAAAGAACTAAAGAATGTTATCATCAGATATGATCCAAGATTTAGCGATAATTACTAATTAAGTACCATGATGATGCATGAATCACAGCCATTTCCTAACCATGTCCTGACTTCTGCATCAATGGAAAATCACAAGTATGATCACTAAAAGATTTCACTTACAAATGTGAACATATTAGCTCTTCAGTGCATGAAACTCGCTAAGATGAAACCACCCATTTCTTCACAATTTGTTTGTTCTTTCTTTATTTAAAGTTTAAACCAAGCTACATGATTTGATCTGACAGACATTCTTCAGATGTCCCATGAAGAACTTGAGAATTCAACGGTTCACAATAGATGAAAATTACTAATAGTTCATGTCAAAACAAGAGGATACAATTCTCAATAAATTCTCAGTACATTAACTGCGCTAAACATATGATTGAATTCAGATGATCAAATGAAACCTAAACCTATAGGTTGCACCCACCCATCTCTAAATATCCAAGCTTCGTCCAACCAAAACCAAAACCAAGCCTTCTACTGCATTAAGTGGGGTCCCTCATAAAAGATAAAAATATCCTACAATATGTTAACGTTTATTTTAAGAAAGCATTTCCAGGTATCAAAAGAAAGGAATTCAGCTTGACCAATTAAGCATAAAATAAATCTCAACCCAGATCAAGCCACGCCCAAATACCCATCCACCAAAAATAAAAAAGAAAAAAGAAAAGAAAAGAAAAAGACCTTTAGTCTGCAAATTTATACTTCATGGTAGGTCCATCACCCACCAGAATGAACTCATAGATATGCTGAGTACCATAATATACCAACTTCTCAATTCTCATTCCACACCATCCGCACAGACACGCCCATAAAGGGGAAGTCGTTATACACAAAAGAGTTGGACATCAAGAAGTTAAATGTTCAAATTATCAGGGACAAGAAAACTGAGGAAGAGAACCCAAACATTACAGCCATTTCCGAAACGACCAGATTCATGAAACCTAAACACGAACGCACGCAATGACAACGAAAGAGGAGATAGGCACTGCAGATATGAGACCGATGGTCTCATAAATCACAAAGACAACCAACACCCACAAACATTTCATAGGATGACAACAAGAAAACCCTAGATTCTCTACCGAAAGATAACACCCGAAATACTCAAAGCAACCAACACCCATAAATGAACCACATATCAGATGTAGGGCAGCTGAAACATTAAGAGAAAATAATAAGTCAATAACGGAGAAGAGGTGTACCCGCCAAGATTAAGCAGCAGGAGCTCTCTCTCTCTCTCGGGTGAGTGTCGGGCTGCGACGCAAGCGTTGTCACTCTCGTTTATTTTCTAACCAAGATTTTGTTGTTTAAACGTTTAAAGTGGAAATTTCCAAGGTTCCCTTCGTTTCTTTGCAAAACTATAACAATACGAGCGTGTCGGATCAGATACATCCCTACTACACAAGCATGTCAGGATCTGGATCCGACTTTGCTTTACTGGTTGGGCACCCTGATTTGGGTCCTGTCGACCCTGATCCGGTAACTATTCCTTGTCGACCCTTGTAAAAACCATCACATTCCCCTATTTGCATTCGAACTTTTTGGATTCTGTGTGAAACCCGGGTCCGATTCAAGCCTTGTGGCGTAGATGATTATGTGTCCTTATGTCACAATTATACATGTCCGGTTCCAGTTTACCTGGGACTGATGGTTCCAACCCGTCCCAGAACCAGGAATTGTAACTGAACCGTCCAACAGACGGCTCTGGTTTCGGTTCTAAGGTAGTTTCGGACTAGTTATAGGATAGTTCCAAATCCAGTTTTTGGATGATTTCGAATTCAGTTTTTGGGTGATTCCAGATTCGGATATGGTTTAGTTATATAAGGATTAATATATAACTATTAAACTATATAAGACTAAGACTATAAGTAATATAACTACATTACATAGCTTGTATAAGTTATATGAGTAACTTATATAAGACTACAAATTATATTTAATATAACTATATAAGTTCATAAATTATAACTATAACTAAAATAGTCATTATACATACAACATATATTACATTGAAAAGGATATGTTACATTATATAAGTTCTTAGGTTATAACTTATAAGCATTACATTAATTAAGGGCATTACTATCTCCATACCTCTTTTACTGTACACAAACCCTAATTTTTATAAATACCTAAAATACCCCCAAAAGATTTTCTCTAGTAAAATCTGATGATTTTCCCCTCTTCCTCTAACGACATTTTCTCATCCAATTTTCATTCATCGATAAGTTCTATATGAGTATTTGCAACCAACCATCACCGCGTGTCTTACTATTGTACCATATATTACTATCATTGATATTTATACATTTTTAATGTTTTTAGGTATAAGATGTATTTTCTTGAGTTTATTGTGCTCACATTAACCTTTAATAATTTCTCTATAACCTTTTCTTTCATAAGTGCATGAAAGGAAGAGAATTATGTTTGACTATGGAGGTGTGTGAGAGAGTTATATACTCCAAACAAAAATATCATGTGTTATCTGTAGTGATCGTGATATGACTTTGGTGAATTTCATTTAAATAATTTTTACAGTTGAGAAACACTTTTTGTGTAGATGACATATAGTAAAAAATATTGAAGCTTTTATTGTAATGTTGACAAGAAATAAAAGATGGTGAGTGTGTTGGCTATAAGTTGGAGGAAGGGGATCCACTAATTAGATAAAAGCAACCAAGATGTAGTGGAGGTAATGAAATTAAAATATAGAAAATTTCTTGCTTTACTATCGTACATTAAAGAGCAGTGGTTGGACTCAAATAAGGATAAAATTGGCTCAGCATGAACAAATAAAATCATTCATTATGGTACTCATATGACTAATAGGTATGTAAATTTGATTTTCAATACATTTATGTCACCTACTATTCTTCAAATGCATAATGACTGTATATTCATATTTCTCAAGGTGGAAAGTTCTCATACAAGGTTGAAAGGGTTCATTTCTACCTCAATTGTCAGATTAGACACAATTTAGAAATAATTACATTCCTTGATAGAATTACAAATTATAGAATTTAAAAAGTTATTTGACGAATAAAAAACTCTAACTATTTATTACGTTGATGTGATAGAAGAGCTTATTGTGAACTTTTAGAGAAAATATCATGACACACACTTAATCTTATTGTAAAAGAGTATAATCATGTGGAGATGGTAGGGTCAAATATACGAACATGTCGTTGTAACTTGTGACATTCAGTCTACCTTATGCCCATGAGCTCAACCTTCTTCTTAAATATAGTTCTTTGGTAGAATTGTCAACTATTGATCTATTTTAGAAGAAGCTAGGCATGAAGGAGGATATCACATTTACTGTCAATCAAGTAGAAGAGGATGCAAGGATATTTATGGATACCATTCAAAGAAAGTTATAGAATCATCGATAATGCAAGAAATTTGTTAAGATATTGGATGAGTAATTGAGTCATAAGTACACTACCCTATAAGAACCACCAATTTGTCGTATTAAAGGGAGACTATCTAACCAATCTAACAAGTGGGACTTGTCGGCTTATGAGCATGTAGGCAGGGTTGCCTCGCCCAAAGAAAGGCATGAGTGTACACATGGTCGATGACACATTGACTCCGTTGGGCTGTATTGATCCTCTTTAGGGAGTTGTGATCATGTTTATCTCTATCTTTAAGAAAAATATTTTCAGGTGATTTGACTTTCAACGACTTATGAGACATTAATATCATGATTTATGGGCATCTTCATAAATGCTTGGGCAAATATTATTGGAGATTAAAATTACGAGTATAGAGCCATTAGTGTATTTGCAGGATAATGAGAAGAGTGGTGGCATGAAGCTCGTAGAGAGTGATATAGGCATCACATATATGCATAGTTTTTTATAGAAGATGGTGGTGTTGATCATGTTATTCAAAGTATCGCATGCATGAAAGATGGGCTATACTCTAGTTAGTATTGGATGACAATGTCAGATGTGGGTTCAATTATCATTACTTGGTGGAACATAGCATTAAGTTGAAAGTCTCTATATGATTTATATCTAATCACTAGAAGATTGAAAAATATAAACAAAAATTGTCACTAAAATCTTACACCAAAAACTTGTTTGCACAAAATTTTCAAGATTTTTAGACCTCGAAAAGTACCTTGATAAAATGCTAGCAGACATTTTCTAGGTGTCCTAAACTTAAAAATCTTGGCAACATTTTCCTTGGAAATGGACCCAAAAAAATATGACAACCCAACAGGTTTATGAAGGATATTGAAATCTCATATCTTTTTTTATAAAAAATAATGATGCATCTTGTTAGAATGTTAATGATTTAGTGATCACTGAAAGAATTTCGTTGAGGATTTATGTTAGTTCGGGGAGGAATTCATCCAAATATATATCCCCGAGGCACATCTCAAAGAGGGTTGCTCACTTGTAAAATGTATGCGATTATAACCCAATACTCTCTCCAATATAAACTTATAGGTGATTAATCCATCATAAGAGTGATTATATACTCATGTCATCGAATGTAATCAGGCAACTATTTATGGCTTCTTGAATTGAGTTAGCGACAATCAATCTACCAAAGAAATTAGAGAGGAGATGATATATCATATAAGCATAGAATAAAAAGAGTGAGTATAAGATATAAGTATATTGGAAAAGAATCAACAAAAATTTGTAAAGTTTAACAGATCCTTCTTACCTATAATTGTTCGTGGCTCTAGACTGGGGCAATCCCACTTTTGTAATGATGTTTCATGAAAATGATTGTTTTCTCTTAAGATACAATGATTTGAGGCAAGAGCCCCGAGCTTACAACAAATGGGACAAAATGAAAAAAGGGGGAAGAAGAGGCTCAAAGGCTTCTCTCTTGGTCTCTCTATCTTTTTTCCCTTCGACAATGTTCGTTTCTTGGGTTCTCCCTTGGTTGATCCTCTGTGGTTGATCCTCTATTCTCTTGAGTTGACCTCTTTCCTTTTCTTGGTCCTCCCATTTTTATTGACCAAACTCCCTTATTTATAGGCACTAAACTGAATAAGATATTTCTTGAATTACTAAGCCCAATCCATTTAAATAATTTTTACAGTTGAGAAACACTTTTTGTGTAGATGACATATAGTAAAAAATATTGAAGCTTTTATTGTAATGTTGACAAAAAATAAAAGATGGTGAGTGTGTTGGCTATAAGTTGGAGGAAGGGGATCCACTAATTAGATAAAAGCAACCAAGATGTAGTTGGAGGTAATGAAATTAAAATATAGAAAATTTCTTGCTTTACTATCGTACATTAAAGAGCAGTGGTTGGACTCAAATAAGGATAAAATTGGCTCAGCATGAACAAATAAAATCATTCATTATGGTACTCATATGACTAATAGGTATGTAAATTTGATTTTCAATACATTTATGTCACCTACTATTCTTCAAATGCATAATGACTGTATATTCATATTTCTCAAGGTGGAAAGTTCTCATACAAGGTTGAAAGGGTTCATTTCTACCTCAATTGTCAGATTAGACACAATTTAGAAATAATTACATTCCTTGATAGAATTACAAATTATAGAATTTAAAAAGTTATTTGACGAATAAAAAACTCTAACTATTTATTACGTTGATGTGATAGAAGAGCTTATTGTGAACTTTTAGAGAAAATATCATGACACACACTTAATCTTATTGTAAAAGAGTATAATCATGTGGAGATGGTAGGGTCAAATATACGAACATGTCGTTGTAACTTGTGACATTCAGTCTACCTTATGCCCATGAGCTCAACCTTCTTCTTAAATATAGTTCTTTGGTAGAATTGTCAACTATTGATCTATTTTAGAAGAAGCTAGGCATGAAGGAGGATATCACATTTACTGTCAATCAAGTAGAAGAGGATGCAAGGATATTTATGGATACCATTCAAAGAAAGTTATAGAATCATCGATAATGCAAGAAATTTGTTAAGATATTGGATGAGTAATTGAGTCATAAGTACACTACCCTATAAGAACCACCAATTTGTCGTATTAAAGGGAGACTATCTAACCAATCTAACAAGTGGGACTTGTCGGCTTATGAGCATGTAGGCAGGGTTGCCTCGCCCAAAGAAAGGCATGAGTGTACACATGGTCGATGACACATTGACTCCGTTGGGCTGTATTGATCCTCTTTAGGGAGTTGTGATCATGTTTATCTCTATCTTTAAGAAAAATATTTTCAGGTGATTTGACTTTCAACGACTTATGAGACATTAATATCATGATTTATGGGCATCTTCATAAATGCTTGGGCAAATATTATTGGAGATTAAAATTACGAGTATAGAGCCATTAGTGTATTTGCAGGATAATGAGAAGAGTGGTGGCATGAAGCTCGTAGAGAGTGATATAGGCATCACATATATGCATAGTTTTTTATAGAAGATGGTGGTGTTGATCATGTTATTCAAAGTATCGCATGCATGAAAGATGGGCTATACTCTAGTTAGTATTGGATGACAATGTCAGATGTGGGTTCAATTATCATTACTTGGTGGAACATAGCATTAAGTTGAAAGTCTCTATATGATTTATATCTAATCACTAGAAGATTGAAAAATATAAACAAAAATTGTCACTAAAATCTTACACCAAAAACTTGTTTGCACAAAATTTTCAAGATTTTTAGACCTCGAAAAGTACCTTGATAAAATGCTAGCAGACATTTTCTAGGTGTCCTAAACTTAAAAATCTTGGCAACATTTTCCTTGGAAATGGACCCAAAAAAATATGACAACCCAACAGGTTTATGAAGGATATTGAAATCTCATATCTTTTTTTATAAAAAATAATGATGCATCTTGTTAGAATGTTAATGATTTAGTGATCACTGAAAGAATTTCGTTGAGGATTTATGTTAGTTCGGGGAGGAATTCATCCAAATATATATCCCCGAGGCACATCTCAAAGAGGGTTGCTCACTTGTAAAATGTATGCGATTATAACCCAATACTCTCTCCAATATAAACTTATAGGTGATTAATCCATCATAAGAGTGATTATATACTCATGTCATCGAATGTAATCAGGCAACTATTTATGGCTTCTTGAATTGAGTTAGCGACAATCAATCTACCAAAGAAATTAGAGAGGAGATGATATATCATATAAGCATAGAATAAAAAGAGTGAGTATAAGATATAAGTATATTGGAAAAGAATCAACAAAAATTTGTAAAGTTTAACAGATCCTTCTTACCTATAATTGTTCGTGGCTCTAGACTGGGGCAATCCCACTTTTGTAATGATGTTTCATGAAAATGATTGTTTTCTCTTAAGATACAATGATTTGAGGCAAGAGCCCCGAGCTTACAACAAATGGGACAAAATGAAAAAAGGGGGAAGAAGAGGCTCAAAGGCTTCTCTCTTGGTCTCTCTATCTTTTTTCCCTTCGACAATGTTCGTTTCTTGGGTTCTCCCTTGGTTGATCCTCTGTGGTTGATCCTCTATTCTCTTGAGTTGACCTCTTTCCTTTTCTTGGTCCTCCCATTTTTTATTGACCAAACTCCCTTATTTATAGGCACTAAACTGAATAAGATATTTCTTGAATTACTAAGCCCAATCCAGATCCAAATTCAATTAATCAAGGGACCAACCCTGTTGTACAACTTCTAAGGGATATCCACACATGGGAGGATTAGTTAGACATGAGTGACATGTGGGAAGAGGGTTGAATGGGTTGGAAGACACACGAGGCATGTTGGCTCACGTGCTAGCATGCACATGGGAGTTGGGCATCGTACGATGCGTGTGGTGGCCAACGATGCATGGTGGTGGCACATACGATGGTCAATAGTGGTGCTTGTGGTGGTGGGTGCTTGCCTTTTTGTTATGAATTAACGATTTTATCTTTTTCACTCCAGGTGTTGATCTTTTTAACTTTTTTGGATCGCTTTAACCTTCTTATGCGTGTAGGGTCTCTTGATGTAGGATATTTCTATCGGAGTATTTTAAACTTTTTACTTAGACCCTTTTCGTTTGATCTTCAGCTATCGCTTTACTTAAGTATTATGAGTTTTTGAGGTCCTACTCATTTATGCTCCATGTTTTAAGCGTATTTGTTCTATTTTTGTCTTTTAAAATATTTTATAAGGATAAAACGATCATTTTGCAAAAGTTTTTACAAGTAGAACTTATTTTGGTGCCAAATGCCCCTTTTTAGATTCTACAACTCCTTCCTTAAAGAAATCATGCTTGAAACAGTGAAATTTTAACAATACAACCTTAAGGGTAAAATAGTTATTTTTTTAGATTTTATAAAAGTTTGATATTTTTTATAGTGGGGCTTGAAGTACCCTTCATTTTGAGATTTTTTTGAAATTTTTGGGTATTTACAGATGCCCTTCTTTGTCATTAACCAAATTTATTGGGTTTATGACAAAGAATAACACGACTAATTTTTTTCTTCTTCTTTTGAATATGAAGATTTCATTTAAGAGTATAAACTTTTCATTTTCTTGCTAGGAGTCTCATTTCTTAAACTTGGGTTATCCTAACTCTAGCGAAGGACTCCTAGCTAAAGGGAGCTCAATGGATCCGATGAAAACAAGGCTATTACAGATGCACATTAGTATGAGGTGTGTGGTATGCAATGGATGAATCAAGTGTGTTAGAGACTCTCCCACCACAAGCATTTTAAACTTTGAAGGTTAAAGCTTAAATGGCTTAAATGTGTTAGCCTTCATCAAACTTTGAAGGCCTAATACTTGATGAAGGCTGACTAAGTGCTTCTTGAGGGACAAGAAGGTTAGCCTATCCTAAGTGTGGTTAGCCTTCATCAAACTTTGAAGGTTAGCCTTAAATGATAGACAAGAAGTTTGATAGACATGAAGGCCTATTTATTTGATGAGGTGTGTGGTTAGCCTTCATTAAACTTTGAAGGTTAGCCTAAGTGCAATGGATCAAACTTAGCCTTCAACACCACAAACATTTTAGGAGTTTTACAAAATTTGATGAAGGCTGACTATCCTAAGTGTGATGGCTTTTATGTCCATTTTCTTGAAGCTTTGAGGTTTTGTAAAAAAAATTTAAAAGGTACTCTCCCTTAGTTTCCATTTGACGGGACTTTCAACTCCTATATTTTTCTCAACTTTGGTCTAAATTCTCCACTACTTGTGTATTGGTTTTTATTGTTGGAAAAGGTTAACAATATTTTAAAACTCAAATTTTCACAATATAAGGCCTAATACTCAAACAAAATGGGATCCAAATTGGTAGGTCCTATTCTTCTTTAGGACTATAATGATAAACCTTTTCACCCTGGGGATAAGTGGTATATGATACAGGGAGAATTCCTACGGGCCCTTCTAAAACATCCTCTGATATAAAAGGAGAATTTTGAGGAAAACCTCTTTAATCTTTGAACTTTAGATTTTCTTAGTACTTTTCTTTCTTTTATAGGAAGACCTCTATATTGAAGGTTGATTTTTCCTTCATTTTCTTTCTTTTTCTTGTGGTTTTCAAGGCATTGGGCCTTTACCCATTTTATTGGAGAGAGTGAGATGGGAAACAACTTATCCCTTATGAGAAAATCCTACACACATACCCTCTCCAAACTCTCCTAGTGGATATGTTTTTTGTGGGGGTTTTCCACTATAATTTCACTTGGAGGAGTTTACACATTTTGTTTCAATAGAACATCTTCCTTTTAATTTTGGTCAAAACATGGATTTGTTGATTATAGAAAAATTGCTCATAATCCTTTAGTTGCACATATTTCTAGGTAACTAGTTAGTGTATATATTTATAAATTATACAAAGAGAAAAACATAGAGTAGCTATATTTTTGTTCATTTGTGTAGTGTGTCACTATGTGTTGATATATGAACTAATAATTGGCAATTACATGTATATATTGGTGTTATTGTTTATTGGATAAATAAGAGTTGGTCAATTCAAAAATATCTTACACTTTATTGTTTTGATAAATCACACACTGAATAAAATATTTGTTATTTGTTAAAATCGGTTTTTGAAGAGTATCAATTATCTTGTAAAATTATTTTAATTTCATTTCATAATGTTGTTGTAAATACACTTATTATTTTTGAATTACAAAGAATATGTCTACCTATTTTAGGTAGAATGCTTTTTCATATTCGATGTACTTGACATTTACTTATGTGTATAAGATGGTTTGAAGATTATATGACCTAAAATACAACCTATTCGAGACATACTTAATTTTTTTTGGAGTTGATATAATGTTATAAATGAATGAATAGATTTTTGTAAACGAAAAGGTAGAAGACCAAGAAAATTTGTAAAAGATGTTAGACATCGTTGGAACTCAACCTATCAAATATCATCTATCATTGTGCCCTATATAGACTTATTAATGGACTTATGCACCTTCATTTTCTATAATTGAATTTGTTTGAATCTAATTGAAATGTTTATACATGTCTTTTAGATCTCTTTTCTATTTTTAATAATGCTACAAATATATTATCTGGTGTTTACTATATGACTTGTTATTTATTTTGTTTATCAAGTTTTAGAAGTAGTTCATACATTATCTCAATTTTGTATTGATTCTTACTTATCTCATACTATACAAGAGATGGTAAGTAAGAATTCTAACCTAAAACCTTTGTATATTCTCAACCCAAAATCGTGTTCTTTTGAAGGAATATCATCTTCTTTTTCAGAGAATTCTTTCCTAAAACTAAATAATTTAAGATAGAACAGAGCAATGTGGAAGATCCTCTTATGAAAGAGGATGATCAAACTATTGATCTCCCCGAGTTTCATATAACTCTTGACTTTGAAAAGCCTTCAAGTTCCGTGGGAGGGGACTTTTTGGAAGTCAACCTAGGAACCAAGTCTAACTCTAAGTATGTCAAAATAGGAACTTACTTACATGAACTTAAAAGAGCATACTTAATAGAGTTCCTTAAATCATACATAGATGTGTTTACATGGACCTATGAGGATATGCCCGGATTATCCCTAAAGTTGTAAAACATCACCCACCTTCAAGTTAAAGAGGGTTTAGAGGACATTTAAAGGCTAGTTTTATAAGATCCATTGCTACTCCGATTGACTTTCAAATATAGTTATTGTCCAAAAGTGAAATGAAAAAATCAAGATTTGCATTGATTTTAGAAGCTTAACAAGGTCACTCCAAAAGATAATTTTTCTTTGCCTAATATTGATTTGATTGTTGATAACACAACTAATCAAGAAATGTTCTCTTTTATGGATGGTTATTCGGGTGACAATCAAATCAAATTGGCTTCAAAAGATCAACACAAAACCATTTTTACCAATGAGCCATGTTGACTATTGGTTTAAAAAATACATTTTTATCCCTTTTTTACATATTGCTACACTGACATACCTTTTGGTTTAAAAAGTACTAGTGTCACTTACCAAGGAGCCATGATGACTATTTTTCATGACCAAATATATAATCTTTTAGTGAAATAAAAAACCTGTTCTTCTTATATAGAATCTTTGTAAAATATTTTTGAAAGACTTAGGTTTTACAATGTCAAACCAAACCCTCAAAAGAGTGTTTTCGGAGTGGAGTCGTAAAAACTTTTAGGGTTTATAGTTAGCCAAAGGGACATAGAGATTGATCCCTCTAAGTGTCAAGCCATTGTAGACATGCCTCCACCTTCTAACCTAACTCAAATTAGGAGCCTGCAAGGTCATCTCCAAGCCATTAGATGATTCATCTCTAATTTAGCAACAAGATGCAAACATTTCAACAAACTTTTAACAAAATGGGTCAAATTCCTTTGAGATTTTGAGTGTTAAGAGGCTTTTGAAAGATTGAAAACTTATTTGATAAATCCTTTAATTTTGAAACCTCTAAAATCAAGAAAACTTTTCTTTTATATCTTTCCATACATGAAAAAGTATTAGGGGCTTTATTAGCATAATATGAGGATGATAGCCTCAAGGAGTATATTATTTACTATATTTCAAAAACTCTCTTGGGGTATGAGAGAAATTATCATGCTATGAAAAAGACATGCTTAGTAGCCTTGGTGTGGGCTTGCCAAAAATTTAGACATTATTTCTTAAATCATGAGATTTGGATAATGTCTAATCCTAATGGGTAGACTAGGTAAATGATAACTTCTTTTAATGGAGTACAATTTGAAGTTTCATCATCAAACTTCTATTATGGGCCAAGCTCTGGCCGACCATGTGGCCCACCTACCCCTTGAAGATACATACCCCATAGTTGACGAAATACCCAATGAGGGTATATTGATAAATAATTGAAACTATCATATATTAGCCAATTGTTAAGATGAGAATCAAGTGTGAAAATTTAATTTTGATGGGCAAGAAATATGCATGGGGTAGGGGTCAAGATCATCATCATATCCCTTGAAAAAGGAAAAATCACAATGTCTTTTCGCTTAGAGTTTCCTTGTTTGAATAATGTAGTTGAGTATGAGGTGCTCATATAGGGCCTACAAGCTTTGCAAAAACTGGAGACATCATGTGTTAAATCTTTAGAGATTCCATACTTGTTATAAACCAAGTTTCAAAAATTTCACAAGTCAAACATGAAAGGTTGATTCCATACTATGAGTTGGCCACCAAGTTGGCTACTTGTTCAAATCATGTACACTCACACAGATAGGTAGAGAGGACAACACTATGACAAATTGTCTCTCTTCTTTGGGATCCTTCTTGACGAAACACTCGATCTGTAGAGGTTTTGCGTCTACTCATTCCATCGACCCAAAATTTTGAGATTTGCCAAAAAATAAAGAAGAAAACCCTTGGTTTCATGATATTAAAAACTTTATAGAAAATGAGGGATTGTTTGAGTTTGCCTCTTCTAAAGAAAAGCTTCTATTCAAAAAATTTCAATACAATATATCATCTTGGGTGGGATTTTGTACAAAAAGAGATTTTTGGTCATCTTGTTGAGATGTGTAGACTACAATGAAGCTAAAATCATCATACATGAGTTTCACGATCGAGAATGTGGAGGCATGCCACTTAAGGTATGATGGCTATGAGAATACTTATTTGTCTACCCTCAAACAAGATTAGCATGATCATGTAAAAAATGTGGCAATGTCAAGCGCATGGGCATGCTATTCATATTCCATCATCTTTACTACATTCCATTACTAGTCCATAGTCATTCACCATGTGGGTATTTGACATCATAGGGCCAATTTCCCCGATAGCATCAAATGAACACATGTTCATCCTAGGAGCTATCAAGTATTTTTTTAAATGGGTTGAAGTTACATTCTTGCAAACATCCAAGGTCATATAGTGGCATTCATTAAGAAAAATATCTTGACTAGGTTTGGAGTAACAAGGGACCTAGTGTCATAATGACACAACATTCAAAAATGAGAAAGTGGATAGGTTGTGTAAGACTTATAGTATCACATAACACTTCTTGTCACTATACTACCTTAAGGCAATGATGAAGCTTAAGCCATAAGCAAGACCCTCACAAGTATCATTGAGAAAACCTTAGAAAGGGGTAGGACATGGCATGAGAATTTGGATGAGACAGTATGGGCCTACAAAACTTCCATAACCACTCCAACAAATGCCACACCTTTTGAATTGATATATGGCACAAATTGCATACTTCTGATTCACACTAAATTGCATTCATTTCACACATCCATCTCACTTGATTTACCCATAGAGGCCCTACAACAAGCTAGACTAGTCAAGCTAGATTTGTGAGGTTTCAGTAAAGAGAATCCTTGCCATGGATTACACACAAGCATTCCAACAAAAACAAGCTCTACATTATGAGAAACACATGAAGACTCGTCATTTTAAGATAGAAGACCTCGTGTTGAAGACCATACACCAAAGGGAGCCACATCCTCTGGGAAAATGGCAACCCAATTGACAAGGTCCCTATGCCCTAAGAGGACTAACAACTCATAATGCATATTGGCTAATTCACGCCTATGGGCGAAACTTGGTAGACCTTATAAATGCCCAATATCTAATGAAATATCATGTGTAGATTCTACAAGATAGAGCCTAGTTCAAAACAACAAAATATTTTCAAGAAAAAAGAGCATACTTGATTAGATCGAGTATAAACATGTAAACCCATTACTTCTAAATGCTTTTCCATAACATGATTTCTTAGTGTACCATAACCATCTCCTAGCTTAAAATTGTATACCATATCATACTAGTTGCACTTTGCCTGATTTTTACAAAGTAAATTATAAATAAATAAGATCCTTGTGACTTAGCTTTTGGAGGGCAACTTGTGTATATATTTGTGAACTTTCAAAATCGAATGCTTCCTTGCACAAATGATATGTTAGTACAACTACCGCTGATGCTACCTATATGTGTTAGTACAACTACCGCTGATGCTACCTATATGTGTTGTGCTTTCTTGACTAAGTGATTACTAGTATTGACATCATAAATCTTTGGGGAATGAAATAAATTTTCTTTTATTTCTGAAAATAGAAGAACCATCACTATGGTAAGTTAGTTACTTAACAAAAATAACTAAACAAATTAAAAACACTATTATTCATATGACAAGGCTATCAGAACAAGAGATAAAGTAAGGTTGCAAGAGCAAGAGCAAGAGCATGTGAGTTGTATGATTTTGGATTTGAAATCTGATATTTATAGAACAAAAACACTATTCATAAACAACAAATGGTCATTCAAACAGTTAGCTTGTCAATATTGAAAATATTTAAAAAATATTAACTAGCTAACCAGTACCCGAGCACCACATGGCACCCGAGTACAAGTAGAGAAAGCAGGCACCACACAAAGTTCGAGTATAGCAGATGCCACATGGTACCTGAGTATAGGTTGATGTGGTAGCCGATGTCTCATCAGTTGTCATCCAAATATTATATATTTAAAAATATAATAATATAAAACATATATTATTAGTTATTATATTTATTATTTATGTATATAATATATATAGTAACAAATCATAGAGCACCATGTGACACTCTCTGATTCATATGTATATCTTTTAGTCACCGGATCTAGGTTGAAACCGGATCTAGAACTGGTGAACTTCAGATTATTGGTTTGGATATGGAACCGCTAGCTCGAATTGAAACCAAACTATCGGTTTGCACAGTGGTTCTGGTTTCAGTTTCAGGCCAGTTTTTTATATATACAAACCGTAAGCAAACCGGGTATACCCGGTTTCGGTTTAGGAATCAGATCCAATAGTTCCGGTTTTGGTTCAGGAACTAGATCCGGCAGTTCCGGTTCCAAATGATTTGTGGGCCGGTTCTGTTTCAGGTTGAACCGTCGGACCAGGTCCGAACTGGCCATGTCTAGTGACAATGATGCCTCGGCAAGGGACCGGAGTAGGCATGGAGTAGTCTAATAGCACCATGAAAAAAGAAAGCTAGGCTATATTTGTTAAATGAGTTGGGTGCTGGTGAACCTGACTTCATCTTTTGTCAACCTAACCGGAGCATTGGCCATTATGGTTACTGTAGAAATGAAGAAACATTCAAGCCTTCCATCCATCGTCAATTCCGCCATCTCCTTTGGGGCGTGGAGAGAGATCTGGTGTGATGCTTGATGTAGTAGGCATTCATAGGAAAGGAATTCAATCACAGACGCTCTTCAACATTATTGAGCTAGAAAATTTGTTTGATTCTATAAAAAAAGAAGAAAATATGTTGAATCCTCAACACGTATTTGTCGCTAACCTTTTGGCTCATTCATCTCCTCTGGTATCAAATGATAGGGTGTAAAGGACACTTTCTCATATATAGAGAGGTTTTCATGGCCATTTTTTGTCATTTAATAGGACTCTTTACATGAATTTCCTCCTCTTTGGGTCACGATATATGGCACTTTTAACTTAACTATGACATCCATCGTGCTCGATAAGGTGTATAAATCCATCTCACTATCTCTACTAAGAATTATTATTAGTTGGTGGGTGCAACAATATGTCGAAGCCAAGAAGCAGCGTCTTGGTGAGACGCCTCTATCCAAATGAACTCCCGCACCAAAAGGGTGGACCAAACTAATCTCCAACGGTACTTGTGTCCACGAAGCGGGTCATTTTAAGAGACTACAAGGACAGTGATTGGCAGGCAAATTGAGAAACATTGGAAATGATTCACTCCTTCTAGCTGAAGCCTGGGGTACTTGTGATGGATGAGTTATATTACAAACGGATTAATAGATTCTCAAATTCCATCTTGAAGGGGCTGAAGTTCATGGTTTTTTTTCTTCTGGAGCACATATACAGAAAAAGCAAACCATAGCACCTCACATGAAATCGGGTTCAAGCTATGGATAGATGCCCAATAGAGCTGCAAATGCTTCACAATGTTTCAGGAGTCTCCACTCCAATATCGCTTGTAGTGTTCATGTAATTGGGTTTAACCCAGTTTTATCACCGGAAAAAAGAAACCTAAAGTTGTCAAGGACCTAGCAAAGTGAATACTAAAGACCAACTCAACTAAAATAGATGCCAGTTCTACTAACCCTTTCACTGGATATTTTTGTGAGATATCTTCAAGTGCTTGGGATCAGTCAATCTGAGATTCTTGAATCGATCAGGATGATTTCAATGTTTCCTAGCAATCCAAGTTAGTGCACGACAATAACCACCAAGGTTCCTATCAAATGTTATACCAGTCTAAGTAGGTTCCTATCAAATGTTATACCAGTCTGAGTGGAGAGAGAGAGAGAGAGAGAGAGAGAGAGAGAGAGAGAGAGAGAGAGAGAGAGAGAGAGAGAGAGAGAGAGAGAGAGATCACTAATTGCTCCTCGCCACTTTATATGTAGGGAGGTTTTAGTATTTTTTGAGAAAACTTCACCAAAGTACCCTAAGGTTTCCGAGTTTTTCAATTTGGTATTTGTGGACTCAAAACTGTTGTGTGCTATCATGTCGTTTCCAACATTGATCAATTTAGTTCTTGAGCAGTAACAACGTCACTTGTTGATGGATGAACATTTCACATGGTTGGATGATGTGGTTGCTGACTCAACAACCATGTTGGTTGCAAATACACATAAAGGACCCTGTACCATATTTAAAAAGAGATCCATTTTCTAATATTGGGTTAAAAGAAAAGTGAATTATGGGTCGATTAAGAAAAACCATTTACAGATCCAAACCCATAAATCTTTCTCTACTCTCACTCTCTTGCTTGACTGCAATTCTCTTTTTCTCTCTCCCTCTCGTTTGATTGCAACATGCTCTCTCTCTCTCTCTCCCTCACTCGGTTGCAATGCTTTGTCACCACCACCATTTGTGGATGGTCCCTCTCTGAACTCCAATGTTTTGCCTATCTTTCTCTCTATCGGTCGAAGTAAGAACTCTGTCTCTCTAGGTTTTCCTCCATCAAGAGGCATTCTCTCCGTGTTCCCGTTTTGTGATTTTTGAGCAATTTATTTTTCATTTGCAATTTTTCCCTAGGGTTTAACATTTTGTTTCTTTTGTTATAAATATAAAACACTGAATAAATTTTCTCTATATTCGTGTAATTTTTGTCCATTTTAGTATGGTTTTAACTTGTTTAGTGCTGAATATGTAGAATTTCTATATTTGTTTCTGCTGTGCCAAGTGTTATTTCTATAATGCGTTAGGCTCTCTCTCGATTGCAATGCTTTGTCACTGTCGCCATTTGTGGACGATCCTTCTCTCTTGGTGGACTCCAATCTCTGCCTCTCTCTCTTTCTATCAAGAGAATGTTCTTTTTATTTCTCTAGGTTTTCCTCCCTCAAGAAGTGTTCTCCTTCTATGTTCTCATTTTTTGTGAATTTTCAAGCAATTGTTTATTTATTTGTTATCTTTCATCTGCAATCTCTACTTATGGTTTGACATTTTATTTCTTTTCTCATAAATATGGAGAATTGAATAGATTTTCTCTATATTTGTGTAATTTCTATTCATTTTTGTATGATTTTAACTTATTTAGTGCTTAATATGTAGAATTTCTATAGATGCTTTTGCTTATGTCAGGTGTTATTTGCATATTGTATTAGGTGTTTATGCCAAGGGCTTTGTTCATTCTTTGTAATCAATGTGTTAACTTTGTTGTTGATTATTTTAATTGCATTGTTGTTAGAGTTAATGCTTATTTCTTGAAATGTTGAAAAACAAAAAATTGCGAGTACACATCATAAATGTGTGGAGCTGCTAAGATATTGAAGGTTGAGCTTTTTCTTTTACATATAACATCTAATGTTATTGCATGCATATTGTATGAGCTTGATCTTGAAGATGTTTTGTAAGTCTTCACAACAAAGACTAGAAAATGACAACAACCAAGCCTTTTCTCATACTAGATAGGGTTGGCTACATGAATTCATTATTTTTATAGAGCTTCATCGTGTGCCATGCTAGGAGTTAACTCAACATAAGCTACATTATTCTTCATTGTTTCCTTCCAATATTTTTGTAGCCTTCATCTTCCTCTTTTAACATTCTCGTAATCTAGTTTTCCATACCTTCTCACCAAAATTTCGTTTGATAATCTTTCTACATGTCCAAGCCATTGTAAATGATTTTTTCTCATTTTCTTATTTATTCATGCCACTCCTAGTTTGTTTATCATAACCTCATTATATATACGGTCTTTTCTTTGTGTGGCCACTCACTCATCTCAGTATCTTTATTTCTGCCACATACATCTTTTGTATATATTGATAATGATGATTAACTACTCAATACTACGAATTATAAAACATAGTGGGTCTAGTTATTGCTATATAATATTTACCTTTCAACTTTGATGATATTTTCCTATCACATAGATATCTTACACACCTTCCCATTTTAACCAACATGTATGGATTGCAATGTGATAAATAGAATCCATACATGTTGGTTAAATTATAAATGTACTATTATACATTCTCTTATAATAATGATATATGTCAACGTGATACCTCTCTTTTTTAAGGTTCTCTAAAGAATATCTATTTGCGCCCTATTATAAGCTTTTTCTAAATTAATAAATACCATGCAAAGGTTCTTTTATTTTGCTCTAAAAGGTTCCATAAGATGTCTCGACAGGTGAATAGCCTCAATAATAGATCTCCCTAGCATGTATCACAATTGGTTCTCTGTTGCACTCGATACTGGTCTCAACCTATATTCAATAATTCTTTTCCATAATTTCATAGTATGGCTTATCAACCTTATACCTCTAATTTATATAATTTTGAATGTCTCCTTTATTCTTATATATGGTATAACTATACTTGTTCTCCATTCCTCAAAGCATATTTTGGTTTCTTTATATTTTATTAAATAATCTTGTAAGCCAAGTGATACCCATCTCTCCTAGGATTTTCCATATTTCTGTAAAAATATTATTGACCTACAAATTTACTAACCTTTATATATTTAAGAGCCTCTTTTACTTCATTCCTTAACAAAGACTAGAGATCATTATAACAAAATGTTCCATCATTATTCTAATTGAGTAATTTGTTGTTGTTGTTGTTTTTTTTACAAACTTGTGTAACATATTCTAACTAATCCTTTCTTTTCATTATTTAAATATTTAGAACAATGGTGGTTGTAACTATTCTAAATGGTATCATGAAGCAAAATGTGGATCTTCTTCAAATTATGCAAAGGAGTTGGAGTTGGCTCATGGAGAGATTACAAAGCCCAGAAGAGAACTAAATACAACAAAGATTGAAAAAAATTTTACTCAATATTTTGCTAGAGATCTTGAGAAAAGGCTTCAAAATACCACATAAAATGTTGAAGAAAAGTATAGCAAATTTGAGAATGTAGGAAGAGGTTATTCAACTTTCATTTGATTATTCAAATTTGAGAATGTAAAAAGTTTTACTTAATATTATTTAGGTGGTTCTACTCATGGATTGGTCATATTGTCATGGTGATACTAATTTACATTGCTTAGTATTCAAATTTTGAATTATTTAAAGCATTACTTCATTTTCTGGTATGAAATATTATATCCAACACTATTACACTATAATTTTGTACTTCTTCCATTTGGTTGCTTCATTGAACACCAAGAGGGATTTTACCACAATACAAAGGAGGTTAATAAAGAAGTTGAAGAGGCTACTGGTTAAAAGATATCAAGCCCATGTATTTATTTGCAAGGAAGTGGTCTCTACTTGATTCTACCTACATAATATCATGTAATAGGAGTGTAGTCCATCCTTTCATGATACCTGCATTTTCTCATATAATAGTTGGCCGTAGATGAATATGAAGGAGTGTAGATTATGCATATAATATTTTTTTATGATTATTGAAAATTAAGTATGGAAGATGTACTTTGATGGGGCTGTAAACACCCCAAAATCCCACGAATTTCTCAAATCACCTGGTTTTGTAAAAGCAACCCCAAAGGGCTATTTTGAGTCTAGAAACCCAAGAGCCTTCCAAACAACCCTGTACATATGCTTTAAACTATATATGTTTTAAAATATGTATAATATAGTTTTAAAACCTTTTAAAAGATGTTTTGAAACCCCACAAAGCGACTTGGCCTAATGAAAGCAGGACCAAAAGAGCAAAAGAGAGCCCAGAACCGGAGCACATGTCGAGCCCGGCACATCGACTCTCGTGTTAGATTCATCCCCAGAATCTCGAACATCCAAGCTCCTGTTATCAACAAAACTCTTTGAAATCATCTCCGAAAGGTGAAAACAGAAGCGGACGACAATTTTGGCGAAGACCCAATGCAAGACGGAGTACTGATGCTGTCAGGCCCCGCACAAATCTTTCGTTTCGAACATACCCTGAAGGAATGAGAATTCAGCTTTGGATTGGATCTGGACCATATATATTCAGATCCCAATCCAAACATATATGTGGATTTGGATTTGGATTTTGATCCAAATATCCAATCCAATATCCACATCCAGGGCCCACATCACCTTCTCATAAATGGAGGTGGGGCCCACATGAAATTCACGTGGAATCTTGGGCATGAGAGAGAATGGGGAGGATAAGATTTGAGGAAAATGTGTTAAGCTTGACTTGTGTGTCAAGTTTTGGGTTAATCATGTGGGTTAGCCTAATGAGTGTGGGTTTAAACTTGTATGAACCTACACCTAACCTAGGGCTGCACCAACATGATGCAACTAGGTCTATGGGCCATGCAAAGGGATGCTCCTAACCCAAACCTAAGCTAAACCCCCTAATCCTAGCCATTTACCCTAATTCCGACCTAATCCTAGCCTAATCACCTAACCTACTTCCCTAATCCTTCCCTAATCCCAACCTAATCACCTAACCCACCTCCCTAATCCTTCCCTAAATCTAGCCTAATTCCCCTAATCCTAACCTAATCCTAGCCTAAACACCTAACCCACCTCACTAAACCTCACCCTAAAACCAACCCACCTAGCTAAGCCCTAAACCACCCCACCTAGAACCCTAGCACACCATATCCCTAAAACCACCTAACCTAAATATCTGGCCCACCTTATCCCCAAACCACCACCACCTAACCACTAAACCAGCCCCCCAAAATCAGCCCCAACCGACCCCAACAAAAAACTATAAACCCCCCCCTTAGTGGGTGGGTTTTTCATGCTCTCTTGGCTAGCCGAGCCCCCTCTCCTCTCTCATCCCTTTCCTTCTTCTCTCACCTGCCCCACCTTTGGAACCCAGCCAGCTCCGCTTCACGCCACCATCAGCTCCCGGCCAGCTTCACTCCATGCTACCCAACTGCACCAACCTGCCACCTCCCATCCGGCTGCTCCCTTACCACCTGCCACTTCACCCTTCACTCAGCCATACTCCGGTTAGTACCCCATCATAACACCACCCTCTCTTCACTCCCCCTCCACTCTTAGCCACCACCCCCAACACCTTCCTTAGTCCAGCCTCCACTTCATCCAGCCGGCCGCCACCTACCGCACCTTCCCTTAAACCTGTTGCATCTTCCCTTGACACTCGACCTTACCTCTCCCTTAGACAATCCCCTAGCTAAACTCCCTCAGCCCTACCTTCCCTTAAGACCTGCCCTACTCCTTAGTGACAGCCCTAACTAGTTCCCCTTCACCTTCCCTAAGTCACCCTACCCCAAACCCAGCTAGCCCACCATTCGGCTAGCGCCAAGGCGCCACCTGCAGCACCTCTTGCCGTTCGGCCAGCACCTCCCTTTGCCGCGCCCTTCCAAGGAGCTCCCTCTTGCAGCCCAAGGCGACACACCAGCCTAAGCGCAAGCAAGTCACGCCCGGACCAGCTATCCGTAAGTGCCTAACTCGGTCTTTGTTATATAGACTTGCTATGCTTAATTAAATTTGATACGGGGTTGTAATAACGGAGCATTGTCTCCCCCCGCTTGTAATAACGTGGTTTGGCACACCCACACACACGTGCACTTGAGCCTATCTCACTCTTAGCTGCACACGATTTTGACACACACACAGGCCTAATCAGCCCTTAAGATATAGACTTACTTATATAATTTAAGTTGCGTAGGGTTTTGCTTAAGTTGTGTGTGTTGTCTTTCAATTTTCACACTCACACACATTGAGCTTTCGCTCTTATTTTCAAGACCCAAGTAAGGGCCTATTACAATTTCGTTTTGGGGTGTTTTACTCCAAGTCATGTGTGTAGTATTTCAATTATACACTCACACACATTGAGCTTTCGCTCTTACTCCCAAGACCTTAGTCAAGGCCTATTGCAATTTATATTTGGGTTTAATTTCATGTCGTGTGCATAGTACTTCAATTCTACACTCACACACATTGAGCTTTCGCTCTTACTCCCAAGACCTTAGTTAAGGCCATATTGCCATTTATATTTGGGTTTCATTTAAGTCGTGTGTGCTTTCTTTCAATATACACACAACACCCACGCACACGTTGGCGACCTTCGGGCCCATATATATTATAAATATTTCCCTTTCGGCTATGTCTTTAAGATTTGGGTTTTAAGGTTCAGCAGTGTGCGTAGTCTTTACATATATACACAGTACACACTCGCACAATTGAGCCTTTTCGCTCTTAAGATATAGCCATATTTCCCTTTTGCAATTTTTCTTTTGCAATTTACATTCAAGTCATTTCCCTTCCACATTGTCTTTCAATTCGGGTTTTTCCTTTGGAGTTGCATGAGTTTGCATTGCATATACGCCATGCCACGAGTTAGGACGCATATTGCATCAAAGAAAACCCCATACTCACGCTCAAAGTCGCCCCACTTAGGTCACGTGTTCATAACACACACCTAGTTGGCCCGAAAAGGGATAAAAAGAAAGACATAGGCACGTGCAAATCCATGTGAAATAAAACTTGAAAATCATACAAAAACAGCCCGAATCGAACATCTCAAACATTTTCGTAGGTTCTCATATTTAAAACTCGATTTTCTAAGCATACAGACTAACCCTTACGCATCGGTGCAAGAAGGTTTGCGACGAAAAGAGCTTGCTTGCTCACAGTCGTCACGTTAGAAGTCAAATTTCAAAATATCTCTTCGCTAGCTTAAGCAAGCTAGCTGGCACGCCCTTTTGCTTAAATAGGACTTAGACACACGAAAAGATTCGCTTCAGGCCTAAGAACCAGAAGCAAGAACTTTCTGCGTCTACAGGGGCAAGGAACCAACAAGGGGTAGGTGTTGGAGTCATCCTCATATGCCCCTAAAAGGTAGAAGTCAAGAATGAAAAGCTTGTTCCATACCACGAATTGACCACTAAACTGGTCAATTCTTTCAAATCATGCACACTCACTCACATAGGAAGAGATGACAACACCATAGCGGATGCCCTCTCATCCTTAGGATCAGTCCTAAGGGTTGATCCCACCTTGGGAACTCGATCCTTAGAGATATGGCATTCACCCACTCCATCCACTCACGGTTTTGAGATTTGCCAAAATGACCAAAATCCAACTGAAAAACCTTGGTTTTATGACATTAAAAACTTTTTAGAAAAAAAAGGATTTCCCGAATTTGCTTCTTCTAGAGATCAAGCTTTAATTCAAAAATTTTCAACTCAATACGTAATTTTGGGAGGGGTGCTTTACAAAAAGAGTTTTACCGGCATCTTGTTGAGATGTGTAGACCATGATGAGGCTAGGACTATAATGCATGAGTTTTACGATAGAGAATGTGGAGGCCATGTCAATGCGAATATGATGACCTTACCCCACACCATACCATCACCCTACACATCCCACTAACACCCGTAGCATCCCATACCTTCCTATCCCATACCCACACCAAACCCAAAACCCCTTAGTGTCGTGAACCTCATAAACCCACAAGCTCAAAGGCTCCGTTCAGCCATCTTTCGCTTGAAGCTTCAAGGAAGACTCATCCGTGGGTGTGAAGCCAAGCAAGTCCGTGTAGATTGGAGTGGACAAACATCCAAATCATGTAAGTGTTTCAAATTCGGTATTTCGTATCTCCTTGTACATTTAATTCAATTTGATATGGGGTTGTAATAATGGAGCGTAGTCTCCCCCAAGATGTAATATTGGTGTATGACACACAAGCACATACGTGCACTTGAGCCTTTCCGCTCTTAGTTGCACACTTTTGCACACACATGGGCCTTGGCCGCCCCTAAGATATAGTCTTATTTACATAAATTTAGCTGCGTGAGTTTTGCATTCAAGTTGTGTGCGTTGTCTTTCAATTCCACACTCACACACATTGAGCTTTAGCTCTTACTCCCAAGACTCTAATAAGAGCCGTATTGCAATTCAATTTGGGGTTTTATTTTCAAGTTGTATGCGTTGTCTTTCAATTCCACACTCACACACATTGAGCTTTCGCTCTTACTCCCAAGACTCTAATAAGAGCCATATTGCAATTCAATTTGAGTTTTACACTCATATCGGGTAGTGCTAGCTCATAGAATTATTGAGTTGTGTTGGCTACTTCATTTGTTGTACTAGTTTCACTTGTTGCATTGGACATCTCATGTTGGGTTATATGACATGTCTAAGTTGGGGACACATGTTACTAGTCAACAAGAGTAGAGAGTTTATGTACAATAAAACATATTTGATACTTGATATGGATGTGTAGTTTTGATATTAAAATTTTACACATAATGTGAATATAGAGATATCAAACCTAGGAGGTTACCCCTGGTGATCTTGTGGATTTGGGAGATGGTCTCAGATTGATGTGTGGATATTGTTGATATTAATTGAGTGAATGTACGACTCTAATAGTGTGGTATATGAAACTTTGTCCTGTAGACCTGAGTGGCTGGACTTGACGAGTCAGTGACTTGGTTGTCAAGGTCCTTGGCCCGATGCGTTGAGAGCGTGGTTGGAGGCCACGTGGCTGAACTGGAAAAGGGTTCGGAGGACTCCTACGACATGGTTGGTCCTCAAATCGAAATTAAATGTGTAGTATTGTTGAGTGCTTGGTTATGCATTGATGCGAACATCAAAGCTTAAAAACATAAAACTGAAAAAGAAAATAACCCTACATCAAGCTTCAACCGGCTCACATCTCATGAACAAGATATGTATGTATATATATATATATATATAGGAATTATTGTAATGTTGAGGATATTATAGAATACAACGGCATTGCTCAAAACATTAACCATCAAGTGGAACCTCGGGACCTAACACGATCCAAGTCTAGAGCAAGCCAAGCACTAGTAGATCCAACCTAGGAAGATTTCATAAATGGTCGTCCAGCTGATTACTATTTTCATTAATCTCTCAGTTGACCTTTAAATCAGCATCATTTCCCTTAGTTTGTAGGATAACCATGTAATATTAGTTTCTAGTTGTTATTTCCAACTTGTTTTAATGTCTATCATTACTGCTCTATAATCTCTATTTAAGGCATTGGAATGAAACGAATTGCAGTGTTTTGTGGCGGAGGCATTTTGTTGTTTGAAAGTATCTTTTTCCCTTATCTCATCTAAACTCGGCTAGCTTGGGTTTAGCGGCGATTACTAGGTTCATTTCCTTATTAGTCCCGATTGTGATAGAGAATTCCTGGAAGGCTAGAAACCGTTGTAATTAGAATGCCTAACAACTCTTTGGTTTGCATCATTTGGTGCTTTCATTGAGATCGTGTGCATTGCAAAAGTGATCTCTTGAGAAAGTCAGTTAAATACTTTTTATTCTATCATGTATTTCCCATCCTCCCCTTAAAACCTAGTTTCTTTCCCAAAGAGTCAAATTGTTGTGTGTCATTACTTTCATCAACCCCTTCTCCACTTGCCACGGTGAACACATGGAAGATAACACATGGAAATAACAAAGCTAGATGATGGTGACTGCATAAATTAGGCCTAAACTGACTCCCTTTGCAAGTTCCAGCCATCTTTTTGGATACATTTCCATTACGTGACTCCCTTTCTCCATAAACACTACGTTTGTTAATTGTGTACCATGCTAGGATTTGAGTTGTCATGACAAGGACATGAGACCAATAACACAGTCAATCTACTGCAATTTGCTTTGCTCATCTTTGTGAAACCTTTGCACATATAATGGTTACTGAAGATTTATCCCATCAATATTTACTTTTTTACGTGATTTGTGTTGTTGGACAAAAATTAAAACATGAAGAGAATTTGTCCTTCTCTAGTAGTGTTTGTGTATTTTGCTTTAGTTCATCACCTTTGTGCTATTTCCATGTTCACCCTACCCCTTCGCAGATCTGAAGAACGTCCAAAAACACTGTATGGAGGTGACCAGTTTGTATCCGGCATGTCTGTCGAACTAGTGCCGAACCACCTCCAAACGGGAGAGCCCGAACCAGAGGCCCTGGTTCTGGTTCCACCTATTAAGAAACCGGACTATGACTAACCAGAATAGGCAGCTCAAAATCAACAGTTCAAAGTTGGTTTGCTTCCAGTTTTAAATTTCCATCTGTCTCCTGAAATTTTCAAATAAAAAACATGAACCAGCCAGAACAGGCGTTGAGGTCTGGGTCTGGAACTGGCATTAGGGCCAGTTCAGTTCAGGTTTTAGAATTTGTTGGAATAGGAACCACCCATTTGGAACTGGCGGTCCTGATTTAGTTACCAGGTATAGACCAAGTCTATATCTAAAGCCCATACAGCTGGCTAAGTCAATGTAAGGTGAAAAAGAGTACATTTAAAGCCTCGTAAAATGCAACGGTTAGGGGTATATTCAAAGTTCACACAGCCGGCTAAGCAACATTGAGTTACTGATTTTAGATGAAATTGTATACATTTTTTCTAAGAATCTAGTGTTAAGATAATTTATGGCATTTGAGATTCAACAGTTGAGACTACACATTTCAAGCCACGTAAAAAGCACGATCACTGGGTGAAAATGCTAAACTCTTTTCATTTCCTTCACTCACTCTTGCAAACTATGCCCCAGGAATGAGATCCATAAATATGGTTTAGCTGAGTTTAAAGCATATAAGAAAAAGATGACGATTGAGAATTAGGCCATCATTTTGCATTACTCGTTTCCTAAATGGTTGACTATTCTAAACGCATTTAGGTGGCTCGATGAGTGTTTTGGCAAAGGGCATCAAACCTTGCAATAGTGTATGCCTAAATATTAATGTTGACTACAACAATTGCGTCTGCAATGTGTGAGCGCTGGGATGATTTTAAATAAATGCCAGCATGTTGCAAGCGCGCACATACACACAGTGGAAGCAGCTAGCCATCCAGCCGTTAGATTTGACAGTGATATCTGCTTGTTCCATTAGATCTGACTTAGACTATGTCAAATCTAGAGGGTGGTTACAGCTAGCTCAGACAAAGCCTGTGTATGGAGAGAGAGAACCTCATAAAGCACTAGCATAAACAATTGTAAACTATTCATCTTGTCAGGATGGACAGTTGAAACTTAAATTAAAAGAGAGTAAAAAGTGTCTGAAAAAATATACATATACTTCTTGCTAATTTCAACTATCAATTATTTAAGATGGTAGTTTAGATTTATTTGGACATGCTAGCACATTAGCATCTCTCTTTCTCTCTCTATATATATATATACACACACAAAATGGGTTATACAAATGAGTTCACACTCAATCATTGTAAAATGGCAGGTCCCATTGCATTTAACATCCTTTGTGAGGTTGTGATCACATAAAACGTAGACTAAATATCGAAGGCACAATGGTGTGGGATCATAAAGTGCTTATTGTGAGAAGGAAACAGCTTAATCGATGGAAACTGTACACAAGAGAAAGGTTATTATGTCAGAAGCTTTTATGGATGTAAGCTTTTTTTTTTGGCGGGGGGGGGGGGCAGGGTGTCGAACTCAAGACTATCAACTTGTAAGTCAAGCCCGTAGACCAGTGAGCTATTATTACCCATTACGTATTATTTTAGTCATCTAATGCCTCTATAAAGAGATATACTTTTGGCCATTAAATTAAAAACAAAATCCTCTCAAAAGAGTTAACCCTAAAACATATACACAATTGCGTAGAGAGGCCCTTTCAGAAAACACATCTCATCAAACATAAATAAGAATTGTTTCATTGAACGAATTTTTACTATTCAATAATTTTAGAAACTTCTGCTAATTCCTCATCATTTTAAAAATAAATTCAATACCGATTATTCTTGAGATATTATACTTCAGATACGTGCATTTTTGTGATTTAAACCATTTAGTAGCTCATGTGTTTCAGTAATCTAGAAAATAGTAGATTAGCTTTGAACCATTTGATCCACTAGTATACATTACTTAATAGCAAGTGGGAGATCCAGTAGCATTATTTGCGTACGGTTTTGCTAATACCATGTGGGGAGCCAAAAGAAAGAACCAGTGAAACATTACCAGAAAAATTCGTCTGCGACTCTCAATAATGGATATAAACAAAAATGTGATTTTTTATTTCCAGTGCAACCAAATGAATATTTCCAATTTGCTAAGCGCATAAATTGTACGTAAACAACACATACAAAGTGAGAACTATGAACAACTTTAGTCGCGCATGACAATCACAATAAATCACCTGCTATCATGCAAGTTGATTGCTACTGCTACTGCTGGAACTTCCTATTCTATCACACACTAATATCTGCACGTTTCTGTTTCACGACGTTCGTTTCTGCATGTCCAGGCACTGGAAATCGTGGAATACTAAAGTTTTCGGGCAAGGAAATTGGTGGTTGGGGGTACAATGTTGGAGGTGGAGGCAGATTACCCTGAGTTGGAAGCGGTGGTAGAGTAGAGCTGAACCTGTAGTCTTCACGGCTCAACCTACAGAAAATAATCAGCCTAAATAAGACAGCTATAAAGGTTCTGCAAGAAAATGAATCAAAGAATCCCAGCATAAACAAGAAATCGACAGTCCTAGTCTAGCTGGTTCGCCTGCTGACTAAATGTACTCGAGTCATGGCATGTTCTAGTTTGTGAATAAAAAGCAGAATATTTAGACTTGAGAGCGGGAGACTCATGGCACCAATGATATGTTTCTTGGAAGACTAGCCATACCAGTGTGCTCGGATTGTTGACCCCGCTTGGTCTTGAATATGGTTTTTGTCTTCTTTTGGTACCCACTTCTGCTTAGCTACTTAAAACTTTTTCTCTAGAGAGTTCAGTGTTTAGAATGCAAAACGGTTAATTCTGATGATTGTGAAAACTTGATAAAATCTGATATATCTATCCAAAAGATATGTAACCTAGTCGGTTTAGTTTCCGAGAACCAAAATATCCATGGGGTGGTGTGTACAACAACTAGACTGAATTACATTCAAATATCGATTATTCTCCTTTAGAATTGCATAGAAGGAAGCTCAGTAAAAGCTCCTCACAAAGAATATCAGACAGGAGGAAGACCTTCCATGCCAATGGATAGGTTCATCCTCGCTTATTATATCACCAGATCGGTGGACTGCTTTCTGAAGAGGTGTGACGGACCAAGATGGCTGCTTGGGTAGCTCATCAGGGAAATATCTTCTCCTTATCAACTAGCAATGAGAGACAAAAAAACATATGAATGGTTAGCATCATCTCTGAGTTAGATATGAATCCTCTCTCTAGAAAGATGCCTAACATGACAGCATTATAGAACCCATGTAATGGCTCAAAAGATCACAATGCCTCATGTTTTAAGCACCTGTAAGATCAGAAATATTGCAGGCTACTAAGCTGTAAAAGATGTCTATGATAGTAGCAATGATGTATACACACACAAGAAAAGGTCAGATCCAAAATGAGATAATGAGACTTGGAGAAAAGTGCGTACCGCCAAGAACACAAAATGAAAAGGACATACATAAAGGTGATTCAAGATCACGAGAGAGAGCAACGACCCTTCGATATGAAGGGCATGCAAGCTAGCCGGTGAAGACTAAATAGGCCATGGAAGGCCTCAAAAGTGAAAGAATAAAAAATTATCTTGCATTCTTAAAGTTAAATGTAGTTAATGTTGAAAGACATTTTGAATTACACTGGTAACAAACAATGCGTCGAGTCTTTATGAGTGTTGTTCGATGAGTATCGCATCGTGTATCGTTTTGATCCACGATACGATACGTATCGTATCGTTTCATATTGTTTTTTAATACTAAAAATTTTAAAAAACACAAAAAATCAAGAAAAATCACGATAATTCAAAATAATTCATATAATGCATAAATATTCATCAATCACCATTCAATTTTCAATGTATAAAGCATTTAAGAGTACATTCTTAGCAAAATTACACTTTTCATCATCATCAACAACAACAACAACTAAGCCTTTTCCCATACTAGACGGGGTCGGCTACATGGATTCTTTGTTTCCACAGATCCCTATCGTGTGTCATGTTAGCAGTTAACTCCCAATAAGCTAGATCATTCTTTATTGTTTCTTTCCAACACTTTTGTGGTCGTCCTCTACCTCTTTTAATACTTTCCAAATTTAGTTTTTCTAACCTTCTTATAGGTTCTTCTTTTGATCTTCTTTCTATATGTCCAAACCATCTTAAACGATGTTCTCTCATTTTATCCTCTATTGGTGCCACTCCTAATTTGTTTCTAATAACCTCATTATGTATACGGTCTTTTCTTGTATGACTACTCATCCATCTCAACATCTTCATTTCTATCACAGACATCTTTTGTACATGTTGATGATTAACTGCCCAACACTCAGAACCATAAAACATGGCAGGCCTAATTGCTGCTCTATAATATTTACCTTTTAATTTTAATGGTATCTTCTTATCACAAAGAATACCTGATGCTCCTCTCCATTTTAACCAACCAGCATTAATTCTATGTGTAACATCTCCATCAATTCTTCCATCACTTTGAAAAATTGACCCTAGGTATTTAAAACTTTCATTTTAGGGAATGCAATGTGTGCCAATTTTAATTTCTATGTCCTCTGAAGTAGCCAAATGATCAAACTTACATTTCATATATTCTGTCTTTGTTCTACTAAGTCGGAGGCCTTTGCTTTCTAATGTTTCTCTCCATAGTTCCAATTTTCTATTAACTTTTTCCATAGACTCCTCCACTAATACAATGTCATCTGCAAATAACATACACCAAGGTACTTCATCTTGAATATGTTTTGTTAACTCATCCATCACCATTATAAATAAGTATGGACTTAAAGTTGATCATTGATGTAACCCAATATTAACTTCAAAGAAGTTTGCCGTTCCTTCATGAGTCCTCACACATGTTACCATCATACATGTCTCTTATAAGGTTAATATATGTCAATGGGATACCTCTTTTTTCTAAAGTTCTCCAAAGAACCTCCCTCGGTACCCTATCATAAGCTTTTTCTAGATCAATAAATATCATGTGAAGGTCTTTCGTTTTTGCTCTAAAATATTCCATAAGACATCTCAAAAGGTGAATCGCTTCAATAGTAGATCTGCCTGGCATGAATCCAAATTGGTTCTCTGTTGTACTTGATACTTGTCTTAACTTACGTTCGACTTGATACTTGTCTTAACTTACGTTCGATAATTCTTTCCCATAATTTCATAGTATGACTCATTAACTTGATACCTCGATAATTCGCACAATTTTGAATGTCTCCCTTGTTCTTATATATGGGTATAAGTGTACTTGCTCTCCATTTCTCGGGCATCTTTTGATTTTTCCATATTTCATTAAATAGTCTTTGAGCCAAGTGATTCCTATTTCT
Organism: Brasenia schreberi; assembly: GCA_036023115.1. Lineage (NCBI taxonomy): Eukaryota > Viridiplantae > Streptophyta > Magnoliopsida > Nymphaeales > Cabombaceae > Brasenia > Brasenia schreberi. The sequence goes on along the minus strand of JAYKKT010000035.1, from coordinate 106,786 downwards.
CCTAGTATTTTCCAAACTTCTATAGGAATATTATCTGGTCCTACCGATTTACCACTCTTCATATGTTTAAGAGCCTCTTTGACTTCATTCTTTTGAATACGTCGGTAGAAATTGTGGTTTATATACTTTTCTGACTTGGCTAAATCTCCTAAACTAATACTAACATCTTTATTTTCATTAAAAAGATTATAAAAATAGTTTTTCCATCTATTTCTTATATCATCATTTGCCACTAGAATTTTTTCATCCTCGTCTTTTATGCATCTAACATAATTAAGATTAACTAAATCTTCATCTTTTCCTCCTTGTCCAATATCCTAAAGAATGATATCTAGACAATGGGTTGCACATGGGGTCCAATAAAAAGTCCCATAAATAGCAATTAACTCCTTTCTAGATGATTTATAGTTAACTGCATTATCTGTAATTAATTGGACTACATTCTCAATCCCAACCTCCAATATCACCTTTTCAAATTCTTGCCTTAGAACCTCTTCAATATACCATTCCTTTATCGTGTTTAGAGATCTAAAAAAACATAAGTCCTTTATTTAACAAAGTCCTTCCTCGCCTATTTGTCTATACGTCTACCATAATAGTGCATCCCGTCTCCTTCCATGACTATCTCAAAGTCGAACAATACTCTTCGACTTCAAAGACAGTCTTATTTAATAGTTTCTCTCAACTTTTAATAAGATTGCATCTTATACCTTGGACAAATGTTAGCAATGGCATCTTTCATTCCTTGAAAATGAAAAAAAATTGTTGAATTAAATGAATGCATGCATTATAAAACCATCTCCCTACTGTAAGGTTTGTTTGCTCATGCAAGTACTCTGAAGTCATAGCAACACGAATTTCAAGTTGAGCACCAGGTCAGTCATATCTGTATCGCACCGTATCGTGTGATACGTATCTTATTGTGGGATTTCACGCTATGATACACCATGATGTATCGCATGACAGAACCTATCGTTTTGTATCGTGCGATACAACATGTATCGTACGATACAGGCGATACACCTCGGACCTTTATAGGTCTTGCAACTGAACAGAACCCCATATTTTGGTAGGGTTTCAGGCTTTCGTCCATGGGTTTCGATTGCTCTAGGGAAACTTTCTTGGGTGAGGCATCTCCAATTGTTTTGCAAGGGTCAACTCCACAATCACTCTGGCAATGACAACACCGATGATCTGGTGGTTATGGTATAGTTTTTTTTGCTTTTTCTCTGTGTATTTGGTATTTTCTTTTGTTATTTGTTATTTCTTTTTTTAGTGACAATATATGATTATAGTTGTGAGGTGGGAGACACTCTATTTGAGTGTTTTGGTGGTTTATGAAGTGAAGATTGGTGAAGTGCTTTTATTTTCAGATGTATTAAGATTGAAATGTTCAAGTAAGATAGTAGGAAGGGGTGTTAGGGACTCAATCTCAGTCTGACCGATGATCCGGCATGGAAGTGGGGTACTGCAATTTAAGAAAACAGATTAAAAATAAAATATATTTTTTATAAGAAAGTGATTAGCGTTGAAATTTCTTATTTAAAACATGACCTAACAAGGACTAAGAAAGAGGTTGCTCCTTGCACGAGCAAAGTTGAGAGAGTGCCAAAAGCAATTAAATGGCAGTATCTACAGATGATTGAAAGTATAATTGAGAAGAGAGAAGAAAAAAAAAGATACAAGGATGTTAGATTTGGTGGTGCTGATAATAGCATCCTTTTTTATACTACTACATGGATTGATAGTACTAGTTCTCGACCACCAATCAGGATAAAGAGGGTTGTTCAAGAGGTTGTAAGTGGTAGAAAAGGAAGGGCTAGAGGAAGATCTTATTCTAGCATATAGTCTTTTTTCCCTCCTAGTACTACACTTAGTGCTCAACCTGGAATTCGTATGACTTCATATCAATTGCATGAGCAGGCAGACCTTGTAGTAGGGAGATGGTTTTATGATTTATGCATTCATTTAATGTAACAAATTCTTTTCATTTTCAAGCAATGATAGATATCATTGTTAACATTAGTCCAAGGTATATGATGCAATCTTATCAAAAGATGAGAGGGAAACTATTAAATAAGATTGTCCTTCAAGTCAAGAGTATTGTTCAACTTTGAAAGAATCATGAAAGGAGACGGGATGCATTATCATGATAGACGAATAGGTGAGGAAGGACTTTATTGAACTTCTTTGTCTATTGTCCTAAAGGACTTATGTTTTTCAGATCTCTAAAAATGTCAGAGAAACGTCATACTCCAAAGGTTCTAAGGCAAGAATTTGATAAGGTGATATTGAAGGTTGGGATTGAGAATGTAGTCCAATTAATTATAGATAATGCAATTAACTATAAAGCATATGGAAAGGAGTTAGCTGACACTTATGGGACTTTTTATTGGATACCATGTGCAACCCATTGTCTAGATCTCATGTAGCAGGATATTCTAGATCTCATATAGAAGGATATTATAGAGATGAATGAGACAAAGGCAGCAACTATGTGTTGTCAAGATATCACAAAATGTATCTATAACTATGCTTTTTTACTATGTATGATGAGAAGATATATCCATTGTACATAACTCCTTCATATAACTGTTACTCGGTTTGTAACTAATTTCTTATCAGTATAAAACATTGTTAAACAAAAGCAAGCATTTAAGAGAATATTTTCTTCAAATGAGTGACAGTAGTTTGTAGACTTGGCTCAAAATAGAAGAAATAGAAAATTAAATGAGATTTCAGAGACAGTATTTAAGAGTACATTTTGGAATTTTTGTGTTAGACTATTAAGAATCATAGAAATTCTTAATAATTACATATGAGGAAAAGTCATCTATGGGTTATCTTTATGAAGCCATGGATAGGGCTAAAGAAACTATTAAAAGCAATTTTAATAGAAGAAAGACACATTATGTTCTCATGTAAAATATTATTGATAATATATGGAATAAACAGTTACATCAGTTTATTCATGCAGTAGCTTACTACCTAAATCCAATAATTAGGTATTCTACAAGCTTTCCTAAATCCAATATTTAGGTATTCTACAAGATTTAAAAGGTTCAGTGAGGTTAATCGAGGTATCATTGATTGCATAGACAGATTGGTCCTTGATAAGAGTATAGAATATGCTATACATCGAGAGATAGAGATCGATGATAATGCTCTTCACTTGATGGCATTGTCTATAGCCATTCGCAACCGTAATAATATGCATCTAGGTAAATTATTTATCTTAATATTTAAATTTTTTACATCTTATATTTATTGTGGTATAACTCTTTATGTTTGTCTTTTTCTATTAGTTGTTTGGTAGAATAAGTTTGGAAGTAATTGCCCAAACGTAAGAGATTTTGTAATAAGAGTTCTAAACTAAACCTCTAGTGCAACTGAATGTGAAAGGAATTAGAGTGTTTTTAAATATATCTGCATAAAAAGTAGAATAGGTTGGAACATAAGCGGCTCAATAACCAAGTTCTCATCCATTGCAACATGCGACTCCAACAAAGGTAATAAAGGATTAGTTATTAATTAATTACTTAATTCAATGTTTTATTTTATTTAATTATTAATGTTATTTACTTATCTTGGATGCAATTTAAAAAGTTAAATAAAAAGGACCAGCAATTTTGATATATTATAGGAGTGGATTATCGAAGATAGTGAAGCAAATACACTCCTAACTGAAGAAGACATTCAATGGATTAATGTGGAAGGAGCGTAATAACATCAAAGGGATGATGATTTTGATTTTGAAGTTCAAGGTGGTGATGATCTTGAACAAAGAGGAGAAAATAAAGATTATTTAGTTGATCCTGATTACAATATGTAAATGTAATTCTGTTTCTAAATATGAAAGTTGTAATTTTTTTTGCTAAAGATGTACTACTTAAATGCTTTATAAATTAAAAATTAAAAGGTGATTGATAAATATGTACTCAATTTATGTATTATATGAATTTTTTTAATTTACATGATTTTTCCTTATTTTTTGTAAATTTTTTATTTTTCCAATTTTTTAGTATTAAAAAATGATACGCTACGGTACGATATTATATGTACCGTATCGTGGACCAAAACGATACATGATGGGATACGCATCGAATAGCATTGCACCATGTATAGTACTAGAAAGAAAAAATGATTGTATGCCAGAATAAGATCTTGCTCTATCCCTTCCTCTTCTACCACTTCCAAGAACTACCCTCTTTTCTCTAGTTGTAGGTTGAGAACTACTAATATCAGCCTTTGTCCTACCATCAGAAGGGATGTTATCACCAAGCCTAACAGCATCATCCTATTCCTCAAACATCTCTATATCATCCTTTTGTTCTCTCTTCTCAACTATACTCTCAATCATACGTAGACATTGTTATTGTAGACATTGTCATTTAACGACTTTTTGCACTTACCTAACTTTGCCTGTGCAAGGAACCTCTTCCTTTAGGTGATGTTTCAAACGAGAAATTCTACCACTAATCACCTTCTCACAAAAAACACATCTGATTTTCAATCAGTTTCGATAAACTGTTGTACCCTAGTGTCATACTGGATCATCGGACTGAGATTGGGAGTCTCTAACACCCCTTCCTACCATCTCAATTTAACACTTCAATCTTAATAAACCTAAAAATAAAAGTATTTCATAAATCCCCAATCTTCACTTCATAAACCAGCAAAACACTCAAATAGAGTGTCACCCACTTCACAAATACAACAAAAAGAATATTTACGCACTTCATAAGTTCATATATTGTCATTAAAAAAAACAAATAACACAAGAAAACACCAAATACAATGAGAAAAAAAAAACTATACTACAACCACTGAAATGTTGGTGTTGCCACTCTTAGCATTGGAGACCCTTGAAAACCGTTGTAAAAGCCTCATCCTAGTTAGAAGTCACCTTGGAGGAGCTTGAAGATGCAAACGAAAGTCAAAAACCCCACAAAAACGTGTGTTTCTATTTGGCTAGGGATCTTTATAAAAAGTTCTTAGGCGTATCGCCTGTATCATACAATATGCATTATATCGCACGATACAACACCATTTTGTGTATCGTACATATCACACTATATCGTACGATACGGAGAACACTACTAGTCTTTATTCTTTATTGTGGGGAAAGCTTGGTTCTTGTCTTAAGATAAAACAATGAAAAGTGCTCTCACAAGATATTATGATATTATTGAAAAATATTCAGCATACCTGATATATCTAAAACTTTGTGGTATGTTTTCACCTAAAGTGTTAGCTCCCCGGTAGAGTTCTTTCATGCTATGTCACATGAGTGTGGGTGCGAGTGCGGGTGCGGAATACAGTAAATTTCACTCTTTGTTCGGGTTCTCCAGGATAAATACACCATAGATGGCAGAACCATGAGTTAAAAAAAAATTATGTTTTTTTGCCATGCCGCACCGACATGGTGTCGGTGTCGGTGTCGGTGTCGCACCCGTGTCGAGGTCGACACTCCACCTCTTAGAAGTGTCAACTCTCATGCCCATTGGCAGGTAGCGAGTTCAATTCTCTGAGGTGTTCACACTTGTGTATGTTGGGCTTTGACCTCTCCATTGTACAACCAACAACTAAGCCTTTTCTCATACTAGATGGGGTCGCCTACATGGAATCTTTGTTTCCATAGATCCCTATCGTGTGTCATGTTAGCAGTTAACTCACAATAAGCTAGATCATTCTTTATTGTTTCTTTCCAACACTTTTGTGGTCGTCCTCTATCTCTTTTAAATACCTTCTTAAAGGTTCTTATTTTGATCTTCTTTCTATATGTCCAAACCATCTTAAACGATATTCTCTCATTTTATCCTCTATTGGTGCCACTCCTAATTTGTTTCTAATAACCTCATTATGTATATGGTCTTTTCTTGTATGACCACTCATCCATCTCAACATCTTCATTTCTGTCACAGACATCTTTTGTACATGTTGATGATTAACTGCCCAACACTCATAACCATAAAACATGGCAGGCCTAATTGATGCTCTATAATATTTACCTTTTAACTTTAATGGTATCTTCTTATCACAAAGAATATTTGATGCTCCTCTCCATTTTAACCAACCAGCATTAATTTTATACATAACATCTCCATCAATTCTTCCATCACTCTGAAAAATTGACCCTAGTTATTTAAAACTTTCCTTTTGGAATCACCCTTGCATTGCCGGTCCCAAGCCCGGATAAAGGAGGAGGGTTGTATTAGGCTTCCGACAGTAAGCTTAAAACTTCGTCGGATTTTTATAACATGGACCTCCCCATTATAACCAAAAAAAAAATCAGTGGTATCTTTTCTTTTTCTCTATGACTCAAAAGAACTGAGGTTATGGTTGTCACCTAATGTAATACTACAGATATCTGCTATTAAATACTCCAGTTTCGTCATCAACCTGGCACTATATGTAAAATTGATTTCGTTAAGCTGCTTAAGCTGGACTGAAGGCCTAAGTCCATGTGCACATAAGCCTATACAAGAAGAAGGTTATCAAGAGATTCAAGACTTCAAGATACTAAAAGATAAAGAACAAACAAAAAAAGATCCATAGGAAGTAATCGAGCAAGGTAAACATAACACGCACCAAACGAAAAAACTTTATCACAGCCTCCTTGTCAAATCTAGCTTCTTTACCAGCCTGCAGAAAGAGACAAAACCTATTTAGGCACTAGAATTTCATGTCCCAAATCCAATCTAGGAAATGGTTTTCACAATTTCATATTGATGTAAAAAACATTCACAATTGCATATGCATAGGCTTATCAAAAGAACAATACAATAATATATATTTTTGACATGTAATTATTCCCAATGTTGTTTGCACCATATTATATCGTTTATTAATTTTCTCTATTGGATGGGTGTATAGCATCGTAAAGTTTTAAAAAAATTAAAAATTAAGAAAAATAAAAAAAATAAATCAGTAAAAATCAAGAACTATTCTAAGCTACACTAGTTTCGTAATTCGTGATACCAATGGTGGACGTGGGTATAATAGGTAAGTTGTCGAAAGAAATTACCTCTTCTATTCATGCTTATTTTTATGGTTCTTGAGAGGCACCTTAAGGTAAGATAGTTATATTATGAAACCTACTAATACTAGACGTGGTCATAATTGGTAAGTTATTGAAGGAAATTGTCTTTTTACAATCTTGAGAACTTTGAAACTGCTTATTTTTATGATCTTTATTGTTATTCTTACGAGGTCACTCTTTAAGGTAAGATGTCTCTCAAAAAAAAAGAAAAATAAGTTCAATTCTTATCCATTTCAAAGAAAAGGAATTTTTTTTATAAAAATAGGGTGTATCGTCCGTATCGTACGATATGGGCAATATGACCTATAACGTGCGATGCAGACATATTGATACTGTATTAATTGTGATACATCTCACTGTATCGTACTCACGATACGATATGATATGCCCTGCATCATACGATATAGGGTGATACGGATAACAATGATTACTCCAACCTATGTTTCACTTTCGAGCAGAAGACAAACTCACTCTTATGTAGCTAAACAAAAATTTCCGTTATTCAAAAAATAAGATGAGTGCCTAGTAAATCACCAACCTTGTCCAGAAGCTGGAAAAGTACAAAATATTGAACAATAAATGGGCTACCATGAGGAATGGAGAAAGGACACATAGCTAATATATGTATGAAATTATACAAACTTCCTGGAGTAGAGAGCTGAATAAAGATAGCAGGTAATGACTTTCATGAACCTTTGGCCCATGTTTGAGCACTTGAATGGAAATCGCTCAAGGATGTTATCTTAATTCCCATAGCTGAGGAAGCAAACCAAAGAAAATGATTTCATGCAGCAATTAGAATGAGTGGAACCATATTCATGCCAAATATACAATCCAACTCACAATTAGGGTGGCATAAATCGGATTCATGTGCGAGAAGGAAAAAAACTGTTTCATCGATTGGTTCCATAGGCAGTACCAAGTCTTCTACAAGTGAATTTAGACATAGAAACTCAATATCCAGCATCAATAGATCATATCTGTGATCCATTAAGTTTCTGCATTCACGAATACTCCAAGGAAGAGTCGTATAGAACAAAGGGAAATATATCTTACAAGTTACTGTAACAGGTAGTTTGACACATAGAATAAACCAATATAAATATGTGTGTGTATGTATATAAGCATGTTGTCCAGCCGAAACAATGTCATTTCGGTCATGATTCCTGTTTCAGTATTGTTCCGAAACGGGAAACTGGACATTAGGCACGTTACCATGCAGCCAGGGTTAGAAACTTGGAACATTTTATTTGTGAAAGGGTCAAAAGCAAGGAGGTGTATTCACAAAAGGTGAAGAGTAAATTGCTTGCCTACTCACAATGGCTTGATTCTAGCATCTTAAACACAAAACATTCTAGATATCTCGAGGGGCATGCCAGGAAGCAGTGTATGCAGGGTCTATTAACATCCGGCATACCTAAAGCAGGATGCATCCATACAGAGTATTTTTATAACATAAGGTATCCTCTATAATGTGAAAAAGGATGTAAGCCGATGGATGACACGATTCTTCATTTTTGCCTAAGCTGTTTCTTCATTTTCCTCTTCTCCAAAATCCTTCTTCCATTCTTGTGAACAATTGGAAGCAGATGGGAGGCATCAAGTTAAAGGGTTTAACAGCCCATATCAACCACCGAATTTCAAACCAACAGCACCAGAAATCCGACTTTGTTTTGCACCTCAATATGTTGGTTGTTGCTAAATGACCAGCAAAATCAGTAGCCCCAGAACATTACGGTGAGTTCAGCATAGTCTAGAAGATGGTACCCATGCGCAGAGAAGGCTAGGCATAAGATATGCAAATCCCAATGACCATAAGGTTGGAATATTCCTCTCCTTTCTTCTACTGTGAATCGTGTAGGTCTGTGAAAATGCAGCTCCTTGAGGAACTTCAATAACATATATTATATTAACTCATATAGCATACAGATGATGCATATCCCTAAGTCTGATGCTTACAGCAAGAAGTCCGACACTTCCAGGAAAGCTTTCAGTCAGAGGTAACTCTTCAGTTGACGAAAGCAAACCCTGTTTCTCAACCCATTGGCGAGCAACATCAACTAAATTCCCGCTGCTTCTTCTTGCTCTGTCACCAGCAACGTCAACCTTGTTGCCGACTACAATATATGGAACAGGAAGGCCACCGGGCCCTCCAGAAGTAAGAGGAGCTGAAAACGTCCCTACTGCTGCAACCTCTGATGCCCATTTCTGCAAGCTTGCTTTGGTCCTCCTCAGTGAAAGATCATGTACAAATATAACACCTGGACACAAAAAACACATAAAGAACTGCTTTTTTTTAGCACAAATAAGACCTAAAACCATACAAGAATCAATGGTGGATTCTAGCTACAACAGAAATTGCCAAACCACTAATCCTTTTCCCACTTCTATGCACACGATGCACCAGTAGATTATGTATTCAAATGCACAACTGCAAATAGAAAGAAACAACAAAAATTTGTAAACATTTCAGACTCGATACTGAAAGCAAAAGCAATCCATTGCCAATGGGTCCTAAGATCACTTGGAAGATTATAAACTACTAAAACAAATATGATATATAACCGTAACAATAAAACCCATTTGAAGGGAAATTGAAACAAACGCTTCACCTTTCTTTTACACAATGTTGTTTGCAAAGGTCAATCCAATGCCCTGGATGGTTTGGTTGCGGTATCATAGCTAAACTCTCATAAGAATGTTCAGTGTTGAGTATTCGAAACTAGCCGTTGCTACTTATTTTTACCTAAACGTGATTAGTATAACATATACATACAACGACAACAATGCCAGGCAGATACTTGATGCTTCCATTGTTACTTAGTGTTGAATACTCGTTTGCCAAAATCATAGGTTTTTATGTCATTCGTGTGAAATTGTGCTTCTCAAGTTTAAACAAATACAAGTGTACCACCAAGGGGCGAAAAAAAACAGTTAAAGCTAAGTAGTGTTCAACAATCATGAGAAATTTGTGGGCCCCAGAAAATTTGACAATCAGATTTCTCTTTGACCAACCACCGACAAACATTTCAACAAGAAACTTCAGTCACATGTCCTGATTTGCATATGTTGGAATCAACTTTCTCTCTTCAGCACCAGCATAATTTTCTCTCATTTTCTTGACAGGAAAATAAAACTTTCTTATATTTTTCTAGATAACACACTTTCCATTCCCTTCCGTAAAACAAGAGAATTCTAAACGAATACACTCCAATATGCTAATTACCGTTGGCCTACTTGGCCCATGAATCACATAAAAACAAACAGAAAGAACACCTAGGTACCCCTGTACATGCTGATATTGGTAGCTAATGCCACCAGCTCTAGTATTCCGTTTAAGGAATACGAGTAAGCATTTGTTCTGGTGGGTCCAGAAATCAAAATAAACCAAAGTGAAAGAAAATTTAAATTGTATTTGTATCTTCTGATGTATGTAACCAGTTTTCCCTTCAGAAGAAAGAATTTGATAAATACCGAAATAGTTCATCAAAATAAACTGATAAACACAGATCGACTGACCTAACAGCAAAGACCACAGGACAAAATGCTTATCATGCAAAACTTGAGAGGCAATCTATCACAGGCGTTCATCCAATCCCTCACCATTGATTTGTGTGTAGAAAAGGGAACGGCAGTCCTTATATCTTTCATGTCCTGAAACATCCCATAGTTCAATGAAGAAGTCCCTTTCATTACCACCATTGATTCTACTGGAGGAACCACTGGAACTTCCATATGCGACATGCTGGATGGCAAGCAGAGGAAAGTTAACTTGCTTAAAGTAATTCGCCGTTCAACTCTCTAAAATTGAGAAGTAAGAACATTAACAATCACCTTAACATCAACAGCACAACCAACGGTCTGCCGAGGATGAGAAGTAGAAGAGCCTTTAACAATTAGATGAACAAGAGAAGTTTTCCCGACACCTGCCAAAGCAATTGACAAGCGTACGACGAATCACCCGAGACAAATCTAATGTACAGAACTTATAAAGAAAACAACCAAAGATCCAAGCGTCATGTTCAAATCACATTGATCCATATCACAAGGGAAACAATCGCACCATTAGTGACGTAAATCACATAACGGTAACAGCAATAACACCATAAATCACATACTTACCTGAATCACCAACAACAAGAACTCGGACCTGTCCACAAGGAGTAACCTCGCAGTCCTCCTCCTCCTTCTGCCTATCCCTCCAAAACATCTCCAAACCGCAGATTACCTTGCAAGTTCACTAAAAGATTAAAAAAAAAAAGGATTCATATGCACATACCCTTTTTACCCCAATTTGAGCATTTCCAAAAATACCCCTGATAAGTTCTGGTAATCACCGATGCATGCTAGTGCATTTCCGGGCATTTTAAAGTGAGGGGGCAAAAATATAGACAGCAAGTGCATGCTAGACGCGAGACTGACATGTAAAAAAGTTATGAATTACCATGAGCCCATTACAGTATCGAAATATAAGAGATAATGAAAGATGTATATATACACACACACACATACACATAGGACCCAACCAGTAGCTGTTGGTAGACCAAGCTTTTACAATTAACAAGCATCTAACGGCATGGTAAATTCATGGGTATATAAACACATCATTGTAACATTGTAAATATGTATCGTGAGGCTGATTGTATATATATTTGATCATTCAATAAAATGAATTCGGGGATTTTACCTATTTTCTAACATGGTATCAAAGTCGAAAAGGTCTGATTAGAACTTTTTGTGCTCACTTGACTTGTTTGATGTTATACCTATTTGGTTTGTCTTACACCAAGGTTTGGTGATTTGGCTGGTTGAAGATCATTTGTATTAGAGTTTGTAGATATCACTCGCAAGATTTTTGTACTTTTTCACATGGTATGATAGCCTAAACGGCAACAGTGGCACGACCGTGATGAGGTGGTGATTTGATTGGCGGTGGTCGGCGATGGTGGTTGTTGGCAGGACAGAAGATGAGCCTTAATTACCTTGGTCGCTGATGGTTAGGGAAAGTCACTGGTTGTATTTTTGGTATATTTGCGGCGAATGGGGATTAGGGTTGGTAGCAAGCGATTGTTGATGGTGGTGGTTAAGGGTGACATGGAGGAAATGGGTGGCGATGGCAACGATGGAGATGATGTAGTTGGGCAGGGACAGCAACGAGGGCGAGGTTGTGGTGTTGTAGAGAGAGAGAGAGATTCGGTACTTTGTGCTTAGTAGAGAGATAGAGATGTGTTTATATGCAGTTTGGTCATGGATTCAATCCTGGATTGAAACATGTTCTGTATTAAATATAAGATTTTTGTTGGACCCAGATCCAGACCCAATTATTTGATCTGATTTGACCTTGCTTGATATTCAGATTCGAGTTCATCTAAGTGTACTCTTTCTAACTTGTTTATTTTTAGCATTTATTGGATCAATTGTTTAGTATGTCATTTAGAAGAAAAATTTGTTTATTGTTTGTTACATAATAAGTTAACTCTGCCCATGTAAGGGATCACCCTAGCATGGCTCGTCCCAAGCCCGAATAAAGGAGGAGGGTTGCATTAGACTTCCAACAACCTGCGTAAAACTTTGTCAGACTTACCATAAATTCTACAAAAAAAACAAAGAATCGATGTAGCCGACCCCATCTTGTATGGGAAGGCTTAATTGTAGTAGTGTAGTTTGTTAGACAATAAGTTTCATCTCTTTGTATGATTAAGATTCGTATTGTGGCTATATGTTACTTTTGTTGGCCTTTTGTTAAACACCTTTGTGATTAAGGTGCTTCATATTGTTGGCTATTGGTTGGAGATTAGTGAAGATACACTTATTGTTATTTGATAATTTGTGATCTTGATAACTTTCAAATTGTATTTTCATGTGATTAAGATCTCCGTGTTGTGTCTATATGTCACGTTTATTGGCCATTTTTTGAAGACCTTTGTGATTAAGGTGCTTCATGTTGTTGGCTATTGATTAGAGATGAGTAAATGTTGAGAATGCACTTATTGTTATCTTGATAACCTTGTGCTTGATACAAGTATTTGAAAATAATGCATAAAAAGTGTTTTGCCTTGAGTATTGATATTCATTTGCTATATTTTTAGCATTTTTATGCAAATGATAAAAATTGCATTAAAGTAATTCTTTTTTTTAGACACATTTTGTGCTGAAAAGATTCTTCAAAAATATTAAATTGATTATAAATCTTTTTGTATATATTTAAAACATTTTTTTATCATCTTGGTGGATTATCTTATTCTTTGAATCATAGAATCATGTTTGAGAGTGTGAGTTATTTAAGGGCCTTGGCATTTGATTGATTTGGATGGTTTGAGCTTAGCCTTAAAGCTTGTTTGATTTAGATAGTATGAGCTTAGCCTTAAAGCTTGTTTGATTTGGATGGTTTGAGCTTAACCTTAAAGCTTGTTTGGTATAAAGGCCTTTTTTTTAATATCATAAATTTGTGGTGATTCATGAAATTATTTGTTATATTTGACAATCCTACTTAGACGATCAATGTTTTCATCAAATAACTTTATTGAAAACATAGGTTTCCAGGTTTGTAGTTATGAGATCTTAATACTTTCATTGCAGATTAATTCTATAAATTTTGTTATAAGTATGTCTTAAAGTAGATTACAAGGTTGAAGCTTCAGAAAAGATTTCTACACTTGAACGTTCTCCTTTTAAAACTATCAGTGCGCGTTGACACATGAAGGATTGAAACAAACTTTCAGTATATACCGTAAGTTTGAGGAAGGGTACTAAAGTGTAATAGGGTCGGGCCAATAGGGCCTATAAGTTTATGTTTGTAATCAGGTCCTAAGAGATCCAAGTCACCCGAGCTAGGCCACCTAACACCAGTCTGATACCAGGGCCAGACCATTAGGACCAAAACCAATAAGACCCAACCAGTATCCATTGGACCAACCTTTCACAATCAGCAAGCATCCAACGGCTAGTTTTGGCTAATGGCAAATTCTTGTATATATAAACACATGATTGTAACATTATAAATAAGTATCGTGAGACTGATTATATATAGAATTACTTGTTACAAAATTTCTTTCATCCAAAGGAAGATGATGCATTTTTCCAAGCATACATTCTTTACAATCAATATTATGATTCTTGTTTGTCTTTAACAAAGGAAAATTACATAATTTATGCATATCCAAATATCCAAGTCGTTTATGCCAAAGAGTAGCATCATAAACTATATTACAAGATTCAAAATTTGGCATGACTAAACTATCCATTTTCTATAGTCCACTTTCTCTATGGCCTTGACCAATCACCTTCTTTGATAAGTGATCTTGCACCACAATTCTTAGATGAGAAAGTGGCTATACAACCATTATCATAAATCTGAGCAACTGAAATAAGATTTAGATTTAATTTAGGTATGAAGCTTACATTTTAAATTTTAAAATCTTCTTTTTCAAAGTTTCCAATTTTTTCAATTTCAAGTTTCGTACCATCAGCCGTAAAAGAAACACCGGAATCTAAAAATGTAAGCTTTTTAAAGAAGATTTTTAATTATGTTTACAAAAGTATTTACAAAAATTGGATTTCCATTTAAAGAAGATTTCGTAAAAAAGCTTTTTTCAATTTAAAGAAGCTTTTTTAAAGATGAGAAAGTGTCTGTAAAAAAATGTTTACAAAAATATTTTGAGAATTTTTTAAAGATTTTTAATTATGAATCATATGAAAAGAAACACTGGAATCTAAAAACCAAGACACTCCTTGAGAAGTGGAGAGAGCATTTCCGGATAAGCTTGCCTTTTCCTTAAGCATTTCTTCTATGTAGGATTTGATGTTCGAACGCCGAACCCCTTCATTTTCGTCTTTCACGGCTCCCATGTTTTGATATTTTTATAATAGAAGAGGGCAAGTGGTCTTAATGTAACCATTTTTCTTACAGCAGTGGCAAATAGTGTTTTTATTTGGCTATAACACCACTCGCTTCTTGCTTGGTCCATTACCACATTTTTGTCCTTCAAAGCTTTTGCTTTTATGAGAAGGCATGTATGTCTTGATATATGCTCCCGACTTAAAAGCAACAAGAACGACTTCTTTTGCAATACTAATATTTTTCAATCTAGTTTCTTTCATAACTACATCGGCTAAAAAGGCATAACCTTTTGGTCTAGATTTTCTATCAATCAAGTTTGATCGAATACTTTCAAATTCATCCCTTAGACCCCGCATAAATAGGAAAAAGTATTGATTGTCCAATAAATCTTAAAATTCGTTCATTTTTTGAAGTTTAATAAATTTGTCAAAACTACGAGAGTACACAATTCGAAAAAAGCATTGTGATACTCTCTAATCCTTAAGTTTCTTTGCTTAAACATTATCATTATTTTCATCAAATCTATTTGAAATACAAAGTCATCTTGAATGAAACTTTTTCAAATATTCCCGAGTTTTCAATGTATTTTCAAACACACTTATTCGATTTCTAAGTTTTCATTGCATTCATCTTTTTAAAGTTTTTAAATCTTGCTTGTATTTTTCTTGGGTTTTAAGGATATCATCATCGTCTAAGTTTTCAAAGTCTAATTTTGGTTCTTAATCGTTCCATCTATATAATCCCAAGAAACTTTTGTTAAAAAATATTTTTTTATGGTTCTTACCCAACTTTGATAGTATTTTAGGTCAAGAATGCATTTAAATGACTCATTTTCACCTTTCATTTCAAGAAACAAACAACAGTTTGATGTTACGATGTTACCACAAGTTCTACGATGTTATATATATATATATATATATATATATATATATATATATATATATATATATATATATATATATATATATATATATATATATATATGCAATATTACGAATTTTCCTATCTTAGCACGCTTCTCAAGGTACTCGATTTCTTCAAAGCTTAAATCTGATACCATATAAAGAATTGTCGATATTCATATTTGGAAGCAGCCCAATCATATATCATCAATTATCAAACTAACAAGTCAAATACAAACATACCCAAAAAGAGGTATTTCGAGTCAATAACAAGTCAATATCACAAGGCAAACCGAATGTCAAAGGGCTGCAAATCACAACTATCTTTACTGATGAGAGAAGACTCTATTTATAGAGTAAAGATTACAGCAACAATCAGAGAAAGAGGAGAGAAGAGAGGGATCCAATGCTGGCCAGCAACTAGTCATTGGAGCCTTCCAACGGCTAGCTGCGGGACAGCCAGCCAGAGTCCCGTTGGGGGTCCTCCAACGGCTAGCTGCGGGACAGCCAGCCAGAGTCCCGTTGGGGGTCCTCCAACGGCTAGTAGCCATTGGGGCCTCCCAATGACTGTCCAGCAATAGGTCCTGGTGGCCTGTGTTGTTCCCACAAAGAGTCATGGACCCTTGTAGCCCTTGATCCTATTACATTATATTTAACAGTTACAACTCAGCCCCAAAAAACCATAAGCAGAAATATATGAGGAATATAGCAGATTTAGAGGTATACCATTATTAGCAACAAATACAAATAAAGATTATATAATTTATTCTAAATGCTTCAAAAAAATATATATCCAACACAATGTATAAATATAGACCCATTTAAACAACATTATATACAAAAAATCATAAAATGTAAAGCATCATAAAAATTATATCTATATTGACGAAGTTATTATCATACTTTTGAGTAAATGAAGTATTATAAAAAGAAGAGATAATACATTTCATATATAATCAAGAAACTTTTAATATGCACATCAAAAAGAAGGAAAAGAACGAACCCTTGAGAAAGAAAGAGGTGCAAGAAGAAGAAAAGAAAAAGAATAAAGACATCAAGGAGAAGAAGAAGCACGAGATGGAAGAAGAAGAAGAAAAGGAAGAGGCGGGAGAATAACAAGAGGCAGAAGAATAAGAATAGGTGGAAGGAGGAGAAAAGAAAAGGTGCAAGGAGAAGAATACGTTGAAGTAGAACAAGAAAAAGAGAAATAGAAGCTACTAAAGATTGTGGAAGCCCACCAAAGATGTCTGCCATCTCATACTGCAAAATGATGTCCATTATAGCGCTCAAGATGACTCTAGTGAGATATATCGGGCATCACATTTTCAGTTAGCATAAAAACCCTGAATATCAGTGTTTCTCTCAGGGGTTTGCATTGGATATATTAATACATAGGTCACTTCATAAAGCCAATGACTTGAGTACAGATTTTCCTTCATACGGTAGTCTTCAAGTTCATGTATCTCAAAATCCAAGGAATGATGTGCGCTTAAGATAAAAACACAGGAGAGCACACAACAAATATTTATCATGTATGCAATGTGAAGCTAGTAAATAATAACCTAGTATGTACTGTCCAGATACTGCAGAAAGCACCAAGTATACAATTTTGAGTGTAATAGTTATGATAAAGAAACTTTTGCCCAAGATTCCTTGGTGCATACCTGCAATTGACATCACTGCAGCTCCTTCATTGAAGTCCATAATGATGAATCTAATACACATGAAAATTCGATATTCTGAACCATGTAGCACACCGACGAATTTGGTATAGTTAGAACAAATTTCTCATTCCTGTCTAAAATAGTATCATCCTGGAACACAAACCTTGTACCAATAGATAAGAATAGTTGATTTTGACTCCTGTTTCATATGTGTCATAAGAGCATTTGAAGTTTTGCACACCCAAAATCCTCATAATTATAATAAACTTTGTACTAGCTTCCTATAAATGCTGAACCATAAACTCTGAAAGAATAGATAGATTTTCAATTGTCATGTTATATCTAGATTTCTATATCTTCACACAAATTCTCTCATAAACACACAAGTATTTGTTAAATGTTCAGCTTAACTGTTCTTAGGGCATAGTTATGTGTGCATCATAAAGCAAATAACCATAACAAGAAAAGGTAAGAGTATTGACTAAAATTTCAATTTACTACGAAGTTTCATAAGAAACTCCGCCCATGTAAGGGATCACCCTTGCACCCGGATAAAGGAGGAGGGTTGTGTTAGGCTTCCGACAGCCAGCGTAAAACTTCATCGGATTTTTATAACATAGATTACAAAAATTATGAGCATTGCTTTGGGACGTCCCCGCCTAGCGACGTGCTGCAGAGCCCGAATGCAGTAAGAAGTAAGCAAGGGCCGCTACATTTTTGCCCGAATGTAGTGAATCAATTACAGAGAAGGTTCCCACGTCATCGAGGGGTGTGGGTAAAGAAGTTAGTCCCGCTACATTGCCGCCCGAATATAGTGAAAATTTTTCAAAAAGGGTCTCCGCATTTTGATTATGGACAGATGCGAGGGGTAAAGAAGCTAGTCCTAGTTAATAAGATTCGTATTGGTTCTTGGAATATCGGAACATTATTCGGTAAGCTAATGGAGGTGGTAGATACTATGATTCGGAGAAAGATTCATATTCTATGTTTACAAGAGACAAAATGGGTTGGAGAAAAAGCAAAGGAGATAGAGGATACAGGTTTTAAATTATGGTACTCGGGTAAAGAAAAGGCTCGAAACGGAGTTGGTAATTTAAATAATATTTAAAGGAGAGTGTAGTAGGCATACAACGATATGGTGACCGAATCATGACGTTGAAATTAGTGTTAGGAGCAGAGGTTTTCAATATAGTTTGTGCTTACGCACCCCAAGTAGGACTAGAAGATAGTATAAAGACAGTTTTTTGGGAAGAGTTAGATAAGGTGTTTCAAAAGATTCCACAAAGGAGATGATTTGTTTAGGAGGAGATTTAAATGGACATGTCGGTAAAGAGGCATTAGGATATCAAGGGATTCATGGAAACTTTGGTTTTGGAGATATAAACGAGGAAGGTAGGGAGATTTTAAATTTTGCTATGGCATTTGATCTCTTTATAG
The DNA here is from genome assembly GCA_036023115.1 of Brasenia schreberi. Classification (NCBI taxonomy): domain Eukaryota; kingdom Viridiplantae; phylum Streptophyta; class Magnoliopsida; order Nymphaeales; family Cabombaceae; genus Brasenia; species Brasenia schreberi. The sequence goes on along the minus strand of JAYKKT010000035.1, from coordinate 87,901 downwards.
TCAATACAATCTTCAAAAAACGAGATGAACATTTAATTACTTATAAGAGTGGCTTATAACAAACACAAATTGATTACTTTATTTGTAGAAAAAAAAGATAGTGTGTTGTAAATATTGTAAGGTAATTCCAGGAGAAAGCTTAACCACCCAACATCGACTTTTAGTTATGGATTTACAAATAAAAAAATGGACAAAGAAGAAAAGAGTGCATCGAGCTATTCGGACTAAATGGTGGAACCTCAAAAGCGAGAAAGAGGATACATTTAAACACAAAGTTCTTCATGGAGATGTTTGGAATTATGTTGGCACACCCTTTGATATGTGGAACAATATGGCTATACATATTAGGAAAGTGGCGAAATATGTGTTAGGGGTATCTAAGGGAGGTGTACCGGCACAAAAAGAAGCTTGGTGGTGGAGTGAAGTAGTGCAAAATAAAATCAAGGCAAAGAGGGTATGTTACAAATTACATTATGCCAAGAAAACTAGTGAAACTTTAGAAGCTTATAAGAAAGCAAAGAAGGAAGCGAAAAAGCCATTAGTGAAGCAAAATCTAAGATTTGGGAGGACTTATATAAAAAACTCAACTCAAAAGAGGGTGAAAGAGATATTTTTAGGATAGCTAGGGCTAGAGATAAGAAAACTAAAGATCTTAATTATATTAGATGCATAAAAGACGAGGATGAAAAAATTCTAGTGGCAAATGATGATATAAGAAATAGATGAAAAAACTATTTTTATAATCTTTTTAATGAAAATAAAGATGTTAGTATTAGTTTAGGAGATTTAGCCAAGTCAGAAAGTATATAAACCACAATTTCTACCGACGTATTCAAAAGAATGAAGTCAAAGAGGCTCTTAAACATATGAAGGGTGGTAAATTGGTAGGACCATATAATATTCCTATAGAAGTTTGGAAAATACTAGGAGAAATAGGAATCACTTGGCTCACAAGACTATTTAATGAAATATGGAAAAACCAAAAGATGCCCAAGGAATGGAGAGCAAGTACACTTATACCCATATATAAGAACAAGGGAGACATTCAAAATTGTGTGAATTATCGAGGTATCAAGTTAATGAGTCATACTATGAAATTATGGGAAAGAATTATCGAACGTAGGTTAAGACAAGTATCAAGTACAACAGAGAACCAATTTCGATTCATGCCAGGCATATCTACTATTGAAGCGATTCACCTTTTGAGACGTCTTATAGAACATTTTAGAGCAAAAAAGAAAGACCTTCACATGATATTTATTAATCTAGAAAAATCTTATGATAGGGTACCGAGGGAGGTTCTTTGGAGAACTTTGGAAAAAAGAGGTATCCCATTGACATATATTAACCTTATAAGAGACATGTATGATGGTGCAAAAACATGTGTGAGGACTCATGAAGGAACGACAAACTTCTTTGAAGTTAATATTGGGTTACATCAAGGATCAACTTTAAGTCCATACTTATTTATAATGGTGATGGATGAGTTAACAAAACATAATCAAGATGAAGTACCTTGGTGTATGTTATTTGCAGATGACATTGTATTAGTGGAGGAGTCTAAGGAAAAAGTTAATAGAAAATTGGAACTATGGAGAGAAACATTAGAAAGTAAAGGCCTCCGACTTAGTAGAACAAAGACAGAATATATGGAATGTAAGTTTGATCATTTGGTTACTTCAGAGGACATGGAAATTAAAATTGGCACACATTGCATTCCCCAAAAGGAAAGTTTTAAATACCTAGGGTCAATTTTTCAGAGTGATGGAAGAATTGATGGAGATGTTACACATAGAATTAATGCTGGTTGGTTAAAATGGAGAGGAGCATCAGGTATTCTTTGTGATAAGAAGATACCATTAAAGTTAAAAGGTAAATATTATAGAGAAGCAATTAGGCCTGCCATGTTTTATGGTTCTCAGTGTTGGGCAGTTAATCATCAACATGTACAAAAGATGCCTGTGACAGAAATGAAGATGTTGAGATGGATGAGTAGTCATACAAGAAAAGACCGTATACATAATGAGGTTATTAGAAACAAATTAGGAGTGATACCAATAGAGGATAAAATGAGAGAACATCATTTAAGATGGATTGGACATATAGAAAGAAGATCAAAAGAAGAACCTGTAAGAAGGTTAGAAAAACTAAATTTGGAAAGTATTAAAAGAGGTAGAGGACGACCACAAAAGTGTTGGAAAGAAACAATAAAGAATGATCTAGCTTATTTGGGAGTTAACTGCTAACATGGCACACGATAAGGATCTGTGGAAACAAAGAATCCATGTAGCCGACCCCGTCTAGTATGGGAAAAGGCTTAGTTGTTGTTGTTGTATGAAGTTTCATAAGGAAGACATTTGAAAACCTATATTTAGGTTCCGTACTGACACTTTACTACTTTGAAGAACCTTCAATTGGGTCATATAAAAATAGATATTGACACTGTGAGTTAGGCTGCCTTTTCAGATGTTTTAACATTCTTAAGAGGTCATAAAGGGTGATTTGTATACGAGCCATTATGCTCCTTATGCATAGCATGGAATTCAATAAACATCAAAATGTTTGTAAGTTACAATGCTACTATGGCCTATGTCACACAGACACCTCTAGGAGGTGGAGGGTCTCGATACTGGTGTGCCAGACACCATGTCGGTGCGATACTGACACAGTGTCATGAAATACCGATACGGTCAACGTGTCGAAGCTGATTCTGGGTGCAGTCAATGTTTTGGAGTCCATACATGTCCAAACTCTTTAAGTCATTTGGTATAAAAAGATCCCGTCCCAACCATTTATCTTCGCGTCCCAACCTTCCTCTTCGCCTCCCACGCTTTGCGACTGCAACCTACGTTCTTCGATGGCCTCCCACGCCACCTCTTCGACAGTGAGTTGCAACTCCCTTTCCCAGATAAGAAACACTACATTTTACTTGTGTGCTTGACTTGTAGAAGCTAGCAATCGTGTTCAACCCTGAAATTGAACTAGCAGTTTTAGAGAGTTCAACTACACACACTTATTGCTTACTGATTCCAAAGGTTCAATTAGATTAATTGGCTCATGATTATCAGTTTCTTGGCCAGTCATCATCTTGCACCCATTAGCAGTCGAAGTAAGGGAATTCTTTGCCTTAATCTCATCATGCTCCTCTAGTTCAGATTGCTTTCTCTCTGCATCAGAACCCTTCAATTCTTTATTCACGTACTCGAGCCACATAAAGGATTCCTTTTAAAGACATTTCAAGTTTTAAATGTTCCTCCTCTATTTTTTATTACGGCTTCGCATTTCAGCTACATCTTGCATTATACTTGAACTTTTCTTCTTCTTGTGTTTATTTCATGAGCATCCGTGCACTATGTTTGATGTTAACACATCATCATTTATGTTGAAGAATATGAGTTTTAGAGTCAGTTTTGGTAATGTTGATGTCTTAGGACGGTAAATTTGATGTTTTAGGTATTATTGTAATTGTCCGAAGTCATAAGGGTATTTTGGTAATTTTCTATACTAGGAGTATTTTGGTCATTTTACGTTTTACAGCTCTTTATATAAGGGCTGATAGGTTGTATTAGGGTTTAAGTTGCTAGGATTAAGAAAGAGAGAGAAATAGGAGGTACGGCCTCCATTGGAGGTCCGCCCCCTCCTCCGATCTCCATTTTTTATCTTGTGTTGATATTTTGTATTATCCGCTGCACAACCACGTTTCCAACTTCAAAGTTGTTCGTAATTGATTTAAGTTGCTCAAGTTTTATAAATTTAAATTGATTAAATCACCCTATTTCAAGTGACTGAAAGTCTGAAATTGATCTCTATTAGCAAGTCAATTGTGCGTTAGATTTTTTTATGATAAGTTTGGTGCACTGAAATATCTATCTATTTTCTGCCTATTTATTTTCATATTCATGGTGAGCCATTGTGTATAGATCGACGCTTCTATGTAACACGATAGTCTTAATGCTTATTGTCTTTGCAATTATATTAATGTTATCACTAACTCCATCTCCTATTAACAATTTAACACGATATGTTTCTGACTATTAATTTTTGTTTATCATTCATATTCTGAAATTGTGAATTGAGTTGATCCTAAATTGCCGACAATAGAAAATGAAAAGGAGTATCAGCTAGGATTGGGAGTTCTGGTGGAAGTGTTCCTTCAAGTTCAGGATCAACAACAAAACCTTCAATTTCAACACCTTGTGATAATGCATCATTATAGATGCACGTGCAAAAGGGAGAAACATATGAAGGTGGTGGAGGTAATATACATTTTATGCGTAAATTTTACAACATGAATTTTATAGGTTCGTATACTAGAGTGAAGGTTCATCTTTTAAAATTATCAAAACATAGTATAAGAGCATGTATAAGGATTTACGAAGACAATTAATGAAAATGCAAGATGAGTATGAAAAGAAGAATAAAATGAGTGAAATGGAAACAAATATTCCATTATTTAGTGGATATAAACAAGATGCAAAAAACAAAAGAAAGTTAATGTAAAGTGAGTTTAAAAGTTTTAAAAGATAAGCAATTGAAAAATCATTTAATATAGTTGGAAGGGAGGAGATAGATAGAAAGGTTGGAAGATTTTTCTTCTCAAGTTCACTTCGTTTTATATAGCAAGAAATCCATATTGGAAAGATCTCACTTTATTGGCTAATTGTAAGTTATATGGTTATATTCCTCAAAGTTCTAAAAAATTATGAACCATGATTCTTAAAGAAGAAAAAGCCAATATTGAAAGGCATTTAGAACATAAGAAGTTTTCATGGAAAACTACTAATAGTATTTCTATTGTTTCTGATGGATGGAGTGATATTCAAAGGCGTTCACTCATTAATTTTATTGCTTATTCAATTAGTGGTTCTATATTTTTGAAGTATGTTATGCATTTGGAGAAATTAAAATTGCAGGTCACTCAAAAGATTTGTTCGTAGAAGTTATTAAGAGTGTTGGACCATATAATGTTGTACAAATAATCACTGATAATGCAGCTAATTGTAAAAGTGTAGGATTAAGTTTGAAAGGTGATTATCAATATAGTTTTTGGACACCCTATATAGCTCACAGTTTAAATTTGGCTCTTTCTTGTATATGTAAGTCATCAAAATAAGGATAATCCTTGTGCATATAAATAGCAAATTGTATAAAGATAAGAAATTTTGTAATGAGTTACCAATTAATTACAACCATATTCAATGGACATTCTAATTTAAAGTTGTTAAAGGTTGCACAGACACGTTTTGCCTCTTTGATTGTGATGGTAAAAAAATTCAAGACAATCAAGACATCATTTATTGAGATGGTTACTGATCCGAGTTGGGATTTATACCATGGTAACAAGGTTGAAGATCAAGCAAGAGACCAAGCGGTTAAGGCTATTATTCTTAATGATATATGGTGGGAAAAGTTATCATGTTTTCTTGAATTCATATAGCCTATTTGGGAGATGTTGAGAGAAGTTGATAAAGATGAATCGATACTTAATAAAGTTTATGAAAAGAGAGATACTCTGAACACCCCAAAATTTTCAAAAGATTTTTTCGAATTCCTTCTTTTCAAGAAAAATTACGATTGTGAGTCTTTTAAGGTTTTTTCAACAAAGATACCTTAAATGAACCCATTTACACGCCAAAATTTTATAAGAATCTCAAAATAAGAGTACTTTGAACCCAATCGAAAAAAACAAATTTTGACAAAAAAATTAAAAATGACCACTCAACCCTCTAGACCAAATAAGCAAAATTTTGTTGTTTCAAATGATTTTCTTCAAAAAAAGAATTGAAAAAGCTAAGATAGGACATCGAGAACCAAACCGCAAAATGTTTGTAAAATAACCATTTTTACATAACATTTTTTATATTCAAAAAGACAAAATAACCAAACAATCCAAAACATGACGGACCTCAAAAGACTCGCTAGATCGAGGACAATCCTACACCAAGCGACCCTACACCAGGATGTTAAAGCGATCTGAGACCCTATACCCATCAAAGGGTTAAAGCGATCTAAGACCCTACACCCATCAAAAGGTTAAAGTGATCTGAGACCCTACACTCATCAAAGGGTTAAAGCGATCTAAGACTCTAAATGATAGAGGATTAAACTCACGAAACGAAAGCAGGGAGGTCACTCGATCATGCAAACAAAAATATTACGTGGGGAAGGGACTTAATCGTACACTAAAAGGAATATTTGAAAATGTTGTTATTTTAAAATATATTTTAAAGAAAATGGTTTTAAAATCAAAAGAAAATATTTGAAACAATGGAATAAAATCTTACCTGCAAAAGCACTGAATATAGAGGAGCAGGATCCCAGGACATTCACCATAGCAAGGACGAAGCGATCCGAATAGTTGACTATAGTAAAGCAACAATGGCTTGATCAACAAAGCAATCCGCAAACAAGATGGCTCATGGTGAAGAAAAAGTTGAAACGAGTCAAGATAAAGCAAAAACTGAATCAAGTCAAGATGAAACGGGCTAGCCATGCAACCAATCCAAATCAAACCAAGGTGAGACGAGCCCAAATCAAATCAAGACGGGTTGCAAGTGATCAAACCTAAATCAAGTCAAGATGAGTTGCAAATGATCAAGCTCAAATCAAGCCAAGGCATGTCGCATCAAGTCAAGGCTGGGTGCACCAAGTCAAGGCGGGTTGCATCAAGTCAAGGTGGGTTGAACCAAGCCACAAGCTCATGTGACCAGCAATTGAGGCAGGTTGGATCAACCATGGAACCAACCAATCCATGGAACTAGGTACAAGGAGAATTGTTCCAAGAATATTCCCTAGTGTAGAGGCTTCTTGGGCCGACCAAGGAACCTATAAAAACCCACCTTGGGTTGAGAATTAAAGGAGGCAATTAAGGGAGAAAATCAACAAGAGATAAAGAGAGAGAGGAATTCCATGTTTGGAGGGAAACCAACCCCAAGAAGGCTTCCAAGAGGGAGGATCGGCCAAGTTCAAAGAAGAAGGTTCGGCGCTTCCATTTCATCCTTTTGATTTCGCTTCTTTTATGCTTGGAGTCTTCATCTCCAACTTCTTTTAAGCCAAGGGATTACTGCAAATTTTCTGTAACAACCATAAGTAAGAGAGATCACCACTTGTATGATATTTAGTTTCTCCTACCTCAATATATGTTATATCTTATACATCTTCATCTTTTCTATGCTTAAGTACATTATCATTTCTTCTCTCCCTTCAATAAATTCAAGAAGCCATAAGAGAAACATAGTTGTCACGTTTACATGCAATGATATGAGTATGTAATCACTCTTATGGTGGATTAAACATCCATAAGTTTGTGTAAGGGCGGGCATTGGACTATGATCGCATATATTCTCCAAGAGAGCTATCATCCTCGAGAGAGATGCCTCGGGAATTTATATATAGATAAGAACCTTCCCAAATGAACACAAGTCTACAACAAAATTCCTTAAATGATCATTAAACCATTAAAGATCAAATCGGATGCATCATTAGTTTCTATAAAAGAAAATTCTATAGATTTCAACATATTGCATAAACCTTTTCTGATACCTGAATTTTCAGCCACCATCTCTCATCAATAATCACCATTAAAGGAATGACGAAGAGTGATAAAGCTTCTCAATGCTTTATAATGCATTTATCTCAATATTGTGACACGAAGTGCAGATGACACAAACATTCTTATCTACTGCACCAACAACATCAGGGGGCATACGATCAATTTGCAAACTCGATCACTACAGAAACTACACAGTTTCACACAGAATCAAGCATTCCTTTGTCGTTACCTTCCTCTTTGGATTGCAATGATCTTGCAGGTGCAATCTGTTCCTAACTCAAGCTGGCTGATAAAATCAGCGGACTCTGGGCAAATGAATATATACTAAATAATCCTTCCACGTTGCAAAACGGCACTCCATGTCCATTTCAAGGGTTGGACCTTTTCCACTGTATTTGGAACTTCACAACATATCAAAAAAGTAAAGATCTGCTAACTTTTAAACCAATGCGATCACGAAAAGGTTTCCCTAGAAGACTAGCCTTCTAGACTGGAATGAAGCCCATGGATCACCCAAGACAATCTTACCAAGCCAATTCAACCCGTACTACCTAGGCAAAAGTAACCACAAAGAATTCAATTTCATTCTTGGGAACTACAAGCAATTGAGTCAAATTAGACCTCCCAAACAACAACAACTAAGCCTTTTCCCAAACAACAAAATCACAAAATCCCCAATGATCTGCCAAACCAACAACACAAAGAATCACCCCAAAATCTTCAAACACCGAAGAAAATCGCCACCATTTTACAGCTTTAACTGTCCAAATTTGAGATACAGGAAATCCCCCACAGAATATCATAGAAGAACAAGCACCACCAAATCACTTTCAGATCTACTTAAAGACCAAGCTATTCCCCAAAAATAATGTAGAAAACAATGGCAATACGCAATACAAAGGAACCCACGGAAACTTACCTATTAAGCAACAGAGGAAAGAAGGAATCAACTCATTTCCAGCAGCAACAAGCAATCTAAATAGCTATTTATAGCCATAACTCTTAGCAAAAAATCACGAGGATATTCCAACATTATCCGTCGGAGAGGCAGACAAAACATAGATAACCAACCCCAGGAGAAACAAAGAGAGAAAGACGACTAAGAATAAAATGGTGGAAGGCAATGCCAGAGAGAGAGAGTTTACCTGTTTGGTGGGCAAGAAGGAGGGACCGATGGCGTCTAGATGGGCGCTGCCGAACACCCAGAGAGAGAGAGAGAGGCCTCGACGATCGCCCTGGCGTTCCCCAAAAAAAAAGTCAGCGGGTGCGACTATTTGACGTCTTCCGGCCAGAAATCCCAGGAAAGTTTTTCACCCATCTGGTAACAGTTTTTTCAATTTGGACCCTTCCAAAATTTCCATATAAAATCCAACCCAAGTCATGCCGGTTTCCTGGAACCACGAACCGGACCGGAGCCTTTCCAGTTCGAGTCTTTTGAATCCTAAAACATTTGAAAAAAATATTAAAAAATAAATATTTTAAAATGTTTTTAGAACTAGTTGTTTCTGGTTCCAGTTCCGTAGAAAGTGTAGCCATCCCGATGCTTATGACCGATTCCAAATCAGCCATGTAATTGTAGGAATGCCAATTTGGACCCGTTTCGTGGATATTCACTCGACCCATCACACTTTGCCCCGAAGTGTTTATTTATATAAAATATATGTTTATTATAAAGATTGTTTATACTTATATGTATATTTTTATATAAATATAACTATATATATAATGACTTTTAGTTTAATAATATAAAATATCATAAATAAGATCTTATATTTTATGTAAAATCTATAATATTTTTCTTAAAAAACATTTTTATTGGTTGAAGTGGTGTGGCAGAGATAACCAAGTTCCTAATAAAAAGGTGCAGGGTGGGTTTGATCCCCAAAACCCTTGAGGCAGGGGTGTGTACCCATTGCCATCCCTGTGCAATTGTGAGCACCATTACAATCACACAAATTAACATTTACAAATGATTCATCACCACGACTTTGTTGATTCCTTAGTCGAGTGCTTATTGAAACTTTTCGAGCTGAACTATTTATCTCCATCAAAATGGCCTTTTGAGGGTTGAACCCTGCGGCGGATCTAGATTGTGGTGGGAGCAAAATTCAAAAAAAAAAAAAGCATTCAAATCTTTAAAAAAAAATTAAGCTCACTCCACACGAATCTAAAGTTCGCCCCATCCAAAACAAATTTCTGGATTCAACTAAGGATCCTAGCATCTTATTTTTTATGTCTAATTAAAAAGCCTAGATACGATATAATTTTATAGTTATACATTTTGCAAAATTAGTAAGTTGGACGTGGGAAAGTTGAAGGAGGTCTATAGTTTTCGATGTTGATTGAATTAAATCTTGCCGAGCACAGTCCAAGTGCAATCTGAGTTTGACATGTGAGTGAGCCGAGTTCCAGTGCATGACCATACCCGAGCTCTATCGATATTTATATATAAATGTATTTATATAATTTCTAAAACAAGAATATTTTTCAATATGTGCCTCAACCAAGGGAAGCTGAGCTGATAGAATTCGAGCTCGGAGAGTTACTGTCCCAAACCAGGCTTACTTGATCTCATCCATGAGCTACTTCAAGCTGAAAAAAAAGTAAATAAATCAAGCCCTAGTTGCATGAATATAGCTTGTGCTTATAGATAAAGCTTGATCTATTTTAAACTCTAATTACGCATCTTTTTAATGAAGCGAGATAAATATGGCTAGTTGGTGACACCCTTAAGTGGCTGAGGGAGTTTCCACCCGAGACTCGCCTGATTGTTATTTGGCTGGGTTTGGTCAGGTTTATGTTTGGGCTCGAGCCCACAATTCTGTCTAAACCCCCGGGAACCTGAGCCGTTGCTGAGCCTCAGATTTGCCATCGTAAGCTTGAGTTCAGAATGGTAGGACGTGTTTGTTTGTTTGTTTGAACTCATAATCATGAAACGATGACTTTTCTCATATGAAATTGATTTATTTTCCTACCCGTAGAAGCAAAATAATGGATGCAGTCTACTTCTCATTGGAAAACTTGGTTATATGTGGGAAGCACACTCCCACATGGTGTTTAAAGTAGGAGTGGCTGGTTGGATCCATGTCAATTATCAAGTTAGACCCGAATATGATTACAATCTACAAGTTATATATATACATATACGTGCGCGCATGCACATACACTGAGACTGCATACTCATGACTCCTATTTATTTTGGAAAGAGGAGGTTATAAGTGTGCAATCACAAATTTACAGCGGGAGTTGGAAAATGAAAAGAATAAGTTACAAGGGCATGAAAGTTGTGCAGAAATACACTTTTTTTTATGTATAGTGGTAAATGCTCAAATCCCATCCATACTCCATGGAAAATTGATTTCAAAGTTTTGTTATACTTTGTACTTCACATTTAATGCATATATATACATATATTAAATACTTTATATATATAGAGAGAGAGTTTGTAGATTTTGGGAGACCACCAAAATAAAGAACTGCAAGGAACTTGAAATCTCCATCGTTTGATTGGTATGGTCAATAGCCAAGATTTAATTAAAAGTATCATCCTACTTTTGTACTTTGTATTTATGTACTCGTAAATATTTTTTATTTTTATTATCTCAACCGTTCATCTCAAAGATCTAATGATCAGACCACTTCAATTTCATTCAAACTCCTTAGGTAGTTTGGATTGGTCAGGGAATCGACAAAACCGATCCAACTATTTGGTTCGATTCTAGATATCAAGATGTTTGATTTGGTTCAGTTCTAACAAGAAAAAAGACGGATGATTTGGTCTATGTTTTTATAGTTGGAACCAAACTATATATATATATGTATATGTATATATATATATATATATATATATATATATATATATATATATATGTATATATATATATATATATATATATGTATATGTATATATATATATATATATGTATATGTATATATATATATATATATGTATATGTATATATATATGTATATATATATATATATGTATATATATATATATGTAATATAAATATATATAGTTTGGATTGGTCAGGGAATCGACAAAACCGATCCAACTATTTGGTTCGATTCTAGATATCAAGATGTTTGATTTGGTTCAGTTCTAACAAGAAAAAAGACGGATGATTTGGTCTATGTTTTTATAGTTGGAACCAAACTATATATATATACATACATATGTATATATATATATATACATATATATATATATATATATGTATATGTATATATATATATATATATATGTATATGTATATATATATGTATATATATATATATATATATATATATATATATATATATATATATGTAATATAAATATATATATATGAGTTTTATAACCTGATATGCATATGGATTGTAAATCCAAACAATATGAGTTTTATAACCTGATATGCATATGGATTGTAAATCCAAACAATCTTACGACATACTACTTTTTATTTAGCCGCACCTAAAATAGATGGGGCCATGGCTCAAAAGCGAATCAAACTAGAATCATCGATTCAGTTTGGTTCTGGCCATGAGACAGTTTGGTACAGTAATCTAAAAAATAACAACTAACAATGACGGTTCATGGTTAAGATTTCTATATATCTTCACACAAATTCTCTCATAACCACACAAAAGTATTTGTTAAATGTTCAGATTAACTGTTCTTAGGGCATAGTTATTTCTACAAGTGAATTTAGACATAGAAACTCAATATCCAGCATCAATAGATCATATCCGTGATCCATTAAGTTTCTAAATTCACGAATACTCCAAGGAAGAGCCGTATAGAACAAAGGAAAATATATCTTACAAGTTACTGTAACAGGTAGTTTGACACATAGAAGAAACCAATATATATATATATATGTGTGTGTGTGTGTGTGTGTGTGTGTGTGTGTATCAGCATGCTGTCCAGCCGAAACAATGTCATTTCGGTCATGATTCCTGTTTCAGTATTGTTCCGAAACGGGAAACTGGACATTAGGCACGTTACCATGCAGCCAGGGTTAGAAACTTGGAACATTTTATTTGTGAAAGGGTCAAAAGCAAGGAAGTGTATTCACAAAAGGTGAAGAGTAAATTGCTTGCCTACTCACAATGGCTTGATTCTAGCATTTTAACACAAAACATTTTAGTCAAAGGACAAGCCGTAGATATCTCGAGGGGCATGCCAGGAAGCACTGTATGCACGGTCTATTAAGATCCGGCATACCTAAAGCAGGATGCATCCATACAGAGCATTTTTATAACATCAGGTATCCTCTATAATGTGAAAAAGGATGTAAGCCGATGGATGACACGATTCTTCATTTTTGCCTAAGCTGTTTCTTCATTTTTCTCCTCCAAAATCCTTCTTCCATTCTTGTGAACAATTGGAAACAGATGGGAAGCATCAAGTTAAAGGGTTTAACAACCCATATCAACCACCGAATTTCAAACCAACATAACCAGAAATCTGTTACAGAAGAAATGGCCATTCTCGGCAACCCTATCTGGTAACGGCTGGACTGACCATCCAGTCCGTCACCAGAGATAAGGGTTACACGATAAGAGTCGTGATGGTTACCGAATTTCACGGTAACCGTCCGAATTCGTTTGCTCAGAAGAGGGAAACCCAGTATGCAAAGCTAGGAGACAGTGAGCAAACACTGCTCTATAAATAGAGGAGTGCATAATACAGAAAAATATATAGAAAAGAAAAAGTTACAAAAAGTCTCCCTGGAGAAAAACCACTGTGAGGAAACCTCGAACGAAAAGGCAACCTCCATTTCTGCTGTTGAAAGGAATCGTCTGCAACCGGGTCTTCATCGACTGCATCTGAGACTTCATCAACTGCAATCGAGTCTTCATTGGTATCAGAGCCTAACAAACCCTGCAAAAAAAGAGAGGAAGAAATCAGAGAAACAAGAGGAGAAGATAAGCATCTGTTTAAAAAAAAAAAAAAAAGAAATAGGGAGAACGAGACAGGAAAGGGATAAAGAAGAGAAAGAGAGAAGCCAGAGCAAGGCGACGGTCAGAACTGAGGCCAAAAGCCGAAGTAAGGCGACGGCCTGAATAAAAACCAAAGTTGAAACAGGCCAGAAAGGGCCAACCAACGCAGGAGAAATCCAGCCAAAGCGTCGGCTGTCGGCAACCAGAGTCTCCTTCTCTCTCTCTGATCTCCCTTCCTCCCTCTCTCTCTCCTATTTCGTGTACACTCTCTCTCTCCTCATTAAATATCGAATAAAAAAAAATGTCAGCGGTTTCATAAAACCGCGGACTAAAAAGTTCGTTCTGCCCCGACTAATTTTACTTATTTACAAGTCTGCCACTGTACAAAATTATAGAATTGTCCAGATATTTTAGGGTAAAAAGACAATTTTGCCTTTACTATACAAAAAGTCAGTTTTACCCTCTAGCGATTTGTGAAAATTATGAAATATCAGGCTGTCACTTTACGTTTATGCCCTTCTTGAATTAAATAATTTCAGTTCTACCATTTAGTCAAAAGACAGAATTACCCCTATACTTTTGAAAAATTATAATTTCGACCTGAGGGTTAAAATTACAATTTTAATCCCGATCAGTCACGAATTTTACAGAAATACCAAAAAGTAATTTTACAAGTTTGTCCTCAAGCTTTTACAAAATTACAAAAAGAGATAAATAGATAAAATTATAGATTTGCCCTTGGTATTATCTAAGGGGTACAAAGGTAGAAATTTTTCTAAAAAATTTCAAATTTATCCCAAAGAACTTATAAAATTATCGTTGGTCTGCTTATATGATATTATGCATTGTTCTAACATGATTCCTACTATGTGTGCTCTTTGTTTTATATTTGTTTTCTTTTTAGACTGTTTAATTGTTACTATTGCCAAACACATAAAAATGAGCTCTAGGATATGTGTGTCTGAGTTGGCAAAAACTGAGAAGTTGAACGGTCTTAACTTCCAAACTTGGAAGAGGAGAATCCCATTGGCTCTAACACTTGAAGGTGTTGAATATATGTTAAAAAAAACTATGCATCCATCACCCCAGATGCAAATGAGCAACAAGTAGAAATGATAGAACATGTAAACCACATGTTGGTATTGGCTAAAGACTTACCCGTAGAAACTGATACATATATCAACCATACTAAATAGTCTACTCTCGTCATGGAACATGGTGACCACTGCCTTAAGATTAGGGTCTGAGATTAACCTTTCAGAGTTGTCCCTAAAACTAGCAATAGAGCAATAACACACTCAAAAACAAGAAAAAAAGTTGTTAGTGGTATAGGATGAGATAGCGTCTAGCTCCAAAACCAATCAGAAGAAAAAACCAAATAAGAAGTTTGACAAGAATAACAAGAAAGAAGGTCAAAATTTTAAGAAATCGCGAGAAATTACTTCTCGTATCAAGTGTTTCAACTACGAAAAGATGGGACACTACAAAAGGGATTGCTGCAACAAGAAAGGTAAAGGAAACAACCTACAATGCAGACAATCCGAGAAGCAGGACATAATCTAAGTGATTTCAGAATGCTTGTACTTGAACCGCCCAGTGAGAGGTTGATAGATAGACTCAGGAGCTACATGGCACATCTCAAAGACCAAAGAAGGGGCAATGGATCTAAAGGAATACAAACCTGGGAAACATCGAGTCTATATGGGAAATAATACTTTCTCGGATGTTTTGAGTATTGGGTCATTCAGAATATTCGTATAAGATAAACCAATTGTATTAACTGATGTGTTAATTGTGCCATCTATAAGGCGCAATCTGATCTCGGTCCCTGTCTTGGTAAAGAAAGGTTTTAAGGTTAGGTTTATTCCTAATAAGGTGATTGTGGAAAAGCATGGGAGAATATTATTTTCTAGGGAATTTGATGTAGAACAAGGACTGTTTAAGCTTTGTGATAATGAAATTGGTACATCTTCTGCTTATATTGAGAGTGTCTTTACTGTTGATGTAAATATGTGGCATAAACGCTTAGGGCATATAAGTCTGGAAAAGTTGAGGAAATTATCCAACTTTGACTTATTGCTTGGATTTGAGGGAAATATTTTCAACAAGTGTGAAGCTTGTATACAAGGAAAAATGACAAGAAAAGTTTTTCCTAAGGAGTCAACAAGGGCAACAACCTTGTTGAAGGTTATTTACACAGATTTATGTGGACCTTTTAGAGTAAAGTCACATCGAAGAAAAGGTTATTTTATAACCTTTATCGATGATTACTCTAGATATGTGTATCTATATCTTTGGCACATAAATTTGAGGTACTTGATGCTTTCAAAGAATATAAGCAAAAAATAGAAAACTAGTTAGGGCATTCAATCAAAGTTTTAAGATCAGACATAGGAGGTGAATATACCTCGATAGAATTTTTGAAATTCTACAAAGACTTTGGTATTGCAAAATAGAATACAATGCCCAAGACATCTCAACAAAATGGTGTAGTTGAAAGATACAATAAAACCTTGTTGAATATGATAAGGTCAATGTTAATCGATGTCTCTCTTCTAAGGGTATTTTGGGGAGAAGTAGTAAGTACAACAGTTTACATACTCAATAGAGTATCATGTAAGGTTGTATTCACTACACCATATGAGATGTGGTTTGGAAGAAAACCCAACTTAAGTCATCTCAAGAGGTGGGGATCTGTTGAATATGTAAAGATCCTTGATCAGTCTAGAGATAAGCTAGACAGTAGGTCCTTGAGATGTATATTCATTGGATATCCGAAAGGTTCAAAAGGATATCAGTCTTATCATAAGGATCACGTCCTCATTAAAAGCAGAGATGTTGAATTCTTAGAAGATACTAAGAATGACATCTTGGAAAACAATGAGAAACATGTTGATGATCTGGTAGACTTAAACCAATCATATTATGAGCACATTGAAGATCTTCCTGAAACTATCAATACCTTAAGTGGACATAAAAAGCCAAGAGTTATTCCGTCATACTTAAAGGATTATTATACTTATCTTGTAGAAAAAGTATGTAATTCAGTAGATTTAGATGAGTTGACTGATAACTTGACTTATCAACAAGCCATGAATTCATCAGAAGCAACAGACTGGAAGAAAGCCATGGATGAGAAAATTGAATCCATTGAGAAAAACCAAGTCTGGGAATTGACTGACTTGCCAAAAGGAAGGAAAGTCATAGGCTGTAAATGTGTTCTAAAAAAGAAATATAAGGTCGATGGTACAATCAGAGAGTTTAAAGCGAGGTTGGTTGCAAAGGGTTTTTCACAAAAATAGGGGATAAATTATGTTGAGACATATTCCTCAATTACTTAATTTGCATCCATACGTATAATCCTGGCAATATCTGCATACTATGATTTGAATTTACATCAGTTAGATGTAAAGACAGCTTTTCTAAGTAGAGATTTAGAAGAAATCATATACATGCAGCAACCCGAAGGATTTGTGGTTGAAGGCCAAGAAGATAAAGTATATAGGTTAAAAAAATCCCTATATAGCCTGAAACAATCACCTCACCAATGGTATTTGACTTTTCAAAATGCCATTATAGAACTTGGGTTTGTGGATAATAAACTTGATCACTGTGTATATGTTTGGAATAGTGGGAGCCACTTTGTCATCTTGTCATTATATTTAGATGACATATTGTTGACTGGAAACGACAACGAGATGATTGTCAAAACCAAGTCATGGTTGAACTCAAAGTTCGAAATGAAGGATATGAGAGAAGCATCCTATATCCTAGGAATAAAGATCTCTCGAGATAGAGAATATAGACTCTTATGCCTGAGTCAGGAGAGATATATTGACTATATCCTCAAGAAGTTTAAAATTGGTCAATGCAAGTCTGTAGATACACCTGTTGCAAAAAGGGTCAAATTGAGTAAGGCTGATTGTCCCGGTGAAGGAGACGATAAGCTTAATGTTCTTTATGCACAAGCTGTTGGTAGTTTAATGTATGTTATATTGTGTATAAAACCTAATATCAGCTTTGTTGTTGGTCTTATAAGTAGATATCAAAGTAATCCTGTTTTGCAGCATTGGGTAACTGTGAAAAGGATTTTAAGATATCTGAAAAGAACAAAAGACTTGAAACTGTGTTTTCAAGTAGATGAACTGAAAGTGGTAGGATACTCAGACGCTGACTTTGCTGGGAGCAAAGATGACAGTAAGTCAACCTCGGGACAAATATTCTTATTTGGAGATAGTGTTGTTTCTTGGGCATGTAAGAAAGAGGGTTGTGTAGCATTGCATACACAGGAAGCTGAGTATGTAGCTTGCTGTATAGATAAGCCACTTCATACGAGATTTGAAGTTGGAAATAACCGATGAGTCAGTTATCATTTACTGTGATAACAACACAGCAATTATTCTTATCAAGAGTGGAGCTGATTGCTCGAAAAGCAGGCATATAATGGTAAAATACCACTATGTTCATGATATGGTGATGAGAAAGGAAATATCCATCTCATATATGCCAACAAAAGATATGTTGGCAGACCCCTTGACAAAAGGCATAACAGAGTAACTTTTATCAAAGCATGTTACAAACATGGGTTTGAGGTATGATTGATTGTTGTGTAGAGAAATAACCACACAACGGATGAATAGTGTTGTATAGGTAAACAACCATACAATAAATAAATTGTTGTGGAAGGAAATAACCACACAAAAGGTACTGAATGCAATAGTAATCAGGAAATGATATTACTAGGTAAAACCCTAGAAAAGTGGGAGGAAAACCAGTATGTCGATACACTTTGCTCGAATGGCCAAGTGGGAGATGTTACAGAAGAAATAGCTATTCTCGGCAACCCTATCTGGTAACAGCTGGACTGACCATCCAGTCCGTTACCAGAGATAGGGGTTACAGGATAAGAGTCGTATGTAGCCGCCGGACGATTACCGGATTTCATGATAACCGTCCGAATTCGTCTGTTTAGAAGAGGAAAACCCAACATGTAAAGCTAGGAGACAGTGAGCAGGCACTACTCTATAAATAGAGCAGTGCATAATACTGAAGAATATATAGAAAAGAAAAAGTTACAAAGTCTCCCTAGAGAAAAACTGCTGTGAGGAAACCTCAAATAAAAAGGCAACCTCCATTTCCACAACTGAAAGGAATCGTCTGCAATTGGGTCTTCATCGACTGCAACCAGGCCTTCATCAACTGCAATCGAGTCTTCAAAATCTGACTTTGTTTTGCACCTCAATATGTTGGTTGTTGCTAAATGACGAGCAAAATCAGTGGCCCGAGAACAATACGGTGAGTTCAGCATAGTCTAAAGATGGTACCCATGCGCAGAGAAGGCTAGGCATAAGATATGCAAATCCCGATGACCATAAGGTTGGAATATTCCTCTCTTTTCTTCTACTGTGAATCGTGTAGGTCTGTGAAAATGCAGCTCCTTGAGGAACTTCAGTAACATATATTATATTAACTCATATAGCATACAGATGATGCATATCCCTAAGTCTGATGCTTACAGCAAGAAGTCCGACACTTCCATGAAAGCTTTCAGTCAGAGGTAACTCTTCAGTTGACGAAAGCAAACCCTGTTTCTCAACCCATTGGCGAGCAACATCAACTAAATTCCCGCTGCTTCTTCTTGTTCCGTCACCAGCAACGTCAACCTTGTTGCCGACTACAATATATGGAACAGTAAGGCCACCGGGCCCTCCAGAAGTAAGAGGAGCTGAAAACGTCCCTACTGCTGCAACCTCTGATGCCCATTTCTGCAAGCTTGCTTTGGTCCTCCTCAGTGAAAGATCATGTACAAATATAACACCTGGACAACAAAAACACATAAAGAACTGCTTTTTTTTAGCACAAATAAGACCTTAAACCATACAAGAATCAATGGTGGATTCTAGCTACAACAGAAATTGCCAAACCACTAATCCTTTTCCCACTTCTATGCACACGATGCACCAGTAGATTATGTATTCAAATGCACAACTGCAAATATAAAGAAACAACAGAAATTTGTAAACAGTTCAGACTCGATACTG
Organism: Brasenia schreberi; assembly: GCA_036023115.1. NCBI lineage: Eukaryota > Viridiplantae > Streptophyta > Magnoliopsida > Nymphaeales > Cabombaceae > Brasenia > Brasenia schreberi. The sequence goes on along the minus strand of JAYKKT010000035.1, from coordinate 68,383 downwards.
AAAGCAAAAGCAATCCATAGCCAATGGGTCCTAAGATCACTTGGAAGATTATAAACTACTAAAACAAATACGATATATAACCGTAACAATAAAACCCATTTGAAGGGAAATTGAAACAAGCGCTTCACCTTTCTTTTACACAATGTTATTTGCAAAGGTCAATCCAATGCCCTGGATGGTTTGGTTGCGGTATCATAGCTAAACTCTCATAAGAATGTTCAGTGTCGAGTATTCGTTTCAATAGTTCAAGAAACTAGCCCTTGCTACTTATTTTTACCTAAACGTGATTAGTATAACATATACATACAACGACAACAATGCCAGGCAGATACGTGATGCTTCCATTGTTACTTAGTGTTGAATGCTCGTTTGCCAAAATCATAGGTTTTTATGTCATTCGCGTGAAATTGTGCCTCTCAAGTTTAAACAAATGCAAGTGTACCACCAAAGGGCGAAAAAAAACAGTTAAAGATGAAGTAGCGTTCAACAATCATGAGAAATTTGCGGGCCCCATAAAATTTGACAATCTGCTTTCTCTTTGACCAACCACCGACAAACATTTCAACAAGAAACTTCAGTCACATGTCCTGATTTGCATATGTTGGAATCAACTTTCTCTCTTCAGCGCCAGCATAATTTTCTCTCATTTTCTTGACAGGAAAATAAAACTTTCTTATACTTTTTCTAGATAACACACTTTTCATTCCCTTCCGTGAAACAAGATAATTTTAAACCATTTATGTGGAGGGTAAGGTCTTATCGTGAAAAGGTATATTTTATAACCTTTATCGATGATTATTCGAGATATACATATATATATATATATACATATATATATATATATATATATATATATATATATATATATATCTTCTATCACATAAGTATGAGACATTTGAAATATTCAAAGAATATAAGCATGAAGTTGAAAATCAATTAGGGAAGACAATCAAAATCTTAAGGTCAGTCCGATGTGAAGAATACACCTCTACAAAATTTTTAGAATATTGTAAAGAATACACCTCTGTCGCCTGCCATCACCCCACTGCCCCAGCACCCACCTGCCAGTCCCGCGCCTCGCCGCACCCCCTGCATTGCCCCGACGCACCTGCCGCACCCAGCGCCTTACCGTGCCCCACTGCCCCAACCTGTGCCTAACTTCCAGCACTCGGCCACCTTCCTGCACCCCTTAACCAACACCCGGCCGTCCTGCACCTTGTGCAGTGCCCTGAACCAGCACCGCACATCTCCTTAGCGCCACTTGCCGCACGGCCCAAACTAACCTAAACCTAACTAGGACCACACCTTAGCCGTGACCCACTTAGCTAACCTACAACTTGGCCGAACTAAGCCCATCCCAAACCATAAACACTTGGCTGCCCCCAAGCAAACCTAAGCCTAAACTCTCACGTCTATATCCACCTAGGGAGACCTAGCCCGTGGCTGCCAAGGAGGACGGACCCGAGCAACTTGAGAGGAAAAGCCTACTACTTGTAAGTGTTTAAATTTGGTTTTTACCTTACTCATTTGAAATTAAATTCAATTCGATACGGGGTTGTAATAATGGAGCGTAGTCTCCTCCCGAAAAGTAATATTCGTGCTTGATACACAAGCCACACACGCACACTTAACCCTTATCACTCTTAATCATACACAAGGGACACCCACGTGCACTTGAGCCTTTCCGCTCTTAATTGCACACGATTGCACACACATTGAGCTTGTCCGCTCTTAAGCTAAAGTATATATTTCTATTCGGGTATTTACTTTAGTGAAAGCTATGTGAGTTAAAATGCAATTTGGGTTGTTACATTCAAGTCGTGTGAGTTCGTCATTTAAATTTTACACTTACACACACATTGAGCCTTTCCGCTCTTAAGCTAAAGTATATATTTCCCTTTGGGTATTTACTTTAGTGAAAGTCGTGTGAGTTTGTCATTTAAATTTCACACTTACACACAAAAGCACTCGAGCCTTTCCACTCTCACACACATTTTGAGCCTTTGTTGTTCATAGGATATAACATACTTATATATTTTCAAGTTGTGTGAGTTTACTTCATGTCGAATTGCATTTCCCTTTGTGTGGATTTACATTAAGTCGTGTGAGTTGCTTTATATTTCGGGTATTTACCTTAAGCTGCATGAGTTGCACTTTCAAATTCGGGTATTTACATTAAGTTGTGTGAGTTACTTTCAATTCGACCCTATCTCACATCATCATCTCAAAACCCTAAAATCTTTTGTGCATCTTTGCATTTATTAGCTTTTTAAAAGCGCCCCAAATCTACGCACAAACCACATTGAAAATAGGTCACTTGTGCACACATATCCGGCCTAAAAAGCTAAAAACTCAAAGACTTAGGTGCGTCCAAAGTTGTAATAAAACTTGCAAACTAGGCATACATCGAGTTTTTCAAAAATTGATATTGCAAAGTTTTGTAAAAACAAAGTTTTAAGCGATTAAACTGACACTTGAGCATTAGGTGCCCCCCAATCCCACTATTTTTTGAATGATTTTATGGGGGCAAAATGTCCATCATCAATTTGCAGTTGGCCTCGGTCTCATCCCTCGTACCAATGGTCCCTTAGGAGAGTGGTGGCCTAGAAGTCACACGTCTGAAAGGAATCGAGTATTTCTTGTAATCATGCTCTGTACTATTGATATAGAATGCATTGGGTTGATTTTTATATTCCTTTCTTTGTGGTCTACGGATTTCAACCATTTCGTGTTTTCCTGTCCCCTACCATTTTAGACGTCTAAACTATGGTTTGCCCATTATTGGTTAAGACATGGCCACTCTGGTGAGCAAGGAATGCCCAACTCCTATCATTATCTTTGACAAATATACTTCCTATTACTTAGCCTTTATCAAGACCAACATGTAGCTCGATGGTGAAGTGAGTGATGCCGAACACTTTGCATTAGATTTTTACTAGATGTGTATTCAGTCCTTGAAGTTGTTGAAGTCTACTCTACATACATTATGTCATGTAAGTTGATTTCACGGGCCTCTTTGTTCTTTGGGATGTTATATTCTGTGATTTATGAGGGCCTTTCAATAGTAGATTCACATGTACTTCTCCAGTACGGCTTTTACAACTTGCATAATAACAAGCACGCACGAAAGGATGCGAAATCTCGATTGAAACTTTCCAACAACGAAAAAGTATAAAACAATATTCTTAATCTAAATGCTGAAAGAACCGACTGCTCATCTTTGAAGAAAATTCATCTATATAGTTGTCGTGTATTGAATTACAAAGTTGCATATTTGAAAGCTTTCCCCATGGGGTTGTGAAAGCGGTCTTAGCCTGATCTCGTGGGTTTAGTTTGATTTGGTTATATCCTGAATAGCCATCCATGAATGAAAACATTTCATGATTTGCAGTATTATCGACTATCAAATCAATGTTTGGTAAAGAGAAATTATCTTTGGGCGTGGCTTTATTCAGGTTTCTGAAATCGATGCATATCCGAATTTTTCCACTGGTTTTTTGAACAACAACTATATTGGACAACCAATCAGAATACGCAATGGGTTTTATAAATTCAGCTTTTAACAGATCTTCTAAACCCTCTTTGACTTGTACATGCACATTCGGATGTATCTTCCTAAGCTTTTGTTTTACGGGTTTTGCATCTGAATCTAAGGGAAGACGATGCTCTACAACATTCGGGTCTATACTTGGCATGTCTTCATACGTCCATGCAAACACATCAATGTAGGTTTTCAAAAATGCTATGAATGATGCTCTTTCATGCTCATGCAAACATGCGCCTACCTTAATGAGTTTGGGATTTGAATCACTCCTAAGTTTATCTCTATGAAATCCCCTCCTAGTGATTTCGAAGGTTTTTCAAAATCGAGAATTTTATGAAATTCTGGGAGCTCAGAAGTCCGATCTTCCTCGAGGGAATCCATTTTCGGGCTTTGATCATTCTCAAGAATTCTAAATCCTAGGAAATTTAGACTTGACGTACAGTTTTCACAAACGCCTGGTTTTTGTTTTGGATTTTCTGCAGGTTTTGAAGATTTTGGTCCTCTTATGAAGAGGACTTTCTTTTCAAAATCCTTGGCTTTTTCAAAACCTTTACCAAGAGCTGCTAAATACAGGATTTTGTTTTTGGTATTTTGCAAATTTTCAATTTTTTTGGATTTTTGTAAGGAAAGAACTTTGGGAACTATACAAACAACTCTTTTTTCGAGTTTTTACTCTTTTTCCAATTTTTTTGGTTTTTGGGGTTTTTCAATTTTTTGAATTTCGAGTTTTTCATATGTTTTTGGGTTTTTGATTGAGGGATCTTCCATCATATCTACAAAGGAAAACGCCATGGGTTAGATTCTGAACAAGAGGTCTAAATCGTAGGTTTCTACTTGGGTAGGCTCCAAGGCACCCTTGACCCAGGTGGTCACGGGGGGTGGTTCTGGTGGTATTCTGGGAGTATAGTCGATCTCGTGTCGCCTTTGGTTGGTCTTGGGAAAGATGGGTTCTACGAGACCCTGGTTTTGTGCCCCTAGACTCTTGTAAGGCATATACCCCATGTTCAATAACATGTTCCATGATTTTTTGTTTTTGGAAAAGTTTTCATATAATTCGTGGTCCTGGAACTTGCTATCGTCCATGTTATGCACATAAGGCTTTCTGTCCAGGGGTTTTGGAAATAGTTGACGCTTGGATTTTCTTGGGATGGTTAAGGTTTTGAGTGGGCCAGCTTTGGGCGGCCCCTGGATATACACGACCTTCCTAGGTATCTGAAGTGTGAGCTTTGGCGGCTCGACCATGGTTTGCCCTGGGTTGGCCTCGTAGGCCTGGGAACTTGAAAAACATAGGGAATTCTAGATTCCCTGAAGCTGTGGGTGACTCTCACCTAAGATCACAACTATTTGATTTTCCAAAGGAATTTTGACATACCTATGGAAGGAGGATGGCACAACATGTAGGCTGTGTATCCAAGGCCTTCCCAGTAATAGGTTGTAGTGGGGGTGGGTGTCCAAAACATGAAATACCCCTACGTGAGCTATCCCTCCTGTTTCCATGGGTAGTTCAATGGATCCTAGAGGCCTAGACGCATTCCCATCGTAGCTAGTGATTACGATGGGGCTTGGATTCATGGAAGTCAAGGTGACTCCAATCTGATATGCTATGTGAAGTGGAAGGATGTTGAGCCCTCCTCCTCCGTCAACTAGGCACCTATCCAGAGAGTGGTGATTCAATACCACCTCGATATGTAGGGCATGATTATGGGATTCGTAGGGTCTTTCGAGATCCTCTTCCGAAAACATGATAGGTGTTTTTGTACCTATGGACGCCACTTGGTTAGACAAGGATCCTGGGGTTATGTTCGAACTAACCTTTGCTCTTTCTAGAATTTTCTCTAACACGAGTCTATGCCTAGGCGAGGTTTGTATCAGCTCTAGGATGAACATATTAATGGGAATCTTTGAAAGATGGTTTTCGAAATCATACAAGTTCAAGACGACTTTTCCTTTGTGTACTTTCAGCGGAACTCTAGGAATACATGCTTCTGAAGGGCCAGGCACACTGACCACTTTTTTAACATTTTGCAGATGTGGGGGTTGATAGATCCTTTCGGATCTTGTCACCTCCCCCACGATCAACCTAGGGTTCGCACCTAACATGGCTTTAATTGAATATTTTGGAGCATTTTGAATTTTCAAAACTGGTTTAATTGGGGATGGAGCTCTTGGTGGTCCTCGAATTACTACTTGGGCAGGTTTCCTACGAAGGATGAGTGTAGATGCACAAGTAGAAAAACCAGACTCATATGTACGCGCTAGACTCTTCAAAATTGTGAGAGCACATACCTCTTTGCCTTTCCCACTGGTACTTCCGTGATTGGGGAAGGGTTCTTTGAAAATAGCTTGGGCAGGCTCTGGTTTCTCAGTGACCTGGAGCCGGCCCTCTGCTATCAAGTTCTCGATTTGGTTTAGGAGGGAAAAACACTGCTTGGTATCGTGGCCTTTGAGCCGATGATACTTGCAGAATCGATTCAAAAACCTCCCTTTGGAAGTCCCTCGGGGATTTCAAGGAGTTCAATCATGCCTTAGGCGAGTAGGAGGTCTAGGACCTCCGACACAGGTTGCCCCAGCGGAGTGTACTCCCGTTTTTCAAAGAGTTTTTACATTTTTTTGTCTTTTCTGTTTTCGAAACTCTCAAAATTCTTTGAAGTGCTCGTCAGCCTTGGATCTACCCAGACAGTGGCGACTTTATGGGGTTTTGCCCCTTTGTCCATGGTAGGTAGCCCGTAATTGCCGGGTTTCTCCAAGCGAGTTTTTGAAATTATGCTCCCTTTCCACAAATGGTCGTAAATCCCTTTCTTCAAATTTGTTTCAAAAAGAGATGCTTTTTTAATCAATTTGTGGAAAGTAGAGATTTCATTTTCAACTCAGTTTTAAAATTATCCAGGATGAGCATTATTGCACATCCTTCGGATATGGGTTCTCGCACCTGTCCAAGGAGAGACCTCTATCGAATGATAAATGTATGCACATCTTCGTTCATACCTTGCTTCATATCCCTCAAAGTGTTTAAAGTAGGCGTGACTTCTACGTTATGCGAAAATCTTTGCATAAAACAGTTTGCCAACTCTTCAAAAGTTGTGAACTGGCTCAAATCATAGGAAGCCAACCATTTGGAAGCTGTGCCTTTGAGGGATAAAGGGAACCAATACACCCATTTCATTGAGTCCTTCTTTTTTTTTTGGGCTCGACGAGAGAAAAGTTGCAAGTGAGACCTAGGGTCTCCCATGCCATCATACCGATGAAAATTCGGTATTTCGTTGTCATTGTCTGTTTCATAGTCTAAAGGGAGAAAGTCAGACAAGGCGTATATTGTTTTCTCTTTGTTTTGCCCCTTCAGCAGCTGCTGTAGGGCTTTACGATCCTTGTGAGTGAAGGAGTCGTGGTATTGGTTGCCTTCCATCGTGGAGGTTTCCTTGTGTCTGCGAGTTTTTTCAAACTTCTTTTTGGCCTTCATTGGTTCGCCATGGGATGAACATGAATCGGCTGCTTCAGCCTCTTGGCTAAGAGCAGTGATCTTGGCCTCGTACTCCCTTCTTATCTCTTCCTCTCTTTGTTTTCGAGTTTTTGAAGATTTTCTAGAATGAGAACTTGAGGCGCATGAGGCACGGCTAGACACTTCATTGGAGTCTGAACTCGACATGACTCCGATGCTTTAAAATCCAATTATGAAATGCAAAAAGACAAAGAGTTAAAACACTTTTCTTTGAAAACAAATTTTCAAAAGATCTCTTTGTTTGTATCGATTTTCCTTAAGACCCAGGTTCCACCAGGCGTGCCAAATCTGTAGACACGAAAAATCTTCGACTCCGGGTTCTTAAGCCTGGAGTGAATCTTTTCGCAATCTACGTTCGCTTTTAGGGCGTGCCAGCTAGCTTACTCAAACTAGCGAAGTAAATTTTGAAAATATCTAACTTTTGGGGCGACTGTGGACAAGTGGACTCTTTTCATCGCAGACCTTCTTGCACCGATGCGCAAGGGTTAGTCTGTATGCTTAGGAAAACTCGATTTTGAACAAATACGACCTTTTTGAAAAGTATGAAAGTGTTTGATCAATTGGTTTTTGTCCAATTGCAGATTTTATTCATGGGATCCACAAGTTCCTATGTCTTTGGGTTTTAGCAAATTTTGGCGTGTGATTGTGTGCATCAAGTGCTCGATTTTGACAGATTCTACACGATTTTGCTTAGGATTATTCGATGCAAGTATGCTCCTTATCTCGAGTGTGGCGTATATGCAATGCAACTCACACAACTTGAAGGGAAAACCCGGAATTTAAAGACATAGCAGAAGGGAAATTGCAGAAGGGAAAATATGGCTATATCTTAGATGCGGAAAGAAAATATATAGCTATATCTTAAGAGCGAGAAGGCTCAATGTGAGTGAGTGCTTCAGAAAATGCTCTTTGGTTTTTGTGTATGTTTTGAAATTCGAAATATCAGGTAATTAAATTACTTTTTTTGGCCATTCGACATTTTGAAAATTATATCCAGTTTGATCGGTTTCAGTTTTGATTGAAACAGTGAGTCTGGTTGTGAACCAGACATGTCTACTTAAATGCTTCTCGAACATTTGGTTGCGTGGGCCCTAATCCACGGGAACGCGTGGTTTGATAACGTTCAACAATTGATGCCCTTTTCTCTTCTAGTAAGGTCAGTGCATCGACTACAATCCGATTCGAGGTGTACTTGTGTCCATCACCGTAAAGCTCCTACTCCTACTCCTCACCTTATACCTGACAAATTTTTGGGAGTTAACAATCACAATCGATTCGTGCTCGTAATGTTTCCTTTATTCGTGGCCTCTCACATTTGCATAAACCACCTGTGAATATGTATTCAAAGCATAAACAGAGGTATAATATTCTTTTTCCAATAGAAGCATAGTTTATCCCACCCAAGGTTGTAATCCGTTCAGAAATTTAAAGAGTTTATCTTTCGGTGTCATAGTCTAGATGCCCAACATCTACGTATGATGTTATTTGATATAGTTCTCTATGGATGCAGAGTGTTTGAACGCATCGAGCTTTCTTTTCACAACCTCTGTCCTCGGCCTGATTAGACAACTATAGTAAAGTTCATGGTCTCAAGGTCGCACTCTTTTCTCTTCTAGTAAGTTTAATGATTCAACTACAATCCGATTTGAGACATACTCATGTCCATCACCGTAAAGCTCCTACTCCTCACCTTATACCTGAGAAATTTCGGGAGTTAACAATCACAATCGATTCGTGCTGGTAATGTTTCCTTTATTCGTGGCTCTCACATTTGCATAAACCACCTGTGAATATGTATTCAAAGCATAAACGGAGGCATAATATTCTTTTCCCCAGTGGAAGCATAGTTTATGTCAAGGAGAATGCTAGGATTTTGAACCCCCCATCAATTAGTTCACACATTCAACAAGCGCTTGGGTGCGTGTTGAAACTAAATTGGCAGGCTCTCGTGCACTCTAAGGCTCCTTTTAAAGAGGACTTTCTTACCATGGCGATTGACTGTTGCTTAAGGTTTGAGTTCTCATCTCGAGAGTCATACATCTGTAAGTAAATGAGTGATCTGGGCAGTAATAAAAGGAGGAGGTCGAGAACCTCAAAATTTCTTTTCCCTAAAAAAGAAAAGGAATCATTAAAAGAAAGTCATAATAGAAGGAAAAACACACACACTCTCTCTCTCTCTCTCTGTGTATGTAACATTGCGAGCCAGGAGCGTAAACCATACCGGCAAATCAAACTTCCATGTCTTTAAGGATTGTAATTTAGGCCAATCTGTACGGGTAACTCTAGTCCCTTCTCTATACATTCCCTTTTCACTTAAGGGGTTTACCCTTGGATTTTCAAGGACCTTACCCATGAAGTGGACATTGGACTGCAAACGGATTACTCTTTATGTGGGCAACCCCAAATTAGATGTGTCTGGTTTGCAATCAAGTCGGTAGTTTTGACTAAACCTGAACCGGCCAAAGAACCGGTTTGAGCCATACCCAGAAGTGGAATTACATAACTGACCCCAGTTCAATTCTAGTTCCACCTTTCGTGGAACTAGAAAACGCAGTTCAAATTGTGTTCGCTTTCAATTTCTGTGAGAATTGGAACCAGCACTTTGGAACCACTGGTTTCGGTTTACCTGGACCTAGACATATCTACCCTTAATTGATATTTTTAAATTTGGGGCAATAGTGCTCTTCAATCGAAGATTTCCTCATCTTTAGGCATCCTTCAGCACTACTATGAAGATGCTTAGGAGTTCTATAATGCTCTACTAAGTTCAGTCCTCTTTAACTATCACAAATACGAGAATTACTATAACTGATGTTGGTTGGGTTGCTCTTCAATCCAGAGATACCTCAACTCTTAAGTTGAGGCCAAATTAAAATTTCTAATTCTAGATCCAAAAATTACAAGTCTAAAAATTTGGAGCCTCAATTGAGTGTGTGATCCCAAAATTTGGAACCTAAAAATAAGTCTAAAAATGTTGGGGCCTAAAAAATTGATACCATGATGAGCTTGAGTTGAGGCTTGCCTCGGTTGCATTATTTTTGTTTTGGATTAGCAAGATGGGGTTAGGCAGACCCCAAACAGAGCACAACAGATTTTACATAATGGACAAATAAGGCACCACAAAGTGGATGCCTTCCAACAAAGAAAAATATAAACAGATTGCTTGATCCCTGGTCATAAGGAGGTGAAGATAAGCAAGTCACCTCATGCCTTACAACAAAGAAAAATATACACAGATTGCTTGATCCTTGGTCAAAAGGAGGTGAAGATAAGCAAGTGACTTACTCTATATGCTATAGTACAGTAGCAAGTGATGCATTCTCGTTCAATATCTTCTCTCAATTCTGAATAAGTCGAGACACTATTCAAGAACAATTGGTTTATGGGGGTTTCTTGTTCACTCGCCGCTGATTTAACTGATAAGAGAGAACTAAGAAAACTATCTCACCACTAATTCTGAAATAAATTAGATAAGAGAACACAATTTTGCCTGAAAATGGATGTTGTTTTCTTCATTCAACTAAGAGGTCTATTTAAGCTTGGACAAGGGCCCCAAAGTTGGTCATACACAAATAAATCAAAACACAAGTTTCCACGCAACAATTAGCTCTGGATGTAGGTTCAAAGGGTGGTTAAATGCATCATCCTATTTTTCCAAGCATTGAGAACACAAAAACTGATTTCCTAGACTATTTTCATGTTTCTCATGTATTGGACGAATTCATGTTTTAATTACCCTAGAAAACGCCATCATGAATTAATTCTATAGTTGATAGTTTTTAGCATTTAAGTTTTGTGGTTCCTTGAGAGTGAGGACGTTTTTGAGACTTTCGGCAGTGAGATTCCAACCATTTCCAATGGAGATGCTCTCATTAACATATTTCTGAACTAATTGGAGAATTTAGAATTTTGTCTCGTCATGGACCTTGTGTATGGCCGAGTGGGTTCCGTTGATGAATTTGGACTAATGACAAGGACATCCTGATCTTTAGAGTCTGCCACATAGGGAGTCAGGTCTCCAATATTGAAGGCGGGTGACACTGTATAATGCTTAGGGAGGTCAATAGTGTAGGCATTTTCATTGACCTTAACGAGAACTTTGAAAGGACCATATACTCTTGGCTTTAGTTTGGAAGATCTTTGTTAAGAAAACCGTTCTTTGCGAAGGTGTATCCAAACAAAACCCCCTGGCTGAAACTGAATGGGTTTCTTGTTCTTGCTGGCAACCTCTGTATATTTTGTGGAGTTGACTTCTATATTCTTCTTGATATCTTCATGAAACTTTTGAATATCTTTACTACGTCGCTTTCCTTTCAAGTCTTTTAGATGATCTGTATTGAGATTAAACAAATCTAAAGGAGTGAGAGGGTTGTACCTATATGCAGCTTCAAAGAGAGTTTAGTCATGTAGTGAGATGGGGAGCTCTATTGTACGTGAATTCTACGCATGCTAGCTGTTCGTCCCAAGATTTGTTTTGCTTGGGAAGAATAGTTCATAGCAAGGTTGGGAGAGTGCGGTTGAGGACCTCTGTTTGCCCATCAGTGTTGAACATGAGCTTTGTTCCCAATCTATTTCATAATATCCTCCAGAAGTTACTCAAAAGCTTGGAATCCCAATCAGAGACGATGAATCATGGGATCCCATGCAACCTCACAAATAATTCCTTGAAAGAATAACTCAGCAACGTGTAAAGCATCATCTATTTTATGACAGGCAATAAAATGAGTCATGTGTGAGAAACGATCGACAATAATAAAAACAGAATCCTTCTCTCGCTTGATGCGAGATAAACCAAGAACAAAATCCATGCTACGTGCTTCCCAAGAATGATTTGGGACCGGTAGAGGCCGATATAATCCCTGGTTGGCGTGTTCGGTATTCTTGGCCTTTTTGCAAAGGATGCAACGTTCCAGGATGCGGTGGACATGTTTCCCCATTTCTGGCCAATAGAAGTATTCTTTGAGGATCTCCAACGTTTTCTGTTCTCCAAAGTGGCTGGCAAGTCCTCCATCATGAACTTATTTGATCAAAAGTTCTTGTATGAATCCTTTTGGGATACAAATTCTTTCAAAACGAAAAAAGAATCCATCGTGCATGTAGAAACCTTGTTTGGACTTGTGGGGATGCAATGCAAATTTCGCCAGTTGTGGGTCTTGGGTGTACATTTCCTTGATAAATCCAAGGCCCATGAGTTTGGTGCAAGCCAATGAAACCAGAGTATTCCTCTTGGAAAGAGCATCAACTATAATATTGGTGGTGCCCTTCTTGTATTTAATAGTATAGTGAAACATCTCTAAGAATTCCACCCATTTTGCATGTTTGCTACTCAACTTTCATTGGGCCTCCAAATGTCTAAGAGATGCGTGATCAGTATGTATTACAAACTCTTTTGGAAGGAGATAGTGTTACTAATGTTGGAGGACATGAATCAAAGCATACAACTAGAAGATAATGTTACCAATGTTGGAGGACAACATACAACTCCTTGTCATATGTTGAATATCTCCTTTAAGTTTTTCACTGATAAATGCAATAGGTTTTTCCTCTTGAGTTAGGACGGTACCAATTCCCACACCAAATGCGTCACACTCAACCTCAAAGGCTTTGTTAAAATATGAGAATGCTAGAACTGGTGCGGAACTCAGTTTCTTCTTAATATCTTTGAATCGTACTTGGGCTAAAGGCATCCAGCAAAAATGTTTTTTAGCCCATGGAAACTTCTTACCTCACTCACACTCTTAGGAGTTGGCCATTCTTGATTGCTTTTATTTTCTCTTTATTTACATGCACTCCACTAGAATTAACCACAAATCCTAAGAACACAACATGGTCCTTACAAAATGTGCACTTTTCTAAATTAGCGTACAATTTTTTCTTTTCTAAGCACATGTAAAATAGATCATTATAAATGATGCAAATGCTCATCCAAATTTTTACTATATATAAGAATATCATCAAAATAAACAACCACAAATTTTCCTAGAAACTCTCTCAAAACATGGTTCATCAATCTCATGAAAGTACTGTAGGCATTCATTAATCCAAATGGCATTACTTTCCACTCATACAAGCCATACTTATTTTAAAAGTCGTTTTCCACACATCACCTTCTCTAATCCTAATCCTGATTATATCCACATTTTCAAATCAATCTTAGAGAAATAACAAGAGCTATACAACTCATCTAATAAATCATCTAACCATGGAACGGGATGCCTCGTACTGAGATGGTGTTGTTGTTGATTTCGCACTACAAATGTAAAACATCCTCCAACTTCCATCTTTCTTTGGCACCAATATAACTAGTATAGCACAAGGGCTCAAGCTCTCCTCAACCCATCCCTTGTTCATCAATTTTTCTTTTCGATTTGTAAGTTTAGGAAGAGGACTTTGAAGGAGTTATTTTGGGTTGAGTGGTGCGAAGATGATTTTCTTCCTATCCTTAGTGAAGCTATAGGTGTTTAGGTAACCATCATGAAGGACTCGTCTATAGAACTGCTAGGGACATCCTAGTAATAGGTGGCTAGCTTCCATAGGAATGATATCATAAAGAACAATTTCCTGATAATTTTTTCCTATAAAAAATGGGATTTCCACTTGTTGGGTTACTTGGAGTTATCCAGTATTGTTCAACCACTGAAGTTGGTAGGGTTCAATTGCAGCTTGTTTACCAGTTCTATAGAAGCAACATTAGTACAACTTTCACCATCTGTAATGAGACAACATGCCTTCCCTTTGATTGTACACCGAGTATGGAATATCACATCCCTCTAATCTAGCTTTGAAGGTGGTATAGCACTGAGAATTCTACGAATTACCAATAGTTTTCCTGAATCTGCATATTAAGTATAAGATTCTTCTAACTCTTTTGGCTTAGGTTTTGTCTCATCTTCACTCTCAATGTTATCAAATGCATCCTTTAGGATAATGATTTTTTTGTTAGAATAATGAGAGGCAATATAGCCCTTACCCAAACACTTAAAGCATTTGATATCTCTGGAGCGAGCAGTTGAAGAGCCGTCAACAACATATTTTCCCTTTTCATCAGGGCATGCACCACTTTGTTTGCTTTTGCTGGTTTCCTTAATAGGGCCAAATTTCTTAGGCATAGAGTTGTTCTTGGGATTAGACGATTTTTGCTATCTTTCCACTTTAATTGATAATTTTATGAGATCTTCCAAGAAAATAAACGGTTGTAATTCAACAACATTTATAATAGTCGTGTTAAGTTCTCCAAGAAAATGAGCTATAGTCTGTTCATGTGGCTCCTGCACATTACATCGAATCATTAATGTCTCAAATTCTTTTACATAATCCTCAACATTCATTCATTCCTGCCGTAGACTTTGGAGTTTAAGATATAATTCCTGTTTGTAATATTCTGGAACAAATCGTTTTGCCATTAGGCATTTCATCAACCTCCACCTTCTTCCTCCCCATCCCTCATTCATTGGTCTTTTAGATTCTCCCTCCAAATGTTAGCATAATCTGCAAATTCTATGGTTGCAAGATGACATTTAATTTCCTTGAAGTAGTTAAAATATTCAAATATTTTATCCACCCACTGAACCCATTCTAAGAATTCTTCTAGGGAGCTCGTTCTCTTAAATTGCAGGATTTGAATTTTGGGGTAGTATTCATTTTGATCCCTGCAGTTCATTGTGTGGGATCTGGGGGAGGTGTCATGACTTCTTCCTCGGGTTCCTGGTCATCTGATCATGAATGAGAGCCTCTTGGGTTGGGACAGAGTGGAGTAGCTGGTGATGTACTCAATTGTTCCATGGCCCTGACCAGAAATTGGAGTTGGCCCATCATTTCTTCTTGTTGTCTTTCTAATGCTACAATTGTAGCTTGGTCAAAAGATATGCCTCTTGGGATGTTGGTAGCTTTATTACTGGAATTTTTGTTGGGGGTGTTTTGGTGGTTTGTCATGGTTTGAGAGATAAAAGTTAGGAAGGCTTGAGAGAGCTTACACGTTTTGAAGCAGAATGATGTGTAGTTTGGACTGAACCACCTCTTCAACTAGTAGTAGGCATGATTAACTCAATTGGTTGAAGAGCATCTCAATGAAAGCACCAATGATGTATTCCCGTTTAGCAGCAGCTTCTCTCGATTCTGAACGAGTTGAGATACTATTCATGAACAATTAGTTTATGGAGACTTCTTGTTCACTCGCCATAGATTTAATTGATAAGAGAAAACTAAGAAAATTATCTCAACACTAATTCTGAAATGAATTATATAAGAGAATACAATTTCACCATAAAATGGATGATGTTTTCTTCATTCCACTAAGAGGTCTATTTAAGCTTTGGACAAGGACCCCAAAACTGACCATACAAAAATAAATCAAAACAAAAGTTTCCATGCAACAATTAACTTTGGATGTAGGTTTTAAGGGTGGTTAAATGCATCATTCTATTTTCTCAAGCATTGAGAACACAAAAACTGATTTCCTAGACTATTTCCATGTTTCCCATGTGTTGAACGAATTCATGTTTTAATTATCCTAGAAAACACCATCATGAATTAATTCTATGGTTGACAATTTTCAACATTTAAGTTTTGTGGTTCTTGAAGAGTGATGATGTTTTTGAGAGTTTCAGTAGTAGGATTCCAATAATTTCTATTGGAGATGCTCTCATTAACATATTTATATTTCTAAACTAATTGGACGAATTGAGAATTTTGTCTCATCATGGACCTTGTGTGGGCCCCATTGATGAATTTGGATTGATGCTTAGCTAAATTCTGTGTACAAAAACTCTAAGACATCTAAATATGACTGGATGCTAAGATCCATTGTAACCCAAATTACAATTGCAGAGCACACAAGGGTTGTAACGTGTTGTTTCTAATTCACTGTTGTATCAAAATCAATGTCCTCCTACCAACTGAGTTATTGAGCAATTTTGTTGTTCATGGCAACATACATGTTCTTTTACTACCTTTCCTTGGCATTCTTAGTTGTATCCATCTATCACTAGAATATCTTCATAGCTGAGTATATAATCCTACATTGTTTCATGTTTGGCTTTAACCCCACCCCTGCCTTAATCATTGGGATTTGGATTACGTGCTTCTCTAATACTGGATTTGCTATTCTTGGCAACAAATTCATGGAATACAAGAAGATAGGTTATCTTCTCGGATTCTATGGATATGTTATATGTTGATAAGAATAAAATACATATGTTTTTTTTATTATAAATACTATAGTGAATACGGTAGAAAAACAATAGAACAAAAGCTCAAATAAGAGACCTTCCCTGAAAAATCCTCCTTAGGGTAACTGAATAACAATCTTTCTCCCCTTCCTTCTCCTGTTCTTGGTGAGTGTGACTTCCTTCGGCCCTTCTACTCTCCGCTGTGCAAGTGAAGACTCTAGCGAGGATCCTACACGAGATACAAAATCTACATCAATAATATCAAGGTGAGGTTGATCAGAATCTACAAAACAAGTATGCCATTAATGTTTGAAAAACAAAGAGAAGAGAAAGTATGCCAGTAAATCTTTACGATATAAGGTTTTTCCCATACAAAAAACCAAAAGCAACAAAGGACACGACAAGGATACACCCATTTGTCCTCTATTCACAATTAACAAAGAAGGAGACTCTTGGAAAATAAGAAAGGGAACTTGTCAAAGAAATCGAAAAATCAATCAGAGAAGACGATCGAAGGACAGACGTCATCGTCTCTCCGACCGTCTCTCCCTCTCTCTCCTTCCTTACTCTCTCTCTTCTCTCTCTCCCTCTCTCATGGTTTTCTTCTCTAAACCAAAAACCACCCATGGTTTTCGTCAAAACCACGATGCAAGTGGAAACTTCCTCGGGCATAGGATTGAAAAGTTCATTTTTCCCTCAATCAATCGGTAAAATAAAGAACCGTCATGGGACAAAATTACAAAAAAAGTCAATATATTTTAAAGTTAAAAAATAATTTTGCCCTTAAACGAATGAAAGGACAATTCAGTTCTCTTGGAGTTTATAAAAATTACAAAAAATCAACCTATTGAATTACGCATTTATCCCTAATCAATTTTGAAAATCTCTAAATTTGGCGTAATTTTATTGTTTTGTCATTGGTCTTTTTGGTTAATTAACAAACCAAATAGACGAATAAAATTAACAGTTTACCATTCTAATTTTAGGGCAATTACAGTGGTCGATAATAAAGAGAAAAATTACATATTTGTCCTCAGATTGGTTCTAAAATAACAGAATCAGATTAAGAATATTTCAAAATGATACGTAAGCACGGTTTGAAATTGCTTTTTGGTACTTGGAGTTATTTCCATTTCAATACATGTATATTTTGCAAATTACATTTTGATAATTGGCTATTAGTCGTTTTATTTATTATATGTTATATGTTGAATGTTTTTCTCTTAGAATGGTTTATTTTTATTTTTGCCAAACAATTAAAAATGAATTCTAAAATTTGGGTATCTTAATTGACAAAAACTGAAAAATTAAATGGTCTAAATTTCCAAACATTGAAAAGACGTATACCATTGGCTCTTACACTGGAGGGTGTAGATTATTTAATAAGGAAAACAATTCTTCCTCCCACTCCCAATGCAACAGAATAAGAAAAGCAAATGTATAAAATATTTCGTAAAGATGACACAATATCAAGAACTATAATGGTTACATACATGGAAGATGATGTAATTAGGGTCTTCGAGAAATACGAGACCGTTAAGAAGTTGTTTGACTTAATAACTACTAAATATGATACTATGCCAAGTTATATATCCAACTGTTACTACAAAAATACAACTCATACAAAATGAAATGAGGAGATAATATAGTAGAACATGTGAATTAGATGCTCGTAACAGCTAGAAACTTAGCTATAGCGAAATCAATCATACCTGAAGCTATGTAAATGTCCACTGTGCTAAATAGTCATCCCCCTTCATGGAATATGGTTGTCATTGCCCTTAGATTATGCGATGAATCAAAACTTTTTGGATTACCCCTGAAATTAGCAATTGAACAAGAACACATGAATACAAATAATAAAAAAATACTAATAGACAACCATATTGCATGAAGGCGTGGGTCAAGCTCCAAACCCAACAATAGAAAGAATAAATCAAACAAGAAGTTTGACAAGAATAACAAAAAAGGTGATCAACCTTTTAAGAAATCACAATATACCGCTTCTTGGGTTAAGTGCTTCAACTATAGAAAAATAAGGTATTAAAAGAGGGATTACCGCAACAAAAAGACTAATAGTGAAAACATAAATCAAATAGAGAAGCATGATATAATTTGCGTAGTTTCAGAATGCTTATATATGGACTGCCCAATATCTTATTGGTGGAATAATTCAAGAGCAACAAGACATATTTCAAATAGCAAGGAAGGGGTTATTCACCTAAAGGAATATAAACCAAGTAAACATCGAGTATATATGGGAAATAACACTTTTTAGATACCATTGGGGTTGAGTCATTTAGAATATATATACAAGACATAACAATTATATTAACTGATGTATTAATTATGTCATTTATAAGGCACAATTTAGTTTCGGTCCCTCCCTTAGTTAAAAACCATTTTGAAATAAAATTTGTTCTTTGGACTATTTGACAGTGAACATGAATTGTTCAAACTAAACATAAATAAAAATAATGGTTCTTTTGCTTATATTAATTGTACCTTTAATGTTGATGTGAATGTATGGTATAAATGCCTAAGGCCTATATGTCTAAAAAAGTTAAGGAGATTATCCAACTTTGACTTAATACTTGGATTTGAGGAAAACAATTTTAGTAAGTTTGAAGCCTTTATATAAGAGAAAATGATAAGAAAAATATTTTTCAAGGATATAACTAGGACAACAACCCTATTAAAGATCATTCACATTGATTTATGTGGACTATTTAGAGTAAAATCATATCGAGGTAAGGTTTATTTTATAACCTTTATCGATGATTACTTTATATATGTATATATCTCTTAGCACATAAATCTGAGGCACTTGAGAAATTTAAAGAATATAAGCAGAAAGTTGAGAACCAACTAGATCATACAATAAAAGTCTTAAGATCTAATCAAGGTGGAGAGCTCTATATAAATTTTAGAATACTATAAAAACCTAGGTATTTCAAGATAAAATACAATGCCTAAGACACCTCAACAAAATCATATAATAGAAATATATAATAAGACCTTATTGGATATGACAAGGTCTATGTTAATAGATGCTTCTCTACTAAAGATATTTTGGTGAGAAGTAGTAAGTGAAACCATATATATACTAAATAAAGTACCTTGTAAGGTTGTATTCTTTACCCCATATGAGATGAGGTTTGTAAGAAAACCAAATCTAGGTCATCTTAGGAGGTGGGGATCTATCACACATGTGAAAATCATTGATCAGTGTAGGGATATGCTAGATAGTATGCCCTTGAGATATGTATTCATTGAATATTCTAAAGGTTTTAAAGGATACCAATTTTATCACAAGGACCATAGATTAATAGAAAGCATAAATGTTGAATTCTTAAGGAGACTAAGAATGACATCCTTGAGAATGATGATGAATGTATTGGTGATCTAGTAGATCTAGATCCATCATTTGAACCTATAGATAATGTTGATCTTCTTGAAGAAACCGAAACATTAAGTGGATATAAAAGACCTAGGGTTACATCGTCCTACTTAAAGAATTATCACAGTACCTTGTAGAGGAAGTATGTAATTTGTTATATTTAGATAAGTTGACTGATAACTTAACATAATAGTAGACTATTGACTCATTTGAATCAATAGACTGGGAAAAAGTCATTGATGAGGAAATTGAATTCATTGAAAAAAACTAAGTTTGAGAATTAGTTGATTTGTCGAAAGGAAGGAAAGTCATACGATATTAATGGGTTCTAAAAAATATATAAAGTTTATGGATCTATCAACAAGTTTAAGGAGAGGTTAGGTATAAAGGGATTCTTGCAAAATAAATGAATAGATTATATTAAGACATATTCTCCTATTGCAAAATTTGCATTCATAAGGATAATTATGATAATTTCAGCATATTATGATTTGGATTTACATCAGTTAGATATAAAACTATTTTTTTAAATAAAGACCTAGATGAAGTCATATATATGCAATAGCTAAAAGGATACATTGTTAAATACCAAGAGGATAAAATATATAGGTTGAAAAATCCCTATATTGCTTGAAACAGTTATCTCGTCAATACTATTTGACTTTTCAAAATGTCATTATTGAACTTAGGTTTGTTACTAATAAACTTGATCACTATGTATATATTTAGAATAGTGGGAGTCACTTTGTTATTCTATCGTTATTCTAGTGGGAGTCACTTTGTTATTCTATCGTTAAAAGACTTGAAATTGTGTTTTTAAGCACATAAGCTAAAAGTGGGATACTCAATGCTAACTTGATGGGAGCAAAGATGACAACAAATCAATCTCTAGACAAATATTTTTATTTGAAATTGGAGTTGTTTCTTGGGTTTGCAAGAAACAACTTCAAATGAGCCATGTTGTTTGTTGTATGACTGCAATGAGTGTCATTTGGATAAACCGCTTCATACGTAATTTGAAGTTGGATATAGCCAACGAGCCAATTATCATTTATTGTGATATCAATACAATAATTACTCTGATTAAGAATGAAGTTGATAGCTCCCAAAGTAAGCATATAATGGTTAAGTTCCACTATATTCATAATATGGTTAAAAGAAATGAGATATCTATATCATATATGCCAACTAATGATATGTTGGCAGACCCCTTGACCAATAACAAAGGATCTTTTCTCAAAGCATGTTATAAATATGGGTTTGAGATTTGTTTAAAGTATATTAAATTATACTATGATAATTGTTGTGTATTTCTGTATATGAAAAACCACACAACATGTATCGATTGCAATTACACTTACAATCATTGCAAGCACAACTTAGGAAAACCCACATAAAGTGGGAGGTAAAATCAGTGTATTATAAAGCTTGGCTCAAATGACTAAGTGAGAGATATAATGTCAGATTTGGCTATTCTCGGCAACAAATCTATGAAATATGGAAAGACAGGCCATCTTCCATATTTCATGAATACGTTATATGTGGATAAGAATAAAATGCGTATATTACAGATAGGAATAAAGGCTTATAATGAAAAGCCTAGAACGGGAAATACAGGAAAGACAAAGCCAGATTTAATGGAAGTTTTTCATTATAAATATTGTAGTGAATAAAGTAGAAAAACAACAAAACAAAAGTATGAATAAGAGAGTTTTCTTGGAAAATCCATTGAGGATAACCGTATAACAATATTTCTCCCCTTCCTTCTCCTATTCTTGGTGAGTGTTTCTTTGGCCCTACCACTCTCCGTTGCACGACCGAGGACTTCGACGAGGATCCTCCACGAGATACAAAATCTCCATCAGCTTCACTATGAATTTGAGACAATATAATTCTTTCTATGGAGTTTATGAAGGTCCAAGATTAGCTTATGAAGACGGGCTTGTGTTTTTTATCCTTGAATAATATATATGTATATATATGTATATATTGGTTACAAGATGAGGCCGAAGCCTAACACACACCCACACCCATGCATGCACCCCCTGGGAGTTGAACTCTCATTAGCAACAATGGTGCTAGAGTGCCCCTGTTAAGTATATTTTGATTTCACAACATGGGAAACTTGGGCTGGAAAAGAGACATCACACCCAATAAAATCTAATAATGCTGATTTCTTAGTGTTCGTAATAGTGGTTGATGAATGTCCAAAAGCGGCAAGTCATATCAAATCTAGGGATCTTGATGTAGAAAAGTTTTGGTTATACTAAATCTTTGGTCCATTATTACTGCCAGAAAAAGGAAAAGAATAATGTGAATATGCTTACTGCTAGAAATTTTGGATTGAAGGTTGCTGCATCTACACATCGCCGTTTCTCGAAACAGACCAGAATCAAGCTGGTTCTGGTTCCGGTGTGAGTCCTAAACTAACTGAAATCGGACACAATATTTAAAAATTTGAAAATTTCAAAAAGAAAAATGTTGAACTGGTGGTTTGGAACCATTATTTTCTGTCCTGGGCCTTGTTCCAGAAGGTAGAACTGGAATCAATCTGAGTAGTACGATGTTCCAGGTCCAGTTTGATCAGTTTCAGTTCTAGCCGGTTCCTGTTTTCTTGTGTTTGTCATTTATAAGAGAGAGACTGACAACTCAAACACATACATAAAGTGAAGGAAACTCATGTATGGATTATATTGCAAATCTAGCTTAAATCATGATCTTGATTGACTGCTATACAACCATTTTGTTGGCTGTTGATGTGGTTCGGGTTACTTTTCTGTTAGTCGATTAATTTTGCATGTTTTGCCTCAAAGTCACTTTCTCATGTTAGCTAGGTGTTTGTTGTAAAAGCTTTTCAAAGACTGAAATATGCATTTGCAGTTCATTAGCTGGTGGATTAGCCGGAGAAGCCCACAGACAATTTCTGTTAACCATGGGGAACCTTAGCTATGGCTCTCGAAGTTCTCGAGTTCGATACATCGGGGGGTGCATGCCTAACCATAGCGTGTTTATAAAAAGAATTATGCATAGCAGGTTAAACACATCCCTATTTATTTTGCTTTGCGTATGCATTTGTTTATGGCAGTATATGCTAACTTGGTCAAGCGTTAAAGACAATCATAATTAAATATTGAAATTACCTATGCATATATTGGCAGTAATTATTTTATGGTTAGATAAAAAGAAGTTTTGGCATATGCGCATGCATTTGCTTATGACACTATATACCAACTTGATCAAGTGTTAAAGACAGCCATATTTAAATGTTGAAATTACCTATGCATATGTTGGCAGTCACTATTTTATGATTAGAACAAAGGATGTTTAGAACTTCATATTTAAGTTCTTCTATCCAAAAGGATAACTTATAAAAAAGGTTCTTTCATGAACTCTGTTTTCAAACCAAAGTCTAATTTAAGTTCACGACCCTTTAGATGATCCGTATCTGCATAAGAGAGCACCCTGAGAGAGGGCCTTGGCAGCTAGCTAGTATGGATGGTGTGGGGTTTAACTCCTCAACTGTTGGAGGCTAACCCAACATCTCAGGGATTGAGGGTCTTCGCCGGTGGCATCTCTACGTTGAACCAAGCTGGCGCATCCACCCTATCCAAAATTTAGAAAATTAATGAAAGAGGTAAATAATTCAAACTCAAATCCATGAACTATGATACAAACCTAGAGAAAACCCAACAAGACTGATCTCTTTGTCTTAGAGAAGCACCATTATCGTGTCCCTCCCGTTAAGAAGACATAATCACGTCCTGTCTTGTATGGAGACGCGGTGATACCATATTTATTCTCTTATGGGGCTGCGACAAGAAAATTCAGTGGACGACTTTGCCTCGTTTCTCTCTCTTATTGGGTCCCGACATACTGCCATCTTTCTTTTATAGAGATGCGGCAAAGCCGTGTCTTTATCTTCCATTTTGGCAACTGAAAATGGAGGAGAACATATTTTCGTATATACTTTTGGTAGAATCGATGAGGAATATTTACAATACCTATTCTTTTAACGTCAAATCAATCATCCAACCTCAAATATTGTGAAATTTCTTTTTCTTTTCTCTTTTTTTGATTAGGCGACTAACTTTGTTAATTATTCGAGACTCATTGGTTTGTTGGTTCTTAGATTCAGATATTTTTCAAATGTTGAATATAGAAGTGTATGAAATGTGTGAAAAAGAAACTTCGAACGGTTGCTAAAAGCAACTTCGAAGGATGAATTGTCCAGTAAGAGTGTGTGTTTACAGGAGAGAGAGAGAGAGAGAAGGTACGAATGGCATTGGGGATATTTGTAAGTACTTTTGAAAAGAGGAGTATGTGAATAATAAAAGAGGTGTGGCAATAACAATTATGACATGTTTTGAGCTTATTCACCAAACTTTGTTAAACTTTCTCCATCCTCCACCCTAACCTTAAAAGGCTACACTCAAGGCCCCACGAGAGTTCTTTTAAATTCCACCACGAAAGGAGGAACCGTAATGAAACCAGGGATCTCCAATTCGGTTAATTCCAACAGCTTCTAGCTCGGTTCGGTTCTGGCACCAAACTAGACATGTCAAATCCAAACATTCTCTCTCTCGCACAAAAAAGAGTGCATAAAGAAGACTTAGATGTTAACAAAGAGTGAAAGTAGAAAAACGGCGGGCACGAATACTCAGCCATTACATATCGATACCGAAATCTTTGAAATAGGAGGCATCATGAAGTGAAAGTGACTTGTGCACACAGCAAACCTTTAAAATCTTGAAATCATTTCAAACGTTTATTACTAGTCAGCGGCTAGGTAAACGAGTCAGATGAATCAAACGGCCTTTGTTCATTGCTAGGCTCATTCTCTTTAAGTAAATTACCGGTGCTAGTTACCAACTAAAGAGTCTCTGTTCAAATATCTTCATGATATGCGCAACATCCTTTCATGAGGTGAACCAAACCAAGTTGAAACATAGGTTGCTCGTGTTCAGATCATCTAAGTTGCCCGTATTCAAATTTCTACTTAAGTTTGGCATTGTCCCAATGATCTAACAATCTGAACATGACCAACATGGTAAGCTCGTCAACAAGCCATGTGCATGGTTCGTTCAACTTGTTTACGAACCCTAAGAGGCAGTCGATGTTTGAGTTCTGTGTGTTTGATTGTGTCAGCCAGGTGATGTTAGGCCATGTAAGATGTTTGAATCAAGGGACTTTGCGATCAAATCAAATCTGTTGGTCCATTATCAATGGGTTTCCTTCAATAGGCAGAACAACAGAGAGTAGGAACTCTGGTCTTTTCTGTTTTTGGCCTTGTAACGCCACCGTAATGTAGCGTTCCGGACATTTGATGCTTCGAATCTTTTATGTTCTATAATTCAAACAGGACAAAACAGAGAGTAGGAACTATCGTGTTTTTGTTTCTCGCGCTGTAATGCACCGGACGGTTAGCGTTCGGGACATCTAATAATACAATCTTTTCTGTTCCGTAATTCAAACTGGACAAGAAGATCCTCCAAGTAGGGATTTCAGTCTGACCGACTTAAATCCGTGTGGGTCAGATTAAATTCGAGATCCAGCTTCCGAGAGAAGTCGACCTGGCGGTGCGGGAGCCCCATTCCAGCTCGGATCACTATTAGAGTCGACCGCGTCCGATCAGATCCATAACCAAATCATACCGGGTCGGATCTTGCAAAGATCATTCGACTGTGGCACGTTGAGGAAGATTCTGAGATACGCCCTCTCTCTCTCTCTCTCCAACTACGCCGGGAAATTGATCCACATTGATTGCGATCCCACGGGCGACTTGTGATTGTATCCATCGGAACCTTTTAGCTAAGCTCTCTCTCTGTAGAACGATTAGTTTTCGTTTGGCATCTTCTCCGTTTTGATCCAACAAAAAGGGTGTTCTTCTTCTTCTTCTTCTACATTGACAAAATCATGTCAATGCGTAGGAGAACTCTCCTCAAAGTCATTGTCCTTGGTGACAGCGGGTAAACCCTTTTTCCTGTTTCCTCTTTTCTGGGTATTTGATTTGTTTCTGTTCTTTTGCTTAAGGGAAGGATTGTGGCTTTTTTAGTACGTTTCTGCTTTTTGTTGATGATAAACGAGAATTAACTTGGTCATTCCTTTTTCACTAGTCTTTAATTTTCTGTATTAAATTTTGATGGGAGTCCCAGGATGCGGATTGTGCTGAGAGCAATTGATTTGAATGTAGTTTACTTTTGTATTTTGTCGAGAAGTGTAAGCTTATATGTGGAGTCAATCAGCAACAAATAAAAGTAGCCTGAGTTTGGTGGATACTTAGCTATTGTGGGTTTACTGGGGTGCGTCATTAATTATTGTGGCTCACTGGACGGACTTAGCAGTTGTATGTACCACGTGACATGCATGACCTAACTACCGTTCAAAGTTCAGTTTATTCATGGCCTTAAAATTTTGCATTGCTTTGCCTTTTAGTCGCTATAGCTTCTCCCAGGTCGTGGTTGTGCAACTTTGTTCTGTATATTTGTGATGGATTTGGAATGTGTACTTAATTTTTTGGTAGATATGTCCACAAGAAATTTATCCAGCAATATAAAGCAACAATTGGTGCTGACTTTGTTACGAAGGAACTTCAGATTGACGATAGGCTTGTGACTCTGCAAGTGAGTGGTTTGGTTTGTTCTTTCCATGATTTTATTTTATTTTATGCATATATTTTACATTGATTGTGTTTTTTTTCTTCGGGGAAAGAGTATGGATAAGTTGGGGAAATAATATTGTATTATACAAATCAATTTTCTATGTTATCCAATTAATTTGGATAATCTGATTAATAATGCACCCTTGGCAAGAACCACTAGAGATCTTATATGTTTCTTCTGGAGTTTTGACTTTCCAACTTTTTCTGAATATGTTGCAGATATGGGACACTGCAGGACAAGAAAGATTTCAAAGTCTTGGAGTTGCATTTTATAGAGGGGCAGATTGTTGTGTTCTGGTTTATGATGTAAATGTGTTGAGATCATTCGACAATCTTGATAACTGGCACAAGGAATTTCTTAATCAGGTATGGTTTATATTTTCTTTGAGAACTCGTAAAACAGTAGTAAATGGAACTCATTTCTCAATCTTTGATGTGGGGCGTTGTCAACTTCCGGTCAGATGCATTTGCTTGCATGAAGAAAGTAAAAGGACTTCATGTATCAAATGACTTGGGTTGCATAGTCAAATTTTGGGGTGTAATAAGGATTTGTTGCTTTACGAATGATACTTATTTCGTCAGTGAAGTTTCTGCTTTCTTAGGTTAAATCCTGAAGTATGTAGAAAATAGAAGATGTCAAGTCCCCTACATGCTTTTGCGAGGATACATGTGTGATGTTAAACATATTGACGTTTCTGGGTGAAGCCTTACGATATGATCTACAGAATTTGTATGATGAAAACAGTTTGGGGCTTCCATTGCTGGCTCCATAATGTAAGAAAATTTTGTTTTTGAGCACGAAGGAGTTCATCATCGGCTAGCTCTATATCTATGGTATTGCCCTCTGCCCAGTTTGCTTAGAGTTAATATTTTCAGCTTCTTTTGATAGGGATGTCTGGGATAAATCATGCATTAGATTGGCTTATGCTGTCCATTTTACTTCGCAGACTCACTGTTAGCAGGCCCATTTCTGGCTGAATATCATTCAGCTCCTCCCTTTGACTATATAAATTAAGTTATATATAATATAGTTCATATGTGGTTTCTTCATAACTAATTATATACCCCTCTGCATCCCGTACTCACAATTATTTGAGTTTGCCATGTCCAACACCTTCTCTATTGAATGAAGTCCTATCTAATGAATTTGATTTATTCTCATCAAGTTGGTGAAGCTTGCAGTTGAATTACGGATAATATAGTAGTAGCTTCAGCAAAATGTTAGCCTCCTGACTGCGGTTTCTTTCTGTAGTTTTAACTTTTATCTACTTGATCAAGCTGTATATTGTACAATATTGTGCCTGATACTGTCAGAACAACCTGCCCTTTCCCTCCCTATACTGATATAACCTCTCCAGCATAAATGTTGCTCAGGTTACCATGTGTGTATACATACACATCAGTTAACCACATGTATAGCCACCAATGTGCCGGAGGTGTACTTGCTCATTCTTGTTCATGGTGAGATGGTCATTATTATGGGTTTGAAACTTGCATGTAGATTGTTACCTTGAATTTCATATAAGAGAATATCAATGTTCTAATTAGCGTATCGATGCCTGTATCGTAGAGGGCACCGATATGCGATAATCGTGCTGTATCATACGATACGGTATGATACAACACATTAAATCTAGAATAATAAAGAAAAAATCATAAAAAAATAAAAATTTAAAAAATAAAAATAAAAATATAGAAGGTAACAAATTGTTAGAAAACACAATCAGAATCCAATTAATAAGCAGCTAAACATTAGCATGGCAATGACATTTTCACAATCAATAACAATAATACCAATAGGCTACAACATTAAGAAAGTTAAACTTAAAGTTAATAATACCAATAGGCTTCTCAAAGTTTACAACGTTAAGATTACAATTTACATAACACAAAGTTATAAATTCCAAGAGTTTAATTTCAATGTTTCATTCCACAAAACATGGATCATAATCACCGAATGTATCATAAGCAGTGTTGTTTGATGTGTATCGTATCGTGTATCATTTGGTCCACGATACGGGTGTATCGTATTGTACTTTAATATTAAAAAAATAGTAAAAATAAAAAAATAAAATAAAAATAAAAGTTTTGATAATTACAAAGAATTCATATAATGCAAAGTTTAGTACATATTGATCATTCACCATTGAACAATTGAAAAGAAATTACATATTTTGAAGCAAAAAATGAAATACATTTCTGATTTACATTTACATATTGTAATCAGGATCATCAACTAAATAATCTTTATCTTCTCCTTGCTGAAGATCCTCACCACCTTCTGCTTCAAAATCAAAATCTTCGTCTCCTTGATAATGTTGTTGTACTCCTTCCAAATTAATCCATGCAATGTATTGTTCAGTTAGGAGGGCATTTTCTTCGTTATCTTCCATAATCCAGTCTTCTAATATATCAAAATTATCCAAACTTATTGGATCAAATTGACTTTCTTCTCTATTTACCTTTTTTAATTGCCTACAAGAAAAAAGATAAGTAATTAGTAAATAACATTAACTATTGAAGTCAAACAATATATTGAATTAAATTTTAAGTACTAAACTACTAACTAATACAAGATTACCTTTCGCGAAGCCGCATGTTACAACGAATGAAAACTAAGTCATTCAGTCTCTTATGTTCCAACCTGTTGCGCTTTTTTGTATGGATGTGTTCAAAGACACTCCAATTCCTTTCACAACCCGTTGCACTAAAGGTTTGGCTCAGAACTCTTACTGCAAAATCCCTAAGGTTTGGGCAATTACTTCCAAACCTATTCCATCAAACATATGTAGAAAAAGGCAAACATTAAAGACTTAATCCTCAATAATATAAGATTTAAGAAACTTAAATACGAAGATAAACAATTTGCCTCGGCACATATTAGTGCAGTTGCGCATATTAGGAGGCTTGCACGGACATCGTAGAACACTTTTTTGGGAGCCTTGAACACTAAGGAGGGGGAGAACCACCAGAAGATATATTGAACCGCTATGAAAAAACCACAGAAATCTGCAAAAATACGGGTTTCTATTCGACCAGGGACCCTTTATATGGGTCCCTGGGCGTATCACCCGTATCGTACGATATGGTGCGATACGGATAACACTGATCATAAGCATTATAATCAAGGTCGCCATTATCATCATCATCATCGCCACCATCTCCCTCCTCTTCCTCCATAATGGGGTCCTCCAATATAATGCCTTTCGCATCGTCATCTTCAATCTCTGCTTCTGCCTCTATTGTGTTGTTGTTTGCATCCTCTAAAATGATGGGGGCTCTTCTTCTTCAAGTCAATCATCAAGAATATCAATATTTTCGTATCTAAGTGTGTCATATGGCACCTTCCTTGCTCTTCTTTGCATCTCTTTGCATTTGTTTATAAAGAAAGTAAAGAATATAATATAGTTAGAAGTTAGAAAATCATTAGGAGTAAGAAACGCATAACCTTCTTTAACTTTTTACCTTTGCCAAATCACGAAGACGAGCATGCACAAAGAAACTCCAATTTCTTTTGCATCTACTCAAACTAAATCTTTGGCATAATATTCGTTGAGCAAACCTCGACAAGTTCGGTGTATCTACACGAAAGTGAGCCCACTATTCATCTAAAATAAAACATAATAAACGAAAGGATTAAGTCTTAAGAAGCAATACAAGTTATAAGAATGAAGAAGTAATAATAATTTATCAAAAAAACAAATCATACATGGTCGCATCTAAGAGCAGAGTTTATTGCAATTGGCCTTTCAAAATCTCCAATACTATCTATATACTTATATAGCTCTAAATGAATGTTGCAGTGAGTAGATGAATTTTGTACAAGGTCAGTTAAGAAAATATGCAACAACATGCAAATCATTATGCATTTATAAGTTCTAGCATGTATGAATTATCTTCCAAACCTTCTTTAAAGTGATCGATTGTGGTAAAGGTTTACTTGTATTTCCTATTTGGCCTTATCCATAGCATTATATATATAAAGGCATAGCAGACCTACCATTCTCGCTATCTTGACTAAAGGCACAATCATCCTAATATTTCTTCCAAAAATTAGTATTAAAAATAAGATCTACTACACTAATCCCCTCTCTCTTTCTCAACAAACTTATAGAGTCTCATTCATTAGATGCAAACATCTTTTTCAATGCATTTTTTTTTTGTATGACAAGATTTTGAACAATAATAACCTTCGTAGTAAATTTTGTCAATGAAGGCCTAATAAAGTCCCTTCTACCAATGTAGATTCTCATCAAATGCAATACATATGAGTGATTATAAATAAATTTTATGACATTTCTGCATGCATCAATTGGCTCTTAATTTCATCCCTTACTTAAATCCTCAAGCATTAAGCCTATGCAATGTGCAATACATAGAATCCACACTAAGGATGGATGGTTCGACTATTTCAAAAATAGGAAGCAAATTATATGTAGTTTTATCAATATGGGATAGTTCACAGGACTTCAAAAATAGTTCCCTTTGGATAGTAGATCAAGAAGTTCATGAATGATCTATGATGACCATCGGTTCAACCATCATCCATAATAGAATAACCAATAACCTTCTACAACTCTATAAATTCAGAACTCCATTTATAAACAATATCAACTCATTTTTGTAGAATTTACTCTCAAAGCATGGACCTTATAACCTTATCCTACACTAGTAATAGCATGTGCCATGCCTTAAAGAAAAATTGATCTTACACTAGTAATAGCATGTATCATGCATGAAAGAAAAATGAATTTATAACATTAAAAGAGAGTCAATTTTCATAAATAACTCTATACACTTCAAATCTACTTTCTCAATTACCTCCTTTGAAGCCATAGCTGATATAATACCTTGTTGAGCTTCAAAAGTCGTACGTTGGGAAAAAAGTGAATATATTCCAAAACCTCTAGCACTTTCTCTAGCACTCCTCGAGCGAACAGGAGCTCTTGTAGTGGAACAAGAACCAACTCCACTGCGCCACCAGAATCTATACTCTTTCCTTTATTTGCCTTCTCCTAGTCTTCTGTTTCTCTTCCTCTACGACCATACTATGAATTTCTTCACCATATATCTCTTGAGAAACATTTTGAGATATCCCAATTGTCTATTTTTTCTCTCTTTTTATCGTAATCATTTTCTTTCCTTCGTAGCTTTCAAAACTTGTTGAATTTCATACTTTACACTTTCAGGCACTCGATGACAAGGACTTGCTTCCTTTTTGGTTCCCGAAAGATGGTGTTTCATGTGAGAAATATCTCCATGCTTCACCGTGTTACAGAACATGTACCTATTCACAAGCCTATTGCACACTGGATCGACCCGTTTGAATGTCATCAAGCCAAGTAGAGATAAACTACAACAACTAAAAGGCTTAATGAAGGTGAGAAATGTCAGAATCTATGAAAATTCTAAATTTTCAAATGAAAAATCAGGTTAGAAAGGATTAGGGATAGAAGTGAGGGAGCATGTCACAAATTTGACAAAAACCTTATGGATTTTCATTGGTTTGAGAGCAAAAACGTGTGATTTTTCCACGAAATCGAGTAAATAGAAGATAGGGAAACCGTTTGAGAGCAAAGACAGGAGTAGGAAAGGGTTTGGGAGCAGGCAGAATACCAGAAACCCCCCAAGTTTCTTCAATTTTATATTTTGAGACCTAACATCGACTTGTACGATACATCATAGGGCACAATACGATACTTGTGCTCTATCGTGCTTGTCTATGATATATGATAAACTCATTGTAGTAGATAGTCAATCATGAAACTTCTGCAATTGGACACCAATCTGGCTTTCTAAGTTGGTTCACCTGTGTAGCTCAAGGCATTTCATTTCTCTACTCTTGATCTATTTGTTCCTGAAAGTTGAAACACAAAAGTTGTAGTTTATCATCTAGTGCGTCGTGAGTGTTTGTGTTCTGCGGTGCCATTAAATATTTAATCTGTTTCTCTTTGACTTTTGTCACTCATCTGACTTTTATTAGTTGTATTGAAGTGATTGTGTGGTACTGTTTTGTGTTTACAAAGTCACAGGTTCTTTTGTATTTACAAAGTCAAATTGTCTTGTAGCAGAAATCTGCAAGTTATGCTAGGTTTTACATTCACAAGTTTTCCTTGTAGGCTACACTAGGAACTAGATTGTTATCAGCTTTCTAGAAATGAATGGGCATGGTCGTATTGCAGGCAAGCCCCACTGACCCCCAGACGTTTCCATTTATCTTACTTGGGAATAAGGTTGACATAGATGAGGGAAAGAGCAGAGTGGTAAGTTCTTAATTATGTAATTTATGTTGCCGTGATGTACTGCTGATTTACCAGCTCAAATATAACAGGTATCTGAAAGAAAAGCTAAGGATTGGTGTGCCACAAAGGGGAATATACCCTACTTTGAAACATCTGCAAAGGAGGACATCAATGTAGATGCTGCCTTCTTCTGTATAGCAAAGAATGCGCTTGCAAGTGACCATGCACAAAACATGTAAGTAGGTTTTTGTTTTCTATCAATCTCATTCCTTTGCTGATTATGTTTTGGCTTTCATCAGCATCGTAGCTGTTAATGGTATCGTATAAACTTTCTTTGTTTTGCGATTTGGCTTATGCATGTCTCTCTTGAAACCATCATTTGTAATTTAGATAGCATACTGTCATATCTGCTTCCTTTGCTGGAAAATGTGTAGAATGGATTATTCCAAATTGTATGGATGACTGACCAAGTCATAGGAGAACTTTTTCTGGATGATCCTTGTGTAGGTCATTTAGGAAAGTTTCTTAGTTTTGCGAGTTGATCCTCTCATTTTGTGTTCAAAATAGGATCCTTTATTGTTCAGGAGTCAAATTTTGTTCAGTTACTGTTTTTACATTGGATGATCTCGTGCACCTCCAGCTGGTTCATGGATATTTCCTATGCTAGTTATGATCAGTCCATTCACATGCGAGTTTTTGATGTCACTCATCGTTACTTCACCTATGAAGCCATCGAGTTTTTGGCTTGGAGACCTGAACTTTACCGTGGCTTCTAGTTTATATTTGATATAAACATTACATTCACATAGAAAGGGTTCACGAGTCCCCTGATCTGAGAGATATCAGCTCTTGACATATTTTCTTGTTTAATGCATTTTTAGAAGTATTTGCATAAATTCCAATTTTAACGTTTATTCATTCTGGCTTCTTGTGATTTTGGTGGATCTGATCGATGTAATTGTGTGACTGTGACTTAGCTGCTGTTTTTCTTTCATGAAGAGGTGCATGTCGCTGTCATGTGAAAATAGTCGTGGATTCATCAGATACTTCGGAGTCTCATTAGATACCTATTACAATATTCTTATAATTGATGTAGATATTCTTCTTATACGTTCCATAAGAGTCTGCCAGTTTCTTTCACCAAAATTTCGTTCTCTATTAGCAACCTAGCTACTCTTGCAGATGGCCTAGCTTAGATGACATGATCATTTTGATAGTGAATTGATTTGCTTTTGGTGACTCGTTTAATTTATTGCGTCTGGGTATGTGTCCTGCTGCACGTACTATAGTAAAAGATTGAAGGATTCTGAATCATGAACAGTCCTCACATCTTAGTGTTGTTTTCATGGTTTTTAATTCTAGAGATGGACTTAGCAATGTTTCCTGACTCTTTATTTTCCTATATAGTTACTTCCAAAGTGTGCCGAGACCCGTTGCTGAACCGGAGCCCAGAAGCGGAGGCTGTGCATGTTGAGCAGATTTCATGGGTGCAGATAATTCATCTGATCTGATCCCAGAAGCACGACCCTGTTGCTTCACCTGTCTTCCTTTTCTTCTTGCCTCTTTGTTTTGCGAATGTACACTATGGTCTCAAGTTGAGCAGATTTCATGGAAGTGGGTGCAGATAATTCATCTGATCTGATCCCAGAAGCACGACCCTGTTGCTTCACCTGTCTTCCTTTTCTTCTTGCCTCTTTGTTTTGCGAATGTACACTATGGTCTCAAGTTGGTGCTGAGAGCTTAGTGCTTTTACCAAGGGAGAAGCGCAGCATCTATTCTCATGGTTTGCATTCTTGAAGATTCAAAGATACTGGTAGATGATATGTTTGTTTAATTTGCTTGTTTCTGACGGCACATAATGATTTAAGAAAGCATGTCAAATTCTTTCTCCCAAACACGATGCAGATTTCCGTTCCGAGCCCAGTGGATTACGGAAGAATCAGCTAAGCCCACCAATCTTGCTTGTACGGTGGAAAGAGGTGGTTTATTCAAATGTGCGACTTGTGGGACTCTATCAATGGTATACCCAACAAAAGATTCATCCTGGATGTATAAATATGTGAAGGCGCCCCCACCCCTCCATAGGAACTAAAAATAACGTTTTTTGGGGATACCTCCATCTTGACAATCAATAATCAACTTAACCAACCAAATTTGCCTGTGCAGAAGAAATTGTCTATATTAGTTGGACAAATGTATTGGCGATTATAGTGCTAAATGGCACAGATGTTTCTGTTTGCTTTGTTTTTATCTAGAATAAAACAAGACGAATATGTTAAGGTGGTCTGGACATTTGGCAAACATATGAAATCTAATTAAGTCGGGATTTAAATTTTGAAGTTCGTGGATTCCCGTGGGATACTGGATTAGCTTTTACTCGATGCTATTCTGAGTCTCTTTGTTCAATGATTCAATTTAACCGATGTTAACCTTATTGACTTGCATTATTTAATGAACGTACAGTGTCCACCGGTGCGTATATCTACTAAGACTTACATGCATCGGATCCAGCTTATTTAGCAAGATAAGTTCCCTTTTGTGTCATTAAAGTTTTGCTGTGATGTGTGAACTGGGTCAAATCTGGATCGTGTCAAGACTGGATCCACCCACAATCTGGGAAGAAAATGAAGAGATTCAGTGATGGTGGGTGTAAGCTCCTGACCACCAAACCTTATCGCCGCCTTGTGCCACCCCTAAGCACGACCCTGCAACCCCAATCTGCAAGTTACAAGAGATGAATTTCAGACTCGATGATGGAACCCCTCCTGATATCCTTGTTAAATCAATTCATTGATCGTGAACCCGTAGGATTTCACCGATTGTGCCTTGTGGTATGCTCGCCCCGAGTACAAAACTCACCAGCTTCATCTTGTGAGTTGAGCCTCAGCTAATGCTGCGATCGTGGGACTTTCAGAACTTGAAACATACTCGCTCCAAGGTAGGGTATAGGATATGAAACACAAGAACCAGATCTCCAGAGGACGAACTTAGTTAAATGAAGGAGAGGGCCATTTTGGAAATCTATTTATTAACTTGGTTCAGCTCGTAAAAGGATGCAACCGTTTCAAGAAAGGCTGTTCAACTAGCAGTTAGCGCGTGCCGTTCATGTAAAAAAGGAGTCAAGCAACAAAAGAAGGGTTCTTCGGTTCATCTAGAGCTGCTATTCAATCCAAGCCGGCCAAAGTGCAAAGCGTGACCCCTAATGGATGAAGGAACTCAACAGGATAAGAGAATGAATATTCCCTGTTAACCCTTATTAGGAAATAATTGAATTTTGTATATGTTATTAATTGCATTTTTGTCATTCTCAAGTTTTGATTTGAAATAAACAAGGGTTACTTTCTTTTACGCATTGGATATTCTTACGAATGACCGATTTCTTTTCCCTTTTTGCACTTAGAAGCCAAAGCTCAACATACACCCACGCATATGCACGCCCTTGGAGTCATGTGACGTGGGAGCTCCAGAGAAACCTGCCAGATAAGCTACCGCTACGAATGACCAAAATTTTTGTTTCAAGAAAGAAACAAAGCAGCTAAAGGCATCACCTTTGTGAAACGTCATATCAACGGAGTCATGGGGTTTCAATTATTTAATTAGAATATATATATATATATATATATATAGATTACCGTGGTTGTGACATTTGAGTGAAACAACGCACGTATGAAGAGAACACTGGTGTCCCCGTACAAGCTCTAACCTCGATCTCCCCGTATTCCACCATGCATGAAGACATCTGCAGCCTTGCAGAAGAGAAGAGAATTGCCCTCATGATCCTTCCCTTCCACAAGCAACTCACAACAGTTGCCGGTGGCACCGAGGCGGCGAACACATCGGTCCGCAACGTCCTTGCCGCAGCGCCGTATTCTGACGGCATCCTCAACGACAGAGGCCTCACCGGCACCAATGGTCTCTCTTCCATGCACATCTCTCATCAGTTGGCCTTGCTCTTCTTCGGCGGCCCCGATGATCGCAAGGCACTAACCTATGCGTTTCGGTTCGTGGAAAACGAAGGCATTAGCCTCACCATAATTAGATTCATAGCAGGCTTGATCTCGAAAGCAGCCACTCCGGCACATCCCCTACTCTAAGGGGCAGCAACAAGATCAAGAGGCACAAGATGAAGAATATGAGAAGGAATTGGACATGGAGTTCCTTAATCGATTCAGGTTAAGAACTGTTAGTGATAACTCAGTGATGTACAGTGAGGCTGTTGTCTACAATGGTGAGTGCAATCTGTTACAAGGAATATGGCCATTCTCGGCTTATAATGGTTGGACTGGTCATCCAGCCGTTACCTGAGGAGAGGCCGGATATGTAACGGACAACCGTTACCGGAAAATCTGGTAACGGCCATCCGTTACCACTCCCAGACGAGGGAAGCCACGAGAGGAGAAAGTCAGACGACGGGGGAGCGGGTGCCTATAAAAGGGCAACCACTTACA
Organism: Brasenia schreberi; assembly: GCA_036023115.1. NCBI lineage: Eukaryota > Viridiplantae > Streptophyta > Magnoliopsida > Nymphaeales > Cabombaceae > Brasenia > Brasenia schreberi. The sequence continues at coordinate 31,428 of JAYKKT010000035.1, read as the reverse complement.
AGGTGAAATACATACACAGACAGAGAGTTTTACAGATTAACAGAGTCTCACAGATTCACCGATTTACAGTCGTCTGAGAAAACCCTCTTGTGGAAACCTCGCGACCTCAACATCCGCTGCGCTCACTGAAACTCTGGCAACCCAGAAGACAGAAGGTAAGAGACGGAAATCTCTGTCAGTGGTATCAGGGCTTGGTTCCCTGCAAAACAAACAAAAAAAAAAAAAACCAGAGAGAAGAGGGTTAGAAAAAAAAAATTTAAAAGAGAGAGAAGTCGGCGGTCGGTAGTCGGACAGGAAAGCCAGAAGCCAACTGGAGGAAAGCCCAAAGACAAAGCCAGAGGCAAGCCAGTAGAAAGCCCCAAAGGCAAAGCCCGAGGCAGACCGGCAGAAAGCTTCAAAGGAAAAGTCAGAGGCAGGCCGGCGGAAAGCCCCAAAAGGCAAAGCCAGAGGCAGGCCGGCGGAAAGCCCCAAAAGGCAAAGCCAAAGGCAAACCGACGGAAAGCCCCAAAGGAAAAGTTAGAGGTAAGTCGACGGAAAGCCCCAAAAGGCAAAGCCAGAGGCAGGCCGGTGGAAAGCCCTAAAAGAAAAGTCAGAGGCAAGTCGACAGAAAGCCCCAAATGCAAAGCCCGAGGCAGGCCGACGAAAAGCCCCAAAGAAAAAGCCAGAGGCAGGCCGGCGGAAAGCCCCAAAGGCAAAGCCAAAGGCAGGCCGGAGGAAAGCCCCAAAAGGCAAAACAACGGCAAGCCGGAAAAAGCCCGAAGGCGAGACAGAAACAACAAGCGACGAATAGCAACCGGCTTGAGTGCTTGGAAGAAGAAGAACTCGACAGCCGACGCCGACGGTCGGCCATCAGCCGAACCCCTCTCTCTCCCTCTGGAAAAATCCAAACTTGTAAAGCTTTTTTTTTTATTTTTCGCTTTTATAAGCGATATAAAAAAAAAACCCGCGGTTTTCAGAAAACCGCGGCGGGGAAAACTAGCGGTTTTCAAAACCGCTGTTGGTTTCCCAAAAACCACCAGTGGTTTTCTGAAACCGTTAGTGGTTTTCTGAAACCGCCAGTGGTTTCAGAAAACCGCCTCGGGTTTTGAGAGAGAAAGACATAACTGCCCTCCGTAATTTTCTGATTATTACGAAATTGCCACTGAAAAAGGACAAGTTTACCCTTAGCCTTTTTTGAAAATTACAAACATACCGGGGGCTGTTAATTTACGGTTTTATCCAACCCGGTTTGGAAAATATCGTTTCTGCCATTTAGTCAAAAGACAGGTTTACCCTTGTTCCTTTTGAAAAATTACAGATTCGTCCTGAGAGTTAAAATTATGATTTTAACCCCGATCAGTTGCGAATTTTACAAGAATACCAAATAGTGATTTTACGAGATTGTCCTTGTGATTTTTAAAAAATACAAAAAAGGATAATAAGTAAAATTACAGATTTATCCCTTAGTATTCGTTTAAGGGTTTAGAGGCAAAAAAACTCTTAGAAAATTATTAATTCTGCATCAAGTTAACGTGTTTCTTGCTCTGTGTTTTTTTCTTGTTTCCTTTAGAAAGAAAAAGACCGCTTGCTTAGTATTTTTGCCAAACAAAAATGAGTTCTAGGATATGTGTATCTGAACTGGCAAAAACAGAAAAACTAAACGGTTTGAACTTCCAAACATGAAAGAGAAGAATCCTGTTAGCTTTAATACTAAAAGGTGTAGAGTATGTGTTAAAGGAAATAGTGCGTCCTCTACCACCAAACACAAATCAACAACAGTTAGAAATGTATAAAACATTTCTAAAAGACGATACCATAGCAAGAACTTTAATGTTAACTTATATGGAGGATGACCTGATTAGAGTCTTTGAAGAATTTGAGACTGCGAAAGAGCTGTTTGACTCATTAACAACTAAGTATGATACAACTGCAAAGTTGCATGTGCAGTTGCTATTATAAAAATATAACTCTTTTAGAATAAAAGAAGGAGAAAATGTAGTATAACATGTAAATCATATGCTGGTAATGGCTAGAGATTTAGCTGAAGCAAAATCAGTCATCCCCGAACCAATGTAGATATCAACTATACTGAACAGTCTACCTCCATCATGGAATGTGGTCACCACTGCCTTAAGGTTAGGGCTTGAAATCAACATTTTGGAATTGCTCCTAAAGCTAGTAATTGAGTAAGAACACATGCTCAAAAACAAACATACCAGGGGCTGTTAATTTATGATTTTATCCAATCCCGATTTGAAAATTACAAACATACCGGGGGCTGTTAATTTACGGTTTTATCCAACCCGGTTTAGAAAATATCGTTTCTGCCATTTAGTCAAAAGACAGGTTTACCCTTGTTTCTTTTAAAAAATTACAGATTCGTCCTGAGAGTTAAAATTATGATTTTAATCCCGATCAGTTGCGAATTTTACAAGAATACCAAATAGTGATTTTACGAGATTGTCCTTGTGATTTTTAAAAAATACAAAAAAGGATAATAAGTAAAATTGCAGATTTATCTCTTGGTATTCGTTTAAGGGTTTAGAGGCAAAAAACTCTTAGAAAATTATTAATTCTGCATCAAGTTAACGTGTTTCTTGCTCTGTGTTTTTTTCTTGTTTCCTTTAGAAAGAAAAAGACCGCTTGCTTAGTATTTTTGCCAAACAAAAATGAGTTCTAGGATATGTGTATCTGAACTGGGAAAAACAGAAAAACTAAACGGTCTGAACTTCCAAACATGAAAGAGAAGAATCCTGTTAGCTTTAACACTAGAAGGTGTAGAGTATGTGTTAAAGGAAACAGTGCGTCCTCTACCACCAGACACAAATCAACAACAGTTAGAAATGTATAAAACATTTCTAAAAGACGATACCATAGCAAGAACTGTAATGTTAACTTATATGGAGGATGACCTGATTAGAGTCTTTGAAGAATTTGAGACTGCAAAAGAGTTGTTTGACTCATTAACAACTAAGTATGATACAACTGTAAAGTTGCATGTGCAGTTGCTACTACAAAAATACAACTCTTTTAGAATAAAAGAAGGAGAAAATGTAGTATAACATGTAAATCATATGCTGGTAATGGCTAGGGATTTAGTTATAGCAAAATCAGTCATCCCCGAACCAATGCAGATATCAACTATACTGAACAGTCTACCTCCATCATGGAATGTGGTCACCACTGCCTTAAGGTTAAGGCTTGAAATCAACCTTTCGAAATTGCTCCTAAAGCTAGTAATTGAGCAAGAACACATGCTCAAAAACAAACATACCGGGGGCTGTTAATTTACGGTTTTATCCAACCCGGTTTAGAAAATATCATTTATGCCATTTAGTCAAAAGACAGGTTTACCCCTGTTCCTTTTGAAAAATTACAGATTCACCCTGAGAGTTAAAATTATGATTTTAACCCCGATCAGTTACGAATTTTACAAGAATACCAAATAGTGATTTTACGAGTTTGTCCTTGTGATTTTTAAAAAATACAAAAAAGGATAATAAGTAAAATTACAGATTTATCCCTTGGTATTCGTTTAAGGGTTTAGAGGCAAAAAAACTCTTAGAAAATTATTAATTCTGCATTAAGTTAACGTGTTTCTTGCTCTGTGTTTTTTTCTTGTTTCTTTTAGAAAGAAAAAGACCGCTTACTTAGTATTTTTGCCAAACAAAAATGAGTTCTAGGATATGTGTATCTGAACTGGCAAAAACAGAAAAACTAAACGGTTTGAACTTCCAGACATGAAAGAGAAGAATCCTGTTAGCTTTAATACTAAAAGGTGTAGAGTATGTGTTAAAGGAAATAGTGCGTCCTCTACCACCAAACACAAATCAACAACAGTTAGAAATGTATAAAATATTTCTAAAAGACGATACCATAGCAAGAACTGTAATGTTAACTTATATGGAGGATGACCTGATTAGAGTCTTTAAAGAATTTGAGACTGCGAAAGAGCTGTTTGACTCATTAACAGCTAAGTATGATACAACTGCAAAGTTGCATGTGCAGTTGCTACTACAAAAATACAACTCTTTTAGAATAAAAGAAGGAGAAAATGTAGTATAACATGTAAATCATATGCTGGTAATGGCTAGGGATTTAGCTGTAGCAAAATCAGTCATCCCCGAACCAATGCAGATATCAACTATACTGAACAGTCTACCTCCATCATGGAATGTAGTCACCACTGCCTTAAGGTTAGGGCCTGAAATCAACCTTTCGGAATTGCTCCTAAAGCTAGTAATTGAGCAAGAACACATGCTCAAAAACAAAAAGAAAAAACTGCTAGTAGTCTAGGATGAGTTGGCATCTAGCTCCAAATCCAACCAGAAAAAGAAACCAAATAAAAAGTTTGGCAAGAATAACAAGAAAGACGGTCAAGCTTTTAAGAAATCACAAGAAACCACTTCCTAAATCGAGTGCTTCAACTGTGGAAAGATGGGGCACTATAAGAGGGACTGCCGCAACAAGAAAGGTGGAGGAAACAACCCACAACGCGAACAATCGGAGAAGCAGGACATAATCTGTGTAATTTCAGAATGACTATACTTGGACCGCCCAGTTACAGATTGGTGGATAGACTTTGGAGCTACAAGACACATCTCAAAAATCAAGGAAGGGGCAATTGATCTAAAGGAATATCAACCCAGAGAACATCGTGTGTACATGGGAAACAATATTTTTTCCGATGTTTTGGGTATTGGATCATTTAGGATATTTGTACAAGGCAAACCAATTGTACTGACCGATGTGTTAATTTTGTCATCTATAAGGCGCAATCTGGTCTCGGTCCCTGCCTTAGTAAAGAAAGGTTTTGAAGTTAGGTTTGTACCTAACAAGGTGACTGTGGGAAAACATGGGAGAATTTTGTTCTCAGGAGAATTTGATGTTGAACATAGACTGTTAAAGTTATCCGACAATGAAAGTCATCAATCTTCTGTTTATATTGGAAGTGTCTTTTCTATTGATGTGAATATATGGCATAAACGCCTAGGACATATAAGTCTGGAAAAGTTGAGGAAATTATCCAACTTTGACTTATTACCCGAATTTGAGAAAAAAACTTTCAACAAATGTGAAGCTTGCATACAAGGAAAAATGACAAGGAAAGTCTCTCCCAAGGAAACAAAAAGGGCAACAACCCTGTTAGAGATTATTCACACAAATTTATGTGGACCTTTAAGAGTAAAGACACATCGAGAAAAGGGTTACTTTATAACCTTTATCGATGATTACTCTAGATATATGTATATATATCTTTTAACACATAAATCAGAGGCACTTGAAGCATTTAAAGAATATAAACAAGAAGTAGAAAATCAATTGGGGCATACTATCAAAGTCTTGAAATCAGACAGAGGAGGTGAGTATACCTCAGCAGAATTTTTAGAATTCTGTAAAGACTTTGGTATTACTAAACAAAATACAATGCCTAGAACACCTCAACAAAATGGTGTAGCTGAAAGATACAATAGAACCTTATTGAATATGATAAGGTCTATGATTATTAATGCCTCTCTACCAAGGGTCTTTTGGGGAGAAGCGGTAAGCACAACTGTTTACGTGCTCAACAGAGTACCATGTAAAGCTGTGTTCACTACACCATATGAGATGTGGTTTGGAGAAAACCCAACCTAGGTCATCTTAGGAGATGGGGATCAATTGCACATGTCAAGATCCTTAAACAGTCTAGAGATAAACTAGACAGTAGGTCATTGAGATGTATATTTATTGGATATCCAAAAGGTTCAAAAGGATATCGGTTCTATCATAAGGACCAATGACTCATTGAAAGCAGAGATATTGAATTCTTAGAAGATTCTAAGAATGACATCCTGGAAAACAATGAAGAGTATGTTGATGATTTGGTAGATTTTGACCAATCATCTTTTGAGCCCATAGAAGAACTTTCTGAAACTACCGATACCTAAATTGGACATAAGAGGCCAAGAGTCACTCCATCCTATTTAAAGGATTATCACACTTATCTTTCAGAAGAAGTGTATAATTCAATAGATTTAGATGAATTGACTGATAACTTGACTTATCAGCAAGCAATGAATTCATCGGATGCAACAGATTGGGAGAAAGCCATGGATGAGGAAATTGAATCCATTGAGAAAAACCAAGTTTGGAAATTGGTTGATTTGCCAAAAGGAAGAAAAGCTATAGGCTGTAAATGGGTTCTGAAAAAGAAATATAAGGTCGATGGTACAATCGACAAGTTTAAAGCGAGGTTGGTTGCAAAGGGTTTTTCGCAAAAGGAAGTGATAGACTATGTTGAGACATATTCCCTAGTTACGAAATTTGCATCCATACGTATAATCCTGGCTATATCTGTATATTATGATTTGAATTTACATTAGTTAGATGTGAAGACCGCCTTTCTAAATGGCGATTTAGAAGAAATCATATACATGCAGCAGCCCAAAGGATTTGTGATTGAAGGCCAAGAAGATAAAGTGTATAGGTTAAATAAATCCCTATATGGCCTAAAACAATCACCTCGTTAATGATATTTGACTTTTCAAAATGTCATTATAGAACTTGGGTTTGTGGCTAACAAACTTGATCACTGTGTTTATGTTTGGACCAGTGGGAGTCACTTTGTCATCTTATTGTTATATGTAGATGGCATATTGTTGACTGGAAATGACAATGAGATAATTGTCTAAACCAAGTCATGGTTGAACTCCAAGTTCGAAATGAAGGATATGGGAGAAGAATTCTATATCCTGGGTATAAAGATCTCTCGAGATAGAGGATCTAGACTCTTATGCTTGAGTCAAGAGAGATATATAGATTATATCCTAAGAAATTTAAAATGGGTGAATGCAAGTCTGCAGATACACCTGTTACAAAAGGAGTGAAACTGAGTAAGGTTGACTGTCCTGGTGAAGGAGACGATAAGCCTAATGTTCCTTATGCTCAAGCTGTTGGCAGCTTGATGTATGCTATGTTGTGTACATGGCCTGATATCAGCTTTGTTGTTGGTCTTGTCAGTAAATATCAAAGTAATCCTGGTTGGCAGCATTTGATAGCTGTGAAAAGGATTCTAAGATATCTGAAAGGAACAAAGGACTTGAAACTGTGTTTTTAAGCAAATGAACCGGAAGTGATAGGATACTCAGATGCTGACTTTGCTGGGAGCAAAGATGACAACAAATCAACCTCAGAACAAATATTCTTATTTGGAGGTGGTGTTGTTTCTTAGGCATGTAAGATAAGAAACAGGGCTGTGTAGCATTGCATACACAGGAAGCTGAGTATATTGTTTGCTGTATGGCTGCAACAAGTGCTGTCTGGTTAAGCCGCTTCATACGAGATTTGAAGCTGGAGATAACAGATAAGCCGGTGGTTATCTATTGCGATAACAATGTAGCAATTACTCTTATTAAGAGTGGAGCAGATTGCTCAAAAAGCAAGCATATAATGATAAAATACCACTATGTTCATGACATGGTTATGAGAAAGGAAATATTCATCTCATACATGCCAACGGAAGACATGTTGGCAGACCCCTTAACCAAAGGCATAACGGAAGAACTCTTCTCAAAACATGTTAGAAACATGGGGTTTGAGATATGTTTGAGTTTTTGTATGGGTAAATAACCATACAACGGATGTGTTCTTGTATAGGTAAATAATCATATAATGAATGATTTGTTGTGTAGGAAAATAACCACACAACAGGTTCTGATTACAGTAGTAATCAAGAATCAACATAACTAGGAAAAACTCTTGAAAAGTGGGAGGAAAACCAGTATGTCGATACACTTTGCTCGAATGGCCAAGTGAGAGATGTTACAAGGAATATGGCCATTCTAGGCTCGGGTAACGGCTGGACTGACCATCCAGCCGCTACCTGAGGAGAGGCCGGATATGTAACGGACAACCGTTACTGGAAAATCCGGTAACGGCTATCCGTTACCACTCCCAGACGAGGGAAGCTACGAGAGGAGAAAGCCAGACAACGGGGGAGCGGGTGCCTATAAAAGGGCAGCCACTTACAAGGTGAAATAGAGACACAGACAGAGAGTTTTACAGATTAACAGAGTCTTACAGATTCACCGATTCACAGTCGTCTGAGAAAACCCTCGTATAGAAACCTCGCGACCTCAACATCCGCTACGCTCACTGAAACTCCGGCGACCGAGAAGACAGAAGGTAAGAGCCGAAAATCTCCGTCACAATCAAGGCTATTGAATCAAACCATGACCTTGTCATAGTTGGGAGGAATCAGAAGCTCTGGAATCACCCCATGATGGAAGGAATGTATGAATGGAGCGAATGGCCGGAGCTGGGCCTGGTCGGCAACTTGTTGGCGTCGTCGAACTTTTCGACGGTGTCGGTCTTGGTAGTGCAACAATACACAGGCGGTACAGTTGATGGGATAGCAGAACTCCACTTCAAAGATCAAGTTACCGAGTTTGTAGATGTTCGCAAGTAGCACATCGGCCATAGTTTCTAAGCTCGAACATGGTTTGGGCTCACCAAGCCTGTTGCAAGCCTTTTTCCTTGGCGGAAGCAATATCGGGATCAACACATGAGGTCAAAGGAAAGGCAGGAGTCGATCAATACCAAAATGTTATTGGATTCTGCTTCATTAATTTAGAGATGTCTGCATCAAATGCAATTCAATGATGAAGCTTTTTATTACGTGGATTGATCAAAATTGGGCCAGCTAGTTAGCTCCTTTTACATTTCTTTCCTTGAGTTGGTGTTCATGTATACTAAGCTTAAGCCGTTAACTATGACATGAAAAGTCTAAGCTTATAAAACTCACTTTCACCCAGTTATTTGCACTTTAAGGTGAATCGAGCCAAATGCTCGCCAAGATAGTTATTGTCCTATCTCGAGAAGGTCATGAGCTTCGTTTGAAAATCTCTCGGAATGGAGCGAGTCTGTCTATCTACACATTCAGGATAAGGTTTTTGATTGGGTTGAGCATCTGGAGGTTGAAGCTATGCATTGTATACTAAGTCAGTAACGCCATCCTTATTCAAAGGCCTTGGGGCATAAACTCCCCAAAAGACAGTAACAGTTGCCCTATAGTGAGTGCTGATGAAAATGGTAATGTAGGAAATGTCTGACCAGTTTGGGCCATCAAGTCCGGTGATCTTCGTGCGATCTTTGTTGTAGAGGGCTTGGAAATCTTTCCATTTGCATATCAAAGGTAGGCCATGGCTGGGTTTGAGCCTAAACAACTGCTTCAGTTGCCTACTCTCGCTTCTCAGCTAGAGATTATTGTTCTCTTAGGATGGCTAACTCATTCGTGATCATTGTGGGTATGGTCTCTAAAATAAGGCGGAAGAAAGACCCCTGAACATCCTCGATATGACATGCAAGCAGTCTAAGACGGATGGCTTTAAATATTCGATGACATCTCATCATCGACATGAGAATGGAAACTGGATGAATTGTTCTCATGCTATAATCGGGCTGCATGAGAAGCTGAAGCTTGCCCAGACGGATCATTCGATGCCAGCACACGTGAACTCTATACTGGTGAACCATATTCGTAGTCAACAGCCTAAGAAGTCACCGGGTACACCCGGCCAAAATGTGTCCCCATATACCACATAGTATCAAGAGAGGCATATCCTACCGAGCATGTGTCTTGCCGTCAAAAGAACCATATATTTCTAATAGCACTTGCGATCTTACTGGCAGTAAATAGCCCACGTTGACGAGGACGTCTGGGATCCTACGCATTCAGTGAATAGCATTTCCTCATTCAATTAATAAGATGGAGAGTTGAATTAAAAGTATTACATTTTTATACATTGCATATTCTTGCATAAACATTTTTATGTGCATTAACTGTCTTTTTTTTATCACCTTAATCATTAATATTAAAGATCTAACTTGTAGAAATGTTTACTTAAGATTATATACTAAAAGACATGTATTTAGTACTCTCTCTCTCTCTCTCTCTATATATATATATATATATATATATATATATATATAAAGAGAGAAAATTGAGAGATGTTAGACATCATCTCATACAAGACTCCACTACACGATCTATGTCGTTCCTGCAAGTAGATCGAGTTATTCATCAATATCAATACGAGATTCGATGTCATTTAATGCAAATATATGCATTAAATGATACTTGAGATAAGTGTTTTGATCAATACCCTCGGATAGATCACACATATGGTGATGATCAAGCAATGTCTAGCATGTGAAACTGTTTAGCATTTTCAGTCTCTCTCTATATATAAAAAGATTAAGAGAAAGTGGTGTATGCAAAACACACTTAACCATTCAATAAGCAAAATGGTTCAGATTAAAATAACAAGAAAACAACTTTTCAATGGGTGTCCATATTGAGTAAAAAGCAAAAAGTAGCTTTTGCATTTTGAGTGGCTATACTGTTTAATTCCATACCATATATTTGATCCAATAGTCAGCGTGGTTTGCATCTTTTACATAAGAACTCCGTTCTGTACACTAGCTTCTCTCTCTCTCTCTCTCTCTATATATATATATATATATATATTACTTTTGTATTTGTTTATTTTTTCTGTTTTAGAAATTTGATAAATTTGCATTTATTACATAATGGATAATGGATCTGTTGTGGTTTAAAAAGTGTTGATGTTGAAAGTCGAGAAGATGTGATGAGCACCTAAGGCACATGATGGAGGAGGTCAGTTTAGCCCTACGGTATAGAGAAACCTTAGAATATGTAGGATGGTATCCTATGATCATGGCATGAATACAGTGGAAACAAGATAATCATAAGTGAGATTAGAAGACGTGCAGATGTAAACGAAGGAAGAACTCACCTCTTGCTGCTTCAAAAGAAGTCTATAAATAATAGTTGAATCAATTAATAGGGACATCAAACAACATCATTAGTCCTTTTACTTAAGAATAGTGTAACTTAGCCTTCTTTGGATGTGACAATATTTTCTCCCTACTTCACTATTTGTCTTCCCATTGACGTTGATGACATCGGGAACCGTTCAATCAAAATACTCGGGATTCACGCTTGTCGCTTGAGCTTCATCTCATCTGATTCTCCTTTCAATGATGGTCAAAGTTCCCTAGCATGTGACATAGCAGCCCGATTGAACGGCCAACACCTCACAACAAATGCACTCGTTTCCATGTGCCGTGGATGATACGAGGGCCTCACTTATCGTCAAGCAACAAAAGAGTTTGCCGTTTGAACCATAGAAAATATAGGCCACGTCGGTCAACCAGAGAAGCAACACCATTAAGACCAGTTTTCTCTTTCAGATGGAAAGAAAATTGAAGGCACAAGCTTTTTACTGCAATTTGGGGATCAGGTCAATTTTAATCCTAACCTTGTTATGCTGGATCCCCTAATGATGATCATTTGCGTTTTATTTGCTTCAAGTACAAAAGAAACAATAAAAAGCCGATGATAGGATTCAAATTCAAATACAGTTAAAACTCACGAAGAGGTCCATCCTTCACCCCTATGCATCAACCTTAACCTTCTCATATGTTTGACATTCAGACTTTTCCTCTCGTGAAGACGAAATCTTAAAGGAACTAATACGCCTAATTACGCAAAATCCATAACAACAAAGAACAGGTGAGCATACTTCATCTTGAAAGTCATTTTGCACAGCGTACCAGCCAAAAGTGAATTCGTATCATAAGCTCACACAGAAACAAGTCGTGGACAGCCATGACACAAGTTTCCCAAACAAAAGGTTAACTTGATCATGCATGCAAAGCGTTTGTTCATCTGGTATGGGCCCCTGACTCCCACCACACAGGCGGTGAGTTTGATTCCTCGGGCGTGTTTGTGTGTGTGTTAGGCTTCAGCCTCACATTGTAACCAGGAAATGGAGGGGGGGGGGAAAGGATCAACTTGACCACAACGCTTTATGAGACAATATGACCCAAAGATTCAAGCCTCATTTGCAATTATACTCACTCGCATATTACGCACTTGGGGAATGAAACTACAGCAAGAAACCAGAGTTGATAACACGAACTCCAGCAGGAGATGCTGGATTTTGAGGGTCATGGGATAGGGAAGAAAGCTGCTCATATTCCTAAGATGGTCCTTACTTGATCCGGCGGGTGTCTCAGCAAGGACTTTGGCTCAGGATACTGATTCCTTGGGTCAACTACAGCACCATAAACGAGTTCATAAACTTCAGCAAGTTGACGGGCTACTTAAAGGCAAGCTTCTGAGCGCAGTTGAGGAACTTGAATCTTCTAAAACTCTGGAAGGGAACCTTCACTGCCAGCAATAATAGCAAAGAAGGCCCTCATACATTCCGAAATGATTGGAGATGAAGTTTCCTCTCTCACTGCTAGAGGTGAGCAAATGTCGCCCATCTGCTCATTTACCACGCTGCGAATGAAAGGGACCTTGCTTGACAGGCCACATACCTTGAGAATGGTGTCTGCTTCATTGGCAACAAGGATTTTCAGCTGATTCTCAATCATGGATGCGAGGCGATGCGCATATTTCTCAGCAACTTCATGTCCCAGCAGTGGTTGTTGAATAGCTGACAAACAATTTATGAGGAAAAGCTTCGAGGGGGTTTCAGAATGCTGCAGGACAAAAGGGAATATTACCACAACATTTCTCTAAAGACTTGGTCATTCCCTTGAGCTTCAAAAAAACTCCTACAGACCATGTCCATTTTCATTTAATTGCATCAAATAAGAAAGGTACTATAGAATTTTGTTAATCAAGAGTTGGCAGACCATTTCTAAAACTATACAGTACTGAGATAAGTATTGCATAACTAAAAATCAAGCACCCAAATGTGGAGATCTGGTAAGAAGGAGAATGATTCTGTACATGGAATCATGGATTACTGGCAATGATTTAATTCTAATTTGCAATGGCATCTTTCTAAACTTCACAGCATTCTCAAATCGGTCCCCAGTGGCCTCTAGTCCATATATGTGTAAATATTCGTCAATGAATAAAGGTTGATATTGCACGAATCTAGTTCACCAAGTCGTCAAGAGTCAAATGACATTCAATCACGAATGTCGATCTTCAAGAATGACAAACAAGAACGGAATCATATACAAAACACGTCAAGAAGCAATGCTAGATTGCATGCTTTATTCATAGTGTGATAGGGTATTTATAGATATTACATATGTACATGAAAAGCCATAAAAGAAGAACAAGAGAAGGCACTATAGACTAGTGTTGGCCGGCCAGCCTTGGCCAGCACTAGCCGTTGGGGCTTCCAACGGCTGTGACCAGGACCCTAGTGGCCCTGGCTTATATCGAAGTGGTGCACGGGCTCTAATGGCCCATGTCATCCTATTACATTAACACCCCCCCTCAAACTTACGGGGGATACAACGAAAGTTTGTTCAACATAAATCAAATACAACTTGATTTTCAATGAACTTGTTACAAAAATTTCTACAAAATTAGTATCCAAGTTACAGCAGCTTCCTTTGAAACAAATCCAAATCATCGTTCCATAATCAATGTGTCAACTTATTTGTCATCTTGCATGAAAATCAACGAAGTATCAATACATACATTTGCTCAATCTTAATGAAATCACAAAGACAATGTATAATATCTAATCCAAAGAGTAAACCAAAAAATGAGTCAAATAAGTTCATGAAGTTGATGTTCTCAAGAAACTCATTTGAAAGAAAACATTGATATCATTCAAATAGGATTGTCTATAGTAACTAGATTCATAAGTCACTACAAACTTGTGATATTATAAGGGGACCTTAGTATATCAAACAAGCATTTTAAGGTTATGCTCAAAACCCAAGTTTTAAGGACAAACTTGAACCCAAACAAGTTTTTTAAGGCAAAACTCAAAACCTAAGTCAAACAAGCTTTTTAAGGTTAAGCTCAAAACCCGCCAAGTCAAATAAGTTTTTTAAGGTTAAGCTCAAAACCCACCAAGTTAAACAAGCTTTTTAAGGTTAAGCTCAAAACCCACCAAGTCAAACAAGCTTTAAGGCTAAGCTCAAACCCGAGTTTTGAGAAAAAACTCGAACCCAAACAAGCTTTTTAAGGCAAGGCTCAAAACCTTCAAGTCAAACGCCATTCTCAAGGCCCTTAAATATACTTTAAACTCAAAAGTGATTTTATGGTTCCAAAAGTAAGATAATCCATTTGAATGATCAAGACAAGTCCAAGGAATCAACTTCATGCTTTTTAAAATGTTTTACAAAGTTTGTTAAAACCATAACATCAAGATAACTATAAGTCTTTTTCAATATTGATTACTCTCCAACCAAACGGCCAACAACATGGAACATCTTAATCACAAAGATTTCTAACAAAAGGCCAACAAACGGAGATCATAATCTCATAAGAAAAACAACCTTAAAGTTATCAAGATTACAAATCTTCAAATAATGATTTGTCAAAGCACTTCTATCACATACAAGTTAATCAAGATAACTATAAGTCTTTTTTAATATTGATTACTCTCCAATCAAAAGGCCAACAACATGGAACATCTTAATCACAAAGATTTCCAACAAAAGGCCAACAAACGGAAATCATAATCTCATGAAAAAGCAACCTGAAAGTCATCAAGATCACAAATCTTCAAATAAGTGCATATTCAGTTTTCAATTAATTTCCAATCAGAGGCCAAAAATATGAATCTTAGTCGTACAAATACATTCAACTCATTGTCAACAAACATTTTTCTAAGTGTCTCAAACAATAATAAATATATCTTCAAGCATGAATTGATTTCCAACAAAAGGCCACCAACATGAAGCACCATAATCACAAAGGTCTTCAACAGAAGGCCAACAACATGGATCTCATTTACACAAGAAGATATCCCTTATCATTTTTCAACAAATACATTTTCAAACTTATCAATAGCCAAGTTTGAAATCATATCAAATTTTCAAATAACAATAAGTGCATCTTAAAATATCAATTAATTTCCAACAAAAGGCCACCAACATGAAGAACCTTAATCGCAAAGGTCTTCAACAAAAGGCCAATAACATGGATCTCAATTATACAAGAAGATACCCCTTATTGTTTTCCAATAAATACATTTTTGAACTTATCAATAAACAAATTTGAAATCATTCAATTGTCACAACACATTTTTCTTCTAAACATGCTATCAAACAATTTGATTTAACTCCATAAGTACATAATCAAGATTACATATAACCAAGTTAGAAGGAACACACCTGGATGGGCTCAAGTCTGAATACCATGCGCAGCGGAATCGGGTCGAATAGCCAAATCTATTCATTTAACTCAACAATGTAAATACTATACAAACATGCAATAATATTAAGTGCAACAGAAAAGATTCATGTTTTCATGAGAAGGGAACGCGGTAAACCACTAAAACATTCCAATAATCAAACTAAACCCATGTTTCTCGTCAATAAGTCCATCTAAAACACGTAGAGCTTAATATTTTCAAATGAAGGATAAGAAAAAGTGGTTCTCACAAAAACAAACTGATATTATTGGAATATTGCATATCCCAACCACACCACAAGATAAATTGAACCCAAGAAATTCTGAAAGCAACCACCATAACAAAGAGTGCAAGACTAGCCGAATTAACATGGCAAACAAAGAATGACAATTGATATCGTGATAAGTAAACAAGCCAAACAAGACCACATATAAAGAATCAACGATTAGCTAAGTACTCAATCTTTATTAAACTAATTTTCAATGACAAAAGGGCAAAGCTATTTCAACCCTTATCAAGTCACTCAAATGCCAAAACCCAAACGAAACTACATAAGAGAAACCAACACCCATATAGATGTAAAGGAGAGATATCGAAAACACACCAACAAATAAACAGTCGCAACCAACAAAGGATAATTAGCACTAAAAAACACAATGATTTCTTCAAAATCCAAGTAATTATTTAATGACCATTTCAAAAACATGCTTCAAGAAATATTAAGTTATCATATTTGCACCAAAACAATATAGGATTTTTCAAAGAAATGGGGGATAAACTAATAAACCATCCCTAATCCAAAAATAGATCGCATAATGTTCTTATAACAACCATGAACTAAGAAACCAAAGGAACAACTACTATTAACATTCATAGCAAAAGAAAGCAAATTTCTACATAAAACGAAGATATGGATAACAACACTATTGTTCATGGACCAACAAAACGAAAAGATGAGATTTGAGAAATGAAGCAATGCAACGCGAATGAACTAATCTATCGTCTTCTTCAAATTCATTAAGGGCAAGATATGGATCAATAACTTAGGACAATGATAAAATACTATATATATTTATTTATTTATATTTTTTTTTGAAAAATGAGAATGTCAAAAATATTATTACTATCACATTATCTTTGATAAATTACAACTAAGTTTTCAAATATTTCAAACATATCAAACATAGCCACAAATTTACTTTAGTCAAGAATCGTTTGTTAAAAACAAAAGTTCAATTTCAAAATCACAAGCATATATACCATAATCATATATTTCTAAGAAAGTTATATTTTTAAATATATTGTTATATTTCTACGAAATTCCAAAATTCCCACGAAAACAACCTAATAAATTGAGAACTTCATTATTTTCCTTCAATTTTCTAAAATAAACATACTTTCTAAAGTTACCTTGAACTTTGAAATGTCAAAAACCAAGAACCGTAGAATTTTCAAAGTTGGCATGCTTCTCAATGCGCTCGATATCTTCAATCCGAGGCTCTGATACCATGTAAATATTCGTCAATGAATAAAGGTTGATATTGCACGAATCTAGTTCACCAAGTCGCCAAGAGTCAAATGGCATTCAATCACGAATGTCGATCTTCAAGAATGACAAACAAGAGCGGAACCATATACAAAATACGTCAAGAAGTAGTGTTAGACTGCATGCTTTATTCATAGTGTGATAGGGTATTTATAGAGGTTACATATGTACATGAAAAGCCATAAAAGAAGAACAAGAGAAGGCACTCTGACCGGCCAGCACTAGCCGTTGGGGCTTCCAACGGCTATGGCCAGGGCCCTAGTGGCCCTGGGCTATATCCAAGTGGTGCACGGGCCCTGATGGCCCGTGCCATCCTATTACATTAACAATATCCCATATGTATGAAGCATCTGCGGGTCTTGAAAAATGGATGATGAATACGTAAACAGATTTTACACGAACTTGGATCACTATTTCCTGTTAATTTTGTTACGGCAATCAGTATTCCAAGCATTGGATAGTAGATCTGAAGTAAGAGTTCAACATAAGCTGATAAAAGACCAGAACAAAACAATATGGGAATAGGGAAATACTTTGTTAAATATGCAAATACATCGGCAGCAATAAACACAAATTAGCAGGAAATTGCAATTTTTCGATACCCATCACTTATATTTCCATGGATCAAAATATTGAAACCACACGTATAACAATCCTGCAGAGAAGAAATTAAATTTTTGTTGTTCAGAATTGCATCCACGGAAGAAGAAGAATCTCGACTTAAGTGACGTGAATCTGAGCCTAATCTGTTCCGTCTAGATGAGAGGTTTGCACCTTTTGATTTTTGGGCATCTGCAACTTGCTCGCACATCTACAATGAACAGAAGGAAATCATTGAATTGATTGTAGGCTTAACTTTTCTTATGCATCAAACAGTGACAAGAATATATTTTTGTTCCATATTTGCACAATTGAACTTGTGGGCATGTGGCTCATTAATATTCTAAGACAGATGCTCTAGCAACTGCTCAACAACTGGTCCCCAATTAGATTCTCCTGGATATATGGACGAAATCAGAATAAGTGTCTTCTGTGGTGCTTCTCCAACATGGTAATGGCAACATCAACAAGAATTACAAAGCTTCTGTTTTTTATAATGACTGCTGCTTGCGAGTTATACAGACCATATAGTTGACAATCATGGTGAAGCTAATGAAGGGGAGCCTGTTGAGCCTGGTCTCAAGATTGATTGTTTACTGAAGCACAGACTGACTAATATTAGTTGCCTGTTGAGATAGAGAGAAGATGAAATAGGGTATTAGGCAGGAAATTCTAAGAAAGTATCTTTACACAGAAATTTTTAATTAGGAAAAGCTTGTCTTAAAGAAAAGCATATGTAGAAGAATACATTTTTGGCATGTTTTAGTCTGCGTTATGGAATCTAAAAGTTTTACATCTTTGAAGGGATGCAGACAAGGGGAACTTAAAGAAATAAATTTGCACATAAGATTGAAATCCACCCAAGAACTAGGTCTCACTGCCAACCATTTTTATGAAGTTTCCGTGACTAATATGATAGGAGATACGGACAGGAGCCAAAACGAGAATCCTTGTAATAGCCCAAAAAAACTTCCATGGCATATTAGCATTTTTTTGTAATATATGTTCATTATGTTTAATTGGTTAAGCATGAAATGTTTCAAGTACATCTGTCTCAGAAATTCACTACAAAAGAGCAAGAGAACAGGATACGCCACCTGGCTTGCATGATAAAAATGAGTACCTGGATTATTGGATCCAGTAATGCAGATATAACTGGTTCAAAATCAGACTTCTTTCCTGATGCAGGAACCATCATGCTGTTGTATGTGTTGATTATTTCCAGCAGAACCAGGGCACCTTCACTAACAACTGGTGGTGGGGATAGGTCAGCTGTAATCAGTGGAGGGTACTTTAGTAACTTGTCTCCACGAGCTTTTAAGATATTAAAGAAGGTCTGCTGAGCAGCGTCTTTAAGAACCATCAAGGTGCTAGAGAGAGCGGTATCTTTCCCAAGCAAGTCTTCAATCTGTGGGAAATGAAAGCTTTTAGACGAAACCAAAGAGGCTAACCAATAGGGGTAAAGAAGCTTACAGTATAGCTGTAGAATTCCAGAGAGTTGCTGAGTTTATATGAAAGTATAAGACTAGGTTGTGATTGCAATACTTGCTCGACTCTAACTTTAAAAGGACGACAGACCCCTTCAAATATACGATCTAGAACAAAGGTCAGATCCTCTGATTTTGTAGTGCTAGTTGCACCATCTTTGGAAAAACGTCGAGCAGTAAGTCCAGTGTCAACTGCTGTATCTGGATAAAAAAGAACGAGTACAAGTTCCCGCTCTGAAGCTAAGGCCTTGGCAAAAGCACAAAAACAACCAATCAGTGCAACCAGATGATAAAAGGAAAATGAGAACAAGGTAGACCACACAAATCTGATGTAGCCATCCCAACATGTCCCCTACATAACGCAAAGGATCATGAGCATGTACTTAAATAGGTCTAGGCAGTCCTACCGGTCCACCACGTGTCAAGGCACTTATGAATCGTCTAATTAGTGCATTGTGCCTCATATTCGCCACCTGCATCATATGGCCTTGTGGCACAACTCATACTAGTCTACTGGGGAATTTTGTTTAACTAATCTCTAAATCAGCAGGTATTCATTAGTCTAAGACACTTTGGTCAATAGGAATTACCTCTTCAGCACAGTATTTGAAAAGAACAGGTCTCTCCTTCAGGCAACAAACAGCTTTCTTCAAAAGGTCACTAACTTCAGTGTTGTCACTATCACCCAATTTCCTGCATTCAGCTTGCACCCACCTGCAAATCATGGATTGGTAGGGTAAGAAACAAATTCTGGGTTTGAAATGAACAAGATTTCCATAGATCATATACAACAACAACAACTAAGCCTTTTTCCAATACTACACAGAGTCGGCTACATGGATTCTTTGTTTCCACAGAGCCCTATCATGTGCCATGTTAGCAGGTAACTCAACATAAGCTAGATCATTATTTATTGTTTCTTTCCAACACTTTTGTGGTCGTCCTCTAGCTCTTTTAATACTTTCAAAATCTAGTTTTTCATACCTTCTTATAGGCATTTCTTTTGATCTTCTTTCTATATGTTCAAACCATCTTAAACGATATTCTCTCATTTTATCCATTTCCATAGATCATATGTTAAAGACAAATCCTATATGATAATTCAATGAGTTCAGTGGAAGTATAAAATCTAACAGTTAGCTTAGTTTATGATCACATACTTGAAAGACGGACATGAACACATACAAGTCAATCTAAATTCTGCATAAATTTTACCTATTATAAATTCAGTGTCATTTTAAAACAATTTAGTAAACATTATAGCATAATCCAGAAATACTAAAATCAGAAGACAAATCACCTGCATAAACGTTCATAAGCACCTTCCTGGTAGACAGCCATCATATCCATTAACTCCAAACCTGCACGCTGTAATGAAGAGGCCTTTGCTATCTATATATGTTCTCATGAATAAAAGCAACATTACATAGAAAAAAAACTAATCGTTAACTTAAAAAACAAGGTCTTATAGTCAAAGAAAATGAAATGATTAGAAACATGTACTGAGAAGTAGTTGTAACAATTGAATTTGTTCTGGAAATAATTTTCATTAAGCAGCTGCTTTCACATTTTCTGTGACGTGCCAGGAAGGATCAATGAGTTGGTTTCCAGAATTACTGAATCCGGCCTAATCAGGTTCTGCATCTGGAGCCGATCCACATGCAAACGTTCTATATTGATATGTGACCAATGTAATTGGGCTTGACTATCCAATAGATCTGGATTGGGATTCAGATGCTACAGGGATCCTGCTTTTCTAATCAAACGCAGCCTGAGGCAAGGGTAGATGGCTTTTGCAGTACGGGCTTCTGAGATTGCATGTTTTAGATCAGAGGTGGTAAGGTGCAACTGAACCGAAGGGAAATAACCGAAGGGAGATACGTATATGAAAGCCCTTACTCGGGTCTTGCAAATAAGAGCGAAGGCTCAATGTGGGTGCGTGTTTTGAATTGAAAGACTACACACACGACATGAAATGAAACCCAAATATAAATTGCAGTATGCCTTGACTAAGGTCTTGGGAGTAAGAGCGAAAGCTCAATGTGTGTGAGTGTAGAAGTTGAAGTGCTACGCACACGACATAAATGAAACCCAAATATAACTGCAATAAGGCCTTTACTAAGGTCTTGGGAGTAAGAGAAGGCTCAATGTGCAGTAAATAGCACTAATCTGATCAGACTTATTACAACAGGATTATGCTCCTATTATCAACTCATCCTGAACATCATTTATCTTCTTTTTTAATTTATGGTGACGTAGAGAGCTCATACCTAAATAAGACCCAACTGATTGTGTAATTTCAATGCACTGTTTTTAGGAAATCCATCCAATCAAGCACGATATCAACTACATTTCCATAGTCCGAACTGAACTAGTAAAGCCTCCCAATTTGAAACCAAATAGAACTAATCTCTAACAAAAGGTCTTCTTGTATATGCAAAGCAGAACGACAAACAGGTATAGAAAAATATTAGCAGAATACCACACCCAGAGTCAGATGGATTTCACTTTATACCTACATCACAGGCTCGCTTATAATAGGGTCTACCTGTATATCGGTCCATGTCGTACATATGGAATGATACATGTCATTTCTAAAACATTTTTGACACGATATAGAGCCTGTATCAGGCCATACCTCTTTATCAGCTTGCATCATGCGATACAAGCTATATTGCAGATACGGACGATATGCCCTACACATTAGCAGGCAACTTATTTTTCCACATCGGTGGCTTTTAAAGCCTTCTTGCCACATTTCTCTTCCATTTAAACTCATCTAGGGGGATGACTACCCTTTTTTTGTGAATCAAAGCTTCTTTCTAATTCTTCTGTTCTTTTGGATTTTAATTTTTTTAACTTACAATACATTACAATATGTTATGATACAATACAACCATATCATATCATGGCCAAAAATGATACGCATTGTAATATGCTACTTACAAAACTGCCTGGCAACTGGTATTTTCCCACATTTGACTAGCCATAAACTATTTTAAATATTTTTCTGGAAACTTCTTAGAAATATTTTGGTGTTATTACTTTGTTAATAAATAATTTGCCAAAACTAAGTTGGATATTATCAATTATATGTATGGGTATGTGTCTATACCATGTGCATGCATACGTGCAGGTACACATACACACATAGGTATATATAATATGTACTATACACATATAAATGTATATATGTATAATATGACAGTTACATATATTCTCACATTCCCTGACTCATCCTGCATCTCATAACTAAACCGTTCCTTTGTGCAAGACATGTTACCATAACTTGTAGTCCTAATACCAATTGTAGCAATTAATGTCCTCCAAACTTAAGAAACTACATCCATATTTCAAAAACCATCCAAATGTCCATTTCCAGAAATTGATGGAGACATAACACCGTGAACCCTCAAATACAGAACTAGAGTAACTCTTGTAAGTTACTCTAGTGAAAACGAGACTTCTAGAAGAGCATAAATAACAGGTTAGAAATAAAACTCCACATGTAATAAGCACCCAAACTCACCTGGCAATACAGAAAATACCTATGGATGTTAACTTATGAGCAGTTCATCATGCAAGAATAGTACCTGATGATGTGTTCTAAGTAAAATCTTGCAGTTGGTATGAATCTCCTGAACACGTGAAAGTGCTTTGAAGAAATTCTCATTCAAGTTTTCCTCCCTCAACGCAATTATCTACGACCAGTTGTTAATTGTCATTGAGTGATTCTATACAAGGTTTTGAAAATTCAAAGCAACAAAATCTCAAACCTCTTCGTTGGAAAGCTGATAATCACGAAGAAAACAAGAAACTATTTCCTGCCTTTGAGTAGTACTCTCAAGCTCCTGCTCAAGTCTCTCAGTGGTGTTGATAATATCTCCTGTAGCTGTGTTACAGTTGCTTAATGCTTTTGCAATCCTGTCAAAATTGCACATGCACCATCATATAAGAACTACCATTCAAAATTCGTGGCTACTAAATACTTAGGACCAACCTACATTCCCATACAAGGGAATTTAACAATGTAGACACAGGAAAGGTCTCTATTGATAAGCTGGAAGCCTAAAAACCTTAAAGGCCTCTTTTGGCAGACTACAAGCCAAGAAATCCATGTTACTCATGATTATCTCCAAGAGGGTCCAACAACAACAAGAACCTCATTCAAAGAGTTATTTGCAATAACAACTAAGCTTTTTCCCATACTAGACGGGGTCGGCTACATGGATTCTTTGTTTCCACAGATCCCTATCGTGTGTCATGTTAGCAGTTAACTCACAATAAGCTAGATCATTCTTTATTGTTTCTTTCCAACACTTTTGTGGTCATCCTCTACCTCTTTTAATACTTTCCAAATTTAGTTTTTCATACCGTTCTTTTTTTTATCTTCTTTTTATATGTTCAAACCATCTTAAATGGTATTTTCTCATTTTATCCTCTATTGGTGCTACTCCTAATTTGTTTCTAATAACCTCATTATGTATACAGTCTTTTCTTGTATCAACATCTTCATTTCTATCACATACATCTTTTGTAAATGTTGATGATTAACTGCCCAACACTCAGAACCATAAAACATGGCAGGCCTAATTGCTGCTCTGTAATATTTACCTTTTAACTTTAATAAAAATTGACCCTAGGTATTTAAAAGTTTCCTTTTGGGGGATGCAATGTATGCCAATTTTAATTTTTATATCCTCTGAAGTAACCAAATGGTCAAACTTACATTCTATATATTCCGTCTTTGTTCTACTAAGTCGGAGGCCTTTGCTTTCTAATGTTTCTCTCCATAGTTCCAATTTTCTATTAACTTTTTCCTTAGACTCCTCCACTAACACAATCTCATATGTAAATAACATACACCAAGGTACTTCATCTTGAATATGTTTTGTTAACTCATCAATCACCATTATAAATATGGACTTAAAGTTGATCCTTGATGTAACCTAATATTATTATAAATAAGTATGGACTTAAAGTTGATCCCTGATGTAACCCAATATTAACTTCAAAGAAGTCTGTTATTCCTTCATTAGTCCTCACACATGTTTTTGCACCATCGTACATATCTCTTATAAGGTTAATGTATGTCAATGGGATACCTCTTTTTTCCAAAGTTCTTCAAAGAACCTCCCTCGGTACCCTATCATAAGCTTTTTCTAGATCAATAAATATCATGTGAAGGTCTTTCTTTTTTGCTCTAAAATATTCCATAAGACGTTTCAAAAGGTGAATCGCTTCAATAGTAGATCTGCCTAGCATGAATCCAAATTGGTTCTTTGTTGTACTTGATACTTATCTTAACCTACGTTCGATAATTTTTTCCCATAATTTCATAGTATGGCACATTAACTTGATACCTCGATAATTCGCATAATTCTGAGTATCTCCCTTGTTCTTATATATGGGTATAAGTATACTCGCTCTCCATTCCTCGGGCATCTTTTGGTTTCTCCATATTTCATTAAATAGTCTTGTGAGCCAAGTGATTCCTATTTCTCCTAGTATTTTCCAAACTTCTATAGGAATATTGTTTGGTCCTACCAATTTACCACCCTTCATATGTTTAAGAGCCTCTTTGACTTCATTCTTTTGAATACGTCGGTAGAAATTGTGGTTTATATACTTTTCTGATTTGGTTAACTCTCCTAAGCTAATACTAACATCTTTATTTTCATTAAAAAGCTTATAAAAATAGTTTTTCCATCTATTTCTTATATCATCATTTGCCACTAGAATTTTTTCATCCTCGTCTTTGATGCATCTAATAGAATTAAGATCTTTAATTTTCTTATCTCTAGCCCTAAATATCCTAAAAATATTTCTTTCACCTTCTTTTGAGTTGAGTTTTTTATATAAATTCTTCCAAATTTTAGCTTTTGCTTCACTGACGGTGTTTTTCACTTTTTTCTTTGCTTTCTTATAAGCCTCTAAAGTTTCACTAGTTTTCTTAGCATAATGTAATTTATAACATGCCCTCTTTGCCTTGATTTTATTTTACACTACTTCACTCTACCACCAAGCTTCTTTTCGTGTCGATACACCTCCCTTAAATTCACCTAACACATCTTTCGCCACTTTCCTAATATGTATAGCCATATTATTCCACATATCAACAAGGTATACCAACATAATTTCAAGCATCTCCTTGAAGGACTTTTCGTTTAATGCACTATTTTCTTCTTTGTCCATTTTTTTATTTGTAAATCCATAACTAAAAGTCGATGTTGGGTGGTTAAGCTTTCTCCTGAAATTACCTTGCAATCTTTACAACATGCTCTATCTTTTTTTCTACAAACAAAATAATCAATTTGTGTTTGTGAATAGCCACTCTTATAAGTAATTAAATGTTCATCTCGTTTTTTAAAGATTGTATTGACTATAAAGAGAAGTGATTTTGAATACGTTCCATTCCTTGGGCATCTTTTAGTTTCTCCATATTTCATTAAATAGTCTTGTAAGCCAAGTGATTCCTATTTCTCCTAGTATTTTCTAAACTTCTATAGGAATATTATCCGGTCCTACCGATTTACCACCCTTCATATTTTTAAGAGCCTCTTTGACTTCATTCTTTTGAATATGTCGGTAGAAATTGTGGTTTATATACTTTTCTGATTTGGCTAACTCTCGTAAGCTCATACTAACATCTTTATTTTCATTAAAAAGCTTAGAAAAATAGTTTTTTCATCTATTTCTTATATCATCATTTGCCAATAGAATTTTTTCATTCTCGTCTTTGATGCATCTAACAAAATTAAAATCTTTAGTTTTCTTACCTCTAACCCTAGCTATCCTAAAAATATCTCTTTCACCCTCTTTTGAGTTGAGTTTTTTATATAAATCCTCTCAAATTTTAGCTTTTGCGTCACTGATAGCCTTTTTCGCCACTTTCCTAACTTTCTTATAAGCCTCTAAAGTTTCACTAGTTTTCTTAGTATAATATAATTTGTAGCATACCCTCTTTGCATTGATTTTATTTTGCACTACTTCACTCCACAACCAAGCTTCTTTTTGTGCTGGTACACCTCCCTTAGATACACCTAACACATCTTTCACCACTTTCCTAATATGTATAGCCATATTATTCCACGTATCACAAGGTAACCAACATAATTCCAAGCATCTCCTTAAAGACTTTCTCAATAAATATATCTTCTTTCTTGTTTTTGAGGTTCCACCATTTAGTCTAAATAGCTCGATGCACTCTTTTCTTCTTTGTCCATTTTTTTATTTGTAAATTCATAACTAAAATTCGTTGTTGGGTGGTTAAGCTTTCTCCTAGAATTACATTGTAATCTTTACAACACGCTCTATCTTTTTTTTACAAATTCAATAATCAATTTGTGTTTGTGATAAGCCACTCTTATAAGTAATTAAATGTTCATGTCGTTTTTTGAAGATTGTATTATCTATAAAGAGATCAAATGCCATAGCAAAATTTAAAATCTCCCTACCTTCCTCATTTATATCCCCAAAACCAAAGTTTTCATGAATACCTTGATATCCTAATGCCTCTTTACTGACATGTCCATTTAAGTCTCCTCCTAAACAAATCATCTCCCTTTCTGAAATCTTTTGAATCACCTTATCTAACTCTTCCCAAAAAGCCGTCTTTATGCTATCTTCTAGTCCTACTTGTGGTGCGTAAGCACAAACTATATTCAAAACCTCTGCTCCTAACACTAATTTTAACATCATGATTCAGTCCCCATATCATTGTATGTCTACTACGCTATCCTTTAAATCTTTATTTATGATAATACCAACTCCGTTTCGAGCCTTTTGTTTACCTGAGTGCTATAATTTACAACCTGTATCCTCTATCTCCTTTTCTTTTTCTCCAACCAATTTTGTCTCTTGTAAACATAGAATATGAATATTTCTCCGAATCATAGTATCTACCACCTCCATTAGCTTATCGGACAATGTTCCGATATTGAAAGAACCAATACAAATCTTATTATCTAGGACTAGTTTTCTTACCCCCCGTATCCGTCTATATTCAAAATGTGGAGACTCTCTCTAAAAATTATTTACTACATTCGGGCGGCAATGTAGCGGGACTAACTTCTTTACACACACCCGTTAATGATGTTGGAACCCTCTCTGCAATTGATTCACTACATTCAGACGAAAATATAGTGGCCCTTGCTTACTTATCACTGCATTCGGGCTTTGCAGCGCGTCATTAAGCAGGGATGCCCCAAAGCAATGCTCATAATTTTTGTAATCCATGTTATAAAAATCCGATGAAATTTTACGCTGACTGTCGAAAGCCTAACACAACCCTCCTCCTTTATCTGGAATTGGGACCGTCAATGCAAGGGTGATCCCTTACATGGGCGGAGTTTAATAGAGTTATTTGCATGGATGCCAATTTGCTTTATATGTCAACTCCTGTTAGCTTTGCATGTATACCCTTCCATCAATGTTTAACCAGGATAATTAACCTTTCATTGACTTTTAACTGTTAGAATCGAGTTTGTGTTGGTCTTTATGGGCTATGTATTGAGTTAGCCCTATTTTCTTTGAATTTGTTTTTAAAGGTACTTTAAATTATGAATCACTTATTATGGACAATTTAGTCTTTTCTGCTATTTTTTTGTATTATAAAACCTAATGGTCAGTCGACCACAATAAGAAATAAAGAGGGAGAGAGGTGCAATCGACTGCCAAAGAGAGACCGAAACCCTAATTCCAAATTCTTCATATGCTTGATTCACATCTATTCTTTTGTTAATGTTGATTATTCTCTATGGTACCATAGCCTTGTCATGTCATCCAGACGGTGGGTGTTCACGAAATCAAGGAAATTAGTTTTAGAGCTTGAATCTAAACCCTAAAAGTTTTTTTTGAGAGAAAAGGTCAAATAAACATCCACAAGTTTCAGTGTACAAAAATCTAAAGATAAGCGCACAACCTTGCTAGATTGGCACACGACACAAAATAAGAGGCGGCTAAAAGTGGACACACATTTTCAGATCATTGGCACAATTCTCGAGGTAGAAAAATGGCTAGAAAGGTGAGTTTTTTATGATTCAATTCACGTTTTGGGTGAGAACAAAATCAATAACAAGATAGATATACAGATTACCACCATCAAATTTGATGGAAAAAATTATAAAACTTGGTCTAGGGTACTTAAATTTGCCCTAATAGTAAGGAAAAATGAGAAGTTGCCATGGGACAAGTTCCCCAACCTCAGCCTTCATATCCGAGATATCTAAAATAGAGGAAGGAGAATGCCATCGTGGTTTCTTGGCTGATTAATTTTGTGATACCAAGTATTGGAAGTACCTTTATGTACCTGAATACTACATCTTAAATTTAGACAACTGTCACACATATTTATTCGAGGAAAATTAATGTTGATAAGAAGTATAAAATACAGACTAAAATCAAAAAGTGTCGATAAGGAAGTCGAATTATGAGTGAGTAGTACTATGCAAAACTTAGAAGCCTATGGGATGAACTACAATATTATAATCAAGGAGAATATTTCCATTGTGTCAAGAACATAAATGCAGAGATAGAAGAGAAGAAAGTGTTCGATCTACTATAGGGAGTATAAAGTAACTTTAAAAATGTAAAGGCCAACATCTTTAGTAGTGAGATTCTATCATCCTTGGGTGTAGTATATTCTCTACTTATACGAGAATAACTTGGAGAAAGAAGAAGTACAGATAGGAGAAAAATCAATTTTTGTGAGTAGTAAAGAAGTAGTCATGGAAGAGGGGAAGCTGCCACCGATGGTCGTGGATGTTAGTGTATAAGAGTTAGTATGTAAGAGTTTTTTATTTTAAATATGTTTTGTAACTAAGCAGTATGTATTTGAACCCAATGGATCGGATCAGATCCATTGGGAATCGTGTCTAGTAGTTAGAGGTATTTTTGTCTTTTAAGTTAGAATAGGATTAGTATAAATTCTGTTATTTGTTTAGGGTTGGATAAGAACAAGAAATAAAAAGAAAGAAGACAAAAGAAGACTGCCAACTACAGGAGCCGATTCTGCCCTATTTTTTTAGAATGATGCGTGTTGCTTATTTTTGATATTCTCCAATGATAAATTGATGAAATTTAACATGGTATCAGAGCATCTACATGTTTTTTTATCAGTGAATCTCAACAATTAAGCCTTGGAAAAAGTAGAGGTAAGTAAGATTTAACCATTATAGAATTTTTGTAGCAGAAGGCAATGAATATTTGAAATATTTGGTAAGTGATGTCAAGATAATCTTGACGTCTGGTAGTTTGGGAATACCTTGAGTGTTCGTTGACGTGGATGTGGGTGTGCATCACGAAAAACCGCAGCAACAATCTGGATGTGAATCAAGAAAAGTCGCAACAGCAAATTTCTATTATTTTATCGTAGTCTGGAATTCCTGTTATTGTGTCACAGTTTAAATCTATTGATTATGTAAATCAGTTTGAGTATCTTGAGTCTGTTCATGCACAACTTGAATGATCGATTCAGTCAAACGTGGGACAGTCGTGGTACAACATCTGAGACGTGGGTTCTTCTTGAATTTTTTCATGTCTATCAACAATATCTCCAAGTAAAGGACTGTTATAAAATTCTATTCGTTTTTGTGCATACAAAGAATCAATTTCTACAATTTGGTATCATTGTATTATTAGTAGGTTCTACATCAAGAAAGCAAGGCATTGTGTGGTGTAGTGGTACAGTTTTTTTTTTAAGGAAACTAAGTTCAAATTACAGTAAATTACAATAGAAGGGAGATTGAAGGAAGAGGCAATATCAACAGGGTATGGAAATGAACAAAGATCAAAACCATTTCAAGTTACAAATATTCGGTTAGATAGAAAGAATTATAGAGAGTGGGCTAGATCTATCGAACTGGTATTACGGTCCAGGAGAAAAGCTTCTATGATTAGACATGATTCATCACCAGAAGAAGAAAGCAGTGCAGACTACGAACGATGGTCTAAAGATGATGCCCTTGTAAGTTCATGGCTTATACAATCCATGAATCCTTCCATCAATAAGACGTTTATGTATATGGAATCAACTACCGAAATCTGGTTTGCAGTGGAAGAGGCTTACTCCAGACAAAAGAATATAGCAAAAGAATATGAGATAATTGAAAGAATAAGAAAGTGTCGTCAAGGAACTAGATCAATAAGCGAGTACTATGGAGAATTACGAGAATTGTGGAATGAACAAAGACATATTGTAGAAAATAAGTGTAGTCACTGTGTCAAAGAGAGGACTGCTAAAGGAGAAATTTAAAAGTGTTTGATTTACTCTGGGCAGTTTCAACAGAATATGAATCTATCAAGTTAAATATTCTAAGCAAGGAAGAACTTATCACTTGGGACAATTTATTCACTTCTACTGAGGGAGGAAGATTGAAAGAATTTTAAAAAGGGTGAACATATACCTACTGACAGATCTGCGTTTATTGGTAGAGGACAAAGTAATTATCATAGAGGAAGAGATTCATTCAGAGGCAGAAGAAGAGGTAGAAATCAAAATTATGATAAAAAGATAAAACTACTGTGCACTCATTGTGGTAAACGAAGACACACATGGGAATATTATTGGGAAATCATTGGGAAACCTCCTGAATATAAGGATTATAGCAGAAAAACTAGGGAATTTAAAGATTATGGTAGTCATGTGGTAACTATGTCTGACAAGAAAGTAGAAGTAAATCCTATTGATGAGATGACAGAGTTGAAGAAACAGATTGCAAAATTAGAAACACGTATACGGGATCAACCTTCAACCTCTTCATCCAAGATAGAATCCAGTCCTCCTACTTCCTACAGTATTAGTAGTAATTACTCTTTTAAAGACTCTATATCTTCTTCTAATTGGATAATAGATTCAGGGGCTACCGATCATATGGTAGGAAACAAAACTAATTTTATACAGTATGAAGTGACTTCGACTCCTCAATATGTGAAAGTAGCAAATGGTTATTTGATACCTATAGAAGGAAAAGGTGCAATTCAGAGGGATAATCTCAGACTTAACTCAGTGATATATACTTCGAAATTTCCAGTAAATCTACTTTCAGTAAGTTCCTTGGTTAGAGATATGAATTGTACAATTACATTCTCTCCTTATGGTTGTGTTTTTCAGGATTTGAAGATGGGAAGAATCTTTGGTTGTGGTGAACTACGCAATAGATTATACATACTATCTGAAGATCAAATTTTGAGGAAAAAAAGAGCATTGGCAACTAGTACTACCGAAGAAGAAATAAAAATTTGGCTTGGTAGATTAGGACATTTGCCTATTGAAAAAATAAGAGAGTTTTTCTCATTTTCAATTCCTAGTGATGTGGTTATTCAATGTGATGTATACCAAAGAGCAAAACACCATAGAGCTATTTTTTCTAGTAGTGAATCCAGATCAGTTGTTCCTTTTGAATTGTTATATTCTGATGTATGGGGACCATGTGTGATACCATCTTTTGGAAATTTCAAGTATTTTGTTACGTTTATTGATGATTTTTCCAGACTTACATTTGTTTATCTAATGAAGTCTAAGTCAGAGATATCTTCGATTTTCCCACTTATTCATAAGCTTATCGATACCCAATTTGGTTATGTAGTTAAAATACTCAGATCAGATAATGGTGGAGAATTTTGTAATACT